>OV743325.1:7517500-10017500 GCA_928268935.1 Lasiommata megera | reverse complement strand
CGAATTCTGTGGTACAGCGAGTGCAATGTCGCATAATAAAGTTCATACTAATTAAAACCACAACTTGCGGGATTACACTTTTATTGCAACAATAATTTGGAGATCCGAACGGTCCGACGTCTCGAGCGAGAATGCCACGAAAGGCGTCGACCGCCCGTATTTATAGCAAAGCATGCTTGTACAAACATTATAGCTACCGTCTAAATTGTGTTAAAAAAATCATCAAGAGTTCAAATGTGTGATATTATTGAATTCTTGTTCTTCTCGGCATCGCTGAATGAAGTTAATAACTTCTTCGCGCCGACAGATATTATTTTGTTATGATTGGACTTTTTATTTAATTATAAAAGCAAATTATGTAATATTGCAGTAGTATTATAAAAAACAAAGACAGGAAAGCGCAGCCCTAGTATATTAAAATGGAAAGGTACGAGCATTAAGGTGTTCATTAAATTCAATTAGCACTTCAATAAAGATGAGATCGAAGCCAATAAGTGGTTTGGCAGACGAGTAAGGAAATAGATTCCGCAAGGTAATTCTGCGTGATGGAAAGCGTTTAAACTACCTGTAATCATATTATAAGTCTGATCACGTGGCTCTGTACATTTGCAGCCAATTCCTGTCACACAGAAAAACCATCAAGTAGCAACCAAATGGCAATAAAGTGGCAAGTTTCGTTTTCTTGGTAAGCCGTCAGACCTGAGATCGTGTCTTGCACGTTTATATATTTATTTTATTTTCCTCTTACTCATATTTTAAGGTAGGTATATATTAGTATATTTATTATTGTATCCTATTGCGTATGTAATCTGGTTTATGTATTAGTATGTAGTTATTCGTATGCAGGTCTATGTTTATTTACCTACTTTCTATTTCTTTTTCCTAATCCTAAGGTTGCCTGGAAAAGATCGCTAGTAAGCGATAAGGCCGCCTTTTGTATCCTGCTTCTTCTGGTTTATTTTTTGCCATTATTTCCCTTTTTGTTGAGTTATACAGATAAATAAAAAATAAATGGAAAAAAAACATCGATAAAGCGTTATTCATATATTAATTCCTGAAGCTCTCATAATAAAGCTCATACAAATATAATACCTATTTTTGAAATATAATACTTATTTTTGAATTGTCATGGCACGTCATATGACGCTGTGGTTTTAAAATAATTCCGCTTTATGCTACGACTAGTTAGACAATAGCTCTTGATAATTCGTGATGATTTATTTTGTTCATTGTCAAGTATATATACATAGTTCTTGAAGTAGTATACTACTTATGAAACTAAGATGAACTCTAACTCTGCTCTTAGACACACACATACACAAACACACACACACTAACTTACGCACACGCACATCACTCATATAAACACTATTCATCTTATCCAAACCAATTAGCAGTATGGGTTTTCCATACCTCTAACAGGTTAGCCCGCTACCATCATAGACTGCATCATCACTTACCATCAGGTGAGATTGCCGTCAAGGGCTAACTTGTAGTGGGGAAAATTGTTTGCTTGTACATACGGTATTAAAGACCCTCAGCGAAGACAGCGACGTTGTAAAACTCTTTGATAGGTCCACAGAAAAAGAGCGCTCTTTTTGTGACGCAGAATTCGGTGTGTATAGGCGAGCTTGCTTATGCTTGTTGCACATCGTTGGTCAGGTCAAGGCCGAGCTTTTTGCTGGGTCATAGTATGTACCTTATTTTGCTTTGAATGTTAGGAGAACCTCTCAATTTTCAGGAAAACTGAAGCTATGATACTGTGAAGCAAGTATCATAGAGTGAACAAAAGTTTCCAAGAGATGTTAACTCTAAAACGCAACGATGCTCAGTACAGGTATTATGCATTTTGAAGTCGAAGTGCTACGCTTTCAGAAGCGTAAAATTTGCTCAGGCAAATAGTTTAAGTAATACTTAGGTATAATAATGTAAGAAACATAGTTACCTATTTTCTTTATCTGATTCTTACGGATGTATTACTTGGTCTATCAAAAAGTTCAAAGTTTTCATAAAAGGTAAGATTATAGACAAATCATATTAAGAGCTTGGGTGTGAATTGCTCTAACTTCATAGATAATTATAATTTATTATTGACTACGTGAAATGGTGATAACAAAAAGTTTGTCGTGGGCTTCTTCTACCAGGGCGCGATTGGAACCCTCTTAGCTTTAGTTTAAAGATGGTGTGTAGTTATCATCCACCTCATAAATTAATTAATGAAAAACATATTGATTATGAACGATTCATAGATGCCTGAATAAAACTACTTTTTATTTAATTTGTACTGTGAAAAAAAGATTGTTAAGTATTTTTGTTCGATTCAAATAAGAAAATTATCGTATATAGATAAATCATCTATGTTACTACCGATAAAGTCGAAATGATTAAAATATGCTATATAAGGCTATGTTTTTCTTTAAACTTAATTCCTCAATATTTATTTCCTATGAGTAATGATAGGCCAGTAGTGGGTCATTATTTAAATTGTGCTCTGAAGTAAATTGAAACGGAAAAGTATTAAAAAAATGTGCTATATTGCAAGGTAATTGGAAAGAAACCTTAAAAAATATTATATCTCACGAAATTTTAACGAGTATAATGAGGAAAATTATTCCTATTATAAATTCCCTCATTTTCCCTGAACATTCCAGAGTATAACGCTGAGATACGGCGCTCTAAAGGAATATGATTGTAATGGAAAAATCCGGAAACACAATCGCCGAAACTAGATTATAAATATTAAATTAAACTAGGTCATGGCCCAATTTTTATTCTTTGCATAAACCATGCTGGTTTGACAGACTTGGTTGGTTCAATCAACAGCGTATATCAATATCGGACTTCACAGTACAAAGGAGAAAGGGATTTGATCCTACATACTGCTCCAAGGTAGGTTGGTGGGTCTTGACGATTATCATCACGATGTGCTCGATTACAGAGATCGACCTACTTCAAAGGCGGGGGTTAAACAAAGCCGATTCTGGATACTTCTAGACAGAAAAGCAATAACAAAAAGTTTAGCTTTGCTTGACAGTTAAAACCAGAGCTCCCTAATCAGCAGTTACACGTGATAACAACGAACCAAAGGTGGCAGTTGAATGGTTCAAACTACACGGAGGAAAATCACTTCGTATTTTGTATTGACTA
Source organism: Lasiommata megera (assembly GCA_928268935.1). Lineage (NCBI taxonomy): Eukaryota > Metazoa > Arthropoda > Insecta > Lepidoptera > Nymphalidae > Lasiommata > Lasiommata megera. The sequence continues at coordinate 10,014,353 of OV743325.1, read as the reverse complement.
TTTCAAGAGATTCCGAAAAATAGAAAAAAATAATTTTCATTAATCAGGATTCATCATCATCATCATTAACAACCGATTGACGTCCACTGCTGGACATAGGTCTTTTGTAGGGAGTTCCAATGCTCACGCTCTTGGGCCGCTTGCTTCCAGCGGCTCCCTGCGACTCGTCTGATGTCGTCTGTACACCTAGTTGGGGGTCGACCAACGCTACGTTTACCGGTGCGGGGTCGCCATTCCAGCACCTTTGGACCCCAACGTCCATCGGTTCTCCGAGCTATGTGCCCCGCCCATTGCCACTACAACTTCGCAATTCGTTGAGCTATGTCGATAACTCTGGTTCTTCTACGGATCTCCTCATTTCTGATTTGGTCACGTAGAGACACTCCTAGCATAGCTCTCTCCATCGCCCGTTGAGTGACTCTGAGCCTTCTTATGAGGCCCATAGTGAGCGACCATGTTTTAGAACCGTACGGCTCTGAATCAGGGTTAATGAAAATTAATTTTTGAAGAAAGAAAACCTAAATACCTAAAGAGCAGACTCAAGTTCAGTGTATTATTTATTTTTGTATTTTACTAGTGTTCCGAAGGAATTGGAGAGAGGACGAAAGAAGGATCGTAGCGGGGACCAGCCATTAATCTAAGCCTAAAAATAATTGTTAACAAATTATGTTTCTAACACAATTTGATGCCGAGTTTATTTAATGAAAAATGTAATTTTGAGTTAATGTATTTAGCAGATACTTTTTATTCTATTTAATAGATACTTTTTTGTACCTGCCAATTTAATTAATATCTCACTATCTATATATAAAATAAAAGTGTACTTCAAGTAAATACTTGACGTTTGGCAATATGTGAGACTTATATTTCTCAAAACATTCACCGATAGCGTGATTTATTCTACGACCAACGCCATCTATGATTGCAGCAAAAAACACAATTTGCCCAGTAACTTTCTGCCTATCAGCAGTTGGCGTGAAAACTACCTATCTGTTTCCCCTGAAATTTTGCTGAATCATACTTTAAAGGCTGGTCGGGAACTAGGATACGTGTTTTACAAAAATCTACCTTTAAAGTGGTTAATAGTGTGTATTCATATTGTAAGAATTTCATTATTGCAGCTTATACCATGCTTTGCCTATACTAATAGAATTGAGCATTAGATCCATTTTAGGGGGATTAGGCCAGTCTAAAAAGTAGTACATCTCTTTCTCTCTCAAAAATTATGCCCAAAGTAACGGCAATCCGATGCTCTGTTATTGATGAAGTGAAGACAAAGCAACCAACAAACACACATTCGCATATTTGTTATTTGCAAGATTTTCGATCTTAAAAATCATAACTTGTCATCCATCCGTTTATATTTTCAAAAACATTCAGCGCTGTAGAAACTACGCATAAAATAAACTACTGAACGTTTCATTTCTTAGTTTATTTTATTGGTATGCCACTTAAACTTCTTTGTTAGTAGATACAGATTAAGTTATTCCAAATATATAATTATTTCAACTCCACCCAACTCACAAATCGCTGGCAATAGCTAATTACAATATAAGACATACAATTGAACTATCTTAAAAATACAAAAAACGACACCAAAATTAATAATAATGGAAACAAAAACAAATTTATAATTAACACAAACTTGGATGAACATAGAGCGGCTTGTCGTACAGGACAAGGTGGAGGGCACGAGAGGCCGAGGAAGGTCACCCTTGCGATGGACCGATCAGATAAAGTCTGCTATGGGCGATCCTTTGCACGAGTGCACCAGGCTTTCGGCAAGCCGAGAAAACTGGCGGATGCTCGTGAGGCGTATAACATCTGTCCTCAAAGACATTACTTCATGATGACCAAGACCATTCTGTCAAGAGTGTAAGGACGAAGAAGAAGTAGATTTAAAAATAGTTATGGCATCTTTGGATGCTGCTAATATTTTTTTTATTAATATCGTTTTTATTTCAGAGCACTACTAGTTTTATTATTTCATATCAGAATGTTAAATCAGCGCTGAGAAGAATGCAGGATATCTGGTCGGGGCATAGTTTCACAAAGTTGCTTGGAACAATGCCCAGTGTCGACACTTCCATTTCAGTATTATCTAACTTTAAATGTTCAATTTAAACTCGACTAATGTGGGTTATAATACAGCTGTTCCGGCTTTATATATTAAATATTAAACTCTATAGGCTTTATATATTCCATCCAAACGGATAAATTTTGTTTCGACTAGCGCTGTATCTTCGAAGGAAATGTGTATGTGTTTTACATGCTCGAAACACTATGTATTATATGCGACAAAAAAATCTGTAAGCCCGTTTTTTTTCATAAATAATGCCCTCTCACTTTTACTCCTTTTACTATCAAATTTAAATTACTTAAGATATTTACTAACATTGTTTGACATTCTATATTTTGATTGCATTATACTGGTTCATCATAATTTTTGACGACCTCCATGGCGCAGCGCGCGCGCTGTCGCATTATAAAGTTGGAGGTCCTAGGTTCGATTCCCGGCTGGAGTCTGGTCTGGTGGGATTCTGTGGCCGTGGCTAGTTACCACCCTACCGACAAAGGCGTGTCGCCAAGCGATTTAGCGTTCCGGCACGATGTCGTGTAGAAGCCAATTAGGAGTATGGGTTTACTATAACTATAACAGGTTAGCCCGCTACTATCTTAGACTGCATCATCACTTACCATCAGGTGAGATTTCCGTCAAGGGCTAACTTGTAGTGGATAAAAAAAAATCTAATGTTTATTTAAAGTTTTTTTTTTCTATTACTTGTTGAGGTCTATATGAATAAATATATTTAAGTTTATTAAAAATACATTCCAAACATTTACAAATATTGTGAGTTTGAATTTTAAAGTTGAACAAATTGGATGTTGAAATTTTTTTTTATATCTTCAAAAAGTATAATTATAATTAATTCATCATATTATTCAAATACAGATAAGTTCTTACTCTTTCACTCTATGTTACAAACAAACAAGAATAAATTATACTGAAATATGGAGTAGTGACAGGTAAACTAAATCATACTTACTTGTTCACCATTTTTAATAGGAACGCTTAAGACTTAATACTTACTTTACTTAATGATTTTTGATATTCCACGTAGATCTTCATGCATCATGTCAACATGCGCGCGGAAATGTAGTAATTACGCGTACAAATGTATGCACATAATATATGCGCCAAAGCACTGCCTACCCTAAGGTTTTTTACAATACAGCACATGCCCACTGTTTTTTACTTAGTAGTATTTCTTTAGTTATTTTAATAATGCCTGTGTAATATTTCACGAATCAGATCCCACATTTTACCTGAGTCAAAGGGGCCAGAAAGTTCAATAAATATTTGTGGCCAATTCCATAACCTCTAGAATACCCATATGTACATTCTTACGTTATTTTCTTTTAACTTCTTGTTCGGTCAATGACTTAAAAAATATAAAAAAAAAACTTTAATATAAAAAAAGTTCTTTGACACTCCCTAGTATAGGCTGTGTGTCTGTGTGTCTGTGTGTGTGTGTGTTGTGTGTGTGTGTGTGCGTGTGTGTGTGTGGGTGTGTGTGTATGCAAAAAAATGACGTCCACCCGGTGCTCAGTTGCAGCGGAAAAAGACGGACAAATAGACAATAACACGTATTTATAATAACAGTATTGATTTCATAGTATCTGCCTACCTACCCTATTCGAATATTCAGTGCACGTTACAGATGCGGTACAAAACAAAACATATGGATAGAGGTAATACTGCGGCTGTTCTAAGACATAAATGCTAATAAATGCAAGTGTAGGCTGACTTATTTGCTTCGAGGTTCACATTGAGCTGCTAATACGGCGGGCGGCTGTGAAAATGTGCTGCATGCAAATTAATTCAAATTGAGATTTACCAAAACTCTGTCGACATAAAATCTCCATACAAATGTCCCATATTAAGTTGTGTTAATTCATCTTCTGTCGAAGAGGATCCCGATATCCAAAGTAATTTGGAAATAAACCAATAAAAACCATAATACCACTGATAAAAGTTTATTTTTTCATCCACCTCAAGTTAACAATTAATGGCATTTCACCTGATGGTAAGTAAAATATTTTTCATATATATATATATATATATATATATATGTCGAGTTACGGGCGTCCAAGTTGTTTTTAGTAAGAGTGACGTCACGCTTTTGTTAACTTTCGCTCATAGTAATCAAAACCACAACTTGCGGGATTACACTTTTATAATTGAGGTCCGAACGTCTCGACGTCACGAGCGAGAATGCCACGAAAGGCATCGACCGCCCGTATTAATAGCACAGCATGCTTGTACAAAATTTATTGCTACCGTCTAAATTGTGTTAACCATCAAGAGTTCAAATGTGGGTAATTATTGAATTCTTGATTTTCTTTTTTGATTCAGCGTCGCTGAATGAAGTTAACAACTCCTTCGCGCCGACATATATATATTTATATTTTACAACACCCGACACCCCAATATATATACCAATCATTTTGAGCGTTAACTCAGTCGACCATATAGACCCCTTTTAACAAAGAGAGAATAGAAAGAAAGAAGGAAAACTTATTTATTCTCATATGGTGTTACACACAGTACATCTTATTCTAATCAGAAATTTTGTGTCTCTGTAACACCTACCAAAAAAAGTATTCAGCATATGTCGTGTCTCTATCTGTCTGTCTAATAGCAACGAGGTCCAACTCGTTAATGTACTCCCCGAGACCCACTGAACATACCCCAATTTACTAACTACAGGCTGGAACTGAGAATTTATCTTCAAAAAACCCCAACTTATTTCACGACCCGACCGACCCGCGATTAAACAAAACACAGATATGGAAACGAAAGAAAGACGGCACACATAAAAAATAAATAATGATAATGAAGCATTGTAGGCATTGCTACGAAGCGTAGCGACCTGAAAATGCATCTACGCTTATCACGAGCCTGAGTAAAGCTCGAAATGTGCAATCACTTGCGAAGCCGTACCTACCTACTAGTCTACAACGGTTATTGCTGTTTCCATCCCCAATCGCGGTACACTCGCATTATTATGAAATTTGCGACCGCTTTCGCAACCATCGATGCGAAGCGTTTGTGAGTATATGCGGAAATCAAACTTTAGTGTATTGCACTTAAAACCAATATTTAACTTTTTTTTGGACCACTACAAGTTAGCTCTTGACTGCAATCTCACCTGATGGTAAGTGGTGATCTAAGTCAGTCTACGATGGTAGCGGGCTAGCCTGTAAGGGGTATGGCCTATATTCCTAATTGGTTTTTACGCGACATCGTGCTGAAACGCTAAATCGCTTGGCGACACGTCTTTGTCGATAGGGTGGTAACTAGCCACGGCCGAAGCCTCCCAGCAGACAAGACTCGAGCCGGGAATTGAACCCAGGACCTCCAGTTTTATAATGCTACTGCGCCAGCGGAGGCCATCAGAACTTAAAACTTAAGTCATGAACATAATTATTTCAGTTAATTTCAATTATCTCTGTCCATACTTTGTATTCTCTGTCTTACTGTCTATGGTAATTTATAGGGATTTCCACACTGCAGTCTCGTGTATCTTGTATCCGGGGGACACCCTGAAGCTATGGCGTGATCAGGGTTATCAACCGACTTATGATACTATTTAGAAAAAAAAATCTATAGACACCTATATATCTAATCTATATATATCTATATACGGGAATTTAGAGTAGGCAGTGCTTCATGAAGTTCACTCTTATGTAAGTAAGTGTTTCAATAAAACTGAGCCGTCACAGATTTCTCACAAATATTTCTATTTCTCCAGCGCCTCCTGGGGTATGCAATGCTTTTATTTATCTATAATACAGTAAAACAGTAACAGGACGAATCCTGTACATTAAATATAATTGGCGGATGCTTTACTATCGATACTGAGTCTGTCTTTATCTTGGCCGCGCATCACACCGAAACTGCTGGATAGATTTGAATGAAATTTGGTATAAGACTAGCTAATTCTCCGGTTCAACATATAGGATAGTTTTTATCCCGGAATTCAGCCCGGTTCCCTTGGGAGAGGGGTGAAAATCAAAATGTGTGTGTATTTATTTTTATAATTCATTTTCATCATTCTTTTTTTTGTTAGAAAGGAGATACTTTACAGATTATCCTGTAATTATTTCAAGGTCGTCGGTTTAGGTACTCCATTGCTTAATGATTGGAAGACAAACAAACACACCTTCACACACACTAACTCAACGCATATAGTATAAAGTTCACGCCACTGCCCTGAAGTCACATAAAGAAGTCTGTTAACGTAGTTTAGGATCTGCTTTTACAGACCGAATCACCCGTTTGGAACGTTAGGGGCCAAAGAGCGATGTGCCCCAACATTTGTCAATTTAGATCCGCGAATCGCTGAGCTATGTAGGTAACTAGTGACTGATTTTTGACGACCTCCGTGGCGCAGTGCGTGCGCTGACGCCTTATTCAGTTGGAGGTCTCGGGTTCGATTTCTGGTCTGAAATGAAAACATACTTTAGACACCATACAAAAAAAGAAGAAACATACACACAGAAAAGAAAATAGCTGCAATAGGTCTGGTGGGAGGCATCAGCTAGTTACCACCCTACCGGCAAAGACGTGTCGCCGAGCAGTTTAAAGTTACGGCGCGATGTCGCGTAGAAACCGATCAGGAGTATGGGTTTACTGTACCCCTAACAGGTTAGCCCGCTACCATCCTAGACTGCATCATATGACATTGCCATCAAGGGCTAACTTGTAGTGGATAAAAAAAAAGATTTTATAGTAAAGTTACTTTAGGTAAAGTTATCTTACTAACTGAGCTTTTTTATGCGACGAATTAGTTACGACTACATGTCGAAGCCACTAGGCATAACCACTGACAATTCGTGCTTAAGAAACAGTAAGTGATTAGACTATTGTAATGTTACATATACCCGTATATATTAAAGAGACGCGCATAAATTTTCATTTAGCCTTAAGATACGTATCTTAACTTACCTTTTTCTTTGTAAGAGTAATATTGTAGCAAAGAGGCCACATTTGCACTTTCTGTTTTATTTTACGTTCAGTATGCAACCTATGATGTTCTTCTTCTTATGAATAAAAAGTTTTGTCCGTGGAATAGAACTGAATGTTGAACATGAATATATATTTTTTACAGCCTATATTTTTCACGCTGGGAAATGCTTTTACGCATCCCCTCCGGAGGCGACGCAGGCAAGACTGCACCGCTTCCGACGGGGTATGTGGGACTCCCCGGCCAGGCTGGCGACCAGAATACCCACTAAAACCCAGCGATGCTCCTTCGCGTCCCCTGGTGGCTGGGTCACGGGAACACTTATGCACTCGACCGCGGCCCTTCCAGCGGCGTCCGCCAAGGAACTAGTATACTCTATTCTATATTTATAAGCCACAATAACGCATTTTATGTCGAAAATACCTGATTCAAAAATTTTGTAAAACTTGCATTAAAATTAACCCTTAAAAAGCTATATTCTAATCAAGAAAATCATATGTAGGTAATCTTTGCTCTTGACAGTATTAAATGGACGTAAAGGTTAAAAGATAATGCAAAATTGAAATACCTATGGTAGTTGGATTTTACTTTACAAGACTTTTAATATGCTAAATAGCGCTACCACAAGATTCTTAGTTTGCGGGAGTTGACCATGGGAAACAGATAGTTTAGTAATAAAATGCGAAAGAAGGAATGCAAATGCTACGTACGGTAGAATCATCTTCTCTGAACTGGATCAATAACTAATCGTTTAATATCTATTAAAATTTTTGCAGACTGTCAACGTTATATAAATGAACTACGTAGTGCTGTACGTATATGATTGCAGCCACCGAGCAATTAGGTCTCTCTTTTTTTCGAGATTATTCCAACCGCCATTTACCACTGAATATCACGTTTTAATTTCAGCTACGCGGCGTTGATTGCGCACTCAAACAAAAACTCCGGCAATGGTTTTTACTTTTAACTTTTACTATGCATGGAAACGCATAGCGAAAATATCAACCAGAAATATTTACTTACTTAATACTCTTAAACAAGGTCATTTCGAACGGGTATTCCATGAAACATATTATAAATAGGACCACCTTTTCTCAATTCATAAATGTTATAATATATTTGGAGTTGAAATGTAAAATATAATATCAACTTGATAGCACGGTAATGTGTGAACATTTTTTTCTTAAATAGGACTTTATACTATTTTTCATGTAATAATCCATTACCGAAACTTAATTGTAAACATAGCTGATTTTATGGTTGCCACCGCGTATTTTCTAGTATTTAACATCCCTAAAAGTAATGATTCCTGTAAAAAGTAACAGTAAGTACAAAAAATATCATTGATTTTATATATAACTAGCTGATGCCCGCGACTTCGTCTGCGTTGAGTTCGTTTGTGTGAAAGTTTGTTTGTATGCTTACAGTACATTGCATTATCCATTCATTTTTAAAATTATTATTAAAATTCAATTATTTTTATCATAAAAATGATTGAATTTGAACTTTATAAAGTGGTAATAAAGTGCAAATTGACTCTACGTTTTAGTTAGAAAACGTTTGTATGGGAAAAAGCAAAGGGCTGTTTTTAGGGTTTTCCCGGCAATTATTCGAATTTTTCTCACTTTTTAAAACTTTCCTAGACCTTCACGAACATTTCAAGATCAAGATAACATAAATCCGTTCAGCCGTTCTCGAGTTTTAGCGAGACTAACGAACAGCAATAGATTTTTATATATATAGATAATAATAGAAGAACCCCTCCTAGGCCCGTCCTCTTGGATTTGTTGTGTATAAGAAGTTTAACACGTCATATACACAATTTTTTTATACTATATCGCGGGTAAACATACAGACGGGTCACCTGATGTTAAGTGTTTGTTACCGCCCATGAAAATCTACAGCTCCAGAACAGCCACCGGTCTCCGTTGAACCTGTCGGTTTCCAATCGGCATCATACATCGCTTGGCGGTATGTCTTTTTTTTGTCGTGGCGGAAAAGATTTATGGTTTCCTCCGTACCCTTGGGCGGGAAGGAGGTTATGTTGGACTCCCACCCTCGAAGGGGGGTATACCCGAAATAAAACTCACCACGGCAGTCCCTCTCGCTGGTTTTACTGGACACCCGGGAGACCCGTTGTGTACTTCCCGGACGAACTTGGCGGTATGTCTAGGGTAGTAGCCTACTAGCAAAGATAGACCAGAGCAGACCAGACTCGAGCTGGGAATCAAACCCAGGACTCTATATTACGGCATAGAGCAAACGTCACGTAATGAAGGTCGTCACTTAAGTATTGAATTATGCATTAGAATAAATGCTCATGCACATTTTCATTAAGACATCAACTTTTATTAGTTTATAATGTAACCGAACGAATAGGTCGAAGAATGGGGTCAGGCTGGCAATCACAACGACAATCTCAGCTTAGTGAGTTTGCTAGCGAATAATCTTTGTGATATTCAAGCGAAATTGTATACTATAAAGTACAAAGTCTACAGGTACATAATCTCCCTTAGCGACGAAATAAACTTGCTATTTTCATGCATTTTCATACCCTTTTGGCTGTACCTAAAGCCCACACAAACTATGCACAAAATTCAGTTCTTCTACGTCTGGCTAGGACCTACAGTAAATCTATTTATTCACTTAACTAAAATGGAGCGAAAAAGAAATACTAAAACTAGCTACATAGTAACGTTTTTACCCCTTTTAACACTTGCACACACACACACACACGCACGCACACACGCACACGCGCGCACAACACACACAAACACACACACACACACACACACAAGTACACATGCACCACACTCATTTTGGTACGTCGCTTTCGACTCATAACCGTTACCCACTTACTCATATTATATCCTATTACTGTAAATGTTTAGTTGTTGTTTACCTCGTCAATTTGTTGCCGTGTCAATTACACTTTTTTGTTCGTTTTATTTTAAATTTCTTACCTATAAAAGTATGAACATATTTAGTATATATTGTGTAGTCTCTTATTTAATAACTTTCTTAATTGTATATCAATGACTTGTAACGCACTATTTATAACTCAAGATCGACGGAACCGATTTGGCTGAAAATCGGTGGGGATGTAGCTTAGAACCAGGAAATGGACATAGGATACATTTTATCCCGTTATATTTTCCGCGAGATTTATGAAAAACTGTACTTTCACGTCAATGTACTGCAATAACTATAGTATCAGCTTGCAACAGAAATTTCCTCGAATTGGTAGCTTACTCCATAGGAGTTTTTAAAAACCCCTAATCTGACGCTGACGAAGTAGTAAATAAATAAATAAATACGTTCCACACATTCAGTAAATGAGAGTTAAATAGTAGTTTACTTTGTGCTCTGTTGAACAAGTTACTTTCTGAATAACCCTAAACGGCTTAATTATGTCGGGTACACTCCGACAAAATTTGCGAAAGTTTACCACGGGTAAACTCTATTCTTTTCACTGGATACTGGTACGTAGTCAACGTTAATAAACGTGTTAGCTGACGCAAAAAGTATTTTTCAAGTACGACAGGCAGCTTGGCAAAACGCTTCAGAACCATAAATAACTGAGTCGTAAGCTTGAACGCGTTATGTGAATCATATATCAAATCCTACAGTATCGGATTTTCAACTAGAAACTCATGTATTGAGCCACAAACTTTGTGTAACAGAACTGTACTTAATACGTTATACGATAATTGAAGTTTTCACGCGAGATTCTGTACAGTCATTAGCTAATAACAAAGGCGAATGTTCAAAAACTATAGCGGTGAAAATGCGGCGTGGAATGATGGGTACGGGTCCTCTTGGCCTTTTTCCCTCCACCTTACCCGCTACCAGTAGTTTTTCTAAATTTCCAGGGCTACGGCGGACAATGTGTCCGAAGTATTCCAAGGTGCGCTTGAGACATATAGTCGATAGTCGTATGGAAATTATTGACGCGTCAAAAGTGCCTTTTAAAGGACTATTTGAAGAAAGATTATTTGAATTTTCACCCCTTTCAGGATACATGCGTATGTGACTAATAAAATGTTATTACTTGTTGTTACAGAAGAGCGCGTGATCGCGCGAATGGTTGCCGGAGATGATAGCGCCGCGGCGCATTACAAGTGCGCTGCTGTTACCATTTGCACTGCTGTCACTTCCGCACGCATATGCGGCCAACGTCACTACGTACAGAGTGAGTATTGGCTTTTTTTTCCGCTGGGAAATGCGTGTACTCATCCCCTCCGGAAGCGACGCAGTCTTGACGGGGTATGTGGGACTCGCCGGCGGCCGGACTGCCGACCAGAATACCCACTAAAACCCAGCGATGTTCCTTCGCGCCGCCTGGTGGCTGGGTCACGGGAACACCTGCGCACTCGACCGCAGGAGTGAGTATTGGCTATATAACGCTATGATAGATCAATTAACCATCATATAAACTAGCATGTGAAATGTTATGATGCAAATTCTGTTTTATTTTTATATACACTACGAGCTATCCCTTGACGTCTATCTCACCTGGTAATGACGCAGTCTGAGATGGTAGCGGTCTAACCTGTTAGGGGTATGGTAAATCCACACTCCTTATTGATTTGTACGCGACTGTTATTTGATCTTGCCGGAACGCCAAACCGCTCTGCGACACGTCTTTGTCGGTAGGGTGATAACAAAACACGGGCGAAGCGCTCCACCGAATCAAATCGAACCCAGGACCTCCAACTTTATAATGCGACAGCGCACGCACTGCGCCATGGAGGTCGCCAAAATCGTCGTCGTGGCGTTTTATCATCAAAAGTTAGCGCGTACCACGTCAAGTCATCTGCATTCGGCTTTGCACAACTTCGACAAACAAACAACATAAAGAAGGTTTTTTGTTACGCAGTAATATATTGCGTGACAAAAAACCTTTTATTAACCTCTGCGTAATTAAGAAAAAGTGTGGGATTTGGTATATTTAAAGTTAGAAGTAATGGACAGTAAAATATATCAATAACAAACTAAATATGTATATAAATATAAATTTCGACCATATACACGTACGATTCTGTTATTTTCAAATGTGAATGCGATAAATTATCACGAGGTAAATTAATTAAATTGTAATTATATTATAAAGTATCCAAATATATATACTTATATATATATATATATATATATATATATATATATATATATATACTGTTTAAAATACTATAGTAATACAATGGAATATACAAAGCCATACGATATGTTGAAGCGCAATAATTTGTGTACTGGTTAGATCAATAAATAGGTGTAAACACACACAAACTCCACATTGATAGTTACATTGATAGTTTGTGTGTGTTTACAGCTATTGAACATGAGGCAAAAATCTTACACATATTTTTTATTTTAAACAACTAACAAGTGCCTTATAATGTCTATGTGGATCTTCTAAGGTTCATGCTCTCTAGATCCTTTTATGTCTTCTGGTCATTTTTTGTTTTTTTTCTTCTACACGATTTTCATATATATTGGAATTTTTCATTTAATTTCAACGATAAAGGCATACAGTTTTATGCTTGTGAACTTATATAATATTACGGAAAATTAGAAAATCTGAGATAATCGGAAGTAACCGGTGTATTTTATGACGCCATAATAGTTCTAAGTTGGCACGTCCAACCTGTCGAAATTAAACATTAAAAACTCAATACAAAGTTTCAAGCTATATTTAATACTTTATCGATCTGTAACCTCATTACCTCCGGCTTGTTTTGTGCGGTTGAAACTAAACGTGTATATTTACCCCGTTCAGTTTTAAGCGTGCTTCAAATAGCGAAGAGCCCTTCTAAGTCATCACAGCTGTGAGTGGCCGGTACGTATATAGAGCACCCTGAATGATACGTCGGCTGACGCTAGACTATTTTTGTCATAATTAGAAACTGGATTTGAAAAAAAATAACAAAATATGCTGATATATGCTAAAATTTCTTTGACCGGCAGTCCCAGTTATTTATTGCCCCTAATATTTGATAGTATCGATCGCCTTCGATCGAATATCGAACCCTCGTCGTTGGTATTTGTGAATCTATACTGTTGAAGGTCCACATCCGGATCCTGTCATAAATTTAGAACTACAAACGTCAACAGTCAAAGACTAATAAAGGTCTCTTGCTTGTAACGCGTAGGCGCAGGACTAGCACCAATTTAAACCTATCTCCTAACAGACCTGTGGTGTGGAATTCAGAGCATCATCAGAGTGTCGGAGATGAACGAAAAGTAAAAAGGTAGTGTGATCGCTATTAATATCTCTCGATCATCAAATTCAAATTCAAAATAATCTTTATTCAAATAGTCCTTTAAAAGGCACTTTTGACACGTCAATAATTTACAAAGTAGTTATTTATGGTGATAACTACATTCGTAAACTTAAAACTAAAGCTATGAGGGTTCCAAACGCGCCCTGGTCTAAGAAGAAGCCCACAACAAACTTAGCCGGGGAACGCACGCATCATCGTCATCTGTCTAATATATGCCCCATTACTTGACGACCTCCGTGGCGCAGCGCGTGCGCTGTTGCATTTTAAAAGTTGGAGGTCCTGGGTTCGATTCCCGGCTCGAGTCTGGTCTGGTGGGAGGCTTCGGCCGTGGCTAGTTACCACCCTACCGACAAAGACGTGTCGCCAAGCGATTTAGCATTCCGGCACGATGTTGTGTAGAAACCAATTAGGAGTATGAGTTTACCATACCCTTAACAGGTTAGCCCAATACCATCTTAGACCGTATCATCACTTGCGATCAGGTGAGATGCAGTCAAGGGCTGACTTGTGGTGAATAAAAAAAAAAAAAAAAATACTGTGCAAGCAATTATTATTATCTCGACCCACTTCGCCTCCATTATTTCAATTAAGAGACGAAACACTTTCATTACTCGAAACTAATCATTGGCCACAATTCACGTACAAAGCATTCAGCATAGATTCAGTTTGACGCGGCATTTCCATTCGACGGTCAAGAGCTTTCTAACGTAATTGCATTCGACCTAATAAATGGCCAAATTGAACATTATTGTCAACCACTGTCTGGCTAACTGTTTATTACTGACTTGCTAGATTGGCAAATAGTGGGTAGACAACTGCAATCTACATGTTTCAATCAATGAACTCAATAAAGTCTATGCTGAAATGCGATTTCTCAAGTTACAAGAGGCAGGTAACACAAATTCCGAAGGGGATTCCACATCTTAGTTTAAAGAAAGTTCCATAGTTGCCCGAAAAATAAGTATAATCAATACTCAGAGTTCCTATATTCTCCCTTCTAAATACCTCTAAATCCCTTCTAATTTTGACGACCTCCGTGGCGCAGTGCGTGAGCTATCGCATTATAAAGTTGGAGGTCCTGGGTTTGATTCCTGGCTCGAGTCTGGTCTGGTGGGAGGTTTCGGCAGTGGCTAGTTACCACCCTACCGACAAAAGACGTGTCGCCAAGCGATTTAGCGTTCCGGCACGATGTCGCGTAGAAACCAATTAGGAGCGTGAGTTTACCATACTCCTGAGAGGTTAGCCCGATAGATAGCCATCCTAGACAGCATCATCACTTACCACCAGGAGATATCCGTCAAGGGCTAACTTGTAGTGTATTAAAAAAAATAAGAAAAAATTACTCAATGAAGTCTATGCTGGAACGCGATTGCCTAAAAGTTGCCTATTTGCTGTTCCTTTGAAGGTGCTTACGTTACAAGAGGCAGGTAACACAGATTCCGAAGGGGATTCCACATCTTAGTTTAAAGAAAGTTCTATAGTTGCCCGAAAAATGAGTATAATCAATGCTCAGAGTTCCTTTATTCTCCCTCCAAGGCTTTCTAAATACCTCAACCAATAGTTGGACCCTTGCATTTAATGCTCGTGAGACTGGCTGAAATTTTATTTACAAAAATCTATGTGTCATCTGTATGGCGCCATTTTCAAATGGCAAAGTTATTACAGTGTTGGGCAGCCGCGTTATTAACCTTTTCAATTCATCATCATCATCATCATCATCATGATCAACCCATAACCGGCTCACTACATAGCACGGGTCTCCCCTCAATATGAGAAGGGTTTGGCCATAGTGCGGATTGGCAAACTTCACACGCCTTTGAGAACATTATGGAGAACTCTCAGGCTTGCAGGTTTCCTCACGATGTTTTCCTTCACCGTTGAAGCAAGTGATATTTAAATTTTTTTTAAACGCACATAACTTCGCAAAGTTAGAGGTGCGTGCCCGGATTCGAACCGCCGACCTCTGATTAGGAGACTGACGCCCTAACCACTAGGCTATCACCGCTTCCTTTTCAATTACAACACAGGTATTTATTTAACGCCATGCCTGAAGCAACGCGATGGAGCGCAGTATTCTGGAAATTTTACTAACAGATCACGTTAAACATACCGTACTTCAAACACAATTTACGGAGGTATGACACAAAGCTGTCAAATTTAAGTGGAACTACGCTGGACAGTTGACGTGCATGTTCAAACAGTTATGGGCAACTGTCGCGACTAGGTCGATTGCCCATTTGAATACTAGTCCCAAATAGAATAATTATTACTTGGCCTGACATTTTAACTATTTAATAACTATCTAATCTAACTATTAATTTGAACTATTAAATAGATAACTTATAACAGCACCAGCACTAACTTATTTAGATGGATATGTAATTTACAAGTTATCGATGGCATTCCTTATAAATAAATAAATAGAATAACTGACAAAGACGTGTCGCCAAGCGATTTAGCGTTCCGACACGATGTCGCAAAGAAACCAATTAGGAGCGTGGGCTTATCATACTCCTGACAGGTTAGCCCGCTACCATCTTAGACTGTATCATCAGTTACAATCAGGTGAGATTGCCATCAAGGGCTAACTTGCAGTGGATAAAAAAAAATAAAAAATAGCTGCAGACTGTGGTAAGTTGAAGAAGAAAAGGGAGGCCTTACCCAACAATGAGACACATCAGGTGACGAATAAAAGGACCCATTTTTTTTGTATCACAGGAGAAGCTGGAGTCATCTCTACGACTCGTCCACGCAGTCGCCACAGGGGCAACCGGAGCGCTTTGCGTCACTCACCGATACGGCCGGTTAAGGGCTCCGATGCACACAACGCGTTGGAGCTCTGCGAGAGCCCGTGCAGATCTCGCTGCAAGCATTCTTCATCAAGTCGGCTTGGAAACCGCTGGTAAGGATGCTAGGTTTATTATCATGATAATAACCCTTTCCCAGCTCACTACAGAGCACGGATCTTCAAAATGAGAAGGGTTTGGCCATAGTCCACCACGCCTGGCCATGTGCGGATTGACAGACTTCACACTCCTTTGAAATTTACATTATGGAGAACTCCCAGGCATGCAGGTTTCATCACAATTCCTTCAACGTTGAAGCAAGTGATATTTTAATTGCTTAACAACGCACATAGTTCCGTAAAGTTACAGGTGCGTGCCCGGGATCGAACACCAACCTCTGATTAGGAGACGGACGTCTGAACCTAGCAACTAGGCAATTATTTATCACTTGTATACTACTACTACTTAGCCCTTCACGGCCCTCATCTGGTGGTAAGTGATGATGCAGTCTACGATGGTAGCGGGCTAACCTGTGGTGTTATGGTAAGCCCGTTCTCACAATTGGTTTCTACGTGACATCGTGGCGGAGCGCTAAATCGCTTGTCGGTACATCTTTGACGGTAAATAACGTATGCCATCTTCGGTTGTTTGTCCATGACGCTTCGTACCTATATTTATGTGTTGTGTCTCTGTCTCCCTTTACTGATATATAACTCTGCTAAAGTTGTTTACTTTCACAGTAAATTAATTATCATGAAACTGTCTTCTTAATGAGTTTCCCTTTACACACGTTTAGTTGTTACTTACATGCTCGATTCAGTTACTTTTCCGATAACTTAACAACCGGACATCTGCATAGATACAAACCGCAAAGCATGTTAATTGGACAGCGACAGTTTAATATCCATTTCAAATTTTCTATGGAGGTCACTATTCGCCACCTGGTAGCAACTGACAGAGATAAATCACGTACTCACGCACACGCACACACACCCTCACACACTAAAGGAGCACTTTCCCAGTCACTCCGTGATATCAGCATGGGTTATGCCTGAAAATCAGCGCTGCAGTCAATTTTGACGCAGCATCAAGCTGAGGCAGCGCCCTGTTCAGCCAATTTCAGGACACATTCGTTTTTAGATGTGATGTAATTTTTTCCCTATAATGGCTGAATAAACGCAATTTTAATTTTAATTTAATTTAATAAGGCTTTTGTAAAATGCGGAACTGGGAATATTTCCCTATAAATTTGTGAAAAAATACTGAAACTGCAAAACACTATGCCATTAGAAGCATAAAGGTAAATTAGTCTTATTAATATTGCAGCTTATTTAAAATTCCAATGCGCAGCGCGCGTGAGTCTTTTATGGTGGGAGGCTTTGGCCGTGGCTAGTTACCACTCTACAGACAAAGACGTGTCGCTAAGCGATATAGCGTTCGGGCACGATGTCGCTTAGAAACCACCAAGGAGTGTGGGTTTACCATTCCCCTAACAGGTTAGCCCGCTACCATCTTAGACCGCATCATCACTTACCATCAGGTGAGATGTGCCGTCAAGGGCTAACTTGTGCTGTATAAAAAAAAATACTTCAAATTAGTCTTTCTGGTAACTAAACACGGCCGAAGCACAAGACCAAACTCGAGCCGGGAATCGAACCCGAACGACCTCAAACTTTATAATGCGATATCGCACGTGCTGCACTACGGAGGTCGTAAAAATGGTGACGAAAATAATCGACGAAACTTCATGCCTGAAAGTGGTCTTAAGGCTTTGGCCATGGCACTAGTTACCTGCTAATAAAGATAGCCACATATCTTTTCATTCTCGAAAGAGATCTGCAATGGGTTGATGATAACAAACACTTAATTTTACAATATTACACCAGTGAATATTACACAGTATAACACTTAATTTAAAAGGAAAACAGAAGCACTGAGAGTTATTAGACAACATGTACAAACAAGGTACATACATAATATAATACGACCGTGAATCTCATCCATCAAATGGCATACAGCTCAGTCAGTACGTGCTCAGCTCCGTTATCATTCCCTTCTAATGGCGGTATTCATCTTCTAGTTAAAAGCATTTATATCAAAGGAAATTCCTTCCACACATTCAACTTGGCATTAAATTTAATCTCTCTCGTTCTCTCAGTAATATATCCACGGCCAGTTTTCAGAAACATCTCGTTGAAAGGTATTTAATTTGGATTATCTATAAACCGAAAGTTTTATTATATTATTATTTTCCTTTGGGCCAAGAAAATTATGTTCATCGAACTTGAAGACACTTGTTTTGGGTTTAGGGTCATTTATTAACCGACCTGCCAGCTGCCGTTGTAAAGACCAGCTACGACCTTTCGGTTCAACGATCAGCCCATTACTGGATTACATTACTACAGAGCACGGGTCTCCTCCCAATATGAGAAGGGTTTTGGCCATAGTCCACCACGCTGGCCATGTGCGGATTGGCAGACTTGCGGATTGGCAGACTCTACGTATTAAATCAACATTTTTTGAGAATGCGACGGCATTAAAGCGTAACGCCGAGTATTTTGCAGTATTTGCTTGTAAAAAATCTACATTTTATATGTAAAAACCGATGTATATAACACGCATGAAAAATATAGCTGAAGATTTGTTTTTTTTTGTCATGTTGGCCTCAATATAGAATGGTATAGAAAGAAAGAGAATTTGAAATTGTAATTTAATTTTGTATGCACGTGGGAAATTTCATATTGTACAAGTTATATAGATTACGCAGGGCAAACTCGTTTGTTTGCGGTGAATAATCACAAAATACGTTCAATCCTGTTAATTTATATGTCGACAAATATGTAATACTAGATTAACAATTAATTAGATAAGTCTAAAAGTAGGGCTATTCTTTTTCACAGAATATATTGTGTAGCGGTGATAGCCTTGTGGTTACGGCATCAGCCTAATCAGAGGTCGGCGGTTCGAATCCGGGCACGCACCTCTAACTTTTCGGAGTTATGTGTGTTTTTAAACAATTAAAATATCACTTGCTTCAACGGTGAAGGAAAACATGATGAGGTAACCTGCACGCCTGAGAGTTCTCCATAATCTTCTCAAAGGCATGTAAAATCTGCCAATCCGCACATGGCCAACGTGGTGGACTATGGCCAAACCCTTCTCATATTGAGAGGAGACCCGTGCTCTGTAGTGAGCCGGTAATGGGTTGATCATGATGATGATGATTGTGAAAAGGATATAAGCACCATAAAATAGCATAACTATAAAACTTCAAAAGTTTATAATGAGTGAAAAAATGAATTAGTACCATTGTTTTGTTAAAGCTTTAATGAGTGAAAATTCATCTCGTTTTTGATAATCGCAACATAACTTATTCATTGACGTGTGTAACACCTAAATGTACTTTATTTTATGTTAAACTTGCATGACTAAATTTGGAACTTTGTACCAGAAACTACGAGTATCTATGTATTTGCGATGTTTCAAGCCAATAAACTTATTTCGATTCTACGTCAAATGTGAAAATAATATATACGACATTTATAGGATTATTTTTAAGTTAAAATAAACTTCTATCTTAATAAGACTAACATTGATATTTAATTTTAAAAAAGTGCTTACTAAAACATTATAAAAGTTTAATAACATATAATTCATCACTAATCCTTTACTAGTTACTAGCAGGGTGCTATTTGGTTTACTGGGTTTAAACCATAGAGCGCCGTGCATCGCTATTATCTGACTAATTAGATGAAGCCTTTAAAAGGCTCTGTCGCATTAATTAGCTACCCCGCTAACAAAGACCGCTATCTGGGAGTAACCTCAGGAAGGTACAAGGTGTCTCAAAAGTAAGTTCACATTTGCTTATCTTATTACGCGAAAGCAACTATTCTGAGGGGCGCGGGGGGTATGTCAGTCGGTAGTCTGGCTCTTGGGAATTTAGTCGCTATGGAGCGTTTCTCTGGTGCGGACCGTGCGTTGTGCGTACGTGAGTTTTACAAAAACGGTAATTCGGCGACTGTAGCGCGTAGAAAATTCTGCAGTATTCGACATATTCGTCACTTAAATGATGCGCCTAGCACTCGTCTCATTGCAAAATGGGTTGAGAAGTTTGAAGAGACTGGGTCAACTCTAGAGAAACCAAAATCTGGGCGACCAAGAACATCAAGAACAGACGAAAACGTGGACAGTGTTACTCAGTCTATTCGAGATGATCCAAACCTCTCGATTCGGAAGCGTGCTGTTGCTTTAAATGTGCACAGATCTTCATTATGCCGCATTTTACACAAAGATTTAAAGCTGCACCCGTACAAAATTCAGTTAGTGCAAGAACTGAAGCCTCAAGATGCTGGTCAGAGCCTTGCCTTTGTAAATCAGATGATTGAGCGCTTTCCAACGTTCACCAACATCTTGTTTTCCGATGAAGCCCATTTTCATCTGAATGGGCATGTAAACAAGCAAAATTGTCGTTACTGGAGTGCAACCAACCCAAAACAAAAACATCAGAAACCGCTACATTCACCCAAAGTCACCGTATGGGCAGCAATGTCGGCGCGAGGAATTATCGGCCCTTACTTTTTTGAAGATGGAAGGGGACGCACACTCACAGTGAATTCAGAGCGTTATGTGGAGATGTTAGACGAGTTTTTCGTACCCCAACTGCAAAACTTTCCTGGTTACAACCAAAGAACATGGTTCCAGCAGGATGGAGCAACTTCACACACGTCCAACAGATCTCTGCCTCGAGTTCGAGAAATTTTTCCGAACATATTAATCTCCAGGCGAGGTGACATAAATTGGCCTCCACGGAGTCCCGATTTAACTCCTATGGATTTTTTCCTGTGGGGTTATGTCAAATCAAAAGTTTACGCTAATAAACCGACTTCCCTGGCACAATTAAAAGAAAATATCCGTCATGAAATGGCAGCCATCACGGAGACTACCTGCCGAGCTGTCATAGGCAATTTTAGTGCCCGACTAAATGAATGCCGAGAGCGCAACGGTTTACATTTGGACGATGTTATTTTTAAAAAATAAAGTCCCAAACAGTGTACTTCAATATAAAATAAACATTTTTTCAATAAAGCTAAGACTTTTCTTTTAAAGAAAGATTTAAATGTGAACTTTCTTTTGGAGACACCTTGTATATTCAAAAGGAGTCTGCATAAGCTGTTGCTAATCCGCCTCTGTTTTTTAAATTAGCTTGAAACATTTTGCAACATAGCGTTTTATTAATATTACAACAATACAACTTTTTTGTTCCTCACGATGTTTTCCTTCACCGTTGAAGCAAGTAATAATTTAATTGCTTAAAAACGCACATAACTCCGAAAGTGCGTGCCCGGGTTCTAACCCCCGACCTCTGATTAGGAGTCTGACGTCCTAACCACTAGGCTATCACAGCTTACTAGGCTATCACAGCTTAATAACCTCCCCTCATCCTCCCAATATCTTACTATTATTATAAACTAGCTGTTACGAGCTGTTTTTTTTGTTACTGCCAGTAATTCTTAAAGTACTGTACAGCCACCTCCTGGTTGCAAGTTTTCTCTATAACATTTAAAATTAATTCCCTGCAGAGAACCATACCAAACCAACCAAACTACTTATAATACTTATAACAGCTCAGTACTTCGATATCGAATGATTTAAACCGCATTGGTTTAAGAGTAAACTTGCGGGACCCGTAACTTCTCCCAGGCTAGTCATCATCATCATCATGAACAGCCCATTAACGGCTCACTACAGAGCACGGGTCTCCTCTCAGTATGAGAAGGGTTTGGCCATAGTCTACCACGCTGGCCATGTGCGGATTGGCAGACTTAACACGTCTTTGAGAACATTATGGAGAACTCTCAGGCGTGCAGGTTTCCTCACGATGTTTTTCCTTCACCGTTGAAGCAAGTGATATTTTAATTTTTAAAAACGCACATAACTCCGAAAAGTTAGAGGTGCGTGCCCGGATTCGAACCGCCAACCTCTGATTAGGAGGCTGACGCCCTAACCACTAGGCTATCACCGCTTCCAGGCTAGTAAGTACCCTTTATCTGCTTCCTGTGAGTTTTGTAGATAATCCGTTCATATATAACAAAGTTTATTTTTCTTAATCCCGTGGTAACGGTCACAGGGTGCTTTTCCGGGATAAGAGACACTCGTGCATTAATAATATCAGCATGGATGTGAAAGTTTGGATGTTTGCTGTGGATCTTATAAAGATAGTTTTACCCCGATGAATAGATTATGATCAAGCGTTGGTGAAATTAGTTGGTTTACCTACAATTTAGGAGTATCGAAAGCTGCGCAGTAAGATTTCTAAAAGATAGAAAAAATAGATTGTGTTCTGTTTTTAATTATTATTAGTTTTATATTATTAGATACCCGAAGTTAATAACCAATCTTGACGACATATGAATCAGTTTTGACGACCTCCGTGGCGTACTGCGTCGCATTATAAAGTTTTAGGTTATGGGTTCGATTCCCGGCTCAAGTCTGGTCTAGTTACCACCCTACTGACAAAGACGTGTCGCGGATTCTACGAATTTTGCGTTCCGAAACGATGTCGCGTAGAAACCAGTTAGGAGCGTGGGTTTACCATACTCCTAACAGGTTAGACCGCTAATATCACAAACACTTACCACCAGGTGAGATAGCCGTCAAAGGCTAACTTGTAGTGTACAAAAAAAATACTGATCGAATAACTTCAGGTAGCAAATTGAATGAAGTAGTTCTAAAAATCTGATTTAAGAAATTCAGACAGCATATTGAATGTGGTAACTCTGTCCTTACGAACAGAGAATGGTAGGAAAAAGGACAGCAATATCAAATTTAATCTACTATCTCAAGATTTTGGTTTATATTGAGTATTAATACCGACCGCAAGTAGGTAATCGGTATAAGATAATATTTTCTTTCAGAAGTATTGATGGCAGTATCTCAAGGCTTGGTGATGGGTTCAAGTGCATCAGAACGCGCGGTTGGAGCCAGAGCGATAGCCCTCAGAACAGATGGGTTGGTGAACAGTGCAGTGGCTTGGGAAAGGTTCGGGGCTGCGGAACCCGCAGCTGTTATTTCCCCGCAATTAGAGAAACCCCCCGATCCTGAATATCCTTGGTAAGTTTATTTCTAGGACTACTTACTACTCGAAGACTTCAATGGTTATTCGGAAGCAGCCCGCCTCGCTGGAATCTCTTATAAGTTTAAATGTAAGATGTTTGAAGAGAGCAATTGCAGAATTGATTACCAGGCTTCATATCGATATAATCTGCATTTTGACCCGGTTGTAGTAACTTAAAAATAAGCACAGAGGTCACACAATTAAACGATCTCAATTTGAAATAGATTTTTGTTACACATAATTTAGACGATATTCAAATCAAAACAAAACAAAAATAGCTTTATTTACATAAACCTTCATTCATATTTTATAAAAACTTTGAACTTATTGATAGAAATCTCCAAGATTTCAATCGGTTATTCATTATAAAATAAAATATAATTTCCTTTGAATGACTTACTTATTCTGTGCAGTCTACTAAACGGTACTACGAGTTTACTTTTACTTCTAATGTTCAGTGCGTTACAGTCCATTTTTTTCTTGAATTTATCAATATTTTTATGAACGTTGATAAAATTTTCATATATATATAATTGGCTATGCACTGTCATTATAATATAATCTTTAAATTTATCTCTTGATGACTCTGGGACTCTATTAACGGGTCGGGACACATAAGTATTATTGAGTTTTTCGCTATGAAAATTCGTAGTATGTACTAGTCGGCGTCGAATATGGCATTGTCGGGTGGACAACCGTGCCTCGGAAATAACATTAAGCCGTAGTAGGTATCGATCTTTTAAACATATGGTAAAAATAGTTTAAGCTCGCCATTGGAGCAAAGTGATGGATCAATCGTCAACTGTTTCATATGCTTCCATCAACTCAACTGCTTCCATGTTCTGTGTTCCCTAATGGTTATAATATGGGGATCTTCAAAGGGCGGATTAACAAATTGCTCAAGGGCCAGCAAAGCATTGGCAGTTCCTCTGGTGCTGCAAATGTTCATGAGCGGCGGTAGTCACTTACCATCAGGTTACCCGCCTGCTCGTTTGCTCGCTATGTATATAAAAAATAAAAAATATATGATCAACAATTGTTGGCAGAGGCCAAAACATTTCAAAGGTTGCGTTTTAATTGAAAATTTCACTTGTAGACCATCTCTTTCTATTTTATGTTACATTTCAATAAAAATTATAGTACACATACCATACATATTACGAGCCGAAAATTGAAATGATTTAATATACTCAGTAAAAATAATACTTTTAAAATGTCACTTTGCAAATGTGAAATTGCTTTGCATTGACATAAAATATAAGATATAATCAGCTTTATGGCTAGTAACTTTATGTACCACTATGCAAACATTTAACTTGATAGTGACTATAAAAATTATTGCTACTAAAAAAGTTTTATTACCAGCAATATTTATTTTTTACAGTGATATGTATTATCAATAATGTTTAATTTATAATCATAAGATCTATTGCAGGTACGTGTCCGCCCAAGAAAGCGAATCGGTAAGATCGCCGAAGTTCATGCCATCACCACCCGGAGCAACTATGGAAGGATGGTGGACGTACCCTTACTACAGTTGCGAGGCGAAACGTTGGCTGCTATCTTACACGGTCCCCGTGTCAACCATCCGCGGGTAAAGCTGAATTCATACGCACTAAATATATTGAGTTTTCGGAATCAGAATATTTTTAAAAGTCTTACTTACGTATATATACTAGTATACTCGTAGTATATATTTATTATTATGTATAGTATAGTATATAGTTTTAAAAATATTTAAATACATATGTATAAATAATTTTTCTTTTATTTTTTTATCGCACTGCTGCCGATTATTAAAAATCGTTACTTTTCCAATCATTAATTAAGTCTGGAAGAGTTTGTTTTAGCAATAAGCCCACTTTTTTCACACTATTATCTACTTGTAAAATTAATATATTACTTTTGCGACGTATCTAGTTATCTGTGTTAGTTTTAAAATTCAGTTCCATTTTTCTAGTATATTTCTTAAGAGTACTATACAATTAATAGTTTATTTTTATTTAATGCACTGCATAGTTTTATAATCAAGTTAAGTTTCCAAAGGTTGTCTGGAAGAGTTTGCTTTAGCAATAAGACCGCCTTTTTCACACTAATACTTGTAAAATTAATATATTACTTTTAACGTATCTAGTTATCTCTCTATGTATAGAATTCAGTCCCGCTGTGTGGTACTACGAGTATATAAAAGGAGAAAATTTATTTATTATAACATAAATTAATTTCATTATCACACTTACCGAAGCGTGTGAATGTAAAGTATACAACTATAACTTTACAATCACAGTTAGTTATAGTAATCCGAAAAAACGAGATATTTAAGATAGTACACAACGTGGGTGTTTGAACACCCGAAAGTCCTCTTATACGGCCTTGCGTATATTTATCCTCTTTCAAAGAAATACCTTACCTTTCGAACTTCGAAGAAACTTTCCTTTCAAGCTCTCGACATGAGATAGATAAGATCCACGAACGTAAGGGACTTCGGCTAAGTGATAAATAAGCATTAATCTTCTGTTCCAGATTAAAAGGCGTTGTTTCGCTAGACGTCGACATATCGAATCTGGAGATAAACCAGTGCGAAATAGACGGCGAAGAGGAAAACGACAATCAAATTTATTCATTCCATGGAACTCATAAATGCCCTAACGAAACAACTTTTGTACGTTACTTTAATTATTTCCAAGAAGTACCTGTAGTTTTAATAACTTCTACAATTTACACAAAAAACTGAGTATTTTGTTTAACTTTGTACTAAGGGATTACTAAGCAGAATTGTAAATCCCTCCAAATGTTCTTGTATCACCTTTACTCGCAAACGCACTGTTTTAGACAGAAAATACATAATCAACAATTGCCCACTGCAGAGGGTTGAATTTATCCAGGATCTGGGGATTACCTTAGACACAAAATTACGCTTTAACGTGCATATCGACAACATCTGTAGATCAGCTCGTAAAATGCTAGGGTTCGTTTACAGAAATGCCAAGCCTTTTAAAAAAGCTAATACCATGAAAACTCTATTCGCAACTTTTGTAAGAAGCAAACTCGAATATGGCACAACGATATGGAACCCTAGCTACCAGATCCATAAGGATCGGATAGAAAGCGTACAGAGGCGATTTACACTATTATGTTTAACTGGCAAAATCAAAGGATTACCTTATAGCACTCGACTGGACACTGTTAAATTAATGTCATTGTCCGATAGACGTAAAATTCATGATATGGTCTTCTTGCACAAGCTCGTAAACGGTACATTTAATAACTCAGAGTTGTTGCGCCAAATCTCTTTCAAGGTTCCCATCAGAATCCCGCGCTACCCTGTTCCACTTTTCACGCACCGAGTTTGTAGGACTAATCTTGGTCGCCACTCTTTGATACCCCGACTAAGCAATTTATACAAACATTTCGTTTCTAAAGATAATTCGATTGATATTTTTAACGACAAACTAAACAATTTCAAAAATAAAATAATAAAAACCCTAGTCTAGTTAGATTACCTGTATATATATATTCCTTATTTCGTTATTATAAACACAAGGTACAGAAAAGTAATTTTCTGTTCTTTTGTAATAAGTTTCTTTTTGTGTTTTTCGCTATTTGCTGTTTGTTAATTTCCATATTATATTATTAGCGACATATTAGCGTCGACTTAAGTTATTATATTAGGCATGCTGTAGTTACCTCTAAATTGATTTATATGTATACATCTAGCACTTAAGGTTTTTAAATGTTTATTTTTTTTACATATAAATCTGTTGGTAGCGCTTTGGATAAATAAAAAATAAAAATAAAAGTAAAATAAGATCCGGCTCACTTAGAGCCATAAATCTCTTGCAATGCAATAGACGAAAGCCTGCTCCTATTATTTCGACTAGTATGTTATTTGGCGATATCTCGGTCAATGAAAAATTATTTTCTTGATTTTTGGTACCAGCTTTTATCACTAACAAAGCCGTAATGAGGTACAACTCTAAATCTCTGTTCTATGATCCTCGTTCATATTTAAGGAAAGCCAGAGTGCCAAAGCCACAAATGATATTAATTATATTATTGTCATAGGTAGCCGGAAGGTACCCCTTAAATTAACCCTAAACCCTAACCCAAATCAGATTTTATGATGAAATGTAGAAGAGAAGAAAGGTCTTTATTATTTAGTCTACTACGTGCTTCCATCATACATTAAATAGGGCCTATTATTAATCTAAGCATTAATCTAAGGTAAACTAAATTAAACTATTTTTATACCAGTCAATTAAGTAAATTAAATTGACAGGTATGAAAATAGAGCTGTGTCCTTTTCCACAAAAAACATGACTTTGACTTTGTGAGTGTAAATTAATGAATGAAAGAGAGTGTCTCGTTTTAACAATGTGTTGAGTCAGAGGGAAGACTAAGCTCGTTTTTAGATATCAGTCTGGCAATTAATTTTAGTGTATAGATTTACGTACAACATAATCAATGGTCTTGACTATTATTTTCAGTGTGACTATAAACCAAATCGGGAAATAGGCGTGCGTTACGGAGGTTGGGCGCGCGGATCCTACATCTGCCGCTGTCGACCAGGATATTACTCCCTTCACCATCCGGAAGGGTTTAACGGATCACTCGTAGAAGGTAAGACAAAGTAACGTTCAGCGTGAACTGACCAATTAATAGATGAGAAATACATGATAAAAATATTATACTAATGCCATTTTCATTTTTATAAGCGAAGACAAAAAGTATTAGCGAAAGAGTTTTTAATATACTATTTTTAAGTTTGGAGATAATCTGATAACCTAAAAAAGTTTTTGTAGGTAATTTTTCTTTTTTAATGTTTAACTTCGTACATTGTTTATAGTTGCGTATCAAGAATATGAAGAGAACGGCTTGGAAAACTGGAGTGAACCGTACGATTGTTTGATGTGTCAACCCGGATGTGAGACTTGTCGGGGGCCAGAGCCTTGTCTAGCTACATACAACTGGCCTTTTCGGTAACTATGACATTTTTGCAGATTAACAATATGTTTTTTTATGTCGTGGTTCCCAAATAAACACTTTTCTATCTTTCTTTAGCCTACTACTTAATATATATTATAAGACAGTTTTCAAAGAATTTCTATCAATAATAAACTCGGAAAAAACCCTGCGTTATAAAGAAACGCCAGCAAGATTCACTAAACAGTTTACTCAGAAGGCATTTAATTAACTTGATTGGATTTGCAGTGCTAATACAAGGCAATAATAGGTTATATCTATTAGATATCGCCCTTGTGCTTTTCAATTCCCTGTAGGATGAATTTTATTAGCAATTACTTACCGCCCCACTACATACAAAGTTGTTTATTTAAAACGTTAAATTAATATCCGCCGTGAGTTTCCCATTACGCGCTACGCGACGAACGGAGCAATTAGAAACATGTAGTTTCTGCCCTCGAGCGCTCCAGCTGTGTATATTCTAATCAGCTTTCAGGATGTGTGGAAATAAACATGAAACAAGATGGCCGACAATCAAATGTATATGTCAGTTAATGTATCTCGCAACTCCGACTATTTGATTAAAGTTTATTGTTAGGAATTCATTTTAATCTATTGTACGCAACGCTATGGTCCCTTTGTCCGCTACCTTAACCACTCCTCTGTTCGCACATTGTTCGAATAGACACGGCGGTTTGACAACACAAGCTGGGCCGTCGAAATACGCGTATGATAGAAATATCGAAAGTAATCGTAATTAAGCTTGAAGTTGGTGCAGTGACAGTACGGATTTGCGTCACCATTTATGTTTCATTTTTAAAATAGAAGATATATTCTTTCGACTCCAGGGTGCAAGACATTTTTTGTCCAATTATTGTAATCTGTCTTTGACACGTGAAATAATAGTAGGCAATAAAGGCCGAGCTAGATTCAATACAACCGTTTCGTTTCTTGGGCATCAGAATTAAAACTCGTATTCATATATCGTTAGATGTATTTTTTATTCCCTTATTGCCTAATGGTTAGGACGTCCGCCTCCGAATCAGAGGTCGGGGGTTCGATCCCTGTCACGCAGTTTTCGGAGTTATGTGCGTTTTTAAGCAATGAAAATGAACGATATGATAGCTTTTTTAATTCACTTGTTGTTCGCAAAGATAAGGTTTGCGTTAAAACCGTGTGTATCCGGCTCGAAGGACCAATTTATGTTTATGATTTTATGTGTTGTTGATCGTTTTACACAGCGGAACTGAAACAATTACTTTGTTCACATTTTAAATGTTGATCACTTGCTTTCAACTAGTGGATTTTTAATTAAAACTGCGGGTGAACTGTAAACACCTCTTTATTAGTTACACTCCATACAGAGAGAGAGGGAGCAAGAGAGAGAATGCAACAGATAATACTATTTAGAATGAAGTACTAAACACGTACGTTGCGTTGTCTATATACCTATCTGTCTATCTCCCCCGACTTAAGCGCTCCTCTCCGAAAGAAGAGATCCTTCTCGACCCTGACGATCAGATGACTACTGACAACATACTCGTACCACCTACCACACAATCATACGCTATACACCGTCTTAGCCGGCGAAAGTTCCCACTATCTTAAGTCATCCGGACGTGGGCTCCATCCACAGCCTCGGAGACGTGCAGACCACTCACCGTCCGACCCCCTCGTTATCTCAAACGTCGCCTAAGCCTAGGTTCTGCATCAAAGGAGGCGCCCTTAGGCAGGCGTTCCCTTAGTTTCTTCGAGCCCTAGGGCTCAAAATTTCTTCTGGCAGAGCTTTTTTCCCAAGCTCGCCAAACAGCCCAGTTACGCTGTCGCAACCAATAGGGTTAGCACAGCTAATAGTCACTTAGAAAAAAAAACCCTATCTATGTTGATGTGTGTACAATCAGTATTTCTTTTAAGGATATCATTATTGGTGATCTCTGTAAGCTGTGCGGTGATGACGGTACTGCTTACAATATACACGAGGCATCACCGACGAGTCAAGGTGTTCCGTGTTGCCAGCCCCGTCTTTCTGTCCATCACGCTACTCGGCTGCGCCATAATGTATATGGAGGTAAGTCTATAAGTATTTGTGTGATTTTAATGTTTTTAATTCTTATAGACCTTTTAAGTTGCTTTACTGTGTTAATGAATGTGAATTTTAAATTAATTTTATTGTATGTTTTAAAATTGTTTTAATTGAGAATAATTGTAAGTTTTTAATTACAAAGCAAAAAAGGTCTCTTTTACTGAAAGAGGACACCCGAGATAAAAAAAAAAACTATAAGTTAAAGTTAAAGGTCGTTCTCTTGTTCAAGTATTTTATCAGAATTCTAAATAGCGATTTAGCGTTCCGTCACGATGTCGCGTAGAAACCAATTAGGAGTGTGAGTTTACCATACTTTTAACAGGTTAGCCCGCTACGATCCTAGACAGCATCATCACCACCAGGTGAGATAGCTGTCAAGGGCTAACTTGTAGTATATGAAAAAAAATTACCAGTCTAAAAATAGTGCTATTCTTTTCAGGTAATACAGTGTGAAAAGGACAGCTATAGTTTTAGACCAATAGTAGTTTTGTTTACCTCTGCAGCGCAGCGCATGTGCTGTTTAAAGCTTTAAATGCTGCATTTTAAAGTTGGAGATCCTGGGTTCGATTCCCGGCTCGAGTCTGGTCCGATGGGAGGCTTCGGCCTTTGCTTTTTAATTTTTTTTATAACATTTTAGTCAACTGTTATGTCAATACAAAACACATAATTTGACATGCACCTGTTGTATACTCATTCCAAATTTTGTATGGAGATAACAGGTTGAGAACCATAAGCAACGTCCAGAAAACTTACTGAATAGGGGAGCAGATGGGAAGTTATAGTCTTCGTGAAGTTTTATTAAAATAAGAAATATAATATTATAAAAAATATTATTTTTGTAGATGGCAGCTATATTTCCCGTCTTGGACCGTTATTCCTGCATCGCCACTAAGTGGACGCGACACATGGGATTCTGTATTACCTATACTGCTCTTCTCATGAAAACTTGGAGGTGCGTAATTGATATTATGACATAGTTTTAGAACAGTTTTCATTTTCGTTTTAAGGCTTTGTACGAGTATCACACATTAAGGATTATATAAACGATAAAAAAGTTTGGATGTGAATTGCTCTATCTCCAAAGGTACTATTATTTATTATTGATTATTAGATTAGGAAATTTACCTGGCTAGTTATATGTGGTCTTCTTTTTAGACCAGGACATTCCAATTCAAATATTGTAACACCAACAAATTTATGATTAGCATGTTTAAATTAGGAATACGCAGCAGAAGTTAATAGGTGAAGGAGGCATTCATCATGATCATCCCATTACGGGCTCACGGGTCTTCCCTCAATATGTGGAGGTTTTGGCCATAGTCCTCCACGCTGGCTATGTGCAGATTGGGAGACTTCACACGCCTTTGAGAACATTATGGTGAACTCTCAGGCGTGCAGGCTTCCTCACGATGTTTTCCTTCACCGTTGAAGCAAGTGATATTTTAATTGCTGAAAAACGCACATGACTCCGAAAAGTTTATGCCCGGGATGTCCTCACCTTTCCCTCACCATTATCTATATTATCGTAGTAAATAATAGGTAATAATTAGGCATTAATAATTCTTATTGTCTCTTAATATATTATTTCAGAGTTTCCCTCACATACCGAGTGAAGTCAGCCCACAAACTGAAGCTGACAGACAAACAGTTGTTACAGTGGATGGCTCCTATACTCCTTATCATGCTCGTGTATCTCGGCACCTGGACATTATCCGCACCGCCGGACGCTGAAGTCGTAAGTAAATTGTGTTATAAATAACACAGAATAACTTTTGTATCCTATTACAACACCTTTCTTTATCTCTTAATCTGAACTGAAAAGAACCGGTTCTTACAAACCCTTAATTTAATACCCATATCATGGTATGCATAAATATAATTAGTTCGACATCTTTGGGAGTCCAATAATTAGACATCGAATTCAGAATATCACAATGTATTTCCAAACCATAGGTTGGCAACTCAATTGCTTCTAATCTAACGCTTTCAAAAATTTTCAGGATATGATCCACTGACATTAAATCATCATAATCAACCCATTACCGGCTCACTACAGAGCACGGGTCTCTTCTCAATATGAGAAGGGTTTGGCCATAGTCCACCACGCTGGCCATGTGCGGATTGGCAGACTTCACACGCCTTTGAGAACATTATGGAGAACTCTCAGGCGTACAGGTTTCCTCACGATGTTTTCCTTAACCGTTGAAGCAAGTGATATTTTTAATTTTTTTTAAACGCACATAACTCCGAAAAGTTAGAGGTGCGTGCCCGGATTCGAACCGCCGACCTCTGATTAGGAGGCTGACGTACCTAACCACTAGGCTATCACCGCTTTGTGACATTAAATACAATCTTGAAAAATATATTACAAAATGTATAAATATATACGGGTATATATATTGAATATTTTTCCGCGGTAAAATGACCAGTGATACCTATAGTGATATACATAGAGGTAAATTAATAAAATATCAGTATGTTATTTTTTATTTTTTCCAGATAACAGACAACAAAGGACTCAAATTCAAACAATGCACATACAACTGGTGGGACCATAGTTTAGCAATAGGTAATTCAATCCATTCTAATCTATATATATAAAAGCGAAAGGTCACTGACGTACTAACTTACTTACTGATTAAACACGATATTAAAAAACTATTGTACGTCTAAAGCTATAATTTAGGAAGTAGGTAGTTGATAGTTAAGAGATGTCAGCTAAGAAAGGATATTTGGAAATTTGGGGGTAAAATAGGGGTTGGAAGTTTCTATGAAAGTCCTATGTTTATTAATTTAGAGACACAAAATCTGCAATTTGACATTTGCATGTAGCTTATTTTCTGAAGCAGGGCATTGGCCGCACGGGAAACCTCAATCTCACGGGAAATCAGCAGTTCTACGCAGACGAAGTCGCGGGCAACAGTATTAGTATAAATACAAAACTGTGTGTTGTTGTTTGTTTAATTTTTGTAAAGCTGTTTGATAGATACATATTAATATTTAAAGTAAGACCACTCCACTGATCTTGCTGAAATTTGGTATAGAGATAGCTGGCATCCTTTAGACAGCTTGAGGAAACTTTTTACTAACAGCCCAAATAGGCGTATTTTTAACGTGTGTATCTATTACTTTACCAAGCTTACTTACTTAGATTATGTGTATCTTGTATTTCTAACATTTTAGATAGAACCGGATGTCATTTATTGGATTAAATACATTTCAAATTGATCATAATTCTTTTACAGTAGCCATAAAGTAATTTTGTTTTTTTAGATAATTTGTAGTTATTTTCAAAGTTAGTGTTAATTTATGTTGGAATTTCTATTATTTCTAGGAGAAATCCTGTTCCTTCTATGGGGCGTAAGGGTATGCTACCGTGTGAGACACGCGGAGAGCCTCTACAATGAAGCGAGGCTCATCTCTATTGCCATTTACAACATATTCACTGTCAATTCTCTGATGATCGCTTTCCAGTAAGTATCCATATCCCAATTCTAATCTTAATATTCCACTGTTGAGCGGAGGCCTCCTCTCACATGGGAGATATAGATTCTAAGCTAAGACCCACTGACACACCTGATACTCTCTCCATTAATGCTGGAAGGATTTAATGTATATCTGATTATTTTAAGTATGTAAAGGAAAGGTAATGCAATATATTATTTTCAGTAACAACTGAATATATAAATATATATTCAAATCATATTCCTGATGGTAAATGATGATGCAGTCTAGGATGGTAGCGGTATGGCTAGCCCTTACTAATTTACTTAATTAATTGGTTTCTACGCGACATCGTGCCGTAACGCTAAACCGCTTGGCGACACGTCTTTGTCAGTAGGGTGGTAACTAGCTACGGCAGAAGCCTCCCACCAGACCAGAATCGAGCCGGCAATCGAACCCGGGACCTCCAACTTTATAATGCGGCAGCGCACGCGCCGTGCCTCTGGGGTCGTCATATATAAAAATAAAAGCTTATAGACCCAATTTTTCAGATGCTTAGCCTTTTTCTCGCCCCTATTACGTTTTAGGTAGGTACGTATTTAACTTTTGAAAAATCCTTGTCATTATGCCTATATCAGTATAGTCTCGGTCGACTTCATAAGATCCTAAAGCGTCAAAGTGCCACCGGCAGGCCTCTCCACCAGATGGGTAAATTACGTACAGATTGGTTTTATGTCAGGTACGAAGGTATAATGAATTGCAAGTCTTATGAAGTTCCACTTTCGTTTGTTTTCAGCTTACTAATCCTCCCAAGAGCTGGTCCTGATATAAAATATCTTCTCGGGTTCATCAGAACGCAGTTGTCCACTTCAACCACAGTGCTTCTGGTTTTTCTACCGAAGGTAATAGTCGTATTAAACTAGCTCTTAATTTTATGCAATTTAACACAATACAAAAAAAAAAATCATATTTTTAACCTAAGGCAGGCACCTAGCCTTCTAGTATCATAGAACAAAAATGTTTCATGTTAAGTATAACTACTCGATTATTTTGGGTACACCATACTCCTATGGTACAATTCCTAAGGTTTAAGCATTATTCTGGTAAACCTTTTTTACACAAACATTGCTGATCAGATTTTAATAGTACCTACTAAGGAATTCTAGCTCTTGGTATTAAACACTTATTACGCCTAATGTAAAAAAATAATGTAAATGCTTGATTTAGAAAATCGATCGTCCAAGCGATTAACTTAAGTAATATAGAACTATCTAATTTTCCGAAATTGTTATTAATTCTTAAGGTCCTGCGCGTAGTCCGCGGCACGGGCGATACCTGGGACAGCAGAGCGCGTGCTCGAGGAGTGCCCGCGTCCTCTTCCCTCAATGGCATCGGTCTAGTACCCGATGAACCGCCTGACCTCTTCCAAGAAAACGAAGAACTGAAGGTATGAACTATGTCCACACGTCGATTAGCTAAGTACGACGATTATAATGCTAGTGTCGGTGAGAACATAGTGTTAGTATAAAAAAACGCTCGCAAATCCAACAAACACAATTAAGTTGATAACTCCATATCCACTCGATTCAAATTCAAATTCAAAATAATCTTTATTCAAATAGTCCTTTAAAAGGCGCTTTTGACGCGTCAATAATTTACATAGTAGTGATTTGATAGTGATAACTAGATTCGTAAACTTAAAACTAAAGCTATGAGGGTTCCAAACGCGCCCCGGTCTAAGAAGAAGCCCACAACAAACTTAGCCAGGTAAATTTTATTTTTGTTATCACCATCTCACATAATCAATAATAAATTATAGTACCTATGGAGATAGAGCAATTCACACCCAAGCTTTTTTATCGTTTATATAATCCTTAATATCGTAATATGATTTTTCTATAAGCTTTCGTTTTATAAAAACTTTGAACTTCAATAAGTTATCTATCAATATAGACATCTCCAAGATATCAACAGGTAATTTATTATAAAATAAAATACAATTTCCTTTGAATGAGTTACTAATTTTAATCAATGTCCTCTTTTAGGAGGAAGTGCAGAAGTTGGCAGCTCAGATCGAGTTCATGAAGATTGTGCAAATGGAAATGCATAACCGTCACCTGAAGCCGAGACCTGGGGGCTATTTCACCGCCGGCAACGCTCTTGCAAGTCCAATGCATGCGAAAACTGTTAACATTTCGCAGGTTAGTAGGATCTGAAATAAGGCCCTCGATTAACGCTGATGTCTTTGCCTTCATCCTACCATGACTCTTGAATTAGTATTGTGTGAGCATAAATATGATACCAAACTACCTCATTGGGCTAGCATGTTAGCAAATTCTATGAAAGACGACTAGAGGTTGGATTCTCAAGTTGGACAAGAAATCGCTAGATATCTACCGTATTCAATTCAAGTTTGCAATACCACTCCGGTCTTAAGAAATTAGCGTTATCTGTTGTGCGTAAAATAGCACGTTCTTACCAATTAGTGTGATGGTAATCTTTAAAGAAACCTTTTTGTTTTTTACACCACAAGTTAGCCCTTGACGGCATCTTATCTGATGGTAAGTGATGATGCGGTCTAAGATGGTAGGCGGGCTAACCTGTTAGAAGTATGATAAATCCACAATCCTAATTAGTTTCTACGCGACATCATGTCGGAACGCTACATCGCTAGGCACACGTCTTGTCGGTAGGATGGTAACTAACAAGGCCGAAGCCACCCACCAGACTAACGATAGAGATAAAGCGATATGCACCTTATCTTAGGAGGTGGATATTACTATAGGTGCTTTTGTGACTGTAGTGGAGACAGTATTTACTAGTATTAAACGAACCTTTGACGAGATTGGTCGTTCTTTCATTTATACGCCCGTTCCCGATAACAACACACCTCAGTGACTATGAACATTTGCTATGTATTTTTTTTAAGAACGCAACTATCAAACTATGCTTTGTGACTGAGAGAATGCAACTAATTTTTCAACAGGAATCCACAGAGTGGTCCGGGCCCGTGTGACGTGTAGCTGTCAGCGATAGCGGATGGCACTGGCCGGGGCCGGCGGGGAAGTGTATCGTCACCACCGTCGATGTTCGCGCGCCTGCTTTCGTGTGAAATAGCGCTTATGTGTATTAACTCAGCTTATATTCCTTATTTACACAGACCGAGTCTATGCCAAGTTATTCCAAGTGTCTCATTAGTAGAGGGCGAAATCGTAGTAGTTTGCAAACGCCAAATGCATCTTCAACGTAGCGTTTGGAACTTCGTGAATGGTATAGGCTCGATTGCTCTTTAATATAGGTGATATTAGAGGACACGCCGTGTTAGACAGTGTATTTTTTAAGCTGAGGATGATTGACGATGGGTGACCTAACATTCCTCGTTTCGTATTTGTGCATTCCGCATTGCTGATATTTAATTCTGAAACATTCCGCTAGAAGCGCTGACCGCAGAAGTGTGGACGTTTTTAAGCATTAAACCTAGATATGATTCCGTCTGAAGCTTGTTTTTAAATCACGAAACAGAATTCATATCAATGCATATAACAATTTATTTAAACTTTACAAAAGTTTCACATACAAACACGTGGTACAGTAGTTAGGTTAATAAATTTAATCACAATTGATATAGCTACAACTAGCAGGTTGTAACTACATCGCTTTTCTGAATCCCAATGGTCGCGTCAAGCCTAGTTAAAATGACGTAATGTGTTTAGGCCCAAAACTGATACAGTCCTCATTTTCGGACGTTGGAATCTAACTATCAATATTAATTTTAACAAATTTTTAAACCATACATGAAGTGACTGTTTTTGTATGAAGTGAACTATGACGTCACCCAACGGTTAGGTGCGAGAGTACCTAATAATACGATTTAAATTTAATAATAGGCGTCTATAGCAACAATCATCATATTTTTAAACAAGGAAGCCGTTGAGCAATAATACTTTTCGTACAAACGTTTGAAAAGTGTCATCTATATAATCTAATACTTTTGTTCCCCAGCTTCTTATAATTAAAACTATTCAAGTAATAAAATTAAAAATAAAAAGCAGTAAGTAATTCTAATAAATTGTACAGAATTGCTTTGGAAACGACAGTCACTTCATAGTATATAATGAAAGAGCATATAATTTTAAAGGAAAACATCCGAATCGACTCGGCGGTAGACAAATAAAAACCAATATTATTTACTTACCTAGAGCGTATAATAGTGAGCATAAATACGGATTTATTAATAAGTGTATTAAAGTTCTAAAACAATTAGATATCTGAGACGATAACGTAAGTCGAAGTACCCAAAAAAAAAAAGAGTTCATTTTATTTTGTATTAAACCTGCTTCGTGTTTATTATCTTTAAAAATTTGACTTAAAAACATCTTGTATGAACTGTAGGTTGATACAGTTTTTTATGGATTACATGAGAGAATATTATACGAATTTTATAATTCGATTCTGAAAGATATCTACTTAAAAGAACGGTGCTCTAAACATAGGACTGCCGCTGGATAGTTCAGAAAGGACGTTATAAGTAGAATATATAATATGGTGATCAAAAAGTCATCAAAACACCCATTAAGTATGCACCTAGGTAGTAAATGTAAATAAATATATAACAAATGTTGATTATTGCTGAAAGCTTGAAACCTAGGAAAATAATAATAAAACAAAAGGTTTATATATAAACTGAGAACATCTTCACTAACTACGAGCATGATTTGAAAGATACTTTATAGAGCGGGCTCTCCATGTCCTAAATTCATTTAGTATATTATGTTGCAATATAAACCTAAGGTAGTATTATTGCCTTTATACACTTCAAATACACTTCAAACTTTCTTGCGATACGATGACTTTGGTATTGTGTACATCGCGTTTTGTCAGAGCACCGGCGATATTTGCCAAATGCAAATCAAATATTGCTTCCACTCATAGTTATCCGTATCTCTTATCTACGCACACAGACGAGTGATTACTTCTTATATAGTTTTGGTGGCATACGAATCAAGAGTACATGCTTGTGTATCCATGTCTATCCATCCACAGGTGTACATCCATTTAAAATCGAAGTACCTAGTACACATCATTCCCTAGTACAGAAGTTGAAGCAGAAACATTTTTCTGTGTAACTTAAAACGAAATCTAGTCAATAATGCTTTACATAGATAGATATTGTGGTTTATATTAATATTTATTGTTGTTAAAATGAAGTACACATATATATTATTTTAATACTTTAATGAATATTAAATCTAAACAATACATATGTACATCACATAGAAATATGTTAACATGTTACTTATATTTTTTCTTTAAAATAGCACAAAGATTCTACATATTCAACTAGTAAGTAGATGCGAGAGAGTACATCATATCAAACAGATTTCTTAAAAGTTTACATTTTACTACGTAACTTTATGTTTACAGTCAAGATGATTTTTTTGAACACAAAATAAGAAAAAGAATTTTAGATGTACACAAAAATATTTTTTTAGACAATAAGTATAAATAATAGTGAATGAAAAGCATTAGGTATTTAAAACCAAGAACCTTACCAATGATAATTTAAAAATTAAATATGTTATTGTTTTTTAACATTTATTATTTTA
Organism: Lasiommata megera; assembly: GCA_928268935.1. NCBI lineage: Eukaryota > Metazoa > Arthropoda > Insecta > Lepidoptera > Nymphalidae > Lasiommata > Lasiommata megera. The sequence goes on along the minus strand of OV743325.1, from coordinate 9,975,046 downwards.
AAAATACCAATAAGTATTACATATTTGGGTACATTATAATAAAAATGTTTCATGAGTGTTTCATGTTAGAAGAGACAATAAAATAACACAATTGTTATCATTGAGTAATAATTTTCTACATACTAGAGCAGTGATGTCCAACAATACACGCATATTGAATCAACACCATGCGGGTGATAATACAATCAAAAGATTCATCTTTTGAATGTATTTTAAGGTTTTTTCAATGAACATGCGGTTAAATCATGCTTTAACTGCATGTTCACTGAAAAATACCTTAAAATGTTCTTAAGTATTGATTACTTTAAAAAATAGGATTTGAAAAGCATTTAGAGAATAATTTAATTCAAAGGAGGTAAGATGTAGAGTAAGACACTCGCTGGTACACTTGAAGCATAGAAGACCACCAATTCTAGTATGTAAATTGCTTTACGGAGACATAAAGATTTAGTACTTAGTAAATTATTACCCAAAGATTGTTAAGTTTAAAATTATAGAGTCAAAAGTTCTTTAATTTTAACCTTCATAATATATATATATATATAAATATTTTATAAAATGTTACATTCTTATTACAAATAATAATAACATTGTATTTTATATGTAGGCTTTAAATGAAATAAATTGTAAATGAAAATCAAAAAGCATGAATTCTAAAAGATGTACATAATAAACTTGTGATTTTAGCTTTTGTTTATTTCCTCTGTGACAAAACATATGTACTGTTGTTTTGCCTTTGCTTTTTGTATTTAAATTTATTTTAAATTGTGAGAAATACTCATTGCTTTACTTATAACCATTGATTATATAATTACTCTCTGGTTGTCAACCAGTAATTAATTACCTACCTAAATTAATTAATATTTAGAAGTAAGATCATAGATGTGAGTGTTTATTTTTAATAAATAATACTAAATAAAAGCTCTCTAAATATATGACAAGCAAACAATGTTTATTCAACTGTACACAAATCCTATAGTATTCTCAATGAAAACCCTAAATATAATACTATCTTCTCAAAAGAGAGCACTGAAGAGATTTGTACTGCTTTTAGACTTACTTACATTCTTTTTGCTTTAGGATTTGTATATAATCAACTCATCAGCATCATGCCATATTTTAATAAATATGAATGTGTAGTTAACTTCCAATAAATATTTGTATAGATCTCATATAAATAGCCTTTCTGTAGCTGTTATGTTTTCTTATATTGTTCTATTGTAAAAACCACTTGTTAATAGTTATGAGATGAGTGATAATAATAATGATGATGAGTGTATTTTATATGTATAATTTACCAAAGAAACTCCTGGCGGTACCTACCTATATTTAAAGCCAGAATACTAAGTTTGGACTTATTGCTTTTGTGAATTGTAAATAAAATTAACTTTAAACTTTCAGATCATGTTGTCCCAAACTTATTAAATTGAATGTAAAAATTTAAGTTAATTCAAAGATCTGAGGTTTAGCAGAATATATTGTTTGGCAAAATAATGGTCATTCATAAAACCTTTTTGAAGCAATAGTTTTAGCATCAATATAAATTAATAAGTAACAGATCAGTTATGAGGTTTCTGATACATATACACTATCAAATATTTGTAACTATGACATTGCCATTTTATTTTTACAGAAATTGGCTGAATAGCCTATAAGCTAAAATATTCATACTTATTTTGTCGAGGTTTATTTTACAGAATAAGAAAATAATAATAATTATTTAGTATTTAATAACTGTAAAAATTCTGGCTAAGCCAAGCTCATTGATTCCAAGACGTATGTAGTTTAAGTCTAAATGTGATATCAAGTAATGATTAGCTATAGGTATTAAAGTTTTAATTGTAATAATTATATGTTATTACTGTCTAGTTTTTAAAAATCTTAATGTTTAAATGTGGATAGAGTCTAAGATTTGTTGTGCCAATATTTTGATTCAATATTTTATGTACCTATTACCAAGTTAAATGTATACACCTGCCCATATTATTCATAACAATAGTCTGTTTCAATAAACTAATATTCAGAAAATAGTTTACATAATTTAAAAAATATTATGATACTTTTCTTTCAATCAATAGTTATGTGTATTTTAGGTTTAGTTTCTAACAGATACATTGCATATAAAAAAAAATTAAGTAAAACTTGTAAAAGTATATCAAAAAAGTTGCTTCTATACCAAAATAATGTAGGTATACCTACAATAGTACTCAAATTGTGGTGTAAAGCAAATTTCTTAGATTTGGTTTATGCTTGATTTGAATAAGTTATAAACTCTAAATACTTTACACTGATGAGACCTCTGACAAATGCCCTGTATTGTATCATGTGTATTGCATCATGGCAGATGATTTAATATATAAGTACTTATCTTACTATTTCCTTGGACTTTTATAATATATAATATTTATTTTATAATATGCTTTAAATTCCTACTAAAAATCAACAAGTTTCACAGTAGGTACTTTTTTGTATAAATACCATTGGAGAATTTATTGAAACAGGCTATGCTATGGAATAATAAAGTTGGTAGAAAAATTTGATGTGTCATCTAATAATTGGTTATTAAAAAAAATATTCTGTAAGTTGTGTTTTACATTAAAATAATGACTGTTTGGATGTTTTTATTTTACCCTTCATTTGAGTCTCATATTTATTCTGTAGAGGCATCCATCCTCCCTTACTAAGACCAGAGAGCCTTCAGTATAAATAAAGGTGCTAGTAAATGTGCTATGCTGAACTTGTTGACTTCTAAATATCTACTTGAAACCCTCAATAAATTCAAGGAAAACTCGCAATCAAGCAAAACTTTTCTTTATAAGAGTAAACCAGGTTTTGCTAAGATTATAAATAAATTGTGTTTTATTTTAATGGTTACATAATTTGAATCTAGTCCAGTAAAAAACAGTTCAGTTATAATTAAATAATATTAAACGTACAAAAATACAGAGAAGCGGTGATAGGTGATAACTTTTCGGAGTTATGTGCGTTAAAAAAAAATTAAATATCACTTGCTTCAACAGTGACAGTTGCACGCCTGACAGTTCTCCATAATGTTCTCAGTTGTTTGAAGTCTGCCAATCCGCAGATGGCCAGCGTGGTGGACTATGGCCAAATCGTTCTCATATTGAGAGGAGACCCATGCTCAGTAGTGAGCTGGTAATGGGTTGATCATGATGTACAACAATTATTAATATTAATAGAAGTTTAGAAGATAATATGTGTAATGAATGTTTACAGTGTGGTACTGAGTGTAAACTGTAAAATAACTTTGTTCAAATTGAAGTTTTACTTAACTAATCACTAAACTTTATATCGTCACACTCCTGCTCAACTGGCACACTCGCACTTAAAAACTGAAGTTCACTCAGAAGTTTCTTAACATTTCCACTGCCTTCTAGATTTTTTTGCAACACATCGAGTATCTCCATATCTTTTTTGGCTAATTCACATACCTTTTCTACGGATGAGAGTTCCTCATTCTCTGCCGTAAGTAATGCGGCCATAAGAGTACTTCGTTCAACTTTCCTTCGCAAATCAACAACCTCCTCCTGTAGCTTTTCATATTCCTCATCGGTAATCTGCTCAAACTGCACTTCATCTTCAGGTAACAACACGTTATGAGGCACTTGCAACATAAGCGCAATTTCTTCATCTATAATAGCAAGAGAGGGTCCAGCCCTTTCGCAATACATACCCACGAGTTTCATACAAGCGTTTGTTAATGCAAGGTTGTCTTCTTTGGTCACTTTCACGGATTTTTGAAGAAACGACTCCATTTCTATAATGCAATTTTGTATTTTCTGCTCGACCATTTGACGGACTGCGATCTTGAAACGCTGGGCACCAAAACCGAAATGTTGTGTTTCATACTCTTCATTCGTACCTCCAGTCCAAGGTTCCGTTTTAATCATTTTACTAAAATCCAGAGATATAACGTTAAAAATATTCAAAAAGCTAGTGTTACTTTTCAAAAGTACAACCAATATCAAAGTCTCCAACGGTCATTTACAACAAATGTTGATATGACCAAAGAGAATGTAATCACTACGTTTGATATGACAGCCATAGACTAAAACTTATGGATGACGGATGTTGGAGGATCATCATAAATTTTAAAACATCGATATTGAATTATCATTTATTTATTAAATTTATATATTTTAAGATATATATTAATATGTATATATATTTGTTTATATTAAGGTATATATTTATGTATATATTTTGCACCACCTTCCTCTTTCCGTATCTTTATATCTTCTACATTTTTGGTTGCCTGGAAGAGATCGCTATGTAGCGATAAGGCCGCCAAATTGTATAGTACTGTCTGTTATTTTCTTTCTGGAGGTTGTTGGTGTACAATAAAAGTGTGCGAATAAATAAATAAATAAATATCATGTCCAAAAAGTGAAAACACGATTATATAATCTGACATCATCTGATGACACACAATACAGCTCTAAATTCACCACAAATTGCAAAAAAAAGGTGCACCGTACTTTATATTTTGATGTAAAAATATAAAATTAAGTTAACCGCTGTGTTTAATAAAACCCCGGGAAGGTTTACCCAAAAAAAAATTTGATTATATTGTGATTAATTTTACAACTTATCTTTTATATTTCAGTATTATTATATTGAAAACCTGTAAAAAGCTAAAACTTTACATTTGCTCGCAACGTTAATAAATGGTTATTAAAAAAATGTAAAAGTGTTTTGTTTTTCCGTAATAAATAAATAAAATATATAATGAATTCATTGAGAGACCCCCAAATAATTTCTCCTCCACCTCTTTTGCTCCTTGTGCTTATGCCTGTGGGCGATGGAAACTAAATATCGACCATCACTCACAGTAGGGTCCTCGACATTGCTGGCATGAAGTTGTTCTAGCACGCCTCTAATTGGCGAAACTGGGCAGGTTGTACCCAAGTTGGTTCTGCTGCGCCGGACACCCGCTGGTGGAGTCGTAAACAGCGGTAATTAGGAGCACCGTCGGGGTTTTAGTCAGTAGGAGTCTGACATATTCGGGGAGGCACAGTCCCATGGCAAAGATGTATCCATGAGGATTGACCTAGGGAAAAGAATACAAAAAGCCCAAATACCTAATTAATCGTCCAGATAAGCATTTCTAAACTTATTTAAAAAAAAGTCGTGTGTCTACATCAAATACTACAAATAATATAAGGGCTTTTATCCTCTTTGCTAACTTTGTTACCAGAAACAATCTTGCAAGAGGTTCTCAGTTATGTCAAATTAACAGAGAGGTGAACAGATATGATATACTAGATAATTAAATTTAATCCGAGTAATTTATTTTCATTATTTTTAAATTAGTGAAAAACAACATTTTTATGAGTGAATGCTTAATTTTTCTTTACTTTACGGTGTTTTAAATATTGATATAAATGTGTGCTAAATTATAAATACCGGGGTGGGCAAACATCGATTTCTTGCTATCGATATCTTCATTGATTCCAAGTTCAATAGATAGAAAACTCTATGTATTAGTAGCGTTATAGTTGACATCTGAAATTCCTACCTAGATTTGCCATCTCGGACCAAGAATAAGGTGGACTTGACAACCGCGTATACCCGAAAGGGACAAATAGAAAGTACTTCAAAACGCAGGGATACCAGGTCATTAAAAATTTCCCCAATTTCTTGGCGCAACTTTCCTTTAAAAAAACTATAAACTGAAAACGAAACGCCGTGTTAATCTAGTATGTAGTTGTCAATATTATAGTCTGAATCCACTGTTTTTCTCTCGGGCAAGTATCTAGTATGTATAATAATAATATACTTGATATTTGTCCGAAAACAAGTATATATTATAAGTAGAATAAGTATTATTCATTATATACAGCTGCAAACCCTCACTAACTTACAATAATTTGTTCTCTCTTAAGATGGTAACAATGATATAGGATGGTATAATTGGGGAAGAAGCAAATTAAAAAACTGCGAAGAAATAAGTTTATTTATAGCGTTAATAACGTTAACAGTGTTGGAACTGATAAGGCATTTAAAAATGTTATGTGTTCAGTTTTTCTAAAGCAGGTTTCAATAAAATGCTTAGAAGAAAATATGCGGGTGTTTTTTCCTGGAGTCAATGTCCTCGACCAATTGAATTTATCCAGAAGTCACGAAGTGCAGTATCTCTTGTAAATCTAAAACATAAAACAATAGTATAACTGATTATATGGACTTACGAATCTTAACAATATTTATTAAAACTGATTATAAACTTCATGATCAACATTGGTCCTTATTGGTCCATATGTGAAAAATTGCTGTTATGGGTAACTTTAATTCTTAACTACTGGTATTCCTAAAATAGGAATAACCCGATAAAATTCAAAACGCCCTATAAAATGGCCGCATGACATTGATATCGCGAATGTGTTACGATTGGTTGTGTATTTCTAAATTTATAAACCTGTTATTCTGTAATCTAACAGAACCTTTATGTAATTGTACAATGCAAATGGTAAACCACAAAACAATAATATTACTTACGAAAGTAAAGGTTATGTTTCTTAATTTGCGTTCGCTGCGACTGTTACAGCTGATCACACAGCAATGCTCCATAATTATGGCGTTCTATACAAACTCGTAATATTCGCTATAAATTAGTATCACAGAGGCACGCGTCAAATTTGTTGGGCATCTAAGACAGTTGAGCACACCAAAAAAAAGCTAAACTATGAAAAGGACAAAAGAATGGGTTTTTGCCTCAGAACTTCAGAACTTTCCATATACTTGTCTTGCTCTAACAAGGTATTATTATTATGATGTCAAGTCCACCTTGATTCTTCGTCCGAGTTTGCCATACATTGCCCTACACAGCGACTTGGCCACAGATCAATCATTAGTTTACACTAGCGCCATTTAGTGTCAAATTGTTACAGCGGTAAATTTTAAATTTCGATGCCATTTATCATGTTTCTCGTTTTAATATTTTAAATACAGAATTGCTTTCACTATTTATTGCAAGTCAATTGTTTCAAATAATCAGAAAAATTTAATTACTTTTACTCGAAATAACAAATTAGAGCTTAGAAAAAAAATAGCATACCGAAACGGTACGAAGTCTTTTCGGATTTGAATTGTTATTTACATAGAAATTAAAAATTAGCCTTCGCGGGTCGTCTAGCAGATGATAGATGAATCTAAACGATTGTATAAAGGAACCGGTACATGCCAGGATCGAAGAGCTATGTAGAGTTTTAAGGTATTGACTAATAGCAAGATGCGGGGGTAAAGCAAGTCTTTGTTATGTTACTGTACCGCAGGTCATCACAATTCTAGTCGCTTTATCGCAATGACTAGATAATGCTTTAACTATTTATTTAAATATCGATAAAAGCGATGTTCTGCGTTCTTCATGAAAGCGCAGAAATACTGTTTTCACACAGTCTAAACAGTACAGTTTTCTCTAAGACTTGTAAAGCTAAATTACCAAGATGGTCGTCAGGTACTTCTGTAAAGCATGTATGCAAATAGTTTCTTTATTGGATTTCGAAATATAAGTTCCAAGGTTTTTTAAACTGGTAATAAAAAAATTTAAATTAAGAACTTTACAAGAAATTCACCAAAATAGTTTGCACTTCGAGAAAAACTATTTTGATGAATTTCTTGAAAAATTTTGCAAGGAATATCCTAGTATCCTACATTTCAGCGAGTAATAGATACAACAAATCAGATATATTGCGTAGACAAAATCGCGGTTCCTGATTATACTGTTGATTATTCATAGTGGCATGCGTTTCATGGAGTTTTGGAAATTTTTTAATCCCTTTTTAGTAGTTTATCAGATTCTTTTCTTTCCTTGCCAATTAAGATGAAATGGATGAAAGTATGGCACAAATCTAGATAGTTTTTTGAAGAACGTGAATAACGTGAACTGAGAAATTTTAAGCTTATCGCTATATTATATTACATAAACATAATATATCATATTGTCACACAGTGTTCATAAAGAGAATTGTTTGGAAGGGCTTATCGCAAGGCATCATTACGTATTGTTATCCGTTTTATTCTATGCCAATTTTACTGAATTATGTTATGCTCTGGTACATTCTAAGAAATTCTACGTTTTAAATAAAACGTTTAAATCAAGGCCATTTTCATTCAAGCAAACCATAACCGAAAAAGAATACCGGAACATTACGAGGCATAAGGTCAAAATTAAAAATTGAAATAGTAGTTATTTACATAAATAGCTTGAGTATCTAATACTTAACACTAATTAAGTAATTTTGGTTAAGACGCAATAACGCGAAGAAAAGAGGCGCGGCGATCGCAATCCTATTTAATTTTCGTTCGGAACCGTTTCGCAGGCCGCAATCCACTTCAGTGCGTTGATCCGTTCGTTCAGTAATAAAACGGTGTTCGTGCGGTGTCGACGCTCCTTCGCCAAACAACAACAACATAACCTCATTGTTGAGTGGTTATCGGGAAACTTTCACTGACAAGTTGTTAATCCGAGTCAACAAAGTGATTGATGTAAAAGTGAACGTTGATCTTATCCATTTTAATTCACGTTTTAGATTTTTTTTTTTTTCAACGAAACGGGATCTCAGTTTCACCGCGTGTGTGTATGCAAGTGTTTACAAAGTTGGTATTGTTTGATTTTGTGTTGTGTGTGTCGACCGTGAACTTGTTGCTGTGACTAAACAGTAAGGTAAAGTTTTTAGCACAGTTTTTTTACTAAAACATAGTGAACCAATCGCTTTATTGATAATGAGTTTAGAATTTCTACATGCCTTGTAATAGGTATATAAATTATAATTACTGTTGTTGTTCTTAAAATTTATCAAGTTCAATCTTAAAAAATGCTACCAACTATATATAGATTAATTAATAGATGCCTCTATTGTCATTTTAACTTGATAATAAACCAATTTAAAGCAAGATACCTGGAAAGGCCAGTATTTAAAACTGTTATCGGACATAGAGCTAAGCTTGTACCTATCGGTTAATACATGTTATGATATTATGTTATGTTATGTAATGTCAATGTATCGGTCGTTAATGGACTGGGGTTGGATTTAGAATCGTGCGGCAGGAGTTTCGGGGAGAAAGATGTTTTATTCGGTAGAGGTTTGGTCCCCGATTGTCACAATAGCACTCGCATTACAAGGTAATTCACTTTTTTCGAGAAAACCAAAAAAAACTAACATAACCTAAAAATAGGTAAAACATCGAAAAAATAATGCAATATTACGGGAGAGCTAGATAGCATATATAATTTTGTATAAGTGCAACAAGGACGTAAGATCATGTCAAAGACTAGTGTCACGTGGTCTATGCTCTCTGTCAACTGTCAAATCATAATATGACGAACTACTAATTTCTAATGGTAAGAAAACTTCACACTTGGAAACGACATGAGCTGATGTAGGTCGAATAGTGTGACAGAACCAAATTGGCCAACCCCTACTCCACGTAGTCTTGTCTGCCCTACCCCTAGAGTGTTTTTATGAAGTGCGAAGCCAGAAGCTCGCGAAGGAGGTCCTGAATGAAGCGAGCCTACGAGGCAGAGTGGAGCGAAGAGGGGAGGTGGCGAGCGGAGCGAGCCGGCGACCTTCGTAGCGAAACGAAGGTCGAGTAGGTGAAGCTGAATGAAGGGGCGACGGAGCGAGTCGTCTGGCGTAGCCCATTTGATTTGTAGCTCCCGTAATATTGCATTATTTTTTCGATGTTTTACCTATTTATAGGTTATGTTAGTTTTTTTTTTTGTTTTCTCGAAAAAAGTGCATTATCTTGTAATGCGAGTGCTATTGTTACAATCGGGGACCAAACCTCTTTCTCCCCGAAACTCCTGCCGCACGATTCTAAATTTTAACCACAGACCACAAAAAAATAAAAATACTGTGACAGTAGTCTTTGACATTATCTTACGTCCTTGTTGCACTTATACAAAATTATATATGCTATCTAGCTCTCCCGTAATATTGCATTATTTTTTCGATGTTTTACCTATTTTTAGGTTATGTTAGTTTTTTTTGGTTTTCTCGAAAAAAGTGAATTACCTTGTAATCCGAGTGCTATTGTGACAATCGGGGATCAAACCTCTACCGAATAAAACATCTTTCTCCCCGAAACTCCTGCCGCACGATTCTAAATTTTAACCCTTTCTTCTTAGACCAGTGCGTTTGGAACCCTCGTAGCTTCAGTTTTATATTTATAACCATCATTGCACAATAATTCAATAATTAATATGTATTAATGCTTAAGTGCCTATGATAAGCCAACATGAATAAATACTTTTTGATTGGATTTCATCTGGGGAAACTGCTCGTATCACGATGCCGGTTTCCCCATATACATCATCTATATTCCCAGCTTATATGGTAGGTATAAAGTACCTACCTACATATTAAAATTATTTTCTTGTCATAATTCTCTTAGATTTATTAATTTGTCAATTTCATACTATAATACGTACACAATCAACTGCAGAGTCAAAACTTGTTTCTTGTTTGATTTTCGCGACTTATATACGTACCTTATACATCCGCATCATTGCTTCGAAGTTATGAAATTAGGTAAGTGCTACCTAAGGTACCTGGACAGATAATCGTTCATATATTGAGATATTTGAATAGGTAGGTTTCCAATTAATGCGCTGGTTTCGTGGTTCGTCAGATAATGCACTTTTACTGACAATTATACATCTACAACTTTATCACGGACTTTTATGCTGCTTAGTATAGGTAGGTAGGTAGGTGTAGGGTAGGTAAGTTGTGTTACAATATTGTTTGTAGTAAGAGATAATAAACCCATAAAATTATTCGAATCAAATCAAATGAATAGCTTTATTCATGTTTTCAAATTCCATTTTTGCTTCAGGCATGTATGAATCGGTCATATCACATTTTACATTATTTTTTTGGGTATTATTGGTGATAACTTAAAACTCAAAATAGATATTAAAACTCAAAATAGAGGGTTAAAAGCACGCCTAGGTCAAAGAGGAAGCCCACAACAAACTTAGCCGGGTTTTTTTGTTATCACAGCATTATACTGTGTGCTGTCGCCCGCGACTTAGTATATTAGTTTGTATGTGTATGGGAACTGACAGCCTGATCAGAAAACCTATGCGCCGAAAGCTGCACATTTTACGGGATAGCATTCTAGCCTTTCAGACTGTAAGCTATATTGGTGCAAATTTAATTCAGATCCGTCCAGTGTGACGTTGGGACGTGCTTGATTAACAAACATCCCGTCATCCAAATACTGATCTATATCTATAGGTACCTACCTATTTGATAAATATTTGTATAGCCTTCATCAATCAAATTGTTTGTCTCAACGTGAACACCTACTTGCAAATATGTTATCAAGTTCATATCGCACAATGTAATTTTAATCGCATAATATTACATTCTCAGATTTTCATGATTTCTTTTTCGCTATAAGCCGCAAGAGTTTTGGATAGTCAAGAGATTGATTGTGATTCTTTTCGGTTGCCATTACAAAGTACAAGCACGCAATTAGACTTAGTTAAAATTACCATATTATTTTTTTATTTCATTCTATTCTTTATGCTTACACTCGTCTCTATCTTAAAGAAAGCTTCTCCTTTATATGTGATTTCGACCGCCACTTAACATAGTGCTCATAGTGGAAAGAATTCCACTAAAAGTCCTCAAAGTCATCATCATCATCATAATCAATACATTGCCGGCTCACTACAGAGCACGGGTCGCCTTTGAGAACATTATGGAGAACTCTCAGGCATGCAGGTTTCTTCACGATCCATCAATGTTGAAGCAAGTGATATTTTAATTGCTTAAAAACGCACATAACTCCGAAAAGTTAGAGGTGCGTGCCCGGGTTCCAACCCCCGACCTCTGATTAGGAGGCGGACGTCCTATCCACTAGGCTATCACAGCTTCTATGGGAAGTCATTAACAGTTAATGCTGTGCTGTTATGGAACGCTCTACCTAATGATCCCAGAAGCTCGAAATCCTCAAATATAAAAAAAAAATAACCTCATAAAATTTAATTTGTCTACATGCTATTTGTTATTAATATTTCAGCTATTTTATGTGCTATGTATAAACGTATTATAAAGTTATTGGTTATATATTTATTTATAATGTTGTATATTTTAAGATCAAATATTGCGCGGCTACTATCGATTATTACCTTCCCCAAGGATTATCTAGAAGAGATATCGCTTAAGTAATGAGACCAGTTTTGCGTACTTATGTGCCACGATGTGTTAATTTTAACTAATTTATGAGCAATAAAGAGTATATTTCTATCCATCTATTTATTTAGCGTCGTGTATTTAGCCTTGTTTTCGGTAATATAGCATTCAGATCATTTTATAAAAACACTTGAAAATTGCAAAGTTTTTCTAAATTTTACTATGAGGAAGAAAATAACCTCTAACTTTTGTCAGCTGTGGGTTTCTTATGATGGGATGGAAACGTATTCCATTTTGCATTAACTTTTAAAAAGACTTGCAAAATCGTTTTTTTTCCTAACGATGCCTCCATTTGTTTTTTAAATGTAGTTATAATCAAAATCTTTAATTTAAATGTTTTTACCGCCTAATTAGAGCATTCTAATTTTGATAGCATGAGTTTCAACAGTTGCTACCATAAAAATTATACCTTCAACGTGTTTCTAACCACGTAAACTTCAGTACCAAACTTCAGTACCTTCAATGTATAAATAATGTATAGGCATTTTCTGAGCAAATGCGCCACAATCTAGACGTTATAGGTGCTTTCATCAAGGGAGGAAGAGGTCAAGTAAATCTCTATATAAATATATATAAGTCAGTTTCTTCTATCAAAAGTCCTGTGAATATTCCAAAATATTCCGCTGGAGTCGCTGGCTGTTGATGTGTGTTATCATGAAGGATTTTCCCGAGCCTTTCCACCTAATAAGTTGCTGCTTTAAGTATATGTTAATATTGACAAAGTGCCAAACATTTTACGAAAATTAAATTCTGTCTTGTTACGCAGACCGTATAACAGAACGCGCTCATTATTGCGGCTTTTGGCTAGAATACAAAACATTTCCCCATCTCAAAACGTTATAGTCTTTATTTACGGAACTTGCATCAATTGCGGTTGACATGACCTATTTCAGTAGCTCCAGCGTGCTTAGGTAACATTGAGCATTTATATTATTTATTTTGTACCAAGTAAGTACCTAACTATCAATAAGGCAGCACTCTATTTTTACTCGCATACGACTTAGCAATTATGTTATGTATTTAACATTCTATGTATATAAAGACGGCAGCGTGTCTATTGGTTCTATTTTTAATGTGAAGCCGAAAAACAGATATTATGTTTCTGAGTGTCATTCTAACGCACGCCCAAATGTATAGACCGTTTTAATGTAGCTAGTTCTATTCAAAGATGTTTACTCTGCTAGAGTTAATAAATATGTTTGTAAGCTATATGTTTTCAGCTGTTAAAGGATTATTCAAGCTGTAATATCAGCCGGTTTAGGGATTTTAATCATCTGCCATATGAATATTATGGCAAAGTCTGACTGTTCCGTTGTGGTATTTTATTTCAAAGTCGACAATTCATGCATTTATAACTTGAGGTCATTGTCTTGACAATTGATTTTGAACAAAGACGTTAAATAATAAACCAGTGCTCTCAATGTTGAATGTCAATAAGGTCGCCATTCGTGATCAAATAAAATACAAATAAATAAAACTGAAGTGTTTTTCGGTATTTTTGATAAAACTGCGTCCCGGATCCCCGGATTTCTAATTGTATTCATAATTTCATCTTCAACATCATCAGGAAACACCGGAGAGTAGTTAGTTCACAATGTTCTCAAATTCGTGGGGCCTACCAACCTGCAGTTGGCAAACGTGGTGACAATTTCTTTCTGTTATTCTACCATATTGAATTTCTCTCTACTTATTAAATTTACAATTTCATTAACATAAACACTTTTATAACCTCAAGTTTATACGTTTGTCTACCAGGCACGAATTCTCTAGCATTGCAAAACTTAGGACAATAGACCTTATCGTATTATTTACTACTTAGTCGTAAAACAATTTTCATTCGTATGAATTTTGTATAAATCATTATCGTTATTAAGTTTTAATTACTGGACATAGGCTCTCTTATAGGGTACAATGCGGTTTGTTGGCCTTCAAAGCCATCACATGTTAGTGCTAATAACCACGACTATCAGTTTCTCAATTCTAGGCTTGACCTGAGAATCGAACCCCGAACCTTGTGGTCTGTAGTTAAACAGGACGAAGCCACTAGAAAGACGAAGTATTTATAGTATTAACTATAAATCACTTTTAACAAACTATTTTTACTTCAACTTGTGTTTTAAGTGTCTTGTTTTGGCGTAGACGTGTTAATGACAGCTAATGCAACTGTATGTTTATCTAAATATATCCACCGACACAATGACATGAACATTCGCCCTGATTCAACATAATTTTAATTATTTCTCGTTCAATAAAAGGTGCAATGCAAAAATAGTAGTTAATTTGTTTAAATATCTGGCACATATCAAGCCTTAGTTATCAAAAGTATCTTTTTTTATCCATAAAAAAAAATACATGGGTTCCATAAATTACGAACGTAGCACGTATATTATCCTATTTATTTATTTTATATGTACGTAGGAAAATATAAGATATCTTTCAGTGCAATAATATTGTTATCAGCGCGGTTAGGTAATTTGCTGATAACTTTTCCAATATCAGCGCTAATACGATATTACGTTTCATTGGCACGCGGTTTTAAATGAATGTAGAGTTATATACTTGCGTGGCTATTAAATTTTCGAAGCTAGAGAGTTGACAATATATGTAACAAACAAATAATAAAAATATAAAAGTTAAATAATTAAGTTTAAATGGAAGGAAATATAGAGGGTCCCTTTTAATTTTACAAGAGACGAGTTTTTGGTTCCATTTTAATTTCACACCATTTGGTACAGAACCCTGAACTAAGCCGGTTAACATTTATTAATAAATAAATATATATATATATATAAGGGTAATATATATATATATATATATATTACCCTGCGTCTCTAGGGGCGTTAGTGTCGATCCTGTGTGCGACCAATTGTTCTACCACTACGCTTTGATTAAGGGCGCTCCTTTAAGCACGTCTTAGAATTTAGTTTCAAAGTATATTAGTAGCGATGGACGCAAACTTGGAATACTGCTAAGAACACAGCTCTGAAGCCGCGACACGCTTTTGCTATAGTAAAAATAATAATTCGATTGTTCCCAAAAATATCTTAACTGGCCAGATAGGTTTAACTCTATTTCTCAATGTTTTATGTGGAATAGGATAGCACTATTTTAGGGAGCTGTGATGGCCTAGTGGTTAGGGCGTCCGCCTCCTAATCAGCGGTCGGGGGTTTGAATCCGGGCACGAACCTCTAACTTTTCAAAGTTATGAGCGTTTTTAAGCAATTAAAATATCACTTGCTTCAACGGTGAAGAAAAACATCGTGAGGAAACCTGCAAGCCTAAGAGTTTATGATATTCTCAAAGGCGTGTGAAGTCTGCCAATCCGCATACGGCCAGCTTTGTGAAAGATTTGGACTATGGCCAAACCCTTTCATATTGGGAGGAGACCCGTGCTCTGTAGTGAGCCGGCAATGGGTTGATCATGATTTTAGGGAGTAAAATTTATTCGTTTCGTTAAAAAAGTCTATTCGTGAAAATTTATCATCCATATCTTCACTGTATCTTTTATTAAAACGTTGACTCGGTTGATTGTCCGGTCGTGTTCGACCTAGCGCTGTAGAACGGTGGACGTCTCGATTTTTATTTTGCCTCATGTCGCAATATCAAGTACACGTGATAATGGTGGTTAAAGAGTATTTTGTTATATTGCTGTCAAATCATCTTGCCCGGACAAAACCAATAAGTTACGAACTGAACATACGCAGCAATGGTTTCCATATAACTATCAAACTTTTTGCGATAAAAACGTATGTAGGTCGAATATTGGCAATGATGATTGAGGCCGTTATCCGCAAAAGCTACCGGATGGCTGTTTCATTCTCCCCGCGTGTAAAGATTACTTTTCATATCTTCTTTCATAAAAAATATGTCGTGAAAGATTTTATTTTTGGGTCAGTATTTTACAATAATATTTTATGGCAATACGTATATGACGCAGGGAAAATCAAGGATTTCTTCACATCTCTAGGGGGTTTACATTTTAACTAGTGGAACTTTACGATATTTTAAGTGAAATTAGTGAAATGTAGAAATGATAATTATTGTTCCCACAATAGTTAACATAAATTTAAACAGTTACTAAGTATAGGTGATTAGTTTCGAATTCCTTCACGCAGAATCTTATCCTTCGTAGTTATTTTTTATTTGAAACACACAAGAAACTTTATTTTTTCATTTCAATGGAGATTTTCGTAATATTATCACAATTCAATAAAAAATCTTACTTAATCAATTGATTTTAATATGGTAGCTTTTACCCGCGGCTACCTCGCATTAAACTATTAAATAAGTATCAGAGATCATTACAATAGAAATGAATCAATATGATAACTAAATGTAACCAAAAATAACTAAATATTACAAACCATTTTTTTATTATTCGTAATTTTTTTTTAAATATAAAGTACTCTTTGTTACTTCTAATACCTTCAAGAATATGTGTATAAAGTTTCATGCTAATCGGTTAAATAGTTTTTACGTGAAAGCGTAACAAAACAAAACATTCATAATTTCTTTGTTACATATAAGAATCCATTCTACTGCTAGTTCTTTAACCTATAAATTTCTCTATACCTACTTAGGTATATTTAATTTATCTCCCAATTACTGAGGCACAGTAGATAGTACTTATCAGTAGGCAATAAAATTAAAACAGCATTACTTAGTTTACTATTCGGGTCACGGGGTAACAACACGGTACTGTAACCTATTTACCATTTTTAACGCGCTTTCAAATATGACGGAGTTTCTCTATTCCAACTGCGTTTCTTGCCGAGCTTGGGTATGCTATTCTCTTCTTATTTTTAAGGTTCCGTATTGTGTGGAGGTATCGAGTTGAAATTAAAACCATATACTCAGGTAAGATATTGTAACTTTGAAGCTGTAAAAAAAAAAACTAATTTTGTTGTTGAATAGGATAGCTCTTAATATAACATATAGCTCTTAATATAATAGCTGATAACAAAAAGAAAATTTACCAGGCTAAGTTTGTTGCGGGCTTCTTCTTAGACCGGGGCGCGTTTGGAACCCGCATAGCTCACCATCAAATCTCTACTATGTATATTATTGACGCGTCAAAAGTGCCTTTTAATAAAGCTATTTAAATAAAGATTATTTGAATTTGAATTTGAAAAAGTTGACCTTAAACAAGAAGGTACGGATTTATGCCGGATTGAAACGCATGATTCGACAATCTCATGGGGAAACAATTATGGGGTACTTTCCGTTGACATGTGAAACTATGAAATTTGACAAGAAATATACTGTACCTACTACAAGTATCTACAAGGAAAAATCGGGAAACAGTACATTTTTAATTTAGTAATTAAAACTATAGTATTATTTAAACTGCGAGACTCGTTCCCTGAATTATTATACAGTTTTTCCTATTGATTTGGGCGTAACGCCCTGTGGGCGAATCCGAATCGCACACTGAGTACGCGTTAAATAACCGAAACAAACAGTAAAACTTTAATCGCAAATTGCCTGTTGAATTTACATTTCGCACCTCATACATACACTTAGCACGATTTAGTTGTAGTACGTCATAGAATGACCTAATAATATTTTACGGTCTGCTTAATGCTTTAAAAATATCTATACAGTTTTTACAATAATGAGTAGCCTCACGTTTTCTCGTAACGTGACTTCTGCTCTCTTTTACGTCACTGTACATAATGAACATACGAAATTACGTTAAAATTAATACACGGTAACTTGGCTAATTACCTAAACTTAGTTCAGTCTAATGTTGTAGAGAGAGTTATTTAGAAATCACACACAGAGTCCGCAAATAGTAAATACAATTGCTTATCCGTCACTAGATATAAAAACCGATTATAGCACTCAAAGGGAGGTTCTTAATTCGTTGCGTAACTAGGATGTAATTCAATTTACTCTGCTTTCAACGCGTTAGTTTATAGAATAAAGATAAGTAGTACGAAAATTGCGACCTCAATGTTAAGAACATTAGGTTCATTTTAATTTGACTTTATAGAGTTTCGATACTCGTAAGGGAATTTGCGATTGAAAGCTTGCAAATCTTATAATAAGGGTATCAGACAGTGAAGTAGACCGAACAATAATTTATATTATCTGAATATGAACAATAGTCGTTCTGTTACAGTGGATGCTAATTCAAGCGATCACTATTGTTGAATGGCCACCGTTCTACATCGCTGCTTCTCTTCCTTTACTCAGAGCTAGGCTTTGCTTTGTTCTAGGTTGAATACTATATATATAACTTAACATACAGGCCTTTTAACCTAGAAAAGTAAGTTTTTTATTTATTTCATTTATTAAATTTTTTTTTCATCGCATTCGCATGCACTTGGCTCTTCTGCTAATTAGGACTCGCTTTGACGTAGTTTTATTGGGGCAATACGAGAGCTATTTCCGACCTGTTTGTTATTTAATTGCTTAAATCGCACGTAAGTTATAGAAGTTAGAAGTCGAATATAAAATGCATATGACAGTCCTATCGTACTTTATTATTCATTAGTGTTTTTTTTTTCTTAATTCATAGTGAAATATGCTTACTGCTAGAGGTTCGGGACAGTCACCACTACCATCGGCATTAGACCGCTGATCACTGTAATGATGAATAGCATTGATGAAAAGGAAATTAAAATGGAGAAAACTTTTATTAAAATTTAAAAAATCGTGCCATAGTAAAATAGTGAAAATAAACTTTATGAAAATAAAGAAAGAAGAAAGCTTATGGATTACCAACGTTAATTGCATTTAAAAACCGTGGTTACTTTTCCATTACTTTAAGTTACTACTAAAATATATCATTAAACGACAATCGAGTCACAATTTCCTTGTTTATACATTTATTAATTCAACGACATATATCCTTTACATAGCGATTATATATAATAAACACTCATATCGAGTTTATGTGCAATAAGGATTAACCCTCTCAAAATGGGACTTCAATTAAGGCATAAAAGTGCCTACGGACGTATCCCTATATACATCGTAAACGGCCGAGTGCGCCTCACAAAGATAATAAAACGAATTTTGTTACATAAGACACTTCCATCATTACTGTTATTGCAGTCATAAAGACTGGCCTGCTATTAAACGGTGTGTTCGTTTGGCTTTATACTGCGACATACTTTCTCACTTTATATCTTTAAACAACACTTTTTATACTTCAGCGTAAACCTGTAAACATCGTGAATTGATATGCTCGTATGAATTTTGTTCTCAACATGAATGTTGAAAAGAAACAGCTGTTATGAAATGTTATTTCCGAATATCTATGACATTTTTAGAGGTAAAGGTAAAGCCCAGCAAGCAAGCAGCCCTTACCATATTATGAAATAGAGTTTTCATGTATAGAAAGTTTAGAAAAGTAAAAGTAAAGTTTTAAAAGTATAGAAAGTTTTCATGTACAGTACAAAAAGGTCAGCTTTGCATTGCAAGTAAATATAAAAATAATAAATATACTGTAATAATATATTATTTTCATTTATGATCATGTTTTATTTTCGTTTATGATCATGTTATAAAAAAAAATGGCTTAACGCGAGTTGAATTCGCACACGAAGGGTCTTGTATCTCAGTGTAATATGGAACACCATTATATTGGCATTAAGATCGAACTATAAAAAAAATCAACTTCGGCAATAGAAATACACTTGTGAAAATTAAATCAACTCTTTACTTACTCTACCTGTTAGGACGCATGAGATTAATTTCGTAGACAGATAGACGGATTGCCGGACACACAGTGGAGGCTTAGTAATGCGCTCCCGGTCAATTCGACACCCCAACCCTCTCGCAGTTGCGGCTAATTTTCCTCCCCCGACCTAAGCACTCCTCTCCGAAAGAGGAGACCTAAAAATATCTTTCATGACCCTGACGATCAGATGACTACTGATAACGTACTCGTACCACCTACCAATCATACGCTACACATCGTCTTCGCCGGCGAAGACGAGGTCCCGCTATCCTACGTCATCCGTACGTGGGCTCCATCTACGGCCTCGGAAACGTACGGACCACTCACCGTCCGACCCCCCGTTATCCCAAACGTCGCCTAAGCCGAGGTTCGGCCTCAAACGAGGCGCCCTTAGGCAGACGTTCCCTTATTTTCTTCGAGCTTAAAATGTTTTATAGCAGAGCTTCTTTCCGAAGCTCGTTAAACAGCCCGGTTACGCTGTGGAAACCAATAGGGTTAGCACAGCTAATAGACAGTCCGAAAAAAAAAAATGCGCTCTCGTCAGCGGCGGGTACGGAACCGTCTGAAGTAATGCCGGTTTTAAAAATAATGACCCCCTTTTAAGTCATGATAAAAATATACAAACCGTAAATGTCCATTACCATATTATTTACAATTCCAAAGCCCTTTCCCTGACTCTAAAGATTTGAGTTTATGATAATTTCTGACGAGGAAACATCAGCTGGTAGAAGTCAATCTTATATACTTATTAATTATTGTGCAGGTCAACTAAAGTTACTTTATTGTTTTTATAGCCTTTAAAACATATAAAGATAACCTATAGATAAATAAAAATGAAATTAGTCGTATTTATCACAGAGATGACCTTAATACAATCAAAAAATGTTTTATTCAAAATATTATGAGAAATCATAATAATGGAGTCAATACGTCCAAATTTTTTATAAAGCGTAAATTCATTGGAAAACTTACTGTTACGAATAAAATATCAAGCATGAACAATTTGGCTGACATGGTTATAAGTGACATTATGAGATGGAGATAGCAAAAAGAATATCCGACATGTTTATTTTAGGTTCGTCTTAAAGCTTATCTTAACGTTGGTATTTAAATGTATGCCACAGGAGTGGCTTGCAAATTACAACTGACATTACTCCATGTTACTCACACTGTGTACTGGTGGATGTGAAGAAAACCCTCCTTGGAATCCTCGTAACTATATAGTTTTAAGTTTCCGTTCCTGTGGGAATACGGGAACAAAATACAGCCGCTGTCACTCGCTGATAATATATTTCAATTGGTGAGAGAATTTTTACCTCAGTTTAGTGGTCCAGGCGTGAAAGCGTAAGAAACAAGCAACAAAATCATATCCCTATTAATTATAAAATTAAGTTAGGATATACAATTTATAAGAATCATTGGTATGGCGTTTGAATAAAGTTATGACTGTTCGAAAAGGATTTACTTATAAGTAAGATATAATTTACAATTATTGTGAGGTGATTGATATAACTATGTTAGTATATAGATAGGTAAAGTAAGAATACATCCTTACTTAATATTATAAATGTGAATGTACTTCTCAGCCTATCGTCATGAAATTTTTTACAAATATGCTTTTAGAGGCATAATAAATAACAAAGGGTACTTTTTACTAAAAAAAAATTTATTAGCTAGTATAATATAAGCTTTCGAATGCTTATGCTCTTAACCACTAGCCGTAGATCGATCAAATAATGGAACAGAAAAGTAGTGCACAAATAGCGACGCGTGCACTCCTTTCCCCCTGTGTGTGACAAGGCTAGACGAAAGTCACCGATTGTAACACTCGAGCCGTGTAATCCGAACGAATTACAAACAAAGCTCTACGCGCCGCTGTAGATAATATAACGGCCAGATGTATAGTGCATTAGGCGGGTTGTAATACATCAATATACTGATATGTAGGAATGTATAGTTAGTTGGTGACAAATTCTCGCCTTGTTTTTGTATGACGCGCTCTATCTACGGCTAGTTTTAAATCAATGGTATCGGTGCGTTTAAATCTCCACACACAACAATTGCAACATGACAATGCGTCATTCACTTTTGTTCATGCTTATGATAATTGCTTAGTGGCAACAAATTAAAGATGCCTAGAAAACCAGCCATTAGTATTACTTCAATGATTTATTAATAAATAGTAATATTCATTGAACTAATACAGAACATGTGAACGTGTTGCTTCGTCATTAGAATGCAAATATATTCACTTGGCAATGGTCGAGCCGATGCGAGCGTTTGTGGCCGATATATAGATGTTTTGTCTACGTTCGATAAGATAACCGGGTATTGCGTATTTAAAGAATGCTATCTATATTATCACTCACGTGAAAATCCCCCCAGCTGCTGAAGCTGAAACAGGATTAACAGACGTGCTTAAAGACGTTACCCGCGCTAGTCACGATGTAGCCTCAAGCGGTTTCATACAACTTTGGGTTAGTAAATGTTTCCCATACAAACTTTCATCTGCTACTCAACATAATATATAGCGACCCACCGCGAAGTACTGCCCGCCCGCGCTGTTACTTGTTTCTCGGCTCCTAAGGGTAAATCCATGCAGCTTTTTCATTGACAGAGTACAAAGATAACAACAAAACAGAAAAAAAGATATCTTATCTTATAATCCTACACGGGCTGTTCTGTGCCTTTAGGATTCCGTCTGTAGAATAAGATTTTTATACTCGTATACGCAATTGTAAGAGTAGTTTTCGACGAGGTTTCTAAACGCTATAATGTCAGAGCAAAAAGGACCTCATTTACATAAGCTGTAGAATCGTGGACGTGGTACGTTTCGAACGGAAGGTCGTAAAATAAAAAATATGAATGCAGAAAGTTCGCCTTAAATTAAGCATCTTTAGGTCTATCTTTAAGCGACGCTATACTGTTCCCATGCTTGAAAACGAAACTACTATTGCGAAGCGTAATAATCTCATACTTAAAACATCTATAAAGCGTAGTAATTAAACGAGACGAATTACCTGAGGGTTCAGAAAGTTACTATGATATCGGAGGCAGTCATTTATGTAAGATAAGCTTGACAAGATTAAATCATTATAATGATAACGATATGATTTAATACTAAATACTTATTGAATATATTTGTTTTGTAATTTGTCTAGGTCAAGACCATCTACAAGATGATGATATACGTAAAACAAATATATAATATATATAAAACCGATTGTGTGAGGTTTTCCAAAAAGTACTGTAGTTGGACCCATTTATATCCATTTACAATATCTTCGGATATTATTTTAGGACGAACGGGAAGAGGCGTTTTGTATACATCAAGAAATATATATTTATAATGGTTTCTGTATATATTCTGTCAAAAAAAATCGCCATTCTGTTGCTGTGTCTTTTTCCCGATTGGTTGCCTGGATGTAGCAATAAGGTCGTAAAGCATATTCAATTGTTTTTTCTGGTTTCTATACTCTGATTATATAGTGGTATACAATAAAAGTGTATTAATTGTTTAATAAACATATTACCTACGTACTAATAATAGCCATAATTTACGAGTGTAACACATGATGTCGGTTTCTTTTTTTCGGTTAACAATTCACCTTTACTTATTTGTTCTTATTTGGAACAAGATTTTTATTATTTTTATTTGATATACGATTTCGAGAAATACGTGTTTAATAGCCCTACAATCGTGCTGAACATATATTTCCATTTAAAATTGTATTTTAAATAACTAGTTATATAACAACGAAATATGTATTCTATCGATATTCCATATTATTATAATTTCCAGTTTTAATATATAAGCATGACATTGACTTCGACTGTGGATTTAAATATGACCTGAATCTCATTAGGACCGTGTAAACGTAAGGTCTCTACCTCGTTCTTCTAGTAGTATGTTCGACGCAAGAGGCCACGGTCAGGCCAGGGTCCTGAATAAGATTCAAGAGATTCTTAGTATAAGCTCGGAGTTAGAAAGTTGGCGTTGATCCCATCTGGTGCCTTCTGGTAGCACGTTAAGCTCTCAGTCTCAGTTTTTATCACTTGTGATAGCAAACATCCTTAAATAATTAAGCCAGATATCCCATGTTGTAGTTGCGGGAGGGGCTTAGTTTTAAATCCTTTTCTCTTATGTATAATGAAATGATCCGTTGTCCCTTAAAACATCTGTGATTAAATGATTCGATACACGAACCACCTATTGATTAATGGAGCATTGACTTACCAACTGTTATTTTTTTTATTTAATCGACATTTATTAAGGATCTTATGAAATTCCTCGGAGATTATTGACGGAAATACGACCAGCTCAAACTCATTATTCAAATCAAGTTATAAATCACAATCGAAGAGCTTAAAAATCGGCGCCTTAGGTTCTATATAAGTACGAAGTAACTGTCATTAAAGTACAGGTACCTAGACTTAATAGTTGCCAATCTCCTATAGTAGTGAAGAAAAACAAAAAAGGAAGTGCTAAGGTATGTATATGGAAACTACCACATAAAAGCGATTATCGTCAAGCACAGCCTTCTTTAACAACTTAACTTATTAACTATTAAAAATTTCAATCTACACGTCGTTGCTGGAAAAGGCGTTCTAACCAATAATGCGATATCATCCAGTCAAAAGTTTGATTAGGGTAATACTACCTAAAATACACTAATACCGATTAACATAGACTGGAACATCTTAGACCTGTTTAGACGCATAGACGCGATTTGAACCTTCTTAGGTTTAGTTTTAAGTTGGCGAGTGTAGTTATCACCATCACTAACAGAAATAATAAAAATGTGATATATATATATATAAACGATTCATAGATGCCTGTAATAAATAGCTTTATATGAATAAAGCTATTTTTGATTTGATTTGATATACAGCACGCATACCATTATTATTGCGTGTATTATTATTATTATTTTATTTTTTATTTTTTTATATACATAGCGAGCAAACGAGCAGGCGGGTCACCTGATGGTAAGTGATTACCGCCGCCCATGAACATTTGCAGCACCAGAGGAACCGCCAATGCGTTGCTGGCCCTTGAGCAATTTGTTAATCCGCCCTTTGAAGATCCCCATATTATAACCATATTAGTTAATTAAACGTCTGCCATACAAATAATTGACCTATAAATCTGTGTATCAGTGTAGACGCTTGCCGATACATGCCGATAATGGTTAATCAGCATGTAATCATTAAAATGTTTGCCTTTAAATAATATTATTAAAAACAACGCACCTTTGGAGCTTCGCCTTTTTTGGACATCGGAAAAAAGATCGATTAATTGGTCGAATTGCTTTTCGTAATTAACGAGAACATGGATTCAGTTCTATTTTAAAGTGCAGAATTCTATCCGTGAGGTAACTTAATATAATGATTTATTTATTTAGCAGTCCAGAATAATAACTTTATGTGCAGTAGTAATGATTTTTTTATATATCACAAAACATATGTACGGGAGTTAGTTGAGTATGCTGCTTTATTTAATACTAGCTACTTACGTAAAAAAGTATCGTATGCCATTTCTTCTTCTTCCACTCACTTCTATCAGCCGTCACCTCACTACCCACACCTTTTACCCGCATATCCTCTTTTACACAATCCATCCATCTCTTCTTTGGTTTTCCTTTACTCTTTTGCCCTTCCACGTTCATATATTTAATGGAATATATTCAGTGAATTAGACAAGGTAAAGAACACACAAGAGTTTTTTGTTTTTATAAAATTTAGGTTTATTCGTTTATTAAGAAATCATAGCGAATAAATAGTACTTCAAATAAAATAGCCGGATTAAATTCAGCCAGATCCGATGCAAAAAAATGAAATCTAACATTACTGTATACAACAATTTATATTATTAATATTAAAACCTAAGAACCTAAAGCATTTGTTTACATTATACCGCATTGGTGAAGGAATTCAAATAACGCAATCCATTAGTGACCGTACCGGTTTTTCCACGAAGTGTGGATTTTGCTATCTAAGGACGCTGAGGAGTTTAAAGTTCGCTATCATTATATAACCGATATTAAATCCTTAACTAAGCCATTAAGAGCTTATGGGACCCTAGCACCGAACTTCTACCACCTTACCTAATATAAACAAATTATAAATACCATAACGGAACTTTATTGATCAAGAACAGGCGAATACTAATAATTTTGGCCGTTAACAGTAGAAATGAAATGAAAAAGATTACCGCTAAACAGAATAAATCGAATCATACAGTATTATAAAACTAATCAGGCCTCACATTAAAGATGTCATCACATTCCTAAGGATTCCTTAGGATAAGGTAATTAAATTAAGGCAATTAAATACAACTTCATTTAAACCTCATTCGATGTCTGCTTGTTGCCTAGCACCAATAGTTTTCTTGTGTTTAGCTACCAACTAGAATTTTCGAATATTTCAAAATGTCATATTGTCAGAAAGGGCTGTTTGACGTACTTACCAAAATCAATTCAACGATATACAACCTTAAAATGAAGAGGTACTATTTAAATTAAGAATAATTTAATAACAATCCTAATGCGAGGATATCGAATTAACATTTTCGCTTACTCGTTTGCGGATTGAGAGCTGTCACGTGCCTGTTACTCATATGCGTATATATGGCAACTATGCGAATGAGTTCACAATTGCACATAAATATTCCGATTTCTTCGACAACTTAGATGCGTTCGCTGCTGCGTCCCGTAGAGTAAAATCTGGTAAAGAAGAGTTCAATTGTTTTATAGTAGACAGAAGTATCCGTCAAGAAGGTTTCAGGTGTATGAGAGAATAGATAGATAAATACAGAAACGCTCTGCTGTTACCTTTAATCTTTTTGTTAATCTACCACAGCCACCTTTTAATAAAGTCGTCTGTCCATTGAGCTGAAGGTCGTTCCATCTGCGTCCATAACAAGTCTACTCATAAAGCCATCTTGCGATAAACATCCCTTACTCACCTGTACTTTAACTTTTTAATGTCGTTTAGTAATAGCTAGTTTTGTGCTTTTGGAATAAGATATTGAAACGTCTGCAAATACGATCGTTTTGTAGGCGCTATCACTGCACACTGTATGTTAATGAATACGTAGAGCTATCGGGACTCGATACTGTGCTCGAAAGTCTCACTGTCAGCAATAGTATTTAGTAGATACCATTAAAGTTGCAGACCAATGTCCACTATCGAAATAGCTTCGTATTTAGCAAGTGTCCTGACGGTTGCTGACTTTCACAACATGTCATGTTGACGACCTCCGAGGCGCAGCGCGCGCGCTGTCGCATTATAAAGTTGGAGGTCCTGGGTTCGATTCCCGGCTCGAGTCTGGTCTGGTGGTAAGCTCTGACCGTGGCTAGTTACCACCCTACCGACAAAGACTTGTCGATTTAGCGTTCCGGCACGATGTCGAGTAGAAACCAATTAGGACTATGGGTTTACCATAACAAGTTAGTCTGCATCCTAGACTGCATCATCACTTACCATCAGGTGAGAGTGCCGTCAAGAGCTAACATGTAGTGGATACAAAATAAAGCATCTCTGGCAGTTGCCATACCCCTTCTCAAGAAGCATCGATCGAAAACTTTACGCAAGCATCACGTAAGATCGAAGTAAAGCGTTTATTTTGTCACTGATAAAAATAGCCATCTTGTTATTTTTGCCCACCTTGAATAACAAGAATGGGAATCTCAACCATGGAATGGAAAAATACTCAAGTTGCTGATTGTAATAAGAATAATTACGTCTCATGGATTTATATATGCTATTTTCTCATAACTAAGTTGCAGACAGGAAAACTTACGACAATACACGCCAGTTGGAAGTCTAATAAATAATGCAGGGCTTATGTCGCCTTTATAAATATATAACGGGACTTGTGCATTCTTGCCTATGTTATCTGATTCCATTTTTAGATCTAACCTAGACTTGATAACAGGCAAGTTATTTTACTGTGGGCATTTGTGGATAGGTTGGTTTCAAATGATAATAGGTACTGGATACAATATTCACTTTAATTCCTATTCTAGTTACTCTTATTATATGAACACTAATTTAACTAATTACACACACGTGATACGGAACACAAGACAGTTTCTACGAACACTCAGAAGACCCGCCTGGCACGAAACTTCGTGACGAACTGTGTGCCCTTTACTGAATTCACACTTAAGTTAAATTCCTAACTTCAGTCTTCCGGTTCATTCCATAGACTCCGTCTAACGCCTATAGGTGGCGTTTGCGTTCCGTTCAGGTCAAATCGGCAACATTTTCCGACACGGCCATCCTGCTAGCACACGCCCTCGTGTGTTAATCTGTCAACAAAATTCCAAACACAGTATTTGCTCAACTCGGCTATTCCTGACTACTAAGAATTAAAACTATAGTAAAAATTAAACACAGTTTTACTATCAATGATCTTTTTTTATCCATTAACTAAACAAATTATCAATTGACAACAATCAATTACCAGATTGAAACCGTAGGGATCATGTACCATCACACAAACACAGCAAAACATTTGACCATACTTTGGTTATCAACACCACGAGTGAACCCCTCTATCGCCACGAAATATTGCTCACAGACGCACATCCACTCACTTGGATGGCACGTGTGCATCTCTCTTAGACTACACACGATACGGTCTCACAAGACCCCGACCTCCGCCAGAGCTAAACGCGCATCGCGCACCCACGGACTACTTGGGTTTCCCCAAGAGACACCGATTTCCAACGGGCTACGACTACGTAATAACACCTGGTACGGTCGACAACATACGGCCGATAGAGTTCACACTCGCGCTCACACCATAATATAACTTTACTCCATTAAATTATCATCAACAACTTCAATATCATCTGGTACATGTCCCGCAGGCATCCTTCTCAAACGATCGTGTGCATATTTGTAAGTTCTTTTACAATTCAAAGCTTGTAACACATAACGATCACCGTCCAACACTTCAATAACTTTAAACGGACCCTTAAACTTCGGGTCTAGTTTAATTTGGTACCTTTCTTCGTTCTTTAATAAAACAAAGTCACCTACGCAAAATCTAACGATCTGAGCCTTCGTACGATTGAATCTTGCCTTATCGTATGTAGCGCATTTTTTTAATGTTTTCCGACGCTCTATCACGTATTTCGTCTAAGTTAACCTCTGTATCTACGTCACAAGTATTCATCAACGATAACGCTACTTTACCTATCAGTAGTTCTAAAGGAGATGCTTTTGTAACTCTACTGATGGTACAGTTAATAGCGAGTTGTACTTCACCGATCGCATCTTGCCATGACTTATCACCGTCTGTTTCTACAGCAGTTAACATTGATTTTAAGACGCTCATGATACGCTCTACTTGCCCGTTAGCACGAGATGATCCTGTCGCTATGAGATGTAAGTTGATGTTTTTGCTCTCGCAAAAGTCACGAAACTCTTTACTAGCAAAACACCTACCTTGATCCGCTATTATGCAAGTAGGGGCCCCAAATAGAGATACACTTTGTGTCACCGCGCGAATACTACTTTTTGTGTCAATGCTAGCAGTGTGAAACAAGAGCACAAACTTTGTGAAAGCATCGATTATGACGAAAACATACTCTTTGCTATCGTTTTTACCGCTCAATTTGCCAGTCGCGTCAATGTGTATAGTGTGCCACGGAATCGTAACTTTAGGTATCGAATGTAGTTCGGCCTGTACTTTTCCCGAATGCGATTTAGCTACTTTACATGTAACGCAATTATCGACAAACTTTTTCACGTATTGTGTCATATTAGGACACCAATAAAAATCATAAAGTTTTTCTCGCGTTTTGTCAGCACCCAGATGAATCAAAGAATCATGGAAATTATTGATACTGCCCTTCCGGCGTAATAAAAGCGGTAGTCTCTATAGAGTCAACATTTACGGCGATTAAGTGAAAACCACTCGCGCAATCTAATTTACTAAAACAATTGGCACCACTGAAACGAGCAATCTGTTCTGATATCAAAGGAATAGGATACCGATCCGACACCGTATTACTATTAAGTTCCCGATAATCAACACACATTCGATCGGAACCGTCGCGTTTTTTAACTAAGAGAGCAGGACTCGCAAATGGGGAGCAGCTAGGCCTAATAATATTAGCGTCTAAAAGCTCTTTAACTCGTTCACGAATAACGGTACGCTCGTCTGCTGACATTCTATATGGTCTACGCTGAACCGTACGACTTGAATCAATTAACCGAATTTTTAATTCACCAGTCTTAACACGCGTCGTTGGCATACCCGTAATAAAAAAATCATAAAAAGAATTTAAAACTTGCAAAAGTATTGGCTTATCGATTTCAGAAACGTCGGTATCAATTAAATTTAAATCAATTTTATAATTAGCTACATTACGTAAAGAATTCACTACTCGCACTTTTTCTAACAAAAGCTCGGTCGCCGTCATCTTAACAGAAAAACCCAATTTTAAAATTTCCCGACCGACCATAATATCAGTTTGTAAATAACTATCCGGTAGTACATGAAATAAAATCTCTAAAGTGTGATCGTTAATTGTTACACAACATAAAATCTGTTCGGTACTAAATACTCTTGTCTGTCCTATACCGGACATGGCAACAACATTATTAAACCTTTTACCACTGAATTTAGCACCAAAACTTTCTTTAATCAAAGAGCATTCAGCACCAGAATCATACGAAAAACAATACTGCTCACCGTTATGTTGTAAACGTCCAGTGGGAGGTTGTACAGTGCACATGTCAACCCGCCGTTCGGGCCGCGAAGCGCCCGCGCCTCCGCCGCCGTCAGCTTGACCGCCGCCGCCCGTGCATCGAACGGCGATGTGACCAGGCTGGCCACGTTTGAAGCACACCAGGGACTTCGAAGCGGGCTTTTGAGCCGCCTGATTTGGTAGTATTGATCTTGACTCCATTGGTTTGCTCCGACACTCCGCCCTTTTGTGTCCAGTTTTACCGCAGCCAAAACATTTCAATTGAGTCATCCTCGCGCGCTTGGTCTCTGACGTAATGTTGGTGGTAAACGCCAAACGCTGCAACCTTTGATCGAACTGCGATATGTGTGACAATACCGTTGCCACTGCAATTTGTTCTTTATCCACATCTTTCCACTTGTTAGTGGGTGACGTCATCATACGACTAGCATAAGCAACAAGGGATTCTTTGTCAGATGGTCGTTCACTTTGCATGTTTATGAGGCTACCCGTCAATGTTTCCGTCGACACAAATCTACTTGTGAATAGCACTTGAAACTCACTCCATGACATTCCTGGGTATGCTATTTGTGAGAGCCACGTCGACGGCCTCGCCTTTGAGAGATTTGCTTATCGCCTACACAAGTTGACCGCCGGAAACGGGATTTTCGGCAAAACATAAATCCGCGGTCGCACACCATGATCTTGCGTCCGTATCTTTCTTGTCAGAGTCGAACTCAGGTAATTCCACGGAGTTTGTCCTCGGTGATTGCAAGGCTTCGATTAGCGCGCGCATATTCGCATTTTGTTGTTCAAACAACGCACGCCAGCGGCTACTCTCTGTGTCTTCACTTTGAACCAACCCGTATCCCACTTCTGATAACGGGACTTGTGCATTCTTGCCTATGTTATCTGATTCCATTTTTAGATCTAACCTAGACTTGATAACAGGCAAGTTATTTTACTGTGGGCATTTGTGGATAGGTTGGTTTCAAATGATAATAGGTACTGGATACAATATTCACTTTAATTCCTATTCTAGTTACTCTTATTATATGAACACTAATTTAACTAATTACACACACGTGATACGGAACACAAGACAGTTTCTACGAACACTCAGAAGACCCGCCTGGCACGAAACTTCGTGACGAACTGTGTGCCCTTTACTGAATTCACACTTAAGTTAAATTCCTAACTTCAGTCTTCCGGTTCATTCCATAGACTCCGTCTAACGCCTATAGGTGGCGTTTGCGTTCCGTTCAGGTCAAATCGGCAACATTTTCCGACATATATATAATTAATGCAGTTTTACTTATATGTCTTAGTGACGTACGCCTTGTAATAAATGGTGAGACACATGAAGTCTAGGCGCTTAAGAAACAGTGTAAGTAGACTCATCGCTATATATACTACAAGTTAGCCTTTGACGGCTATCTCACCTGGTGGTAAGTCATCACTTACCACCAGGTGAGATGTGGTGCAGTCTAGGATGGTAGCGGGCTAACCGGGTTTTAGTATGGTAAAACCACACTCCTAATTGGTTTCTAGGCAACATCGTGCTGGAACGCTAAATCGCTTAGTGACACGTCTTTTTTTCCACTACAAGTTAGCCCTTGACGGCTACCTCACCCGATGGTAAGTGATGTTGCAGTCTAGGATAGTAGCGGGCTAACCTGTTAGGGGTATGGTAAAACCACACTCCTAATTGGTTTCTACGCAATATCGTGCCGGAACGCTAAATCGCTTTGCGACACGTCTTTTTTGGTAGGGTGGTAACTAACCACGGCCGAAGCCTCTAGGGCCTCCAATTTTATAATGCGACAGCGCACGCACTGTACCAATGCCGTTAAGAAGATTTTCTGCCAGACTCGAACCGGGAATCGAACTCAGGACCTCCAACTTTATAATGCGATAGCGCACGCTCTGCGCCACGGAGGTCGTCAATTTCTTCAAGGCTTCAACAAGTAGCATGGAGTATTTGGAAGCAAGCAGGCGGTACAAAAGCGAGAGTGTGAGGATCCATATAAAAACCCATGTCTAGTAAAAGAGGTACATCAGCTATGACGGTGATACTGAACGCTTTTTCCTTTTTAAACATGTTGAATACCTATTTTCTAAAAATCTTAATGTAAGTGAGATATAATGATGACGATGAACTGACAAATTAAAGGTGGTTTAATGATTTATTTTTTTAAGGTCTTAGGAAGATCAAAAATCACTTCCGTAGATTTATCGTTATATTTTTAGTTACGTAATAAAAAAAAAACTACATAAGTACCGACGGAACAGTTTCTTTTGCATTTTCTTTTCGTAAGAGCGGACTTTAATTACTGACAGTATTAACATTTTTTTGGTTGATTGCACAAACTGTATTGGATTTCCGATAAGAGTTTGACTCTGTCAATACTTACAAGTTCAGTTTAATTTTAATGTTTGTAATTATGTTGACGGGTTACGAGATACCGTTGAGACAAGATATTCATTTAATATTATTTAGTATTGGAAACTTATTCCAGTTTTTGTTTCGTTGCTATGAGAGTAAACATAAACTTTTAGTTATTAAAATTATTAACATGGTACCGGAATGGACCCCACATTCATATGAATACGCAGGATGATCGTGAAACACAACTTCGATCAAGGAACGGTAGATCAGTAGAAAATAAGATTGTTTTTAGCAATCTGCGAATCCGCCTAGCTAACTATTAATACTGTATTAGGTTTCAATCCGACCCTCTCGTAGTTGCGGCTTCTTTTTACTCCCCCGACCTAAGCGCTCCTCTCCGAAAGAGGAGACCTAAACATATCCTTCATGACCCAGACGATTAGATGAGTACTGACAACATACTCGTACCACCTACCACACAATCATACGCTACACACCGTCTTCGCCGGCGAAGACGAGGTCTCCGCTATCTTACATCATCCGGACGTGGGCTCCATCCACGGCCTCGGAGACGTACGTACCACTCATCGTCCGACCCCCCCCCCCCGTTATCCCAAACGTCGCCTAAGCCGAGGTTCGGCCTTAAAGGAGGCGAGTCGTTCCCTTAGCTTCTTCGAGCCCTAGGGCTAAAAATTTCCTCTGGCAGAGCTTCTTTTCGAAGCTCGCCAAACAGCCCGGTTACTCTGTGGCAACCAATAGGGTTTGTACAGCTAATAGACAGTCCGAAAAAAAAAATGTATTAGGTAATATATAATAGTAGATATTGATTAATTATAATTTATTATGGATGCGGATGCCAGAAACATAATTAACGGAAATAAATCATAAACTAATCGAACCTAAGATTTTGGTTACGGGAGGGAACGAGAAAATCTTTCACGCTTTTCAATTATGATCCTTTGCAATTAATTTTTCGCTTTAAGGTTTTGCCACGTACTTGATTTGTCCAATTAGTAACCGCGACTGCTATAAAATTGCAAGCCACCGTAAATAATTAAACTAGCTTCTACTGTGACTGGAGTGCTTTATAAATCTAGTCACGGTTGGATACGATATTGATTTTTTATCAATCTAAGCCACTGCAATAATTTTTTTGAAGACCTCTAAAATAGCACATTGCTAACAGTTTATAATTTATATTGGTTTAAAATTATTCAGTCACATTTTATTAGTAATAGGACATCATCATTCGATAGAAGATTCTTTTAAATATGAAAGAGAAAGTATCACCCAGATATAAAATAAAATAAAAATAATAAGAACGTGCTCACCATCCTTTATCGACGACGTTTACAAAGACTGAACACAATCGATCAATCGTCTTGTGGTCCACCGTTACGTTGACACAAGCGAAATCATTACAGATTGATCAAACACCAAGAGGCGATAATATAAAATATAAAAAAAGCAACTGTTTACTGCCTTTCATTTTGCGGTGTTCTAACTTTCTCTACCGCAACCACAAATTTGATATTTTTCAAACTTTAATAACATAGTTTTATCTCGTTAATACTTTCTAGGCAAGATAAAAATGGGGTTGTGCTATATACCTATAGGTGGGGATTTTCTATGGCCACCCTATGGCTCCATCATCAGAGAAGATAAGAGGTAATAATATATTTGTTACTTTATAACCGAGTTCACAGTAGATTTTAGCAGCACAATCAGATTTGTTTTATGTTTTGTTTTATACACTATAAGTTAGCCCTTGACGGCTATCTCACATGGTGGTAAGTGGTAGCGGGCTAACCTGTTAGGAGTATGGTAAGCCCACGCTCCTAATGGGTTTCTACGCGCCATCATGCCGGAACGCTATATCCCTTGGCGACACGTATTTGTTGGTAGGTAACTATTCAAGCCGAAGCCTCCCATCAGGCTAGACTCGAGCCGGGAATCGAACCCAGTACCTCCAACTTTATGCGGCTGCGCATGCACTGTGCCACGGACGTCGTCAGATGCCGACAAATAAGGTAAAAATAAATCAGTTGTGTTAACAACTAAATAAAAATAAAATCTGACTATTGTAAAATATTCAAAGCTATATTGCGGTATTTCCAACCTTCTCCTTCAACGACGAAGTAAAAATGAAAAAAAAAAAGTCCAAATAGAAGTACGTCATACTGCAGAAAATTTATAAAGTTTAGTATGCCTTGCAGAAAACGCATTGGCAAAATTCACAGGACGTATCCTACCTGCCTTAAATTTTTATTCGAGACGTTTAATTTGAAGTAACTTGTTATTCAGATCACAGAATTTATCGATCCCTCTGTTCTTTTAAGGATTGGCAGCAGTTAGTAAGCAGGTACTGTTCGACGTCACAATTTGATTTAGAGGCTCCCGCAAGAATTCTCTTCTTTTCATTTCTTTTTACCCTCAAATTTAAAACTAATCTCCGTTGATTAAGTTAGTAAGTATAGTTTTTATAGCCCGAGCAGACGTTAAATTTTTTTATTCGATTTCTGATTATATATCTATATATAATCCTAACGAATATTTCATAATCATTTTAGCCGCAAACAATTATTGACACTACATATATTAAATTTGGTGTATTTAGGAAACTTGCACAATCTAATTTAAATCTAATCTCAAATGAAAATAAAGGGGTGGCTTAGAATACGTTGCCGAGAGATGAAAAAAAATCAATGCACGTAATAATTGCGATATCGAAGTCGTCAAGGAGAGAGCGTTAAATTTGTTATCAATTTCCTCTAATCCCTGTAGCTTTCGGATTTGATATTGTAATGTGTGCTGATAGTTTGCCAGAGATAAAAGTATTTAATGTATAAAAACATTTACCGTATCACTAAAGTGGTATGCGTTATCTAAGTAAGCCGATAATGGTTGTTGATAATATATCACATTTTGGCGGATAAAGTGGGGCTGTTGACACTTCCTGTTTGGCTAACATGCGCACCTCGAGATATTTGTATCCACCCATTTTCACGTCTTCGTTGATAGCAATAGAGCAAAAAAATGGTTGACATTGTGTCTGTAAGTCCACTTTAGCCGCATATATTTTAGCCCAACTGGCGGTAAAATAGTGACCCAACGAAAACCGCTTAACAATAAACAAATATTTATGAATTGTAATAAATATGAAGAACGTCCAAACGCACAACATATCCGACGAATCGCCTTAGTTGTTCGTATTACAATGTTTTTTTTTATGTTAGAAATAATTAAAAACTTAAATATTTATATATAAATGATTGTCTACATATATAATGGCTCCAATACTTGTAACGAAATGACCGATATTTATTAAGGTCAGAACGGTTTCATCATTTCGGTTTCGATTGTAGATTTTTTGGGACTCATGTAAGTATATCAAATTGATGTTATATCTTTATCCAAATTATTTTACGCGCAAACGGGGTAATAGAAATTTAGGAAGACCATATCACCACCAGTTAATTATTTTTTAGTTCCCAGCTTTAAATTTTAACTAGTTAAAACAAACTAACAAGACTGCTTTTATTTATATACCCTAACGTTAATTTATCGGTATCCAAGCTCTGCTCCAAGATAGGAGGAGGCCTCCGTCAGATTGTGGACAAAGTCATTAATTACGCCGATAACGATGCAATTAATGAACGATTAGTTAAAACGTCTTACATATACACTTCAAGACGTAGTAAATATTGATTTGCGTAAATATAATACGTACTTATTTGCTTGGTCTTGTGATATGAATACGAGAAAATGTAAACAATCATACTTTGTTTACATATTGTATATCATATAGTGTATCTAGATTGTCTTTTAAGTCTTAATTCTTGAATCTGAATTATTGCAGACTATTAGCAAGTAAAGTTTGCTAAAGCATCCATACTTCCATACTAATATCATTAATGCAAAAGCGTGTCTGATCATTTTTATTTTTATTTGCTTGTTACCTATTCGTGGCTCATCTTGTATTGTTTTCTTACTAAGACATTTTCTTTAATTTGACGTCCGTTAGTTTTATGTACCATTTAACATTACTACACATCTAATGCATCAAAAAATTTGCCTTTGGTAAATGTTTATACCACAGTGTTGTATGTGTGTACGTGTTATTTATTGTTTGTGTGTTTTAACCTGGCAAGATTTGCATACAGATAGATTACATTTCAGAGACGAACCTTTTTTTTATCCCAAGAATTTTATCACGGGCAAATTCTTTTTATATTCATTAGGCCTCAATTAAATTGAAACTCTAATAGGGTATTCCTTGACACTTGATAATGTAGTGAAAGTTAAATATATTGTAATCTTAGTAGTGAAATATTCTTAAATTTAAAAGTGAAGGCGTAATCGAGAGAACATACAAACTGCGTTAGGTAATCAACTATCAGCCAACAATAAAAATCTTTTTTTTTTCATTATTCCAGCCATAACAATCATTAGTTAATATTAGTCAATTCCTGACTTTCAGAGATCTAAGCAGTAAAATTGAAATAAAAAATTATAATATTTGTTTGACATATTACTAGTGATTTGACATTACAGATATAAAATGTTGCCCTATATAAAATGCCATAAAATACAAATCAAAAGTTACTTGCATCATACAAAACCGACCGAATTACATCAGTTTTGTGTTAATATTCTTAGCGCGAAAGTGAACGTGGTTGTACTATTGAGACGTCATCGCTGCCTTGGACCCCACTGATGAAAGTAAAATTTTGTTTAGGTATGTATAGTGTTGAGTCCAAACGGTTCGCTTCGTAATCAGTTGTATTCTGACAAGTGTCAGAAACATTTTGATTGAGTATTGCTCTTTTTAAGTGTCTACTCACCAATGGCCTTGAATTATCAAAATAAATATATATCATATATATCTGGTAGTGAACAATAAGACAGTATAATTGCTGTATTCTTGTTGCTTATAAAATAGTAAATCATAAACCATCACACAAACTCCACTACATACGAATAATTCGGGAATCTGCGAAAAACGAAAATTTCTGCTCGTTGCATACTCATAATATCTTCAATTCTTATACACCACATGATACAGATTTTAGAAAATGCTCGCTTTAAACTCACATTTCGCTCCGACGCCGGAGCTTCGACAGGTGTTGCCTATTGCTAATTATCATGGGCCACCCCAAAGTAACGCCTCCTTTTATTCAATAATATTGCCTTATAAAAAAAGCGTTGCATTTCCATCAACGCGAATGAACTTTGATTTATTTTACACTGAAAAAGAATAAAATTGCTGTCAAGTCAAATGATTGTATAGGTGAACATAAAGTACTTGGTTGTAAGCAATCAAGCTAACTTTATCACTGATTTTACCACTTAATATAATTAAATTAAACAAGTTATCATTTGTGTCAATGCAATGCCATTTCAACTTCACCACGATACTTTATTAAATTGACAAAATGATATTCGAAAATGATTATTTTTATAAGCACATGTTAATCATTTTTACTTTACATAGTAACATGTATGATTTGGAAAAGTAATAATCATATACGGGTACGGGGATATACAACGTTTCTAATTGGAAAATTTTATTTTATTTATTTATTTATTCAACATTTTCTCAACTCTCTCTCTTTAACACATAATATAGTTCGACTACATAAAAACTACTTAAAAACTTTGTCTCGACATCGCGACATAAGAACTGGGAGGCTAAGGTTTTATTTTAAAAATTTACTAAGCTGAATACGAATTAATCGATAGTTGTTACAATAAAAACAAATCACACAAAGTAACTCTTAATGAAACCTCTAAATCAAAGGTTATCTGAAAGAGATTGCTTTCAGCAACAAGGCCACCTTTGCATGCCTGTTTTATTAGCTGATTTGTGTTTTCTGTTCTGTGTTAGGTGAAAAAACTGTATTCCTTAACTATTCCTCCTTTTTAAGATAAGCATTGCTTTGTCTTAGCAAACAAGTCAAATGCTGGCTTTGGGCATAAGAATGTAATGCTTCCCTCGTTAATTTTGTATTAGAAGTAGTACATAGATGAAAATGTAACTACGACTAACTGACTTTTTAAATCAACATATTTATTCAAACTATATTATAGCTTAGAGTAATTTAGTACAATAATTAGCGAATCGAATCGAACGAAAAATATAAGTGCTAAAATACATTATGTCGATATTCGAAATAATAATCTGGCGCAATTTCACTTAAATGAAGTACTTATTCAGAATTATTTTTCACATATAAATACTAGGTAGGGGTAATCCTTCTAATTTCTTAAATAAAATTTTGCAGCTATCTATAAAATCAACTAAATCAAAAAAGCCATTTATTCAACTACCAAGTCAATAAAAAATAATAATTATGTCATATATATATATTTTTTTTAACAAGTATCAGTCCAATTTTCTGTGTTATTATAATATCGTTACAAGTTTTTGGTAGAAGTTGCCTCTCTGGCGTAGGCCTCCCCCAGCTCTTTCCAAGTCTTCGTCTCCTTTGCTTCTGTGGTCCATAGTGGGCCACTGACGTGTAGGAGCAAGTCTGACCGCCGTCTTCTTGGTTTACCTATACAATGATAAAAACATTAATTAATTGACACGATGAAATAACAACAGAATAAAACTGTGAAACAAGACCTAAATTATTCCAAGTTTAATGTAACGACAAAAGTGTACACTGAATTTGGAACGGTAAACTTCTGCCAAGCAAAATATTATTAAAACGGTTGTACTCCGAAACCCTGTCATAAACGTTTATATCTCGCATCTGTTGTATCCAATAAATTACTACCAGCAGCTATGCGGAAAAAATGCTATATATAAAGAAGTATATTGGCTATAGGTATACAATTTACAGACTAAAATTTCCAACAAAAGTTCCTTGCGCAGAAGGTCAGCTTAGTTTAGCCGTATCATAACAGTCGAGACTAGAGTTCAACAAAAGTGTATTCTACAAGCAAAGGATTTTTACTATCACAAAATATTAGTTTTTTTTTTATATAATACAAGTTAGCCTTTGACGGCCATCTCACTTGTTGGTAAGTGATGCATCATCACTCCATATAGCTACATCATCAGAGAAGATAGAGGTAATAATATATTTGTTACCTTATAACCGAGGTCACAGTAGATTTTAGCACAATTAGATTTGTTTAATGTTTAGTTTTATACACTATAAGTTAGCCCTTGACGGCTATCTCACATGGTGGTAAGTGATGTTGCTGTCTATGATGGTAGCGGGCTAACCTGTTAGGGGTATGGTAAACCCACACTCCTAATTGGTTTCTACCCGACATCGTGCCGGAACGCTTAATCGCTTAGCGCCACGTCTTTGTCGGTAGGGTAGTAACTAGCCACATCCGAAGCCTCCCACCACACCAGACTCGAGCCGGGAATCGAACCCAGGACCTCCAACTTTATAATGCGACAGTGCGCGCACTGAGCCACGGAGGTCGTCAGGCGGTAGGTGCCGTGTAATATATTCTATATTGACTATCATTGTCTAGAAAATATGATAAACGAAATACCATACGTGTTAAAAAAAGTTTACTATAGAGGTTGTAGGTTGATATAGCGCCGTAAATCTCGACGGAAATGAATTACACTTATATTGCACTTCGTAAGAATATAAAAAAAAACAACCCAGCGTAAATAATTAAGCGGCCTTATCACATACATTACATAGGGATCTCTTCCAGTTAAAGAAAAAAGATAATGACCAGGTGGTGTTTTTGTATAGTAAGTAGATTCTTGCTTTGAAAAAATATGTACGGTCATTTTTTTTTTTTTAGTAAAATAGGAGGTAATACTACAAATGATAAAAAGCATTGTAATGGCGAAGGCGTGCAAAGAATCTTTACACGGTTCGTTGCGCGAAGGCATTAGGTCCTTGCATTACCCTCGACGAGCGAGCCCCTGAAGTAACCTACGTCAAGGCTGACATTGACCTTTTATTCCTTGTAAACATTGTACCATTAAGAGCGTTTACGTCCCAGCATCGAGCCATATGACCCAGTGTCCCCATTGCGCTTCAGTATCTACTTGTTTTCGTTTTGTTGAGGTCGCAATACAACGAGTAACATAAATTTTGCAATTTTTACAAGCAATTTCGCTATCAGAATGGAGGAGGTCAGCAGTCAGTTTTTTGTAACGTTCCTTGTCCATGGCTAAACGGAACAGTTGTTCGACCGACTTTATGCCAGTCCACTCCCGTATGTTTCTGAGCCACGACTTCTTTCGCCTTCCAACACCTCTTTTTCCAGCAATCTTCCCCATCATAATAGTTTGCACAGCATTAACTCTGTATTTAAAACTGTATTTGTTCTAAAATTAGAGGTTATTAAATTGGCGATTTGCAAGCGTGTTAAAAGCGATCCGAAATCGTAGCGTGAAGGCAGTAACGTTCTAGAATAGAAACACGTTATTGCATCCGTAAACTTGGGAAAATACAAATACACAATTGAGAAAATACAGTTCTTCACTGCAAAATTGGACCTGATGGTCAATGATGATGCAGCTTGAGATGAAGCGGTCATTTTAAATAAATATAAATTTAAATGCAGGCTAAGTTTTGTCTTGTGTAGTCTATTTCTACATAAGTATTATAATATAACAACAATAAATATGGAGAGAAGCAGGAGAGTTATGAAGGAATTTTGCTTTACGATATAAGATAATTAATTACGTAGCGATACCGACGAAATGTAAGGAGTAAGGAGGTTACTTAGTCACACAGTCTTTAACACACACACTCCTAAAAATATCTATTGTGATGCCGACACACGAAACGATCTTAGCCGTGAATCCGTGGCTCTAATGAGCCTTATTGCTGCAATTATGTAGGAGGTTGAGGCAAAAGATGGTCTTGAAGCAATGACAGCGACTCTATGAAACGTTAGTAATTTTTTAATTTTTTAATTTTTAAACACATTTATGTATAAACGTACTTCATGGTTAAATCTCAGATGTCGATCTATAAATGCAATTAACTCACGTAACGAATAACGACCTCCTACTGTCATCGTATGAAATTTGAGAGGGTAATCTTATTCCGTCAGTGCCTTTCATAAATTATGAGTGGTGACGAAATTTATGCAAGGCAACGCGTCGTGTTAGAATTTCTATCCAAGGGTCAAAATAAACTGGGTTAAAAGTTCTGGGTCTCTACCAAAGTAAATAGTTATTTAATTATATCAACTATAAATATAAATTGAGATGCAGGCCAAATTGTCATGTGAAGTTTGTTTCTACATAAATGTTGTTATCGAACATCGCCACTGAATGTTGATTCTGTTGGAAACTTGACAAGAACTGCGTTAGCTTTCAACATGATTCAATTTTAACTTTGAGCGCGTTTGTTTTTCGATCTTCTGTTATATGATTCTTTCTCTATATGATCTATTTCCTGTGGTACCATTAAGATATTTCTCTTACTTTTCGTTGTACGTTGTTCTTTACTAAAGTGGAATTTGGATTTTGATTTTGAAACATCACATGAGTTTTTGTAGTATTAATTACCAGCTACTTACACATTAATTACGCGAATATGTGTGTAGTATATTACACTGGCAATATCATACATCCGACTTTATGTATTTTATTTTCAACTCTGCTAATATTCAGTAAGAAATCATTTATTACTCCAATTAATCTTTGATTTTAAAGATATGTTTAACCGAATTTTGCAGCATTATTTTTTCGTTATTGATATATTGA
Source organism: Lasiommata megera (assembly GCA_928268935.1). Taxonomy (NCBI): domain Eukaryota; kingdom Metazoa; phylum Arthropoda; class Insecta; order Lepidoptera; family Nymphalidae; genus Lasiommata; species Lasiommata megera. Next base: position 9,932,334 of record OV743325.1, on the reverse strand, counting down.
ACTTAGAATATAGATATAATTAGCTTCTAAAGTTTAAATGAATTGGTAGAGAATTATTTAAGAATTCTGTGAAACATTGTCTTCATAAAACTATTGGTTTTTGCGGCGCACAACGATAATAATCATCGTCATAATCATCAAATTTACATAAAACTAAATGAATTATACCCATAAATCTTCTTCTTCTACTGGTTAAAACTGTATGAGATTCAGTAGTTTTTAGTTTTTTTAAGGCGCGGGGAACTTTGTTTTATAATATGTAGTAGTTAGAGTATAGACCGATATATAACATATTTTACTGTCTCAATAGACTTGTGTTTAGCGTCTTCAATTACGGATCACGAGCCAATCCTCTCAGGAAATGGGATATTTCTGTTTTAAAATATCAATTCCATACCCCGAGTTAGGAAATTGGCGGTGTCACCTCCGCGCCTCCGAGAGTATATTAAGCTATCGTTCTCGATTATTATAGCGATTCTAGTGATAATATGATGATAATAATCGTTTAAGCCACTAACCCCCTTGGAGCAGTGCGACTAGTTACTAACCGAACTTCAAAGGCGTGACGCCTAGGAATTTACGTTACTCGTACGATGCCGCGTAAAACCCGCTTAGGGTTATAGTTCAGTTGATGCTAAATCATCGGTTACAATTAAATGTAATTACAGTCAAGTCCTAATAGTTATAAAAGGGTATAAATATTTAAATAGGAATAATAGCGCTCGAAGCGGTGATAGCCTAGTGGTTAGGCTAATCAGAGGTCGGCGGTTCGAATCCGGGCACGCATCTCTTACTTTTCGGAGTTATGTGCGTTTAAAAAAAATTAAATATCACTTGCTTCAACGGTGAAGGAAAACATCGTGAGGAAACCTGCACGCCTGAGAGTTCTACATAATGTTCTCAAAGGCGTGTGAAGTCTGCCAATCCGCACATGGCCAGCGTGGTGGACTATGGCCAAACCCTTCTCATATTGAGAAGAGACCCGTGCCCTGTAGTGAGCCGGTAATGGGTTGTTCATGATGATGATGATGAGGATGAATAGCGCTCATTAATTATTATCGTAATGCCAGCAGTGGCAAAAGTAAAAAAAGCATTTTCTAGGCAGGTCTTTCTGGCTAAGCTACTACATGTATTAACAAAATGTAACCTAAAGTCGCATTAGTTAACTCTATATTTCAACACAGTACACACAATATCATATCGATATTTTCCCCCTATTACGCCAGCCCTCAGTTACGAACTTATCAACCTTAGGTAATGGAATATCCGATATTTATCACCAGCTCCGGTTAATTGCCTCTCAGTGCGAAGCCCATAGTAAAACATGGCGGAAAGGCAAAAGGTGTTTTTGGATTCAGATATGTATTTGGATGATCTATGCTGATAAAACTGTATATCTGTTCTGTCGAAGTAATTTTGTTGAGATTACTAAAAACTTAAACAAAAACAAGCATTTACTGTAATTTTTAATTTAGAGTTAGTTTGTCCGGATTTTCTTTACCTAATGCTCTCCAAAGCTTACTCAATTGTTTTTAAGATAAGTCGAGTTGTCAGTTCATTTACCCTGGAAACATCACTAATAAGGCAAACGCATGCGTTTTAAATGAGTTCAATTTTAACATTCATATGAACGTCGAGGTAATTAATGCCTGTATACTCGTGTTCACATTTTAAAGTCCACGGACGACGTCATAACGTCGCTGTATCAAAGAGACGTTTACAACTACATTAAACCTCCGAAGGTGGAAATAATTTCTGCAATTACTCCCGCGTGCACCTTGTCACGAAGTAATCAACTAAAATGGACTTTCTGCGATTGTCAGTAAACTTTAGATAAATAAAATGAATATAAAGCATTTAGTACGCATTTAGTCTTTTAATAAGACATCGCTCCGCATAAAATGTTAGTCCGTGATAAAAGCCAGACCATGGTTCATGGACTTTACTAGTACTGGATACATTCTATGTTATGTATGCTGTATGTCGAGCATTTCTATCTACCAAATAAATATAGAAAGGTTTTTTTAGAGTAGGTTTAAAAGGAGGAAATTCTTGAAACAAATCCAGCAAAAGGTGGCTGACGGACTGAATGATCTATCAACGTAAACAATTAGACGGATCGGGCTTAAATTTGGTTTACAGATAGCTATTTTAACGTAATTTCCTGCCAAGAAAGGATTTTCAAAATCCAGTACCAAAATAGGGTTTACAAAACTGTTAGAAAGATAGTTTTGAACTAAGCGTACGAGTTAGAAACGAAAAACTTATTAAAGTATATGGTAATGAAATAGACCCGACATGGATAGCACAACTGGTAAATTGTATATGTGTGATTTGGAAATCCGTAAAAAATCCAGCATGGGCAAACATCGTGTGATATGTCAATTATGGTGAACAGATGTCTGAGTAGCGAGCTTATGTTAGTTAGATTGAGTTCAATCTACTAAGTACTAAGTTTAGTAGTGCAGTTCTTTTCCTATTCCTCCTTTTCGATAACGATGGTGCTATTTAATCCAGGTTCGTAGGACTATAGCACAAGTCCGGCGATCGATAGGAATCGATTGACGATGACTCATTGCACTCGATCGCTCGCCCGTTACACGTGCTGCTTACAACTGGAAGGCCGACGTCGTCATACAAAAACTTGTTACGATAGATAAATATTTACATTAACCTTACGCCTACGTTAGCAACGTTGCAAAAATACTTCTCGTATTTATTTGTTAACATACACAAAAGATTATTCGATAAGTTTTTGCAACAAAAATATTTCACGTGATCGGAATTGATGATGCAATGGATAATAACAAATCTTGGTTAGCAAATACTGTGTCTGAACCACTTCTGGTTATAGTAGTTAGATTATAAGACTTCGGGTTATAGATGTTTTAAAAACCGTTTTGTCTCGGTTATCGTGTATATGTACAGTACTCAAACGGATGGACCGGTCAAAATGCACTTTTTTAATCAAGGGATTATTTTAATCACATGGCTCATTAGCTTAGCTATATTTGACAATTTATTATTAAATGCTAATTCATTTTAAAAATAAAAATTAAGTTTATGAAGACAGCTATAAAATTGCCGTTTAACTTCCAGTTTTTGGATTACTGATTCTGCGATTTTAACCTTTACCTTTACCCACTTTCTTAGAACTATCCAAATCCTCAACAACTTCTAAAACTTATACTCATTGAATAAATATAAATAGGTAATTGGGGATTCCTATGAACTTTATAGATAAGTCCTCTTGAACATCAGTTGTTCAGCCTCAGTGAATCAGTAGGCTAATACCAATGTACTAATTGTGGGTTTATTCGGGATTATTGATAATAATTTTGGTAAAGTCAAAATATGATAAAACTTTTGCCGACCTAAGATTGATATGTTATTTCAAGGACATCAGCTAGTTTAGAAATAAATCCTGGTGTATTAGCGTTACATTTCAGTCGTGCTTAGAGACTTAGAAGACGCGAGGATACCTCCTAGTCTCTTAAGAAGTTTCATATTACTAAATAAAGTACTAGATCTTTGTGAAATTCAGAGGGTACTAGCTTCGTGAACATTAATCCAATAGTGGGAGCAATTTGTGTAATTACAATCACTCGTGCCCTGTCACGAAGCTATCAACCGTAATGGCATTTCTGCGACCCATAGTTAATTGAGTTCCAGCCCCTGTAAAACGAAACATTGATACATTAAAGGCAATACCTCTGGACAATCTGGAAATACTGCCTATAGTTAAAATTTGGTAAAATTTGGTATCGTAAAGCTAGTTCATAGTCTTTTTTTCAGAAATGGGATGATTTTCTAATTTCGTCCATGTATATTTTAACTTAAATAATTTTAAATTAGACGTCACTTGTTTTTATGGCGAAAGAATACATAGTCAGGCAACCAATATACCTAAGGGTTATACATATTGTTCTCGAAGGTGAGTGAATTGAACCATTAAGCAAATGGCCCGCCCGCCTATGCTAGGATGCTAGAGCTACAAACCAGAATTAACTGTCATCTGTGAACACAGATAATATATACATGAGGTTTAATACTCTGCCTTTTACCGTTTCATCAGCATTAGATATTTAGTTTACCTTTACCTTGTGATCATGGTTATAATAATTATAATATTCTATTTTAACAAGCTCTTGTGTAAGTAAAAGTTGTTCCTGCGTATAGTTTATCGGGTATCATAAACCCTTAAGTATCCAACTTGACTATAGTTCCTAATGACAGAAAGTTTGTCAGCTTCAGGGATCTTTAAGTTATCAAGAATGAACATTCAACAAGTAATTGATTCTTGAACAAACTTGGTATAACACTAATGCCAAGGGATAGAGATTATCACCTGCTTATTCAGCAGCATATTTCACGTTTTATCAAGTTTTTATAATATAACTTCTTCCATCCGTAGTTTTATTGGTATATAAGTACTCGTAGCAGCAAATTACATTCTCTGGCTGTTATTCTCTGGTTAAAAAATCACATTGTTTCGTTGCTGAGTAAAAGAAGCGCAAACGAATTTAAAAAGAATACAAATTGACATCTATGATTGTTATTTTTTTTATTTATTTGTTTTTTTTTTTGTAATTTTATTATTTTTTGGTGTTCAATTCTGTCAAGCTTTTTGACTTTTCTTCCCTTGAAACTGGATATAGGTAGAAATATGTAACGTTTGCAGTCTCGACTTCGAAATCTGATCTGTCCTACGTATCGATCGCAGTGCTTCATGTACGTTTAGTTTTAGCCAACTCGTAAAGCGTCTAAGACGTTTTACACTAAAGTGATTCATTAATGAGTCATCCAATCTCTATACAAGGCCATTTTGTGAGAGTGCCCCCTTTCCAAACGACGCAAGATATAACTTATACAAATTTTTGAGAATTTTTATTACTACTATTAGAGTTATTTCACTTTAAAAAGTCATTCGGCTATGATTTTTCAGTTACCCAAGAACTGCAGAAGGTATAAAAAAAATCTACTCATAAAAATACTTCTATTAACTGTTTTTCACCAAATAAATCATCTGTTAAAAACCGAATCATTAAATTCGTATATTCCATTCCACATCGTATAAGGTTTTGTTTGAGTTTTAATTTTTAAGTTTTTGTTCTCGCTAGTTTGACTAACACAGCTGTCTGTTTATAATTTAAATTCTCATTGTAAACCTTAATTTGGTGGGTCGATGAGTCTAGACTTTGAAACTGTGTATTGTTTGTTAATAAAGAGAATTATTTGTCTCAATCTTATAGTTAGTTAGTGAAGTCGTTAAAGGATCTTTTAAAATGTAATGTAATTTTCAGTCATCCGTTTCCGACATTATCACGTATTTATTAGAGGCATTTTCAACCTGGCAGATGGACCACGCTTTAAAACCGATAGAAAGATCTGGCTGGCTGTCTGTTTGTTTGTTTGGCCAGGTAAATCTTTGAAATTGCTGAATCTAGCTTGACGGTGCTTTCAAGGAGCATTAAACAAGAAGTGTCATAGGTTACTTTTTATAACAAAAACCCCAAAGAGAGTGAAATAGGAAATCTAGCGTCATTCCGATTGGGATGGTCTGAATCCTACAGTTGTTATCCGCTAAGAAAATATACAATATCCGATAATCCATATCGTCCTGTCCTGTATATCTGTCCTGTTTTTTATTTAGACTAAAAGTTTTAGCCGTAAAAAAATATAATTTGATGCTTTCTAAGTTTTCAGAATCCGTTAGTAAATTCATATCAATATCATCGTTAAAATGAATGATTTGACTTTACACTTTAAATTTACAACACAAATGAATAAATTAATACATTTTTATTGTGCACCACAATATCTTAACACGGAACTTTGCGTCATATACTAATAAATTATAACTTCACAACCATACGCAAATTTACTTTCAGTTTGCGCGCATGTTTACGTGTTTCAACACAAAATCACGTGCTTATTATGCTAAGTACTAAATAAATTATTAGACAATTAAACTATTCATTACGATGCAAACGCTAAAATTATATGTCAATAAATGTCCACACCTTCGCCGTTTCTATTTAATGAACTTGGAAAATATTCTGTGTTTCGATTGTTTGACTTAGTGTTTTACCGATTTCGCCATTAATATTAATTGTAGACCGATTTTAAATTTCTTTTATGTTTTGAAGTTGTATACCCTCCAGGCAGACCTATTGTGATTAAGTCAGGATCTGACGAGGGAATGCCATGAAAAGCAAGAAAAATCCTCAAATTTTTCTTTTATGTATGTACATAGCTACAAAATTTGTTTGTGCAACTTTCTTAAATCAAATAATAAATATATGAGTTCATTGAAGTCTCTTTTTTTCCTATAGTTAGATCAGTGCTGGTATAATGGTCCGATATAGATCAATATTCCAGCCTGAAATAAGAATGGTTTTCGTTATCCACAGCAATAGGTGTATCAAAACCAACAGCTGTAGCAACAGTAACAGTTTTGAGGGTTGGATGGGTCCACAATAAGGAGCATTTTCACATTTTTCAAGTGATGACTTACTGTTTGATTTGATTAGGCCAGTTGTGCCATGTGTGGAAAAATGGCATCTCTTAGGCCTCTCAGCATTAGTCTGTCTGACTGTCTTTGGGGGGCGGGATCAAGCTGTCCTGATCCTTCCCATTATAGCGCGGGAGGCCCGGCGCTAGGTCGGGGCGGCTGGTAGGGCGTTCGGGAAGTATACAACGGGTGTCGAGTGGGACATGCCGTGGTGGTTTTTAGTTCGGGTATACCCCACTTCGGGGGTGGGAGTCCTAAATAACCTCCTTCCCGCCTAAGGGTACGGAGGTAGCCATAAAGCTTTTCCACCACGAAAAAAAAGGCCTCCTTTTTTGTCAGCATAATATCTAGCACTAATATAAATATTCAATAATTGATCTTTAATTATAAATCTGTGTAAATTATTGACGCGTCAAAAGTGCCTTTTTAAGGACTATTTGAATAAAGATTATTTTGAATTTGAATTTGAATTTGAATTTGATAAAATACACCTTCAATTTACTCTCTCTTATTAGAAAATTCTGATGGTTTCTCGTTTCGTTCAAATAAATTCAGTTTTTGGGTCAATAGTTCTTAAGGCGCGGTGGTAGTTTGTTGTATTTTCATTCAAATGCACTCAGCTGTCGGGCTGAGGTAAATTGCTTCCATCCCCGCGCTAGTTATAGGCTTCCGGCTCTCCTTTTATTGCGCGACTTTATTGTTATTACCTTTGGATTTACGCGGCGCAACTGGGCGACGACACAATAATGTTGGGTTCTATTGAAATAATAAAATCCGAGCCTAAACAGAAAGATAATAAGGCCAATTTAAAACAGAGAGATAATAAGACAAAAATGTTTTGGTCGTACTCAGATCGTAACTATGATCAAATTCTTTGCTAGAGAGAATTTAAGGCACTTTATTGTAGCTTCGAATCTGTATGTTGTTGTATCTGGTTTTTGAACCTTATTGTTTCCCTAATTCTCCGGATAATATTTTTATTTAAATTTCACTTGGAGGAAATATTAGAACAGTGGGAACTCTGAACTTTTCATTGGGGTTTCGGATTTGGAATATGGTGATGTATAATTTCAGAATTTTCGCTGGTCTGGTCTGGTGCTACCGAACTAGCGGCAATTGTGCCGCCAAGTGTTTTAGCGTTCCGGTACGATGCGCTGTTCGTCTAATATATATAACTACTAGACTATTCCTAGACTGTTAACTTTTTACGGAATATAATACTGCAATAGTCTTTAAACACACATACAGTTTCTATAGCCTGATAAAAATTGCTATTAATTAAACCTTTACGTTTTGACTGATGTTTTTAGTTTTATTTATTGGTTTGTCGAGTTTCAAAGTACGAGATTTAAAATGCCTAATATTTATTTTCAGTAAGATTTAGTAAGATATGAAATGTTTCATTTATGAATTTTATATGTTCATTATGGTAATTAAAAGTACGACAAAATTAGATTCTTTCTTTATTGAAAATCTTCTGGAACTACCGGCTATAAAAAATGTTAAATTTGAATGTTGCGGAAAAAATTTGGGATCATTTTTGCAATTTTAAATTGTTTTTATTGACTTTTGGACAAAAATGTCTGTCTAATGTCGAATGTCGAAATAGTAATCAGATTAGTAATTTTGATTATTATTTACCTGGTATCGACAACTTGTCCATGCAAAATATTAAAAAAGCAAAAGCAAACCAATAAATAAAACTAAAAACATCAGCCAAAACGTAAAGGTTTAATTAAATTTATGTTTAAAACATCGTTAAACCCTTTAGTATTTAATATCAAATATGAAACAAAAATTGCATTTATATTATTTTGAAAGCAGAATTCTACGGGAAAGCTTTTGTTATTCTGTTCGTTAATTATTCTATATATTCGTCCGCACCGAGTCCTCTGTTTTCTGGTTTCCGGCTTATTATACTAGCTTGGGACAAAGCAATCTCAGTTTTCTACAACGTTTCATTGCCTCAATGTTTTTATAAAAAGAGTAAATGATGGTTCCTAAGATAGTTCCCCCGTATCTTCTATGTTATGATTTCCCTATAATGTCACAAAAAAAACACAGCGTGTACCATATCTGTCACGAGCGTTTAGCCGTGGAAAAATCTAGCAGGTACAATACATTGGCAGTTTTGCGTGATTTATTTCTGCTGCGATTCAAATTATGATGCAGTAGGTAGTTACTACTGTTTGAATATACGAACTGTTTAATAGTATCACGTGTCCTCCTCAACAAGACAAGGCAAACATAGTAATATCGAATATATACTATTGGTTTGGATACTAACGCTGTTGTGTTTTAGCTGATATTGAATATTCAGGATACGTCTATGTTGTTATAACAAAGACAACAAAGCAGCAATGTGATTCTGAGCACGCCCGGAACACGTAAAATCTTTGGCATCCTCTACGCCTTCAGAATTTCATTACGTTTCACCAATCATCACCAAAACATTATCTAAACGTGACCATCTTAAAATGAGCTCGTAAAAGCAATATATACTCGTATATATATCATATGAAAAAATAGTTGAATATCATTGAAAGTAGGTTTTTGTCTAACACGCTCTTGCGTTAAATAAATTACGAGAGGAGACAGTGTTAATTATGGTACTTATCGTCCATCATAATTTTTAGGCTTTCCTTTTAACGCCTAATCATCAGAGTCATATAAGCAGACGGACTTATATTAATGGACGTGGTATTTTGTATGTCCCAACTCCGTAAGTCTTGTGCTGCCTGCGTCCATTGACTCTCTACGAAACATTTTGGGACATTAACCCTTAGGACCCCAACGTCCATCGATTCAGCGCTATGAGGCACATAGCCACAAGGTTTTGCAACGAATTCCGCAACGCCGGTAACTGTTTAACGATAACGCTTATTTAAAGATTATATCAGCTTCGGCCAAGAATATAATATTAAGCGTGCGTAAGTCGTAAAAAGCTTCCGTTAAAAATAAGAATTAGATAAGATAAGATAATATTTTATTGTATAAAACGATTTACAATATAAATAATTTGTGCCTACTCTCTGCACTAGGAAAACCTGTATTGCAGAGAGTAGTACCTTCCAGGGATCTCTAGGAATGAGTGTACTATATAGTACACTCATTCCTAGAGATAAATTATCTTATACTAACTAAAGCTAACATTATTTAAGCGTGCATTAGCGTGTACGTGTATGCGTGTATGCATACACACACGTGTGTGAACATGTGTGAATGTGTGTTTGTTTGTGTGCGTTATGTATTTGCCATATCTATTTTCTTTATTATGCGCACAAAAAATATTTTAGTATTTTTAAAATATTCTCAGTTTCAGCATACCCCTTAGACAACAACCAGGCCCAAAGCGTTTTAGTTAAATTTGACCTATTTAGCCTGATAATGCCCTTGTTAGACGACTTGACCAACGAATTAGGCGCGTATTCTCCTTTTATTATTCTTCTTCAGTCGTTACGTTTTTAACTATTTTTCTCCAGTTCTATTACAGTCCGAACTTTGCCTTTGACTTTTTCTGATGGCCGTTAGAGGATACCAGCGGTAAGCCGCCCACATCCACTAGTTTGTCTAAGTTATGACCAAAATAGCTCAGTATCACTCCTGATCTCAAAGGCATCTATCCTTTTTCTACCATATGCTATGATCGTTCATGCCTCGGACCTTAAAGGAAGATTGAGAAGACAAATTCTTTGACCAATCTCTTTTTGGTGTTGTTAGAGACTTTTAGATTTTTATTAGCTTGGTTATGGCGCCTTTAGATATCTATCTTATATTCTGTTCACTTCCTCCCATGTCCAATAGTAACTGTCCAAGGTAGATAAACTCATTGACGAATACTAGGTATTTGGTACATTATTAGATAGATATCAGAATAGCATCGGTTGCCACCTCTTGATCGAATGCACTATCCGAGATACTTTTGTGAGGTAAATGTCAGACTCTTTTAATGTGTTCAAACGACACAATTCTTTTGCGCAATCGCAACTTGTCAACACAAAATTAAAATGACATGGCCGGATTCTGCCCTAATAATCGATTCATAATACATAAATGTTCTGTAATATTCATAAGTAAAAATTATTTTTAAAATAAACTAAAAAATATCGATATTACCTACCTACGTGTAACCTTTTTTAATATTATTCCTGATATAATTAGTTTCATAGCGTTTGTTCATGAATATTATTTCATTAAAATATTTTTTGTTATCTATTATACGATCTCTCGCTTGGTTTCTGATCATCAACTTAAACGGATGTAAAGACACAATTATAAGCTTTCATATGATACTGTACTGTATATTAATGAGCTTGAATATTTGAATTAGGGCACAGCTCCATATACAAATTCAAATTCAAATAATCTTTATTCAAATAGTCCTTTAAAAGGCACTTTTGACGCGTCAATAATTTACATAGTAGTGATTTAATGGTGATAACTACATTCGTAAACTTAAAACTAAAGCTATGAGTGTTCCAAACGCGCCCCGGTCTAAGAAGAAGCCTACAACAAACTTAGCCAGGTAAATTTTCTTTTTGTTATCACCATCTCACATGCCACTTAAAATTGTATTAAGAGCTATCTTATTGGAGCAATATTTCATACCCATGCTTGTTTATCATTTACATAATCCTTTACACTATAGTAGGACTTTTCTACAAGCTTACATTACATTCCGGCCATGTCATTTGTGTTTTTACAACGTTCAATACTGTAAAACTATTGTTTGGTTATCCTGAAATACTATTGTTGAGTTTATTAATTCTGTGAAAACAAAACCAACTACGACGGTTCGTAAAACTCTTATTGTGTGGCCCGGGTTCGTTTCGCAACGTTTACAATTATGTGGTCATTTTATTTCGGTGCCTGCATTGTTTATTATTCAAGTTTACATTAAACTGGCCTTGCGGGCATAATGGATCGCTATACTGAAACGTTTTCGTTATCGCCAGGAAGATAAAAGGACGTAGGTGAACATTAATAATTTATTTATTCAATTTTTATTTTTGAAATACTTACTAGATACTTGTATCTATATTGCTAATTCAATCCAAAGGCCGCTGACCTTTATTAATTAATGAATTATATATACAGAGAAAAAATGGACCTAGAGAACAATAACTGTTTATTTTATTACATATACTCGGGAGTATTTTTTTCTTGTAAAAGTTTGTTTTAACTTATTTATTGTTAGTTATTTAACCCATATTTTTTTCTTCATTCTCATATGCTACTGGTACTTATTGATAATTAATGAATTTTTTGGCTATGTGTAATAATATGTTACGGAATACTTTTTGCACATTCATTATTTTTCATTTCTTCATTAGTTTATCACCTATCCCCTATATTTAAATATATACCTCTCACAGATCACAGTTTATCTGATCTTTAAAAAATATCCAGTCAGCAATTAGAGAAGTGTTTATTGAAAATTCCAGTTTTTAATCATAAACTTTACAGAAATAACTGTCATCATAACTACAATCCTCATTTAATATAGAAAACTTTACATAGTTGCATAGACTATGAGGAAAAGCCCATGTGACTTCTTGTCATAGTGTAACTATATTGAATAACTTTATAATAGTATAATACTATAAAACTACACATAATTTGAATTTTGTATAGCTATAAAATTAAAATAGAGATTTAAAAAATCCCCAACGTAAATAACCATGTCTTATTTTAATCTACAGCATATAATTTTCCTTTTATTCACTTCGGATATTTGAATATATTCCATTATTCATCATCACTTTTACTACCATGTCTAAAATGGCTGAACTCATTTGATCAAATATGTCTGAGAACCATCTTCTGAGGTTTCTCAATAAAGTTTGTTTCATCCGAACATAAGGCCATCCTGTCTTCCACTCCTCTAGAACTTTTAACATGTCTTATCAGTTTGGCAGATTCACCTCCGGCGTAACCTTTAGAGTATTTTCTTTACCTAAAGATTTCGTGATATATTGCATACCTACGTACAGATTATGATGTATATGATGTCGGTAAAGTCTGGTAGCATTAATTACTGAGAATAGTTACTTTAATATGTCACGCGTTGAAGCTTGAAATTCTAAATAATTGTTCATGTTATATGTAAATGTGTTAGGGAGTTTGTTTGTTCGTCCTACATTCGCGCTCTATATGTTTAATGAACCGCGTTCTACATCATATTTGCTAATATCATGGAAACTGTGGAGGTCTTATATAAAGATTAGTCTCAGTACGTCAATGTAAGAGCCGGAGAAATGAAGAGTTTAGAGTGCGATTGTTTTGAGCAACTGGTATTTATTATTCTAACGGTTAGATGTTCAAGTTAGAGGCAAATTCTAACCTCTATTTGCCCAGCTTAAGGGATAAATTTTTAAAACACCGCTCTTAATGCAGTACGATCTGCCAAAAAATTTGAATGATGATGATGATGCGCAATGATAGATCAGTCAGTCAGTAATGTTATATCTTTTTATGTAAGTACAAAGTTGAAGGTAAAAGGTACCATTTAAGGTAAGACTCGATCACATCATGTCTGGATCACATCGTGACTTTACACCAGGTGTGATTTTCCTTGAGCGCAAGAAAATCTTTAATTGTAACCAAAAGAGAGATTGGGTACCTAATTTTTATTATTCGAAAAGTGCTTTAGAATTTTTGAGTTTCATTGTTTGATATAAAACTAATGGGTATTTTACCTTATTCGATGTTAAGCGTTGGTTTAAAAATTCATTTAATTATTTCAACATAGTCCATTTGGCTGGGATTAATCACTGTGAGCTTTTGTTACTAGTCGATTTCAAAATGCCGGTACACGGGCGAATCTCCGAGAGCACGGTTAGCCGATCCCTAGATTCTACGTAAGCTTCCTTATCTAGAATCTGGGGAGCTGAAATTTTTTATTTATTATTGTAATACTTGAATTATAGCCGAGAGGAGGAATTAGCCCATCAAGATAACGATGTAATTACTCATAAAACTTAAAAAAAAAAAACTATATTTACATAGCGGACAAACGAGCAGATGGGTCATCTGATGTTAAGTGATTACCATCGTTCATGAACATCTACGGCGCCGATGCATTGCCAGCTGAAGCCTACATTGGTTTCTACTGGCCAGAACGCTAAATCGCTTGGCAGCATGTCTTTGCCAGTAGGCTGATATTTACAATAAGACAGCGCACACGCTGCGCCACCGAGGTCGTCATGATATGGTGCTTCTCGTCACACAAAACCTGAGCGCGGTAAACGGATTCCAAGTAAATAATTAACTTAAAACTCACCTCTCCGGGAATGGACTCGAGGAACGAAATTAAAACGCCCCTTTCACTTTAGCGTTACTACGCGAGAAGCGAATTTACTAACGAACTTAACCTCTCGGATCTCGCAATGTACATTTTTACGTAAATTTTGCTTTTTTTTTTTTTATCGTGGGTAAATCCTCATGGATACCTCTGCGCCACGGAGAGGCACAGAGGTTATGTCAGACTCCTAGTGACTAAAACCCCCACGTGTTCCTACTCGCCGCTGTATGGTGGAGTCACGGGAAAGCTTTCGCATACAACCGCAACTCCACCAGCGGGTGAATATACCTGGGTTGCTTTTGCATTGACTTTACCATCCGTTAAAGGAATTTAGACTTAATGTGTCATCCATATACTCTTCTATTATTGTACTTTTTTTTATACACTACAAGTCAGCCCTTGACGGCTATCTCACCTGGTGGTAAGTGATGATGCTGTCTAGGATGGTAGCGGGCTAACCTGTTAGAAGTGTGGTAAACCCACGTTCCTAGTTGGTTTCTACGCGACATCGTGCCGGAACGCTAAATCGCTTGGCAACACGTCTTTGTCGGTAGGGTGGTAACTAGCCACGGCCGAAGCCTCCCACCAGACCAGACTCGTGCCGGGAATCGAACCCAGGACCTCTAATTTTTAAAATGCGACACTGTACTATTACTGTTGGGGATATTTAAGGTTTAAATTAAATAAACCTATAAATCCGGGAACGCATTGGTGTCTTCTCTCGTGCCTCAGGCGGAGGTAATCATTTGACATCAGGTAAAAATATTGTGTCATGAATAAATTAATAAGAAAGCTTGTAGAAAATTCTAGTATAGTGTAGGGATCACATAAATGATAAACAAGCTTGGGTATAAGATAGCTCTTAAATAATTTTAAGTGGCATGAGAGTGATAATAACAAAAAGAAAATTTAACCGGCTAGTTTTCTGTGGGCTTCTTCTTAGACAAGGATCCTCACAGCTTTAGTTTTAAACGAATAGTAGTAATCACCATCAAGTCACTACTATGTAAATTATTGATGGGTCAAAATTGCATTTTAAAGGAATATTTTAATTAAGATTATGATTGAACGATTGATTGACTATACTTTTCATTGGTACCAAGTACCAAAGCCAAGTCACAAAGTGACTAAGCAAGTTTAATTGCACCGTGCTTTTTAAACGTAAACATAATCTAATTTTGTAACAAAAGTTGCTAACACAACACACTTTTAGAGCCCTCGCCCACGGCGACTTTTTGTAGCGATGCTGTCGCGCATTTACTAAACGCACGCCAGCATCACTACTAACGCGTGTTAGTCGCATTTGCAACGCGCTACTGCATCGCGACTGTATCGATGCAAACGCGCGACCGTGTCGGACGACATCGGGGGAAGAACGGAGGGAGGGCGGTGCGTGAATGGAGAACCGAGCATCAGTGCAACACAGACAGGTCGAGAGTGCTGTTGTCCGTCACATGCGTAAAATGGAGTCGTTCGACACTGAATCATTTATTATGGCAATTCAGAACCGTCCTGTAATATGGGACTCGCGTCTTCCTGAGTATTCGAATAATATTGCAAAAAGAAAGGCATGGGAAGAGATAAATGAAATATTTGATTCAGAATTTGGAGAAAAAACAAATAAAGAAAAGAATGCTTGTGGTAAGTTATTTAACTTTATTAAATTTTATCATTATAAATGTAGATGAGTGGTGAGAATTAATGAGATATAGATGTTCCAGAATAAGTGAATTAAGTTACGTTTACAGCCCTTTCTAGTTACTTATAGCTATTTTAGGTGAAATTATTTCAAATTTTTGAATCTTGCCACGGTACAGAACCTACACCGGTGAAATAGTCAGTATATATGTTTCGGATTGCAGTACCACTTAGTTCTGATCTTCGTCTTCCAATTAAAAGTAAATTATCACTGGCAGGTGGATCTTGGAATCCGACTATACTCAAAGTGTGATCAAACTTGTACCCATCTCGCTTACGTATAAAATTGTGCAATACGCAACACGCTTTAACAATATTCGTAGCAAAATCTACATTAACGTTTATGGGCCGGTTGAAAATTTTAAATTTGTTACTCAATATACCAAACGTACATTCAATATAACGCCTTGCGCGCGTCAAACGGTAATTATATATTCTCTTCTTTCGTGGTAAATGTTTACCAGCGTATGGTCTTTGCAAGTGTTGTGATAAAGCAAATCCTTCGTCGCCAATAAACGAAAACGGTATAGGTATTCCATTGTTAGATATAGGTCTTGGTTGAGGTAAATTATAATTTCCTTGTCGTAACTTTTTTACCCATTCGCTGCTGTCATGTATTGTTGAATCTGAGCTCTTTCCATAACATCCGACATCTATATCTATGAAATTGTAATTAGCGTCACATATTGCTAACAAAACGATGGAAAAAAAATGTTTGTAATTGTAATATTCTGAGCCGGTATGACATGGTTTTATAATTCTTATATGTTTTCCATCTATTGCTCCAATTAAGTTAGGAAAATTAGCATGTTTCATAAATCCTTCAGCGGTTTCTAAATGTAATTCTTCTGTTGGCTCTGGCATGGAGATGTCTTTTACTTTTTTCCATATTACTTCCACAGTTTCCTTTACAATCGTACGTGCAGTAGTATGTCCACATTTAAAGTCCAAATGAAGATCTGTGAAATTACATCCAGTTGCTAAGTACCTGTAAAAAAAGGAAAAAAGAAAATAAAGTAATAAAAAATACATACCTACAAATATATAAATCACGCCTGTAAACCTGTAATCCTTGTCGGGGTAGGCAATTTAAGGGTGATATTCATTTTAACTCTCCGAGTCAAGATGATCCGAGCTAAATAGGGATGCCAAGGTCGTAAGGTTCTAGCTCCATTTGCATTAATTTTTCAATTGCATAACAATAATAAATTTGTATATCTTTTTTCAGCTATTGAACTCCAGAAAAAATGGAAAAGTTTAAAAGATTGCTTTAACAGAGAACGGCTGAAAGAAAAAAATTGTCCCAGTGGGTCCGGGGCTAAACCCAGAAAACAATATGTTTACTATAAATTATTGTCATTTTTACAACCTTTGACCGAAATCAGACCACCAAGTCGACCTACAGTTACTGAGGAAAACGACTCCGAAGGCTGTTTGGAATCTTTTGTTATTCCAAAATCAAAGAAGCTTAAAACAAGTGATGGCGTTGATGATGCACAAAACAAATTATACGAAATTCTAACTGAGAAATTGAACAAAGCCACGCCCGCCATTCAACATCCAGATCAACATTTTTTACTTTCACTTTTTCCACATTTTAATTCCATAAAAGAAGAATATAAACTCGATGCGAAAGCTGAAATGATAAATTTGCTTCGCAAATATAACAATATGGCACAAACGTCTGCATACACCAGTCACTATGGATATCAGTCTGGATACCAAAGCTACGACACAACTCCTGCTCGTACAAGCAATGAAAGTAGTGTGTCGCAACTAATAAATAGCTACCACTCGGCGCCAACGCCTGCTGGTGCCAATGTCAATACTGCAGGTAGTTCATTGCAACATAATGATAATGATAATGAATATAATTACAGTAATGATGATTCTACACAAGATTCTATTATCACAAACCTATATTCGCCGTAAAGTAAAAAGTAAGAAATTAAAACCTTAATTAAGTTTAAGTATGATTAATATTGAATTATAATAATTATTTTTTTAAGTTGTGATTAAAAATGTGCAAAAACTATTAAAAGATAATTAACATAAAATTTGGTTTTTCTTACCTTAAAGTTATTGTTAGTCGTTCTTCAGCTGATATACATTGTCTCATCACTGTATTTCTGCGTGTCAACTCTGGTTTTACAATGGAAAGCAATTCACAAAACGTCGAATATGACATTCTATAACAACTTCTGAATTTGAGATCATAGGATTTTAGTATTTTAAACGTTGTTACATGATGTCCACTGAGTAATCTCTCTTTATTAAATGGGTGCATCCAATATTGACGCTGCTTTCGTTGCCTGCGCTTCGGCTGCTTACGTAAAAGCAGCACCAAAGACAACGTGACTAATGTTGCCTCAACGGAGTCCATCTTGCAACTGTAGCGATCGCAGGTATTTTTGTGCTGTTACTGAATCGCGTTTGCATCGAGACAGAAGCGCGACAGTATCGCGTTTGCTTCGCGACTGAATCTAAGACCGTGGGCGAGGGCACACAGCTAGCGACCGTTTCGCGACTGTATCGATGCGGACACGCGACAGCATCGCTACTGTATCGCTACAAAAAGTCGCCGTGGGCGATGGCCCTAAGTAATATTTTAAGTGTTTTATAAAACTGGCCGTCCAAAACAGAAACCTTTATTTGTAACAGACATTCATGTTATTTACAGTTTGCTCAGTTTTAGGGCGATATTTAATTGACTAGGCGCAGATGGTAATGTCCCCTCTTAAAATCTCTCACAATTAACTCGGTAGAACTCTCTACGCTGGGTTACGCAATAGATTTGGCAATAGTGCTTCTGGTTTGCTTTTGGCGTTCAGGTTTAGACGTGTGCACTTTAGTCTTGTTTAGACAGGACTGAAGTGTACATGCCACTCCCCCGACCTAAGCGCTCCTCTCCGAAAGAGGAGACCTATACATATCCTACATGACCCTGACGATCAGATGACTACTGACAACATACTCGTACCACCTACTACACAATCATACGCTACACACTGTCTTCGCCGGCGAAGACGAAGTCCCCGTCTTACGTCATCCAGACATGGGCTCCATCCACGGCCTCGGAAGCTTACGGAGGACCACTCACCGTCCGACCCCCTCGTTATCCCAAACGTCGCCTAAGTCGAGGGTCGGTGTCGAGGCGCCCTTAGGCAGACGTTCCCTTAGTTTCTTCGAGCCCTAGGGCTCAAAATTTCTTCTGGCAGAGCTTTCCGATGACCGGTTACGCCGTGGCAATATAGCACAGCTAAAAGACCGTCCGAAAAAAAAAAGTGTACATGCCACAGCAAAGTCTCGTTAGATATTACCGAACGTGCCAGTAAAAATAAACATTATAAGGTTTACGATATAAAATAAGAGTCGAGAAAATATAGCCTCGGAAAGCTTCGAACTCAAACATGTCTACGCTGTCTGGAAGCTCCCTTGTCGTATTAAAAACGAATACGCTCGAGATTAAAACTTTAAATTCGAAGCTTCTGGAACTTAGTCTAGTTTTATTTTAAAAAGAAGTGAACGCGGATGTCTGCTCTTTGTTTCGCTTGTACTATACTTGTATTTCCCAACTCATGTTATAAACTCGATAACATATGAACATGAAGTTATGAAATTAAAATGTAGCCTATGCCAATCTCAGACCTATGCAAATCAAGTCAATACGTTTCTCTGTCGCGGCGTGAGTAGTACAAACCAACAGATCCACTCGCATTACTATGGAGACTACCGTGATTTTATCCGCATACAATAATAACAACAGAATCTCTATATTACGCACACATATTTAATAAAAAAAAGAATACAAAAAACATAGAAACTGGGTATAAGGACGGCCTTATCACTGCAGGAACATCGCTGTGTTCCTTTGAATTTATTTTTTCCGACGTTCATCCATTTTTGAAGATGAAGGAAAACATCGTGAGGAAACCTGCACGTCTTCGTTCTCCATAATGTTCTCAAAGGCGTGTGAAGTCTGCCAATCCGCACATGGCCAGCGTGGTGGACTATGGCCAAACCCTTCTCATATTGAGAAGAGACCTGTGCTCTGTAGTGAGCCGGTAATGGGTTGATCATGATGATGATGATCCATTTTTGCATCACATACAATGGCCGCGGTTGGCTACAAAGTTATTATTAGTTATAAGAGGATTTTTCAGGCGCTGTGTGCGTGACGTTTCAGTTATCTTAAAAGTATTTACTGATGTCATAGTCAGGTAAATTAAAATTGGAAATCTGTTACAGATAAAAAAAAATATTTGAGTCATTTGAGATTTCCTTACTATCCATTGAATGTAAGTTTTCACGTTCGCGAAACTTCTGCAATTCATCACAAGGAATTTATAACATTATCTCCCGTTTCTCAAGTCATCTGTCAAACGAGGAGCTAGAAAAGTTGAGTTTTATACAAAGTTATCGAACAGCTCAATCGGATTGTTGGTGAAAATAGAACGATAGATCAAGAAAACATTTTACAAAACAACTCAAGTTTTTTCATTTCTCTAGAATATAAGTTTTTTTTATATACACTACAAGTCAGCCCTTGACGGCATCTCGCTTGATGATAATTGATGGTGCGGTAAATCAATATTCCTAATTGGAATGTACGCGACATCGTGCCGGAACGTTAAATCGATTGGGTAGGGTGGTAACTAGCCACGGCCGAAGCCTCCCACCAGACCAGATTTGAGCCGGGAATCGAACCCAGAAGCTCCAACTTTATAATGCAACGGTCGTTAAAACGCGTGACGCCACGTTTGTTTAGTAAATATTTTTTTCTCTGCTCCCTTGCTAATTAATAGTTCTAAATTTTAACACGAAAAACATACAGAGGTTTTATGTAAGGATAACAAACAGATTTAGCAGCCCATATCAAGATACGAACAATGCATTTTGTGCAACAAATCACTTGAAATATCACTTGCTTTAACGGTGGAGGAAAATATGGTGAGGTAACCTGCCCGCCTGCGAGTTTTACATAATGTTCTCAAAGGCGTGTGATGTCTGCCAAACCGCACATGGCCAGCGTGGTGGACTACGGCCAAACCCTTCTCATATTGAGAGCTCCCGTGCTCTGTAGTGAGCCGGCAATGGGTTGATCATGATGATGACGTTATAATGATATATCTGTCTTGAGTGCCTATTGCGAGATTTTCTACTTATTCGATCGCGTGAAAGTTAACTTCATATTATATATAATGTTTAGAGCGCCATCTATTGTGAGCTGTGCGTCCGCATTCGCTGTACCTTCTACTTCATAATATCTAGGTTAATTTTATCTTTTTATTAATATTTTTAACGTTTTTTTTTCCACATTTTGTTCATGCTATGTTCGCATCAAGAAGGTTGTATAAATAAGATATTTGGTATTATGAATAATAAGACTATACAGTTTTTTGCCGGTTTAACGAAGTAATAAAAAAAATGTTTTTGACGAAATATCATAATTTGTTTTATCTTGATATGTCTATATAAGAAACAAAAAATATTGTGTATATCATGTTTATACTTTAAAAAAATATCTGTTTTTATTTTAAAATTTGTATTTTTTGTATATATACTTACTTTAAGTATCATAAAAATGTAATCAGATAAGTATCCATTATTTGTTTTTCCTCATAAATTATTTTTAAGTGTTCCGCACAATACATCAATTGCGAGTTGGTACACGTGCTGAGGTTTCTCTGCCGTTACTTATGCCTTTGTACAAGTAACGGGATTTAAAAATCGCACTCTGTTCATACAAACTTAACCTAGAAAAATTTGGTACTTTACTGCAAGTTCTGTGTCTTGGGGGTCCATAACAAATGTAGTTACAAAAACAAAGCACGCAACTAGAATGTTAGTTGGTGCCATCGGGTTCACGAGTAGCCACTAAAGAATTCCTCTATCCACCTCCTCGCTCCATTATAGGCCGCAAGTTACCAAAATATATTACCACACTATATTATATAATTTGGTAAATTAAGATTATAAAATAATTTGGTATTTTGAAGGGTGGACTTTTAATTTTATAACATCTTTTGGTTATATAAGTAGGTCTATTAAATATAACGTAATGAACATAAAAACAAAAATCTATAATGTATACTTATACAATACAGAATAAGTTTTTGTAAGTATAAACTGTATTCAAATGAAATAACGACGATGTTAAATTATTATTCATTTATCAAAAGTGAAATTGCTCGAACATGTTCGCGCAGCTCGTTACTCGGCGAACGTACGCCATTACATTTCAGTTGAAAGTGGAAAAATCCATTTTCACGCCATCTAGTGACCTCGCTCTACACAAATGAAAACAAGCTTCGAACTCTTGAAACGCTTTCCCTAGAACCATTCTTCGTTTCATCTGTTCATGTAATGGTTTTTAGTGCCGCCAATAGATGTCGCACCTGGTATTTTGGACAATAAAAACGTTTATTTCATTAAAGTACTATGTATTCAATTTGTTATGCTTTAATTTTATTAAAACCATTTAAAAAAAATAACAAATTAATAGTTCTTCTATAAAGTGATGTCATGGAGTAGGTTAGGTATTGCAGAGTTGGATGTTTGACCTACTTATCCAAACCAAAGAATTTAATCATTCGCTGTGAGGACCGGTCTTGTTGTTTCTAATATTAGGTAGGTATAGGTCATGTAATGTCTAAAGTAGTACCTAATTGCTTCTCAAATGTGGAATTAGTAATTATGCTCAGTTAGATGGACGTTATATTAAAAATATCACTTATTAACTGTAGATATGCGCATCGAGATAATTAATATTTTGTCTAGCATTTTAGCACCATATAGAAGGCGTATAATGTAAGGTCCTTTTTTTTTTAAAACACCAGAAGTTAGCCTTTGACGGCAATCTCACCTTATGGTAAGTGATGATGCGGTCTAAGATGGTAGCGGGCTAAACTGTTAGGGGTATGATAAACCCACACTCCTAATTGGTTTCTAAACGACATCGTCGACACGAAATCGCTTGGCGACGCGTTTTGTCGGTAGGGTGGTAACTAGCCACTACCAAATCCTCCCACCAAACCAGTATCGAACCCAGGATTTCTAGCTCCATAAATAGGAAGGGCAGGATTTTGTTCAAACGTTTAACTGATTTTTCTGTCACAGGTGTAGTGACGGCTTCAAGCTGGCTTCGTCGGGCCCGGGTAGCCCGGCGCCGCCACCGGTGCAGTGGCGAGTGCGGAGGAAACCAGGTAATTACTTTATCACATATAGTATCCTCTGCTATGATTCCACCTTCTTTTTTATTAGAACAATGCCTGACGCGTGCCTACAGTTGAGGTGGCAATGTGGTGCCTTTAAAAACCTGTGTGTTGCTTGATATACCTATGGGCGGGAGAACGGGTTGCATTTTCGCATTCACCTCACTCCCGCCAGGTTTTGACCCACCACTCATGCATGGTCCCACAGTTGACGTCAGCTAGACTTCTGGCCTGCTTACATCATCATCATCATGATCAACCCATTATCGGCTCATTACTGAGCACGGGTCTCCTCTCAATATGAGAACGGTTTGGCCATACTCCACCACGCTGACCATATGCGGATTGGCAGACTTCACACGCCTTTGAGAACATTACGGAGAACTGTCAGGCGTGCAGACTTCCTCACGATGTTTTCCTTCACCGTTGAAGCAAGTGATATTTTAATTGTTTAAAAACGCACATAACTCTGAAATGTTAGAGGTGCGTGCCCGGATTCGAACTGCCGACCTCTGATTACGAGGCTGACGCCCTAACCACAAGGCTATCACAGCTTCACCGTACGCCTGGCCTGCTTACGCCGCCGTAGCGTAATCCTTATAATGCTTAAGGAAGACCGCACTACGCAGAATGCTGGTAGTGGGTTGACAATAATGATGATTGTTATTTCAGTCGATAATGCCCGCCTACCGATAACCTTTATTCTAGCAGCGTAGAGGCTTGAAGTTCCTTCCTATTAGACAGAAGGTCAAAATCAGCTGTGTAATTAGAATGGGGATTATAATAATGATAAAGCATTACTTGTCTTATAGCATACTGAATGGAGGTGCAAAAAACATACAGAAAAAGTAACTAACCCTTTTAAAATCAAATCTAATAATTTATTGCATTAAACATTTGCCTCTACGGGCGTGCAACAGAAGTACTAACAATGGGTTTAATCTTATTAATTAATTAATTATTTAATCTTAGTATGTAATAATGGATTCTTTACTAAAGATCTCATAAAAACGTAGCTAGCAAGAAGACAATACGTACTGTCCAATAAAAAAGTGAACAAAGTTTTCTATACAGAAATTGAGAAATTTAGCGCGAGAAAGACTTTCAAGTAAATAAACCAGCCATATTCCGTGCTTACTGACCTATCCCTAAGTGCATAAGCAGAGTGCATGCACTTTTTAGTGCCGGTAACTTGAGACTTTGCTATTTTCTCTTTGGCAAGTAAATTTTAACGTCTTCTATGATAAAATAAAATGGATATATCTACTGCGAAAAAGCTTCCACAGCACATCCAACGCATGAGAAATATATTATAAGCTTATAGAAAAATCCTATTACGATATTAAGGATTATATAAACGATAAAAAAAGCTTGGGTGTGAATTGCTCTAACTCCATAGGTACTATAATTTATTATAGATTTATGTGAGATGGTGATATAAAAAAAATGGCTAAGTTTGTTGTGAGTTTCGTAGACCTGGGCGCGATTTGAACCCTCTTAGCTCTAGTTTTAAGTTGGCCAGTGTAGTTATCAAAACGCGAATTGAAATGGTTAGAAAAGGGCATATATATGAACGATTCATAGATGCCTGTAATAAGTTTAAGAAATAAAGCTATTTTGATTTGATTTATCTCAAAACCATGATAGTTAGTTATGTGCATAAGTAAACATATATTGCATGTATATAATGAAAGTAGGTATATATATAATGTGTAGATTAGATTTTACGTCATCATTATCATCAAAGTCAAAAGTGTTTCACAGGCAAAAGGATAGTGATTTAAAGGCACGGGTATGTTTGTTTAGTTATCTTTTGGGTATTGGACAATGTTTTTTCCACATTACAGGTTAGTCTTTGACGGCAATCTCACTAAGTGATGATGCAGTCTTAGATTGCAGCGGGCCTGTTTGGGGTATGGTAAACCTACACTCCTAATTGGATTCTGTGCGAAATTGTTACGGGGGCTAAATCGCTTGGCAGTCTAGGATGGTAGCGGGCTAACCTGTTAGGGGTATGGTAACCCATAACCCACACTCCTAATTGGTTTCTACCCGACATCGTGCCGGAACGCTTAATCGCTTGGCGCCACGTCTTTGTCGGTAGTGTGATAACTAGCCACTACCAAAGCCTCCCACCAGACCAGACTCGAGCCAGGTATCGAACCCAGGACCTCCAACTTTAATAGGTCACAACGCAAGCACTGCGACACGGAATTCGTCAAAATACCATACATACGACCTAACCTAACGAGGTATATACCAAATGACAGATAAGAGGTGCTAAATCAATCGACTCCGCTGATAATGTCATTCGTGTATTCCCACTTAAAGGTCAGCGGGACTCAAATAGCCTCGCATTTACGAGTGTAGGAAGGTATGACAGGCTAAATTAAATTTTCATCACGTCACGACAACGAAACATTAGACTGAGCAAACTATTTGATATGAATAGCAATTTCCTTATAAACGACCATCCTCAATTCCCCAATACACCCACATCGCGTGTCTTGGACATTTTATCAAACGGGAAATTGACACGTCATTTCCAAACACGAAGACTTTACTCTTAGTAAACTCGTAAGATGTGTTCGCTCGCTATAGTAGAGTCGTTTGCGAGAATCGAAACATTAGATTCCACCCTTGCATTATACATTAAGTTGGGAGTCCTGGGTTCGATTCCCGGCTAGAGCCTGGATATAGGGCACATTTGGCCAGTAGAGGTAGTGATCCTCCTCCTCTTTTTTATTGAGACATTATAAAACATTATAATTATGAGTTTGATACTCATATTGAGCAAGTTAGACATATTCAGCTTGGGAAATGAAATTTACAGTATTTTTAAAATTTACCCTCCATGGTATTGGTGGGGTATGGTGGTAGAAATGTACGATCACTGTAATATACGTAATTCAATTTCGATGTTTTTTGTGGATTGGATCCTTTTTGCATAACCACGTCCAATTTTTAGTGCGTGTAATACATACGAATATCTGATTTACATAATTTGTTCGGATTAATCTTTATAGATTAAAATATTACTCGAAAAAGGCTGAAAAAAATGTGTTATCCCGAGTAAGTTAAGTTAATTTTTTTTTTGTCAAAATTAGGATGACGCATTTTGTCAATTCATTTATATAGAGTCAATAAAAATTACAATTACATACATAAAACACAATGTATTGGTCAGTTGCCCTAACATAATCCTTCAAAGTTATACAAATAAAACGGGTGGTGTATAATTAAAACCAAAATGGGGGAAAGAACAATCACACCTGTTGTACTATAAGTCGCAAATAACTTATTGTCTCAATTCTATACCATCGAGATCATCGATCAATAATTATGTAAGCTATGGGGCCAGCGCAGACCAAGCTTATGGTTCTCAGAAAGTAAATAAGTTTCCCATTTCCACGGTAAATTACGACTCATTTTACGATTTCCTCAAACGATATAATAAATAATGCACGCGTAAAATACATACCGATGGTTTCCAAGAGCGTTTCATGAATCGTAAAACTCTTTATAACAGCGCGGGCGGCGCACAATTGTGCTGTTGATTAAAATGCGTCTCTAATCCGAATAGCTATTCCTAGCTGAGATGATGGGTTAAAAATTACTATGTGGTTCCTGGAATAAGTTTATAGGCGATTTGATGGTTTCCGTATAAATAAGTGCAATATAAGTCATCATTACTTGAGAGGTTTCATCCATTAAACTTACTAGAGAGATTTCATCTATTTATAATAAGATATAAGTTACGACATATTTTAGTTTTTTTAAGCTACTAATTTGAGTAGAGCTCAGAATGCAGGTAGGAGATTTTGTACTTAATCGATTGCGTTAACTTCAAATCGTATAGAATCAAGCATTTGATAACTATTATACAATATATTATCATACTAATATTATAAATGTGAATATTTGTTTGCTTAGTACGCGAAAACTACTAAGCCGTTCATCATGAAACTTTGTACATATATTCTTGGAGATATTAGAAGTAACATGGTATACTTTTATTTAATACTAGCTGTTGCCCGCGACTTCGTCTGCGTAGAATTGCTGATTTTACTTGAGATTGAGGTTACCCGTGCGGCCAATGCCCTGCTTGAGAAAGTAAGCTACAGGCAAATGTCAAATTGCCGATTTCGTATCTCTAAATTAAAAAACATAGGACTTTCATACAAACTTCGAACCCCTATTTTACCCCCTTCGGGGTAGATTTGGATGAAAAAAAAGTTTAACCTTATACTTACGCCCTAAAAAAAATATATTTTCAAAATTTCAAGCTTGTAGACTTCATAATAAAAAAATAAGCAAAAACTGTCATCCCCTTTTTTACCACCCTTAACAGGTAAAATAAAAAAAAAATTATGTGCGTGTTTTTTATTTATTATTATTAATCTTAATGCAAATTTTTGTGTCTCTAACTCTAAAGACAAAGATATTTCATACAAACTTCAAACCCCTATTTTACCCCCTTCGGGGTAGATTTGGATGAAAAAAAATTCTAACCTTATACTTACGCCCTAAAAGAAACCTATGTTCAAAATTTCAAGCTTGTAGACTTCATAATAAAAAAATAAGCAAAAACTATCATCCCCTATTTTACCACCCTTGACAGGTAATATTTAAAAAAAAAATTGATGTACATGTTTTTTATTTATTATTATTAACCTTAATGCAAAATTTTGTGTCTCTAACTCTAAAAACAAAGAAATTTCATACAAACTTCCAACCCCTATTTTACCCCCTTAGGGATGGAGTTTCCAAATATCCTTTCTTAGCTGACATGTCTTAACTATCAACTACCTACTTGCTAAATTATATATAGCTTTATACGTACAATAGTTTTTGAGATCTCGTGTTTAATCAGTATGTCAGTAAGTCAGTATGTAAGTATGTAAGTGACCTTTCGCTTTTATATATATAGATAAAAAATGAACGATAAGAAAATGTTTTGTAAAAATATTTATTTTTATATATGCATGGCTATGTTTAAAATACTTGTGAGATCTTTTTTTTTTTTTTTTTTCCGCTGGGAAATGCGTTTACGCATCCCCTCCGGAAGCGATGCAGGCAAGACTGCGCCGCTTCCGACGGGGTATGTGGGACTCCCTGGCGGCAAGACTGGCGACCAGAATACCCACTAAAACCCAGCGATGTTCCTTCGCGTCGCCTGGTGGCTGGGTCACGGGTACACTTGTGCACTCGACCGCAACCCAGACAGCGGCGTCCGCCGAGGCAGACCCTCCACGGGGGGCCTATGATGGAGGCCCCCTAACTCCGTCCGAGGCGCGCCAGGACCATTGGACGCGCCTCACGACCCGAGGATAAGGCTCGACGGGTGGGGATGCCTCTCATCCGTCACCCGGAGCTCCTCGTCAGGGGGGCAGGCGGCGATCGTGCACCCTTCGCCTGCGACCCGCCCTACGACGCCGGAGAGGGTGCGCGTCTGCGTCATTCTCCCGGCGTCGTTCTGCCGCCTCCTTCTGTGTCATCACCTCCTCGCAGAAGGAGGCGACGGAAGCCCAAGACGTTTCGCTGGCCACCATGGTGCGGACCACGGCGGGCAGCGAAAGGTCTGGCCCCACCTGTGCCACGAGTTGGGCTCGCTGGACCGACCACTGGATGCACGACTCCAGCGTGTGCTGCGCCGATACTTGTGAGATCTTATGTTTAATGATATTTATTACGATGTTATTCCATAAATACGAGTGAATAGTTTTTTTTAAACAAAGCTACTGCGTTTTTGTCAACGAGACGACAAATTGTCTACCTTCGTTTATAGCGTAATATGGACCTTTGAAAAGTAGACTGAACACCTTAGGACTGCATTGTTTCCTACCAGGTGGCGCTAACAGTTTCTATAGGCTGGGAAAATACGCTTATAATGATTTCAGAATAGATAGGTACAAGCATGCGTTCAACTCCTGCCGTTTTGCATTTGTATGCATTTTGAATTTAAATATTTGTAATTTCCTCCCAAGTGTAAGCTAAACAAACACATGTAAGTTATGGTAGGTAACCGGGCAAAGGTAATGAAAAAATATTATACTAAGTAAAAATATTATACTAAGTCTATAGTGCTAATTTAGTTCTGTACTAATCTATAACCTACATTGATAGTCTGAATAAACTGCTATCGTCTATATTTTTATCCACAAGAATTATAGTAAAAGGGTATGCCATATTTAGACGTCGAAGACTGTGGAAGTTTTTATAAATTGCCTTTATTTAAAATATAGTGTCAAAACCATAGACATAGAATTTTTTCGCTACGCTCAATAAGCCTATGGTCAATACAATGCTATTAAAAGAGGGGTAGGAATTTTAATAACGAAAATACTTCACCACTTTACTTTTACAGTCCACTTTCATGAGAATATGATCAAAATACCATCAACTGATAGCATCGAACAACGACATTTGATAGCCGTTGTTACCTTAATGACTTACAGTAATGAATATTTGTTTGCGTGATGTAAAGTTTAAGCCCTCGTAGCATATTTTCGTGTTTAGGTTTTGTATATAATATTGTAGCTTGACAGGTAGAAATAGACTAGCAGGTATATAAAGACGGATTCTTCTGGCACAACGCATGGTACAGCGTCCGCACGCATTTATTTAAAGATTGGTTGGTCTTTGCTCTAATTTTAATAGGCTGTTATTAGTGGCTATGAAGGGTTAAATATGTCATTTGCTATTTAATGCAATTTGTTATCCTAGGCTGTAGAATTTTGTCTGGGGGGGGGGAGGGGATAAAGCTGTCCTGATGCTCTCTCTCTAAGCGCGGGAGCCCTGTTGCTAAAGCTGGGGCGGCTGGTGGATGTCCGGGAAGAATACAATCGGTACCCCAGGTGTTCAGCAAATCCAGCGAGTGGGACATGCTGTGGTGGTTTTAGTTCGGGTATACTTCAACGATAAGGGGGGGGGGGGGAGTCCCACATAACCTCCGTCTTGCCCAACGGACGGAGGTAGCCATAAAGCTTTTCCACCACGGGGGGGAAGGCTGTAGAATTTATCCTGAGTGCTTAGGATGCAAACCTTGCCTGATATCGAATCAATGCTAGCCGCAGTTTGAATTATATCTTATAACATAGAACGGACTCTTATCTGGGGGTCCCTAATAAGTTCTTAACCAGTATCAGCGCTAAGGATGACAGAGATGGAAGTTAAAGAAATTAAAATTTTGTTTTTTAGATATTGCTTCTCGAAGTTACTATTATTTATGCTTCCTTTAAAAAGTTTTGAATAGTGGTTTGGCTCCCAAAATGTTACCATTCCGAATTAAATTGTTTCTTATTATTTACATTGGATCTAAACATGATATTTATTTACATAGATCACTTTTACCTGCCGATATCCTTTTTTCAAATTTGTAATGCATTTCATGATTTAGTTCAACCCTATTGACAGGGCTTTGTTTTGTTTGAGATAGGCAACGCCATTAATAACGTATAGAGGTTCAAAAAGGCTTTCATATTTTGATAGGAAGATTTTTGTAACGTGAGTTCACGTTCTAACCGAACGCACTTACGTTGGACTTTTTAGAGATTTATGAACTTTTACCTGTTTGCATTTTTTAAAGGTAAATGTTACTTAACCGATTAAATGAATTGGGAGTAAAATTACATTATAAGAGGGTGATAGTATGTATAGCAAATTATGACTAAATAAAAACTTTTTCTTTCTTTCTCTTTCTTTCTTTCAAACAACAAAACAAACAATACTGGCTCAATTTTATCGAGTTTATTTTCAGACAGGGTCTTGATTGCATCACAATTCTTAGTTCATAATTTACGTTATCAGCACCAATAATAATATATAAAATGTACGACTTAATAACGAACGATTAAATAGAGCATGTAAAACATTTTGAGTGACAAATCAATTACGGATCGGTATTCTGAAACTTTGGTGTGGCAGCCCTGTCCACAGGGCTTCGCAAATTTGTTTGTGATAGGCATCGCCATTAATGGAATAAAGGCTCGCAAAGGCTTCGGGTCTGCTGGTATTGTTTACCGTTTCTCTTGACACGACTCTAATGGATGATAAGAAAGTTTATTAATCAATCTCAAGTGTTGTTTTAATAGTTAGAGAGTCGCTTATTCAATTTCTACATTAACTCGACAGCTTTTGTGCTATTGTCAATTTATGAAGTTCTCTTTGAAAATTCTTCGGCTGAAGTTATCCATTAGCTATGAACAACTTCATTGCTGTAACTATCTCCTATAAATGATGATTCTATTTTACAGAAATTGGAAAGCGGTCGAACTATTATTTTTGTCAATGTACAGTATTATTTCAATGAACTGTTTTTGTGGGTATTCTGGTCGCCAATCTGGTCGCCTGGAAGTTCCACATGTGAAAACGCATTTCCTAGCGTTGAAAAAAAACGGCCATAAAGCAATATGAAAACTACCTTCTTGCTAAATTACAGACGTTTGTAAGGAAATATGTCACTAAATTAATCGCTTAATTCATAATCAAGTTATAAATGGTAATAAAAATGAATGAAAAGCAGTTTAAAATTGTTCGGATAATTGTGCGTGTAATTTATTTGACATTTCGATGTGTCGAGATAAATGTGCGTAGACGAGTGACACTTTAATTTAAGGAGGCAGAGCCCGTTTAATGTTCCTCACTCGAATATATATATATATAGTGTAAATTACCGCAATGTTAGTTTAAATTTTGAGCGTTTTAATCGACTCATCTCAATTCCCATACTCATCAAGTCAAAAGCGCAATATGTGAATCACTTTTATTTCATATGTCGGTTCAATTGCCATACTATTGATGGGTAATTTTGTTTTATACACTACAAGTTAGCCCTTGACGGCATCTCACCTGATGGTAAGTGATAATGCGGTCTAAGATGGCAGCGGGCTAACCTGTTATGGTATGGTAAACTCACACTCCTAATTGGTTACTACGCGACATCGTGCCGGAACGTTAAATCGCTTGGTGACACGTCTTTGTCGGTAGGGTGGTAACTAGCCACGGCCGAAGCCTCCCACCAGACCAGACTCGAGCCGGGAATCCAGGACCTCCAACGTTTTATTGCCACAACGCACAGGTGTCAAAAAACTAAGTCTAAAAGACTAAGTAAAAATGTTAAATGTTAAATTGTTTGGTGTTAAATTATTTATAATGTTGTGGAGCACTATCTAACGATATAATTTTAAGCTTTTACTCAGGAACCAGCCCAAAGTAAGGTTAGTGTAGTGAAAAATCATATCCTGGCTGATTATCCGAGTTCATATTCGAAATTGCTGTGCAAATATCGACGTTTATTTTCATGGGGCTTTGCAAAGAACCTCTAAGTGTAACAAAAACTTAAATTTGAGGTTAAATACTGTCATTGTTATATTATGTTAACCATCCACTACGGCGAAAAAAGTTGAGAGGTATTTTCTAATGAAGTAACCTATTCCAATGAAACCGATATTATTATATTAGGGTAGCTCAGAAACCCTGGTAGCCGCTACAAAGTGGTTAGGGCCTAGTGGTTAGGGCGTCAGCCTCCTAATCAGAGGTCGGCGGTTCGAATCCGGGCGCGCACCTCTAACTTTTCGGAGTTATGTGCGTTTTTAAAAATTAAAATATCACTTGCTTCAACGGTGAAGGAAAACATCGTGAAGATACCTGCACGCCTGAAAGTTCTTCATAATGTTCTCAAAGGCATGTGAAGTCTGCCAATCCGCACATGGCCAGCGTGGTGGACTATGGCCAAACCCTTCTCATATTGAGAGGAGACCCGTGGTCTGTAGTGAGCCGGTAATGGGTTGATCATGATGATGTAAATTTTAATACCTAAAAATAAACAATTAAATGTTATTTGTTTGCTTAACACCTTCAGTTAGTTTAAGCATTATTATTCAACCATATTGTTTGCATGGTAGAAATTCCCATATCAGCTGCATTGCGAATTCTCATAGCACCAAAACACAGTTTTCAGTAACCCTTAGGACTGATTTGATAAAACACGTTTTGTTATACGTTTAAATATTCAAACTGTAGGTTTGAACCCAGTTTAACGCTTAAACTGAATTTAACTTGAATTAATTGCGTTCTGTTTCAACACTAAAATCTTACCATAAACTTATAAAGTAGGTACCGCGAAAGTTATTTTGTTCCGTAGACGGCATACGTATGTCAGACTTCGCGAAGTTTTAATAACTTAACTTAGTTTCGTCCAGTGTATCAAGTTTAACCCTCGTTCCAACGCGTGTGGGTTGTATTGTATTAAAACAATTTCTTGTTTGAATTTTACCATATTGTTGGTTAATTTAAGCACGGAAATAGAATTCTATTTCCTGACTAAAGTACATGATAGCATTATCTTCAAATATACCGTGGACAACATATATAGCTCTAATTTTATAATGCGACGGTGCGTCGTCGAAACTTCCTAAATAAAGTTAGTTTTAACGTTCGGTTCAAATTCAGGTTTAATAAAACTGAGTATCTTACTAGATCATAGCAGTACTTAATAAATACTAATAATACTCTTACATTTACTTCTTTCCCCAAGGGTTGTCTGGAAGGGATTGTTTAACCAAGAAGGCCGCCTTTGCATACTTATGTGTTAAGAATCCCCTGTTTTTGTCACATCATTTTTAAATTTAGTTACGCAAAATATATATAGCTTAGCTCGACCAAAAGATATGTTATGACCCATATTGATGAGAAGAAAACCTATAAAGAGGACCACTGTTTTTAAATTCAAATTTGTTCAATCAGCTGTTTTGTGATACAATTCTTTGACCAAGGTTGTATAGCTACAGTACGCTTAGATGCTCCAATCAATAATAATTGCCACAGCAAAAAAAATATGAGACGGTCATCACAGTGTGCTGACTGCTGACTCAATACCCCTTATATAATTTTAAGTGGCATTTGAACTGGTGATAACAAAAAAAACCTGGCTAAATTTGTTGTGGGCTTCACCAGGGAGCGTTTGGAACCCTCATACTATAGTTTTAAGTTTATGAATATAGTTATCACCATCAACTCAAAACTATGTTATTGACGCATCAAAAGTGTCTTTTAAAGGATTATTTGAATGAAGTTTATTTGAATGATTGAATAGAGAAAAGATGCGCGTCACAATATACATAAATTAAAGAAGAATGCAAAAAGGTATTTAGCACAATTATCTCCTAAAGGTAATCTTAGCAGAAAACGAGCAGATAATTTAAGTCCGTGTGAGTCGGACACTCCAGCATAGACTGCAGATATCTTTCATCATCATCATCATCATGATCAACCCATTACCGGCTCACTACAGAGCACGGGTCTCTTCTCAATATGAGACGGATTTGGCCATAGTCAACCACGCTGGCCATGTACGGATTGGCAGACTTCACAAGACTTTGAGACTTTGAGAACATTATGGAGAACTCTCAGGCGTGCAGGTTTCCTCACGATGTTTTCCTTCACCGTTGAAGCAAGTGATACTTTAATTTTTTTTAAACGCACATAACTCCGAAAAGTTAGAGGTGCGTGCCCGGATTCGAAGCGCTGACCTCTGATTAGGAGGCTGACACCTAAACCACTTTGCTATCACCGCTTCTTCAGATATCTTTACATTTATCATTTATCGAAAAAATATATAGGTTTTTCTTGTAGGCACTTAGGATATCTGAAAATTGAATGACAATCACAAGTTCGTGGCTACACACTTACCCCAGAGACTCTGTTATCGTCTACGGCTAAAACTAAACAAAGTAATAGATTTGGCGCTTCGCAGTTTATTTGCCTCCTCTGACTAATGATACACCGCGCTAATGCACATAGTTTCCAGCTTAGTAGATAATTAACGAACAGTACATTCAGGATACCGCTTATGTATGTTGACAGAGATGTATGTACTGATAAATTAATGTTCTCCAACACTTGATATACTCCTACACAGTAAGGACTGAAGGTAAAGATAGAAGGAGCCCTCGTATACATAAAACTGAGGCTACCTTTGTCATGCATACAAAACTTCGCAATAAACCAGGTGTATCAAAAGTTTTTCGCAAAGAATATGTAAATAAATATTTCAAATTCAAATCAGATGAAATATACACAGAATTTTTCATGATGGAAGCGAGGCACAGATATGACGTATTAGGGTAGAAAAAAAACATTATAACATTCTACATTTTTACACTTTCAGAGTAACATGTATATTTAACTAATTTTTTTCTCAAGCCATCGCGCCTAAAGAAAACTCTGTTAATAGGTAGTACAAGCGTACTTTACCTGCTTAAAAGCAACCTGTATTTTCATTTTAACTTAATACAGTATTCAAAGTCACATTAATAATCAAAATTGTTGAGTGGTGGATGGAAGTTACTATACATAACAATCGGCTGTTGTTACGTCGAAATCTTACTATTGGCCTTTCTTATCCTTCTATTCTTTCTTTTTAGTCAGTCTTACTCACTGCATAGTCCATAGGAAGGTACAATAATTTTAATAGGTATTACGAGTATAACTTTACATAAGGGTAATGAGGATTTTGTTACGACAGCGTAATTTGTCAATAGATTGCGTTGTCATCTTATTATAACTAACGATCGGTAAAAAGGAAAAACCCTTATATAATTCATGGGCTGCGTCTAGTTAGTTATCTCATCGGAATAGTCCTACAGAGTTAGTTAGTTAGTTTTTAAAATATTGTGCACATCTATGCGATGTCTATGCGTTGCAAAATCGAAATTTTTCATCATCAAAATTCTCAATCTAGATCATCAGCTTTAACTTACCTCTCCTCTCTTATATTGAGGAGCATATATACATTAGCCCGTCTCGCTGCCCTAGACCTTTACGGGCTGACAAACTGATTTTGCTGACTTGAATAAATTAACCTCGTAGTTGTCTGTGTTTTTACGATAGCACCCATTTCATTATGATACATTAGAAGGTTGGTTAAAAACTATCGAAATGGATATTTAATTTCCATACATCACCGAAAAAACTATTTCGACTACGAGATAAAGCTGATTTTTAGTCGAATGGTGATAAATCTTTAATCGATTAATCGGACGATGTACCGTTTTACAAATCAGCCAATACACTTAAATAAGGAACTGCGATGTCAGACAGTAACATGGTTTCTATATATTTTGGTCAGTGCTGCCAACTTTAGAAGAAACGCAAATGTGTCAAAAGCATATGCGATGGGTTTTGAATTATAGTACGAAAATTTAATAAACACGTTGCCATTAAATGAAACATCCAATCCATCATCGTTGTTGTTTGTAGTTCATGGCACGTGGGCAGTGCGCGGTCCATTCGTCATATTACTATAAGCACAAACCATTTTTAATGTATACTTTGTGTTTCATGAAATAAAGCTCACATTCCAATGTTACAATTCAATTCGAGCCGGACTAAGCCTGAAATAGTGTGCTTATGCCTTAATTTTAATAAGTGTTTTAAATTCATAACGTTTCGTTTCATATTGAGAGTAATTAAAGCTATTTTTTTTTAATTATTTGTTAAAATAAAATATTACGTTTTCTATAGACCGTAGGCAGTGCAGTTTTCGTGGGCAGTGCGCGGTTCATTCGTCATCTTACTATAAGCACAAACCATATTTAATGTATACTTTGTGTTACATGACATAAAGCTCACATTCCCATGTTATAACTAGAGTCGAGACAGAATAATCCTGAAATAGTGTGCGTATGCCTTAATTTTGATATGTGTTTTAAATTCATAACATTTCGTTTCATATTGACAGAGTAATTAAAGCGATTTTTTTTTTATTTTTTATTTTCTACCGTATTTTCAAAATTCAAAATGGCTTGTTAAAGATTTAATAATTACTGGTTAAACGCAGTTTGAGTTTGCCTATCACGATCTGTTTATGTGCGTCTATATATTTTGTATGATATACTCGTAAGTATTTAAAGATTACAATAGACTGTGCATTTTCAAATATAATTTTATACATTTTTTTATTATAAGGCAAGTCCAAAACAGTCATCGATATAGCGAAAACAAACAAATAAATATACCTAGAATACATACATAAGTAGAATATTTCTGCATCAAACTGTAATCTGAGTCATGACATTTTTTAATGAAAACCCGTCGTATCGTGCGCAAACCGTATTTCCGTAATCTTAACGTAGATACTCGTAATAAAATTAGCGGTACCTACGTCATCCAATCACGGTACATATTATGATAGATACCCCATTAATGGACCTACTCGTACCAATTGTATTATCTAGAGATCACTTCTAATTTTATCCCTCGATCGGAACTATTGCGCAACATTGCATAAGCTCCTAATTAGGTCTTCATCACCCTGTCGAATGTTCTTTTTCTGGAAATACGAATTGCCTTTCTGGAGAGGGGAACTATATCTACCCCTCTGCTTCAATGCTGAATGAATGGTTGAAGTAAAAAAATCTATATAATCATATCCGAATCTTTACACCATTCTATTGCTTTCAAACCTACTCCGTCCGTTTTGTTATCGTTACTTATCTGGATTTTAGAGGTAATGATCTTGAAGGATAATAAATACGACTTTATAAGTGTAATTAAACTAGTTGAGAGTCGGGTCTTAGTAAGGATTTCTTTTTGTGAGGACTCATTCCCTACAATAAGGTCTTAAATAAATATATATTAAAGTCAGTCCATACGCCTGCTTACTACGTATTTCATACATACGCGTCATAAAGCTCAAAAACCTTAAAGCCCATAGATATTCTAGAAGTAGTAGAAAGCTAGCATAGCTATATATATAGGTGATCAAATCAGTAATAAGGAAATTCCTAGTAGAACCAAATTTACCATAAAACTCAATAAGTTCCTAAAATGAAGTGTTTGTGGGGTTGACAGATTTATAAATTGGCTGTTAATATCACTTGGACAGACTTCAATTTGCTGAAATGTCGACCCCGTACTGGATAGCGCGGCGCTTGTATACTCCCTTCTTGATCCAACAGTGGGCATCCAACGGTTGAATGATGATGACGTGTTTGTTAGGTTGACCGTCTGGAACTGCTCTCCGTGGTAACGCTTCTGTATTTGTTACGGTATAATTCCACGTGACGTCTTTTACCGGCCGACCAAACCAAACACTCGTCTCTCAGTCAGCACTTTGTACACGCCAATAAAACGCATCCGGCTATACTTGACGTTAGATTTCTATACTATTTTCTCCATTTGGATATTTCTGTTATTATTATTTTTAATAAATTCTGCCATTGACAACGACGAAAGATCGGTCCCCGAAATATCTAAGACTAAGAAAAAGTACTCAGCAAAGTTTGAGTGTATCATAATAAAAGCTCACTTGAATTCAGTAAACCTTTAAATATTAACAACTTCTGCTGAATATCTTACGGTAACTCACTCAAGCGTCAGAATAAAATTATGTCTATATTATACTAGAAAGATGTATAACTCAATTTATAATGCAACTCTTGACATAAAATAAATCATCGTTAACATACAGTAAAAATTATGTGTAGTAGTCTGTAATGTAGTGTATCTGTATGTATAAATACTAGTAATGGGAGCCCACACTAGTAATAATATAAATTGGCAGTTAATATTTTATTTCAATTTTATTCAATTATTCGTAACGCAAAAAAAAAAATAGCGTACACAATTATTTTTACAAACTTAATCTAGGTTTCACGTAAAACAAAAACATAATTTAAATTTTAAATTATATTAATAGAATACACAAGCTTATGTTACTGTAAGAATAACGATAAATTTACAATAACAACTGAATAATATATATAATTGGTAAAACTTATTCTCGTAGTTAACTCTACTTGTTGGAGTTTAAAAAAATCATTATAATTTATAGCTGCTTTACACAATAATTTAACTATATTTTAGCGCAGAATCAGAAATATC
The DNA here is from genome assembly GCA_928268935.1 of Lasiommata megera. Classification (NCBI taxonomy): domain Eukaryota; kingdom Metazoa; phylum Arthropoda; class Insecta; order Lepidoptera; family Nymphalidae; genus Lasiommata; species Lasiommata megera. The sequence continues at coordinate 9,893,720 of OV743325.1, read as the reverse complement.
ATAACTTTCGCTTAAACTAAACATAACATAGTAGGTAAAATAAGGAAATACAATGGAACCAAAAGAATAGTGAAGAAATGAATAATATGATTACCGTTTCATTTCCCAGAGAAAAGTGTAGCTGGGAAAAATTGAGTCATAAACATTACAAAGTCAGCTTCTTTACAGCTTCTGAGTACACTGAGTCAACCGTTTTATGGTTTACGGATAACGATTATGAAAGATCAATGAATATTTCAGAGTCGTAGACTAACCTCTTTCAAATTTGCCCTGAGAGTTTTAGATAAGCTTCTGACTTTACTTATGTGAGTAATAAAACTTGAAAACATAAAATTTGCAAAACAGGAGTACAGAGATAAGATTGGCCAGCAGTGTTGATCGTATATCTATATATCCAAGCAAGATATTCGGTCCTTGGATTTACTTCGAGGACTCCTAAGTAGGCGTTGCTAGGTGTGCAAACTATACAATAAATAAAAAAAAAAAACTTGAGAGGTGTCAAGGGACACCCGGATGGAACGAAGTTCCTTTCGATTAATTAGTGAAGGAATTGTAATAAAATTTTATTTTATTTAAGTTATAATAATATTTTTTTTTATTATTAACAATGTTATATAAACTTAATCAGTAGGCTCAATTTTGTACTCCATCAGTAATATCCGGAACTTGTGCAGAAACACTGTCAGGATTCATTATTATTCCCATTATTTTTTATTATTTATTATTTACAAAAAACCTGTATACAATCAACAAAAATAATCGTCGCGACACCACACTGTTCAATGCGAAATAGAAATGAAAATATCTGGCTTGCTTTCTATAAGAGAGAGAGAGACAGGCAGAGAAACATGCGACGCCGCACAGCTTACAATAACGAAAAGTGTCGTGACAACTTTTCGTAAGAATTTTTTCCGTCTAGCCCCCTTTCACAACGCGCGATAAGGAACTTCGTTCCAAAAAAAAACATACTTAACTTATTTGGTTCTAAAACTAGATCTTAGATAACTCATAAATCACGCGAAAAACCTATTGAAATGCTGTCAGGATCGATATCGATCACTTGTTTGTTTGTGTTACTCCAGAGGTCGGCCACCCAGTTCCATATGTCTCGTATGAATCGCAACGGGCGCTACTCTAAAAATACATTCGTGAATGAACGAAAACCCGCAATTCCGAACAATCCTGAAGCAACCGTGGAAAATTTCACATCCGGCGTTCGTTTGAATATCTTGCAAATGTTGCATTTAAGCGAAAATAAAACTTATTCCCGAAGACTTAGCGTACAATATTCGATTCAAGAATATAGTCTTGAAATAAGTTTCAGCAAATGCACCTCAGATTTGATAAACGACATATTGTCGAAGTGGTCTGACATGACACATGCTTTAATATTTTGTGTAAAATTACGTGTATACGCGTAATACGACCTACTGTATTACCTAACCACTCAGAAATTTCATATAATCGATAATGATTTAAAAGCTGCTGTCAAGATAGAAGAAAAAGGGAATCGTTGACCGTTAGAAGGGTAACTTTAGGAAGAAGATAGACCGGCCACGTTGGATTTTGAAAGTATGTTGTGGCTAAACATTTTTTTTTTTTTTCGTCGTTTTTATTGTAGTTTCTAGACATTCTATTAGTACGACTTCGTGAAGTCATTGTATTGGATAGTCGAATTCTTATGAATCTTACTTTACCTAGTAGTATAGTGTATTTAAAGTCAAGCTTCTACAAAAAATATAAAGTCATAATGAACGCTAAGTGACAGGGTGGTATTTTCAATTAAATTGCGGCTGAACGCGTTATGTACTGTCGCATTATAAAATTGCAGGTCTTAAGTTCGATTCCCGGCTCGAGTCTGGTCTGGTGGGAAGCTTCAGCCGTGGCTTATTACCACCCTACCGACAAAGACGTGTCGCCAAGCCATTCAGCGTTTCTGCACGATTCGCGTAGAAACCAATTAGGAGTATGGGTTTACCATACCCCTAAGAGGTTAGCCCGCTACCATCTTAGACTGCATCATCACTTACCATCCAGGTGAGATTCAGGCAATCTTACCTGGAATCTCACTTGTAGTTTATAAAAAAATACTATTTATTGGAACATGTAGGCGAACGAAGGCGAGAGAAATCTCCTGTTTCAAATAATGTACCTAATATTCAAATCTGCAAACTTGATAAGGACTCATTAGGTGCGTCGATTAAGAAAAATCCTTAACTATAGGGGTTCAAGGCAAGGGGCAACTTTCATTTAATCCATACTTGTATATTTGTGTAAAAGAATCTGGGTTTGCAACCGAAGGGTACCAAAGGGACTCTATTATTAATAGACCCTATTATTGTCTGCCCGTCCGTTAGATACTCTGTCGGTCACCGGGCTGGTGATTCCTATACGTAGTAAGTTCACATTCCAAATATATTAATAGACCAAAATTTGCTCATTTAGTTTCTGCTGTGAATATTGCAGCATCAGAGTGGCCATCAATGTGATACCGGCTTTTGTAAATCTATCTCTTGAGGAGCCCTAGGGTTTATTGGATCAGCGTACATTGGACGTACACGGCAGATTTGCTTATATACCATATAGATTATATCAGTCTTCTATAATCTAAAGATAGATATATATAATGAAAAGAGGGGAGGGGGGGAACCCTAAGGTTTGTTTATCAGAACTACTTGAAAAATATTCATGCATCTCACAACCTTACTCTTGAGAAATGTTATAAGCTGCTTAACTAGCTGTTAGCGTAGACGGGCGTTGCGATGCGGTAGATCGCGGCCAACTGTAAATTGCGGAATAATTGCAGAATAAAGGGTTGCTTAAGGGGCGGGTAAACCAGCCGACGAATTGATGACTCTTCTGGTGCAGCAGATGTTTTAAGGCGACGATGATCGTTTAGAATCAGGTGATCCGCTTTGAAGAAAAACAAAGATAGAAGCCTTCGAGATGTGGACTTATCATATCTTAGCATCCGCTCCGCATAAGTTGGGCGGCTAAAGTGTCTAACGCTGAAGTCCTTGCCCGAATGCAGAAGAACACCGAGTTAGGCAGAACCATCAAACAGCGTAAGATCTCGTACCTAGGTCATATATTGCGTAACGATAGGTACTGCCTGCTACAAACTATTATGATGCGGAAGATTGCTGGAAAAAGAGGTGTTGGAAGGCGAAAGAAGTCGTGGCTCAGAAACATACGGGAGTGGACTGGCATCAATTCGGTCGAACAACTTTTTGGTTTACGAATATAGTTAGCACCATGAAATAACTACTATGTAAATTATTGACGCGTCAAAAGTGCCTTTTAAAGGACTATTTGAATAAGGATTATTTTGAAAAAAAAAAAAAAAAAAACTGTTCCGTTAAGCCATGGACAAGGAACGTTTGAAGAACAAGAAGACTCGCTTTAAAAAAGTGGAGCCGAAGGTGCATAATAAATAATCAGGTTTCAAGGGTCAAAACAAATTTGCAAACCACAGGGTACAGCCAGTTTGTCTAACAGCTACTAAAGAATTGTTCTAAAAGCTACAGATATGATCTTTTGGCTACATGTCTTGTGTTTGCGCTATCTCTCCGAATTGTGGATAAAGCGGTTACACAGCTGTTGGTAATTTGCGAGTACCAGATAGCACGTAACTACGTAGTGTAAGCCACACCGTATAATCTGCGAATTAGGTGCATTGCATATTACCATATTCGACTCTTGTGTGCTCAGCTGTTTAATTAATAGTGTAATTACTTTCTAGATTAAAGATTATTTCAGTTAAGTCTAGTATCGCCCAAAATAAATGGTTATCGACCTTGACCATCTTCTTTCGTTATATACACGTTAATTTATTGTTAGTTATTTGTACTCAGTTCAGTATGTAAGGCAGTTTATTGAGACAATACACCTCTTTTTCTACCTGACGAATTAGGAACAAGGATTGGGCCAGACAATGTGCAGAGATTGACCTTTCGGTTTCCCCCAGCATTAAAGGAATGCGTTGTTGGCCTATAACTCACCATTTATGGCAATCCGACACATGTTTTCAAATAAAACTATAAGTTTGACACGTCTCAAATAGTGCTTAACTATGAATTTTAAAAATTAAAACCCCTTAATAGAAACTATCTCTAACGCCGCATTTCTGGGTTATAAAGTAGGTTTTCTCTTTCTACAGAAATCTTCTATTAAAATGCATTTTTCTTAGTTGTGAACAATATAGTCAGCGAAGAAATACGTAATTAGTTTAATATCAGTATACAGATTAATATAAAATATTTGCACTTTATATTGTATGCTAGAGTTTGTTTGTGTCTCAGATTGTTGCATTTTGTATTGTATGAGTTTAGAGTCTAGAGTTTGTCTCAGATTGTGTTGGCTTCGCAAATTGTGTGTTAGAGGAGAGCGCCGCACAAATGTCGGTAATTTGTTGGAAGCAATTTGTTCGCTGTGTGGGTTATAATATCAGAAAATGTGTTACATTAGCACGGGTAACATATTACATTATTCGGTTAGCACTGCTTACATCCCACTAATATTATAAACATGAACGTTTGTGAGGATGGATGTACTCGTATGTATGGAAGTTGTGTTACTCTTTCGTGCAAAAATAGCCGAGCGTACTTTGTTGAAGCTTTACCTAATATCATTGTAAACAAGCTAATGCCCGAAACTTCTTAATTATTCCATGTCTCATTCATGTTTCCGTTTAATTTTCGCTTCCTTTCCCAATATATAAATATAATTTCGAGAAAGTTTGCTATAGCAGAGCATAGCTATAGTTGAAAGCACATCTATGTGAAATGCCTTTGACGACCTCCGTGGCGCAGTGCGTGTGCTGTCGTATTATAAAGTCGGAAGTCCTGGGTTCGATTCCTGGCTCGAGTCTGGTCTGCTGGGAGGCTTCGGCCGTGGCTAGTTATCACCCTACCGACAAAGACGTGTCGCTAAGCGATTTTGCGTTCCGGCACGATGTCGCGTAGAAACGAAATCAGGAGTGTGGGCTATCTATACACCTAACAGGTTAGCCCGCTACCATCCTAGACTGCATCATCACTTACCACCAGGTGAGATAGCCGTCAAGGGCCATCTTGAAGTGTATAAAAAAAATGCAGTTATCACATATATCGCGGAAAGGGTAATTATTACCGAGATAAAAGTATTACATGGTTTAATCCAGAGTATAATCTGTCTCCATTTAAAATGTCAGACAAATTTGTTCTGCAGTTCCAGGTGACAAAGTTACAAATGTACACATATACTTATGACCTTTAAGTATTAATGTGACGTTGTTCATTAGATATAACATAAAGGCTTTAAATCTACAACCATATCGTGTGAATTTGCCAAATCGCAACGATAAGTGTCAAGTAGAAAAATCCTGCTATCTTTGAGCTATTTCGGTGCATAAATCGATACCAATAAAATATGGGTGGGATGTTCTTTCTCAAAGATATTAAAAGCGCCTGTTATACATTTTTCAGAGTTCAGTTTCATTAGCAATTACATTTTGAATGAAACTTGTTATATTTATTTACAGGTAAGATATATTTCAAATCAGTCTCTTTGATATCAAGTTTACTTTGTTCACGTGATCTTATTATCGTTAAAGTATTAGAAGAAGAATAACTTTTGCTCCGTATCAAGTATTTACTACACAGAATTGCCCTCACCGTCCGATCCCCCCGTTATCCCAATCGTCGTCTAAGCCTAGGTTCGGCCTCACACGTGGCGCCCTTAGGTAGACGTACGGTCCCTTATTTTCTTCGAGCCCTAGAGCTCAAAATTTCTTGTGGCAAAGCTTCTTTCTGAAGCCCAAAAAAGCCCAGTTGCCACTCGGCCTAACACGAGGCGCTCTTAGGCAGACGTTCCCTTATTTTCTTCGAGCCCTAGGGCTCAAAATTTCTTCAGTTAAAGCTTCTTTCCGAAGCCCAAAAATGCTCGGTTGCCACTCGGCCTCACACGAGGAGCTCTTAGGCAGACGTTCACTCATTTTCTTCGAGCCCTAGGGCTCAAAATTTCTTCAGTCAAAGCTTCTTTCCGGAGCCCAAAAAAGCCCGGTTGCCACTTGGCCTCACACGAGGCGCTCTTAGGCAGACGTTCCCTTATTTTCTTCGAGCCCTAGGGCTCAAAATTTCTTCAGGCAAAGCTTCTTTTCGAAGCTCGCCAAACAGCCTGGTTACGCTGTGTGTTAATAGACAATCCGAAATGCTAATAGACAATCCGAAAAAAAAAAGACTGAATTGCCTGGTCCCAAACTCATTAGAACTAACACTGCTTGTTAAATTTCTGTCTTATGTAACAAAAAAATTCAAAGTACTGACAAAGAGTTGTCCGGCGTTGTCAAATTACAATAATTTGTTTAAAGGATATTGTTTCCAAGTGAAACTTCTACGGCCTTGTAATCTAAGATGCCTTGACAGACGTTATTTATTTTGGCCCTTATTAAATCAGTTCTAGTCTGAGAGACGCTTGGACCATAATCCTTATCGATTTCATCATGATCAACCCATTACCGGCTCACTACAGAGCACGGGTCTCCTCTCAATATGAGAAGGGTTTGGCCATAGTTCACCACGCTGGCAGTGTACGGTTTGGCAGACTTCACACGCCTTTGAAAACATTATTGAGAACTCTCAGGCGTGCAGGTTTCCTCACGATGTTTTCCTTCACCGTTGAAGCATGTGATATTTTAATTTTTTTTAAACGCACATAACTCCGAAAAGTTAGAGGTGCGTGCCCGGATTCGAACCGCCGACCTCTGATTAGGAGGCTGACGCCCTAACTACTAGGCTATCACCGCTTCTCACCGCTTATCGATTTATATAGCAGTAATTAGACTTAGTAAGATAAGTAACATAATTGGTCTGGTGGAAGGCTTCAGCCGTGGCTAGTTACGACTCTAGCGAAAAAGACGTGTCCCTAAGCTATTTAGCGTTCCGGCACGATGTCGTGTAGACACCAATTAGGAGTATGGGTTTACCATACCCCCTATCAGGTAAGCCCGTTACAATCTTAGACAGCATCATTACTTACCATCAGGTGAGATGCTGTCAAGGGCTAACTTTGGTGAATTAAAAAAATACATATATATAATATATTTTTTTATATTTAATGAAAAGCGAATACATAAACATTTTTAATTTTGTTAGCTAATGTTAATGCTTAGTTGTTCACAACGTATACAACGTTACGTTATCGTTTTAAATAAGATACCATCTCCTAGACTATTTGCTGTCATTGGTGGTGCTGAAAATTTATTTAATTAGCAAATATTAAATTCTCGACAAGTTCAAGTTACAAAAGCTGTTAGTACGCTTTGATTATAAATTAAACAAAGATAAGGCGGGCTTCTAATATTCACATGTACCTACTTTCAACACATTAAAAAAAATAACATAAATCACATATGATACTAATATTATGGATGCGAAATAAATACCAGGTAACAAAATGGTGTATGAAATATAAGTAGTACTGTAGTGTATGAAATATATGTTTTCTCCCAAATTCTTAATCGGAAACGACCGACCGACCTCCATGGCGCAGTGCGTGCGCTGTCGCATTATAAAGTTGGAGGTCCTGTGTTCGATACTCGGCTCGAGTCTGGTGTCGTGGGAGGCTTCGGCTGTGGCTAGTTACCACCCTACCGACAAAGACGTGTCGCCAAGCGATTTAGCGTTCCGGCACGATGTCGCGTACAAACCAATTAGGAGTATGGGTTTACCATGCCCCTAACAGGTTAACCCGCTGCCATCCTAGAAAAAATGGTGTCTGTGTATGAAATATAAGTCTAACTATGTTTGATTGCGTATTTCACCGAAAATCTTAATCGGAAAATGGTATTACTTGTTTTAAGCTAATCTAAATCGGTTTATTAGTTCAAGATTCTTATTCAAGTAGGTATGTACTTACTGCTATAATACGTAGCAATAGTTGCTTCTTACAATATTTACAGAAGTCGTCAGACTTACTGATGATTTGGTTGGGTTTAGCCAAAGCCATTTCGTACCATTCATATCGGGAAGAGAGCAATTAATGACCCAAAAATACCATTGGCAGATTCTTTAAAACCCTAATGAATGAACGTCTAAGTGATGAACTGAGTAGCGACCACTATAAACAGATCTATTAACTATTGTCAACAGTTTTATTGTTTTTAATAGGACTGTTAAGTATTCTGTAACTCTACCACCGTAGAGTTGCTTTGTTGTTCACTTTTCTTATAAATATAATTTCACGAATTTGTTGGTAAGTTCATATCTCATTAAAACTAATATTTATTTAAATTTTGTACTACATTTTGTCAGCCTTATTATATAATTTATGTAAAAATAAAAACGATTACATCAAAATTGCAAACTTTTACCCCGTGTGTCATCAGTCAATCACCTTTTCTTTTTTCTATGCATAGAAAGTAAATGTTTTATGACATTTCATTAGCCGCTGTGATAGCCTAGTGGTTAGGACGTCAGCCTCCTAAAGACGGTCGGGGCTTGGGCACGCACCTGTAACTTTTCGGAGCTATGTGCGTTTTTATGCAATTAAAATATCACTTGCTTCAACGGTGAAGGAAAATATCGTGAGGAAACCTGCATGCCTGAGAGTTCTCCATAATGTTCTCAAAGGCGTGTGAAGTCTGCCAATCCGCACATGGCCAGCGTGGTGGACTATGGCCAAACCCTTCTCATATTGAGGAGAGACCCGTGCCCATCATGGTAGTGGAATTTCATTAAATTTCAATTTGCGAAATCTTGGGAAAGAAGCGCATCAAAAATGACAGTGTTTAAAAAGCTTATCTGGCCTGAAAAATGGCTGAAATAAATTTCCGCTGATCTTAATTACAGGAATGGTCATTAAATTTACGGAAACTTATCATAATTTTTTAACTCTTTCATTAAGGGTCATCCATAAATTTGGTTTTGCTTGAAAGTGATGAGACGGGGTATTGCGACGTGATCTTGTGAAAAATGTTATATGATCTTCAGCCTATTATCATCACACTACTGGACACAAGAGTCTTCTCTTATAGGAAAGGATTTAGAGATATAGATTCTAGAGCTGTTGCAATGGGGGTTGGTCGGGCTTTAAATATTATTTATGTTATAATAATTACGGCGGGTTGAAGTGCTCTCCTCGGTACGGGGATTTTTTAATCCGAAGTAGTATCCGAAACTAGGTTCTCATGAACCATATTTGAAAAACATTTCTTATTATATATCTTTGATGTTAAACGGGAACTCGTTTACCAAAACCAATCTGTTTTTTTTAAAATCCCGTTTCAGAAGTTTGCTGTTAGGTTAGGAAGGCTAAGAATTCATGTCCAACACCCAGGAGTTAGGTCCTCGAGCTGGAAGACGCACCCTGTGCTCCTGGTGCGTCTTTGGCGTTCAATTGGGGGGCATCTGATATTGTCCCCGAGTTGGCACCGTCTACGGACGGACTCTGCCAGCCTGGTTGCGGACGTGTGCGCGAGCGTTACCCGTGACCCGGCCCCCAGGTGGCGGGAAAGGAATTGCACCGTGGGAGTTTAGTCGGTAAGAGTCCGACATAATCCATGAGGATTACCCACGTTAAAAAAAAAGGAAGGCTAAGAATTCAAGCTATCTCCGTGCCAAACTTTATTTAAATATCTTAAGCAGCTTATGTGAAGTGGTAACAGAAGAACAGAGTTATAATTAGAATAGAGAGAGAATATAATTTAGAGGAGTAGGTATGGATAGTCAGCAATCATATATTAATGACGCTGATAATGGTGATCTTTATTAAATATTTTGAAAATAATAAATATACTAAACCATATTAAACTATTATATGAATTTCAGGATTTATACAAGTTGATTTGGATGATGGAACTCGTAGACATACATACATAGTGCATTTTTTGAAGTCAAAGGAGAAACTTGAAAGGACAAAAAATGCACTGTGTTACCCAACCTGCGCCTTGAAATTTTTAAACTTGCCAATACCATCATCCAATTCTAGACACAATATTCTTTTCAATAATTCACCCAAACCAAACTCAAATCTGTTCAGTCAGGCTTAGTCTACCGGCCACTTGGGTTTCGAACTTCTTAGTTATCCATTATAGCTCAGGGGAATACATTATAATTGTAATCTTTGTCCCGAATTCAACGAACCACTTAAATTTAAACATCGGGTCGTCTAAACTTAAACACGTCTGTGCCGGCGTCCCATGATTATTCATTACGAAACGGAACGCATGATATCTGTCACTTACAATACTATCTTTGAATCTTGATTGGTTTCGTGATAGGGATTATTCAATAGTTGTCATAAATTCGCTGATTTCACGCCCATCTATATCTGAGCTATCATGATAATTTATGTTTTTTCCATCCCAATCAATGCAATGGCACATCTTATTTTATTGTTTTGCTCATCTTCGTTGAATGCATCAGAAATATTATTAAGAACTATCGAATGTTAAAACATATCGTTGCAGAGTCTTGTTGCTAGATTTAAAATGTCGGTGATTTCTCATCTTCTATTGAAATATTATTCTAAAGAGGTTAACGATTCGTCGACATCCTTAAACTATAATATTACTGCTGTGACTAGTTTTTCAGTGTCTGAGATTGCATTTATTTGTGTTTTAATTATATCTTGTCACGGAAAGTGGTTGTGACATCTGCTGCATACTTTTGCTCCAAAATCTTCGTCTCTTTTCGTTCCGTTATTGCAATACACTGGCGTATGCTTCATTTATAAGGAAAGCACGTATGCCGTTGTTCTATATACTTGACCACATCTTTAGATCAATGCGTGTTGGCAAAGAACTTCGGCTGAATGATAAACGATTTAAGCATTGCCAACAAGCAGTGTTTCTGTCTCATCTCGATTTTGGCTGGAATTCGGATGCGGTAGAATTAAAAAAAATACCTATAAATTTTCCTATTTGCTGTTTGCAGTATGTTCCAATTTCGTGCTCTATTTAAATGCCTGATTTATAGGTTAGTTGAAAACTCTCATAATTATGAAATTTAATGGTGTTCTAGTTTATGTTGCTTAATGCAATCTATGATTCTCAACTTCACCTACTAACAATCCAATTCCTTAATCAGTGGTAAGAAGCGGTGATAGCCTAGTGGTTAGGGCGTCAGCCTCCTGAGATCAGAGGTCGGCGGTTCGAATCCGGGCACGCACCTCTAACTTATCGGAGTTATGTGCGTTTTAAAAAAAATATCACTGCTTCAACGGTGAAGGAAAACATCGTTAGGAAACCTGCACGCCTGAGAGTTCTCCATAATGTTCTCAAAGGCGTGTGAAGTCTGCCAATCCGCACATGGCCAGCGTGGTGGACTATGGCCAAACCCTTCTCATAATGAGAGGAGACCCGTGCTCTGTAGTGAGCCGGTAATGGGTTGATCATGATGAATCAGTGGTCAAGCAATCCCATCATTTTAAAAATAATTATTGATCGAAAATATATTGATTACATTCATCTAAAATTTATTGGTGTGTGTGATAATATGTTATTATTTGATCCGTAAACACTATCCCTGTATATGTAGTTATTCGAGAGCCTTTAACTCTCAAGGGACACGGATAAAGGCGCAATCAAGGTATCGAGGTCATACCAAGTCGAATAAAACCGATAGAAACAAAAACTTTACGGAACCTGTCGGGGAAAAGATTTACAAAGAACACGTGATTTTGTGTAAATATCCTAAGAGTGGAATAGATAAACAATTTTAACCTTGAGTTGCATAAACACTACTTTTACTTACATTTTGCTACTTATAGGCCAAAAATATTTGCTTTTTGTTACATTATTTCTACTTGGTTGTTATGTTTTATTTGTTTGCATTATAAATTTTCCGATAGTGTTTTTTATTTCAGGTAATTTCCACGCTGTGCGGAAATTTGATGGATTTCATACATGTGAGTATTTTTGTATTTTTATTAATCTTTGTTTTTACGTTACGGCCTTCATTAGAAAATGCAAAAGAGAATGATCGACGAAAGAGAGGGAATTAGATCTGCCGAAATACGCTCTCTATATAAGTTTCGCTCCGACACCGGACCACTTCTATTAGATGTTAACTTTACAATTCGCACAGCCTTTAACTAAGCAACGTACTATTGCCAACTAGACTTGGCTACCAATCTATAATTGCTATGGTATCATATGATACTTGCATATCCAGGGACTTTAGCAAACCGCAGAATAACGCCTGCATCTCATCTGATTCTGCATCCGATAAACCAAGAGTCCTTTGATAGGCTGCTATTTTACGGTAATAATAAAATGGAACGATTCTTCAGACACCATGAACCGGGATGGCAATACCGAACAACGCAAATACTCATCGTATTTTAATTCAAGAATTTTCAGTTGTGTTTCGGTTACAAGAACACCTATAAAACGTTTTATTTACGTGGCAGATGTTATTTTATTACTCTGAACGGGTCTCGAGACTCCCAGCTATAAAATAATCAAAACCCGTGAGATTTCTTTGTGGTTATGTTTCATCCGGGAATAGAGCGAATACTGCTCCAAGGCCTGCCTTATGCCTCATTTTAAGCTTTTTATTCTGAGGTTTATTAAGAAGACCTTGGATCGAGCTCGTAGTATAGAAACACCAAATAATTTATGCTATAATTCTCTCGTCTGCCAGAGTAACGAAGTTCTAAGAAGCCCTTGTAAATCACAATTTAAACTTTCTATTGTAAACAAACTCAATTAGAAAGTTTATAAAAGATTCAAATGAATGTCTTTTTTATTGTTAGACAAATATATACATATTGCAGAACTGCATGTATTATTATCCATCATGATCAACCCATTGCCGATTTACTACAGAGCACGAGTCTCCTCTCAATATGAGAAGGGTTTGGCCATACATAGTCCACCACGCTGGCCATGTGCGGATTGGCAGACTTCACACACCTTTCAGAACATAATGGAGAACTCTCAGGCGTGCAAGTTTCCTCACGATGTTTTCCTTCACCGTTGAAGCTAGTGATATTTTAATTGCTAAAAAACTCACATAACTCCGAAAAGTTATAGGTCCGTGCCCGGGTTCGAACCCCCGACGTCTGATTAGGAGGCTTAAGTCCTAACCACCAGGCTATCACAGCTTTATTATCCATGTTTTATTATCCATGATTTGTGTAATTAGATTATTAATATCTTCCTCATGAGATTCTACGTACATGAAAATTATGACTGCGGAAAGAAACTTTTTGTGATGAAGCAGGTAAATGTCACGTCGTCGTAGGTACTCTGTAGAACCAGACATGTACCAGTCATTAATAAAGTTACGGTCTCTTAACTACACTTCTTGTGTTCGCATAAACTTCTCGGGATTTATTACAATAGATTGTGATAACAACAGCTGCTATCTGTATCGTGTCTGAGTCGAACACAAGTTCGTGTCGGCAGGAAAGCGGGATATGTTTATAAGTGCAGTTGCATCGTGGTGTTGTGTTTTTAAGCTGTTTATCAGTTTCTGGCGGTATGTGTGTGTGTGTGTGGAGTCACTAGCGCGATCTCGGTGCGCGAGCCGACGGTGTGTGGCTGTGTGGGTGTACTCGGTGACGCGCGCGGAGCGGTCGGAGGCGCCAGTCGAGTTCGGAACGTCGCGGGGCTGCCGCGCTGTCGCCGCGTTGAGCCCTGTCTCTCGATCACAACTTTGTGTACTGGAAACTTTTGAACACGATTTTCGCAAAGATACCCCATCAGCGCGCACATTGCCACCCCATCTGTGTCCCGTGCGGAGTGTCCGAACGCATCTACGTGATCGGTTGCGCGTGTTTCAGAGTCCGTCGGTCTATTTTTGAATATTCACTAAACGCTTCGCTGCGAAGTTTTCGAAACGCAGCCCGCCAGCCGGGTTAACGGCCGCCGTGTGCAGCGCCTGCATCACATCTCTTGTGTTTTTGTTGACGGATAACATTTGTGTGATTAAACTCATCTGTGGGACCCGTGACACGTTTATCTGTAAGTATGACCCCGGTTAATTCACTTTGATACTAGCTGTATACACTCTGAGCGAATAAGATTCAGTTTTGATTATCCCACGTAACTTCGGACCGCAAACAAAAGTGTAAGGTGATTTCGACTCTGTAACCATGACTATTGCTAGCATGTGAGCGAGAGAATCACTGGGTGCGCCTATAGTTATGTATATGGATGTATGTGTACAACCGACTATATGTACAAACGATTATATGTAATCATGTACTCTGACTATATTGTAAACTTATTCGAGTAGGTACGTACCTACTTACTTTATTTTGTTGTAACTTGTAACTATACACGTTGCGTTATCATTGTTAGTCTTTATTTCATAGTTTTTTATTTCATTTAGAATCGATTACTTACAAAACTTAACTACTTACTAGTTTTACATGACTTATATTAATCGCTATTTTATTAATTACAGTACATTCAAATGGAATGTTTTCTGAACAGTTTTGATAAGATCGCGAAACTCAGACAATGGAAAATTTACAAATTGTTTTACCACTTTACTAGGGCTATCAACGTCACCATTTGGTATAATCCTAACGTTAGTAATTTTAGCATTTCATTATGGTGAAACTGAAACGAATCGAAATGTATTTTGCGATGGTAAAACTAACACTGCCACCGAGGCTTCGCCCGCTTATCATGTACGCATTTATTACTACAGTGGGAGAAGTATTTTACTAAATTAAATGCAAAAATGCAAAAGTTGCCACGCGAAAGACGTGAAAACTAACGAACTTGTATCGTTGCAAATAATTATGAAATTCTTAAAAGTCTTTGAGGTTTGTGAGTAAAATCCGTTCAACCATTTAATCATCAAATGCCAATAGAACTGTGCTTTGACACTCAAGCTTTATAAATATTAGAAAAACCATTCCTATAGAAGAAGGAGTAAGCAAAGGAGAGCACTACGAGTACTAAATTTTATCTTAAATCTGAAGATAAGATTGATGAATGATTCCGTCGTAGATGAAATCAACACGAACCGTGTGTTATTTTGGGATAAAAAGTAGGCTAGGTCACTTTAATACGTTGCCCAGTTACTGCGTTAAATAAAGACAAACCAACACACACATTATTTTAGACATCGTCATTAGGAACTTAAAAACCGGACATTGGACAACTAAAAAAAAAATTAATATTATTCTGTGTAAATTTCATAATTTACTGTTTTATATTTTTTACTGGTACGCATCTTAGTGGAGCCGGTTCCCCTGGCAGAGGCGCACATATTGCGCATGCGTTCATAATCAACTTAAGACTGGGTTCCTAAACGAAATAATGTTATAGATTGATAAGTTATGTGTTTCACTAAAATGATTCTCCAGAAAGGTACAGGTATCTGTTTATTTACTTACCTAGCTGCTACCAATACTAGTGACAAACTCAGGATGTTCTAATATGGTAGGCACTTACCTACCCGATTTCTCAGGTTCAGATTGCGCCCATGGCATGAGTACCCTTGAGGATAATTGTATAATTGAAGTTATATTCATCTTCATTATTTCATTCGGTTTCATGTGTAGGTACTCTTATATGGATTTAAGCCTGAAGCTGAAGAAATGTACTAATAGTCACCTCACTAAATGACTCTAAGACGCTAGAATAAAAACCTTTATGTGGTAAAGTGCGCGTTGATTGAGTTCAAACACTTTTATCATCTCAAGTTCGAACACAGTAGTGTTCCAAAATGATTGTGATAAAGAAAGACCTATTAACAAGAGAAGAACAGTTTATTGTCCAAAGGAGGTCCAACACGTCTCAAATATTGGATCATCATGATCAACCCATTGCCGGCTCACTACAGAGCGCGGGTCTCCTCTAAATGTGAGAAGGGTTTGGCCATAGTCCACCACGCTGGCCATGTGCGGGTTGGCAGGCTTCACACGCCACACATTATGGAGAACTCTGAGACGTGCAGGTGTCCTCATGATGTTTTCCTTCACCGTTGAAGCAAGTGATATTTTATTTTTTTTAAAACGCACATAACTCCGAAAAATTAGAGGTGCGTGTCCGGATTCGAACCGCCGACCTCTGTTTAGTAGGCTGACGCCCTAACCACTAGGCTATCACCGCTTCAAATATTAGATACCAGTGCTTAGCCGCAACCATATCTGATAGTAAATGATGATGATGCAGCTCAAGATAGCACGTTTGGCAATACAATTTCTATTCACTCTCAAATTAAAGCTATCCACAACAACGAAGAAGACAGAAGCCGCAATAGTACACCAGATATTTGCGGTATGTATAACAGATGAAAAAAACAAGCAGTCGATGAACAAATACATAACGGTTGACCTTTTGGATTCTCAACTCGATGATGGAAAAGAAATCGTAAGAAATCTGGCAGTGTTAATCAGTTATTTGACTGCTTCGGAAATGCAAATGCTGCCATCAGAGCTACATATCCGTTGGTCCCAGAAGAAGAAAATGTGTGAAGCCACAGAATAAAGCGAGTATAACCAAGATAAATTAGCAAACAACAGTCGATAAACAGCTTACATTAAGCACCGGAATGGATGCGGTCCTATGTAAACATCACCAAATTGGTTTTAGTTGACGCTGCAAACAGCCTCCCTGGCTGAGAAACTATTATATAGAAATTTTGTATAATAATGAAGTAGGTGGAGTTTCATGAGACATATTTTGTCGGGTATCTGAAGATTTAAATTACTTACCTATTATTTATACACCTCTAGTGACAACTTCGAGGTATTTAGTTAATTAACTTATATATCGACGTGGAGAAGTATATTTGCAACAAAAGAGTCACGATTTTGGTTTCTATACGAGTACGCCGCTGGTCTGAAACTTTGCGAAGAAAGAAGCAGTACTGACGTAGGCGTAACAACTAACCCTGTAAATGATATTTTATTGTTAAGACATATGTATTTTTATCTGATTGCTACTTTTTATAACCAAGTTTATTTTGGTTCAATTCAGACAGGCTAGTCATTTTCTTTATTATTTGAATCAAGTCCCGCCTTAACATCAGTGCCTTATGCTGTAAATATTGAAATATGACTTACCTATTGCTGAGTTCCTAGTGAATTTAACTTATTATGTTAATAAACGTTATTTAAACGTCTTATTTTCTATGCAGTTGTCAAATTTACGTTTGGTCGTCAGTAAAGAATGATATATTTACGCTAACTGATGTGAGCCCCTAATGTAACTTATCATTAGAGTTTTTGTGCAAGTTTTTATGTACACTAACGACAAATAAAAGTAAGCGTTATTCTGTAATTTTTTTCATATGTCGGAAAAAACGTCATGTTTTACGCCAACTTTTATGTCATGCTTTTTAACTTGATAATAAAATTACTTTTGATCTTCGCTTCTTATTCTTCTTCTCCATCATCGGTCCTTAGTATTGCGTATAGCGTATGGCACGCAAACCAAACATGACGGTCCTCGGTCGTCTATTATTTTAACAAAAAAGTTTAAATATGTACTTGAATAGTGCTGGAAGCTCTGGATGTCGCCTGATATATGAGAATGTATAGATTCTTCGCACCCTTCAACCTTGTCGACATGCCTGACTAAAAAACGTGTATTAATTCGGCTTACCAGTTAGCTCAAGCTTAGCGGATTCAATTTGTTAGCATAAAAAGATGTTTCGTTTCATTTTATAAAAGTTATCAATATACACGCATTTAGGTATTCCGTGTATAATGAGTAATGGAGACCCTATCTCCGAGGTCAGCTCGGTCAAGATATAATGTACAGCTTTTTGTATGAATGAATTATAATTGTATATGAACTAATAATCATTTAACATAATAATATTAAACATTATTTTTTTCTTTTAATTAGGTATCGATCATTATCTAAAAATTTAAAATGAATCTGTTTATTTGGCGAAGGCTTCTTCTAAGCCCAGTTCGTTTGGGACACACGTGTTTAGTTATAAGTGTGTTAGTTAAAATAAATAAAGAAATTATTTTGTATTTAATGCAAGGTTTATTAAAATTAGATACACATTTCATTCAGTAAGTTAAGGATGATTATAATATAAGGTTAGTTAACATGTATTAAAACGTTCTAATTATGTTCCCCGTAATCCTGTTCATGTTTTTTATGATAGCCATGATTGGAAACGAAAATAGAAGATGGTAGAAGAATTATTTGTCACTGAAATTTGATCGGCTTGTTCTTGTGATATCAAGATCAAGAAATGATGGATAATATTAAAGAGCTAGCGGTAACCAGCCATTTGGTCCGCGTACAAGTGCTAATGATCAACCAAGGAAGCTTAGTAAAATATGAGAGGACTATAAATATTAATTCGGTTTTACACACAGCAGGAGTTTAAAAGGATAGGGTCTTTGGTATAACTCGTATTCATTTTCATTCGTTCTAGGTATAATGTTATTGAATGAATACTGACACAGGTACGACCGGTAATAGGAAATTAGGATCTCGTGCAAATAGTTTTACAGTAGATTTCTATTACAGTTTTTTTATTCATCGAATTAGTGTCCGACCCCACGCACGAAATACGATCTCCAGTGATCGTAGTTTACTTTCCTTTCGTGCTACATATAGCCATGTTATTTCCAAATATCCAATTAGTCCCATCAATAATACATTACTTAGGAGATGTTTAGTTAATTCATTCTAGAATAATTATAGAGTTTGTTGATTTTGGCATTCGTCCAATGTATCAATGGATATTCAAAACAAATATGGGAAAGTTTTATACCATAAGTTATTTGACAGGCCGTTTTAAGAACATATAAGTTAAATTAGATATTTAAGTTGTTTATCAGAGAAAACTAAATGACCAGTCAAAATTGATATTGAATTAATTGGGATTCGTTTGAAAAAGGTTGAATTTACCCGGTTGATAATTGTAAAAGGTATCAGTGAACGAGAACCTGTGAAGTGAGAAACTGTTTAATAAGTGGTTTTCTAGTGTAATTGTTGACTGGGTTGATTGTCGGGCCGTGTTGATGTCTAACTTAGCACCAGACAAAGAGCTTTATAGGTTTCAGTCATCAGGTGTACTCGTATAGTGTGTTGTTATACGAGCAACAAACCGATATATCGTTCCCAAATCGATTTCCTTGAATGAAACCGAATTAACGTGAAATAAACCGGTTACACATCTTTTGTTTCGAAACCGGGTTCAAGCCCTGCTCTGGCAAACTGAATGTACCTTAAATGGACCATTTGGCACAAATACATTCAAATAAGAAGTATTACAGTATAGAGACCAATTGATTTTATTCTTTGTACCATCTGTCTGTGTTACGACTTTGACCCTGATCAGTCCAAAAAGGTAGTAATTTTGCGATCATCATCATGATGAACCCATTACCAGCTCACTACAGAGCACGGGTCTCCTCTCAATATGAGGAGGGTTTGGCCATAGTCCACCATGTGCAGATTATATGATTGGCAGACTTCACACGCCTTTGAGAACACTATGGAGAACTCTCAGCCGTGCAGGTTTCCTCACGATGTTTTCCTTCACCGTAGAAGCAAGTGATATTATTATTTTGCGATATCTTTTTCAAATAGGCAGTCAACTACGTAAGATTCAATGTATGTAGAAAAAACATGATGTACAATGTGTATTAATTGGTACAAAATTCACAGAAGAAGATGACTGCAGTATAGATGATTACTACTAAGATAATACGTTGCGTAAAGAGTATTAGATACGCTTGCAAAAGTGGTGTCAATCACATAGCGGTCGTTCACTCTAACTAAAATATATTCAAACTCAATTCGATCAACGGTTTCAGTACCGTGTTATTAGCTCAATATATTTTGAATATTGAGCATTGATTATTACATAGAAAATGTTAAAAAAATATGTAAAACGATGTAAAAATAAGAAAGTCAACTTAAGAATTACACGGGTCATGAAGATTAAATATGGGAATTCAAGATATTTAACTTCCATAACGCGAATTATAAATAAGTTTCATATGTAACCGTAGGTTTGACTCACATTCTCTCCTAAGCGTGAGGAGGCCCAGTCGTGGGACGTAAAATATGTAAATTGTATGGTTAATATTATTTTGATCTTTAGCGAGCTAAAACAGACTACCACAAAACTTTTTCTGCTTCTACCATTTAAATCTAAGGTTTCTATATATAAGCTAGTATTTGTTACCAACTTAGTGCGACCAATATGAGATTTTCAAGTTATATTATAAGAACGAATTGATGAACAGACAGTATGACCTCATTGAAATGTCCACTTCAAAGTGTCAATTAATTTTGAAAAGAAATATGTTTGTACAGTGACGAGTATTCGATAAATATTCATCGATATAAGTGTTACGATTTCTTATTCATAATATTGACGTCGAATAATTATTATTTCGTAGTTTGCATTCGGGTTTTTCAATTAAAAATATATCGTTACTATTTGATAGAGCACTAGATTGTGTTATTTAATTAAATATTGACTTCTTTTTTTTTTGCATATAAATTTATTACGAAATTTAATAGGTTCTTAATAAATTGAAAAGTGACTGACTGACTACGCAACACCTAGCTCTTGAAAACTATGGTTTTATGTTCTCTTAATAATGTTCAATGGATAAAGGCCAGACTATTTAGAAGTCCCACGGGTTAGGACCTTGATCCCTATAGTTTTAATTATTTGCAAATGGGTAACTAGTTAAAATAATTTATTACTTTCCTGAGGATGGTTCGTCATGTTACTGGAAAATATATTTGAATGTTAGTTTAATCAAAAAACTATTTACCTAAGTAATGAAATTGTATAATCATGGAATTTAAGAATCTCACACTTAAATTGTAAATGCGAATACATATATAAACGTATGTAAGTGTGTTTGTGTATTCGTTCGTTGTACTATCACACATACGTGTATGTTTGTAAAAAAAATGGCTGAATGTAGATTTTAAAGTTTATATTTAACGTAAGCCTACAGATTTTTTTATTACTTATTAGTAATAAGGATTCATAGATGTGAAAATTGCCCCACTTATTTATTTCATATAAGTATTTTAGATATTCTATGTAAATACAATTAAGTAAGGAATTTAAAGACGTGGATAAAAACGTTCAAAAATATATTTATGAACATTTTAAAAGCTTTTTTAAAGTCTATTTGAATAAAGATAATTTTGAGTTTGATAAAACTTATCTAACCATGAAAACGTTAGGTATCAGGTGATTGATTGTTCGATATAATTCCTAAGCGATTTTTGATGACGCAACGTGCTTTATTTGGAAACCTTGCTGAAACTGATTTGAATATTCTACTGCTAAAATAAAATAACGCTGAAAATGTTAATAATAAAATATTCATCAATATTTTAAGTTCTATTTTATTCACTGCTTTGAAAATTCACATTCAATTAAACTTTAAACGAAGGTTTTATGTATTTATGGCTATACCCGATATTAATAACGTGTTCACAATCCAAATAAATTATTTTAGTCTGATATGATACCAATAATCACGTCAATAGGCTCACCATTTGTTTTCCACGAATAAGAAAGCACTAATAGAAATAACGTTGACCCTTAAAAAAATACAATCTCATTATATCAAACAGAATGGACTCACGAACATAAATGAATAAATAGTAAATTTTAGTAGTTCATTTAACACATAGTACAAATTGGTCAAAAGGTTTGACGACCTTTCGCGTTCTTTGCTTTGTTGGGGATTAAAAAAGGTGCATGCAAAATGAATTAGCTTTATGATCATATAATAAGGAACTAAGGAACTTTGTAAGGTTTCTATCATATTGGGATTATCATCAAAGTTAACCTATTGGTAACACACTTCTCCGATTAGAACTTGGCTAACATCTTTGAAGATAATGAACGCAATATGCCTCTAACGAGCGTATAGTACATACTCTTTTATCTAATCAGTATTATTGTTTATGCTAGGGTTTGTAAACTTTCCCATGTTGTTTATTAAGAGAATATAATATATGATGTTAGCGCGAGTTTTCTATTCAACGATAGGCACGGAAAAACATATCATGTTTATGCGTATTCAGTCATGTCGGTTTATAGGAATGCACGTAATTCAACTCGTCACGCGATGGTTTGTTACGCCAAACAATATAAATTGTGGTAAATTCCACTTCGAGAAAATTATTTATCTTCTTGCGAAACATCGGTATCTTGATATAAGTTAACAATCTGAGTGTATCTGGAAAGGGTGACAGACTGATTTATCAACGCACAGCTTTACCACTAACTTGACGGATCGTAACGTTGGCAAAGCCGCTGACAAAAGCCTGTTTAAAGTATACATCGAGATGGTATTTGACTTGCGGTGTCGAGAGTAGATTTGAACATAAATGATTACATTAACAAAATTATTATTAAACTAATCTGTGATCTATTTCGAGCTAGGCTAAACTAAGCTCTGAATACTGCTGCCAATATCTGAAGACAGGCATGCAGATTCTAGTTAACCTGCCACTTCTCTCTTCCTTTTACTGACATGCAACCGACATTGTTTTAGCACGGCCTTTCAGTACGGCAATAACTCAAATCTTAAAAGGTTATACGGAGATTTTACGTTACAGAATGGAGTTTTGGACAATTGATAATAAGAAATTTCTATATAACACCGTGCTTATATTTTTCGCCGTAAAATATAATAAGAAACTCCCACTTTATGATGTTAATGTGGGATCAATTTTAAACACAAATATTTCTGAAAGTCAATCGCTAAACCATTAACCACAATTCTTAGTAATATTCCATTCGGTTTACCAAGTGATGCGTGTTAACGTATTCATGAACACACATGCATGTTGGAGCTACTAAACAATATATTACAAGCATGTGATTGTTCCAACCAATCGCTTATTCAATTGCAAAATTGCTTATCCAAGATCCGATCCTAGAGACGGCAATATATAACTACAAACTAGCAGTAATGCGTATACGTTCAATGAGACAGTGTATATTGATTAATATAGTCATTGTGTTCTAAAACATTATTCACGTCATCTTCTGTTTTAATTTCATCTGCTTTAGAATTTAGATATTTATATAACATTAGTTAAAGAGTATATCTAAATTGTAATTATATATATATATTATATGTATATATATGTTACTTATAACATCTAAATTGTAATGTTGTTGTTTCTTACCAACTTTTAGCTTCGTTTACTGGAAGTAAAATCGTTTTCGCTAGGCCCCAACATCCTGATACGAAGCTAGAAAATATATTGACAAATTTCTTATCAATTGTAATGTTCATGTGTGGAATTGGAAGCGGTGACAGCCTAGTGGTTAGGGCGTCAGCCTCCTAATCACAGGTCGGCGGTTCGAATCCGGGCACGCACCTCTAACTTTTCGGAGTTATGTGCGTTTTAAAAAAATTAAAATATCACTTGCTTCAACGGTGATGTAAAACATCGTGACGAAACCTGCACGCCTGAGAGTTCTCCATAATGTTCTCAAAGTCGTGTGAAGTCTGAAAATCCACACATGGCCAGCGTGGTGGACTATGGCCAAATCCTTCTCATATTGAGAGGAGACCCATGCTTTATAGTGAGCCGATTATGGGTTGATCATGTGTGGAATTTCCTTATTTCCCGACTCTTGTTCGTTTAATGACTGCCTTAGAATTGACATTTTAAATCTTGATCGATTGTTGATAAGCGCATCAGTTTAAACACCCGGATCTTTAGATATCTTGTTATGAATTTGTGTTCTTCCACAAACCCGCTACTATCTCATCCATGGCGTATATCTGGCGCCTCTTAATTGCCCTAGACTAATAATTATTATCAGTTCGCGTGCGGCGCCCCGCCCTCTCCGCCGGCTAAGATACGCAATTACCACTACCAGTGTCTGTACTCACACACTCGCTAACTAGTACTTTAGCACGTGCTATAAATGTAACTTTAAACGGGGTCACGTGGAAAATAATGTCTCGCACTTTTTACTTATATTATACTTATATTATAAAAATCGACAAGTCTTGTCAATTTCTAGACATTGAGATGAAGCTCATTGTCGAATTGACGCAAATCGCCATTTGTCATGATACAGACTTTGCTATTTGTAATTCAAATTGGTAGCTCTGTTTTTGAAATTGGCGCGATAATATGCTGTCTTTGATTAAGTTTTATCATAATTTGAGATTCCAAGCAACAAGCGTTTAGAAAGTTAGACGGATAACTAAACCTTGTGATTAAATGGTCGTATGTAGTTCGTGTGTTTACAAGTGTTTCCAGCGAGTTTTTATTACTTATGGTCATTTAGACAATAATTAAATTCGATATCATTTTCACAATTCTGTAATGACAACATATTTTGATAATCTTTAACAATCTAGCCTAGATCTAAGTTATAGATCATAATAAGTGTTTGTGATTTCGTGTGTGATTATAATTATCTTATCTTGATTTTTGTGTAACAGTTTTCGTGAGTTTCGTTACGAAGGAGTAATCTAGGCTGCTTTCTGCCTCGAAACGGAATGGAAGGCGAATTTTCTCTGCTACTGTACACCTTTTTTTTTTGTTTACGGTGGGGAAATCTCCTAGTGAGATACCCGACTATTGCTTTAGGGAAAAGCTCGAGTTATGTGGGATTTTTACCCACTAAAAAAACTGCTACTATATACGTAGAAAACAGAAAAACTTGCTATAAATTCGTCGCCTGTAAAATATCGCAGTTTTCAATGGTGATCAAGAATAATGAAAAAATTATACTTGTTTCAATGATTTATCGCAATTTATTATTATTATGTAAAGCAACGAGAACTTACAAGAGTTTTCAACTTTTTTGCACGAATTAAACAAAATAACACTAAACACAGCAATACCATTAAGTAAAGCACACCATTAATTCCTAAAGGTGAACAACCCTGGTTGCGCTCGGAGCAGCCACGTCTGGAATAATAATCATTGTTACTTGCGACTCTATTATATTAATTTTAAATGCCGTTTTTTGCAGGAATTTCGCATTAAGCTTAATAAAAGCTTTCACCATTGCAAAATTTTCCATTGTCACATGCTAAGCGGTCAACTGCTTCTGCGTTTGTTATATACATTCATATTCGATTACAATTTACGAAGTTAGTTTTTCGTTTTTTTTTAATTTTCACTAGGTACTGGTTTAGTTCTAATCATCTTAGTTTAAAAAATTTAGAAATACAACACTACCCACTTGAGTGTCACGCTTTCGCAAGCTGTCGGTTCTCTCTTCATACACGAAAAAATCTAGCAAGAGAATATCTCATATATAAGAATTAGTAGAGTCAATGCAATGGCATGCAAGCAAACTTTAATAAAACATATTTTAAATGTCAAATCTGCCCATCGTATTTAGCCTCCCATATTGGGTCAAAAAGAGATACAAAATGGGTTTTTTCTCATGTCGTTTTTAGTTAATTGGAAATTGGTGCTACCCACCACAACTGGGAGATATAAGTATTATATGTTGTATTCCAATAAGAATTGTACCGATAAACCATACATGTTACCGTCGATACAGTTCAAAATGATTCAAATTTAATAACGTAAAAAAAAAATCATATTGGAATACTACTTGCTTAATTTTATTATGTTAAATAATTAAATCAGTGATAAAGTTAGCTTATTGCTAGTAACAAAGTGCTTTATGTTCTCCTAAACATGCATTTTCTCTCGGAGTTGTCGTTCTAAAGAAAGCTTTTGCCTAGCTATGAGACTTAATAATGATGCCAATCGAATTTTTCCTTATCCGCACGTGCAAGAGATCGTTTCGAACATTCTTTAAATGAGAGCTCAGTCAGTTCGTTTAGTAGGTAAATCATATTAATGAATAAAGTGTCGTTGTGTACTGTTTTATTGGATGTTTGACCTCGTGTTATCGCGGCAAGCCTCCTTCGTCATTACACTCGTATGTATACCTACAATCTACATAATCAACTGTTATTGCTACTTTACAGTGACGCGTTAATTCTCATTCGTATGCCATTTACAATTTAATGTTGTTCTTATACACCATTAAAATTCATTTTCTTTTTTCTCTTCTTGCACAGTACTGTGTGAATAGCTGTTTTGGTACTTTTAAAATCGTTAAAACCAGAAAGAAATTAAAATAGCGAAGCAATTATTACTAAATAAAAGGCAGGCGTATATTCTTGCCTATTTACAATTATTACGATATTTTAATTAAACTCACATATCAGTGTAGTAGGGTTAAATACTAGTACAGGATATCTCTTACAATATACAAAAATTTACAAATTGCAAGCTTCAGTTATAAACTTTTTAAACGTCATGTCACTCTGTAGTGACACTCGGGCTGGAAATCATATTATACAGAGAAAACTCGGCAAAAACTCTGCTCTTTTCCAACGCCACAATTTTACAATTTGCTTCATTCATTATTCTATCTTGTGGAAAATGGAAGTGGACCTAGGTGCTTCCAAGTTACTTTGTAAAAAGAAGAACATCGATTGTATAGCAACGTCTCTGTTTAAAAGTATTTTAACACATTGTTTAAATTATTGCATTACTAGATAGCCAATCCATAGCCAATGAAAATTCTCAGGACTCATGTTATGAAAGTATATATATCTACGGCTAGGAAAATGCCTCTTCTCTTACAGAAGTGAAGTTTCAAGGCTTACACCAACCCCACCTCTTGTAGGATCCAAGGTTTATTAGATTATTTTGGTGTTTGCTATTCAGTTCCCATACCCATTACATTATCGAAGATGAATCGACATTTTAGTCGCTTTACTAAGTATATACCATACGATATTACAAGATATAATAAGATTTGAATGCAGATTTTTATTCAAAAGTAATTTAATTTATTACGACGCTTTATCAGCTCCCGCTACTTAAGAATTATTATCATGCTTCATCAAAGAGATATCAGTCATACAATTGATATTCATAATTGTATAAAAGAATCTCTTAGTTTAATGATTATTAATCATCATCATCATGATCAACCCATTCTCAGCTCAATATGAGAAGGATTTTGGCCATAGTCCACCACGCTGGCCATATGCGGATTGGCAGACTTCACACGCCTTTGAGACACTTATGGAGAACTCTCAGGCGTGCAGGTTTCCTCACGATGTTTTCCTTCATCGTTGAAGCGAGTGTCACTTTAATTGCTTAAAATTCATTACATTAAATAAATTATTAATATTCGTTGTTAATGATGGAATCTGTGAACTTCTCTGCAAATCTCCAAACTTGCTTTTACTGTTGCTTATCCGAATGCGAAACAATATCTTAATCTACACGGCTCAAGTCGAACGCTTCGGCTGGTTACATAACATAATAAATAGTTTACACTAAAGCGTATTGAATCATTACCATTATCATCTATTGCTTTATAGCGACCCATAGGCCTATTGTTATCACGACCATAACATAATTATCGCCATCCATTTCTGTAGCATAAAATCTCTCAAGTGATTAATCAGCTACGCCGTTGAAGAAAACCTCGCATCCCCACACCCGATTGTAATCAGACAATTTGTTTTTCTCATCGTTATTATCTAGCTACGTGTCTGAAATGCTCACAAGCGCATTATCTACATCGATTATTCTTACCAAAAATTGTTGCACAACGCATTAAAAAAACCTTCTATTGTTCCAGTGTTATAAAGTGGCTATAAAAACAGTCTTGCTCGATAACCTGCTCGTTTGTAATCGCGCCCACAATTCTACACACGGACCACACGTGCGCCCACATCTCATTAATTCAATCGATACGCCCTCGTCGAAACATTTTGTTACAAACACTCACCGGTGCTACTTTATTGCTCTACGAATGATACGAAACGATTAGTTTTCGTTAACGTAGTGTCTTAGTTTCGTCATTGTTGCTTTTAGATTTCCAATTTACCTACCAATTCTATATTAACTGATTACTTTGGAAGTTCTTCTGTATATCCGTTTCTATCGGCCTTTCAATCGTAATCATTAATCGCGTTTAAACCGAATTCCAAAAAAACTAATTAGCACCATACATTTATCATTATTTTCTAATAAAGCCTAACTCCAACTCTTGCAATTGTAAATTGAGGCGGTAAGATGTATAAAATAGTTTCATAGGTATAACATTTGGCAAACCGCAAATCGTTGATTTACTAGTTTTAGGAAAATATAGCTAAGATACGATACTTATTCCGCTTAGTAAGATAAAAAAAGGAATACCTACCTCTACCACTCTCTTATGTAAAAATATGCTTCAAGACGGAGCATTATCCAGTTAACCCAATCTTCAGAATATTTCTATACATAGGTTTACAATTGAAAGTGCTTAGGTAAAGCTGACTAGCGTCTCGCAGACGACGGATGCATTTAAAGAACATTATAAATGCATTAGCCTGATAAAAATCCGCTACATCCTTTCCACCGTCTACGGTTTTACAAAAGCATTCTCCTAAAGTATTGAGAAGTTTGGATGTTAATACGGTTATATTAAAATGTATGGAGCAGTTTCCAAGCTCGAAGTTATTTGTCGGCGTTTATTTTCTGTCGCCAACTGTGAGGGCACGACCCCGTTTGTGACGTCACGCTCCAGATGAATGAACACCTACCCCCAACTCCCTAAGTTCTACCTAACGGTCACTTTTATAGGAGCTCGAATATCAAAGCCGCAACATCTGCTCTGCTCTCGGAAATCGTTATCTGTCTATGTCTGGGACATTGTTTGTATTGAGTTTTTGCCGTCTTAAATTTCGGCAATAGCAGCTCACAAAAACTGTGGGAACAATGCACAGAATAAGCAACGTCGTATTTATTGTTTAAATCTTTTTGGTTTTTTAGCAAAAGTGCTAAGGTAAAAACTTACGTACAAATGTTCTGCAATGTGATTCTTTAACTAAAGCAGTCGAGATCACGCAGAAGGCTACCAATGGCGAGCATGCTCGTCATCCCGATTCCGGTTTGGTTTCTTGAAAAAACAACAAAAGGCCGTACACTTGAACAACCACCGTATTTGGTCTAATGTGAACCATCCTGGTCGAGACTGCAACTATGTAAAATCCACACATACTCGTACATGAAAGTCTATAAGAAACAAATCGATAGGCATTTGGTGTATACGGTAAGTTATAAAACAGTAATCCAGGGTCAATTTATATCCTAATATTTTAAAAAGGTCGTTCAATATCTGATCAAATAATGTTGTTTGGACTTTCTTTGTCCACTTTAGAAAATTAAATTCCGCCTCATTGTTGTAAAACTAAAATAAACAACACAAATAAAAGAACAAACAAACGTTTGTAGAAAAATTATAGCTCTTAGTTTTATTGCATTCTGTAGCACTTTTGCCTGTTTAAGAGTAATCATCATCATTATCAACTTATTACCGGCCCACTAAACGGCACAGTTCTCCTCTTATAAGGTCTACCTTCTACTATTACCTTATAGTCCACCACACTGGTCTAGAGCGGAATGATCACTTCACACGCCTTTGAGAACATTATGGAAAACTTATGCCTGCAGGTTCTTTTTCGACATTTTCCTGCAGCGTCGAATCAAGTTTTTTACAATTTCTTGAAACGCACATAACTCTGGAGAGTTTGAAGTGCGTGCCGAAGATCGAACTCGGTCCCGATGAAAATAAGGCCGATGACATACCCACTAAGATATCCCCGTTATTTCCGAGAAGATTTACAATATTAATGATTTTTTTCCCAATGTTCGACTTTTACCAAATCTATAAAACACACAGTATATGTGTACACAAAAAGAATGAGTCTGTAGAGTGAGTAATTGTTTACATTTTGCAATCGACGCTTTCTTAAACGTAACGGTAAGATAAAATCCATGTTAGTATTTGGTAGGTGTTCTTTTCGATGGCTGTGTAGGCGCCTTGACCTTCCGTAGTCCGGTCTGTGACCGCATGCAAACAAGTCCTCCTATAAATGACTTGTTTCCCAATAGTGTTCCTGACGTACCTCTCGTTTATTCCATTGTCAGCAGTATTGTTGTTACCATGTACAATTACATCTAGTGCTTCATTGAAACTACTTGCACTGAATTTAAGTTTCTTGAACCCTGAAATAGCTTGCAAAGTTATTACCTTAGGGGCCACCAAACAAATAAACATACAGATATATTACAAGACAAATACTGTCTATATAAGGGCTTCAATAAAAGTAATATTGTCATAAGAAAGATATATTGAAATCATATTTCAATTTAGTTACCTTTATTGCCAGGAACTAAATATAGATGTTCAGATGAAGATTGTCGACATATTTCATAATCGGCTGTAAATAACTTAGTAGATATTTATTTATAAGGTTGAGCGCAGTTTGAACCAGGTGATCAAGCGCGTATATTAAATGTAGATTTACGTTTATCGTATTTATTTGTATGCAGAAAGCTGTAAGAATTCATAAATTGGTTTTGATTCGTTAAAATCTTATAAAATCAGCTACCATGCCGATATAATAATAATAATATGCCATTCATTAGATTATATTAGTTTCTGAACACATTTATATTACGTGATTACAACAGCCAAAATTATCATTAACACTGTAAACAAATTGTTCGCATCCTATGATCCCAAATCCCTTCACCTTCGAGTATAGTTAATTGATATAAAAAAGCATTATCAAAACTGGTTTTAATTTTGGTTCTACTTTGAAGTCAACCAGATTCAACCAGCGTCCGCAAACACAATTTATGTGCAATTTGTTAGGCACATTTAAATCGAGAACTTCCTCATTTATTATAACTATAGATTGTTGAAACTTTTTACTCAGAATTATAATCCCTAAATATAGAGTGTTAAGCGATGTAGTTAGACCTCTGTATTATTTGATATTTGGCATCAATGAATTCAATCTCAGAGATTTCGATTTCTCATAATGTCAATACCTCTTTTTATTCGACCATAGATGGTTGTTCATGATTAATACGAAGCCAATAGATCGTGTACACAGATAAAAAATCATGTCAGAACGCGTTGGAACATTGACATACTTCACTTTCATTTCATAACGGCGCATTCAGAGTACGAAAAGTAGTTGCCGTATGCTTTTTGTTTTGTTTTTTTTTGACGAGCAACAGCGGAAGCTTAGATTATGGAGCACTTAACAAGAACTATTGAATATGTCTGTTCTACTTTATGTCCACTCTTATTACCCTGTTTATTTTTGTTTTCCTTGGGGTGGGGTGTTACTACATTTTTTTGTTTTCTTTTCTTTGCAGTTAATGTCCGCTGCACCCGTGTAGTGTTTTGCCGGGAGGGTGATGGCTACAGGTGACCTTTTAGTGGTTATTCTTTGTGATTAGTGGTAGTGAGTCGTTGGAGCATCAGCGACGAGTGCGTGTAGTGTCGTTAGTGGTGCCAGTGATGTGACAGTCTATGGAAGTGTCAGGGTGTACTCGGAATGTTCACGAAGAACAACAGGGCCCCTGAGCGGTGCCATCACCCCTCGCATAGGAGCTGCAAGAAGAAAAAACAACCTCCGCACACACCCTGGAAGTACTTGATGAATTGCCCACTCGTTAGGAAATGTTTCGGTATAGTATTTTTTTATTTCTGCTTTAATTTTGATGGGTACATATGCCCCAGGGGTATTGGTTGCGTGCGGTTACGAATAACAGATTAATAAATATCTGTATCAACATAATATTTTTTCACGGAAAAGTTTCAGGTCGAGTTTAAAAATTATCCCTTATTATTTATTAAAGATGTACCCACAGATAAAATGGAAAATTAATTATATACCGCCAGAGTAAAAAATAATGAAAATAGACTATTTTGAGTTCGTTAGTAAATACTGATAAAATAAAGGTAACTAGTTATGTAAGCGTTGATGTTAAATGTTTACATTCTGTTACAAATTGGTTTCTACTAATCTACGTAATCAGTTTTTTTTTATTTTTTTATTTATCACAGTAACACAGTTTTAATTTGAATAACTAACTGTTGTTGCTTGTGCTGGAAATTTCCTTTAATTTATTTAGTCATACCGCGTGCAGCCTTGAACGTTGAAAACGTTTAGTTATTGTTTTGGTTTAAAAAAATATTCGGGCTTGTTGTGTTTAAAGTCGGTTGCGTTGTATTTGCTGGCCTCTTCTATAAATTGTCTTTAATAATTTTGTGTGTTGCCATGCTCCCTACGGAATTTTTACGTTAATATAACTTCAACTTGCTTTAACGTGTTTTAACTCTTCAGAGTTAACATGATTTTATTTTTAAATAACCTTCCTACTCGTAGCAATAAACGGGACACAATAACAATTATTGTTTTGTGTCACTCTGATTGCTTTTCTTAAATTGCATACTATGTTTTGCTTTGTTTGGTTTTAGTTTCATCAAAAATTGGATTTGAAATTTACTGGTCTATTACTTATACCGTGGAAACTCTAGATGTTCGTCGCATGATGAATGCTCCCGACCTTGTGGCGGCATTCCACGGCCATAGCTCGTTCCTTGGTCTTGTTGCTCGATTACTCGGTATGTATTGTGCGCTCTACTCAACGCCTCGTTGGTCTTGTATATAGCAATGGATCACGAGGTTCTGGGTTCGAGCCAAAAAATGTTAGGCTTTGAAATTAAAAATGTCAGTAAGTACCTGTGATTCTTGAAGATTAACGTCTCCAACCTGATGTGTCTGAGAAAGGTCCACACACACAGCTAATTTATTCCTTATTATATTACTACTTACTAATATAAACTAATGGGGTTTATTCGTCTTAAAGGACTTATATCGCATGAGACACACAGATTTTTATGATAATTCCTTATATCTCTTTAAATCTGCCAAACTGCTTCTTTAAGAAAAGAGGACATGTTAATAGCCTTAAGACGATGAAGGGGCGTTCTACGTTAATATAATAGAAAACATCAACAATATTATTAATATTGTAATTTAAGAAGGGTGTTGTCTTAGTAAGGCATGTTCTGTACCATGTCTCTTGTATATTTCGGATTTAAAGGCTTCTTTTGCTAATCTAACATAATTTATGAATAATTTAATTTCGATGGTGACGAATGGTAATCGAAATTTAATTATGGATGCTATCTATGAGCTTGGAATAATGTAATCCTTATAAGTTAACGAATATATTTATGATACTTCATTTGATTTGGTAATGTTTTTGGGGTAAGATCTTTAGAATAAGAGACTGAATAAAATTTATAGAAGACTAAGTAAGTGTCTCAAGTTATATTTTTGTTATTTAACTGCTCAAAGGCAGCATGTTGAAAGGTCGAAAACTCCGCAGTTGTGATTTGTTATTATTGTTTACATTTTATAACTCTCTGTTGAGATGAGTGTTAGCATTTATCAAAAAAGCTTGTTCTCGTATAAATGGAATATGCGCGTAATTGTATTGGTTACTTATGTGTCAATGTGTTGGTATGCTATTTCGGATATTGTATATTTCATCAAATACGATATCCTTTGACTTCGGTTTTTATGCGTTCTACGTACAGCTGTTTGAGTAAACATGATAAAAACAATAAACAACCATAATTATACTGCGCACCACAAGACTGATGTATAACACATAAGGTGTCACCCAAACATGTCCACCATTGTCCATTGTCTTTTTAAATTGTATTGACAATGGCATACATTCATTTCGGCCTACGGAACTCAAGGATCATTTTCATGTCGCACTTTTTCCTTACCTCAACAAATCGTCGGATCAATCGAGACATGTCTAACCTTTCCTTTATGGTAGAGACAAGTAAATAAAAAGAAGTTTTTAAACCTGAATACGTCCCGAGTCCAGACTCTGACTCATACGATTCTTAGTACCTACAGCGTAATTTCCGTGGTAGGTTCGAACTGAACCGGAATAGTACTCGTACTTATGTCTGGTAGAGATAATTGAACTACGTTCATATTGCCATATGATTTCTTCTAGTTGTATATTTTTATATTCTCTTCTATGCCCCATTTAAATAAAGGGTTTAAAAGTGTCCTTTAGTGAGTATTGGAAAAGTGTAAAAATATTTGTATTTTTTTCGGTCACCTGGATTGCTTCATACAACAAAGTCGAGCTGACATTTTCTCTTATTTCAATTTAGTGATTCAAAACAACTTATAATGTTGTTTTACAACAGTAATTTGAATCTAGATAAATAAATAATCACAACTTACTACTATTTTAAAAATTGGCACAAACCAGGTCCCATAACACCAATGAGGAAACTGCTTGCGCACCTTATTATTTCTGATATTGATAACCACTTGGTAACGGTTTGTTGACGCTTCATCATGTGCCTGTATTTAAGCATTTATGCTGTCAAATGCCTTACAATTTCCTATACGGGTGAAACTAATTAAATGCTTAAAGACATCTGTCACTATTATTAATTACCATATACCTTTTGCTGACCGATTTAAAGATCTGCATCAGCTGCTTTTAAATATAATGCAACCAAAGCTGGCACTATCCAATTCTATTAGTATGGTTTTCACTTTGTAGAGAAAATAAAAAATATACAATGATAATGAATAATCAATAAATGTAAGTCAGCAACAACAAGTACAAGTAAGTTTATGAAAATTGATCTCATACAACTATAAAATGCATACAGGATATAGTAAACAAACGGTGAACGACAAAGCTTACGCGCTAAATTTTTGCTTTTTTCTACGTTCGTTCCAACCGATTAATCGGGTAGATTAGTTTAGCGATTTGTTGAGTGAGCACACTTGTTGCGCTTTGGCAATGACGACGGGTCCATCGTGCGTTCTCGGTTGTTTCATTACGTTACATTACACACAGTCAGAGTCGACGAGCTGTAACTACTAGGTACCAGGGCCTCCCGATACTGGATAGCGTTTTAACGAGATTTTAATGCTTTGACTCGCAAAATTTATAGCTTCTGGCGCCAAGAAGTGGTGTCTTCAGGAATATACTCGTTAATAATCTGACGCGTAAGTGGTTTTTTTATGACTAACTTTGTGTTTGCTAAAATTTAATGTGGACTAACCTACATACAAAGTTGGTAAAGCCAAAAGGAATACCGAATGTTGATTCAAAAGATCAGATTATCTCCTGTCAATATGCTGTGTGGCTACAAAACATTACGCTCTTCTAGCTTTGTCTCTTGAATCTTTTCCATTCATGAGACTAACGTGCGTAACTGATTATTTTTGCTTCTGAATTTTTGCGATCTTTAATGGTAAAATATTCGTAAAAGACTCAACCCAATGACTCACGGTGCTTATTAGCTATGTGATTCAAATCATAACTCGCTAGTTCGCACTAAGTTAATATCAACTCAAATTTTGGGTGTTAGCGTAACATTTACGGCTGATTATAAATAATAGAAGCTCTTTTTGGACGAAATCGCAGGTTAGTTAGTCGATAGGCTTACGCGTTGCCAAACCAAAAATATTGCCGTTGATTCTCAATTCGAGGCGTGTACCTGGGGCGGGCGGCGCACGATTTTTCCCGGATGAATACATTACGAATTGCTTAGTATTCGCAGCTGGCATCGCAGATTGCGTTACCTTGTCGCCTCGGGGGACCCATTGCATTCTGCAACGCGGAAGCATTATTCGAATTACAATTCTCATTACTTGCTCGGAGTACATTTTAGTATGGGCATAATAAGTGTAGGCGTATACCTATTTCACATCTTCAAGTGTGTCCAGAGGGTCCATTGTCGTAGATTGACGGAGGCAGTTTTACGACCGCAATGCTTTCTAAAATTTGATTGGAATATTACGCCATTGTATGTACTGAAAGAGCGAAAGTGTCATTTATTTAGCTAAAAACAAATCCTATAATTTCAGTGTTATTAATACAAATTCGCGAGAGAACTTGTGGACACTCACAGTAGGCCTTGTCCACAAGTTCAAAATTGCTCAGCGTGCTATGGAGAGGGCTATGCTGGGTGTTTCTCTGAGGGGTAGAATCCATAACGAGGATCCTTAGGAGAACCAAAGTAACTGACATAGCCCATTAGCAAGATCAAGTGTCAGTGGGCGGATCTTATCTGTCGCGGAACCGACGGTCTTTAGGGCAGAGGTGTTGTGGAGTGGAGACCTCGTACCGGTAAGCGAAGCGCAGAACGACCTCCTGCTCGCTGGACCGACGACCTGAAAAGGATCGCTGGTGGCGGGTGGATGAGGAAGGCGGAGGACTGTGTGTGGTGGCGCGCTCTCGTAAAGGCCTGCGTCCAGTTGTGGGCGTCTATAGGCTGATTGATGGAATACAAATTCACAAAGCTAGGTTCGCCAGGTTACTTAGCAGGCGTCAAGCAATATAACAACAATGTTTTGAGAAACAAATTATGGAAAGTCTTTCGCCCACACGTCATGATTAAAAGCTACTGCCAAAAAAGGACAGTTCGCTAAAGTTTTGATTTCTTATCAAATATGGTCTTCTTCATTGAAGAAGAACTTATTTGATTATACATGCTTGTATGGATATTTCTCATGATAAAGCATGAGTGCTTAATACCAGACATGTTACAGAATGTTTATGGATAATAGGAGTCTAGTCCTTCTCTTTTGGAGGCATCCCTATAGCACTGAAGTTTTAACTCAAATAGTGGTTATTGTTGACTTTAAAAATCATTCACGTAAACGCATTTTGTCTTAGATAGCATCACCTTTTGGCCTCCAACTGTGATGGAGACCATGATCAAGCACGGGCATAATTAACATTAATATAACAACTCGATGTACTTTTCTATGAGTATGTTGGTTAAGCACTAATAAACTTGAGTATTTATTATGTTGTACATTTTATTAGCATACTACACCATACCACGTCAACTCGGTCAATAAAAAGTTTTATTACAGTTCTTTTGCAGACGTTTTGCAATCCATGTTATGATGCCGAACATAGGTACAATTACGAATCTGCTTATAGTTTTTTTATTTACGTTAGCACTGGTTCGTAATAAGCATCAGATACTTATTTAAGAAGCGGTGATAGCCTAGTGGTTAGGGCGTCAGCCTCCTAATCTGAAGTCGGCGGTTCGAATCCGGGAACGCATCTTTAACTTTTCGGAGTTATGTGCGTTTTTTTTTTTAAATTAAAATATCATTGCTTCAGCGGTGAAGGAGAACATCGTGAGGAAACCTGCACGCCTGAGAGTTCTCCATAATGTTCTCAAAGACGTGTGAAATCTGCCAATTCGCACATGGCCAGCGTGGTGGACTATGGCCAAACCCTTCTCATATTGAGAGGAGACCCGAGCTCTGTAGTGAGCCGGTAATGGGTTGATCATGATGATCATGATGATGACTTATTTAAAAAGAATCGAGCAAAAAAACTCAGCGGTTGCTTTCTTCAACAATATAAACTTTATGCAGGTGAAAGTGAAACCGCTTGCTTACATAAATTTTTATCAGTAATGTATTATCTGTATACTCAAACCTCACCTCAACTCAAATGTTAATAATATGTTAAAAGTCACAAAATTTGCTCTTGCATAAGTTTAAACAATAAAAACTTGTCGATATTCGAAAATATCGTAATAGTTGTTGTTACTGAATCTAGGTCAGTAGAATTATTTATTGTAAGCAAGAGAGTTTAAGTGTGGAATATTTAGAAGAGCTTATTGGGAAGGATGGATAATAACTTTGACACTACCAACGTTATATAGTTGTCTAAGTGAAAAATGACAAATAAAATTCTTTTGTTCGAATATACTGTCTAACCCTCTCTCTATCCTTTTTCATCGCAAAACTTGTGGAAAGAACAAACAAGATCGATGATGCGGGCTACATATTGATTAATCATATCCTTTACCAGCTTTTGCCATCGGTTTCACTCGTGTTAAATTCGCCGTTCTTATATATTACATATCTATCTTCAAAAACTAGACAGATTATCGCCCCATTTGGACTACTTAGGGAAAGATTTTTCAAATGTCTTTAACGGCTTATACGTTATAAAAGCTATCTGCATACCAAATTAATTGTAAGTTGTAGTGGCGTTAGCTGTTTGCGTTGATATACCAGTCAGTCAGTCAGTCAATCAGTCAGTCAGTGAGTCACCTTTTCTTTTTATACGAGCAGATGAAGATTTAATTTATAAGGTAACTCCACCTTGATCGTAAAAGGTACATAGGAATCACTACAAGGTAGCAATCTCATTACGTTGCTAACTAATAATATAGGGCAAGCTTAAGGCTTCTGTAATTCAGTTATATTAGTATTGTACTAGTGAAAATCGGTTATCGAATCTTTATTCATCATGATCAAACCATTGCCGGCTCACTAAAGAGCACTGCTCTCAATATGAGAAGGGTTTGGCCGTAGTCCATCACGCTGGCCATGTGCGGATTAGCAGACTTCACACGCCTTTGAGAACATTATGGAGAACTCTCAGACGTGCAGGTTTCCTCACGATGTTTTCCTTCACCGTTAAAACAAGTTCTATTTTAATTACTTAACAATGCACATAACTTCGAAAAGTTCGAACCCCCGACTTCTTATTAGAAGGCAGACGCCCTAACCACTGAGCTATCACTGCTGTTTAAAATTTAATCTTTATTACATTGAATTAATCCGCGCGATTGTATTACATGCAATGTGCGATATTACGTAGTCTATATCTAGGTGGAATGCGCCCTGAAGTACAGGTATTACACGTGTAGTAGAACATTATCTCGCTAACTATGTTGATGATGATGATGAGTCTGAGTACATCAGTGATGTTTTGACTACAGTAGCTGAGCGGCTAATCACAACTAGCTCCCAAGTGAAACGCTGAGTAAGTATTAGACGAGATGTATTGTAACCTTAGAAGTAATTAGTTACAATTTGTGTTGCAGTCAGTCTTAATAGCCATCCGTTTAGTGGTGCCTACGCGCACTGTGTCAAATGTTTGGGCCGACCTAAATGCCCTCAGCATGTGGAGCTAGGTTCGCCATCATTTATTGTGGTATTTATCGGACTTTTTAAATATCTTAACGAACTTCTGACAGTGGACACTATCGATTTTATTTAGTGACTGATCTTACAAGCGTTCATTTAACTTGCTTCGTTTTCGTTCCGCCAATTTGTATACTATTTTGTATTGTTTCTGTTTGAATTTTTTTCCTATACTTTTGTGGTACATATAGGATGAGTACGGGGCGGGGCGTGTCTTCGTCGGTAATTTGGGTAGAGGTGGGTAGTTTCAGGCAAAGAGACCAGATACTCTTGATAGAACAGAATTACAATTATAAGTATGGTAATGTATAAGGAGCAGACTATTCGCGATTCGACCACCGATCCGAACCGACCGAATGCAATGAATGCAATGCGCCGTCCCACGCCGGTGCGTTTTTTAAGAACCTACATAACCCACTTAGTGTTGCGTAAAGAGAGGGGGCGATCCCACTCTCTTGTCAGTCGTACATGATTCTAAAACTAGATGGCGCTGTTCTCTGACTGCCGTCATATACAATAAAAGTGTATTAATTCATTCATTCATATAACTTTTCTGTAATCTTTTTGGTTTAACATAGTTAAACATAACGAGTTGGTAACCAAATAGTTTGTTAAATATATGTATAGTTTAACAAAATCCGTTAACTACGAATCTGTTTTCCCAGGTCAGGTTTAACTCTCATGTTTATCTAAACACGTTCGGCCATTTGGAATACGACTGCTACTCGAAGTTTGATGCGATAAGTCAACTCGTCGCATGAATCCTCTGAGGGTAACCCCGTATTCCAATACGACCAAATTTGTTGAGATTGCCCAATAAGAAGAGAAGAAAACATAGATTTCAGTAATAAACTGAATGCCACGGCTCCTTGCTCTATTATAATATACATATAAGGTATCTTTTGACCTAGTAATTTTCATTTCACTTGGCACCGACTTTTAAAATGTCGTAGTAATATAAATAGGTATATCCAAATATTTATATTTCATATCTTTGTTACATCAAAATTCGTTCATGATATCATTAAAGTTATAGATATAAGATTTTATTTGAAAAGACATAGTTACATATACATAGGCTAAAAAAATAAAATAATTGGAAATATTACAAGTACCTACATTATAAAATAGTACCTACCTACAACTAATTATAAACAATTTTGTTTATTTTCTTTTGTGTTTCCTTAGCTTAAGATTTTAATATTTTTCTAAAAGCATTTAGTAAGAAGTACTTTTGCAGCGTAACTTAGCATAGCAAAACGAGTTTTCTGATGAGAGAAATACTTAAGGAAAATACTGATAGTTAATTAAAATTATAATAAAACGATAGCAAAATAAAAAAAAGACATCTCCAAGGTTGTGCGATATCTCCACCTCCTGTTTCTACCTCATGTTTTTCTATGCGCAATATATCTTACAATTGAATTTTTCTAGCCATCGGTGGAAGTTTATTATACTATAGAATGTAAAAATCATTTGCATCAGAAAATAATGAGGATAAAGCAAATATCAAATAAGCAAATATGCAAGAATAAGGCAAATTCTAAAATTAGTTATTCTATAACTAAATACAATTATATTAAAATGACCCCCTATATTTAAAAATGGACTTAAATTTACTAATGGAGTTATGTATAGATATATATTGTAAGTTGCTGAGTGGTTGAGTATTGTACACTAATTTATGCTGCATCATCAGCTCAAAGAAATGTCTTGGAAATAATACCGAGGTTAGTATTTCTTTAAATTTCAATAATATCAGACTAAAAATTTTACGGAACAAGCGTGTCGGGATTTACAGGAAATGATGATCTTCACAAGCCTATCACGATAGCTTTCAAATATATAAAAAAATATTTCTAAATAAAAAAGAAACCGCCTATATAATATCTACCTAAAAGAAACTAAAAATCAAAAATGAACTCTTACTAAAACCTTTTATCCAGTATGTTTTATTATTCCAGCATATTTTATAACAAAAACTCGCTTTAATTACTATAAAATAAACTATTTTAATACTTAACTAATCTTAAATTTAATGTACATTATGAAGTCGGTAAAATCGGTGAAACATTTTAATACGATTTTAGTATCGTACTAAAATTATTCACAGTTCAGTGACTTTGCGAGTATTTACCAAGCCATAGGAGCTACATCGATCGCCATAGCATGTATTTATGTTAAACGACGACGACACGGAGCCGATTCGGTAATTCCATGAATATATCTGTTGTAAACTATATGTATGTTTTTTTTTGCTGGAATAAAGTTATAAATTATAAAGTTATAAATATATATATGTAATGTCATTCCTTCATTATTGAAGATCGTGGTCCTGGTGTCCTTGCAACTTCTTACGGATTATTGTTTCCATCAGCTTCTATCGGAGGCTAGTCTCGCAATTGTGTGAAATTTGCATTTAGAATCCCTCAGCTGGTCTGACCATCTAGTTGTCAGATATATGTAACGATGAAGAAAAACTCGATAAATGCCATTCTAACACTACATTTACTACTTGTGGGGAAACAGGAGGTGGATATCGTACAAGGATATCGACTACATAAATTGATCATCATTGATACCCCTCTTATATTATAAAGTGGAAATAGTTAAAAGATGCCAGTCGAAGCTTTTAAAAGATTCAGATTGTGTAGTATACATAGCATCGTACTCGTATTAATCTAATCTGTTTTCTGGGTGGTGGTTTGGCCTAAGAAATAATAACCAATGTGTATTTAGAACTCTAAAGGACTTCAATTGGGTCTTTATGCTTCCACTGTGGCCCCAAGGGCCTTCTTTAATCCCGGCTATTATCCCTTACATCTCATAAACAAAAATTGGGAGATTAGGTAAGAACCGACACGTGAACTATGCCTAGATGTATAACAATAATTTATGATGAAAATTTACGTGGCTTGGATGCCAATTTCTGATCACTTAGGTCACCAAACAGCATGTCAGTTTAATCCCAAAGTTACATCATAAATAAAATTGTTATATAATAATCAAACATCGTTTAACGCGGGACTATCATCATCGTAAGAGCATAATTTTATACGATAAAGAAGGAGATAGATTCTGAATTGTAATAACATTGCAATTTTAGCAATATATACGTTGGCATCGTTTACAAGTCCATGTGTTAAATCGTATCGTGCGATATAAAAGCATTCTAAGACGTACTACTACAAACTCCATTCATGAACGTCATTCAACGCGTGTACACATGACTATTAATCAATGCCACTCGTTGTTTTGTACTCCCTGTCATTCGATTCGGTTACTTTCCCCGTTTTGTAACGACGACGCTCCAATTTATCAAGCGCCCACAAAATAGGAACGCTAATACTGAAATAAATGTATCTGGGTGTATTTGTTTTCGTTATAGCTTCCCAGTATATACGTGAGTGATACAAATAGATGCTTAGAAAATATTTATAGTTCCATTTGACTGAATACATGACGGATTAAGAGAAACTTACTAAAGTGGACTAGTTTATTGAACTCGTTCTCTGTTTTACATGATTGGGTGCCCACGTTAAAGATTTAATTTTTAACGTCACATACTTTGATCATAGAAATTTTGACGACCTCCGTGGCGCAGCGCGCGCGCTGTCGCATTATAAAGTTGGAGGTCGTGGGTTCGATTCCTGGCTACCTACAAAGGCGTG
Organism: Lasiommata megera; assembly: GCA_928268935.1. Classification (NCBI taxonomy): domain Eukaryota; kingdom Metazoa; phylum Arthropoda; class Insecta; order Lepidoptera; family Nymphalidae; genus Lasiommata; species Lasiommata megera. Next base: position 9,851,259 of record OV743325.1, on the reverse strand, counting down.
TCGCCAAGCGATTTAGCGTTCCGGCACGATGTCGTGTAGAAACCAATTAGGAGTATGGGTTTTCCATACCCCTAACAGGTTAGCCCGCTACCATCTTAGACCGTTACCGTCATGGGCGAACTTGTAGTGCGAAAAAGAAAGAGTTTTGTAACCAAATTCCGTGAAGCAACTCGCGGCAGGAGTGACTTGGTAGAAATTGCTACGTTTGAAAAACGTTATTTTATAAATTATCACATGGCTTTATCATCAGACGAGGGCGTTACCAAGCGCAATCTATTGCAGGTATAACAAATCATATGCGTTCTAACTTATGGCGTTTACTAGTAGCTGCTGAAGAGTTCTGCTCCATCATCAGCTCAGGTCCAAGGTAGCAAATAACATTGACATATTGCATTGTCATATTGTAATCCGAACTAAATTAAACATACGAAATTTTATTTCCCTACGATATGAGATTTTATTACATTACTGCCCTCCAGACCAGTCCAAACAATTCAGAAATGAAAAATATAAATATCAAAATTGTCCCCGCCGGGAATTAAACCCAGAACCTCCCGCTATGAAGCACAGCGCTCAACACTGCGTCAGGGAGGTAGGCAAATCGCGAACTAAAATCGAAAAAATGAAAATAACAGAATGCCAACGTACATTTTGCCAGTGGCCTCGCATTGTAAACGAAAGAAAACAGTATCGGAAGCAACCGTTTTTAAGAAGATTAAAATCTGCATAACTGACGCGTTTGTTGTCAGAAGACTCCCAAAGGGAAGATACGCGGCTGAGTTTTCCTTTAGAATCAAGATTAGATTAAATTTCAGACATTTTTGGGCAGACCTAAGGAAACTATCTTCTAGATTGTATAACTGTTGATAAACATTCTGACCCGAGTTGACTATTTGCAAACCCTTCTCATATTGAGAAGAGACCCTTGCTCTGTAGTGAGGCGAAAATGGGTTGATCATGAATTAGGTTTGTTATTCCTTATTATTGAACTGTCCCAGGTAGTTAAATACAACCACTTCCTAACAATACCAAAGAGTGGAAATCATGACGAATGAAGTTGCTAAAGATGAAAACGAAAATGTTGGTAGATATTGTATATTATTAGATTATAATTTACATTGTATACGTGTATTCTTAAGTATAGGCGTGACTATTTTTTCTCATATTTAGGTTTCAGGAAGAAATCTCTCTAGATATAATTTTTCCTTGTACACGTCCTGCCCTTTATATGTTAAGTATTAATTTAAGTAACACAATTTTGTGGGATAATCAAAATGATTTTACTCCAACTACTCACAGATCACTTTAAACTTCTTTGTCTGGCTGAAGTTCAAACTTTCAACAAAAACGTGCCGCCTAACGATTAAGCGATTGTTTGCAATGCTGCGGAGACAAAAACTAGCTTACACCATACCATTGAAAAGTTAGCCTGCTACCACTTTATACTGCATCAACACTTACCACCAGGTGACATTGCAGTCGTGGACTTAACTGTAGTGAAATAGAGAAAAACACTGCTACTGAAAACAGCTACGTTTGACTTACTTCAGTCTCAGCTGAGCTTAAAACAGGTTATCAATTATCGGTCAATTTAAGCTTTAGATCAAACTTAAGAACCAGTTCTTAGCTTGAAGCGGGTTATATTAGTACTGTAACTCGTGTTGACTACATGGGCTTAATTGTAGTGAAACAAAGAAAAACACTGCTACTGAAAACAGCTACTTTTAACTTACTTCAGTCTCAGCTGAGCTTAAAACAGGTTATCAATTATCGGTCAATTTAAGCTTTAGATCAAATTTAAGAACCAGTTCTTAGCTTGAAGCGGGTTATATTAGTTCTGTAACTCGTGTAACTACAGCTAGTATCAAATTGCAATTAAATCAAAGATGTTAAAGTGTGCCGAACTTAATAGTGAAGTGGAAATGGTGTGTCGATGTTTTGATATCGGGATGCAGTGACAGTGAGTGCATCGGCACGCGGATGGATTCGAGTACGCGGTAGCGCCCGCATGGGGCAGACGGCGAGCATGTGTCGCCTTCACGGATCATGTCTACACCACAAGAAAAGTACGTATCAAGCGTCCATTTTTCCATACGACCATACAGTATAGGGGACATAACTGTGATTACACGTACTTATACTAACTAAGCAATATTTTAGACAGATTACGTATATATCACAGTAAGTCCCTTGCACTATACGGTTTTATGTGGAATGTTGTTAGTTGATAGTTGAGTTACATTAATGAGAAATTATGAATTTTCAGTTAGCTCTTACTTGTATATTAACTATTATAGATAGCTAGAGAGTTATGGGTCAACGATGAGTCTATTGCTGTTTCTAAAAAAATCACCATAAAAAAACCAATAAATTTAAACTTGAAACATTAGCGTAATTTATTAAGAGCTCTGGAAATTATGTTAAACGTTTGTCTAAATGCTAAACTAGAACGATAAAGTACGACTCATTTTCTTGCGATACAGCATTTTTATGATAATTCTATACTACAACAGTTTCAAGCATTTTGTTAGATATTTACGATCTCTTATAATATTATGTTTTAGTAGGGATTGGTTAAGTATAAAATAAACTTTAACATATAAAATATTGTTCGTGACGCTTCTAGTCATGTAAAACATAAAATTGACAAGTTAACAGCCTAAAAGGACTATTTAAAATTTTGGTCGGTTCCTGATGTACGACATTAAAGATCGTAATCACATTACGTAAAAAATAATTTGGCAGTCCAATCACTCGTATTGGATGTCCCATTAAATAATTCATGGCCGTGCAGTGACGAGAAAGGAATCTTCCATTGAAGAATGTAAAAGTAACTCGATGAGACATCGAATTGAATACACAAACATAAAACCGAGGCGCTAATGTGTTAAGTGAAAGCTAATATTAGACAGTTTAAATACTTGTCACATCACTATTTTTGGATTCACAAGTAGGATTTTGTATCGTTTTTGATGTGCGATTTTTATATTTGACGTTTCGCTTGGACTCGATAACTTTTCGTTTATTTAATCGGAGACATACAATATAAGTTCACTCATCCAGAGAAGCACGAATGGCGATACCAATTTGATTGCAAAATTTTTTGGAAATTAGTTCAATTGTATTTCTATTTTTCTTCTTTAGCATATAAGAAGCAGAATAGGGTTGGAGTCTCCTCATAAAATTGCATTTTTACTTGTCTGCTTAATTAATTTTAAGATAATTTAAAAATTTATTTATGTCCGATTGCGGTGTATTACGGTGTTCAATGAACGTATTTATTATGATAATATTGTTGGCATTTAGCTATAAATTACGGCAAGTCACAGTGTTTAATACTTTGTTCATTATTTCGTTACGCGAAGTTATTAATCATGCACTGTACATATGTAATAGCCTTTTGATTAACGGGTTAAAAGTATTTGTGTTACTATGTAATATATAAAAAATTATACGGGGCTAAAACCAAGTTAATTTTTATTGAGTGCTGTATTATAACTGGACTTCAGTGAGCCCCCAACTACAAAGAGAAGGGTGCGGAGTTTAGCGAAGCCCTTCGCAACAGCTGTTACTGTGTAGAAACGGACTCCCTCTAACGGAAAAGGCTGTGATAGTCTAGTGGTTAGGACGTCTGCCTCCTAATCACACACTTCTAACTTTTTAGAGTTATGTGCGTTTTTTTAAGCATTAGAATATCACTTGCTTCAACACATTTATTTATAAATACCCTAACTGGTCCGGTCGGTTGCTAAGTCACCTAGTCATCTTTAACGTTACGTTGTCATAATATAATAATAATTACCCATTGCTAGCTCACTACAGAGCACTGATCTCCCCTCAATATGAGAAGGATTCGGCCATAGTCCACCACGTTTTTTTTCGTACTGTCTATTAGCTGTACTAACCCTATTGGTTGCCACAGCGTAACCTCCACTTGTGTGATGTCTTTACGGAGAACTTTCAGGTATGCAGGTTTCCTCACGATGTTTTCCTTCACAATTGAAGCAAGTGATATTTTGATTGCTTAAAAGAACGCACATAACTCCGAAAAGTTAGAGATGCGTCCCCGGGTTCGAAGCCTCGACCTCTGATTAGGTAGCGGACTTCCTAACTACTGAGCTATCACAGCTTCACTGCAGCGTTATAACTATTAGTTCACTATTAATCTTAGTTTATCATTTTAAACGTAAAGTGTTCCAAAATTTCCCAACGGCGCTTAAACTACTTTCATTTCAACTAACTATTAACTATTATCTACCTCTCTTAAAGAGGTTGCATGTGAATCATTGCATATCGCGTCAATTAAAACTAGTTTCGATGTATGAAAACTCAAATACTTATTGAACTGAATAAAGGAAATGATGTTTGACCTCTATCCGTGTTCAGATGTCAAATAGATGCAATCAATCAAACAGTTATCTAATCGAGATTGTTTCAAAACAATTGTCGCAGAGTTCTGTTTGTTACGCAATATCACGAACGCTTACGAATATCATGTTCATTCATGGGCATATGGAGTGCGTGCACATTTTTCGAGCTGCATAAGCACTAGGCATTCGTCCCTAATGGAATAGGTTTCCTCATGAAAAAAATCAAAAATACATCTTGACGGTTAACCTCGAAGTGGATTTAAGCAATTGCATGCTATTGAGTGCGATTATATGTGAGGTGGATTTGGCGGCTTCTTTTACGTAGTTTTTCACTTTCGGGTTTTTAAACAGTCGATGACTAAACGAAAATGTTGTATGTTGTATGACTGACTATGTTTTTAGTATACTAAGTATTAACGCAGTATAGTCAGTCAGTCACCTTTTTCTTTTATAGAATATAGAGATCTGTGTAATTTGTATAATTTTAGAATTTAAATTTTCGTGAATTATAAATTAATTCTAAATTATTTACGACTAGATTTAGGCGAATTAGCGTCGCGTTGGTTGTTTGGGCGCGTCAACTCAGTGAGCTTAAGCACGCTCATGAAATGAGCCCTGGAATGGGTTCGAAACTCGTAGGGCATACACCGACGATAATGCACGAGAGTCTGTTATAATTGAGATATAATTTGAATAAAAGTTACCCTGTGCAACAATCGTGATAAACAAATTATTGAATCAAAAGCATTTATTTATTTTTATTTTTGAATGAAAACCCGACTTGGCCTACCGATAATCAACCTAGTGGCAACTATCTACTCTCCTTCCACTTGACTACTCCACCTTGGTGCTTTGTATTAGACACATAAATGGACGCTATAAAAATCGATTAAAATCATTACTACGAACATAAATGAGGGTATCATACCAGTTACCATTTATACGACACGTGGGCATATCTACGTGTTTTACAACGCTATAAAACAGGCAACTGATAGTCGTGTTTATTACCCGCTGTATAGCCGGCTACTTCCTATATCGTATTTATTGGCTATAACCTAGCCATAACACTGCGAAGTCCAGTTATGAAGTTTCTAAAATGTGTTGATATCAGTGTGTTTCTCACAAGGGCGGCGTTCGGCTACCTGACCGTTTAAAGATAGGAAGGAAGTTTTAATCTTAGAAAATTTTCTGGCTCTATACTTCACTATCTAATAACGTACATTTTATTTAATTTTATTATATTAATTTATTCGTTATCAAGACCGTACAAATTAATTTTTACAAACTTAACCTAGGTTTCTCATAAATTCACAAAAGATTACTTAATTTTTAAATTTAAAATGATATTATATTATAATAACAGAATAGACTTAACGAAAAAAATTTTGTTATGATTACTAACAACTAAAAGATTACAGCACTGTGTATGTATGTGTGTGTGTGTAAAATTTTACAAATTTGCTTGAATTGCTATTGTATAAAGCGAAATTAGAAAGATTAGCTTTGCACACCTTCTCAAATCTCTCAACACCTGATATGGGCTGTGAACCTTACAATTTTGACGTGCAGACTATGTTTGTTTTCCGGGATGATATATTTTCAAAGGTTAAGTCATATATTAAGGTTCAAAGCAAAATCATACATCCACCATCTACGCTGTAGGTAAAAATAAATATTCAAAATGCTTCCTACAGTTAGATCTTGTGACTTTTTACGACCGAGAAAATATACTTACATCCAGAAAATAATAAACATATCAGGCAGATATCTACAATAATTATAATGAAAAATCAAAATGAGGAAGTTGAACGAACCGTAAATACACATTGCCTGACAGAGGTACTTTAGCTTCAATCTGCACTGAACTTGAAGATAATGCTATAAGTATTTGCATGCCGTCTTTATTATTGATGCTTCTAAGTCGTACTAGATTCAAGCAATGACAATTAAAATTCCCAAAGTTCAACCTTTACAGAACTTATTACATTACAGCCGTTTAGTTTTTTTTTCCCTAGATGATTAAAAATAAAAGTGTAATGTGTAAATAAATTAAAAGTTTTTTTTTAATACACTTAAAGTTAGCCCTTGACAGCTATCTCATCTGGTGGTAAGTGATGATGATGTCTAGGGTGGTAGCGGGCTAATCTCTTAGGAGTATGGTAAGCCCATGCTCCTAATTGGTTTCTACGCGACAAAGTACGAAAGGAATATATTTTTAGCGCGAACAATGAATTAAGACATGACATCATCATCATGATCAACCCATTGCCGGCTCACTACAAAGCGCGGGTATCCTCTCAATGTGAGAAGGGTTCAGCCATAGTCCACCACGCTGGTCATGTGCTGATTGGCAGACTTCACACGCCTTTGAGAACATTATGAACTCTCAGGCGTGCAGGTTTCCTCACGATGTTTTCCTTCACCGTTGAAGCAAGTGATATTTTAATTTTTTTAAACGCACATAACTCCGAAAAATTACAGGTGCGTGCCCGGAGTCGAACCCCCGACCGCTGATTAGGAGGCTGACGCCCTAACCACTAGGCTATCACCGCTTACACGACATAAAACACCTTAAATGAAATTTAAAAAACCCACTATAAATCAAGGTAAACAGAATCTTTAGAACATAACATATTTTGGAGGTCAGGCAACTTTAAGCAAATATATAAGAAATATAGGCCCTTATCTCAATGGAATAGTAACATTGAAGTTCATTTTATTGAGTGCGATATTACATGATAGCGTAAAACAATAAACAAACATACTCTTCCTATATTGATATGCTTTATTGATTTAAGGAACTACTCGAAGATAAATATGAACCTATAAAAGTGGCGCACTTATAATCAACGATTATATTAATTTATATCCTTATCATATAAATCCAGTACAACAGTATATCCCTTATCAGCCAGTAAAAGCTTCGTGTAGTCTACCACTTCTAGCGATAAAACAAAAACAGCGCTAGCACAATATAATTTACTATTGACGTGCTTTTTATTTTGCTAATTTTTTTTTTCAGAGAGAACATTTATTTATTATACATCAAACATTTTACATAAAACTTAAAATAAAACTTAGATTAACCTACAACTAAAAATCTTAAAAAATAAATAAATATTTAAACATCATAACTAAAATATATTATTAAAAGGAATCCCTTTAGGCAAGGTTCCGGAGATACTGGCAGCGTTCCCCCTTTGAATGGCTAAATTGTAATTTTAAGTCATAACTTAAAAACATCTTCATGAATTGTGTAAATTTTTAGTTACATATGTGATTACCTTTAAAATATATAACTATTACTTATTATTAAAAAACTTATAAAAATGGAGCTTAATTCTACGTTGAGATGATTTTCAGGATAATTTCCTATTCAACATTTGTTCCAATTTTCTCGTGATTTAGTGTAATCGTAAGAAATTACGTACGAAAACGATAATATGCATAAAATATATTATGCAAGCGGGAATCAATGCGTTGGGCATTGACGTTAATTTTTCCTATTCTAATTTCCCTTCAAAAGTTTAGTTCCCAGTTACTACTAGTATAGTATACTCCCATATACGTCGAGCATTATGTTAGTTGATAAAAAAAGCACTATATAGCAAATAGCATATCAAATATATATGTTAACAGAATTATATGTTTTATCATCATAAAGATATTTAATATGATATATTTATTCATATTGTTTTTTCTTGCCCTTATCCCACATTATGTGGACTCGGCACAACACGTTTTCTTCTTCCACTCACTTCTATCAGCCGTCACCTCACTACCCACACCTTTTACCCGCATATCCTCTCCTACACAATCCATCCATCTCTTCTTTGGTTTTATTAATATTGTATGCAATGAATCACTAGTTGAACTAAAGTCTAGTCCTAGTACACTAGTTAAAAAGTTGTAAATAACATATTATACTCGTATGGTCTCCACGATACAGGCTAGTGGAATTTAGTCATTTTGGAAATAAAGTTTATTTTATTAATTTTTTGCGAACCCTCATAAAACGATGGCTTCTGATAGGTATCCACTCGTGTTACTTATAATTTCATATAAGCATTCCATACATTGAGTTGTATAAACTTGGCCTTTAATGCATCGTATAATGTTATTGTAAACATGAAACCTGAATTTATGATTAAATTGTATTCGTAGAATTGATAAAGAGTGTCTTGTCGATTGTTATATAGAAGAACTTGTGACATAACTTCTTTATCTATAATCTGTGATAAATCATATGAGTAGACCCACCATGCTGCTGAATGCCTTGGTGGGTCCTCTATTTTAATATCATAGCATTTTGTTAATATTTTGTATCATTAATTAGACCTTTTCTCAGTCTACCACAGCTAGCACCAGTATTACAATCTCGAACATTGCGATCTCTTCATTAACATGTCCTCTTTTATAGCTAAGGTCAGATTTTTCGTTCCGTTAACTAAACCATTTTTACGTTACCATTTAACGTTTAAAAAGGCAACTTCGACGACCTCCGTGGCGCAGCGCTTGCGCTGTTGCATTTTAAAGTCGGAGGTCCTGGGTTCGATTCCCGGCTCGAGTCTGGTCTGGTGGGATGCATAGGCCGTGGCTGGTTATCACCCTACCGACAAAGACGTGTTGCCAAGCGATTTAGCGTTCCGGCACGATGTCGTGTAGAAACCAATTAGGAGTATGAGTTTACCATACCCCTAACAGGTTAGCCCGCTACCATCTTAGACCGCATCATCACTTACCATCAAGTGAGATGCAGCCAAGGGCTAACTTGTGGTGAATAAAAAAAGAAAAAAACTTTGTACAAAAGCTTTGTATTACAAACTGCTTGAAAATTCATGCAAGTTATAATAACATGCAAACCAAGCAATAATTTTATTATGAATTGTTCTTAAACAAAGTTCGCGCAGAATTTAATGGTAGCACTTTGTGATTTCGCGGTCGTTGTCTCTAACTTTGATTGACGTAGTTACTACTTTTGCACGTACACCCAAGGTTGGCAACCTTAAGGGGGGGCTTCCACTGAAGCGGAGACAAACTGAATGTTGGAGTGAAGACGCGCAGGTTTAGAGCAATAAGACGTGTTTATTATTGAGCTCTAAAAACCTCTAAAAGCTGAAGAACCATTTAAAACTGCGTTAATCCAAGAGTACTAGGCCCTGTTGTTATACCTGCCATTTATACATCGATTGCCTTGTTGTACCTCTTTTCTTTTTTATGTGTTTCTTTGCTGTCTTGTATTTCTTCTTTTGTGTGGTGGACATTAAAGTGTATTTTCATTTCATTTCATTGTTTTTTGGCAAATATGTATCATTCATTTTTTTTATTGATTTCATTTCATTGCATTGCCTCTTTGTTGTTGGTAACATTTTATTTTCTAACAGGTAGAAGTTAACCATAACAAATGATCCGTTCTCATAAGCTTTTGTCTTTCGTCATCGGTTGATCTGACAGCAGTTAGCAGATGACGTGATGACGTTCAAATAGAAAAGGAACAGTCTTTGACAAATATAATAGGGAAATTTATTCAGGTACAGAAAACTCCTATCCACTGTTTATAAACTCGTATCTGTTTCAGTTTGATCTCACTTCCATTGAGGTGTACAACTTTTCAAATTATAATTATTTTCGTTAGCGCCACCGAACAGAATACCGAGGTGATTCGATATTGTTTAAATATCCGTCCTATATCATCAAGATTCTCATCTCTCATTAAAATTTAAAGCGATCAATATTGGTAAACCCTGTCCCATGAATTTTCTACCGGATTTTGTTCATCAGTATTGTCTAATTTTGTGAGTGGGTTGAAATAGTTCAGTGATTATGTATGCTCTACATAAACAAAGATGGTTTAATTTTGTTACCCAGCGTGGTAACATAGAAGCCGTTACTAAACCAAATTTCAGTTCACACTGCATTTACACAAAAGAATTGCATTACTGAGTTCCGCGAACTGTGAATTAAGAATAGAGCTTAGACCTGCTATTCTGTGAAATGCTTAGTACCTCGTTGCGTCCGCCGTCGAAACATAGCTTTCAGAAAGTAGACACCGTCTAAACTCTACAGTGTATTCTGTATCGTTTGACGACCTCCGTGGCGCAGTGCGTGCGCTATAGAATTATAAAGTTGCAGGTATAAAGTTCGATTCCCGGCTCGAGTCTTGTCTGGTAGACAAGACTCGAATATCCGAAGTTATTTCCGTCTTTGTCGGTAGACAAAGGTAACTAGTTACCACTTTACCGACAAAGACGGGTCGCCAAGCGATTTAGCGTTCCGACACGATGTCGCGTAGAAACCAGTTAGGAGCGTGGGTTTACCATACTCCTGACAGGTTAGCCCGATATCATCCTAGACAGCATCATCACTTACCACCAGGTGAGATAGCCGTCAAGGGCTAACTTGTAGTGTATTAAAAAAAATCCTTGTATGTTGTGTTTGAAAAATAACACTCCGCCACTGTCTTGTTTTTCTTAAGCTAATCTGCCAATACAAGCCTGAGCCCTAGGCGAGAATGTTAATAGGTTTTTGGGAATGAAATGTACTGGGGACTTTCATAAATTTGTGAATATGAAGTCACAATATTTTTTAACTAAGATCTTATTCAGAATAAGGGATTTGAACGGGTAGAAAGACAAAATTTATCCATTTTATAATGAGTCATAAGTATATGTTTAATGCACCAACAATTACAAGTTAGTGAAAGGTTGAAAGCGAGGTTGAACGCTTACCGAATAATGTTAGAAAACTAAACTGATCATAAAACGTTTCCTATGAAACGTTTGTTGTATTTGGTTTGAAACGAGATATTGAACTATTTTGTTGATAGCAATTCGTTCGGAAAAATCTAAACCCTTTTTTCAACTATGTAATAGTAAAGAGCGTTTTCTTCTTCTGTCTTTCGATTAAAATGGCTGTACAAGTTCAACTTTCTTCAGTTATTCGAATGTTTTAATAGTAACATTGCTTTTTTTAAGCAAAACTGAACGTGCGTTATAAAGAGTATACAGATAAAAATCCAGTTTTCTAATCTACGAGTTTTTAGTCGAATAATTTAAAAAAATGTTATATAAAACCGTTGGTGTAGCAAATGCATGTTTTTTTTATACATGACAAGTTGTCCCTTGACGGCAATCTCACCTGGTGGTAAGTGATGACGCTGTCTAAGATGGTAGCGTGCTAACCTGTTAGGAGTATGGTAAAACCACGGCTCCTAATTGGTTTCTATGTGCCATCGTGCCGGAACGCTAAATCGCTTGGCGTGTTTTAAGTATTTTCGTTTTAATACAGTTTAATACAGGTACAGAAGATCCAGTTTAGTATTAAACACTTTATATTAAGTACTAGTCGATGCCCGCGACTACGTCGTAGATAAGGGGTTTTTAAACACTCCTATGGAATAAGCTACCAATTCGAGGAAAATTTCTGTGGCAAGCTGAAAATAAAATAATACGAAATACAGTTTTTCATAAATCCCACGGGAAATGTAACGGGATAAAAAGTCCTATGTCCATCTCCTGGTTCTAAGCTACCTTCCCACCGATTTTTCAGCCAAATCGGTTCAGCCGTTCGCGAGTTATAAATAGTGTAACTAACACGACTTTCTTTTATATATATAGATGTGTGTATAGTTGTTAATTATTATGACTTTCCGTTCTTGAAGATAAAAGAAATTAACCTATCTAAAATATATATATATTTTAGATAGGTTAATTTCTAAAATATATATATATTTTAGATAGGTTATGTGTTAAAACAAAAAAATAATATAGTGAATTAAAAATACTCCTCATATTCGAGACGCAAAAGTAAAGTACGGAACCCTAAAATTGACCGAATTCGGAAAACAAACGTTGAAGTTCATTACTTAAATTTTGTTTTAAAATATATTGGACAGAGTTTTATGGCGTATAAAAACAAACTCCGTTTTACGAGGCATTTTATTTGGGCATGATGCTATCTAGCCAAGACTTCGATACAATAAACTCTTCAATCAATCGCTCGAATTTAAGGCTTTTGCGTAATTACTTAAGTCATTTGCTATTTCAATCAACTCAACATTTTATATACATTGTGAAGTACTTTTTTGAATTAATAAATAAATGTAACAATTTTATAACTATTATAATATATATATAATTATTATAATATAACAATTTTATAACTATTATGATTTAACTACGGTTAAATTTTAATTTACAGTCAATGTTAGTTTTTTTTTAATTTTTTTACGCTAAGAAATGCGTTTACGTATCCCCTTTCCGTAGGGTATGTGAGACTCGCCGGCGGCTAGGGTGGAAACCGGAATACCTACTAAAACCCAGCGTTGCCACTTTGGGTCGCCTGGTGGCTGGGTTACGGGAACGCTCGCGTACTCATCCGTAACCCAGCCAGCGACGTCTACCGAGGCGGACCCTCAACCGACGATTTACTGCCAATCTGGAATATCCGAATCCGTTAAAATAGATTCAAGTTCTTTTTAGTTCATCATCATTATCATGATTAACCCATTGCCGGCTCACTACAAAGCAATTTTGTGTGATATTTTAATTTCTTACTCCGAAAAGCTAGAGGTACGTACCCGGGTTCGGACCCCCGACCTCTGATTAGAAGTCGGACGTCCTAACCACTAGACTATCGCAGCTTCCAACACAGCTGTTTATTTAAATCCATAGTATGTATTTTTTGTGGGCGTTTTCTAAGACTGTTGCTTTTGGAATGCTTTTAGCGATGTATATAAATGAATCTATTAAAGCAATATCATTTAATATCATCATCATCATCATCATCATAATCAACCCATTACCGGCTCACTGCAGAGCACGGGTCTCCTCTCAATATGAGAAGGGTTTTGCCATATTCCACCACGCTGGCCATGTGCGGATTGGCAGACTTCACACGCCTTCGAGAACATTATAGAGAACTATCAGGCGTGCAGGTTTCCTCAAGATGATTTCCTTATGCACGGTGCAATTATAAATTTTTGACTGGATTTGATTTCGAGTAGGTGTAGTTGGGGACACAAATTGTTTTAGATTCACTAACAATTGCTTTTGTTGGTTAGGCAAGAGGTATCCTCCGATAATGAAGGGAACTACAGATATAATAATAGATTTTTTTTTATAAACAACACTGGGAAAACCACGGACATATTTATCAAATCGGGCTTCAAGGAAATATGAGACCGCACAACCTATTTACTAAGTGGATGATTTGAAGTCGTGACAACACTGGAGGAATTATTGGTCATGATTGTAATGACTTAAGATTCTCGCCACTTTATCATCTTTCTTTGTTAACAAGGTTGAATTGTTAAGGTTGTAACGCTACTCGAGTTACATCTGACACGTCCTTAGAAGACACAACAAACATTTAAATATTCCTAAGAAACAGCTTTATGATTCAGTCGGTATATTTATGTGTGTTAGTACCCATCTTGGACTAATAATAATAAGAACACAGATGGCGTTAGTAGTAGAATAAATCGCGCTCTCGCAGCGTGTTTAGAAAGTTAAAAAATGTAATACATAGCGCCATTAACATATATACATACATACTAACCGTGAGTGCTGGAGAAGTTTTCTTATATGTATTATTTAAATGTTTATTTGTAAACCATAAAAGTGTAAGGACGACGACCTTTGAAGACCTCCGTGGTGCAGAGCGCGCGCTGTCGCATTATAAAGTTGGAGGTTCTGGGTTCGATTCTCGGCTCGTGTCTGGTCTGGTGGAAGGCTTGGGCCGTGGCTAGTTACCACCCTACCGTCTAAGACGTGTCGCCAAGCTATTAAGCGTTCCGGCTCGATGTAGCGTTGAAACCAATTTGGAGTATGGTTCTATCATACCCTTAACAAGTTAGCCCGCTATCATCTTACACTATCTTCTTAAAATCGCGGCGATAACACTCGGGGTATATTTTAAACATTTTTGTTACGATAAGTCTCATTTTGCTAGTACTTCAGTTTTGTTACCACATGCTATACATATTATATACCTTTGTACGCTACCTATTAGGATTGTTATCAGCGGTACGTCAATGTGTGGGCGGCCGGCCCCGAATCATTCTCGCGTCAGCGAAACTCATAAACGCGATTTATTACCCGTTACCAGTTTGAGGGAGCTATGTCGATCGACAATTTAAGTGCCTACCCGATTGCAGTATCTATCTAAACGATGTTTTATAGGTAGGTATTGCTTAAACGTATCGTTGTAATCATTCGTACCATCGGGGTTACCATTGCTAAGGGGCAAGAGTTTGAGAGTCAAAATGAATTGCAATGAAATTAACTACCTTACCTTGAAAAGGTCGCACTATAAAAAAAAATATAGTTTTTTTTTTGTGATTCCAATCAGCGTATTTAAAATAAAAACAGTAATAGTAAGTTGTTTGTTTTAACATAACCTTTGTGCTTTCACTTTATAGGCTACGTAATTTCCTTTAAAAGTATCATCATCATCATCATCATCATCATCACTTAGTATTTTAACGTAGCAAGAGTCATCATATACTTGTACTATTTATGAGCAAAATGTACAGTCACATATATAAACATATATACATTCACATTTATACACGCTTCGTACTTTGTACTATTATAAATATGCAACGTTTTAGCTCCGATCGCGCAGCAACAGAGCAAGCCAACGAAGTGTTTCGTTTAGCTTTGAGTAGTTTTTGGGTTGGGTTTTTCGCTTTTGAAACTTTCAGCAACTTAGGTTACCTAGTCTACGCGCTGGCAGTGCCACCTATTAATATTACCGGGTGCAATGTCAATAATCTTATTATCACTTCGCTCGTAACATTGATCATGTAGTGCTAAGCAAACACGAGCAATGAGGTCAGTTTGTGCCCCACCGATGCTATGTCAGAGTGTATTTAGAGCTATGTAATATCACATTAGCCTAGTAGTTAGGACGTACGCCTCATAATCAGAGATCGATAGTTCGATCCTGACCTATTACTTTTCGGAGTTATGTGCGTTTTTAAGTAAATAAAATATCCCTTGCTTCAACGATGAAGGAAAATAGTGAGGAAACCTGAGAGTTCTACATAATGTTCTCAAAGCCGTGTGAGGTCTGCCAATCCGCACTTGGCCAGCGTGGTGGACTTTGGCCAAACCCTTCTCATATTGATTGGCAATGGATTTGATCATGCTGATAATAGCTCATTATCACTTTTATTTTGAGTCGTTAAACCTGTTTGACATTTGATATCTGTTTATCCTCAGTTTCGATTTAACCCATAGAGATTTTGTATGATCTGAACTAATTAAATTTGTAACAAGAGTTCTTCATTTCGTAGAAGAAATAATGGAAATCTTTGTCGAGACCCTTGGTCCGTGGGGTCCTTGCGCTATAGGGCTTTTTAGGGAAATAGCAAAAAGGTAAGTCGACATCACAGGAGACCGAAGAGCTGCTAGCTACCTCGGACAACGAATTAGTCTTGCAATCCAAAGGGGAAACGCTGCCAGTATCTTCGGAACCTTGCCTAAAGGGACTCCATTTAATAATATATTTTAATTATAGTTTTAGTTTTAGGTTCAATTTAAGGTTTACTTTAAGTTGTTAAGTGTTTATAATACAGTTACATTGTTTTAGTTGTTAATTATAATTGAATAAATCTTTGTAGAACATCAGTGTTACTTTGACTTTGAATATTACAACACAGAGATAGTGACTGTTTGAAATTTCTTTTAAATACGTTTGGTCATTATTTTTAACTAGCGAATTAGTCTGCGTCACTTCCACAAACTAAAAAACCACAAACCGTTTGTTATCCCGGAATAAAAAGTATCCTATGCCTGGTCAGCGACTCCTCGTGAAGCAAGTGCATGATAGACATGAATGCTTTTTGCATCAATGTGTTATAAAACATACGACATAGCCCAACGGATTAGCAAGCTGAAGTGGCAGTGGGCGGGTCATATCTGTTGGAGAACCGACGGCCGTTGGGACAGACGTGTTCTGGAGTGGAGACCGCGTACCGGTAAGCGAAGCGTAGGACGACCTCCTACGCTTCGCTTACCGGTAGACCGGCTACCGGCTGGACCGACGACCTGAAAAGGATCGCTGGTGGCGGGTGGTTGAGGAAGGCGGAGGACCGTGTTTGGTGGCACGCTCTCGAAAAGGCCTATGTCCAGCTGTGGGCGTCTAAAGGCTGATTGTAGGCTATTGTAGCCGTCATATCTTTCAGGATAGTCTTTAGTTCCTTCAAGGGAAGTGTGAATAGGCATTTTCTAGGCAAGCGCGCTCCAACCTTCTGGTACTGATTGTCGTCAAGCGCAAACCTATCTCAAAATAAAAATGGGCTGCGCTTTTGACGATGTCCACAAAAATCAACTAATTATGAGTTTTTTAATTAAAAGACTTTGCTAGGTTTGTTAATAAATGTATGTAAAACTGGATATCGTTATCGACAGCGACAATTATAAAACCCGTGGAGTGGAGTAGTTCACAGCCGGTTTTTATAATTAAATTTAAATAAATATTACAAGTATTTTGATATGATTTCAAGAACCTGTTAGGTTAATAACGTGGCACGTGCTCAAATGCCAGCCCGTTGCTTTAATGTCGTATGAATATTTACACGATATAAAAGACACAACTACTATTATCATGATTAATTTTTAAATAAATTGATGTAGAGATAGGTAACTGCTTTTCGAATGATGTGTATGTGATATTAAAACAGAAAAAGAGCTATATAAACAGGAGCACTGAGTTTAAATATAAAAGATACGCAGAAATAATTCAAAATCGCTTGAATATTATTATGCATTGTAGACCTAACGTATAATGTAAAAGGTACTTTCGTAATAGATAATAATAAAAGTTAGGTAACTATTCTCGCGAATAAGCCTGACATCGTGTTGGTGGACGGGGCACAGTCGAGGGTGTTTTTGGTGGACATCACCATTCTATATGACGAAAACCTCGTGAGAGCTGAGACGGAGAAAAAGCGTAAGTATCTCGATCTGGCTCACGAGGTTTCCGACATGTGGCATGTGCAGTCTGCTGAAACCATCCCAATCGTCATATCTGCGAATGGGTTGATCCCAGTCAGCCTCGCTCACCATCTGAGGCGACAGGGGTTCCGTGGCAGTTCGCTCGCAGCCAGGATGCAAAAAGCGGTCTTGCTGGACTCGGCTAGGATAGTCCGCCGGTTTCTCAACCTGTCGCCCTGACCCCCGGCCGTTTGGTCTCCCCTGCCGGGGCGTATTCCTCCGCCCGGTGCAAATATGTATTTATGTAATGTATATGTAAGTTTATTTATTATTATCTATTTAAGTTTATTATATCTCTTTTGGTTTTTATATGTATTTATTTTGCACACGGGCGTGAGAGGTAGCATATACTAAAAGTTAGGTAAAAGTATTATCCCAATACTTACATATGTCTGGTGGTTGGCTTCGGTCGTTGCTAGTTACCACCCTATCGACAAAGACGTGTCGATGTAGCGCTACGCCACGTACCGTCACGATGTTGCGTAGAAACCAAATAAACTGGTAGTAATATGGATTTACTATGGGTAAATTTAGCCCGCTATCTCCTCAGACAGCACAATCACTTACCACCAGGTGAGATTGCCTTCAAAGGCTAAATTGTAGTGGTTAAAAAAATACCAGCCCACTGCAGGGACAAGGGTCTCCATCACGAAGCACACGGTCGGAGATGGTTTAAGCTGGCATTGATATTTAATTTCTTAAAAGGTGCATAATTCCGATGTCGATGTATCATCCACTAGGCAATCACTAGTTAATAATAAATTCATCACTTCATTTAAATGAACTAATTTGAAATTTCGACAGATAAATTTAAATAGCGTAGATAGTGGATTCATACTAATGCATCCGTATATTTTTATTTTTATTTAAAAATGTGTGTTGTTTGAATTAATTAAAAGTATACATAAGTGAGTACAAGACGCCGTGTTTGAACATTGATGTGCCAGCATATAACCGTTTTGAGAATGGATACTTAGATAAGTTTACAGTTTACGGACTCTTGCCAAAAGTACGTCCGATTTAAGTATCCAGTATTGTTCTCTACAAGATAATATTATTCATAGAGCGAGTTGCCGCTACAGATATTCTTGTTCTTATTGAGTTATCCGCCAGGAATAATTTGTGATGAACTGTAAAGTATTGTAAATTGTCAAGATATGTCCACATATACCGTTGAGGTACATGTGGACAAATCTTGACAGACCGGGAGCCCCCCCAAGATGGGATTTCCGTAGATACATATTTGTGTACCCTTTGTCGTAGAAACTTTAGGACTGGGGTCTTAGGCTATTTACGATGTAAAATACCTTATGCTCTATCGATCAACAAACTGCCGCGTCGCAGCTACATACATCGAAATTAAATACTTTTCTTTTCAAAACTCCTAACTAATCTTCATTTGGATTTTATGCTAAGTTTACTTAGGCAGTCGTTCAAACAGCAATCTTGCTACTTTGTTTAATATCAATAATGATTTCGTAACGTCTTCTTAGAACCTCTTGTAAGAAACTTTTAAAAATGTAATGCGAAACTTATATCCAATTCTAGGGAAGTTCAGCTTATTTCTAGCGTACAGTCGACCTCAAATATTTGATAGGTGAGTTTCTACACTGTATTTATTTGGGATGCATTAGAATTTTGAGTTTATATGTTTTAAATTTTGTTGACTTACTTAACACTAGGTACCAACAAGTTTTAAATTCAATCATAATTGTATTATCTAGTTGATTTTTTGTATTTTAGGTATTTCGGCCGGTCATTAGCCGCCGGTAGCGGTTATAGGCTTTAAGCAAAACATCGGGGTTAGATTTTGCTTATGTTCTTAACGCATAAATATTTTCACCGACTTTGCTCCTATTGCCGTCTTCGACATACAATTTGAGGTTTGCTGCAATATAAGACACAAAACTTATGTTATGTTAAACTGGAGTTTTCGTTAGGCTTTGTTACGCTTAAAGTACACGCTATCTCGAATAAACTGGTGGTGATGGTTTGGTCTGGTGGGAGGCTTCGACCGTGGATAGTTACCTACCGACAAAGACGTGTCGCTAAGTAATTTAGAGTTCTGCCACGATATCGCGTAGAAACCAATTAGGGGAATGGGTCTACCATAACAGGTTAGCCGGCTAACATCTTAGATCATGTATCATCATTTCCCATTTGGTGAAATTGCCGTCAAGGGCTAACTTGTAGTGGATATAAAAAAAATAATACAAAATTTATCGCTTAAACTGATTTATAATAATGGTATGCTATGATAGCCTAGTTGTTAAAACGTCAGCCTCCTTATCAGAGGTCGGGGATTCGAACCCTGGCACGTTCCTATAACTTTTCGAAGTTATGTGCGTTTTTAAGCAATTCAAATATCACTTTCTTTAATGGTGAAGGAAATGATTGTGAGGAAACCTGCATGCCTAAGAGTTCTCCATAATGTTCCCAAAGGCGCGTGAAGTCTGCCAATCCCACATGGCCAGCGTGGTGGACTATGGCCAAACCCTTCTCACATTGAGAGGAGTCCCGTGCTCTGTAATAAGCCGAGAATGGGTTGATCGTGATGATGATAATAATGGTAAATGTTAACGTACAGATTAATCTGAACGTGACTATACAAGGAGAGTCGGAGTGAATTAATCTCAGTATGTAAATTCCTGAGTTTACTGAACTTTGTCGCTCCCAAGTTTGACTCCGTAAATTTTATAACAGAAACATGGCGTTCACGTCTGCAGCTACTGCTTACTAAGTTGTTTTGTTTGCGAACGACATTTATGTGTTTTCCTTTAAAGAAAACAACATTATTGCTGAAATAACTGTCTCGGTTTTTTAATAATTTTGCATCTTTAAAAAAAAAAGACAGAATATTAGAAGCCGTGTTAGCCTAGTGGTTAGGGCGTTCGCCTCCTATTCAGAGGTCGGGGGTTCGATCCCGCGCACGCACCTCTAACTTTTCGGAGCTATGTGCGTTTTTAAGCAATTAAAATATCACTTGCCACTTCTAACTTTTCATAGTTATGTGTGTTTTATGCAATTAAAATATCACTTGCTTGTACGGTGAAAGAAATCATCGAATTTTTAATCAGCCGCATAAAAAAGTTGAACGAAAACGTTGGGTGCAATAATAGTTTCTACTCGCTTTGTCTTGCAGATAAAACACTGCAGTGTAAAATTACATGCACAGTATACAATCTACCTGCTATAAAACTGAAGTTGTTCGGGATCTGTGAACTAAGTTTGGGTAACATTAAAAAAAAAAACGTTATGCTAGTTTAGTTAGTTACGACTGTTGTTTCGCTCGCGGTTTGATGTGTAAACCGTAAAAGTTATATATATAAAAATCAATGAACCTCTATGAATCCTTTGTTAGTTGTTTTCCTCCGGGGAGTAAGCAATGGGTTCCCCGATCAGCAAATCTAGCGATACTGACATGTGTTCGTGGTTTTTAGTTCAGTTATACCCCGCTGACTGGTGGGGGGTTGGGGAATGCCCAAGAGACGGTGGTAGCCGCACACCATACAAAATGATTAAAGAACACACACACATACACAGATAATAAAATAGGTGCAATGTGCGGCATAAAGTTTTTCAAAAAGGCAAGGAATAGTGTAAGTTAAAGAATTTTAGTTCATAAAAGAAAAAATAGAAACTTTATTCATAAAGTTTCAGATTCCGCAAGAATCCACCTGAGCTTACCAGGTGAGACCTATTTGTTTACTATATTCGATTGGTTAAAGTTGTTCCATTCTACGCTAAATGCATGTCTCTTAATAAAATTATTTCCTATGTATAATTACCCGACATACGTTGCAATGCCACAATAGTTATAGAAATAAACATTTTTTAGAGTTGTTAAGGAACAAAAATGGTTAGTGGAAGTCCCTGGAGAACCCCAAGCTTTATCACAATACCATAGACTGAACTACTGAATTGAGAACCGCATGAACATTACCACATTTCAATTTATCCGATTGCAATATATACTTTTGAGAGTTGGTTCAGATATCTGATACACAATCCCCATAGGACGGAGGGATGTCTGGGACGGGGGCATTACTTACTCGCATCCATATCCGCAGCTATATTGCATTTCTGTTCTAATGCATGCGTCTAGTATGTGTACAGATTTTTATATGGCCACGATCAGCTAAGCGTGAACTCCAGACACATAAAGAACAACTCGAGGCAAATATACAGCGCAGTACCAGACTTTCGCCAATGGTTAAATAATTAACCCGCCTTTCGTGTTGCGTGACCACAATCGAAGGCTTCCGAAAAGCGATTTAGAGCGTTGCGTTCTAATGAGGTTTGATAAAGTAATTAATTTAATTTTTGATATTGATCACCAGAGTGACAAAGACGTGTCGCCAAGAGACTTAGTGTTCCGACGCGATGTCGTTTAGAAACGAATGGGTTTACCATACCCATCATTGGTAAGCCCGCTACTTAGCTTTGGTAAAAGTTTTCAGGTTTGAGACAATTTTGATATTTCGAAAACTAAAAACTGATTGGGTAAGGAGAAAAAACTGTATGTCAAATTTTCTCCAACACTCCATTGTTGAATCTACACCGATGTTTGCTGATTAGAAACGTTGCTGCATCAGTTTAGGAAAAACCCTTTAATGGACAACAGCAAGCCTTTTTTAAGACTTAGCGATACTAAATACATGTACTATTGCCACTTGATTACGGGTATAGGGTAGGGTACTTTAATACGGGATTCAAGACGTTACTTTGCTTAACAATTGTTTCTAATTTTCCTTACGTCAAACATTACAAAGTTGGTTATCTCACTTTACACGCACGTACTTACGAGTATGTATTCGACAAACTTTGAGGTAGTTTGCATAAAACCGCCAGGGAATTAGGGTCGATAGTTTGAGTTTACATCTGTAGGTTCAAATATTTATTTCACCTTACGTCAGTATGTTTTACCTGATCTGATATAAGTTGCTTTTGACGACCTTGGTGATGGATATTACAAAATATTTTTTAAATTAATTATAAGTTACATGTTAAATTATAAAAAAAATTATATAAGCCTAAACCTTTAGCCTAAGCCTAACTTTTCGAAGTTATGTGCGTTTTTAAGCAATTCACATATCACTTGCTTCAACGGTGAAGGAAAACATCGTGAGGAAAACGTGAGAGTTCTCCATAATGTTCTCAAAGGTGTGTGAAGTCTGCTAATCCGCATATGGCCCGCGTGGTGGACTATGGCCAAACCCTTCTCATATTGGGTAACCTAAACCATCAGGCACTAGAATACTTAGAATTTTGCCCAAAAAAAAACAACCTAACGCCCGTCTCAGCATTCGTACCCTAGTCATTCTTAGTAGAATAAAAAAAATAAAAAAAGGCGTGATTACCTCCGGGGTCAATGATCTTTTTAATTTTTAAATGTTTTTTTACATTACTCGTTAGGCAATTATATGTCTACTGCACTTTTGCGCTATGCTTTTAAAAGTTTAGTTATACAGACTGAGCTAAATGGTTGTTCAGAAGCACCAGCGGCGTTTTGCTTATTAGCTTTTCAACCGAGTTTCCTCTAGTAAACATTATTACTTGAGATGATGGATGAGACGCCTTGATATTTTGTTACGTAGTGCAATAACTTTAGTGATTTGCAACCCTGTAATATTTCCTGTCTGAAAAATGTGCTGGAAATACAACAGATTTAAGAATGGGCTGCTTTCTTTTTCATTCTTTTCTTATAGACAGAAAGTTGAGTGATATATCACATCTTATTCTAATGCAGAAACATCTGTTTATTCTAGTCCTTATTTTAGAATTTAATAAAAGAGTAGGTATCCTCAATGTCATTAATATTGGCATGGCTGGTTATTTTTCTACGACTCCCTGCTTTCTCACATAAAATACTCTCTTACGTAACGTGGAAATTTAGGATGTCTATGTGTGAGACTGGGCGATATGATCAAAAATCTATCACTAACTATACAATTCTCGGTATAAAAAAGTATTTTCGTTCCAGGCTATAAGTTAGGTATTAAGTTTTTAAAATTTAAGCAGACGACGGTTCCGGGACTTCTATATATGGAATATAGGATTGTCATTTTGGTCAAGGATTAAGACCTGGATCGTTGGCTGGATATGCTTACTGCAGTGGCATCAAGCCCGAAGAAGGTTGCTAGTTGCTGCTTTACCGAACCACTTAGTCTAGCAAAACTGTATAGTGAACACCTCACAAGTGTGAATTGTTGGAATATCGAAACACTATAAACTTATAGTAGTTAATAATTATAAGTTTTAAGTTGCAATACATATAGCAATACATTAACAATTCCTGACAGTAAAACTTGTAACTAAGTTAATTAAAGACTATTGTATAAAAAACCATAGTGGAACATTAGTTCTTTGCGTGTCTGTATCTAAGTAAACACGACGACTGTGGTCATTTAGAGCATAATTTAACAAATATATAGAAAATTGTGTCATAATTGACTGATTAAATCTATAGGATTTCTAGATTACAATAACAGCTATTGAAAAGGCACGTTTGCTTCCCTAATTGAATTTACACAGGCTATCTCAAACAAACAATGCACAAAAACGTGAATTTAAATTAAAGTAGAACCCGCTACGTTAACACAAAGTATGATATGTCGAATAATGATCACCAAAGCAACGAATATCATTACAAAGAAACACGAAACATTCTATAACAAATGCAAATGAACATGACAACTTCTACTGGGACTAAGCCTTAACCTTGAAATAGTTAAAATGTACGTGGGTTGAGTTATTGTAAAAAAATAATACAAGGGCTCAAATCGCTAAGGCTATCTTCTTACTTTTGCTTAAGAGATAGAGGATACTATCAAATATCAACAGAAACAGAAACATCTTCTCTTCGTTAACTATAAAATTGCATACAAATTTCAAAACCCTAGTTTGTAAGCTCAGTTTACACTAATATCATTTTATATGAAAAATTTTAGCCTGGTTCATCCAATATTTTGAGATGTGTGTTGATGGATCAGTTAGTCACAACACTTTTTATTCACAATGTATTTGCAGATAAATAATTAAGAGAGCACTTAATGAATCGCAACTTATTAGTGATCGAAGATAACAACACACCCGGTTACATGGATGAGTTTTGTTCCATTCGCGACAGTTGGAACACGCTCATCTATGTGATTGTGTTTACGTGGATGAGTGTTGTACGCGAATCGAACAACACTCATCCATGTGATTCTGCGTGTTGCGATTCAGAATTATTCGCATCTCATAGTTCGCAATTAAAGCGGCAGCGCACGTTTGCTTTCCCTAATTGAAATAGACACGGACTATCGCATGCAAATACACAATCCGCATAAATGAATGCGTTGCTCGCAAATAATTGGGCTGCCTCACCAATCATAATGTGCGCGGATGCGAAGCGAGGCATGTGTTTGAAACTCATCAACGGAATCGCTTCATTTTGTTAGCCAAGCCATAGGAAAAGAAAAGTTTCCCTTTGATTTATATATGGCTATCTTAGACTAATTATATACTAATTTCTCTCCTTTGAATTTGATATTGATTTGTCTTCCAAAGCATTGTATAACTGCGAATGTGCTGTCAGTTGTGAAGAAATGTCCATGAAATGATAGAAAGAAATATAATTTTTTCTTACCTTGCTATAAACACATTTGTCGTCATCTTTCTTCTAAAGTCTCTCTTCTGGATTCATCACACGAAGCTCATTATGGTATTGAACTTAGAGCGTAGGCTGCCCATATCGCTAATAAGGTATCGTGGATTTAATGATTATATCACATAGGTGTAAGTGATACTAACCGACGGTTTAAAATGCTCTCTGAGGGACGAGACCTAAAAATTCCAATATCTTAACTTCAAGTTGGGATTAAAAATTACTTGACAGAAAAACATACACAATTTCGACCCCGATCGACATCGTCAACAGAATTTATGATTCATTGATGAAGATAACTCCTAGTCAAACGAAGCAATTAAATACAAGCTTGTAAAAAGAAGTTTTTTTTTTGTATATATCGCAGGGAAAATAATTGTTCTGTTGTAGACACCCGGTGTTTATCGGTTTGTTAATAGTTCGTGTCGATTTCAATTAGGGAAAGCAATCATGCCTTGCTGCTTTAATTGCGAGCTCCGAGATCGCACACGATTGGAGCGTGTTCAGACTTGGGACTTTGTCTCGCGTCATTTTGTCTTTTCCCATGTTACGCGAGCACGAGGCCAATGAGGTACGAGGCAAACGAGGCGCGGTGCCTGATCCAATGCAAGCTTGATGATGGTTCCCTTTCGGGGCTCTGCATGTGTCAGGGAATGTCTATTAGGTACATTCTAATCATACATAACATTTCTTCGTAATTATTAAAACGAAAAGAATATTATTACGTCAAACCACATCTGTCCTTTTACTGTCAAAATTAAGGTCAACTTTTGCAATTGTTTTGATACGATTTTAATCTGAAAAGAAATCACTGTAACAAAGTAGAATCACTCTACAAACATTTCTTTAAAATTATTTTGGTTGTTTAAATATAGTAGCTATCGCGTACATCAACTAGGAGCGTGTGTTTACCATACTTCTAACAGGTTAGCCCGCTACCATCCTAGACAGCATCATCACTTACCACCAGGTGAGATAGCCGTCAAGGGCTGACTTGTAGGGTATAAAAAAAAAAAGTTCTTATTTACTAAGAGCGGACACTATATGTGATGTTCAATAAATTTGAAGCATCTTGGTGTTAAAAAATATCTCGACTTGTATCTTTGTTTCTTTATTGATATGAGTTGTATCTTTTGTGATTATTTGATTAGCGACCCTGTTTCTATATCATTACGAGCTCATACTAAAATATTGTACAGAATGTTCTACGAGCAACGATAAACTTACAACCTGTAACTGCGTAACGTACGCAGCGACCAAATCAGATGTCCAATATGAGCAAGATAAAGCCTCGTAGAGCGCACATTTGAACGCCACCGTAGACGCAGTTTGGAAGACTCGGTGTGGCCATCGCTTTAATGGTTGTGTTCACACGCCCGCATGCCTGTGTTTAGCTTTTAAGGGTTCGTAATCAAATAAGGATTCCGTTTATTTTCTGTTTATCTGTCCGCAGTATACCATATAACGCAACTGCGCTGCGTACATCGCTATGTTATTGACTATAGCCTGTAATCTGGGAATTCATAGATCTAACAAGAGTATGACCAAAGATACTATAATGAAAACTTCAATCTAAGCGAGGCGCATTCGCATAAAAGTTATATCATTATCTGGTTAAAGTTAATGAGTAACCTCTTCTTTATATTATAACGGTACCTGTTTTGTCCTGTGAGGTAAACAAATCTTTATGTTTAAGAAATTTAGTTTGCTGGTAATAATTGGAAAGGACAGAACGCCAATTTATCCTCATTTACGAGTATATCTGCTTTGTGTAAGTAAGTCGACTGTACAAAATTATGAGGTTCTATTCTTAATTTTTTTTATTTTTTTATATTTATATTTTCATACAAATTTAGGATTAGCTACAGATCTTGGCACCCATTTAGATCTCAATGATTTTTTTGGGGTGAAGTAGACTATATACCTTTTTTTGAACTTTGCTCATATTTTCGCATTTTTTGTGGATTTCAAAATTGAATTGAGTGAACGAAAGATATGCTGAGGTAATCTCATAGCGGAGTATAACATGTTTCGTTGTATCAAATATAGATACAAAGCAAAGTTTTTTCTATTTCATTATGAGCTTAACATGCAATCGTGTTTCACTTTTGTCATATCTCTTATCTCTACAGACACCGCACTGTCTTCCTCAAGATGACCTTCTGTCTCTATTTCGGAACCTCGCTCTTCTCCCTCCTCTCTCTCATGACTTCTCTCTAGTTTTTTATTTTTTCTACTATTCACGCTGCAAAGGAACGTCGTATACATTTTCATGGGTATAGATTATGTGAGGAATTTTTTACTTTTTATACTAAGGATGCTTGCTATTTTTGTAACAGATCATCGTGGATAAGGGAGAAAAATTGAAATAGTTACGGGCAACAGCTAGTTTGAAAACTGAGCTCTCCATAAATATTTTTATCTATCAAAAGGTTTATTTTTTGTCAGTAAAATATCTATTTTATTGTGTAACAATATTTTGTCATATTATACGAAGATCATCTTCAAAGGCAAAGCTGTCTATTGCGTCAAAGGAAAGCTTTGTTCCATTAATAGAAAAATGGATGATATTACAGCGAAAAAGCGAATTGTAAACATCATTTCTTTGAACGGAATTTCTAGGTCTATTAATTTCTATCCACTTAGTTGTGATTTATTTCTAAAAAAGTAATGGTAAACGCGCAAAATCTTTTTTTATTTATGTGCTTTGTACTAAATTTATAGTTGGAAGAATTTATATCAATATCAAGATAAATAATAAAATATCAATTTAATAATGATTTGATTCAAAGTTTTGCTTTATTTGTGATATTTCGTGAATGTTATAGCGAAAACTTATAGTTTTCTTAGTATTTTCCTTGTATCGCTCCATTCCTATTTGTGTGAAAAGAAAATACTTCAAATTGTCATCAGCATGTCATGTTTGTCTTTGACGGGACAAAATTGTTTATTATATTTCATCTAAAAGCTTTTAGTGTTTGTTAGTATTTGTTTTACTGCTTAACATATTTGGCATATTAAAATATTTAAGCCAAGTGCAATCAATGGCATTATTTTCTTGCGGCTGCTGTGCTTGGCGGTCTAAAGAAGTGTCATGTAAGTTACCAGGATATGTTTCATCATGATCAACCCATTACCGGCTCACTACAAAGCACTGGTCTCCTCTCAATATGAGAAGGGTTTGGCCATAGTCCACCACGCTGGCCATGTGCGGATTGGCAGACTTCACACGCCTTTGAGAACATTATGGAGAACTCTCAGGCGTGCAGGTTTCCTCACGATGTTTTCCTTCATGGTTGAAGCAAGTGATATTTTAATTTTTTTAAAAGGCACATATAACTCTGAAAAGTTAGAGGTGCGTTCCCGGATTCGAACCGCCGACCTTTGATTAGGAGGCTGACTACTAGGCTATCACCGCTTCTTCCTATGTTTACTCGTATTATATTACTGTGTGTTACAAACGCAGACTCGGTGTCTATAAAAACAATGTTTTAGGATTTCTTACGTTGAGGACTTGGGTCATTCTGCCTGTCATCGTTATAATTTAAGTAAAGAAATATAGGTTATAAGGTATAGACAATATTTCAAAACACTTCAGGTACCCATCAATAAAAACACAGACCGGATACTTTTCCTAATGGGTTTTGTATGGGATTAGTAAGAATTCAGTTAGGTACCTAGTCTTTTAATAAATTTTGTGATGCGTCAGAGAATTGAGCACCGTCTCCATTGTTCCAGGTCTACAGCTGCGGAGCATAGAGGAGCCGCCGGGTGGCGCGGGAGGCGGCATGCCCGCGCCAGCCTGTTACGACGCAGAATGTGCCCGGACAGAAGCATGGCTCGATGAGAACCAGGAGTTTGTGCACGACTACTTCCTCAGGTTGGTCATTTAGCTTTACAAAAAAAATAAGCACATAAACCTTTTTAAAAAGAACTTTTGATGTGAAAATCTACCTGTTTGTGGTGACTTGGTATTTCGACTTGTTTATACAGATTTGTTATTTTTATACTAGCGAACGCAGTAGTCGATATTCGATTTAATAATATTTTTTTGTTTCTTAATGCCGTGTACAATTTTTAACTTATTCGATCGCGTTTAATTTAAAATTTATTTGTATAGCTTGAACGCTGACCGTTACACAATTGATGGCGCTCTTTCGATTCTATATCCTATCGAAAATGGTAGATATCTTGAAATCGGCACTCAGCAAATAAACT
The DNA here is from genome assembly GCA_928268935.1 of Lasiommata megera. Taxonomy (NCBI): domain Eukaryota; kingdom Metazoa; phylum Arthropoda; class Insecta; order Lepidoptera; family Nymphalidae; genus Lasiommata; species Lasiommata megera. The sequence continues at coordinate 9,822,019 of OV743325.1, read as the reverse complement.
TTGACTATGCCAAACCTTGTCGTATATCAGGCGCAATATGCTCAGACGGGGTACATAGTTTTTACTTCACATGTTGATTAATTATAAAAGAACAATGTGTAATGAAATTAGTTTAAGAGAAGTATCTATATATTTTGCTGGTACTTACCCTTACCCTTATGAATTTAAATCAAGCCAGTCAACTCCTCATGAATGTTAATTGGAGAAATCACTGTAAGTGTAAACGCTGTCGTTTTTGCTCAAACTGACTGACTGTAGTAAATTAGTAAGTAGCGAGAGTAATAGTACATTGTAAAGACAATAATGCTCAAAAATTGAGAATCCATTTTGGAAAGTGGTGCAGTGCATAAGGGTTGAAGAAATCAAAAAATATTCTTACTATATATATTTTAGTTTCATCATAATCAACCCATTGCCGGCTCACTACAGAGCACGGGTCACCTCTCAATATGAGTAGGGTTTGGATTGGCAGGCTACACACCCCTTTGAGAACTCTCAGGCGTGCAGGTATCCTCACTATGTTTACCTTCACATAAGCAAGTGATATTTTTAATTGCTTAAAAACACACATAACTCCGAAAAGTTAGAGGTGCGTGCCCAGTTTGAACCCCCGACCTCTGATTAGGAGACGAACATCCTAACCACTAGGCTATCACAGCTTCATTATATATTTTAGTTTCTTTGAGTTCATTCGTTTTTAGTGACTTTTATTTTCTACAACTCTGTATTTATTTCTTGGAGGGTGATGATTACTGCAACATATTTTATACTGATACAGAAACATCGTTTTAGCTTCCTTCTTTTAACATTGAAGAGATCACTATTAGTGATAAGGTCGCCAGTTGCTAATTGTTTTGTCTTTTCCATGTATGTTATGTCCTATAGATTGCAATAAAGTTATATAAATAAATAAAATTGTTCCTAGTAAAAATCTTTTATTTTTATCTAAAATTAAGTTTTCCGAGATATTGTAAGATGAAAGCGATGCCGAATGCTTTCAAGCAAAATTATCACTAAAGAGATTTTGGTCGCTAGGTCAGCGTGGATTGGTTTTAACGGGATCAAAGTTGTCATAGAGATCGCTTTTAACTTTTAAGCGATATGACCGCTTATTATACCTGTCTATTGAATTACTTTCTGAAAATAACATTTTAGTTTTTATTTACTTTCTTGTTTTTATTTTATTATTGTTTATTTTGTTGTTTTTGGTCCAATAAAGTGAACTTTCTTTTCGTTTCAAAAGTCACTTATGTAATATCTCAAATTTTTTAATTTTAATCTTCTAAATCTTCTTAGTATTTATACATAAAATTTAGTTGATCAGAAGTTAGTACAAGGGTGTCAACTGAACCCTGTTTAAGACTGTTGTTCTTACGTCTGTTCATCAGTGGGCCCATGACCCTCGTAATTAGAGTAAAATCCTTCCATACATTTTAGATTAAATAAATATTCACTTAAGATTATATTTAGAAATATTTTTGTCCTGTAAGAGGCATAAGCCGTGGCTAGTTACCACCACCCTACCGAAAACGTGTCGCTAAGCGATTTAGCGTTCCGGCACGATGTTGTGTAGAAACCATTTAGGAGTATGAGTTTACCCCTAACAGGTTAGCCCGCTACCATCTTAGACCGCATCATCACTTACCATCAGGTGAGATGCAGTCAAGGGCTAACTTGTGGTGAATAAAAGTATGGGTTTAACATACCCCTAACAGGCTGGCCCGCTACCATCTTAGAGCGCATCATCAATTACCATTGATGATGCCGTCAAGGGCAAACTTGAGATGCATAAAAAAACTCTCGTATGGATTTGTAGCAATGATATGATAGGCACCTTTAATAAAGCCACAGCAAGATGGTGGAAAATAAAGTTATGTTAGCTCATTTACAGAGTCGGTGGAAATGGCAAAGTTCGTCTCCAAATTAATTAGCGAAACGAACCGACGATGTACGTATTGAAAGTTACTTTCGCCCCGCTCTCGAGCTCTCCCAACGATTCTGATTAGGATGACTTCACGTTGCTTTTTAAACAATTCACGAGTCTGTACTGAAGCGCCTACCAATCGGCACGAAGGTTACGTTTTGGGTTTGTAAAACCGCAATAGTGGAGGTGAGAGCTTTGGCCAGCAGTGGCATGTTAATAGACCTGATGACCAGTGATATGTTGAATTTTTGATTTTAGATACATGGAGTAATTGTTATGGAAAGAATTACTTGTTACGTTTATCCTTGTGGGGACATTACTGAATGAAATAAACTTGTTATATCTTAACTACGCTTCGTGGATTACCGTTCCCGTAAATAAAAGTACACTTATCATCTATAGGTCTATCAAATTGCATTTAATTTCGTTCTGTAGTTCTTGCATAATGTACAAAGAGCGAAAAGACAATAATAAAAAAAAAATCTTTTAATGGTTTTATTTATCGGGGGACGCAATTATTGCTTTATATATATAACGTAATTATAGATATTTGATAAAAAAAAAATAAAAATAAAAAAATAACTTTAAATCGCCAACTATTTATATAAATTCTAATAAGCTCGATTGCTAACTTAACCACTAATTAACGAGATTCGAAATAAATAAGTACCTACTGTGAAAAGTAATTTACAAACTTTTTGAAAAGAAGAAGGTAGTAGGTATATGTTCAGAAACTGCAATCATAGACAACTCTGCTTGTTAACGTATTCGAGATTTAAGGTAAGTATATGAACAAGATATCAAACAACGATGTACTCTCGTCGTTTGGCTGACACATTTACCACATCTAATAGCAAATCTAGATTAAGTTCAAAATATTAATACTCAAAGAAATAATATGTTTCATTTAATTTCTTTCGAACTTAAATGTAATGTAACATCTGTGACTTCACAAATGCAACTGCGTATTTTGAAACTTAATGGGTGTAATTTTTTAATGAAATGAAGATCTTGCTAAAGCAGTGCATAAAACAGAAATGAGCTTTTGCTAGCTTCTTAATTGCCCATATGCTTACTACAGTTGTCAAACATTTAAAAATTATTCACCAACGATGATCGAATCTCAGCAGCGTTAATTTTTTTTAAATAGTAGATTAAAAAAAAACCTTAAATCTGAATTTTTGGAGATAAAAAGTCCTTACGGAGTCAATTAATTTGCACACATTTATGCGGTGACATTTTCACGTACATCCGGTCCTTGATATAACCTACATGTCAGTCATGACATAGAACTTCAGAGTGGTGGTAATTACTTCATTATTTAGGACTCAATCTATGTACATATAAATTTATATGGATTTTTAATTTTTAAAAATCCGTAATTTTCGGCAAATTTTACACATATTACGTATTTGTCACATAACATGTTACCAAAGTTTAAATGTAACAAGCAATTTGACGCATTAACAGCTTGCGTCCTAGAGATGAATATAGGAAAGGATAAGACATTTATTCACAGAAAGGTAGAAGAGAATCGCTTTCACTTTGTTTCCTTTTTACTAGAACCTAAACTGGCCGTAACGGAATTTGGTTTGCTTACATCCTGCAAACGGAATATATACTTATGTCACAGAGCAGAAACAAAGAGGAGCTGGCCTAAGCAACTGTGCACTGTGATTTTCAACTAGGTCCTGACGTCATCACTGTGGGCGGGGCCTTAGTTAGTATGCTGTCTGCGTTCGTCAGGTTCACATATATTGAGACTCGTATTATCGGTGTGTTTTCGCGTTTTTAAGAACAAAAGGATGAAGTGTTGTGTTTTATCGTGTCAAAGTTACTCAGACAGACGTTCTGATGCTATGAATAGTATCACATTTCATGTGTAAGTAATTTTATACGTAATTATTAAAATAGTTCTAAAAAATTCTCGGCTTTCAAGTATAAATTATACTACTTCACACTAGATGGCTTAACTTTTGTGTATTAAAAATATAAGTACGTAAAGTTCCGCATTAGTATATTGTAATAATCATTCGTGGATACTGAAAACTAAAGTATACATTTAGTCCTAAAATACTTTTTAGTCGCCAAAACAGTGCCTTAGTCGTTTTTATAATTATTTTGTGAACGGGCCGCCATCTATTGTTAAGTATTTTCAACGTACCAAATATCCAGGGCCGTAATTAGAATCAAATAATTTTACTGAATAATGCACGGCTATGGTCAATATGAAATAACATTTTCATAGCAAATATTTTTAAGTAACAAAGTTCTGGCGATGTATATTTATTATTCTCCGTGACTGTTCATCAATTGAAAGAACTTCCAATATTAAATAATAATTTTATCCATATTAATGATAATTTAGAACCTAATTAATTTCATTTCTTTTTATGTTTCTTTTTAGATTTCCATCGGATGATAATTTAAAACAACAATGGATCACAAAAATGAATAGACAGGGTTGGACTCCGACTAAATATACAAAGATTTGTTCTTGCCATTTTAATGATGCAGACTTCATAGTGACAAAAAAAGGCCATAAAAAATTAAAGAAAGGCACTTTACCTAGTTTAAAACTGGATTTGTCGGTTGGTTTCGATATTGTTTGTACAACCGAGTTTTAATTATTTTGGGAGAATAAGTGTATTTAATATTTTTTTTTTTATATAACAGCTTAAAAGAAAATTACCAGATCCCGTACTGTCATCTATGGAGCCTACCACAAGTGGTTTAAACGAATTCTTGATACTTCATGATACGCCTAGAAAAAAGAAGCTTAAGCAAGAAATTGAACAACTTCGATGTAGAGAAAAAAAGAGTGGATTAAAGATCAGAAGACTTCAAATGAAAGTTAAGCGCTTGAAAAAAAAGGTACTTGTCTAGTGCCACACTACTTTTGCTTCACGTACCACCAAAGATTATTTCTAAATCAAGTACCTCCCTACGTTTTTACTTTTGTTTCAGGTTCAAAACTTAACTGCTTTAATTAAAGAGTTGGAAAGCAAACATCTTCTACAGGGAGAGGATTCCGAAATTTTAACTTCGATTAATATAAAGTTGAAAGACTTGGTTGGGCGACAATTATCAAAAATTAAAAAGCTTCCCTTGAAGAGGAAATATTCTCCTGCTCTCAGATCATTCGCATTAACGCTTTATTACTTTTCGCCACATGCGTACTCATATGTGAGAAAAACTTTTGATACATGCTTACCGCATCCGAGAACCATTTCTAAATGGTATGAAACTGTCGACGGTGAAGCTGGATTTACAGCTGAAGCTTTTAAAATATTAAAGCACAAAAACAATGTCTCAGGCAAACACGCTTTGTGTAGTCTTATGATGGATGAGATTGCTATTAGAAAGCACGTTGAATGAGACGGAAATAAATATCACGGTTATGTTGATCTTGGACTTAATGACGTACAAAAGGATAACTCTGAACAAGCGTCTCAGGCTTTAGTACTGTTACTTGTATCTCAAACTGAAAGATGGAAATTACCTGTGGGCTTCTTTTTGATTCATTCTATGACCGGAGAACAACGGGCTTTAATAGTTCAACAGTGTCTTTACAAGTGCCAAGAAAATGGTGTAGACGTAGTTTCACTTACAGTGGATGGTTGCGCTGCAAATATTGCTATGCTAAAAAAGTTAGGGTGTTCGATAGAACCCCAAGCTATGAAAACGACTTTTAGACATCCTAGTGCTGAATACGACGTAGCAATATTCCTCGATGCATGCCATATGCTAAAACTTGTGCGCAACGCCTTAGAAAATAAGAAGAGGTTTCTTGATTATCAGGGCAATTATGTAGAATGGTCTTATCTCGTCAAGCTCAATAACCTTCAAAAGTCTGAAGGTCTTCATTTCGGGAACAAGTTAAAAGACAAGCATATACATTTTCAGCGACAAAAAATGAAAGTAAAATTAGCTAGTCAGCTTTTTAGTAATAGCGTAGCTGACGCACTCCACCTTTGCGAAAAAAGTGATGTTGGATTCAAAAATGCAGCGGCAACAATTAGTTTTATCCGATTGATTAACAATGTCTTTGACATTCTCAACTCTCGAAACATGTGTCAGGTGGAGTACAAAAAACCCTTGTTTGAAAAAAATATTTCAAAAACAAAGGAGTACTTAGAATTCGCAAAATATTACTTGATGTATATAATAGCTCCTGATGAAGATAAGCCTGTTATCGTTACGAGCCGAAAAACTGGCTTTGTAGGCCTTTTAACATGTATCAACAGTACTCTTTTTTTGTACGACCGCCTGATTGAAAAAGGAAAGGTACTAAAGTATCTTACTCTGTACAAATTTTCGCAAGATCATTTGGAACTATTTTTTGGGGTAATAAGGGCACATGGAAGAGCTAATAATAATCCAACCTCACGCCAGTTTAAGGCAGCTTACAAAAAAACTCTGATAAATACAGAACTGAAAGATGGTTTGAGAGGAAATTGCATTCCTTTAGAGGATATTTCAATTTTGAATGAATCCTCTGTACAAAAAATTAATATCACATCAGCACGTTATCGAATTTTACAAAATGATTTGAGCTTGGAATCATTGAATGGCACGGATGTCGAACCCATGCCTGATGATTTGTTGTTAGAATTTGATGAGCAACTAAATACAATGACAGGTGATTTTTTGCGCCGTCAAATAGTAGCATATATATCTGGGTACGTAGTCAAATATTTACATTCCAAGATCAAATGTGAGAGCTGCCTCAAAGAATTGTATGCCGATAACTACGATGATGATGACCTTTATTTGATAAAAACTAAAAATAAAGGTGGTCTTACTTTCCCATCTAAAGATGTCATAAATATATGTATACGAACCGAATGCAGTATCCGTTCAGTTAAATCGCAATCTCTGAATTCTCCTATTTTCCGTAAACATAAAATTGTATCGAATACATTAAAGTCCCTTATTGGACAAGATTGTTTTAAACAATCGGCCAACCACATGTTTGACCAATCACCGACTGCTAATCATGTTATACTTCTGATTAAATCTATATCAGAAAAATATTCGTCGATCGATATTCGTTTTAAGCATTTCGCAACTATACAAAACGATAGGGCAACCAACAGACAACAACTAAGTAAAACTATTATTTTCTCAGGTAATTGAATTTTGTAAATAATATTATGTTCGTTATAATGATTTTTCTATTATTTTTATTTATTTAATTCAGATTTACATCAATACAAGTGTTAGTAAGAATTTTATAAATGAAAAACTAATGTTAGAATAACATAACACGTGTGATTTTTTGATTTTACGTACAATAAACTTATTTCAATTTCCTTCAATACAGGAAAATTATCAATTCACAAAAATCCAAACAATACAATATTTATAATTCTTACAAATTTTAAGTACGTTAGTATACATACAAATCAGTAAAAATGTTAACCCTTATTTTATTCATTTATTACACAAACTTTTTGAAGCTCACAGTTCTGAGTACGTCCCATTACTTTCTACACTTATTGACATCTAGTGTGAGATAGCTGAACTATTTAGTGACATCAATATATCGATGTTAGATCGCTAAGAGAGTAGTTTTGCTACTAACCCGCAGATGTAAAATTGAGAAGTGGGCGGCGTTCCACAACCCCTCACCCCGCAAAATGTCACGCGATATTTCATAGGGAAATCTTAATACAACATCTCCTCTTTGTTTCTGCTCTGTGACTTATGTGTACTCTTTATATCGTTTAAATCAACCATTACCGCACTATTAAAAAAAAATTAAACAAACACCACAAAGTCGCAAGTTACAACTAGTGTAATATAAATGTGAAACTAATGATGTGTTGGTGTGATTCATGGTTTCAATTTCATAACACCTACACGAACATTCTTAGCTGGCGTTAAAATAACTCATACTATTTACAACGGAGAAGTGCTTTTGCGTCAATATTTTATGATATCGTCCTCATTTTTCAATTTATTTGGCTGCAGCTTGGCCTAAAGATCCATTTTTGTTGCTTTGTTGTTGGTCCCTTTTCCCATGTTAATATAAAGATAAAGGGGTTTAAAACCCATTTTTTAATTCCCCTAGTTGATGAATTTTAAAGTCCTTTCTTAGCGGACGCCTGCCATGTAATAGCTTGTAATACCAAATTTAATCCCGATCTACCCTGTTATTTGAGCTTTGTATTTATTGATCATTCGATCGGTCAGTCCGTTAATCATCCGATCAGGCACCATTACCTTTTATGTATTACTAAGCGACTTTGTCCGCGTAGATTAAAGGTTTGAAAAAAATCCTGTGGTAGAAACCACGTCAAGTCATATTCACGTCACGTCACGTTTTCGCTACATATCACATCGTACTAATATAATTTCGAGGAAGTTTGCCATGGGAAACTCTAGAGTTTTGTCTAGAAATTTAGTTTTTCACAAATCTCGCAAGTACCACGAATTTGGATAAAAAGTAGCATTTGCGTAATTCAGGGTTATGTCCATTCAAACTAGTTATGTAGCTTCAGCGGGAAGGAGGAACAATATTATACACATATATACATTTACATATAAAATTCTCCTTTACAATATTAGGTGTGAAATAGTTACAAAAGATTCGCTCGGCGGCATGGCACTCAGAGTTTACATATTGAGCTACATACAGCAAATGGAAAATGCGTGTTATCTATTGTCGAAAAAATCCAACAGAAAATGTCACGTCATTTTTACTCAATATCTTTTGAAATATTCTTCATAATAAAATCCATCAACCCGTTCAGGCCGTGATGATAATACATGATTACATATCTGTGCCACCTTAAACATTATCCTCGTTCGTGCAGGCGGACAAAAATATTACTTAAAAGAATTAACTACTACAACATCTATGCTTGAATCTAAATCAATATTTTAAAGTGCTTTGTCAGAATCGTTTTTTTTTGTTATAATTTGAAACCCTATATTACTAATAACCACTAAAATAGAAAACTACATTCTACATTGTTTGAGCCGTTCATCCCTTACTTTGTGTCATGCATATATGATAAATATTACATATGAGTGTTTCAAGGTCGCTTATTTAACTTGCATTGTCAATTTTCACAGAAGTTGCTTTGCATATGAATTTCTAACCACCGTCTTAGTTGTCTCCATTTATCCAAAACAGCTTGCCCTTCCGTTCGATCTCCACTTATAACTTGTAATTGGTGTTTGAAAGACTTTAATCACAACAGTAGCCAGGCAAGTGGATGAGCTTGTATAATTCGTCATCATCCTCATCATTGTCACTACATTGTGGTCCTGTACTCACTTTAGTAGACTCCACCATCTTCCGAAATTTCGCATTGGCGTCTTGCGTCTTAGTCGTCTCCGTTTATCTGAATTTGTCCTTCCAATCGATCTCCACCTATAAGGCTTAACGTCATTTTAGTTTGTCGATATTCGTCCAAGCGTTGAACATGTACAGCCTACTAAACATTCAAGTTTAGCATTTTTATGTGTTGGACAATGTTTGGCTCACCACAGATGTTGTATATTTCATATTTGTATCTGATACAAATCATATGCATTATGTTTTTCTGTGTTTTCTCGTTTCGTCCTTCATATACAGCTGAGTTAAATTTTCTTAAGATTTACTCTTTAATTAGTAATTTGTGCGAACGCTTATAAGACGGGAAGCACTAAACCAGCTTTATTTCAAATTACATTTTCCTTGAACTTGCGCTATTTTGTTTCAACCGTTCACTCCAGTTACGTGCCTGGCATTTGAAATACGGCTATAACGATGACTACAAAGTACTCCATGTTTCAAGTTTGTTTTAAATCTGCTTCATTCAAACCCGTGCCGGAAGCTGGGAAGGAATTATTTAATATAATTCCTCTTAGTCTTCGAGTAATTTGCTTTTTGATACAGTTTTATCCTCCTTATACATTTTATATAAAAAGGATACTCATAGTTAAGTCTATAGTTAGTTGAAATGATTGTGAGTGGTTAACTCTTGTTAATTAAGTAAATCCAAAGACTCATTATCAGGTCCTTTATAAATTTTAATGGGACTAACGTATTCACACAAAATTATGTGAAATTATGGAAATTTTATTATGAAATATAACACTGTTTATCAATATCAATCAGCCCATTTTAATTTATTAGTAGGTAAGTTAAAAAAATGGGTTTTTAAAGCAAGAAATGTAACGTGCATTTTGAGTTCCGCTTCTTTCATGCTCTCATTTCAACGCGATAAAGTTGATTCCTTCTGACTCTGGACTCTATTTTATCGTACCCGTCCTTTGAAAATCTTTTATATGAAACATATCTAACATAATAAAAGATTTAAGAACTCTATTATATTGACGTGGTTGTGGTATTTGATATTGGTAGATCTTGAAACCTAGTCGCGATATCACTTAACAGTCGAGAGTGTTGGCAACTGGGTGCACTTTATATAAGAGCTCCAAACTGCAATTGATCTCTACTTATAACTTAAAGTGAATGTTTGAAAGATTCTTATCAAACTTAAATCCTCGATTCTCACAAAAATAGCCTTGCACATGGATGGACTTAGATGATTCGTTATCATCCTCAGCATTGGCACTACAAACTTTTCATTCACACCTAGCCTTCAATTCTGACCCTTATAATCTCTGAGTTTTTGGATATCTGAAAATAACTAACATCCAATTCATAATTGGAGGTTAGTCATTTTAAAATGAATACCAGTTACTTGACGATGAAGGAAAGCTCCTGCATGTCTGCGAGCTCTCCATTATGTTCTCAAAGGCGAGTGATGTCCATTAATTTGCATTTGGCCAGCGTACTGGACTACGGCTACTTCTCAGGGATCGTTCCTTGTAGTGGGCCCTATAATCACGAAAAACTTACATTTCATATAACTCTGGAACACATATTACTTAAGCTCATCTTTTAGCACTTAAATAATGGCTATGTAACTCTTCTTCTATGAGACTGCAAGGCTGTCGTCAGCAATGGGAAATGAAATAGTTACATTGTAATACCGTTTTATTAAAACACAATCCACAGTAAAAATTGCTAATGAATTAATGATGGTGAAGTAAGTACAGGTACATCACATCTAAAGACGTAACTACAGGCAAGAGACGGGCCAATAAGGAAGCAGAGTTAAATAAGCTCTCGCGATGATCGTAACGAGACAATCCTGTAAACGGTTTCATAAATTTAAAAGCGGATAAAACTGCCTCCTGGCGGAACACAACAGAACAAAGTTAGTTTACAATCAAACTATTATTCTAAGTCCCCGTGATTGCCTTATTGCGTAAATTGTAGTCGTAAAGTATTTGACGCAGGAATACTTCACCATAAATGCTTTGTTGTTCAGCATTTATGGTTGGTTTATTTGTGTCCACGTTTCTGAATATAATAATATTACTATGTAAGTACGGAAACACTGGAAATTCAACACATGCAATACCAACGAAGTACACAACATTGTTATTGAAGAAGTAATGAAATTTGAGAATCTCTGCAGATTTATATATTCTGCCTTGTAGAAATAAACAAGTATCTAGTTTAATACAAGTAATTGCTTACGATTTCATCATTTTCTGATGACGAAATTTTTCCATAGAATCTTCATCACATATTCTGCATCCACATTCTAATAATCTAACTGCTTAATATATCTTCATTAACTTTCAAAAAAAAGTTTTTAGGAGGTCCCTAAAACAAATCAATTTCTCAATATTGGTAATCAAAAATGGAGATTTTGAACCCAGTTGAGGGGAAATCTCTAGAATAAATAGTTGCCTAGGAGACCGTCCTTAATTATCTTAAAATTACCTTTATGTAAACATCTTGTTAAAATCAATGAAGGTGTACTGAAGTTAAGCCCAATATAAGAGACAAAAAAATGGGTTTGATATGTACGCATTCAAACTATCATAAGTTTTATTTATTAAATAATCGATTACTGATGCTTAAATTTGAATTATTTGTATTGATGACGGCGCTTCTATTGAATTCCGGTAATCGCGCGTAAACTGTGTGTTAACGACATAGGTATTTATTGTTATGAATCCAGAGATAAACACTGACGCATAATACGTACTCGTACGTCAGTTCGTAGCGTAATAATGTGATGTCGTGTGTACCCCTATTGATATTTATAATAGGTTTCTTAATAAACTGCTGTTTTTATACGTTATTTTGTTTGCCTTTGCAAGCGGTTATATTTCGAATCTGCGAAGCATTATATTCCTAGGCAGAGGGAAAATAAATTTTCGCAGTGACGTAGTTATCTGTTTTCGCGTGAAAGACTTGTAAGCCCATCAAATACGTTTCTTGTATTGCGATTATTGTAATATATCGTCCAAGTTCGTACGTTTTCTTAATAAATTAATGGCGTTCTTGGGAAGTCAGTTTTTGTTCACTGATTTGAACTCTGTTGTTGTGTATTTATTTATTGCTTTTAGATTTTTCTTTTTTGAATCGAATTTCCTTAGCGCGGATTATATAGTATTGGCTGCGGAAAATTTTAGATAAAAAAACCACATTCCAGTCATTCGGTAACATCAGTATTCTGTATTATTGTATACATTATGAAACTTCAGAACTTCATTCTTGACGTGTGGTCCCCTGACCGCACACGTATTTCCTTTATTAACTTAGTGTGATGTCATCAGGAAGGCGACGCGGCAGGTTGTGGACGCGTGGCTGGTGTCACATGCAACGCCGCAGAGCGCAGAGCTTGCGTCCCCGTCAAGAGCCGGATCAGGTTCCGGCGCCACCACGCCTGTCAGGTAATATGAATCGCAAATAAAATGTTTTTATTGATATTTGGCCTAGTACTGTAAAGATGTTCGCCAAAATCAAGTCTACACACGAACTTTGGAAGCTGTTGTCAGTTATCTTACAATTAGGCATTTCCCACACAAAGGCGGTGGTCTTTGTCAATGTGGCAGTAGGTAGTAGTTCAATTCGATCTAAATGCGACACGAAAAACAAGTCAGTTTTTAATTGTTTATTTGTTTTAATTTTAAGACAATGATAACCTTATACTCACTTTCAACTTGTGATGTGTGAGTTTCACATGAGGTAATGTATTGAATTCACAAATAGGCTGTACAAATTTAATTTTCGTTTGGGCCAGATAGATTAGTGTTGATGAGTACTGTAAAAAGTGATCATAGGATGTATTAAAAGTTGTTTGCTAATAAGCTTTTAGTATAAAATTGGATAAAAAGAAGGAGATCGAAGGAAGAAAAACGAAATAGATGGCTATTTAGAGATGTATTGCATGATATTATTCAAAGCTTGTACCGAGAGCAAACGCGATCCAATTTAGAGGATGTGCCGGTCGAAGGCGTGTAAAGCCGACGAAGTCGATGACGCTCTTTATAAAAGTGCTACAGTTGAGCTAAGATCTTGGTTACTCCGCTACACATATCTATATACAATAGATGGATATAGTTTATTTTCTTTGTAAGTTCTTCATTGCAAATATATATTAGTTGCTCACTTAAGATAGGGTACATATGATCACTGGCACTCGTCCAGCTTAAACATAAGCCTATACTAAGCATTTGAAATCAAGTATTAGAGTTTTATTTGTTAAAAGATATATTAATATCAAATCAAATCATTTATTTTGCATAAATTGAGTCGGTACATTGGTGTTACATTGATTTAGAGATGCTTACAATATATTGGTATAGTAATATATATTAAAAGTTATGACCAATAGGGATTGGGATCTTCTGTGCGAGTTTTCATAGCAGAAGACTTGCAGGATGCCTACGCCTCTGACCCGAATTCTAATCAGTAGTGTAGTATTTTTTAGCCAGATGACATCATAACTATCCATCGTTATGTGATCTACTTCTCAAGCAGTTTTTGCATATTAAGATGATCCACTTTATTGTTGTCCAGCGTACTGCATTTTTATAATTAGATCTCAGTCAATTCGATCTTCAGTGACAATTGTCATCACAAATTTCATATCACAAAATAAACAAATATAACGTACTTTGATAACAGAGGATACTGGATTTCAAAGATTTATCATTTTTCAATTGTAAAGTCAATAAGGCTCGCCAGTATATTTGGAAGCTTTCGTAACTAAAAAAAACTTCTAATCGGCAAACCCAGAGTGTTTTATTATTTCGAAAGAAGTTGAAAATCGTAACAAAAGAATGCATAACGGTCTTACACAATATCTGGAGAGCCTAGCCGAAGGGAATTAAGTTGGTAATTGGCTATTACAGGCAATCAGAACTTGGTGAAGGGCCATTTAGTTTAAACGGTGGCATATTGGGATAATTGACTTGAACGGCCTGGAAACTTGCTGCTGTTGTTAACAGAGCGTTAAAATATCATCATTATTACATATTTTTATATTTAATTCAAATGCAAAATGAAGGGTTTTAAGTAAATTTGCTTGTTTGCATTGGCATCGATCTAAATGAAATTAGATTGAGATTGCTTTAATCCTAATAATACTTTATTAGGATTAAAGCAATCTCAATCTACATAGGAAATAATAACCTAAGGGCAAAGGGGTTCCCGCGGATTTCAAAAAAAGAGCGCGGATGAGATCCCACAAAAAAATATTATTATTATTATTAGCCCGCACTGTCCCAATGTTAGGCAAAGGCCTCCCTTTCTTCCTTCTATTTGTCTCTGTTATATTTGGGGCCAAGCCGACATATAGGCATCGCGTTCGTCACGCCAACGACGCCTCGGTTTACCTCGACGTCTTATTGTTTTTTGTGGCACCCAATTTGTACGGCCAATGTGTACGCAAACCTTTACCCAAAATATTTTGTTACCAACAAAATTTTGTTAGACACTAACAAGTAAATTGCTTGCAGCTAACTTCCTAGTTTTTGTTAAAAGCTAAGATTTTACTACCTAAAATTAAGCAAGTTATTATTTGTGTTTACTGTATTAAATTTACAAAATGAATATTTTTTACTATGCATACTTTAATCATTTTGACATAGTCGCTACTACATGTTAGGTTTTTCTATACTATAATTTTCTTAACAAGTGAAATTCTCGTTTGTTGGACAATATTCTTCTGGTTCGTTCGACTCTGTTGTTGTTGTAGTTGATATATAGGCCATTTTGTAGAAACATTTTATGGTTATTTTCCTCATTATCAATTCTTGTCGGAAGACACGTAATATAGTATCACATTATCGGGGCGTAAGTAATCCCCAACTAACTCGGTGTAGCTTCCATCAATCTACTGTCAGCCCTAGTTTTGTAATATCGACTTGAAATGATACAATATACTAACGTTCCTTTATTTTTTGTTGTATTTACACATATTATGCTATAAAGTTTGTGTTGAGCGATCTACTAACTATAAACGTTTATTAAGTTCTAAATAAAAATGTGAACTAAAGTTTATTACTATTTCGAATATAAATTTATTCAGTTCATTAATAATTTTAAGTGTACAGAAAAATTTGGCTGATAATAATTAAATTGTATATATAAACGAACATACTAAGAACTTTTTTTTGACTGAATTTATCATTAACAATTAAGTAATTATTTCTTAAAGACTAAGAAGTTTTCTATTGGTAATTTATATTTGTACCTTTCTGGTGGGAGGCTTCGGCCGTGGCTAGTTACCACCCTACCTACAAAGACGTGTCGCCAAGCGATTTAGCGCTCCGGCACGATGTCGCGTAGAAACCAATTATGAGCGTGGGTTAACCATCCTCCTAACAGGTTAGCTCGCTACCATCCTAGACAGCATCATCACTTACCACCAGGTGAGATAGCCGTCAAGGGCTAACTTGTAGTGTATAAAAAAAAACCAATCTAAGATTACGATCAATTCTAATTGCTGTCAGAATGTGCAAACTTATCAAAATGCTCTTTAAATTGATTTTTGCATGTTGATATAATAAAAGTATAGCGGGATGGAAAAGTCATAACGGTATAAACTTCTACATTCATTGAGAGGTATTAAAAAATTCATTTTCAAAGTTTGAATTTGATGCTTGAATCAAATGTGTCTGAGTAAGACGGAAATGGTAGTTTTGTAGACAGCGACATTCCGGCGTCGCGACGCGTCGCATCGGTCTACTGGAGTTAAGTAAGAAATAACTTTTGAAAGTTTTAAATTAAAAAAAAGAAACCTCTTGGCACTGCAACTCTGAATTCCTTTTCAGGTGTGAACATTATCTGAAGTAAAATTCTATCTTTATTCGGATTAACTTAGTTGATAGTTTGTTGCCAAATGAGTTTGGACACTGATATGTTTAAGCATAATTTCGGAACGCCCGTAGTTTCAGTTTTCAGCTTACGAGTTTTCAGCTTGAAGAAAAATTTGAAAAAGATCGTCGTTCTTTGATAAGACATTTAATCAATTCACCTCAAGTATCTCCGATAAAAATTCTAAATGTTAACTTTATAAAGGCGATAGAAATTTAAACATTTCATGTAATATTGAAATAGCTGAACGGATTAAGTCCATATTCGATCGTTTCGTATTTTTTATTGAATGAAAGGAACGCCGATTGCTGCCGGTGGCGCACCGCAACACTCGCATTCGCTATAGGGTGTTCCTTAATTGACTGTAGTAACCATAATTGTCGGATTACCTCATCATCATCATGATCAACCCATTACCGGCTCACAACAGAGCACGGGTCTCCTCTCAATATGAGAAGGGTTTGGCCATAGTCCACCACGCTGGCCATGTGCGGATTGGCAGACTTCACACGCCTTTGAGAACATTATGGAGAACTCTCAGGCGTGCAGGTTTCCTCACGATGTTCTTCCTTCACCGTTGAAGTAAGTGATATTTTAATTGTTTTAAGATTACCTACTTAAAATACTTACTAAGAATTATTTGTCAATTTTTATCAAAAAAATCGAAAGCCTTCATAATCAGTGAAACATGCTTCAAGCCTAGATTTAGTAGACATATTGGCGTTTGTTAATCAGTTGTCGCATTTATTTTATTGTTGTCATTAAGAGTAAACCTCTTAACGCCCTACTTATCAGCTTCGTTCGCTTTCTGTAGAGCCCATTCATTCGTCTTTGCGTCTTCGCAATATTTTATGTATGGACCGCATTGGAGTTCTAAATACAATCACTTAATACAGAGCGAGGCATTAATGATGCTGATGATTAAAATTTGCCATACCTCGATATATAAGATGTCTGTCGGGTTATGCCAATTTTTTTTACCAATTAACCCTAAATCGATGTTACGAACCTAATAAATATGCAGTTGATAGCTACGTTGATTGCTCATTGCCTATATAGAACCTAATCTACACAATAATTGCTAACTAGCAAGTGGCGCCTCATAACGTGTCCCTATACGATCTTAATTGCAGATAATGAAACTCGTATTAATGCATATTAAATATGCATATTACTTTTTAAAAGCTATGCAATTTAGATAATGCTAAAGACTCGGTTTGTAAACATTTTACCCACTTTATAAAAAAATTTTTTATTTCCCTTATTAGACAGCATTGTGTTTGGCTCTCTTTGAAATATTAGGACTCTACATAATGTTTCAGTTGATAAAGTGGTTAGCATGTACGGTTCACGTGATCCTGGGTTTAATCTCTGCCCGAACCAATAATTGTTAGGTATTGACAGCTAAAATTTTCTATGGCAGCCCAGGGATAGGAAATCGCTATCGCTGTTAGTTAACATGGGTCCGGTTATGTTCTTACATTACATATTTATGTGATAATATTAATTGCAAAAGCCCACCAACTCATATATTCCAGCGTGGTGGGTCTATGCTCTAATACCCTACGAGAGGGTTACTACTCCTCTCGTATTGCGTAAATAATGAATTCAGGTTGATTAAAAAAAAAACATTTCTAACTTAGTTTACGGAAGCAATTTTCCTGAAGTAGCTCAAAGTGAAATGTTCCAGCCACCACAAAGTTCTAACTTCTAACTTCTAGTTCGAACTAATTATAGCATTTACGTGTACCCTACGTAACTTTGTGATGAATGGGCAGACGGGTCACCCGATGTTAGTGATTACCTTTGCCCATGAGCAAATACATCACCAAAGGAGCTACCGATGCGTTGCCGACTGAATCCGCTAATAGGTTTCTTCAAATTTATTATTGACTATGTGAGATAGCGATAAGAAATAATTGTTTTGTCTTCTTCTTAGACTTGGGCGCGATTGGAACTCTAACTTTACCCTAACTATTGGAAAACTAAAGCTAAGAACCTTTAGTTTTAAGTTGGCTAGTATGCTTATTATTATCACCTCGTAAATTAAATAGTGAAAAATATAATATATATGAACTATTCATAGATGCCTGTTTAAATCTATTTTTGATTTGGTTTTGATTTGATTTACCTGGCACAATACCGGAAAGTATAAGAATTAGTATTATATATAGAAATAATACCCTGTAATAATACTCTATAATACATAATATATAGAAATAATACTCTGTAATACATTAAAAAAAAAAAATTCACTTGCATTTGATATTATATTCTTTTATAGTCTCTAATTTAAATTTAAATAAAGTTTTTTGTTTTTGTAAGTTTTCAATTATTGTTGTTTATTTATGTGGTTCAAGGACTAACTTAGCGAATTACAACAATCATCGGAAAATAAAAATGGTTTGTCATTTATTGAAATATACAAAGTTTTGACTTTAAATTACAACTGTTCGGAAATAATGTTTGTTTAAGCTACAATTTCAGACTTCGCTATATAACGTGGTCATTGTCCCGCTTGTATTATCTCCTAATCAAATATATTGCGTCCACGGACGTAATTCATAGCGGAATTGTTAATTTATATTAGCGTATTATTTGGCAATTTAGAGCTGATTTATGTTGCGGATTATACGATGCGGAAATAATCCAAATAGGACGGTGTATGTATTAACCAAATTAATTACTAAACGTGTGGGGATTTGTGTTATGAAGTTAATAAAGTTCTTTTGTATGACAAAATTAATGAGTAAAATGTATAATTATATTCCAATTCAATTAATTCGAATTACAGTCGATTCGACCGTCACAGATGAATGAAGCTTTTATTTAAATAGATATTTTTAATAATAGCTTATCTTTTTCCGGTTTCCGTACTCAGCGGGACTCCATTACTAAGAGTACGCTGTCCATTTTTTATGTTTTATTTGCTACAAGTAAGCCCTTGCCGCAATCTCACCTGGTTAATGATGCAGTCTAAGGTGGTAGCGGGCTAACCTTTTAGGGGTGTTGTAGACTCATACTCCTGATTAGTCTCCACGCGACATCGTGTCGGAACGCTAAATCGCTTGGCAACACATCTTTGACTGTGATAACTAGCCACGGCCACCAGACCAGACTTGAGCCGGGAATCAAACCCAGGACGCTGGGACGCGCTGCGCCACGGAGGTCATTAGACAAAGTAGCTAGTCAGTTGGAATTTGTGTTGAAAAAAATAAGTTAACGGTCGAATGAACTTAAAGGTCGGCTGTTACAATTTTGTTTCAATGGGCGTATTGTACTTTACGTATATGTTTTTACTGGTGATGTAGACAAGCTTGTAACGAGGTGCCTATTCAAGCTATGTTCACATTTCGCAGGAAAACTTTTACTATATAATGAACAGCATTTTTAATGCTGTATTTTTTTTTTTCATCAATTGGTATTCATAGCAATTGATCGACCATTATATATACTATGACTCGATAGATCGACTAAACTATAAGTCTATTTTTGACAAGAATACGTTGTTAAATTATCCACTAAATTATACAATGTCATCGTACTCACATTTCAGTGTGGCTGGATGAGATCGCTTATAGAAAAAACCTTTTCTTTGTATACCACATAATAATATACTACCACATTATATAATATGTGTTTATTATAGCGTTTCATCTCATTTAAACCCGTTGCTTTTCCGACAGGAAGATCTCAGCGCACGAGTTCGAACGCGGCGGGCTCCTGAAGCCGTTGGTGACGACAGTGGATGGCACACCCACCTTCCTCGGCGACCAGCCGTTGCACGCCGCCCCCTCGCGCCCACAGCGGCGGTCACGGCACGAGCTGCGACAACTTGACGAGAAGGAACTTATATTTGAATTAGTAAGTGCTATATTAAATTAATTAATTAATTAGTGTATATATTAAAACATACACTCTTATTTATAAAAGTTAACTAGAATGAGAACATTCACTAAGTAATAAGATTTATTTATTAGGAAGCCCACGTTGTATTCAATGTGACTGCTGACTTTATACTATAGCACAATTTTTAACATAATATTTTTTACTCACATAGTATACCCCATTTTACGGCTAACTCAAAATGTAATTACATCCTTATCTTCACAGAGACGATTATTTTATTTACTATAAACTATAAAAAAACTAACTACTTCGAGACTCTAAGACTAAGGTTATGTAGTACGATAGATACAGAGTCTCCTCTCAATATGAGAAGGGTTTGGCCATAGTCCACCACGCTGGCCATGTGCGGATTGGCAGACTTAATACGTCTTTGAGAACATTATGGAGAACTCTTAGGCATGCAGGTTTCCTCACGATGTTTTCCTTCACCGTTGAAGCACGTGATGTTTTGATTGCTTTAAAAAAATGCACGTAACTGCGAAAGTTAGAGGTGCGTGCCCGTGTTCGAACCCCCGACCTCTTATTAGAAGGCGGACGTCCTAGCCGCTAGGCTATCACAGCTTCAATAAATATGCATAAAGATACAATTTTAATACTAGATACATCTCATTTATTTTGTGGGTGTTGTTCCTTTTACCTTTGTATTTGGAAACCGCAAATTGTTACCTTTCGAAGTATATTTTGTATTAACAAGTAAGGGGAGGAAAACATCAGGGAACTTTAGCAGTAAATTTCTATCACGTCTCTGCGTCGGGTGTTATTACTTTTTTGATGTTTTTGATTTCATTCCTATAAATAGAATTGTTTTTTTTGTGTCACTCCTGTTTTGTTTTTTCCATTTACCGGAAAATCGCGGTTCTTTTGCTCTTTCTAGAAATCAATTTAATTCCCAACTGTAACACCATGGTGCCTTAGGTAAATTAAAAATGTTGGACTACTTTAGATGGTGAAAACAAAAAGTTTGTGTTGGGCTTCTTCTTAGACCTTGGCGTGTTCGAACCCACTTAGCTTTAGTTTTAAGTTAGCGAATAAGTTATCACTGTCACCTCACGAATTAAAATAATGAATTATATATTATCCTAAGTTAAGTTTATTTGTGGGCTTCTTCTTAGACCTTGGCGTGTTTGGAACCCACCTAGCTTCAGTTTTAAGTTAGCGAATAAGTTATCACCTTCACGAATTAAAATGATGAATAATAAATAAATTTAATTCCCAACTGTTATACCATGGTGTCCTAAGTGTATTAAAAAACTTGGACTATTTTAGATGGTTAAAACAAAAAGTTGAGGGGGGCTTCTTCTTAGACCTTGGCGTGTTCGAATCCACTTAGCTTTAGTTTTAAGTTAGCGAATAAGTTATCACTGTCACCTCACGAATTAAAATAATGAATGATATATTATCTCAAGTTAAGTTTTATGTCGGCTTCTTCTTAGGCTTTAGCGTGTTCGGAACCCACCTAGCCTTAGTTTTAAGTAAGCGAATAAGTTATCACCGTCACCTCACGATTTAAAATAATGAATTATATATTATCTCAAGTTAAGTTTGTTGTGCGCTTCTTCTTAGGCCTTGGCGTGTTTGGAACCCACTTAGCTTTAGTTTTAAGTTATCGAATAAGTTATCACCTTCACGAACCTCACGATTTAAAATAATGAATTATATATTATCTCAAGTTAAGTTTGTTGTGCGCTTCTTCTTAGGCCTTGGGCTGTTCGGAACCCACCTAGTTTCAGTTTTAAGTTAGCGAATAAGTTATCACCTTCACGAATTAAAATGATGAATAATATATTATACGAGCGCTTCGTAGAAATTCTTGTAGGCAGGTTTACATGAATAAAAGAATTTTTGATTTATTATATACGAATATGTCATGAAAAAGCACAAGAAGCCTTACTTGATTTTTTTATTACTAAGAAGACTCGAAGGACGGGAAAAAAATATGTGTGGTCGTATGGCATCTTTAATCAGAGGGTTGTATACTCGTACAAGCAATCCTTGTATCACCATTGTGTCGAAAATCTGACAGACAAATGTTTAAAAAAATTGTCTGTTGAAGTTTTTTTATTATTTGACTACCTTCGTGGCGTACCGTTTCCTTTCGTATTATTAATCGGAAGTACCGGGGATCGATTCCTTCGGTTCGGCTCGAGTCTGGTCTGATGGGAGGCTTCGGCCGCTGTTAGTTACCACCCTACTGGAAAAGACATACTGCCGAGCGACGTAGCGTTCCGGGATGATGCTGGGTAGAAACCGATTAAGAGGATCAGCCAGCAGCGAATCTGTAATTCCTTTAGGGCTGCTGATGTTAATGGTCGACGGTTATGACTTGATATCAGGTGAACCGTCTGTCGTTTGCCCGGATCGATGACGGCTAAACGGATCTGAGCGGAATTTGGTGCATAGGTCTTCATCCATCCCGGAAGGCTTCATCCATACTGTTCCCGTGGGGTAGGATACAAATTGACGACGATTTTTGACGATCTCGAGTCTGGTCTGGTGGGAGTCTTCGGCCGTGGCTAATTACCACCCTACCGAGAAAGTCGTGTTGCCAAGCGCTTTAGCGTTCCGGCACGATGTCGCGTAGAAACCAACTAGGAGCGTGGGTTTACCATACTTCTAACATGTTACTCCGCTACCATCCTAGGCAGCATCATCACTTTCCACCTGGTAAGATAGCCGTCAAGGGCTAACTTGTATAAATAAAAATTTACTCAAATTAAGTCGTTGGGAACAGCTAGGTCACCTAGGTATGAAGGTGGGAATGAAGGTTTGAATCAGGATTGGAACGATGTACTACTCGTATTTTTTTAACTCGATTGCGTACCAACTGCTACAGGGGGTTAAATTAAATTTGACTAACAAATTAAATTAATTTGTTCGTTATTCACATTTGTTTATTCGCATATAAATTCTGCTCTCTTTCCCAATACGGTGTACATTTCCCAGGAGGGCCACTTTTAAAAGTTGTGGAAAATTAAAAATCCACCGCCGCGGATCTGTAATTTACATATTAATGTATATATTTTTTTTTAACATATTATTGCAATTACATAATAAATGTATGTTCTTTCTTTCTTTTTGTTTCTGTTTACATTACCTAGGAACGTACACGATATTCCTAGTAAATCTTAGATAAATAGTGACATGGTGAAGGGGTGAAGGGGAAACAAACTCGAGTTGATTGCCACTTGCTATCACACTTAATATTCTAAAGGCGAAAGTTTGTATATTGGTGTTTATGTTTGTATGTTTGTTACGCCGGAACAAGACTGAAATAAGCTAGATTATCGTCTCGATGAACACATGTTGAAAAATATTTTTTACGTCGATAAGCTACAACGAAAGCTACAATAGAAAACTTTACTTGAAGTTAGATTTAAATGTATGGATAAGGAGCAGCAACGGGAACGAGAACAGGAATGAGAAAGGGGATATTCTTTGAGTACAAACGTTGCTTATTTTAGGAAATCCTTAATATCTCTGGCCTCATGCTTTATATTATAATAAAAGTTTATAATACATATTTTTATAATAATTTTCTATTTAAAATGTTACAATGTAGCTAAATAACTATATAACCGAATATTAATAAAATATTATAAGATATCACTCATATTAAGTAGGTAATACATATGGTGTTACTTACTTAATATGGTTTCATATGTCATTCAATAATGAAATATATCGTCTTGGCGCGTCTATGGATTAAACTGAAAATATATTCTCATACGAAAAGCGGACTCTTAAATGATCTAACATCTAATCTAGAGATAATAAAGATAATAATAAACAGTCAGATAAATTTAAACTCTAACACCTAATTTTTAAGACCCCTTTTTTATCGCGGGGGAATTCAATAGGTTGCTTCGGTCACGCGCGGCTAGATATCCGTTTATCAATAAAGACATGGATATATTGCTACGGTAGATTAGACAAATGTTCGGGGTGTCGCAGTGGAACCTTCGTCAGTTCGAGCTGCCTTTGAATTATCACGTGGATAAATATTAACAAGATCTTAAAGAATTACTTCTTAACAAGGCAACATTTATCGTAAAGTTCGGAAGACCCGTTTATTATTTACCTAACTACCTCCGTTTGTATTGTAATATAGAATGTTTGATTACAGATCACGATATCCCTTATTCGATTTATATATAGGCCCGGATTAGGTTAACGTTGCGTCACTTCATGTTTTGCGTTACAACTGATATTAGTTGTTTATTTATTTTATGAACAAACAATTAATTTACCCTTAGGCTTCCATTTATTTCCACCATCTTTTCTTTATACACCACAAGTTGCCCTTGAGGGCATCTCACCTGATGGTAAATGATGATGCGATCTAAGATGGTAGGGGGTAACCTTTTAGGGGTATGGTAAACCCATCTCCTAATTGGTTTCTACGCGACATCGTGCCGGAACGCTAAATCGCTTAGCCACGTCTTTGTCGATGGGTAGTAACGAAGCACGGCCGAAGTCTCCCATCAGACCAGACTCGAGCTGGGAATCGAACCCAGGACCTCCAACTTTTTAAATGCAACAGCGCACGCGCTGCTCCACGGATGTCGTCACGGATGACCTATAGTATAAAACTTCAAATGAACACTTACCATCCGGTGTAGCATCAAAGCTCTTGTCCACAACACATATATTAAAAATATATATTCCAATTGGTAATATATATGCAAATGAACAGTTATAATTATTTAATAACTCATGTTGTTATTTATTACTGCACTGCAAATGAAATAACGAATACGAAAATAAATATGAAATACGGAATAAATGTGTTTTTTAATTATTCAAATATATGTATTCAGTTTTTTCAGCACTTTACTGCTGGCGAAATTATTTATCGACGTGACGTATCTGCGATGGAAATAAAAAAAATCTGTCTGTTTTTAATTGTAATTTCCATAACAGCAGTTTTCTTGCGTTTAAGCGTTACCCATTGAGAAAACTATGAACATGTGGCGTCCAAGATTTTCACGCATTTGGGCTCACAAAAGATGTTGTAAATTTCATGTGTGTATCTTTTACACCGCAAAACAACAATTTTCAAGGCATCGTAGTACCTATTAAAAAAACACACTTCTTCAGTATCTATTCATATTTATTTACAGGATTGTACACCCCTTGTTGATAAGGAACACAACTCTTCAATATATATTCTTGTTTATCCATAACATTTTACACACCTTTGTACAACCATAACCCTGGAAACCACTTTTCGGTACCAACACTAAACTAGTACTAACCAACAATAACCAACGACTTACTAACTTATAAAGGGCTGATTCGAACGTCATATATTCCGTTTTGCCTCATTTAAATCCGGTATCTTAAGAAAACAGTCAATTGAGGTACTTTTCATTAAAATAGTCAAAAGTAAATCTAGAGTAATCATCCTAAGTAAATCATTTAAGTCAAATCACGTACTTCAATTATATATTCTCATTTAATGATTAAGATATTATATGTATGTAAATTACAAGACACTAAAAGCTAGAACATTTATAAATCATGACATACCTACCTTTCTTTCAAATATTGCAAACGCTCCGGCCACGGTAATATTACGTGCTTCGGCTTTCAGTTCAACAATCACTGGATGTTTCAAGTATTCTGTTGGTAGCGAATCATTAGCTATTTGTATTGTTGGTAATATAATAATCATAAGCTATTTTGAGTAGCATTTCTAAAATAATCGTCCATTTGAGAATCTTCTGCTATATTTAAGGTCGAGTAAAATTATTTTTAGCACCCGCACGGGGAAATTTAATTATGTTTGCGCGACTAATTTTCACAGTTCGGATACTGGCGTGATCGATGCTAAATAGAAACAGTTAACATGCCACATCGGTACCACGTGTGACTTGTGAATTTAACGACATGTGAAGTTAAGTATGCGCTAAGTTAAGGAGTTCATCATCATCATCATGATCAACCCATTGCCGGCTCACTACAGAGCACGGGTCTCCTCTCAATATGTGATGGGTTTGGCCATAGTCCACCACGCTGGCCATGTGCGGATTGGCAGACTTCACACATCTTTGAGAACATTATGGAGAACTCTCAGTCGTGCAGGTTTCCTCACGATGTTTTCCTTCACCGTTGAAGCAAGTGATATTTTAATTGCTTAAAAACGCACATAACTCCGAAAAGTCAGAGGTGCATGGCCGGATTGGAACCGCCGACCTCTGATTTGGAGGCTGACGCCCTGACCACTAGGCTATTACCGCTTAGTTAGAGAGTGTGTCGTCAAAACTCTGATACGTTTGGGCGGATATTAGTTCGGAAATCAGACGTGGTACACGGAAAACCCTTTACGAATTGCAAGATATGAGTTCGGTGTAGAAAGTAGGTTAGGGGTGATATGATAGTTTTTTTTTTTCCACTACAAGTAAGCCCTTGACGGCAATTTCACCTGGTAGTGATCATGCAGTCTAAAATGGTAGTGGGCTAACTTGTTAAGACTTGTACTATGGTAGACCCGTACTCCTAATCGGTTTCTACGCGACATCATGCCGGAACGCTAAATCGCTTGGCGAACCGTCTTAGTCGGTAGGGTGGTAACTAACCACGGCCGAAGCCTCGAACCCAGGGCCTCCCACTTAATAATGCGACAGCGCGCGTGCTGCGCCACGGAGATCATAGTTCTGCGTATTGAAGTTGCAATGCTTTGATTTTGAGCAAGATAATTAGAATACCTTAATAACATGCGCTCACGCCGTAGTCTACGTATTTTTATATACGAGCTTCTTAACTGTTAATATAAAATATAATGTCAATATATATTTTTGTTTATATTATATATACAATTAGAGTTGAATTCATTCGAACTCGAAAGCTATAGCAGAAGAAGTCTGGAACAACTTCGTCTTTGAAGAAAACACGTGAACTGTTTGATTTAACTGTTCAGTAGTACGAATGGAGTTAGTAAACTAATAGCTATAGCCATATGACAGTCATAAAAACCCTAGCTGTTATTTCTCATCAAATACACATGGTTCTAAAGCGTATTGATTATATATAATGAACTCATAAGTAAATTTGTCCCACGCAAACATAAGTTATAAGACTTATCGCTTCGCATCATCCAACCCCACAAATTGGACAAATGCTTTTTACAAATATTTTTTTAATCCGACTGTTTAAGCGATTACCGTGTTCAAGCAAATATAAAAATCAAAGCTTTCAGTTTCAGTTCAGCATCGTAGTACCTACCTTTCTTTCAAATATTGCAAACGCTTCAGCCACGGTAATATAACGTGCTTCCGCTTTCAGTTCAACAATCACTGGAAGTTTCAAGTATTCTGTTGTAGCGAATCATTAGCTATGTGTATTTTACTTTTGTTGCACGCAGTAGTCTAGTAAGACTACAAAAAAATGGAAGTTCATTTAAAGATAATTGAATACAATGCTATAACACATCACCAAATGAAATTTCTGGGATGTCTCTCAATAAGTTCAAAGTTTATATAAAACGTAAGCGTGTAGAAAAGTCCTAGTTTAGTGTAAAATATTGTGTAAATGATAAACAAGCATGGGTATGAAATATTATTGAAAGAGTATATTTCTAATAAGATAACTCTTAACATAATTTTAAGTGGCATGTGAAATGGTGATAACAAAAAGAAAATTTACTTGGCTAAGTTTGTTGTGGGCTCCTTCTTAGACCGGGTCGTGTTTGGAACCCTCATAGCTTTAGTTGTAAGTTTATGAATATTCAAGTTATCGCCATCCAAATCACTACAATGTAAATCATTGACGCGTCAAAAGTGCCTTTTAAAGGACTATTTAAATAAAGATAATTTGAATTTGAATTTATTGATGTTTTGTTTTGTAATATTATAATCATAAGCTATTTTGAGTAGCATTTCTAAAATACTCGTCCATTTGAGAATCCTCTGCTATATTTAAGGTCGAGTAAAATTATTTTTAGCACCCGCACGGGGAAATTTAATTATGTTTGCGCGACTTTGATTTTGGGCAAGAGAATTAGAATACCTTAACAACATGCGCTCACGCCGTAGTCTTCGTATTTTTATATACGAGCTTCTTAACTGTTAATATAAAATATAATGTCAATATATATTAACAGATACGTTTATTTTTTATGTACAATATAAGTTGTTCATTCGAACTCGAAAGTTATAGCAGAAGAAATCTGAAACAACTTCGTTTTTGAAGAAAACACGTGAACTGCGAACCATTTGATTTAACTGTTCAGTAGTACGAATGGAGTTGAAGTTGAGTGAAATAATAGCTATAGCCGTATGGCAGTTATAAAAACCCTAGCTGCTATTTCTGATCAAAGGAACATGGTTCTAAAGCGTATTGATTATATTTATATATAATATAATATATTTATATATAAGCGTATTGATTATATTATAATGATCTCATAAGTAAATTTGTCCCATGAAAACATACGTTCCAAGACTTATCGCTTCGCATCATCCAACCCCACAAATTGGATAAATGCTTTTTACAATTTTTTTATCCGACTGTTTAAGCGATTACCGTGTTCAAGCAAATTATAAAATCAAAGCTTTCAGTTTTATTATTCGTATAGATAAATAATTACCATTTAAATTTTAATGTATATATGCATATGTGTGTGATAGAACTGCATGAGTTGATAGCTGATAGATGTGATTGAAAGAAAAAGAAGGCATTTTTTTTAATTTTTTTTTTTGAGATAGGTTTGCGCTTGACGATAATCAATACCAGAAGACCACTGATGACGTCTAGGTTGGAGCGCGCTTGCCTAGAAAATACTTATTCACCCTTCCCTTGAAGGAACTAAGGTTATACGTGGCTGGAAATACAGATGCTGGAAGAGTTAATTAGTTATAGGTTGGATTTTAACCACGTAAGGGTGCCAAATGTTGTTACTAACCACTCTATATATATTTTCTATAGCTTAGCACTCCACCGGTTTAGTAAATACTACCTTATTTTCATTACCCGCTTTTAGATTACACTTCGTAGACTTGACATTTAATTATAACGTAAACTCGAAACGACGATCAAGTGGTAATATAAACTTTAAAAATAATAAAGCCCGATGTGTTAATTGCTTTGTTATATTAATACAGTTGTGATAAAAGCTGATTATAATCATTATCATAGTTATGCAGCGTACTATATATACTCGTATATCTACGCAATCATTTTATTAGTGATTATTTTATGGTCTTTTTATATGTTCATAACGTATGTATTCATAGGACTAGTTAAGTAAATTGAAACTATTAGGTGACACTTTAGTATTTATATATAGGTATATTGATTATCTAAAGAAGCGGTGGTAGCCTAGTGGTTAGGGCGTCAGCCTCCTATTTAGAGGTCGACGGTTCGAATCCGGGCACGCACCTCTATCTTTTCGGAGTTATGTGCGTTTTAAAAAAAATAAAATATCACTTGCTTCAACGGTGAAGGAAAACATCGTGAGGAAACCTGCACGCCTGAGAGTTCTCCATAATGTTCTCAAAGGCGTGTGAAGTCTGCCAATCCGCACATGGCCAGCGTGGTGGACTATGGCCAAACCCTTTTCATATTGAGAGGAGAAACGTGCTCTGTAGTGAGCCGGTAATGGGTTGATCATGATATTGTTTGTGTTGCGAATTAGAAACATGATTCAAGAACATTTTATTACGAAGGAAGTTATTCTTCAAAATGACATACTAAACGTTAAGACTGATGAGTAATAAGATACGTTTTCTATATGCCCAAGTCACATTACTTGTGAACATGTAGGTTATATCATTTTGTATCATATTATTTATTTCTTGATAATCACCAAGCGGCAACATTTATTTCAATGACCACGTCAATAATACGTCACTATGTATTGATTACCAAAACGAATACGAAATTTCAAGACTTACGTTATTAACAGCTGGGCTCAGATCTTCTCTCTCATAAGGGAGTGAACATCAGAGACATGGCTCTGCTCCAAATCGGTTTGGCCGGCTATATCGAACGTTATCAAATGCTAGTTAACTTTGTTCCCTACGGAGCGAAGAATGCCTGAAGAAGCCTGTCATGAGTTGAGTTAGTTAACTCATGACAGGGATGGTACTAACAACCTCGATAGCTATTAAATTATTGGCCCGACCCGGCAACAAAAAACTTGAACAATGAGGCAATTTCGAGAAATGCAAGCTATAGCCTAGTGGTTAGGACGTCCGCCCCGTCCCGGGCACGCACATCTAACTTTTCAGAGTTATGAGCGTTTTTACGCAATTAAAATATCACTTGCTTCAACTGTGAAGGAAAACATCGTGAGGAAACCTGTATGCCAGAGAGTTCTCCATAATGTTCTCAAAGGCTTGTGAAGTCTGCTATCTGAAGTGAAAAAAAAAGTGAACTGGGGCCAAACCCTTCTCATATTGGGAGGAGACCCATGCTCTGTAGTGAGACGGCTATGTGTTAATCATGATGAACAATGCAAAATTACTCGACTGAATTAGTAACATCGTCGGCCTTCACGTCTTTATTGTAATTACGTGTCTTAAATGCAGAGCTACATGCAGGGCTGGTATAACATACTCTTTCTGTTTGTTATAGGTGAAAGACATATGCAACGAGCTGGAGGTGCGGGTGTTATGTCACAAGATCCTTCAGAACGTGTCAATACTCCTTGACGCGGACAGAGGCTCTCTATTCCTCGTGCAGGGAGAGCGCGCGTCGTCCCCTCACCCGCAGAATGGAAGGTAGGTAAATAATAGGATTTGAAAATATTAAACACACAATGGGTTTGTGAGCGTTTATTCATCCTGATACAGAAATCCTAGTGTATACTCGGTAACGATTGATTTTACGTCTGAACTAAAATTGACAGAAAATTATTTTCTATTCTTTCTGCTTTCACAATAAAGTTGTTTCAGGCAGTGTCTCAAATATGACGGGCAAAGAGAAAAGCCCGAGTGCCACCGTTTATGGCAATTATATTATACTTCTGCCTATTTGAATTGGTAGAGAGGCAGTATCATAACTCAATAAACATAAAGCTGCTTTACTGTAATCCATTGAAACTAGATAAATAATACGGATATATTATAACTGCTAGTCAGACTAAGTAGATCATGAATGGTAAAAATAGTTTTTTTTTATAAAATTTTCATCTTCTATAATAAGGAATAACAAATATACAAACATGTAATATATCTTACATGTTTGTATATTTATTATTCCTTCACGCTTGTACTACTGAAACAATTTGGCTAAAATTTTGAATAGAGAATATCCATAGTTCACTTCGTTGAGGTAAAACTATAACTATAGTTTGCCATAGCAAACATCCTTGAAATTAGATTTATGTTTTTTTTTTTTTTTATATACTACAAGTCAGCCCTTGACGGCTATCTCACCTGGTGGTAAGTGATGATGCTGTCTAGGATGATAGCGGGCTAACCTGTTAGAAGTATGGTAAACCCACGCTCCTAGTTGGTTTCTACGCGACATCGTGCCGGAACGCTAATGTGTTGCGAAAGGAAGCGAAAACGGGAATGTGGACTATATAAGACATCATAATCTTGAATTACAAATTTGCTTATTCCACGGGATTTTTTAAAACCCATTAAGAACGCATGCGACGATGAATTGATATTTGAAAAGCAAAAACAAATTCTAACTTATTGAATCTTACCTTTTACGCATTTGTAATGTTTGCTTCGCTAAGCTACACGACGTTTCAGTTTACGATAACATCTATTGCGTCATTTCAAACCCGTCATTAATGGGATGAATAGTAATTAAAGCGCGCCAATAAAAAAAAGAAAGTCTACTGACGTCTAAATCGAAATGAGAATTTGCACTTGACTGCAAGTCGACGCTCGTAATCTGAATTTATTGCTTCTGCAATGGGTTCGCCATCCTTGCTGTGGGATTAAGGCTTTGATTTCGCAGACTCCGGTTGCGCTTCAGCTCGGTCGGTCAAACAAATCACGATTTCATATATCACTCACGTTTTCATATTCCGATATAAGAGGATAAGTTACTACTGTAACGACCTACCTACAGCAAATTCAAATTCAAATAATCTTTATTCAAATAGTCCTTTAAAAGGCGCTTTTGACGCGTCAATTTACATAGTAGTGATTTGATGAACTACATTCGTAAACTTAAAACTAAAGCTATGAGGGTTCCAAATGCGCCCCGGTCTAAGAAGAAGCCCACAACAAACTTAGCCAGGTAAATTTTCATTTTGTTATCACCATCTCACATGCCACTTAAAATTATATTAAGAGGTATCTTATTAGAGCAATATTTCACACCCATGCTTGTTTATCATTTACGTAATCCTTTACACTATAGTAGGACTTTTCTACAAGCTTACGTTTTATAAAAGTCTTGGAAGTGGGTGTGGTATGATGCTGATAAGAGAATGGGTTAAGCTGGCAACGCAGCGGTGGCTGCTATGGTGCTCCAGATGGGCATGGGCACGGTGATCACTCAATATGAGGTTTTTATTTATATTTTTTTATATATTTACTATAGCCAAACTTTTCTCATATTGAGAGGAGACCCGTGCTCTGTAGTGAGCCGTAAATGATGATATAATTTATACAATATATAATAATAGTGTATATATATATTATTAGACCTATTGTCTGATAGCGAAAACAGAACTAAAATGACCCAGTAGGTACTTTTCTTTTAATCAATAGTTTCAAATGGACCGTGAAATGGACGTCGCGTTTAACATTTCTTTCTTTACTTTGTAAAAGTACGAAGACAATATTCAAGAGGATTGCAATCCAACTGCTATCTAACCTTATCTCACAAATCCTTTGTGTGCAAAGAAAACATCGCAGATTGGCTGTGTATTTCACGGGCTTTGATAATAAATAAAACGTACGTCACATATTGCATATAAAACGCAAAATTTCCATATGCTTCATTTTTTAAAATACTGTTTGCATACGCTATACATCATGAGGAGAAGCAGAGGTGTTCATAAAATATTTTAGGCAATTCCGCCCGGCACAGACATTTTCATTTTTTCCCATTTCGTCTTGCTCAAAACATATTTTTTCGGGATTGCTTCACAGAGCTATTTTTAGCGAATCGAAACGGTTTTTGAGTGTGATTTATATTCCTTATTGTGGTGGCGTGCAAGATTAATTATATTAGATGACAAATAAATGAAAAAACTGAATAAAAATAAATAAAAAATATGTTTGAAATTCTAGTTTTTAATATTTTCATAACTAGCTTCGCCCGCATTGACGTCATTAAGTAAGTATCAGAGATTATTAAAACAGAAATGAATCTTTATGATAACTATATTTTAACAAACCTAAAAATTTTCTTTTCTATCGTAAAAATATATTAAATAAAACTATACTATATTACTTGTAATACCTCCAAGAATATGTGTACAAAGTTTCATGATGATCGGTTAAGTAGTTTCGCGTAAAATCGTAACAAACAAACTTACATTCTTATTTATAAAAATGGGATGGATATAATACGTACATATTTTTTATTTTATTTATTTTTATTTAAACCTTTGGGAGAAATTTGCTAGGGCGTGGTTTGCTATTATGTTATGGACAAATTAAAATTATAATCGAAACACACTAAAGTATTGAATAATAGTATGGAGTCTCTTAAGTAAGCCTTAAGGACTTAAGGATACGTTGGCGCTGGTTCAAAAAGGCCTAAGTCTAGCAGTGGATGTATATTGCTGATGATGACTATGATGATGATGAAGGAAGACTACAGAATTATCTGTATCACGACGTAAATATATTTATTGAGAATCTCTCACCATTAATTAAATCACAGTAAAAATCGAACCAAAAAAAGTTCGCGATTATAATATAAAGTATATATTACACGATATTATTTAATACTCTCAAAAATCAGTTTTCCTCACGCTGTTTCCTTAACTACTAATGCAATGTATATTGAATAACTTAAAAAACTATAATTAAATTATATACGCTCATAACTCACCAAAGTTAGAGGTACGCGCCGGGAATCGAACTTAGTCCCCCGAAAACCCGTCTTAACTATTAGGCTATCATCGCTTATTACCGCTTTATTACATTTGTGTAACATAGTCATCACCCGTCACCGATCAACCCGTTGGCGATTCACTAAAGAGCACGGGTCTCCACTCAATATGAGAAGTTAATTAATTGCTTAAAACCCCACATAACTCCGAAAAGTAAGAGGATGCGGACGTCCTAACCACTAGACTATCATAACTTGTATACGGAACTAATGTGTATACGGAATCTCATTGACATTTATTTGCTTGTAATAAAGTTAAAATTACGACTGTTTTTTAGAACCATATTACTTCCGTTAATTCGCATTGTAATGTATGACGCGATTGTTTCCATTATTTGATGAAGTACCTTCAATATTTATTTAAAAGCAGTACAATAATGGAACTGAAATTTTTATTTCCTTAACCAAAGCCGACCAAAGCATATACCGAAATGAATAAGATATTAACAGGCAACAGATAAAGTATCTGGTTGGAAAACGCTATGTTAGTCCTGTGGAAATAAAAAAAGTCGGCTAAGTGAGACTTGGACACGCACGCGAAAGGTTCCGTGCCAAGAGGCAATATTAAACATTACATACACTGAAAAACATAATGCTGTCTACAAAATTGTGTTAGTCACTGTCAAGACAAAAATTTACATAATGCACTCTGATTCTAGAAATTGGAGCAATAAAGCTAACTTTATCACTGATTTTACCACTTAAACTAATTAACTTAGCAAATTATGATCAATGTGATACAAAATTAAAAAGTGCTTTTTCCAAATGATTTTATTAATTACTAAGCATATTTTAACATATTGACTTTACCGCTTTAACATGAATGGAACATTGTAGTTTAACAAGTGAAATTCTCATTCGATCGGATCGAGGAAAAACACAAAACCCAAGCACTTGTATTTGGATCCCCTTTATCATTTGTTGTAATGCCGAAAGATCCACATTTTTTAACTCTCAACTTTCTACTACTATTAAGTTCTATTTTGTACTATTAGGTTCACGAGATACGGTCAATAGGACGTACGGACGATGAACTGATAATCATACAGGCACACAGCGGAGGTTTAGTTATAGGGTCCCTTAACCTTCGTGTACGGAACCCTATAAAACCACGTCCGTGCCGACCCGAGAATCGTTTCAGTAGACCTTTTTCGTTATTAGACCGTAACAAGAGAGAAAAATCGGAAGTCCACAGCACTCGTAAATGCTTACATCCGCTTTCGGCCACATTTTATGAGCTAACACCGTACGTCGGTTTGTTCTGTCACGTTTATTTCCATAGCTTGTCCAATCTATGTTGTTATTATAAAGAAACATTTGTTTCTTTGTTTTTTTTTTTTTTTTGTAATCGATAAACTCTTAGGATTTTGGAAATGATATTAAGATTTGAGGCTTAATGTCAACATTTTTGTCTGATCATTGCTTCTGCTTGGTAAAATACCTACCTACACAGTATTTCTAACCAACTCATTCGCGTATAATTCTGTGTGGGGATAACTACATACATCGAATTAACACGAAAGCCTTGGTTTCGGTTTTTTCTTCGTTTAGCTATCACAATTACATCGTCTTAATCAACTATAAACTTATTGATGAATACCCCAATGTTCATTTGTGTATACCAGCCAGGGGGTTAGAATTCGCGCTAACTATTTATCCGTGGAAAGGCTTCTTTGTTAAATCAGATAAAATGCCAGTGAAAACAAAAGTAGATCGTCAGCGGAATACTAATTGGGTATTACATTATTGAAGAATGAGATTATGGGCCTCCAACGATAGATACCCTTATAATCCCAGTTTGGAAAGTAGGTTCGTAACACTTTTAATAGCTGTAATAAAGAATTTAGTTGTATAAAAAAATCTTCAATACTTCAACGGCGAGGGGGACTAGACTGTCTGAAATCTAAATATATCAATGTTGCTACAGTGAAAATATAAATAAAATGCTGCCAACAAAATTTTGTTTGTCAATAAAATGTTCGCATAAGGGAACATAAAACACTTTGTTACTAGCGATAAAGCTTACTTTACCACTGAACAGAGAGAAACTAAGCAAGTTGTAATTTTTGTCAATATCTGCCTCACCATGACTTTATTTAATTTACAAATTGATATTCCAAAATGATTATTTTACTTCATCAACATCATCATGATCAACCCATTCGAATCACTACAGAGCTCTGGTCTCGGGTATCAATATGAGAAGGGTTTTGCCATAGTCCACCGCGCTGGCCATGTGCGGATTGGCAGACTTCACACGCCTTTGAGAACATTATGGAGAACTCTCAGGCGTGCAGGTTTCCTCACGATGTTTTCCTTCACCGTTGATGCAAGTGCTATTTTAATTGCTTAAAAACGCACATAATTCCGAAAAGTTATAGGTGCGTGCCCGGGTTCGAACCACCGACCTCTGATTGAGTTTTGACGTCCTAACCACTAGGCTATCTCAGCCTTCAGGCTATCACAGCTATCGCTAGGAATATGTTTTGTTTATTGGAAATATGTATTGTATTATCAGTGTAAGTTTATTTATAATTATTTAACTACATTTATATCTACCCCATTTTTTGGCATATGAAGTGGTTAAGCGGCTATTTTGGGTTCCTACCGGCTAAAACCAAACGGCTCTCTAGGTCATTGCCAGGTTGCAGTGGCATCTACTAAGGCAGACTATCTTCTACCTAGGATCTCCAAATAGAGTATACAGTTAAAGACACACCGGAAAGGAGGTTCTTCTCAAGAATACAGACGCTAGTCGCCTTGACTCCTACGACAAGTTACACAAAGCAATTTTATCATGAACTAACGCCGTATATAAAAAAAAAAGATTGAACACGAAAAAATCAGAGGGTTATGCTGTTCATTAGATCATTTTGTCGATCCAATACGTCTACTTTATCGATGATTGTTGGCCGTAATCCAAGTAACTTGACTAATCGGGCCATGTTTATCCCGTTGGGGTCGGGCAAGAGCTTTCATCGCAATCTGTCTCCGGTTACACACTCCATTTAACTAAGGCAATGGTGTACGATATCATGAACATCACGGCCTGTGGTCTACCGATGGAATATTTCCTCTTGTACGCTTAAGACTTTAGCACTCACGCTAATATTATAAGTGCGTGTGCGTGTATGTGTGTATGTTTGTTTCAGCTCCACGCCGGATCTATGTTACTAATTTGGCTGAAATTTTGGAGATAGATTATACCCTGGATAGGCTTATGTTAATCCCGAGAAAATCCAAATTTTATGCGGGATTTGTCAAGCATTGAATTTCTGGATTTGGCCATAGCATAATTTTATCGGGCATTGGTGCGGAATCAGAAGCGGGATCAGGAATGAGCCATGGGATAACCCACACTTGCTTATTCCTCAAGAATTTATAAAGACCCTAAATCTAAGC
This sequence comes from Lasiommata megera, assembly GCA_928268935.1. Lineage (NCBI taxonomy): Eukaryota > Metazoa > Arthropoda > Insecta > Lepidoptera > Nymphalidae > Lasiommata > Lasiommata megera. Next base: position 9,784,568 of record OV743325.1, on the reverse strand, counting down.
GAAAGTAATCGCGGGCATCAGCTAAGATGTTTATTTTATCGGCACTTGTGCGTTTTTAAGTTTGGTATCATGGTCTATTTTCGTAGGAAATTGTTATTAATTATTGACTGTGATATGGTGATAACGAAAATAAAAACCCAGTTAAGTTTGTTGTCAGCTTTTTCTTACAAATAAGCGCATTTCGACCCTCGTAGCAATAGTTTTTTAAGTTAGCCACATCATTAATAAAATTGACGAAAAATCCAATTTTGACAGCATCATCATTTACTAGATGAGTGCTAACAATTCGAAGTGAAATAAATGCATAGCCCGTCTTAAGCGAGTCCAAAAAGCACTTAGGCGGTTTTATTTATATATCCAACATTGTAGTTGTACATACTAATAAAAATATGTAAGTTCTTACGTTTTATAGGCAATACGTTCTTACAATAAAAACCCGCTGTTTGTCTCACTCCAAAGTATTATCCAGGATTATTGAGATACTTAAATCGTTTCATATAGCGAAGAATACAGAAGCGTTTATGCGGAGCACATAGAGAGCGAGGATTTTTGCCTCGAATAAACAGTTAACATTCCCAATGTTGGAAATATGGTGTCGCAATACGACCTCAGGGCATCTCCAAGGCCGCAGGAGTACAAATAAAGGGCATTTTACTGACCTAATATTTACAAAGGTTGTTGATATCAGGCGATCTTTGCTTATTGTTCGTTGCATTCAACATGTAGATAGTTAAGATTTGACGTGCGACATTTGCGTTATTGCTGCATTAATTGCAGTATAAATATCTTTTTAAGATTCAGTAAGAATTTAAGTAAGATACTAAGTTGTATATGAATTTTATTATGAATAACATACAATCAATACTTTATAGTTGTAAAAATGGCGGTATATATTATAATATATGCCTAGGTACACGTGGATCCATCCGTATGTCAGTCTGCCAGTGAGCTTGAAATGAATGAGAATTGAAATTTACACGATGTGAAAGATTTTCGCTTCAACTAAAAATAATGAAATTCATATAAAGTTTTAAATTCTACATTAAATTCTATATTGTAGCGAATGTACCTATATCCATAGGTACATTCGCTACAATATATTTTTATTTATTTATGTATTTGTTTTGAATACATTTATTTTAGAAATGCATGCATCCATTTTACGTTTAGGTGATTACAACTACCCAATTAAAGTATTTTAGGTGATTATTTGTGTGAGCATGTGCCTGGAAGAGATTTGTATGTAGCTATAATGCTCCCAAATTGTAAAGGCTATCTGTGCTTTCGTTTGGTGCATAATTAAAGTGTGCTTATTCATTGATTCTCAATATCATCTTTTACTACTTAGAGAAATAAACAAAACATAGTTTATTTTAGGGATTTCCAAATTACACGGCTTAGTAGCCAGCGATAACCTACGACTTATGATGTCGTCTTCCCGCCTTGTAGGTAATGTAATATCAACGCTACGATCGTATAAGATTGCGGTTATACAGTTGGGACCCTAACGTCCACCGACGCAATGTTCCCACTGCCATTTCAGCTGTGTCTGTTACTCCGGTACTAAGAAGCTCTTCAGTTCTGATTTAATCACTGTGATCTATGAATGAATGTAGCTGTGATAGCCTAGTGGTTAGGGCATCCGCCTCTTAATCAGAGGTCGGGGGTTCGAACCCCGGCACGCATCTTTCGGAGTTATGTGCGTTTTTAAACAATTAAAATATAACTTGCTTCAACGGTGACGGAAAACATTTAGGAAACCTGCATGTCTGAGAGTTATCCATAATGTTCTCAAAGCCGTGTGAAGTCTGCCAATCCGCCAGCGTGGTGGACTATGGCCAAACCCTACTCATATTGAGGGGATACGTGCTCTGTAGTGAGCCGGCAATGGGTTGATCACAATGATGATGATGATGATGATGATGATGATGATGATCTCTGAATGAGTATGTGTTCTTATCAGACCCGTATTTGGCTTATGTCTTTTTAACTTTTTAATTCTACGAAGTCCACAAAGGCCGCATCATAACCCTCCGTTTCCGCAAGTAAAGAGTTTCCTGAAACAAGCGGAAACACGTGTAGCTACACGTGCTGACCTCCTTGTGACCCTGTCAAGACGACAGGATAATACATTGCAAATAGGTATAATGCAGATCCAAAGCTCTTCACACATTAAAAAAAACAGCTGTTTCATTCTTCCGCATAAAGTATCTGCTCATTTTTACAAATTTCTTATAACTACGGAGAGTTGTGATAGCTTGTTGTTAGAGCTGATAGCCTAGTGGTAACGAGTCCGCCTCTTAATCAGAGGTCAGGGGATCGATCCTGGACATCTTTAAGCACCAATATCTTTTCACAGTAATGTGCGTTTATAAGCAATTAAAATATTACTTGCTTCAGTGGTGAAGGAAAACATCGTGAGGAAACCGGTATGCCTGAGAGTTCGCCACAATGTTCTAACCCAAACCCAAGTATTAAAAATACTGCGAGGAGACCCGTACACTGTAGGGAAACGGCAATGGATTGATCATGATGACTACGAAAGAAATTACATTTTTCCGTGTACGAACTAGCAGTTGACATTATTAATTGGTTATTCTTACTAATGTTATGAATGCAAAAGTGTGTGTGTTATGAATTCAAAAACAGTTCAGAAAAAAAAAAGTGTTCGATAGAAAATGTGATTTTTTGTATGAGAGATGCGAGTACAGAGGCTTAAGAGTGACAGGCATTTATAACATAAGAGGGGAATTTGGGATGCAGTACGAATATATAGTAGTCTGTTCAACAATTAATACATTAGTATTTTGTAAAGAAACCACATTAAACAAATTAGTAATCACATGTCACTAATATATGCCGTCTGCAAGAAGTTTAAAATTTGTTTATCTGAAATATTCTTATAAAATAAAATAAAAATTGTTCTTAACAGTAAACGCGTTGTTTAAATTTTATGATAAGTGTGTTACAATTGTAGTTGATAAAGCGTAAGTCTGCGATTACATATAACGATTTTATTAGATTTATTAATCGCACGAAAATAATTCAAATTAATCTGTATACGTTTTCACATAGCGTACAAGTAAAGTGTTCTACGTATTTCTTTGTGGACCTTTGACTTTCTTTGTGGACCGGCGGACTCGTTATTGCAGAAGTTGCCTGGGCAGTTTATCTTAATATAAAATCATATTTCTCATCATTTTTATTTACAGTTTACAGTAGGAATACCTACGGCTCGTATATTATAGAACTAAGTATTTTTTGTTACTAGCGATTTCTTCAGCATACAATTTCTAATGGGTAAATCGTTCTCATACGAACTTTCATTCTGCTAATATTATAATTGTGAAAGTTTGTGAGGTTCGATGGGATGATGGATATTTGATTGTTACTCTTTCACGCAAAAACTACTGAACGTAAGTTGATTGTACTTTATGGGTCAGTATAACATTTATTAATAACGATATTGAGTAAGGCCAAATACAGATAAGTTTCATGTAAGTCGTAACAAATACGGAGCATTTAGACCGTTAGCTTTTTTTTTCTACACTACATGTTAGCCCTTGACGCCTATCTCACATGGTGATTATACAGTCTAAGGTGGTAGCGGGCTAACCTGTTAATGTATGGTGAACCCACATTCCTAATTGGTGTCTACGGGACATCGTGCTGGAACGCTAAGTCGCTTGGCGACACGTCTTTGTTCGTAGGGTAGTAACTAGCCTCGGCCAAAGCCTCCTACCAGACCAGACTCGAGAATAAAACACAGGACTTCCAACTTTAATATGCGCACGCACTGCGTCACGGCGGGAGAGGGGTCAAATAATTAATGGGTGAATTGTTCCTCTCAAAAAAGTTTTCCTTTTTTTGTTAGAGTTTGTAAGCCAAAAAATATAATTAACGATCGCATGATAAAGAGTAAATACGACTGAAACAAATTCCAATCAAAAGCGATGCCAGATAAAGCCAAATTACGTACACTATAAAAAAAAACTAATATAGTTAATAGAATTATTATATAAACGCTTCATATCTGCACTAGATTTACATGAATATACAAATTTTGAATTGTGATGTGTATTACAGTGAGTATAGAGAAATGTCCAAAAATATTAATCTAAGGCGCGGGTAGATAAGCCAGTCTCAAAATATGAACATTAACTTTAGATAAGAATGTGACTGAAAAAACAATGAAATGAAACACAAATGATACTGTGATTAAGTAGAACCCGTGTTCAGCATAAACGCTGTCAGTGCAGTAATTTCCAAGGATGACGTAGATCGATTATAACGTATAATACGCTTGCTTTTATGCACGCACATTGCCACGTGCTCTCACCAACGTGTGGAGAATTTCATTACGTGGTTAGGTAGGTACCTAGTTGTTTAACAGAAATCGGAAAATATATCGCAGACATGCAATTTTACTTCAGTATTGTATTCCAGTCGTGGTATTTGATAAGCCCTACCACGTTTTATGACGCGCGGTGGACATTGTTGGGTTAAGTGTTCATGAGGCTCGACGACCTCCGTGGCGCAGCGCGCGCGCTGTTGCATTATAAAGTTGGAGGTCCTGGGTTCGATTCCCGGCTCGAGTCTGGTCTGGTGGGAGGCTGCGGCCGTGGCTAGTTACCACCCTACCGACAAAGGCGTGTCGCCAAGCGATTTAGCGTTCCGGCACGATGTCGTATAGAAACCAATTAGGAGTATGGCTTTACCATACCCCTAACAGGTTAGCCCGCTACCATCCTAGACTGCATCATCACTTACCATCAGGTGAGATTGCCGTCAAGGGCTAACTTGTAGTGGATAAAAAAAAATAGTGAAGCTAATCATGTATTGTACGAGTGAATTCAGTATATTTTTTTTGTTAGAAAGTTTTAATATACTGAGCTAGCAGCACACTACTTGACCGGTGGCTATGGAAGTCTGTAATGTTACACTGTAATATAGAACTGGAATAGTATGATATTATAATATCAGAAATGTCAAGTGTGTTTTAACCTTTTCCACAAAGCAACTAGGAAATAGTTTAACGTGATCAGAGATATGGGCAACTTATAAAGGAAACTCAGTTAAGTTATTAACATTAGTACGCTAAATCCTTAAGGCTACTTACTTTTTATTTTGGAAAATGTACGGTTCATATTTTTCCTTTTACCCTCAGTACCGTTCAAATTCAGAACAGGAAGTGGAATTTATGAAATGGCTTGCATTTCATAAATTCTACTTCCTATACTTTATATTGTTTATAACGCATTGCTGAATTTTCATAACCAAAAGCATTCCTTTATACATTTTCATATCGTATTTTCTAAATTAAATGTTACGTCACATTGTACAGTCAGCATCAGATACAATCTATTATTTAAAATAGACATATGCAGGTAAAAATATATCTTAAACATCTCTTTTTTCTTACGAAATACAGGCCTACCAGTATGAGGTACCAGATTTTAGTAGAAATAGAACTGAATTTATTGAGCGTTATGTAGTATTTTTTCGTTCTTCATTTGAGTATGTATATCTTGCAAGCAAAGCTAAAGAGTTCATTTATTTAAGTAAAGACCATATTTCTGACCTGTGCCAAATAAAAATAACGACGAAGCAGTATTTTTAAGCCGTATAGCATTCTTTATATATACCGCGGGATTTTTGAAAGATTAAGATTAATTAGATAAAGATTTTTGATAGGAACGCAAGCAAATTAGCGGGCAATAACCTAGCTATAGGTATACCTATAGCTAGATTATTGAGGCATTACGTAACGAAGCGGTGATAGCCTAGTGGTTAGGGCGTCAGCCTCCTAATCAGAGGTCGGCGGTTCGAATCCGGGAACACACCTCTAACTTTGCGGAGTTATGTGCGTTTTTAAGCAATTAAAATATCATTTGCTTAAACGGCGAAGGAAAAAATCGTGAGGAAACCCATGTAGGTTTCCAAACGCTTGCTTGCTTCTTATATTGAGAGTAGACCCGTGCTCTGTAGTGAGCCGGTAATGGGTTGTTCATGATGACGTATAAAAGCGAGAAGATGTCCCAATGTTAAATATAATTGTGTGGTCCAACCATACAATAATTCATTACATTAAATTGCAGCTGATTGTACGAAGCGTGCAGTGACTCATTGAATAGAAGCGTAGATAAACACGACGCATCCTTGGCTTCGTTTACCACGAGCAGAGTTAACGCACCGCCATTTTAGCTATCTAAGCAAACTCATAAACGATGTTGCTACTATCGAAGTTTTCTGTATTTGTATCAATAAATAATAGTTCAAATAATAATTTAAAAGAAACATGATTTTGTAACCGTACTAAAATGTATTTGATATTGCATTGTCAAACATACATATATACATAGCAAGCTAAAATAAAAGCGTTTTAATGCATTGAAGCGGTGATAGCCTAGTGGTTAGGGCGTCAGCCTCGGCGGTTCGAATCCGAAAAACTAATTCCGTATGATGAAAGCCATGCAAGTAAAATCGAACCTCAGTGTTCTGTATCATTCATATCAGTAACATAAGTACATATATATGTATATATATACATTTGGTTTGCTTTTTGGTAACTTAAACTTTAAATAAGTCAAAAGTTGAACCACGTATTTCAGCATATTATTGTGCAAATAATATAGTACTAATTTCATCAAACTAGATTAAACTTGAATGAAGCGGTGATAGCCTAGTGGTTAGGGCGTCAGCCTCCTAATCAGAGGTCGGCGGTTCGAATCCAGGCACGGACCTCTAACTTTTCGGAGTTATGTGCGTTTTTAAATAATTAAAATATCACTTGCTTCAACGGTGAAGGAAAACATCGCGAGGAAACCTGCACGCCTGAGAGTTCTCCATAATGTTCTCAAAGGCGTGTGAAGTCTGCCAATCCGCACATGGCCAGCGTGGTGGACTTTGGCCGTCCCGTGCTCTGTAGTGAGCCGTTAATGGGTTGATCGTGATGATGATGATGAGATTAAACTTGATAAGAGAAAATCTTTTGCATTGCATATTCATGTAGATTTTCCCTTATTTAAATTAAGTTCGCAATTTCTGTTTATTTTTAGATATGCAAATTAAAATTTTTGTGTGTAGGTATGCATGCTAATTTTAACGGAGTCCGTAAATTATGGAATCAGTGTAAATAGGGATTTATTTTCGCGGGTTTTAAGCTAGCAGAATTTAGAATAATGTAGAAAAAGCCGGGACTTTATAGCGCTTATAATAAATACAATACAAATATTTTTGAAAATATTGATGTAATTTGGGGAAACAAAATATACGAGTATTTCATGATGATTGAAGCAGCCTGTTTGAGTAATTTTTTTTAAATGATTTTACTCAGATGTATTGAGTTAGGGAGCCGGCGACATCATTGCACGGGTCTCTTTACTGTCTGGGGGTCCCGATCCCCTCCCATGGAGCGCTTAGAGTCTCGGTGCTGAGGCTGGGTTGACTGGTAGACGTCTGGGAAGTATGCAATAGGTTCCCCGGGCGTTCAGCAAACACAGCGAGAGGGACATACCGTGGTTTAGTTCGGGTATACCCCGTCGACGAGGGGCGGGGTCCCACATAACCTCCGTTCTGCTCAAGGGACGGAGGTAGCCATAAAGATTTTCCACCACGTTGATAAAAAAGTGACATGTAACTATTAGAGAGACAAGTGAGTCAAAGCTTTTACTACGGTATGAGTAAAGTAATAAATATAGTGCCTAAATGTGACCACAATCTTTTGAAGATTGGACAACCTGTCAAGCGTACATTAAGATAGAAATTCGCACTCGCTTCGACACTTTTTTTCGTGACGTTCGTCTAGACACGTATTCCGTCTGAACTGTGAACACTTATTGTTAATTGAATTTACGTTCACGCTCGACATGATTGTAAGTAATAGAACAGCTGTATATTTTCATTTCTATCTCTCAACAAAAGAAGCCTTTTCTCGAAGCAAAAAAAAAATACTAACAGCATTACGGTTCCAAAAATGTTGTTCAAATGATCGAGTATTTGGTTTACCTACGAGTATCATACAAGATAACGTTTCACTACCTCGGAAATTCTTAGAAACCACTACCACCAATCTATTTCGCTAACCTTTTTTCCTCTACATCGCTTTTATATGCGCCTCGCGGGATTTCTTGTATCGAATTCTGTCGCGAACTTGTCATTGGCATTATTAAGGGATAATAACATCTTTGCGAACCTTATGAAGGTATCCGCATACCTATCAGTATGTTTATCCTTATATCTGAATAAAAAACTTTTTACTGTTGTAAATCTTGGCTGAAATAGGTTTTAGTAATAGGTAATTGCGCAATATGTTATAGTCTAGTAGTTAGGACATCCAAATCAGAGGCTGAGGATTCCGTCACGCGAGTTATGTGCGTTTTTAGGCAATTCAAATATCACTTGCTTCAACGGTGAAGGAAAACATCGTGAGTAAACATGTACGCCTGAGAGTTCTCATCATAATGTTCTCAAAGGCATGCGATGTCAATCCGCACATGGTCAGCGTGGTGGACTATAGCTCAACCCTTCTCATATTGAGAGGAGACCCGTGCTCTGTATCTATCGCACTACATAACCTTAGTCTTAGAGTCTCGAAGTAGGCAGTGCTTCCTCCAAAGCGATAGCCCTCGATACCCTCGTTTTTTTTTGTCTGTACATATGTCTAACATGTGTTAATATAAGTTAAAGCTCACCAACCCGCATTGGAGCAGTGTGCTGGGTCTAGGCTCTAAAACCCTATCTCATAATAATAAGGCGCGTGCCCATCTGTGGGACTGTTTTAGGCTAAGCATATACCTAAAGAATAAAATGCAAATCGCATTACGAAATCGAAAATTTCGTGCCTTATACGCACAATCGCATAAGAGACTGTCAAAAGGCTGAGTAATTTATTGGAATATATTCACGAATCGCTCTCAGCGGTTAAGGTCACGGCCATACGAAATGGAAGGATGGGGAAGTGAATCGAGCAAATCACATTCAAATATAAAAATCTTTCGCCAAACTTTCTCAAGGGAACGAATAAGGTACCCAGAATTTCTTAATGAATTCAATCATGTCGGATTTTTTTCTGTCTGCCTCGTTTATGTAGTTTTTCGCTCGTGAGACTTTTTTTTACACACTACAAGTTAGCCCTTGACGGCTATCTCACCTGGTGGTAAGTGATAATGCAGTCTAGGATGGAAACGGGCTAACCTGTTAGGGATATGGTAAACCCACACTCCTAATTGGTTTCTACGCGACATAGTGCTGGAACGCTTAATCGCTTGGCGACACGTCTTTGTCGGTAGGGTGGTAACTAGCCACGGCCGAAGCCTAACACCAGACCAGACTCAAGCCGGGAATAGAACCCAGGACCTCCAATTTTTTAAATGTGACAGCGCACGCGCTGCGCCACGGAGGTCTTCATAAAGGTCTTTGTTAAGCGATAAGGCCGTCAATTGTAAATCTATGTTGTTGTGTTTATGTTATACTATTGAGCGATTTTTTATCTCAAAGATAGCTATTTAATGCATATGGTTTTATCTAAGTTATGGCTAGCTATTAGCTACCACCCACGAAAACCCCGAAAAGCGTAAAGGAGTGATTTTATTTTAAAACCTACAACTGTTACTAGTAACAATTTGTATTACGAATAACCACCTTTAATCTACTATTTCCACTACGATCTTTGAAGGTTTTTCTAGGGGAATTTTATCAGAGAGTATGTAGAATTTAATGTTTCATGTCTTGATGGTTTTTTGCTCTTGTTAACCCACCACTTAAATTTAGATATATTGGTTATGTTTTATTTTATCAACCACAGATAAATCTTCGTTGGTTTCTGCACTTACCTGGCAGTTTATTTAACTCTTACTCCTAATCGGTCTTTGTAAACCGCGATAGTTTGTGTAATTTATTCACTAATACAGGTGGCACCCGATAAGGACCGCCCCGTTCGCCCGCCGCTTAGCCAATGGCCATGATAATTAAAAATATGAAAGCGCTTTTTGCATAAATATTTTACTTATCCTTTAATATCAACGTAGTATTAACAAAAAAAAATACTCTTATAATAGGTGTTTTATCTGTAAAGAAAGCTTACCAATACGTGGCCTACATTTGACGTGTCTGGTATTTTATCCGCCAAGATGCCAAGTCACGACAAGTAAACCGCTTTTTGATAAACTATTCCAGTCTTGAAAATGGAAGCTCATTTAAGTGAAGGAATGAATTGATCACCGCCATTATTCTCGGGATAATGCCCAGCTTCAGAGCAGCCGCAGAGCGTGTCACAAATCTTACGGCAGTATACGTACTGCCATCAGTAACGAGATTGTAAGACAAGAAGCTCTTTATTAGGATGATCGTAACTCGTGATCTTCGTTATTGCTATAAGATTATGCATGATTGATCTTCCAATTAAGGCACGCGCGAAGTTAATAAAGTCATTTAGAATTTACATGCCTCTTAGAAAATCTTTAAACATACGAGTAACGTTAAAAACTAAATCTTATACATTTTTTTGCACGAAACAGACATAAACTGCAATTAGCTAAGACCAGACTAGGTGCAAAAACTAATCAGTTCGAGGTAGTAGAACTGTACAATAGTCTGCGAAAGAAAGAGTCTACAGAAAGAATAGGAACAGAACGTTCGTTTTTTTTTTTTTAATACAATGAAGGTTATGTTGTCAAAATTTGAGAGTAATTTACTTAAAGTAAAAAAAAATGAGTCACTAATTTAAATAAATTATAGTATTTTTATCAATGTAATTAAGTTCTCTTGTAAGTGAACAGTGTGTTCTTTGGAAGAATAGATTCTTTTAACCTAAACCTAGAAGAACTCTCCTCTTCGAGAAGAGGATGTAAAGCTAGAAACTCACTCTCGCATTTATATTATTTTGTTAGTTTTTATTGATAAACGCATACCGTGTATACGACACGGTATAGTATGTGGAAATTATAAAATAAAAAGCTGTGATAGCCTAGTGGTTAGGATCTTTGAAAACTTTTCGAAGGTATGTGTGGGTTAGATATAGACAAGGCAATTTTTTTTTTTGTTTCAAATCTTTATTTAAAGATATTAAACGCTGAGCGAGTGTGTCTCTCTGTAAGTTCACAACAAGACAAGAAAGATAGTTAAGACTGTCTTCGAGGAAAGAATTCTTATCTGTTCTCGAAGGCAATCCTAACCAATATCAACACCTGTGTTGCAGAAACCGACTGGATATGCTAACACACGGTCATATCCAATAGAAATAAGGACCTTATTGTAGCTAAAATTATGGCACCTAAATCTATAATCTTCATTTCTTTAATTAATCTTCCATTAACTTTTTTCATCATGTAAGCTAACTTATTCAATGGAATGTGGAAGGCAAGTTAAGGGGGGAGTATTAATTTTTTTTTTTTTTGGAGTTTGAGATTTCAGTCGGATTGCCACCTCCAAAGTTCAGGTTCATGACATTAGTGTAATGGAGACAAATTTTGTGCCGCTGATTTCGGAATGTAAATCCGAATCAACCGTAGTCTATGCAAATATCATTATCATTTAACGGAAAGCGACTCGGACAAAGCTCTGCAGATTGGGAAGTTTGGACAGTGGTCGTCACAGACAATGGCCCGTTACGATTGCCCCGCAAAACCGATTGATGCTGCAAGCTTCATTTGCTATACCCGATAGATTTTAGGGCCAGTGGCCTCGGATCAATATCTGCAAACCAGAATACTGTTTAGTGTGTGTTTAAAATTGATCATCATGACCAAGCCATTGTCGGCTCACTACAGACTACGGGTCTCCTCTCTATATGAGAAGGTGTGTTGGACTATGCTGCCTATGTGCAGATGGCAGACTTCAAACACCTTTGAGAACATTAAACTCTCAAACGATTGTTTAAAATCATGATAATAGTGCATAAATATACCCATAAAAATATAATTTATAAAACAGTAGTAGATAGTACACTAATTTGGTGACGGCTCGAAATTATTATCGACCTTCGTATTATTCCAGCTCAATGGTAAAAAAAAAAACGTTAACTACAAGCAATAATTGAATGCACCAACTTTTTACAACTTTTTTTTTATTTATTATCTATCAACTTTGCAATTTTTTTATAAAAAAAAACCAGCATTCACAAATAGTCTCACACAAGTGGCTTCACGCGCTTGTATATTTTATCTGTTTGTGAATGAACCACAGATTAATAACGCAATACTTTTTAAGATTTCTTTGTTCATTTAAAAATATTAATATTATATGTTAACTAGATGATCGCTATATAAATTCTTTTTTAATGATACTCGTAATTTCGGTTGCCTTTTTACCACCTACTTGTACATACTTACAAATTTTCCTTCACACACACTTCTACTTACTAGTTATTTATGTGTTATATGTTGCAAAAATATTAAATATAAGATATAAATATAAAAAAATGCTTTTACGGAAGACAGACGCATACTCTGAAATGGGTAATTGCATTAGCAAACCGACGAAAATAGATTTGCAAGTCGTGGATGAGATCTGATATTTCGCGGACACTTACAGAATATCTGGTATATTACTAATCGTAGCCCAGTGCACACGAAGTTGAAGCCGTTAAACGGTTTTCCACGAGCTTAACTGTTGGAGTTACAAAGATTTTCTCTCTGGCACATTCCATTGCACGAATTTGTTTTTTGAGTAAAAAGGTCCCCGCTTCCAACTTTGTTTTTATCTGGATTGTGGAGTAAGGGAAGGTGTATGCCGCCGTATTTCCACTGAGAGTAATTTATATTTGGCAATTCCCATATTTCTAAAATTTAGTTATTAGAATAGAATAGAATCTATATACATATATAAAAGCTAAAGGTCATTTACTTACATACTTACTGATTAAACACGAGATCTCAAAAACTATTGTGCGTATAAAGCTATAATTTAGCAAGTAGGTAGTTGATAGTTAAGAGATGTCAGCTAAGAAAGAATATTTGGAAATTCCACCCCTAAAAGGGGTAAAATAGGGGTGGGAAGTTTTTATGAAGTTTCTTTGTTTTTAGAGTTAGAGACACAAAAATTTGCATTAAGATTAATAATAATAAATAAAAAACATGTACATTTTTTTTTAAATATTACCTGTTAAGGGTGGTAAAATAGGGGATGATAGTTTTTGCTTATTTTTTTATTATGAAGCTTGAAATTTTGAAAATAGGTTTCTTTTAGGGCGTAAGTATAAGGTTAGAATTTTTTTCATCCAAATCTACCCCGAAGTATAATGGTTTGAAGTTTGTATGAAAGTCCTATGTTTTTTAATTTAGAAACACGAAAATAAGCAATTTGACATTTGCCTGTAGCTTACTTTCTGAATACCTTGCACATTGGCCGCACGGGAAACCCCAATCTATCGGGAAATCAGCAATTCTACGCAGACGAAGTCGCGGACAACAGCTAGTAGTAAATATTTATTTATCAAAACAACACAACGACATATTCGTATATACAATACATAAAGAGATAAATAGTAACTTATTATCTATTACTTAATAACATTTTAAATTGAACTGTTACTACTCAGGGATTGAAAATTACACAAATAACTGAGGCTTGTATCTTTACAGCCGTACAGTAGAAACGTATACGCTATAAACTAGCTAGGGACTTCGCCACACCGAAAAAATTAATTCTACAACTTTTCAAGGCCACTGTTTCTTTCACTTTCTTGGTCTTCTTTTCTTGTCTTTCTTGGTCTTTGAAACACTGTATTCTATTCTCTACCGATATTCATTTAGTTTGTATCTCTCTCGACTTTATATCGTTTCGATATCTTTTATTTATCGTCCAGCGACGTCGAATCGTTAAGAATAAAATCGTCTAAGACGCAATTATTTCGTTAAAAAATTTAAATTGGCATCTTTGTACATTCTCTCTTGTTTCCGACAGATCCTTTGTCTTATTTTCACGGAATTCCTATTCTTTACTGTTCTAGCATTTAATTATTGGCATTTGGTTTTAGTTTAGCTCATAGCTTACTTGAGCTAGTCTTTATTACCTAAATATTATGTTGAAGGTGTTAGGAGAACGTAGTTAGGCGTACTCATCATGTTATATGTTAGTTTAAAGTTTTTTTTTTCTCTTCCATGTATATATTGATATCTCTTCATCTTAATCTCGAAATCTGAAGATTATAGATAGTTACTTCGTTGTATACAAGATAATTAATATAAAAAATATCTTATGTGGAAGGTGTATATACCATTCAACTACGATTTTGCATAAAAATCAATTAAGGGCTTATTAGTATGAAAATTGGATGATATATTAGCATAGCCCAAGTCAACATCACCAAAAATACGAATCAAATATCACAATACTATATAATATAATTCAAAGCATGATATATTTCTAGATTTTTTCACGACAATAATAATTAATGTTTTAATTCATTTACATTCATAGGCAGTTAAAATACTAATGGTTTTTAATATGAGAACACGTTAATAAAGTGTGAATGCTAATAGATTTTTTTCTAACTACTCTAATAAATTTGTCACGTGCCGATAGAATATCGAAGTTTATATACCTAATGCTTGAGTTTGTTGTACGTCAATGAAACTTGATATATCGCTGATGGATGTTTATTTTTAAAAATAAGGTAAGTTATACATAAATGTATATATGTCTTATGGACATAAGGATCAAAGTGGTATGTCTTGAGATTCCGTAAAATGGTAGGTTGATACTCAGAGGATTTCTTCGAGTTTAAGATAACTAACTAACTCTTACATAGAGCATTGATGCCGCATTGCCTTAACCACAACATACATACTTGCGTATTATTAATAATTGTTAATCACGACGGTTCTAGGTTTTTGTACATATACACTTTTTATAAGTAGGTTCATAATTGTGGGTATGCGTTATACTAGCGCTTTGTTTAACTTTGTACTGGGTTTGATTATTTATTTATTTAGCTTCGTAATAATCATTATTATATTGCGGTGTTAAAAGTTCCATACTTAATCAACAAAATTATGTTAATATAAATAGTTATGTATATTATAATTAAAGTTGATATATTTTACGTGTTATTTGAAGGCAAAAAGTTATTGAATGTTTTCAATAAAATACTGCTTATAATCTGAGTATTAAAGACATTTCTTTTTCCAAACTTGTTATTCTGTGACCTATTCGCAAATTTGCTTTATTTTTTTTTTCTTATAAAAAGCTAGATACTCTTAGTCCCCTTAAAGCCGTTTACTAGGATAGCAATACGTTAGGGTAAACTGAAACTAATAGACGTTGTATTAAAGCTCTAACTCGTGCAAGTATTCAAGACACAGAGCTCCTGGTGGATGTTTGTCAAATATAAAGCATTAGTGGAGGAAGACTGAATTTAAAACGGCTGTAATAAGATCCATTTTACATATTAAATTATATACATATTCAAATTCAAATCCAAAATAATCTTTATTCATCATCATCATCATTTCAACCTATAGACGTCCACTGCTGGACATAGGTCTTTTGAAGGGAGTTCCAATGGCCACGGTCCTGGGCCGCTTGTATCCAGCGGCTCCCTGCGACTCGTTTGATGTCGTCTGTCCACCTTGTTGGGGGTCGACCAACGCTACGTTTACCGGTGCGGGGTCGCCATTCCAACACCTTGGGACCCCAACGTCCATCGGTTCTCCGAGCTATGTGCCCCGCCCATTGCCACTTCAACTTCGCAACTCGCTGAGCTATGTCGGTAACTCTGGTCCTCCTACGGATCTCTTCATTTCTGATTTGATCACGTAGAGATACTTGATATATATATACGATACGTATCTTTATTCAAATAGTCCTTAAAAAGGCACTTTTGACGCGTCAATAATTTACATAGTAGTGATTTAATAGTGATAACTATATTTGTAAACTTAAAACTAAAGCTATGAGGGCTCCAAACGCGCCCCGGTCTAAGAAGAAGCCCACAACAAACTTAGCCGGGGTAGCGTATTAACATATATTACATATAGTGTTTCGATTATCAAAAACGAATATGCGATTTCGAACGTGCAAATCACTTAAGCTACCCATTCCAACTTAGAAGTACACTTTCTAAGTTGGAATGGGTATGGGTTCTAACTATACCCGTAATCGTTTACTACGGAGCATCGTACTGTAACGCTAAATAGCGTAGTAGTATGTGAACATCAGCCTGTAGCCATCACCTGTGCTGATTTGGACATTCCCGTTATCCCACATAATGCTCACCAGAAATCGAACCGAGACCTTGCAAGATAACCGTACAAGCAGTGTTGAAGTGTTATCAAAATGTAGTTTAGGCATCCAAGAAAAATAAAATAAAAAGAACATTGCTCCTCACAGACTTCACAGTATTATATATAATCTGATCTCATAATATGAGAACAGTGTCACAAGATATCCTAAATGTTCCTAATGAACACTTTATTCCAGACCGCTACACTTTCACGGCCAATATTGAGATTCCCTCAAGATAAAGTAATGAACGGGGAAATTCTGATTCGGCTGAATTCGGATAGCTATAGGTAGTGGCACTGATAAATGGTACTCAACGCGAAAATAAACTTCGGTAAAGATGAACTTATTTAGTTTTGTATACAAGAACGAAATGGCTATAATGAAAGTGGCACAGGTAGCAAGAAATCAAACTATATAGAGAAGTGAAAGGATATTTTTTGAAAGCAATTTTGAGATTAATTACATTTACTCTGCACCGATTGAATAGTGTATTGGAAGTCAGTTACGATATTCCGGAAAACTAATTCTTGTGCGAAAAGCACCTCTATTTTATTCTCTCAAAACTATTTTTTTAATGTCCGTCAATTATCGCAACGCAGTTCGGATTATAGCTGTTTCAGCGAAACGCGGCGCGATCAAAGGACTGAGAAAGTGGGTTTATACCGAGCACCTTATCAGAACATTCCTTATGTAGATAGAAAAACAAGAGAGTCTGATTTCTGCGCGATGGTTTTCCTACTAATTTTAAATTTCAAATTGAATTCCATCGCCATTTAATGACCTGGACCGAACTAATAGGTAATTTTCGCTTACTAGATTTCTCTTGATTCAGAACTTTTTTCTTACTGATGACTCAGCATCTGTTCGATTTCCGGCTCGAGTCTGGTCTAGTAGGTTTCGGCCGTGGCTAGTTAGGCGATTTACCATTCCGGCACGATGTCGCGTAAAAACCAATTAGGGGTCTGGGTTACCATACCCCTGACAGGTGAACCCGCTATGATCTTAGACTGTATCATCAGCAGGTGAGATGGACGTCAAGGGCTAACTTTGTAGTCTATAAAAGAATTACCTTTAAGTTCGCGACGAAGGACCGTGAACAGAGGAAGATTTTTTTTTTTTATATTCACCACAAGTGAGCCCTTGGCTGCATCTCACCTGATGGTAAGTGATGATGCAGTCTAAGTTGGTAGCGGGCGAACCTGTTAGGGGTATGGTAAACTCATACTCCTAATCGGTTTTTACGCGACATCGTGCCGGAACGCTAAATAGCTTGGCGACACGTCTTTATCGGTAGGGTGGTAAATAGCCACGGCCAAAGCCTCCCACCAGACCAGACTCGAGCCGGGAATCGAACCCAGGACCTCCAACTTTAAAATGCAACAGCGCACGCGCTGCGCCACGGAGGTCGTCAAAATTTTAGTTGTTAGTTGTAGTATGGACTTAACAACTCATCAAAACTGTCCCCATTATAAAGTCGAAAGAATATACATAAGAAACAGACGTCTCCTGATGCTCGAAAGTTCTAACCTGCTAGTATTATTTTTTTATTTGGTCAATTCATTCAACAGTTGACGATCTGGACGGAATCGCAAGAGAAACATAATTGAATTTCGCTGGCCAGATTTCCCCAACGGCAAATAGTAAATACATTGATGCCGGTGATGTCAAATCACTGGACATGTTTTATTATTTACAGTTGATTGGTTTTTTATTTACGCTCAGCCACCTACAATCTCGAGTGAGAGCTTACTTGAATTCACTGTGACATTTAAAATGAAAACAGAAGGTAGATAAGCATTCTTTCTATCAATATTCTCTATACTTATAATTTATATATTATATCGTGATCAACCCATTACCGGCTCACTACAGAGCACGGGTCTCCTCTCAATATGAGAAGGGTTTGGCCATAGTCCACCACGCTGGCCATTTGCGGATTGGCAGACTTCACACGCCTTTGAGAATTTCGCCATTATGGAGAACTCTCAGGCGTGCAGGTTTCCTCACGATGTTTTCCTTCACCGTTGAAGCGAGTGATACTTTAATTTTTTTTAAACGCACGCAACTCCGAAAAGTTAGAGGTGCGTGCCCGGATTCGAACCGCCGACCTCTGATTAGGAGGCTGACGCCCTAACCACTAGGCTATCACCGCTTCCTATATATTATATACTTGTTTTTTATTTACTTTACTTTCTTACACACTTTCTAGTACATATTTGAACAGAGCTTTTGAAGAAATTTTGCAGAGATAGCTTGTGTTTTCCGGATATACCTCCGTTTCTCCAAAAAATCAATCAATCGAAATGGTGCATATTAGCATAATGTTAACTTGCGCCTAATAGAGGCGGATGTCTCTTACCTAGGCTGGCTATGACAGCTTTACTTTGGCATTATTTGTAGGTTTTTGACGACCTTCGTGGCGCAGAGCGGGCGCCTGTCGTATTATAAAGTTGGAGGTCCTGGGTTCGATGCCCGGCTCGAGTCTCGTCTGGTGGGAGGCTCGTTACCGACAAAGACGTGTCGCCAAGCGATTTAGCGTTCCGGCACGATGTCGCGTATAAACCAATAAGGGGCGTGGGTTTACCATACTCCTAACAGGTTAGCCCGCTACCATCCTAGGCAGCATCATCACTTACCATCTGGTAAGATAGTCGCCAAGGGCTAACTTGTAGTGTATAAAAAAAAGCTTTCTCAGCACATACAATGTAGTTGTGATAGCCTAGTGGTTAGGAGGTCCGTCTCCTAATCAGAGGTCGGGGTTTGAAACCCGGGCACGTCCTACTTTTCGGAGTTATATGCGTTTTTAAGCAATTAAAATATCACTTGCTTCAACGGTGAAGGAAAACATCGTGAGGAAACCTGAATGCCTGAGAGTTCTCCATAATGTTTCCAAAGGCGTGTGAAGTCTGCCAATCCGCACATGGTCAGCGTGCTGTGGCTTAACCCTTCTCATATTGAGAGGAGACCCGTGCTCTGTAGTGATCCGAAAATGGGTTGATCATGATGATGATGACACATACACTAACACACTTTTACAACACTCATTTAGAAAAATTACTAAGTTTGGTAAATAGATAAAGTATTGTGAGTTTACGTTCTCATCGAAGTTAAATTCCATTACTTAGACGGGCTGTGGGCTTTATTCGGTTGTGGGCCATTACAATTCCCAAAATGCTTTGTAGTGCATAAAGAAAAA
Organism: Lasiommata megera; assembly: GCA_928268935.1. Lineage (NCBI taxonomy): Eukaryota > Metazoa > Arthropoda > Insecta > Lepidoptera > Nymphalidae > Lasiommata > Lasiommata megera. The sequence goes on along the minus strand of OV743325.1, from coordinate 9,765,148 downwards.
ACTTGTGTACGAACGTATAAAAGAAACCGGGGTAACAAGATATACCTACCCCCGGTTTGTGTCACCGTCCCGCTTTTATTGAACGTATCCTTCTTGTTATCCGACGATTGGTAAATTCCTTGGGCAGCTGGAATTTGATTGTGCCGCTATCGCAGGATCGATGCGCCATATTATATATGCACTATTCAGTATACTTGTGTATAGACTCGTGTATGGATTGCACATGAGTATTAGGACTGTAGTGAGATTGTGAGTTTCTCATTTTTTAACATCTCGCCTTTTTTTCGAACTTCAAAACGCCATGAGAATCCCGCCATAACCTTACAGCGGTCGAAGTCGGCTTAATCGATCTGATTGGTTTTCGCCGTTTTTATCAACCAGCGTCAACTAATCGCAGAATTAATACTAACCATCATCCTCATTATCAACCCATTAACAGCTTACTACAGAGCACTGGTCTCCTCTCAATATGAGAAGGGTTTGGCAATAGTCCACCACGCTGGCCATGTGCGGATTGGCAGACTTCACACGCCTTTGAGAATATTAGGGAGAACTCCCAGGTGTGCAGGTTCCTCACGATGTTTTCCTTCACCGTTGAAGCGTACTAATAATCCGTTTCAACATAAAGTTTCCAACGTTAAAATAATATCCTAAAGTTAGTATTGTTGGGCAAGATTGTGAAAGAACATACTCTTATTTCCACAAATGATATAGTAACAGAATCAATAAGGACACTCATGTCCTTAAGGTGAACAGTTTGTTTGTTGAGTCGAGACAACTTAAAGCTCACATTCTTCTGTTTAATGACTTTCAGGTGATTTAAACTTATTGTCGGCAGATGTCTGGTGTCGAAGCTGTTTGACGTGTGCTCCAAGTCAACGCCGGAGCAGATGGAGCAGCTCGAGGAGATCAGAATACCCTGGGGCAGCGGCATCGTCGGCTACGTGGCCGAGAGCGGCGAGCCCGTCAACATACCTGACGCATATAAGGTTTGATGAAATTTTGTCATGTAGTAGCTTTTACGCTCCACATATCTAAGGTAACATGAAAATGTGTTTTATGCTTCTACATCCTCTCAGCATACCTGACCTGTGCCTCACTGTTGGCCACAGTCTTCTTTCCCACAAGTTAAGAATCTCCTCGCCTCTGCAGCTGATCCATACAGGTTGTTGCTTATAATAATTTGATAAGATAGACAAAAGCTATCACTAGAGTATTGACTAGAGAATTTTTATTTTCATATTTTTTTGATTGTACAGCTATTTAACTACTTGAATTGATATGGAATTGCGTATTAACGTTTCAAACTCGTTAAAATGCTTCGAGAATCCTGGCTAGATTTTTTAACTTTGCTGTTTTATTAATGAGCTCGAACTCCTCACCAAAAATAAAAATATACTTAGTTTTAATTAGATAGAGGTATTCATTATACAATTTGATGGCGAAAGTGGCGCACATTATAAAGTTGGAGGTCCTGGGTTCTATTCCCTACTCGAGTCTGGTTTAGTGAGAGACTTCGGTCGTGTCGTCAAGCGACTAAGTGTTCCGGTACAATATCGCGTAGAAACCAATTAGAAGTGTGGTCTTACCCCTAACAGGTTAGACTGCATCATCACGAGGTATGATATCCGAAAGAGTTAACTTGTAGCATATATTGTTAATATAAAAAAATAGTGGACGTTTGTCTTCGAGACCATTCATTATAAGTTCATAGAGTTACCTGAGATCAAGTTCAACAAGAACCTGCTTATTATATATAATTCATAGGTTTTTGAGTTTCAGACGTTCTCCCAAACAATTTAGATTACTTATAAATAGTTTTTATTTGAACTGATTACCCACAGCAAAATCAGTAAAGAAGAAGTTAAGTGACTATTCACTTAACACATTTGAGTGAGTTTATCGGCGGGCTTTTTTTGCGGTTGTAGACTTTGGATCTAATTATTAGTATGACACAATCAATAAAAATTACTGCATTTTTTAAATTCACAATCACTTCTTATCGTTTTACTAATTATCTGTGGCATAATTGGGCCAGAAAATATAGGAGGTCAAAAATGTAGACACAATATTTACCCACCTTAAAACATTACAATGAATAACAAATGGCATAATAAATTCTAACCGCCTCGTAAGTCAGCCATGATGAATGGCTCAGTGCTAAAATTGTTCAACTTTGGGACGCGGAGAAATTGTCTTTCACATTTCGAAAGGCATTCACTAAAGTGAAAATGATGGACGCCCCTATTCAAACAGCGATATCGGATAGACGTTAGATTTATTATTTCTTAACGGGGAATTCATTTTGACTTCGCTTTTTATTTGAAGCGGCGACTGAATTCTCTTTAGACTTAGATCGGAGTTTTGTAGACGAACAAGGAACTCTTGTTAGTATAATCTTGTTTGCATTTCAATATTAACCTCTGCTTCATAAAAAAATATTTTAATTTGATAATTAATTTCTTTTTTGTGAACAAATCAATCGTTCTAATTCATGTGGGTCAAAGATATGCACATGATATATGCCTTCATACATATTCATTCTATGGTTCATAGACGGAAGTAATGACTGTACATTTGTTAACTTATAACTAATGCGAGAATTTGCGTCCTAAGAAGAATCCCAAAAAAAAAAACCACGTCGAGGTTTATATATTTTGTTGTTATCACATACCCAATTAATTCAAACTATTTGAAAGCAATAATTTACGCTTTATTTTTATCATGGACTATTTATGCTAAAATAAAACCTTTCTGTAAGCTTGCAAATATTATAAACTTATTGAGAGACATATTTTGTATGTTATACGGTATTTTAATAATATACAATTTCATCATGATCAACCCATTACCGGCTCACTACAGAGCACTGGTCTCCTCTCAATATGAGAAGGGTTTGGCCATAGTCCACCACGCTGGCCATGTGCGGATTGGCAGACTTCACACGCCTTTGAGAACATTATGGGGAACTCTCAGGCGTGCAGGTTTCCTCACGATGTTTTCCTTCACCGTTGAAGCAAGTGATATTTTAATCATTTAAAAACGCACATAACTCCGAAAAGTTAGAGGTGCGTGCCCGGATTCGAACCGCCGATCTCTGATTAGGAGGCTGACGCCCTAACCACTGGGCTATCACTGCTTCAATGATACAATTTAAGCTTAAATTAATTACTAATTTTGAGCATATTTATAGAATATTTGCCAATAAATTATTTTATTAATATTCTTTATTCCTGCTTCTATTGTTGAAATTATTTATGTTAATCGATGCCCCACTGTAAAAGCATACAATTATAAGCTACGTTGACTACTTTGGATAAGAAGTGTGAACACATTTCTTATTCAAACGTAGTCAACAAAAATTTTATATCCTCTCCAACATTATAATGTTGGTGTCCTGGGTTCGATTCCCGGCTTGAGTCTGGACTGGTGGAAGACAGATTTAGCGTTCCAAGGACTGTTTGATCTATATGTATTTAAGGGCGAAAACGGCACTCTCAAGTAGAGTCACCTACTTACAAGATGGCTAACACTCTAACTATAATGTTTTTGTAAAAAAGAGACAGTAGTTGTGTATAAAAATGTGTCTTTCTTTGGTGTGTTATTCAAAAAATTCATTGGCAAATATATAAATGTCATACGAAGTAAGCCAAAACCGATGAGCCAATTTCATAACAACATTTTGTTTTGCAGTTTCATTTTTTCCCCGTATGTATGTGTTGTGCAGCGGTAAATAAATCTAGGCGTGAATGGCAAAAATAAGTTATGTCAGGCCACTGTATCGTTGGCCATATGTTGCTGAACTTCTGCGCAAATAAATGCACTATTGCAACGAATACTCGAGAAGTCTGAATAAATTATACTGGGATGTTGAATTTTTTTTTATTAATGCGTTAATGAATAAGCGAGATGATGTTGTACAGAGCGTGGCCTGTCGTATGTAGTATCGAGTCGAGAGAGTTCGAAAGTTTCGGTATGGCCTAGTGAAAACCAATTAAGTGGCCAGCTAAACCCAATCGTAGCTGCAGCTGCCAATGCTCCTCTGGTACTGCTGATATTCATGGGCGAAGGGTGATAACCTAACATCAGGTAACCCGTCTACTCCTTTGGCCACGTAAGTAATGCCACGTATGTAAATAAATAAAAAAAAGCAATAGAAGTAACGAATATCTTATTTTATGTAACCACCTATCATAATTTTATTTTTATATTTTAAAGTACTTGACAGATAATTTTTAGTATCACGAACACTGTATTTCTTAGATTATACGAGTATATGTGCGCACATTTAGTACATTATTGATCTATATACAACTTTGCTTCCGCCGTTTTATTCCGATATTCGATAATATTTGCTTGGGGCCTATAAAAATTATTCCACATAAAAAATATAAGTTTTAACTTCATAGTTTTACATATTTCCATTCAAACCATCTCCATTCAAACAAAAGGAACGTTTTAAGTGTATTAAAAAACTGTAATCGATTATTATAAATTTCAGTAGATGACACTCTAACAACTAAGTCCTTAATAATCTGATTTTAAAATCCAATACCGTTGACATCTTTATAATGAAATTAAAATCAAGTATCTCAAAGTCAACTCGCTAGGATAATGAACAAAGTTTCATCGCTTATAAAGTTTCTCAGCTGTTTTAAGCGAGCTCTAAGCGACATACGCTTATATTTATTGCTTGGCTCATTTAATAATTGGTATTATCGTTTCGTTTCATTGAAATTACATTAGTTTACTCCAATTTGCATAGAATCGAAAAAGCGCCATCTATCGGCTCTTTTTGATTCTACTACAGATCGTTCTGAACTTCTGTGTACTGACACTAGAGTCCCAAGTTTGCTATTGCAAAGTGTCTCAGTGGCCGATCAATGATACTTAACCTAAAAATAATAATGTCACGTCACAGTTTACTTACGTAGAGTTTTTCAATCTCTTTTTTTTTAAATGTTGCCCTTGACGGCAATCTAACCTGATGGCAAGTAATGATGCAGTTTAAAATGGTAGCGGGCTAACCTGTTAGGGGTATGGTGGACCCATACTCCTTATTGGTTTCTTCGCGACATCGTGCCGGAACGCACGCTTAATCGCTTGGCGATACGTCTTTGTCGGTAGGGTGGTAACTAGCCACAGCTGAAGCCTCCCACCAGACCAGACTCGAGCCGGGAATCGAACACAGGACCTCCAAATTTATAATGCGACAGCGCGCGCGCTGCGCCACGGAGGTCGTCAAAGTTGTTTTAATACTACTTGACGGTAGAACGTGATTGTATTCTTATTATGAAGCTACATATTTTTGAAGCGAGTTAATTCCACCGGCTTAAAGTAGCATATTGAAATTAAATGCCATTCATTTGAGCTTCAAACAAAACGTTCCCCTTTTAATTACAATCTTCATCTTGTTCACTTGCCCGAGCTCACTAATTGGATATTTTTCAAATTAGTTTCTTGAATAACTCAAACAAAATAACCCCCGATCGTTTAGAAATGTCTCATTTTGGCTGCAGTTAAAAAATTCGATATATCCATATAATACACAAAATACAAAAATACATTGATTTTATTGAATCTACTAAAGTATAAGAGACAACAGTTTAGTGTTAATTGGGATGATGTAATACAACACGAAACGTCTGTTAAAACGAGTAAACTTCTAAAAACACATAAATCCAGCTGATACTGAATATCGTTTGAAGAACTGTATGACATTAAGTCAGTGATGTCAGAGTTTGCCAACGTGAGAAAAATAATCTTTGATGGCGTCATTAATGCTACCAACTCGTGTTATTTGCTGTGTAATCACTGTCAAACGTCACTGAAAAAAAGTCGCTAAAGACATCGATTTCGCCGGGAAAATTCGTTTATTTTGCACAGTTGGATAATTCTAAATAAATGGAGTGTACGGTAAACACTCAATTTGCTTTTATAAGCCCGTCGGGACTGGGATAACCGTGAAACATGGTCTTTTGAAAAACCGCATCGTTTCAACGTCTCTCGCAATTCCTAAAATACCTTCCGTAATGAAACTTCGCATTTGAGAGCGCTAAAACCCCTTACCAGCGTTTGATACGGGAACGGCAACGCAATGCGCCTATAAAAAATAATGTTCACACCCTTTTCTGTAGCTTACAGAAAACATTTTTGGGTCTTTACAAACAAATAATTCAGGTTCTTTACACAACGTCACATAGCATTTTATTTGGAGCTCGCTTCTGTACAGTTTTATATTGTAATTTACGTATTTACTTTCGGGATTATTAATTTTTGATGTTTTTACGCTATATAATAAATTTTCGTAATTGTACTCGTAAAATGGGTACTTACATCTGTTAATTTGAATTTATATGTAAAGTAATTAATAAAAATTAAAGTAACTTGAATGTTGTTAATCACAGACATTTATATTAATTTATCAGTACCTATTTAACTGAGTGTACGATTTTGTTAGCTATATGTCAAGCTATATGTCGCTTTATGTTATATTTTTGAGCTTGAGTTGTAGGTCGAGGGTTCGATTCCCGGCTCGAATCTGATATGGTGGGAGGCGTCGGCCGTAGCTAGTTACCATACTACCGAAAAAGACTTTGCCAAGCGATTTAGTGTTCCGGCACGATGTCGCGTAGAAACCGTTTAGGAGTATGGGTTTACCATATCCCTGACAGGTTAGTTCGCTACCATCTTAAATTGCATCATCACATACACAAGGTGAGATTGCCGTCAAGGTGAAACTTGTAGTGGATAAAAAAATAGGTACCTTATTTTCATGGAAATCAGATATTTCAAGTGGACAAAGTAGCAGTGGAAAACTAGTGGATTTGAAGATTATTCGGTACACGTTCGTAGGCTATGATCAGTGTGTTTCTTCAATCTTGTTTTATGTTTATTACATCGTAAAAAATCCGAGCAAAGACTTCTTATTATGATATTTTGCATATGAGAGCTCCTTATGTTTTATTAGTGCCTGGCTGTTGCCCGCGGTTTCACCTGCCTTAGCTTGCTTACTGTGGTACTTTTATAGTACTTTAAGTAAGCATAATTTGGAGTACACACACTTCTTTCTCAGACGTATTTAAACCTTAAATAATGACGATGATTTTCCATTAATTTTCGGCATAAATATAAGAAACAGGTATGTGATTCCGTTAACTTTTGTTTTTAATTTACTAAACCAATATTATTCTATGCTAAGTAGTTTAGAATCGCTTTATCTACCGGCTTGTTTTATAAACTTTGCCATTATTTCAAGTTTATTTTTACTGAAATAAAGTATAACCAATGTTATTACTAAACAAAATAGCTTTCTTATACTGAAATAATTATAAAATCGATCGGTTGAAAATTTTAAAGTTTATCGAATACAAAGCAACAAATAAAATTCCAATTCCGTTTTACAAAGAAGTATAGACAAGCATTTGCCCGCGAAGTTCCAATGTTGTGTTGTGTTAATTCAATTAAAAATTTAATTGAACAAAAACAAAGGTTTTTTGGCACTTCCTTTCTTAGCGATGGATTTTCGCGATGAAAGTAGACTGTACGTCAATGTCTGTGTAAAGCTTTTCTGTCTGTAAAAGTTCTGTTGTTATCAATTAAGCTGATGTGCTTTTTAAACGATCATCATAATGTCTTATTATTGATGTCCCACACTTCTTGGTACAGGCTTCCTCTAACATAGGTTTTTATAGGGCATAGTTTTTGTGTCATCAACATACGTTTAAGCACATCGTTGCGCTCAAAAGTCATATGCGCCTGCGATGGCTTATTTCGAGATCTATAATGCGCGCATAGCCTTACCTCTAGTAGTAGTAGTAAGTGACATAAAGTTGAATGTCCGAGTTAAAACCTTCTCGTTTTAATCCTAACTTTGGATGTGCAAAGCCAAAGTATACTCTATAGATCAGCCTTAGCGTGCACTTTGCAGTGGTACGCGAGCGGATTTACGCTATAGTATACGGTATAGTTTTAAAAATCTATTTTATCGTCTGTTCTAAAGGTATATTATTAAATCGAACTGCGAAAAGAAATTGTAGAGGATTCAAGGACCGCTGTTAAACAAATTCTGTTCAAACTAATGTACGATTTACTGTGGTACATTACACTTCTCATATAATGAATGAAAATATTTTTTATACTGAAACGTCATTAACAACGAATTGAATGATCATCGAAAAGTAAATCACATTGATGAATTCAAATGCATTGTTAAAAACGCTTTGGGGCGCCTCTCTATGCTAGTAATGGAGGTATTATGTAAATGTAATTGATAAATTATTTCAAATACTTTTCTATCTTTTGTATAATAACTACATTTATAATATTATTAATCATATTTATTTTCCATGAAAAACAAAGTTAAAAAGGTAGCTATACTTTTCAACCACCCGATTTGGTGAAGTTTAGGGATTTTTGTGCAACTCAATTGGTACCATTTGGTTTGTTACATCGTCATTTCAACCTATTATCGCCTTACCAATGAACACTGACGACTGCAAAGAGAAAAGAAGGAAATAAAAAAATAATGGAGAGATCTGTACAATACTACAGATTTTCCTCCACACGCAAAAGAAAGATAAAATCACAGACAGCGCTTTTTGCCAGCAGAGTCTGTTCGTCGTAAAACGCACGTCCATTTAGTTTTTTTTAAAGCGCATATAAGTGAGGAGAGGCCATTAATTTGAAAAGTTTTAAATTAAGTGGGCGTGAACAGAGCTGCAAAAAATCTGACGCGGGTATTTTATCATCGTCTACTCGTGGCTGGTTTCGCTTTTGTTTGGCCTCGCTCGCATTTTATTTACTGGGTCGCCGACGCGTTTGGTTACGTCCGAGTGTGTAGTTTACTCTTTGAATGAATGTGATGAATCTTTTTTAACGATAGAAACTGTTTCATGCGGGCTCTTCTCGGGATACTCTCCAGCCAAACATATACAAGCTTCAATGCTGAGTGAATCATCATTATACTATATTTCATTATACTTTAAGCCTTACGAGACCCAAGAACACTTACCCGGAATAGGATGTACAAGGCTACACCCATTTTTTTGACGCTTGAAAATTCGTTTACGCGTCGTATGTGGGACTCGCCGGCGTCCAGAGCGGCGACCAAATTACTTACTAAAACCCAGCGATGATTCTTCGCGTTGCCTGGTTGCTGGGTCAAGGAGAGTCACTAGACACCACATTGTAGGCAATGACCGTTCACCGTAAGCAAAAGTGTTAACAAATGCAATAATATTAGTAGGATATATTTTCCAGCGAATTTATCCTATGCCGTATTACGTAGGCTGTAGAGAGTAAGATTTTATCATCATATGTAGGCATATAGCAATTACGTAGGTACTTAAGTTTAGTCTGTAGCTTTGAAAGCTCCTTTTAGACAAATGTATTAATTTGCTTAAAAAAAAGTAATTAAGAAGCAAATCTTTCTGTTTTTTACGTTTCAAAACATAAACTCAAATGTGCCAACAATACTCTGTTATTAATAATAACTATCACATGATAGTAATAAAAACTGGAATCATTCACTTTTGTGATTGACCAGCTTTACTTTTTAGACATCCACTCACATAATAATCAAAATTAACCAATCAATTCTCTCTTTATTTCACAAACTATTAATTCGTATTTAGAACTCAGCCCCAACGCAAATTTCCGTTATTAGATCTAAAAACAAATTGTTGAATTTTGCAGCTGGTCCACCGGAACTAGTAAAATTTTGCAAAAAACCTCTACACTAGATCAACGAGTCATATAACATACATATAAACAACATTAATGTCAGGTCAAAAACAGCAAAGGCGTGTTCGATGAATAATTCGCGCCGAATGCCGAGCCATCTAAATAAATGCTAAGCTATCCATCTTCACACACTTCATGAATTCCGTGATGGAGGTTGCCTTTTGTTGCGAAATTATGTGAGTATGTGAGCGAGGAGTCGTGCTAATGAATTATTAATACATCTTAATATAAAGGGAGGCTGAGAGTTTATATTATTTATCTAGATAACGACGATAAATATTTTTTTGCAAATTATTATTTACAGTGATTTTTCAATACCTTTATATTGTGGTATTATTTGGTAGGGATTTTTCTGGAAATTTGTTTCATGCCGAAGACAAATGGGTCGCAATAGACGAGTATAAAGACAGTAGATCACTTTTATTGAAAATTATGTTTTACAGCGATTTTACAATACCTTTATGGGATTTTTTATGTGATTGACTGATTAGTGTTTTTCTCTGTCTTGTCTGTTTTTAATGCTATTTTGTTTTTCATTACTGCGAAATTAGTCAACGAAACTAAAATAAAACGGGTTGCAAAGTTCCATTTATATCTTTATTGTATATATATATGGTTAAGTATGGTTAAGCATGCTTGCGGTATCATGATTCTTCGTCAAGTAAGTTTAATGAATTAAAATTAAATATTAATGAATCATCCATACCACATCATGAATCGGGAACGACACATACAAGTTCTGGCCGACTTCCAAAATATCGGCCTTGTACCTACAACCAGTAAGTATACAATATGTGTATGTCTTACGACAGAAATTTACATGTACAGATATGTGGCATGGAAAACAAATTAAAATTATGCCAATAAATTATCATTATTAAAAGTAATGTCATATAAAAACAAACGTTTTGAAATGAGCTCAAGGCTTATTAGTTGGGCGCTGCTTCAAAGCACTCATCCGTTAAACCGTAAATGTCTCTGGAACCATGGAATTATGACATAAACAAATGAATAAAAGTCTTAATAAGAATCATTAAACAAACAGGTAAACAAACTCAGGTAGGAATTGACCTGTATGGTGACGGGGTTTTGCCATAGTCCACCACGCTGGCCATGTCCGGGTTCACACTTCACCTGCCTTTAAGAATATCATGGTGGACTTTTGCAGGTATGCAGGTGTCCCCACGATGTTTTCCTTCACCGTTGAAGCAAGTAATATTTTAGTTGCTTCTAAACGCACATAACTCCAAAAATTTAGAGGTAAGGGCCCGGGATCGAACCCCCGACCTCTGATTAGGAGGCGGAGATTATAAGCTTCGCTTCATATAACAGCTTTGCTCCTTGAGTGAAATGGCAAAAAAAACCCAAGCCTTAACCTAACTTTAAGCAGAAATAATCTATTTAAAGGAACTGATGGACAAATAATCATTTATTACAATCAGTGAGTGATGTTTTACAAAAAGAATAAAGCACTTTAAATCATACAGCCACTGATAACGATCATGCGTGTCTACATAAGATTTCTTCAATGAAAAGAAACACGCAACAAAGGATGCTGGTTGAATTACCATAACAATATCACAACATCCATTGTGAATGCTGCAGGAAGTTTCCATATTCAAATAGACAATGTTTTAAAGACAAAAATAAATGTATAAAATTTTCGTTTCGTCATTTTAACCATCCTGGGTGGTATTAATAATTCAACATTAACGGAAATGAAAATAGAAATATTAACGTGTGGTTATGAAACACATTTTAATATTTTTTTCCATTTCTTTAATTTATTCGTATTTATGGAATTGGGAAATTCGGAGGGGCTTTGCTCAATTATCTACGTTTTTATCTTACACAGAAAGATCTCTATCCGTTGCGGAAATTCCGGTACAATTTGCTTTTGAAGAAAATTCAAAAGACTCGTCAAAAGTCCTCGCAGAAATTCTATTGTCCCCGAAATCAATGGAATTGAAAGTCTTCGTTAAATATTGAAATCCGCACAGAACCAAAGAGTTTTTCGTTCGCGAGGAGCGAGTGGGAGGTCTTATTTAGTATGTGCAGTGAGCAGCAGTTGTCCTACAACTGAAACTTTGTTCCAAATTTCGTCTGGATTTGGCCAGATATTACTATGCAATCGATTCCTGCTTGAGCGTCAACTATTTTAATTTTAATGCATAGTTAATTTTGATAATGAGTAATATTTACAATCTACCGCGAAAGGAAGATATTTTTGCAGGGGATCATCATCAGTAACCGGTGAAGAATCGGTATTTAGATCATACATTTCCTGTACTACTTATTTTGTCTTATATAAAGGGCGACCATTTGTAGAGAAACGACTATTTGTCTATATATTTTTGGAAACCGCTTTTTGCTTGTTATGTTTAGTGACTCCCTTCGGTTCGTTGGATATTCTATGTAATATTTATTTGTGTTACCTATATGAGTATCTACCCATAAGTATTACGTTTTCCACTGTGGAATTGTCATTCCTTCCTGTTGGTATTTCGAGGTACCAACGCCAAATTGATGTATATAGTTTCAGAACATTTTGAGCTCGGTTGAGCGTTTGGTCTCCATCGGATTTTTCTGTTAAACATTTTGGTCTCCACAGAATTCCTTCATATCACTTTTTATTACACTACAAGTTAACTCTTGACGGCTATCTCACCTGGTAGTAAATGATGAAGCTGTCTAGGATGATAGCGGGCTACGTGATATCGTGCCGGACTCGAGCCGGGAATCAAACCCAGGACCTCCAACTTTATACTGCGACCGTGCATGCGCTTCAAACGGAGGTCGTCGAAAATCGTATCTTATCTTAATATAAATAGGTACTCCATATATAAATGTATTAGAAACAGAAAATACACAAATTGTCGATTTCTACATCACAATGTCTTGTTATTTTACCAATGGTTGCAAAACTGATGGTACGTTTATCGAAGCGACGCCGTCAAACATTCATTGTTTACATAATTTGAATCTGCCTGATCCAGCAATGTACATTTTGCCTTAATTTGCTTATACTATATGTATATAGAAGCGGTGATAGCCTAGTGGTTAGGGCGTCAGCCTCCTAATCAGAGGTCGGCGGTTCGAATCCGGGCACGCACCACTAACTTTTCGGAGTTATGTGCGTTTAAAAAAAAAATATATATATCACGTGCTTCAACGGTGAAGGAAAGCATCGTGAGGAAACCTGCACGCCTGAGAGTTCTTCATGGAATTCTCAAAGGCGTGTGAAGTCTGCCAACCCGCACATGGCCAGCGTGGTGGACTATGGCCAAACCTTTCTCATATCGAGAGGAGACCCGTGCTCTGTAGTGAGCCGGTAATGGGTTGATCATGATGATGATGATGATATGTATATAACTTATTTCAACAGACGTTTCATGCACTAATTGTTTCAATTTTCTATTTAACTTCCCTCTATCAGTTGATATTGAAATTTACCAACAATTTATTTGACCACGACAAATAAATCATTTATCACAAGTAGTAAATCATATTATTTCAGTCGAAAACCGAATTGGGTTCGGTGATTACTTATTACAGTCAAAGCAGCATAATTGATGGCACACAAATAGAGTCCGTACAGAGACCAAAGTGTAGTTTATGGCCGAAAGTTCATTCGTTTATCCTTTTGTTAACATATATTCGTATGAAAGAGAAATATATTATATTGGCAAATAGTTATCAACTCACGTCGCTATTAATTTTGGCCGCCATTATGTTTAAGCTTACTGATAAAAGTGTTCCGTTTATCATCGCTTTTATCATGTAAATATAATATTTGTAGAGTATATTCGGAAAGGGTAATTTCTCATGTTACTTTATTACCAAATGCCAGCTACTTTGCGTCTTATTTCTTTATATAATACTAGTTGTTGCTCCCAATTTCATCTGTATTCGTTTCGGTTTTCGCTGGAACCGTTCTATTTCTCAAGATATAATGTATCCGTTAATCTACGCCCTTATGGTATATTTTGCTCAGGACATATAGTCAGGGTTGGCTTAGGAAACAAAAATTAAATTAAATGAGACAAATTTATCAAGATTTGTATCCAATAAAAAAAGGCCTCGTGAGGATTCAGATACTAAATAATTTAAGTATGAAAGATTTACAGTTTTTTTTTTTTTTGTAGAAATTTTTAAAAGAAGCAGGGTTTTCTTAAAATTTATCATTTCTTTTTTAACCACATACAAGCGCACGTTTTTAAAAATTCTGTCGGTTGTCTGATACGATTTTGATCGGATTTACGAGACTAGAAAAAAGAGAGGTTAAGAATCATTTGAGAATATAGGTATATAGTGATTGTATAAAAATTATTTTTATATTAAAAATTTTGTGTAAGAGTCCTGTCAATGTGACATTTTCACACATGTAAGAGATTTGTTTGCTTCAGAGCACCTTATACTTACTTGTTTACTTGTTATACTTGTTTACGTGGTATACTTGTTTACGTGGTATACTTGTTTACGTGGTGCACTTGTTTTTATTTTACCATAACCTGTATGGTAAACCCATACTCCTAATTCGTTACTACGCGATAACGTGCTGGAACGCTAAATTAAACACTTGGCGACACGTCTATGTCGGTAGGGTGGTAACTAGCCACGACCGCCCTCCCACCAGACTAGACTCGAGCCGAGAACCCAGGACTTCCTATTTAATAATACGACAGCGCACGCTCTGCGGCACGGAGATCGTCAAAATATATCATTTGATTAATCTCCACACAACATGGTCTATGTATCACAGACCACGTGTACCCAATATATCATTCCTAGCAATATTGCTGTAACCCGTCAATACCATAAATCTGATTAGGTCCTATCATTTTATGCCTCAAGCGTTCTACTGTAAAAATATTTTAAACAAGCAATGCGGACGGTAGTTTTTGAATAGCAGTACACCGTAACATAAAATGAATTTAATATTCATTGCTATAAAGTCGTAAATTCCATGCTACGGTAGATTCAATCAAGAGTGTAGGTCGCTGTAGTTATAAGAGCAAACTCGACGTTTAAAATGACCATCAGTCCTTAAATTTTACTTTAATGTTATCGTATTTTGATAATCGGTTTAATGTGTTCAATCTTACACAAAAATATGGTGGACGCAAAAAGCTTTGATCAAGCACTATATGACGCAAGCTAAGAAATCCTTCCTTGTGCCATCGGAGCCTTTGCCATACCGACGTATCGTTACTAGCTCAAACAACAATCTTTGGCTTTCGGCCATCCTAGCAATACAGCCATGTCCGTGTACCTACTACGTATATGTAGTTATAAATCATTTGTGTATATATCATTGTCCGATATACTCTTAGCTATTCGTAACACGCTAGGTTATTTCGTGAAACGATATACGAGTACATTTCCGACGAATGTTACTTGTTGTTATTTATTATAGCGTAAGAAAATTGTTAAATGACCCGAATGTAGCTATTTTATTTATCCTCTCAGAAGCCTGAATTACAAGTGAAGTACTTTGTTGCGATAGTGTCTTTTACTCCCTAAACTGCCATCTTGTAATTGCAGTTGAAATAGACATGTTTTTAGTTAAAATGACAACCTCAGTAGCGCAGTGCGTGCTCTGTCGCATAATGAAGTTGGAGATCCTATCTATCTGGACTGTCTATTAGCTGTGCTATACCCTATTGGTTGCCACAGCATAACCGGGGAGTCTGGTCTGTTGTGAGGCCGTGGCTAGTTACCGACAAAGACATCCCGCCAAGTGATTTATCGTTCCGGCACGATATCGCATCGATAGCTATTACTAACTATATATAATAAAAGATTAAAACAACCAACAAGGTGAGATTGCCGTTATCCTTTAGTGAAATTAAAAAAATCGGAGTAAGATTACCAATGATGCACATTGTTACTTGATGTTCTAAGATGGAAATAAACTAAGCTATTTAAATTAAACTTATTACTAGTTTATTTGTTATAGATAAACTCTGAATTATTTAAATACCTACCTCCTGTTTGTGAATGAAACTAAGTTAAATAATAAACTGAATACTCCTAACTGGTGATCTTTATTGTGCGTTTAGAATTCTAAATGTATAAATGCGAAATTGTGCCGGTTCGTTTATTTGTTACTTATTCACGTCTAAAACGTTTATATCGGTTCGACCGTTATTTGCCACAGGAAATTTGAAGATGGCCAATGCTATTTGCCTTAGAAAATCTATAAAAATACTTTTAAAAATTTATAAAAAAGATTCATAAAAATACTTTTATTATCTATGCACGCACGGCTTAAAAGCTCACGCGTACGAAATAGTGAATAGAGCTGGTAAATATGGATTAAGTTTTTGAGTTTATTTTATATTTTTGCGAGATTATTTTCGAAATTCATTTCCATACAGAAATATGAAATTTTAACTGGCCTGACAGGCAGTATATCATTTTAGCTTAAATTTATTAAGTTTTATTTGCTCAACTGTACAAGTTTTTGGCAACCGCTCAAGTACCCGCATACAAACTTGCAACAGCCCACAGAATATACATATTTGTTATTTTTATCTCATTCATGTGTTATGAAATAATATTATCGCTTTGACAAACTTGAAAAATGGGATATAAAGCTTAGATGAGGCGGAGAATGAGCTTCTAGATTCGCTTACGAGGTGCTGCCATTTGTCACACAAGAGTTCTATGAAATGATCCATACTGTAATATCTGCGAAGGATTTTATTTAATTCAGGCGTGCTTTTTGAGGCGTCTGTGGTTTCGGGGCAGTTCAAATATTCAGCTAGCGTTATTGCTGCATTGGGCTGGCTTAAACCACCGGTTTCGCAATATGTCGCCCTGACCCCCCCTGCCATGGCATTATCTACTCTATGATGTATTTTATGCTAGCCCGGTATATACTAGCGGTTTTCCCGCGACTGCATGCGCATAGCGTTTACAACTACTCGTAAATTTATCCCATACAGATTTTCACTCAAGCTCCACCGCGTCGCATCAGCCGCACTTTGCTCGAATCTTTGCTTGAATGTGAAAAATGCTTTTTTAAAAATTTTCTTATAAAATGTATAAAATATTTTAAATAATAAACCAGTCTTGTTTCAATAATTTGTTCATTTGTTTGCAATCAGAACGCGTTAGAAAGAGATGGAGGGGAAAATAACGGACCATAAAAAAGATACACCTTTGAATTCATATTACAAATCTTTACTAGTATTAAAAACGCGTACGTTAGTTTGTTTATTACGCTCCCATGCTCACACCTTTATTAGCAGATAGCTACATTTCACCGAGTGACAAAGCCTTTATTTTATCCTCGTATTTGCATGGAAAAGGAAACTGCGCGAAACACGAATGAAACGCGAACTCCGAAACACCGCCATATTCTGGGCTAGAATTGAGAATTTTTAACAGGTAGATACAGAGAAGAAAAATCCAATACCTAACAATATCTAATCGTAATCGACCAGGATCCTATAATCCATAACTGAATATGCTAACCACTTAATCTCCTCTCATCACTCTCATCTCTCATCTTATTTCTCATGACCTCGATTGTCTATTGTTAAATTAAAATATTTTTAATTTTTTTTTAATGTTTATGTAACTAGAACTAGTTACACTTTAAAATAAGAACCAAAAAGTGCCGAAAAACTTCGTAATGAGAATAAAACAATTTAATGAAATAGATGTTGAACATTACTATGTAGAAAGTAGCAGAACCCAGCTATCATTAGGAGCTCATCAATCTTCTAACAACAAAACATACAGCATACAGGTACACTAAGCATCAAATATATAATCCTTGCAATATGGTTTTATTTTTCTATATTATTTCCAAAATAGTATTTTGGAAATGATATATGTTTAGCCGGAGAACTTAAAGTTACTCACTTTTGTGGGTCAAAACTCCTTTAAGTCATTTGATATCTTACTAATATTATAATATAAACGCGATAGTTTGTAAGTATGGATGAATGAATGGGTGTTTCTTACTCTTTCACGTAAATACTGCCGAATGAATTTTAATGAAACTGTACAATAATATAGCTCTTACATCAGAATAACATATATGCTACAATTTATTATTATCCACCATTGCGTGATAATTTTAATATCATATAATATGAGCTACTCGAGATACTTATCCTGCGCAGACGAAGTCGCGGGCATCAGCTAGTGTTTTAAATTATAAACGATATCTGAGGCCAATTGAAATTGTCACTTTTTCCGCTATGAACAGTCTCATTACTATTTTTTATTATATTTTTCGCGAATTACAACAAATCAGGCTCAATATTCATCGGCAAATATGAAAAGCAACGAACTAGGAAACAAAACAAAATGCGACAGGTTTCTGGTTTATGTATTTGTCTGACAAATTTAAATATTGAAATTTACTATTTAGACTCAAAAACAAAAGGTCACGAATTCAAAATAAATATTTGTTTTTGTGCAACGTGTCGACATATCCTCGAGTAGATATCTTCAAACATAATAGAGGACAGTTTGTCTTTGAGGCTTTGATGTGCTTTGACCATTTTATATTTTTGCACATAAAACATGTCTCTGACTGTACTGTGAGTATTTGAATGTAAGAAACTCATCGCATTCACATGCACTTGGCTGTGTAATCGAAATCTAGAAGTGCAGCTGACCACAGACCTCGGGCGTCCTTTCATCTCTCTATCCGAGAGAGCAACCCTTGATCTAATTGCTTCTTTACTCTGCAAACATTCAACTTTAATGCGGAAAACTGGAATTAAATTGGATGCTACGGTTCAAAAACGGTTTCGAGCAAAATTCTCTCGAATAATTATTTTAGCTCCGATTGTAAATAAAAAGTCGTACAAAATGAAAAGTTATACGTTGTGAAGTAGCATATTCTTCCATAGGAGCTTGATGTTGGCGCTTTGGGCTCTTTTAAGCATTTTCTAATAATTATATTTTATTTTCCTAGGATGAGAGGTTTAACCACGACATCGATCAACAAACGGGGTACAAGACGAGATCACTACTTTGTATGCCGATCAAGGACATCAATGGCGAAGTCATTGGAGTTGCCCAGGTGAGGATTTTTTACTCAAAAAAAAAATATCAGACAGCTACAAACAATAGACCTAGTCCAGCTTTTCAACCCAGTGCTGGATTGGTCTTAGTAAATTAACATGTGCTGCTGAACATTGCCTCACACAAGCGATCTTGGATTACAGTCCATGCTCTTGTTGCGCGCTTCATGCTTTTGCGTACGTCTTGTTTGATGTTTACTGGGCTACTTTATTAGTTTTTGGGTTGCCATTACAGTATCCCATGGTACAAGTCATGAAACCAATACCGCTTAAGTTTCACAACTCCCTGAGCTAAACCAAATGTTTTCAAAATCTTCTTATTTTTTTACGGATTTTCTCACTTCATGATTCTATTACGCAAAGATATTTTGAATATAGGTCTCTCCTTTCATGTAGAGTGACTTGAAGCGATGTTGGCCCAAATATAGTGACTTTCAATATCAGCTTATTTTATCATTTAGTCAAAGATTTCTTCTTGATTCAAAAAGGCGGATAGATTATTGTCTAAACACGGTGTCCCTCAGGGTTTGCTAATGTGGCCACCAAGTTTTAAAAATTTATTTGTATACCTATGTGATTTTCAGCTGTAAGTGTTTGTGACCAAAACCGAAGGCTGAACGTGTTGATCATAAAATAAAAGATCCATTATTTAAAGGTGATAAACAAACAAAGCGATGGACCTTTCACGACGTACGACGAAAAAGTCTTCGCATCCTACCTCCAGTTCTGCGGGATCGGTCTGCGGAACGCGCAATTATACGAGCGGTCACAGCTGGAGGTGAAGAGAAACCAAGTGCTACTTGACTTGGCGAGGATGGTCTTCGAGGAGCAGAGCACGATTGAGCACATGGTGTTGAGGATATTAACGCACACGCAAAGCTTAATACAGTGTCAACGGGTACAAGTAAGTTAATATTTGCTTACATTTTTTATAATAATAAAATGTACAAGGTAACATAAGATTCATTGCATTGAAGAACATTACTTCATGATGACCACGACCACTCTGTCAAGAGTGTAACGACAAAGAAGAAGAACATAAGATTAAGCATCAAAAATGAAGCAAGCATTGTCTGTTTTAAGTTGTCCGTTTTTTTATATGACCGGAAGGAGTTAGTTTTTTACACTTTGATCGTCTAGGCTCCTATTTACCTCCGGTGTTATGTAAATGGGTGGCACCACAAGTACACAATACATAAATTCAAATTCAAAATAATCTTTATTCAAATAGTCCTTAAAAAGGCACTTTTGACGCGTCAGTAATTTACACAGTAGTTATTTCATGGTGATAACTATATTCGTAAACTTAAAACTAAAGCTATATACATACGAATACATACTTACGAATAAAAAAAATCGAGTTGAAAACTCTTGTATCAAATTTAACAGTCAGTGATAATACTTGCTGAAGTTTCTACCATATTAATTTGTTTTATGTATCAAATATATGCTATAAATAGTTATTAGTAAATTATTACATTTATCGCCTACGCCTACGGATGTACTACGTAGTTTACGTTACGTATACGACTTTTGTTCAATATGAACATAATATTGACCATATTAATTCACCCCTACAGACTAATGTTCTCTAACAAGGTAACAATTGGCGAGTAATACGCAATTGCGAACGTTTTGTGTGAGTAATGTACAGTCAGCGTCAGATATTAGGATTATATGAATCTAGTCGTAATACAGTTTTGTTGTGTACTCTTATACCGTTTTTTATACGGTTCTGTTATTGTAAAGCAATCTTAGTGAAGCTGGCACAACTTCTCGATAGTAATATTATCACTAAAGCATGAAATATTGACACATAGAAATTTATATATGCTGTGTACTCGTACATGAAATTTCTACTGCGATTAGGCGTTCCAGCACGATGTCGCGTAGAAATCAATTATGAGTATTTTTTTACCAAAACCTCTAACAGGTTAGCCAGTTACCCAATTTATAGTGCATCATAATTTACCACCAGGCATGATTGCCGTCAAGAACTAACTTGTAGTGGCATAGAAAAAAAAATCTTCAGTGTTCAACTCAGTATCGTAAAATGCCTATGGTTTACGGTTTTATAAATTATTTAATAAAGATGTAGGAGTTATTACCCCGCATTTAATTATCTCATCTAGCAATAAAACATGGTGTACATTAAAGAGTATAGAATTTTGAAAACTACCTCATGTTTTTGGTAATGCAGGAAGTAAATCTGTGATCGACTATACCTAGCGTCTCTTATTATAATGGTACTTTGATCTTATTTACTGTAAATATTATTTGCGATATGAAACCAAATATAATAAAGGTGCCTGCTTGAGATGTGCTAAGACTACGGGATTCATAAGAAAGCTCCAGAGTCACTCAGCGGGCAATGGAAAGAGCTATGTTCTACGTGATCCGAATGAAGATATCCGTAGGAAAAAAGATTAACCGACATAACTGCAAATGTTGGTGTTTGGCTGTGGTCACAATTTAATATTTTATTTTTTATTAATATTTAATAAATTTGATGAATAGCCAGCCTATTCAATTTCCACCTTGTGACCCATAGCCCTAGAAAATGTAATGTCGGACAGATTTATTGGTCAGGCCGTCAGTTTTTACGCATATACATCAAAGTTCCACGCAAACGAAATCGCGGCTATATGAAATTTTATACCGGCCTTAGTCTTGCGTTAGTATGAAGTAATACAATATATTTTAGCCCCGATATATGTAGCAAGAAGGAATATGGAGTTTTATGAAATTTTTTTTTTTGTATTTCAAATGCTCAGAAATCTGTATATCGTGTCAACTAAAATCTGCATAAATAAAACTCATGAAGAGCTTGGCCAGTATGTCCAATCAGAAGACGCGCCCAGTTGTGTGATTGGTTGTCAGTTCTGTGATTTTGTTAAACGCAGCTTGCAAACTTGAACGCGTTAAAAAAGAAATCACGAATTCTACGTACTGTTTTTTTTTTACTTTTAACGTTTGGCCAAACGTTAAAAGCGGCGCGTTAACTATAAAAAAAAATTGTCTGATATGAGCTTTAGACCAGTTCCATATTTTTCTGGAATTATATATTATTAAACTATATAACTTTAACGTTTTGACGACCTCCGTGGCGCAGCGCGTGCGTTGTTGCATTTTAAAGTCGGAGGTCCTGGGTTCGATTCCCGGCTCGAGTCTGGTCCGGTGGAAGGCTTCGCCGTGGCTGGTTACCACCCTACCGACAAAGACATGTCGCCAAGCGATTTAGCGTTCCGGCACGATGTCGTGTAGAAACCAATTAGGAGTATGAGTTTACCATACCCCTAACAGGTTAGCCCGCTACCATCTTAGACCGCATCATCACTTACCATCAGGTGAGATGCAGTCAAGCTAGCACAAGGCTAACTTGTGGTGAATAAAAAAAAAAAGACGGGTTGCACTCCGGGAGTGCCGGCAGAAGTGAAAACTTGATTATTAACGTTGAGCATGTTTGATATTTTGGAATGGTTAGGGAATAATTTTGCACCAATTGCTTTATCAGTATAAAAGTACTATCATTTATGTGGTAGAATACAATATTCATTTATTGCGCTATCGTACACAAACATGACAATTTATATTACATTAAAAATTTAACACTTTAAAACTATTACAATTATTTTACATTAAAAAGTTTATCTATATCAATTTCCATATTTTAAGCACTTTACATTCACGAATTTTACGAATACACAACAATGTGATCTCTACACAGACGGTCGAGCCATCAGCTGTCACCATCCATGGATGCGCGTGGCACGCTGTAACATACACGAACATTCGCGCAAGCGCCCTGCGCTGCCTAAACGAAACAGTAGGCCCAGGCATACATTTTCGCCGCGCCGTAGAGAGGGGATAGCTGTCTACTCTCCATCCGTCTTACGCTTTTTCGATCAGGTCACGTGTCCTGACGCGAGTTTAAGATTTTATACCCATTACAGAAAAAGTGCTCAACGCCGCTAAAGAAGTTTACACTTCAAAAAAGTTTTGTTGCATTTGTAAAATTACGCAATTGCTTATTTTTATTCGAATTTCAAATTATAATATACACAGAGAGAAATCAGTCATGCGGTATGCAACGTTTATTAATATATACTGTTCTTAATTATTGTTTATTAATATAGTCTGCTTAGTCATATAAATAACTTAATTACAGAAGTTTGGCTAAAATAATGAAACACGTTCGTTTTTACTGACTTCATTCATTCGGTACACACTTGCGGGGGCCCAAGTCAGTTACAATGCTCAATGGTCTATTAATTTGTTACAACGAAAAAAAAAAATTAAATAAGCGTTTACTAAGCAATATTTAATTGAAAATATTCCCCATGCTACGCCAGCTTGTATCATGGAACCTTTTTATATTATATTTACTTTTTCGCTCGTGACATTAAATTAATAAATAAGCTTTTTCTTTTATCAGGACTATATGATGTCCTTGTCTGAAAACATCTGCTATAGCTGACAATTACGATATTTGTACCGATAGCAAGTAAAAAAAAATTTAGACCTCATAGATAAGATAAAATATTATTTGACATTTTGAGTACTTCTTTTTTTTTATAAATATTATTTTTTACTTTTAAACTAATTTTAAATAAAAACTGTATGCCATGCGGCTCAATTGGGATAAGAAGCAACTGTATTAAATAAGGCCTACGTATTGTATAACCAAAATTCGCAATAAAGATTAATTGATTGATTGACTGGCTAGACCCACATTGCGATTGTAAAATTGCATATTCTTTCAAATCTTATCTATCATACATGATACGTACGTACCTACAAGTTATGTACGTAACCTCGAGAGAAAACCGCGATCGCAAGACGTTATCTTAAACATAAATATATAATATCATACACCTGTATGTACGGAGTAGGTATATAGGTCACACAACTACTGTGTTTTACTTGAACTACATATTTGCATAGCAGTTCTTTTTAGGGTTCCGTACCCCAAGTATGCCTTCGCGATCCTATTACTAAGATTCGACATTCGTCCATCTGTATAAGTAGATAGAGCCGTTATTTATTGTCGCAGAATGTGAATTTGTTATTGTCGAAATAATAAATATTAATAAAAAAAATTAAAGCTGACAGATCGTATTAAAAAAGTAAAAAGTATTAAAAGTAAAAGTAAAAGTTATTTAATTTAATTTGTAATTGTGTTTAATTCTTCCTAAATTGTTCATTTGTGGCCGTTTTCATGTACATTTGCAGTCAATGTTGTATACACTTGTAACTGATATGCATACAGGTGAATGTGACACTTTTGTATGCTAAAATGTATATTTTTGTGTGTATATTGTAAGTGTGTTTAATATAATAAAATAAAAAAATAAAAATAAAAACAGCATACTACGGTCCAAGCTTCATATAACGGATGTGGGAGATAAAGCTGCCAAACTGAAATGGGACTGGGCTGGGCATGTTATGCGCATGTTCGACGAACTGTGGGCAAAGGCCGCTGCACATTGGGTGCCACAAAAAACAAAAAGACGTCGAGGCAGACTGAGGTGTCTATGGCGTGACGAACTCGATGCCTATATGTCGGCTTGGCCCCAAATATCGCTAGACAGAGACAAAAAGAAGGAAGAAATGAAGGCCTTTGCCCAACATTAGGACAGTATGGGCTGATAATAATAATAAATATAAATTGGTAAAAAGGGGTTCCTGTACAACAAAAAAGGTCTTTTGCTCGATCTCAATAGTCCTTAGTGCGAGATCTATTAAATCTTTCACTTGAGATACAAGTTAATAGAGACAAAGTT
The DNA here is from genome assembly GCA_928268935.1 of Lasiommata megera. Classification (NCBI taxonomy): domain Eukaryota; kingdom Metazoa; phylum Arthropoda; class Insecta; order Lepidoptera; family Nymphalidae; genus Lasiommata; species Lasiommata megera. The sequence continues at coordinate 9,740,571 of OV743325.1, read as the reverse complement.
ATATGCCCATCATAAATCTGTCTCGTTTTAACACAAATTTTGAGTGGGCAAAGTCAGAGCACACTATAAATGTCAGCCTTAATGTACGAGACCAACTTGCTCTAAGCGGTTATTTTTGGTATCTATTTTTTTTGCCCGATTTTGATAAATGTGTAGCGTTTTATTTTGCATTGTGAAATGGAACCATTCGTGTGCGACTCCAACTCTTCCTTGGCCGGTTTCTTGTGATCTTGGGGTATTCCATTTAAATAAAATATCGAAACGCCAGTCCATATTTCCTTGTACACAGACGTTGCAGGGCCTTTGGAGTTCTTCCAATTATTTTAGGTCAGCACAACTCAACAAATGTATTTTGGAAGGGAGTTTTTCGTAGCAGGTCTCTGATCTTCTATTTTTTTATCCACTACAAATAAACCCTTGACGGCAATCTCAACTGATGGTAAGTGATGACGCAGTCTAAGATGGTAGCGGGCTAAGCTGTCAGGGGTATGATAACCCATACTCCTAATAGGTTTAGCGACATCGTGTCGGAACGCTAAAACGCTTGGCGACAAGTCTTTGTCCATAGGGTGGTAACTAGCCACGGCCGAAGCCACCCACCAGACCAGACTCTAGCCAGGAATCGAACCCAGGACCGCCAACTTTATAATGCTACAGCGCGCGCGCTGCACCACGAAGGTCGTCATTCAATGCCTTTCGAATTTACCGGAAAAAAGCGGTGATAGCCTAGTGGTTAGGGTGTCAGCCTCCTAATCAGAGGTTGGCGGTTCAAATCCGGGCACGCACCTCTAACTTTACGGAGTTATGTGCGTTTAAAAAAAATTAAAATATCACTTGCTTCAACGGTGAAGGAAAACATCATGAGGAAACCTGCATTCCTAAGAGTTCTCCATAATGTTCAAATGGCCATAATGGTCCATAATGGCCAAACCCTCCTCATATTGAGAGGAGACCCGTGCTTTGTAGTGAGCCGGTAATGAGTTGTTTAGGAACTTACCGGAATGTTAAAATCTTATACGTATGCATCAATTTAGTAGGTACGCAATACAAAACTTCGAATCGAAGATGATACAGTAGATATTCAGCGAAGGTCACAAATTTACGCGTACAGAACTTCCAGCTTCATCTACATCTACATTCCAAAGAGTGGAAATAAGGAGTGACAAAAACATTCCACTGACTTTGAGTTGTACTATAAATCCACGCGACTGGAATTTGATATTCACGCCATTTTAAATTACCCGATATCTTTGATCTCCGTCGATATCGCCTGAGGGTATCGGGATTTATTATAAACTCTTGGCGCCATAACTCGCCCGCCCGTCCGACGCCGGTAAATTCTATTTAATAGACACCATGTAATGATGATTGAGCCGTCGGCCGGAGGTGGCGCCGTATCGAGGCTTATCGCGATCAACGCGCAAACAACTGAATGCTAATTGATATTTCCAACTTTCAATAGACTGCGATCGGAACCAGTGAGATGTAAAAGCCTAACTTACGACCTCCGTGGCACAGGTTGGAGGTCCCGGGTTCGATTCCCGGCTCGAGCCTGGTCTGGTGGGAGGCCACGGCCGTGTCTAGTTACCACCCTACAGGCAAAGACGTGGCACTAAGCGATTTAGCGTTCCGGCACGATGTCGCGTAGAAGACCATTAGGAGTAAGGGTTTACCTTCCCCTAACAGGATAGCCCACTACCATATTAAGAATTAAGATTCGTTCGAATTAAGATTCGTCTGGTCTGACGGGAGGCTACGGCCGTGGCTAGTTACCACCCTACCGGCAAAGACGTGGCGCGAAGCGATTTAGCGTTCCGGCACGATGTCGCGTAGAAACCAATTAGGAGTATGAGTTTACCTAACAGGTTAGCCCGCTACCATATTAGGATTGCATCATCACTTACCATCAGGTGAGGTTGCTGTCAAGGGTTAACTTGTAGTGTATAAAAAAACGTCTGCGTGCCTGACGCCATCGCATTGGACCACATTCTGGACGTGAGATAGTTACAGAAACAAACTTGTGATGTGACACGCCTGACGTTGCACAAATGGCTGGAATGTATATGAAGCTGTGCCCTCATTAAAATATTCATGTTCATTAATATACAGTACATCATATTAAAGCTTATAAGTGTGTGCTTACATCCGTTTAAGTTTTATGATCAGAGACTCAGCGACAGATCGTATAATAGATAACAAAAACGTGCGCCTAAATATTTTTATGACGTAATATTCATGAACAATAAATATGCTGTGAAACTAATTATATCCATCCTATTAAGCGTATATTATGTTTTTTTATATTTCTTTATCCTACTAGACCTGACCAGAGGAAATTAAACCAGTGCATTATTGAACATTTGTTAGAAACTTTCATTCGACTTGGTTATTGTGTATATTATAAAGAGTTCAGGTTTTCATTGTAATTTTTTTTTTCTATGTCTAATTATAACAAGTCGTAAATTTTGCAGTTATGTAACGTAAACGTCAGGTATTTAGCGTGTGCTGCTGTAGAGGTAATAACATCTCACCGGATCACAGAGAATATGTTCCATCCAAACAGGTTTATTGTTTTACAGTAGTTCTGTACTTACGTATAAATCAAGAGCGAATAGTAATTTTCCAGACAGGCACGTTCCATCTTATACCTTGCTATTATATCTTCGTTAAAGATCTGAGATCATTGTCAAGTTTATGGCTATATAGATATTTATATGATTCAAAGTTACCTTTATCTATGTAGTTTTCATTCTGAATGCGGACTTGAATAGAAAGAAGGAAAAGGTATTTATAAACGTATATTCATATATAATATAGTATCTTATTTATATTTACATCGCGGGTTATATAGGCCACCTGATGTTAAGTGATTACCGTCGTCCATCTACATCACCAAAAGTCCGTCTGAACCCAATCCTAATGGGCACTGGCGTCATTACGGAATGCTAAATCGGAGGGTGATCTAGTCGCGTTCGAAGCCTTTCACCAGACCAGACTCGTCACGAAGCTCGTCAACTTTTTCCATTCCAATTACAACTGTCTAGCGTTTGAAATAACATTTTCTTCAACGGTGGAGGCAACATCGAACAAAATTCTCAAAGGCTTGTGAAGTTGCACGCAATCGATGCGATGGCCAGCGTGGTGCACTATGTCCAAACCCTTCACATATTGAGAGGAGACACGTGCTCTGTACTGAGCCGGCAATGGGTTGATCATATCGAATCAGACTTAAAATACTTACACAAGTGAAATTCTCATTTGTTGGACAATATTCTTTATGCACTGCTTTTGAAGTCCACACCACTTGACCGACGAGATACGGCACAAGACTGAACCCTACTAAATATTATATGTGTAAGTCCATCGGTTGTCATAATATAGAAACAGATACAAAAACATTCGTTCGGACAAAGCCTTACGCTTTTGGCAATAGTAGCTTCTGGCTTATACTTTTTTTTAAAAGAAAGAACTGTATTCAACAATGTATTGCGGACTTGGCTCTAGGCCAGCATTTCCGAATTCGATACGAACAATTGTAATACTGTCTTAAAATATAGGCTATACATATAAGCGTTCCTTTTGTTTATTTTAAACAACGCCATTGCAGAAATTTTCTACTATCTACGCCTTTGCTAATTCTCATTTGTCGGTATTTAAGCCATTCTTTGCTCATTACGTTCCTTCAAGGAGTAGTTCCGTGATGGATGGATTGTGTAAAAGAGGATATGCGGGTAAAAGGTGTGGGTAGTGAGGTGACGGCTGATAGAAGTGAGTGGAAGAAGAAGACGCGTTGTGCCGACCCCACATAATGTGGGTATGGGTGGATAAGGGCAAGAAAAAGAAGAAAAGAAGAAAGAAGAAGGAGTACTTCCGTCTACCCGCCATACACTATCTATGTGAAGGGTTTTTGTCGAATCGAGAAATATTTTAAAGGTCCCTGACATTATCACTTATTTCTGTGGCGCAGTGCGTGCGCTGTCGCTTTACAAAGTTGGAGGTCCTGGGTTCGATACCCGGCTCGAGTCTGGTTTGGCTTCGGCCGTGGCTAATTACCACGCTATCACACATCACTACAGAGCACGGGTCTCCTCTCAATATGAGAAGGGTTTGGCTATAGTCCACCACGCTGGCCATGTGCGGATTGGCAGACTAATTTCTTCTGGCAGAGCTTCTTTCCGAAGCTCGCCAAACAGCCCGGTTACGCTGTGGCAACTAATAGAGTTTGTACAGCTAATAGACAGTCCGAAAAAAAAAAATTGGCAGACTTCACACGTCTTTGAGAACAATATGTGTCGCCAAATATGGAAAGTTTGGCTGGTAGAAGCTGGTTTAGCTGGTTGGAAAGTATGAAGAGAGAGTCCAATATATAAATATTTATAATAAGCTAAGGATGGATTAATCTTTCAAAAGGGCCCGCACTAAAGATAAAGATGTGAATACATGCCAAAAATGGTCGTCGTTGACTATCATTACCCGGTCATATGAGTCAAGATGTTTATATTTACAATACACAAGTGTCGTGTTTGTTCTTATGTAATCAAGAAATGCTAGTCGTCTTGTGACTGAAATACTCGCAATAGGACGCCTTTACACGCTGTGCGATATGTTTTTAATAGAAGTCAGATTATTAATAAATAAACTATAACGAAGCGGTGAAATATATGAAGCGGTGATAGCCTAGTGGTTAGGGCGTCAGCGTCATTATCAGAGGTTGGCGGTTCGAATCCGGGCACGCACCTCTAACTATTTGGAGTTATGTGCGTTTTTAAACAATTAAAATATCACTTGCTTCAACGGTGAAGGAAAACATCGTGAGGAAACCTGCACGCCTGAGAGTTCTCCATAATGTTCTCTAACGCGTGTGAAGTCTGCCAATCCGCATGGCCAAACCAAACCCTTCTCATATCGAGAGGAGACCCGTGCTCTGTAGTGAGCCGGTAATCGGTTGATCACGATGAAGATTATGAAACTATAACAAGAACAAAACGTAGCACTATATAATATCATCTAACCGTCCTATTAAACGCAAACATAATATTTAACAAATCGAGTAACAATTTTTTCTTAGTAAAAACTTGCGCTCGACGTCCATCAGATAATCGATCTCTAAGATAAGCATCACTATGGGACACGCTTGCGTGATAGATCTCACTTGTACATGGCAGAAAACCTAGGTGCAAGGAGAGCACGTGATAGCCAAGTTATGTGGCTCGGATGCCATTGCCCACGAGTATAGACGTTCCTATTTACTAACTGTTTATTAATAATGTAATAACAAATGGTTCCAGAGAGGAGTGTGAAAAAAACAACTCTTTATTTATATTGTCAGGTGTGGTGGTGATATGACTTATAATTATGTAGACAATAAAAAAACATAGTGCAAAAACAAACACACAAAATTTTACTTTATCATCAAAACCTATAGGTAACTCGTGATGAAGTATTGTATTACAATAGTAATTAGGTAGGTATTATGTAGGTGTTTGGGTACAAATTAAAATTAAAATTTGTTTCAATACCCGCGCTGTATTATAACGAAATGTGGGACCCAGAGTTTTTGGGGATATAATTTAGTGTTATATAATAAGCTTTTGAAGATATATGTGTATTGGCTGGAGACGGGTCGTTGTTTATTATAACATATATGTATTTCCATCACTTGTTAACACGCCAGGGTTCACACCCTTCGTTCGCACGTAAACGGTTCACTTTATTTTTATAGTGTCTACAACTTGACGACCTCCGTGGTGCAGTGCGTGCGCTGTAGCATTATAAACTTGAAAAAACCGTTCAATGATAGAGATTAGTTAACGAAACGGGCGTAGTAAACATCTCCTTGATTCATTTATATCTCAGGTTGGTACAACTGATGGCAAATAAACGAAATAAAAAAAGCATATTATAAGCATATATTTATAAAAAAAAAACTTTTTGTAAAAATTGCTAACATAACCTCGTTAATATTAAATAAACTGATCTTTTAAACTTAAAAGGGAAAATGTTTTTGAGTGTCGATCAGCTCAGTGAGTTATACGATCACGTGAATAGTATATGCCGGTATTAGGTTTACATGAATAAAGCTTATGAAAAAAAAAAAATTAAATAGAAAAGAGTAACTTTATTTGCCGAAATGTGGTACATATTTTGGTCTCACAACTATGTATGCATAAATTTATTGCATGCAAAAATTCTAAAAACTACTCTAAATACAGTTTCAGACTGAGTTAAGTCATTGGACTTTATCTTGGTTGTAACTAAATCTAAGTAGGAGATTAAATGAAAATTAGGTTTCTAATGACTGTCTTACAAATATGCAAATAATGCTATGCTTACTGCTAGGTGTACAATACTGAGAACTTAGTAGAGTCTAAAGATTTTTTTAATTATAATATTTCTAAATTAGCATATTAGCTTTAACTATTTCACTTACTAACCAATATACTCTTCTTACAGCTTATTATATTACTTAACTATTAGTAATTTTGACGAGATTTTCACATGGAGGTAAACAACTTTTCATGGAATAATCAACACAGCGGATTAGATTTAAACCATTCTTCTGGGATCGTTAATCTATTTTATATTGCTATAAACAAAAAAACGAAAAATGTGTCGACCAAAGTGGCTGCTAGTAACAAGTAAAATTATCGACCGTACACAGATTTTTTTTAAATTGTATGAAAGCCCCTGAATCCCGTATGTTTAATGTAATATATTCGTAACAGCGACAAGAAATTCCCTTTTGCAATACTTTATTGGATCATTTCCAAAGAAAACACAATTACGCAAGAACAATGTGGAAATAAGCCGCCGAAACCCTCTAATGGAAGTTACGTTGACTCCTGTAAAGCCCCCAAGTCTCGAGTCAAATTGAACGCAAATTCTTAATACTTATCTGTATTCTTAGCACGAGTTCAATCTCGTAAACGTCGAATGCTTTTCCAGTGTTGAAACGATACAACTTTTATGTGCAAATGTCTATTTATGCAAATTAACTATCTAGTGTATTAATCTAAAATAAACTTATGAGTTTTATTTGAGTTTAACTTTATTAAGATGTGGGATTTTAGGTTTTTGTATTTTTAAAATTTTTTACTTTGATCCCCCGAAGTGTATTGTTATGTTTGTTCCACTATTGTGTTTTTATTGATTATCAAATTCTCTTACATTAAAGTTTTGTCCGAAAGTCTCGAACGTTCTTAGCTCTCAGTAAAAGTATATGTATGTAGTCGTTTTGTCTTATCAAAATATTATAATTTATAATGTTATAGAAAAGTACATTCTAGATTCTTATTCAAATATATTTTATAACGCTGTTTGTAACAGTTTGTACCAATTTGATCTTTAATGACCAAATAATAAATAACATTTTACTCTGGCATAATACAGCGTAAAGTTATTGGTAAACGACACTACGATTGCGACGAATCTGATACTAAGGGTACTAACGTGCGATAAGAGGCTTCACTTTAAAAAGGTACGCCTGTAATTCACGGAAGAACTTTATTTAGTAAGAGGTATTCTGTGCTTAATAAAGAAGGTATGTTTTGTCACTTAGGTATAAGGCTTAGTCTAAACCATCCTATACTCTGTACCAAAGTCTGTGCTTAATAAAGAAGATATGTTTTGTCACTTAGGTAATAAGGCTTAGTCTAAACCATCCTATACTCTGTACCAAAGTCTGTGCTTAATAAAGAAGATATGTTTTGTCACTTAGGTAATAAGGCTTAGTCTAAACCATCCTATACTCTGTACCAAAGTCTGTGCTTAATAAAGAAGATATGTTTTGCCAATTAGGTATGAGGTTTAGGCTAAACCATCCTATACTCTGTACCAAAGTCTGTGCTTAATAAAGAAGATATGGTGTGTTACTTAGGTATAAGGCTTAGTTTAAACCATCCTTTACTCTGTACCAAAGTCTGTACTTAATCAAGAAGATATGTTTTGCCAATTAGGTATGAGGTTTAGGCTGAACCATTCTATACTCTGTAGCGAATTTTCGATAGACCCAATTAACCTTGTTTGTTTAACAGTATCGAAATTTAATTACACCCCAGTGGTAACTCCACCAGTCGTTCATTAAATGCTAATTTAAATTCATGGCTTTGGCATTCCCTTCCACAATTACTTGATATAAGGATTAAAATTTACCAATATATTTAGCATGATATTTTAATTTTGAAGGATATGATATTTTAATTTTGAAGGATATATATGAAGGATTTTTATAGTTTTTCTGATTCCATAGTCAAACAGCTGATGTTATGGTTGCCACTGCGTATTTCCGTATGCAAACATTGTACAGTTGCTTTACTAAAAGTATTGAAAGTCGTAAAATGTTGAGGCACAAAAGTTTAATTTTAATCTAAATCTCGAAATATTTATTAGAACATTTTTTGTTTGAAAAATTAAACAAAGAGGTAATTACTGTATCTTTATTGCTTCGCACTAGAGTTTACAAAGGCCAGAGAGTGTTGTTATTCTTATCGGCCATTTTGAGACAGCCTATAACAATTAAGGTACCTAGTGCTTTCGTTTACTATTCTATTCGAGAATTCCCTGAACAAGTGCGAATATTTTCAGTTCCAGACACTTTAATATCGGCACAACAATGCCCCGGAGTCGTTTACTTGAATAAAATATAAGAAAAAACATTATTTGCAACGCAATTATGTTTTTGTTCTCTCTGAATTGTAGGCATATTTTGTTATAAAAATGCCTTTATTATTGTTATAATTAGAACAAGTTACAATTTACTTACTATCGAGGGAAAGAATGCAATGCTGCGAAGAAAACTTCACAAAATATATATAGCCCTGACTTCCATCTATTATCTTTTAAACTTATTCAAGCATACATGCATGGGACCAAAAAATCAAAAGATCCTCTAGCACCACAATAAGACCTAGACTGTGTAAATTAAAAAAAAAAATTGTATCTCTTGCTATAAAGACCAGATTTGCAAAAGCTCTATTTTTTAATTCTCCTAAAAAGAGAGTTGCTTGTCAAACAGTACACACTTTGGAGTCCTATGTACTACTTAGTGATTAACAGAGTGTTAGAATCAATATTATAGAATATTACTGTCTTTGTAGAACTTCCGGCAATTCAAACTTTTTGGCAGATGCTTATAAATTCTCGTTTGCTTTAGTACTCTTCTCGTAAGTTTGTGTCAAAGTAGGGGATTTCACAGAATTTATGACGTGCTATAGGAATTTCTCATCACGTCGATATGAAAAAAATATCTTATGATAAATTTCGTATTAATAATTTTCAATGTTTCATATTATTTATTACATTCATCATGATCAAATCATTATCGGCTCTAGTGAGCACGGGTCTCCTCTCATTATGAGAAGGGTTTGGCTATAGTCCACCACTCTGGCCATACGCGGATTGGCAGACTTCACACGCCTTCGAGAACATTACGGAGAACTCTCAGGCCTGCAGGTTTCCTCACGATGTTATTCTTCATTATTGAAGCAAGTGATATTTTAATTGCTTAAAAACGCATAGTACTCCGAAAAGTTAAGAGGTGCGTGCCTGGGTTCGAACCCCCGACCTCTGATTAGGAGGCAGACGTCCTAAAAGGCTTATCACAGCTTCATATTACATTACATTGTTAATATAGTATCTAATCGAAATAAGAATCCAATTTTTGATGTTTTACTTAAAGTTCCTTTGTTGGCATTTTAATAAAAACTTTACTGCACTGATTTTAGTAACTTTAGCTTCTTGATGTTTTCTATTTTTCTAAAAAATTACTCTTTTTTTCGCAAAAAATCTAAATTTTTAATTTGTTTCATATGAATATATACTATACTACTCTATTATACCAAGAAAGTTACTTTATAGCTAACTTTCTTGGTTAAATAGCTCTCTAAAGCCAGCTTAGAGGTTAACCGCACACTGTCGCAAGATTCTTAAGATGCACAAGAACCGTATAAGCGGAAGGAAGTGTACGCGACACATTTATCCTATGAAAATGTAAATGACGGTAGCACCGAGAAATGTACAGGACCTTCACCCGTCCAATCATTCTTAACTTATAAACTTATTTTATTTTATTTATTTATTTTTATTATTTATGTACCAAATTTATGATATCAAACTCTTACAAAAGAAGTATACAAAGGAAAGCTTATCTCTATAAGAGATCTCTTCCAGCTACCCTTAGATTTGAGTAAGGTGAACTTATAAAGTGGGATAGGTCAAACAAAGTATGTTTAAACTACATACAAAAATTTACTTAGATAAATTGAAAGAAAAAAATAATAATAAAATAACACATATATATATATATAAAGCTAGATATATACTTAGAATATAATATATGATATGATTTATATATATATATATATATATATATATATTAACCCATTAAACCTACTTTAAAGTTAAATTTATTGATCAGAGATTCGCTTAATGACTCTGCATAAAGCAAATCTACGTACGAGCAAGCTTATGTGAAAAAACTCGTCGGGATATACAGATGAAAACAGAAGTGAGTTTTACTGTTTACATTTTTCATTGATACCAACCACACTCGTGACAGTTTTATATATATATATAAATATTTCATCTGTATATCCCGACGAGTTTTTTCACATAAGCTTGCTCGTTCGTAGATTTGCTTTATGCAGAGTCATTAAGCGAATCTCTGATCAATAAATTTAACTTTAAAGTAGGTTTAATGGGTTGAATTGGCCTCGTAAATGTTCTGCCACTTTTTTTTATACACTTTTGAAAGAAAGAAAGAAAGAAAGAAAGCCTTAAAGGCAATCTCACATGTAAGTGATGATGCAGTCTAAGATGGTAGCGGGCTAACTTTTTAAGGGTATGGTATTTAACGCGCCGGAACGCTTAATCGCCTGGCAACACGTCTATGTCGGTAGGGTGACAACTAGCCAAAGCCGAAGACTCCCACCAGACCAGACTCGAGCCGGGAATCGAACCCAGGACCTCTAACTCTATAATGCGTAAGATGTTTGCAGTTATGCGGCCAGTCTGCGTTCAACTTTAAGCCCATGTCATTAGGGCGGTCGCGACCATAATTCATGTGATTAAAGTAAACGTTACAACTACAGTTGAGCTGTTAAAACTATATTTTTTTCTACGAAATTGCTTGATTACGTTGTACAGGATATTACTAAGTGGAAATTATAGTCCTTTTTTAGAGTTGTGAATAATTTTATATTTAATGGAAAATCATGAAAGTCCAGCATTGCAATATTGCTATGAAGCTTATAATTGAAATTTATATTTAATCGTTCTTTGTATATCTTTTTCAAATAAATACCTTTGACCTTTAAATACCTACGTTTTAAAGAAAATATATTATCTTAATTTTTATTTCCTATGTCCCACTTTCCAAGATACAGAATATACTAGTTTGGAAAGTGGGAGATCATAAAATTATTTACCATTGTAATTGTTAGCAAATAAAAAAAATAATGTATAATTGTATTGTAAATGTATTTTTAGAATTTTTTATATGTAAAACAAGATATAGCCTCAAAATACGCTCTGTACACAAGTTTAACGAAGCCGAAGAACTCTCATAGCGAAATGTCAATATGGTTGTCCGAACTGAACGAAGGAAATAGAATTATGTGTGACAACAAAACTAAATAGCCATTACTACGTCATATTAAGCGACACAAAAAGCTGTGATAGCCTAGTGGTGAGGACGCCAGCCTCCTAATCAAAGGTCGGTGATTCGATCCCGGGCACTCTAACTTCTCGCAGTTATGTGCGTTTTTACTTCCTTCAACGGTGAAGGAAAACATCGTGAGGAAACCTGCACTCCTGAGAGTTTCTGCCAATCCACACATGGCCTGCGTGGTGGACTATGGCCAAACCCTTCTCATATTGAGAAGAGAACCGTGCTCTGTAGTGAGCCAATAATGGGTTTATCATGATGATGACGATGATTAAGCGATTGAATCATATAATATGCGGAAAGATATTAAACGTATATTGCACTATTAACTTAATTCTCTTCTTCCAGATCCTTTTAGTGCACGAAGCGTCCAAGGGGAGTTTCTCACGGGTTTTCGATCTAGAAGCTGGGGACGATGAAGACCCCGGGACGCCCCGGACGTCGCCCTATGAAAGCCGATTTCCAATAAACATCGGCATCACGGGATATGTCGCGACCACTGGGGAGGTAATATTTTTTAATAAAGAGTGTTAATTTTGTATTGGGACGATCGAACCCAGGACCTCCAACTGTATAATGTGACAGCGTACGCACTGTGCCACGGAGGTCGTCAAAACTTAATAAATTTATTTGTTTCGCAGACAGTGAACATCGCGGATGCATATATGGACGCACGATTTGACCCATCCGTAGACGAAGGCGCGGGTTTCAAACACAACACCATATTATGTATGGCAATCAAAAACTCGGAGGGACGAATCATAGGGGTTATTCAAGTAAGTATAAAAAATTATGTTGATGGTCACTATCAAGTAAAATATTTGCATTTGGGAACATAAATCACTTCGTTACTAGCAATAAATCTAACTTTACCACAAAATAAACAAATTATTAAGTTTACAAAGTGATATTTCAAAATAATTTGTTCTGCAGGCAAATTTTAAAAATTTTATTTTTTATCATTACACACAAAATATCGTTCGATATCGCAACATATCGTTATACAACGTATTGGTACTATAATTTTTCTTATTGGAATCAAACATAAATTTTCACTTGTTAGAAAATATTTTTTATAGAATATTTTGATTCTTTATTATTTACACTGTTTCTCAATCGACTATCAAGACCAGTTGGTCTGAGTGAGTGATTTTATTTTGTTAGCGTATAATTGTTATCCGATATATTGGTTGCAAAAGCGAAAAAGCGGTAAAGCGAATGTGAGGCTCGACCAGAGTTTTAACCCTATGACATCGACATATGACATGGACGTCAATCTGAATTCACGATCTAGATAAAGATAGCACTACTAAATTTAACACGGAATTTAAAGCTTTGGATTATTAACTTCGGGCATTAGTGAAAAAAAAAATATCGCTTAATATATATAGTAGATGACGTAGCTATAAGTTGTTCTACTTCAATCCCTTTACATTTGTATGCGCCTTATAAGATTTCATTTTCAAGCTGTGATGGCCTGGTGGTTAGGACGTCCGCCTCATAATTATAGGTCGATCCCGGGCACGCAACTCTAACTTTTCGGAGTTATAATGTTCTCAAAGGCGCGTGAAGTCTGCCAATCCGCACATGGCCAGCGTGTTGGACTATGTCTAAACCCTTCTCATATTGAGAGAAGACCTGTGCTCTGTAGTGAGCCGGCAATTGGTTGATAATGATGATGATAATGATGCTGAATACAGAGTTAGCGTTCTTATAATGCTGTGCACATCGCCAAGACGCTAAGTAGAGAAGGTTAAAAGAATCGAAAATAACTTTACGACCATTGCCGTAGAATGACCGCCATGCGACGAAGCTTTCTTATTGATAGACGCTATTCCACGATTGGCTGTAATACGCAATAACGGTGAGATGGTTATAAATTCGGCCAATAACATCAATTGCGACGTCGAGTGTTTCGCAATCGACGCACAGAAATAACGAACTATATGCAGCGTTACGACATAAAACGATAGGGCAATTACCCATGGGTCGTTAACTGCACGTTGGCAACACGATACCGTGCAGTATGTTAGCCATGGAAACTAATATTATCAATGAACTTCGACCGTCGCTTTCGGTCGTTAACTTCCGCGTTGACCGGCGAAACTATCGGATATGTCCCATGCCGTATCTTATATGCTCTATCGTTATAATGACACGTACTTTGAATGTTTTTTTTTTTTTAATACACTACAAGTTAGCTATCTCACCTGGTGGTGAGTGATGATGCTGTCTAAGATGGTAGAGGGCTAACCTGTTAGGTATGGTAAACCCACGCTCCTAATTGGTTTCTACACGACATCGTGCCAGAACGAAAATCGCTTGGCGACACGACTTTGTCGGTAGAGTGGTAACTAGCCACGGCAAAAGCCTCTCACCAGACCAGACTCGAGCCGGGAATCGAACCCAGGACCTTCTACTTTGTAAAGCGACAGCGAACGCACGCTAAGGAGGTCGTCAAAACTGAATTATAAAAAAAAAAAATAAGAATGCCAGCATCCATGATGGAGATACTTTTTAGCTAATGACAAAAACGGAACTATTCCTGGGGGATCTAAAAATTGAATAAAAACATTTATTTTATTTCAAAGAAGTACAATTCCATAAGTACAACATTGCTTAAATTACTTAAATTACCCAGGCGCCAAACTAGGATGGCCCGTATCTTGGGAGTCAGTCTCTTCCAATTGTGCAGTTAAAAATGTTATTATGTCTTAAAGTCTAACTTAACCACATACATACATACGTGTGGGTGAGTGTGTAGGTGTATTGGTTAGGTTAGGTGGGTAGATGTGTGGGTGGGTGTGTGAGTGTTAATCCAATTACATGTTGTTTATATATTTGCATATTATTATACCAAGAGAATTGCATTTAATATAAAAAAAAGAGTTAGTTCCGTGTATCAGCTAGTACTGAACTATTAAGTTGTAGGGTTTAGATCCTTCAATTCTTATATGCGATATCTATTTAGAGCGGACCCCATAACCATTACTAGTCATATATATATCATCATCATCATCATTTCAACCGATAGACGTCCATTGCTGGACATAGGTCTTTTGTAGGGAGTTCCAATGGCCACGGTCCTGGGCCGCTTGTATCCAGCGGCTCCCTGCGTTTATATATATATATATATATATATATATATATATATATATATATATATATATATATATATATATATATATATATATATATATATATATAAAATTATTTTCACATCTATACGTCTATCATGCCTGATAACGTTCTTAATTGGAAAATTCATATTTACCTTCAATGCAACATACGCTGTGGTGCTGTAAATACGGTTCGAAACGTTAATAAAATATTTCGTTCAAAACGTTCACGCTTAATTCTCGCAAAGTTCCCCATTCATTTGTAGCTCTAAAATTACGCGAACAAATTTTAACTAATTGTTATTATATTAATATAATAACACTTAATACATCTGAAACATCTTTCATTAAGTAAGCCGAAGTCGGCTTACGGATTATCGCTCGCATTAATAGCTCGGGAACTTTTGTTTATAGTTAGCTGCTCGGCTCACAATAGCCGTTATAGTAAAACCGTCGTATTTCTACTTGAGAAATGGAAAAGTTAATTTTTAAATTGATTGCCTAGGCGTTCAGAAATAAATTGCTGGTATTAAACAATCAAACGTAATTGTAGGAGCAAGCTTGCGGAAGTCCGTTTCAAATGAATAATTAATTATTGACTTGAAATACGTTTATAAGCAAATTCCGTTACCAAATTTTATGGCGGTTGAAAATATTATTCTGTAGACATAACGTCGTGTACATAAGAGCGCCGCCTACCTTCCTATTGGAAAAGCATTTTTAATTTAATATCTTCTTGGTATACCTTGGTCATGGAATAAAGTGCTTATTTAAGTGGAAAGGTTCTTACGCGTTCCTTGCCGAGTTGGGAACACTCGGCTTCTGTTTCGATTAAACTATACATTTGTTATCCATCCGTCTATGTACGATAATGTTTCATAAAAAAATATACTAGATACAGTTGAATGAATAAACTTTGATTCGAATATTGAATATATATACGATACGTAAATTTGACTTAGGAAAAAGCATGGATCCAATTTCCGCGGACTTTGAAACGTAATAAAATTACCGAAGTCAACTCGGCAATTCTACAATAAGGAGTCTTGTGCGAAATAATGAAAAATTCAGTCACACACACCAACAAATAATGTTAGTTACATTGCGCATTGCGGGTGGAACAATGCGACAACGAAAATGCGTATACCGGAGGCCGTAGCCAGGATTAGCTTCGGGGAGAGTAAAGCACCTAGAGAAAGTGATAAAAGTATTTACTAGACACGTTACTTACTTGCCTATCTAATGTATTTCAATAAATAAAAAAAACTTGTATACATTTAAAACATTGACTATTTACGACAGTCGACAATTGAATTGACAATTTTTCTTAATTCACGATCGTAGAATTGTAGGTAGGGTATACGTATTAATTTGTTAAAAACCTATGCGGCTTAGGTACCCTTAAAAGCGCGTGAATATTTATGTTCTAGCCTAATCTAACCTTATATTTTGGTAAGACTTAAGAAGGGAGTGCGAAATCTTTTCAATTTCCAGTTATCCGTAATGCAATCTTTCTGTTTTATCATAAATTCGATTGGTCCAATTTTTCTTCGATTTCACTTGAACTTATTTAAAAACAAAGTTTTATGTAAGTTATCGTTTCTTGAGTTTATTTCTATATGTGTCTTTTCTGAAAATAACACACAACATAAGTATTTTGCTATAATGCGTCTAATCTCTTAAATATGTGAGATCTACTAGCATTTTTTGCGTCTGCTTTGATGTAGCACTGTGTTACCTTTAGTGAGATGGCGTTATAACCGGAATATGAAGTCTCCAAGGGCTCTATCTCGGAAAATCCCAAGGGTAAACTGAAATTCAATGTCGACTACGCAAATGAAACAGTATATTTTCGGGCGGATATTACCGCGTCAAGTTCCGAAAGTTACAAAGTAAACACTGTTTGTTGTATTTTTAATTGGAACAAAGACTAGTTAGCAGATAATTTTGGCAGCTGAAAACTTCCGCACTCGGGGGAAATTAGCTTTTTAATATAATGCTTGAGATGAAGGCTGAGAGAAAATTGTGCTCGCTTCTGTATTTCAGCATTATATTTTAAGACGGATTAAGTCATATTTATTTTAGGTAACTTTGTTTTAAACAAAGAAAATTACGTTAAATCTAAAAGTTGAAGTTACTGGAAATGGAAAAAATACAAATTAATTTTCCTTTATTTCTTAAGTGTTCCACATGTAGTTTCTTACTTCAGCAATTTGCATAAAAGGATTTGCTTTAAAACAATACATTTTACTATAATTACTTTGCACTAGTGGTCAGGCGGAAACTTAAAAATAACACCTTTGTCTATAAAATTACAATTCCATTGATGCAATCAGGAACTCCTGCAAAAAGGTTTCGAATCATATCATGATTAGGAAGGCTTTCTTTGCGATTAAAAGGGGACATTGTTCCATCAGCAGAAATATAGATAGATAGATAAACTCTTTATTGCATATTACAAACTTGGATTCAAAATAAATAAAACAAAAATAATAATATATCGAGGGTTGGTGTCGTGCACGCGCGAAGTAGTGTTTGAAGCCAGCCAGGCTGATATAGCGATGAAGAAGATGTTATAATATTAATCAAATTCAAATTCAAATTCAAATTCAAAATAATCTTTATTCAAATAGTCCTTAAAAAGGCACTTTTGACGCGTCAATAATTACACAGTAGTTATTTCATGGTGATAACTATATTCGTAAACTTAAAACTAAAGCTATGAGGGTTCCAAACGCGCCCCGGTCTAAGAAGAAGCCCACAACAAACTTAGCCGGGGTTTTTCTTTTTTTTCGTTATCACCATCTCACATAATGAATAAAATTAATAATAAACTATAGTACCTATGGAGATAGAGCAATTCACACCCAAGCTTTTTTATCGTTTATATAATCCTTAATATCATAATATGATTTTTCTACAAGCTTTCGTTTTATAAAAACTTTGAACTTATTGATAGACATCTCCAAGATATCAATAGGTAATTTATTATAGAATAAAATACAATTTCCTTTGAATGAGTTACTAATTTTGTGCAGCCTACTAAACGGTACTACAAGCTTACTTTTACTTCTAATGTTCAGTGCGTTACAGTCCATTTTTTTCTTGAATTTATCAATATTTTTATGAACATACATTAAATTTTCATATATATATTGGCTATGCACTGTCATTATTTTATAATCTTTAAATTTATCTCTTAATGACTCTCTGGGACCTAATTTATATATCGCACGAACAGCCCTCTTCTGCAAAACGAATATAGTGTCTATATCAGCAGCATTACCCCATAATAAAATACCATATGACATAATGCTGTGAAAGTAGCTAAAATATACAAGTCTGGCAGTCTCTATATCCGTCAAATGACGAATCTTTTTTACCGCGTAAGCAGCAGAGCTAAGTCTGTGCGATAAATTATTTATATGTGGACCCCATTGAAGTTTAGCGTCTAACGTTATGCCTAAGAACGTTAGACGAATCGTTTCAGCTTTCCAACCCGTATTGGAGCAATGGAGTGTAGATTATGAAAGCTCTTAT
Organism: Lasiommata megera; assembly: GCA_928268935.1. Taxonomy (NCBI): domain Eukaryota; kingdom Metazoa; phylum Arthropoda; class Insecta; order Lepidoptera; family Nymphalidae; genus Lasiommata; species Lasiommata megera. The sequence goes on along the minus strand of OV743325.1, from coordinate 9,722,250 downwards.
CTCTAAATTCGTATCTGTTTCATCTATTGCTACTTATAAAAAATAAAAAATTAAATTGCTCGTAAGAACTTCGCTGGTTGTAAGTCGATTTTCGCTGTTGGTTTTATCTGACGGAGACCTATGAATTGATTCAAGAGTGTAGACTATAAAGCGCCATCTATTCTTTAATTTTAGCCTTTAAAGACTATATTTTACCTGGGAAAGTTTGTAATGGGCTTCTTCTTAGACCGGAGCGCGTTTGGAACCCTCATAGCTTTAGTTTTAAGTTTACGAATGTAGTTATCACCATCAAATCACTACTATGTAAATTATTGACGCGTCAAAAGTGTCTTTTAAAAGACTATTTGAATAAAGATTATTTGAATTTGAATTTATGCCAAAAGTGTTAAAAAAAAGGGGTTACTGAAGTAAACGCTAATGTTCCCTTCCAGTTGGTTAACAAATTCGATGATCTACTGTTCACGAAGAACGACGAGAACTTCGTGGAGGCGTTCGCGATATTCTGCGGGATGGGCATTCACAACACCCACATGTACGAGAAGGCTATCACCGCGATGGCGAAACAGAGCGTGACGCTCGATGTAAGTGCCACTTCACTTTTCTAAGCAAACGAGGTTTTGCCACGTAACTACGTTAAATAAGTACAGTAAAAGAAATTACTATTTATATAATATATATATAAATAGTAATTTCTTTTACTTTTTTTTAAGAGGGCGTTTGGTTTGTTTTTTAGTTTTCAGTTGACTCTTGATGTCTATCTCTACGAAGATTATACAATATTTAAAATAATTATTTTTTTATTACTATGTATGTAATTGTTCTTTTAGTGATTGTCAGTTACATTTTAATCACTTAATTTTAAATATTCTTCGTTATTTAAATCTTATGAAGAATTTTGCTATCGTTTATTTACTTGCTCCTTAGTCTAAAATAAGTTATTGCTATATAAATTGAAAGAATAACAAGAATATTAACAATTACGTAAGGATTGACTATTTCTTTATAACCACCGTGTGGTGTCCTCCAGGTGGAACTAATCTACAGATGTCTTTCTTATTGATGAACCAATAATGATCCGAACTACATTGGATTATTACTACTGAAAACTAATAATACTAAGAAAGAATGTAATTTTTGCAAATCAGTAGCTAAATGTGTCAATATAAGCATCTCAGGGCTCTTGAAGTGTTGACCCGTTATAAACTATATATTTATTCGCCTATTATAGGGTGGAAAACTGACTAGTGAATTTTGTCTGTACTAAAAATAAAAAGTGCGTAGGCACTATCACATACAGAAATAGGCAGACTGCAATCTATATTGTAATCCCACTTCTGAAATGCTATAAATAGCCTTTGTAACCTCGTTTATTTCATACGTGGTCTAATAAGTGTGTCATCTTACAGGTATTGAGTTACCACGCGTCCGCTTCGTTGGACGACGCCCAGCGGTTAAGAGTAAGTACAAACAACCATCGTAAACTGACACTTGTAGACTTCTATCAATAATGTACTAGTTTTACATTCCAATACATCTGAAAGAAAAGTGTTGGTAATTATTACTAACATGTGATAATATCCGTTAAAGCCCACTAACTCCCAATGTAGTTGTGGGTCTATGCTCTTAAACCCCTCCCTTGTGGGGGGAAGCATATGGGATGTTAAATAGCTGAGGGCGACGACGATCTGTTGTCCTATTTTTTATTGTAACATATAACAATTGGTTCAAAAAAAATGAATTTAACTCGTAATATAAAAATTTTCGCCACTGCATCTTTTTTGGTGTGGAATTCGCAAGCACATTTGAAAATCATAAGCAAATTAAACGAAAATATGTTCTTATATCGTAGCAGAGATATTGTTATACACGAACACTTTTTGACCAATGATTGCATATCTAGGTTTTAACTAACCAAAGCTTGTACGTTTGACGTCACTATTGACGACATTAAAACACCTCTGAAGTAAATTCAACGCTGTTCAATTCCTTCGTAATCGCTGCTATGAAATCCATTAATGCTTTTTTTTGTTTACCTTTCGCTATGTGGTTTATTTATTTATAGTTATAGGAAAAATTTGTTACTTATAATTTTAATGTCTATATTGTAAAAAAGTTGTAATATGTCTTACTACGAAATCTTCATCGAGTAAAAATGCTGTGAAATGAAAATAAGCCCAATATTATTTTATTATTGTGTAAGGATAGGTATTCAAAGCACAAGTGAAACACCCGAATGCTGTTAACATACTGAATATAATTGAATAATAATCACGGTTATATGGCTTGAAACTACTACATCACACCTCCCTCTTACAAGAAAAAAAAAATACAATTTAGGTTTATTTTTTTTTTTGCTTACAATTAAAGGTTAATACAACTTAATCTAACAAATATAACAATAATCGATACTCAAGTCAGTACTATATAGTATACGTAGGTATATGCGTGTAAATATGCGTACTTACTCGTACGTGTATAATAACCTAATGGGTACTTTCCACAGATTGATACATTTTGGTGCGGTTTTTATGTACCACATCTTCTTTTCCATTTTTAAGAATTTTAACGTTACAGTCTAAGTCATTTAGTACTAAATACGGTCCTAAATAAATCGGCTCCATTTTATTTTCTGACGGATTTCTTAACAACAACAAATCGCCTTTCTTATAATTTATAGGGTTAATATCTATGTCATATTTATTCTTTCTTTTAATTTTACTTTGAATTAAATTAGTACGAGCATCTTTGTGCGCTAACTGCAGTCTATACTTCAGTTCTAAAGCATAGTTGTCATGAGCGTATAGGGGATCTACTACACTGGCGTTAAAATTTCCTGGTAATAAACATCTTTTACCAAACACCAATTCATGAGGCGTGTAGTTGGTTTCTGTATGAACCGTATTGTTATATGCGAAACACCAGTACGGCAACCAACTACTCCACCCCAGTGTCTTATTTTGGCAACTTATTCTTAGATACGCACCCATGGTTTTATGCGTGTTCTCCAAGGCTCCAATGCTCTCATGGTGATATGCTGTAGAACAGAGTTGATTAATTTGTAAGAGTTGGCATACCTCTTTCATTGTACTGGAAATGAACTCCGAACCACGGTCGGTTGCTATTTCACGTGGTATGCCAAATCTTAAAACAAAGTTATCAACGAATCCACGAGCCACACTTACCGCATCTTTGTTGTGCAATGGGTAAGCTTCTGTAAATTTTGTTAACTCGCATTGCAGAGTGAGAACGTAACTATAGCCATTCGCATCCCTCGGGAGCGGTCCCACGATATCTAAATATATTTTTTCTAATGCCGAATTAGCCGTAGTAGTAACTATCATTGGCTGCTTGACGCCCACTGAGTACTTTTGCCGTTTACACTGATCACACTTAGAAACATAATCGATTATGTCCTTCTCCATGCTCGGCCAAAAATAATATTTTTTAATGTTATTTGTCATTCGCCTAATGCCAGCATGGCCACTTGTCGGTAATAGATGGAAATCGTTTAAAATTACTTTCCTGTTATCCAAATTTTCTATTCTTTGTACATTATTAACTATGTAAAAACGAGGTCCTAGCCATTCCTTGCAGTTGTTTATTTGCTTAGCGAGTTCACATAAAAGGACCTTATTATCATCATTTCGAATTAAACATATTTCATTGAGAGATAATTTTTTACATAAAGCTAACAAATCTCTCACCAACTCGTCTCGCGTTATTGATGATCGAGATACTGTTGCATTTATGTATATAATAGATTTACTGGGCAGATACGTTAAATATTTATAATTTTCCATTACTATGCCCCTTGATATTAATTTGTCTAGTTGTTTATTATTATTTATTACTAGTTCGGTTATATTTCTAGGTTTTTTTATTATATCCACGATCCTAGGCTGGCGAGACATCAAGTCGGTATTTAAATTATTTGCCGGTGTCTCACTATTTTTATTGGTATTCATTTTATGTTTTCGAAGTTGTGCCCTTGTCATCACATTAACTACCTGTTCATTCATTGTTTTTAAATCATCGCTTGAAATTTTAATTCGCGAGAGTGCATCTGCCACTGAATTAGTTTGACCTTTGAGATATTCTATATCAAAATTGTATTCTTCCAACTGCAATCTGAACTTCAAAAGCCTGCTCGACGGGTCCCGCATACCGAATAAATAAACTAACGGCCTATGGTCGGTCTGTATCTTAAACCGCTTTCCGTATAAATAGGGTCGAAAATGCTTAACACTCCATACTATTGCAAGAAGTTCCTTCTCAATAGTAGGATAGTTGATTTCCGGCTTATTTAAACTCCGACTAGCATAAGCTACAGGTCGACCATCTCTGTTGCACAATACAGAGCCTATGGCTTTTCCAGAAGCATCAGTTTGTAACAGAAATTCATTGTTTTCTGAAAAGTCGGGATATTGAAGCACTGGCGGGCTCATTAAAGCTAATTTCAAAGCTTGAAATGATTGTTCGCAGTCTGTAGTCCACATGAATTTTGCGTTTTTAGAACATAATTTATTTAAGGGCTGTGCTAACTCTGCAAAATCTTTTATGAACTTTCGATAGTAATTAGCAAATGCTACGAAACGTTTAATCTCATCCGCAGATTGCGGCCTTGGGTAATTTTTTATAACCTTAATTTTATCTGGATCCGGCAAAATTCCTGTACCTGAAACTACGTGACCTAAGTATAATATTTCTCTCTGCAAAAAATTACATTTAGCTGGGTTTAATTTTAAATTGACTTTGCGTAGTCTATTAAAAACATCCATTAAGTTTTTATTGTGAGAGTCTAAATTGCGGCCGATAACGACGAGGTCATCTTGATACACTAGACATTTCTCATAATTAAGACCAGACATTGCTATTGTCATCATTCTACTGAAACTACTGGGGCTAGATTTCAATCCCATTGGCATCCTTGTCATCTGGTACTGATTTTTACCTGTCGTGAAAGCCGTGCATGGTCGACTATCTTTATTTAATTTAATTTGGAAAAAACCCTGATACAAGTCTAAATGCGTGAAGTAGATTGCTCCGGATAAGGAATCCAATATTTCCGAAATATTGGGTAAAGGAAATTTGTCGTCCTGTATTTGATTGTTTAACTTACGGTAATCTATTACCACTCGCCATTTTATATTGCCGGCGTTATCAAGTTTCTTTGGCACTAACAACAACGGACTGGACCAAGCACTTCTAGACTCTTCGATAATACCGTCATTTAACATATTTTTAATTTGATTATCAATTTCTGACTTTTGTGAGTATGGCAACCGGTACGGTTTTGTGTAAATTGGTCTGCTGGGCGGTTTTAAATCAATAGTTTGCTCATATATCGGTGTTGTAGACAGTTTATCACCCGGTAGATGAAAAATGTCCGGATATTTGGCGCATATTTTCTCGAGAGACATTTGTTCTTTGTTATTAAGTCCTTTAAAATTAAGTAGTGAAAACAATGTCTTTACTCTATCCGCATTAACCGTAGGTGCATTAAACTGACAAATGAAATAATCACTTAGTTTAGCAGTACTGAAATTAAAGTTATTCAGTGACACGTCTTTATCTCCTGTATTCAATATGCATACCGGCATTTTTCCATTTTTGGGCTTAGATAACATATTGGCTAAGAAAATACTATCGCTTATTTGCTGGCCTAGTACCACACATTCGTCCTCCAAATCAGTTTTAATAAAATGAACCGACTCGCTTCGTGCTGGTACCTTTATATAACAACTATCACTATCACGTGTAAAGCAATTAAAGGTCAGTGTAATATAATTCGAGTTTTCGGTTATTAACTGTATTGTGTTAAACTCGAAATTCAATATAGCTCGATACTTTTTGAAAAAATCCTGACCTAATATTCCGCTACCTTTACAGGGCAGATTTTTAAAGACATAAAATTTGTGCATAAAACTGTACTCATTATAATTTAAACTAAGATAAACATATCCCTCCGAATATACATCTCCACCGATACCTTTAACACTGATTCTCTCTTTATGGTATGGTATTTGTAAACATTTTAAACACTCGTACTTGATTCCAGATATCGATGCACCGGTGTCAATTAACCAGTCATGCGCATGTTGTCCAATTTTGAATGATACTTTGTTTAAATTGTTATATGAGAATATGACATCAGGCTCGAAAAAATGAGTTAGTGATTCATTATTTTTGTCACCTGGATCTGCCTGGTGATTATTTTCCCCTTCGTCAGGTGTTGTAATTTCATGATCTGTTGCTATGACGTTTATGTCGTTTGGTAATCTTAAACCGCGACTTTGGCTTTGCCTACCCATGCCGCGAAAATAGTTATTGTAGGCTACGCGTCGATAGTCATTATTACCTGTAAACTGCAATTGCGCCTGCTGTCCCCGTCGAAGGTTTGAATATGTATTTTGCATGGGCCCGCGTGAGCCGAAGTTTCGTTGCGCTCCATATCCTCGCCGCCCTCTCCTAGACCAATAAAAAGGCTGCTGGTACGTACCTACAAATTCCTCTGAACCAGCAGAAGACGAGACTTCCTCGTCTAACGCTGCTTGTACCGCATCTGTCAAGGAAGAGAAATTACGCGCAGCTACGATGGTGCTAAGGCGACGATCCCGCAGGCCGTCGGCAAACCTTTTTATAGCGGTTTTTTCATTAAGGGGTCTTAATACATTGTAACTACTCGAATTTCCTTCGGCCTGTGAGATAGTCAAGTCAACGAAAATTTCTGATATTTCTTTGCCAAACTCTGAAATAGTCTTATTATTCTGCCGACACTGCTGCAGCTTAGTCTGTAGGGCGGTAAAGCTTTTTTTCGGCAACAACGATTTTCGCATATCTCCTATAAGCTCATTGACATTATTATAATTTTGGCATAATTTTAGCTTAGCCTGCTGCGACAGTCTATTTTTTAAAACAAATTGAATCAGTTTATTCTTACACTCAGAATTAGATAAAAGTGAACTATAATATTCAACACCCTCTATTAGTTGCTTAGTATTATCATCATTGTCAGTCATAAGCGGTAGGAGGCTCAACGCAATTTTTAAATTAAACTTTTCTTCAGCCATTGTAAAAGAGGACTTCTTCTTTCTTTGTTTCCGCTTTGCACAATAAAATAACTTCTGAATACAATGTATCAAATTGATTGCAAATTTTATTTACTAATGAAATATCTTCAGTGGAAGTTTTTCCGGATTCAGATTTAGTTTTATATATGTCTATAAGATATTGTATTTCACTAGTATACTATGCGCTTCTTTTAGCTTTGTGTCTAATATTCGACCTATACTTCTTTATAGACTGTAGCTCATTAAACAAAAGAACCAACTCTTCTGCCATAACATATTGTTAAATTTTTATATTATTTATACATTGAAATATCCTAAAACATTTTAAAATTATAAAAGTTATACGTATAAAGAACGATAAAATTCCTATCTGACCGGTCGCTTTCAAAAACACTTTTGCACACACACACACTTCTTTTATTTCTCACTACGGCACAAATTTTTCACACGCACTGCCTTTTACAAACGGTGACGTTTCACACAATGACCTCCGGTTTCCCGAATGGCGGCTGCTGGGTTGCTTGGGCTTGGGCCCGCTTGAGAATGCCTCTCCTCAATGATAACTGGTCCAGCCTGCGTTCAATTTGCTTGGCATGGCATTGATTATAAAGCTTGTAAATGATCACCATTAAGCCAATCGCCAGAATTGTGCAGATAACTATGAGACTAGTGTTAGTCGTCTCATGTAACTGGCTCCTGTGGGCTGTATTCGAGCCAGCACCCGCAGTTTGGGCTATCACCACCTCTTCTTTAGAACTTGAGCCACCCATTTTAATCACCAAATATTGGGAAGTATAAGCAACGATGTGTAGTAAAATATTCCATATTATGTGTTTGATTGTTTATAGTTCGCGCCCATATAAGGAATATCTGCGCGCGCTCTTCACATGAGCTCACTCATAAGCTCCTGTTACTGGCAGGGTCGCCATGTAAGGATAGGTATTCAAAGCACAAGTGAAACACCCGAATGCTGTTAACATACTGAATATAATTGAATAATAATCACGGTTATATGGCTTGAAACTACTACATCACAATTGTATTTTATACTTTTATATTATTTTATTATTGAATAATTTTCTGAATTATGTATCAGATGCATTGAATATACCTAGTGTATAAAATTTTGTCCGTCTGTAGGTACACCTACTCCAATAGAAAAAGTGTCCTTAATGCTTATTTTTTAGACCAACAAAAATATGGCCACAAATTTTTACCTCTGGTAAAAGTAGTGTATAAAATTTACCCTAGCTGGTAACAGCTAGGGTAAATAAATGGTTTTATTTATCCACTATTCTCTCCCTTTTACAGAACTTAAGGATACCCTCGTCTGCCCACTTCAATTTACACGAGCTCGCCTTTGATGATATAGACCTTACGGACGACGACACTTTACGGGCGTGTCTTCGGATGTTCCTAGATCTCGACTTTGTGGAGAGGTTTCACATAGATTACAGCGTGCTGTGCAGGTGGCTTTTGAGTGTGAAGAAGAACTACCGCAATGTAACGTACCACAACTGGAGGCACGCGTTCAATGTAGCACAAATGATGTTCGCAATTTTAACTGTAAGTAAAAATTTAGTTTTTTTTAGTCCCCTACAAGTTAGCCCTTGACAGCTCCACAGAACGCTAAATCGCTTGGCGACACCTCTTTGTCTGTAGGGTAGTAACTAGGCACGGCCTTAGCCTCCCACCTCCCACGGAAATCAAACCCAGGACCTACAAGTTTATAATGTGCCAGCGCGCACGCTGCGCCACGTAGGTCGTCAAAAAAATCAATGCAATTAATTATTCTGTGAACTCAAATTCTAATTTTGTAAGCGAAGAGGCATATAGCTCGGAGGGTTTGGAATTCCAGGTTATTGCCGCATTAGAAAGCTCATAGTTCAAGCCCGTAATCGGAAATTTCTATTAAAGACCTGTGTGCTGTGGGCGACCTAGGTTCACTTGACCTTAGTAATGAATGGAAGAGGGGAACACACCGACATAGTAATCTACAACACAAATAAGATTCGATTCGATTCTCATTAAATATAAAAGCGTTAATTTTAATACTGAACTCTATATGGATATTAAAAAAAAATTGTTTAGTTTTCAAATAGTTTAAATTGTCCCAGGAGACGCAGTGGTGGAAGATATTTGGTGAGCTGGAATGTTTGGGTTTGATCATTGGATGCCTATGCCACGACCTTGATCATCGGGGGACCAATAACTCTTTTCAGATCAAGTAAGTGAAACTATGCCTATGTAGCTGATACACGAAACTTTGTCCGTTTGCACCTCAAAAATCCCATAGGATATATTTAATTTTGCGGCATAAATAGCTCTTTATACCTCCTCTGCAAAATGCAAAAATATTATCGAAATCTGTATAGCGGTTTAGACGTGAAAAGCTAACAAACAGAAACAATTCCGAATTTATAATATTTATATTTTTTTTCCGGTTTTTTTCGTTTTTACGTTAAATTTTTCTAATATTTTTGTTTATACCTTCCTCGGATTATAACTTATTTTTGAAAAAACAAAAAACAAAAATGTATAACAAAATGGCCTATAACGTAAGAGTTACAAGAAACATACATAAACATTGTTAATAATAGTGTTCTTCATCAGATTTTACGTTTTCAAAATTCTTATTATAACCAGAGTAAGACCGATTTTGAGATGGGTACCTATCTCGAATTCGATGTTGAAACGACCAAAATAAGATAAATGTGGGAATACTAATTCCTTTTCACAGTTATTAATAATAATCTGGGAGAAGATCATACAATTCTTAGTTGGTAAAGTATTACCAATCAATAGATATAGCTCTACTTTTCTAAAATTAAAATGTTTAATTTGTATTCTCGACATACATTAGTCACACAAACATTTTCTTATGGAACGCTTACAAAATTTCAGGGCATCATCACCCTTGGCACAGCTGTACTCCACCTCCACGATGGAGCACCACCACTTCGACCAGTGCCTGATGATCCTCAACTCACCTGGCAATCAAGTGTTGGCGAACCTCTCGTCGGAAGATTACGAGAAGGTCGTCAAAGTCCTAGAACATGCAATTCTGTCTACCGACTTAGCTGTTTATTTTAGGTAAGCTTTGTTTAAGTTAATAAATTTAATGGAAACGCCTCTTTGATTAATTAATTGGCATTTTCGGCTAGAAATCACGAGTTCGAAATATCATCTCCAGTTTATTGTGTAGTATCGTATTTTTCATTGCTAAGAAATTCCCAGTTACTCAAGAAGTGTGTGTGTGGTGAGAGGCTTCGGCCGTGGCTAGTTACCACCCTACCGACAAAGACGTGTCGCAAAGCGATTTAGCGTTCCGGCACGATGTCGCGTAGAAATCAATTAGGAGTATGGGTATACCATACCCCTAACAGGTTAGCCTGCTACCATCTTAGATACCTCAATAATTATTTAAATAAAAAAAAATATTGATAATAAATTAAATCCAATATACATATATTGTAAATTCAAAAGATTATACAGTTAACGGTTACCAAATCTTGCATAGCTCGACATATTTACTCCCAAACGTATAAATTCTAGTGCGCACTAAGTTTTAGAACATTGACCTTTAGTTGGATCTACTTGAATTGGTAATTCGAAGCATATTTGCTAAAATATTTAACATAATGCTAACCTTGATTTTGGGCGTCTTTGTGCGCTAGTTATTTACATTGCTCATTGTTGTCTATATTTCGATTTGTTTGAAATTTGTTGGCCATTTAGCATGTCAAAATTCTTTTTTAGGAATGCGATTTATAAAAGTGTTAATTGCTTGATTCTGGAAATGGTTTTGTTTTTCTTGATTGTAAGCTATATAAGTTACATAATGTCCTAGAGAGATGTGAATCGTTTTAAGACATAACATGGCATGAATAACTTTGTATGATTGGCTGCCAAGAATATAATTGGTGATGCATAAAAAGTTTCATCAAGCAAATAATGGATTGAATAACTTAAGCTTTTTGGCTGGTAGCTCTGAAGCTATTTTTTGTAGAGATTTATGTTTGTTACGCTATGCCATATCTCGTGCCAAAATTTTTTGGAGATATTAATATACTAGATCTGCTAGTGGCTTTGCCTGCTTGCGCTAGTCGCGTATACTGTCTTCCTACTTCTGCTAACGTTATAAATTTGTACATTGCTGCGTGAAAGATGGACAAACAAAATACCTCCTTATATATTTTTTGAACCCTTTGGTTGGAGGCTGTTGGAACAAAATTACTGTTACAGTTGATTTTCGGAGGTTTAACTTTTTATATCACTTCTGATCTAAAAATCCATTATACAACAGTATTTTATAGCTTCATTTTGGTTTGGTTTGGCGTTCAATATGTCAGATTCAATTGTCTGTTATATAACTGTTAATGTTCTGCCAATATGTATGTATGTAATATAAATCTTCAAACACCTGAAATACTTGAAAAAGCATTGACTAGCTAAGCTTAGGTCCCATCTTTACTGTGATCAAGTACTTAGTGACCAATGTAACGACATAGGCACCAGGAGATATCTTTGCGTCGTCTCGTCTCTCATGAGATTGCATTAAACCCGTAATTGTTGATGAACATTCGCGACAAGTCAAATTATAGGCATTTCCATTTGAAATTTTTTTCATTTCTTGATATTCTTTGGTTTCGAAGGAGGTTTCCACCCTGGTTAGTACCATTTTACCCAGAAAGTCGTGCCGCCATGCGTTCCAGTATCATGTAAGCTGTTAATAATATTTATTGAACACATCTGCACATAATTCTACTTCGGTCATGACCGAAGTGTCGGTCATGCGTTAACCTGTAACAACATAATCCTCTTTCAGTAAACGCAAACCGTTCATCGAGCTGGTGAGCAAAGACCGCGCAGTGACGCCACATTGGGGCGAGTGCGAGGAGAGGCGGGGGCTGCTGCGGGCGATGCTGATGACTGCCTGTGACTTGGCCGCGATCACCAAGCCTTGGCCGGTGGAGCGACGGGTGGCCGCGCTGGTCGCGGGAGAGTTCTTTCGACAGGGTGACCTTGAACGGCTGAACCTCAATCTCACTCCCATCGTAAGTGTCCATCTACACGACTAGCTGATGCCAGCGACTCCGCCCTTGTTCTACAATAAGCCTTCGATAGAAAGTTGGCAATTAAAAGTGATTTTGAGACAAAATCCGACCTCCGTGGAGTAGCACCGTTTATTTTTGGCTCGGGTGTGGCCTGGTCAAAGCTAAATACCATTCAAATACATACCACCAAGCGATTTAGCATTCCGGTATGACGTCGAGCAGAAACCGATTAGTAGATTAGTTTCAGCCGGCAACGCATCGGTTCCTCTGATTGCGTAGAGGTTCTTAATAATGGCAATATTATATAGTGTTTCATATAACTCCGTAATAAATAACCCTTCGTGTGCAACAACTCACGTTTAGCCGGTTTAACCGTAACGTCTGACACACGGATGGATGGACAGCGTAGTCTTCGTAATAGGATTCCGATGCAACCCTTCGGGCACAGATCTTTAAAAATAAACTCAATTGTTATGATAAATACGAAACACGTTTCAAATTTGTCTTTTTCCAGGACATTATGAACAGAGATAAAGAAGATCAACTGCCTGCAATGCAAGTCAAATTTATCGACACTATTTGCCTTCCAATCTACGAGGTGAGATCACTCCTAATTTTTAAGTTATTAACTATAACTCTTATTATTTTTGCTACAAACAAAAGAGGGTTCGTGTTAAGAAAATGGTAAAGACATCGATTTCCATCGGCAAAGACACGCAAGATATGTTCAGTTAATGAATCTGATTCAAATTGATATGATTAAGTGGATTTTTATCCACTAGATACAATATCTATGAAATATTGTAAACTTTTAACTGAATTAGTGTGTGTGATGGTTTGCTATTTTCTGAATAGACTATTGGCGTCATATCAAATTCTATATTACCTATATTGCGTTAGCAAAATCAAATATGGTTTATATGACCTTCAATCAATAATTTACTTGATTGCAGCCACATAAAATCTGCTTAGCTGAATGATATGGCCATCAATAAAAGATTGTAAAGAGTGTTGGGGCCTTGTCCTTGATTGAAAGTACCTTATTCCTCCTTTATGATGAATATTGTATATTGGCTTTGTTAATATAAAATGCATCACTTAAGTTTATCCACTTTGGCATTGGTTTATGACTATGGCAGTGATATTCAGAGAGTGAATTTCCAAATGCAGATCGTTTTTATAGTACTTTAATGCGAAACTTAAATTTAGTTTAAGAAATGGTCCAGAAGCGTTGTGTACCGTTTAATTCATTTAATTCATCATTCGAATAAGCTGTTATTTAAACCTATTTTAAATTGAATAGTATTCAATTTAAAATAGGTTAAAATAACAGCTTATTCGAATCATGTTTTGACTGATAACTTTACTAGGAAAAACATTGTCTTCCTGTAACTATTACGCGGTATTTCAGGTTGAGATGTTATTTTTAGTAGCATTGCTTAGACTAAATTAAAAGCTAATGCTAATAAGCTTAGCAACCGTAAGAGAAATTCTAAAGTGTTCATATTAATAATAATAATAAGCCCGAAACTTAATCCACGTTGAAATAAATGGATAAAGCATTAATTTTCTACTTGCAGGCGTTCGCTGTCCTTTCACAATCGCTGCAACCTATGCTCGACCGGGTGAAGAGCAATCGGGCGCATTGGATCGAACTCGCCAACAGTGACAGCGGCGAAAAATACGACTATGCCTTAGACAAGGACCAGATACCGGAGAGAAACGACAAGTCCAGCACCAGCTCCCACGTCGACGACACGGAGAATACGTATGAAGGCGACAGTAGTGGGGCGGTGAGCTTGTCCTCCGAAACCAATTCCAAGTACGAGAACCTGGAGAACCCCGTCGTCGGCCTCGTATGCAACAACACTTTGGCGCTGCCGAGAGATCCCAAAATATGTCAGCTTAACGAATTGAATTGAAGGATTACGTCCAAAAACTCATTGCTTAGACCAATAGCGAAGGTTATTGAAGTGTCAACAATTGAAACGGCGGGTCAAGATATTACAATTGTGTGTCAATGATCGTTCAATTACATTATTGTTATAACGAAAAAATATGAAAATGAAAAATTTCTGTTGACATAAAACTATTCTCTCCAGTAATACAATTTCCGTTTTAATCCGTGCACATTCAAGTTATTTGCTTTTTTTACGGTGAATTAAATATAAAAAAACATACATGCACTGGTGATTGCAAAAATATTTTTTATGTCAATAATCGGATTTTCCTTTTAATTTTTTTTCTATATGAACTCAGTTCACACATTTGCAATATCTGACTTAGCCCCTAGTCACAGTCACGAGTCTTTCGCCGAAGTCTGTAAAGTACGCTAAGCCTTACCTCTGACTTAAGATAACAGTTAAAACGAAACAGACTGATGTCCTAACATAACGTTGTCTCGATTTAACATTTCCTTAAGCCAGAGGTTAGGCTAAGCTCGCACTATAGATCTCGGCCTTAGTCCCTTCCAGGGAGCTTGATTCTATTGTGCTAGTTCTGTTGTAAATAAACCCTTAACTGTAGATGGGCAGGTCTAAAAGTAATGATATCCTTTTCCCTCGTTCCTCGTGGGAAGGGATGGTACTACTTTTACAAGTATCAATTTTGTTAATTAGTTATGTATCTATAACTATATTAGCACATAGTTGTCATAGTCGCTACTTACGCGAGGCCATCGAGGCGTGATAAACAATGTTAACAAGCTAAGACAGTTATTGCATGGGAGAAAAAAGGATGGAAATAATAGCAAATTGCTTTTTCTTTCTCACGCAAGTAACCACTTTAATTCATGTTTCGCATGTCTTGTTTTATTTTGTTTTTGTAGGCTAATGGAGGGCATAGTTAAAATATCTACTGTAAAAAATCGTTTACCGTTTACCGCCACTTGAGTTCTACCGGGGTCTACTAGTCCAAAACATTTCTTTTGCCACCCTTTTTCCGTTAACCGTTGATTATTGAAAAACTACTGTTTCAATATTCAACACTTCTGTTACACTTATTGTTAGATATTCAATCAGTGTTCCTATTGGTCCGAGATGATGACACTGTGTGAAAGTGTTTTGCGTTTGCGTCGAGAGTGTGATATTTGTGTAATATAGCTGATAGTCGAATTTGAAATTCATCTAACGCAAGGCGTTATATTTTGATTAACCGACATGACTCGTTGTTTTTCTATTTTACAAATCATGTAGCTTTACATTGTTTTTTTTTGTACGAGAATTCATGTATGTAAAAGTTCTCTTACCTTTCACTGACCTCATTTGTCTATTCCTACTATATGCTACGTATGACATGAAGATTTTTTTTTCGTGTGCCGCTAGTTTTTTTTCCTTGTATCATTTAAGATACTTATTATAATATTTATAGTGTTATAATCCGATTAACCGCAGATTGAATATCAGGGCCTAACTCTCGTGACATTTAGTAAATAAATGACCAAGATACCAAAAATTCTTATATAGTTAGGTATTGTACTAAATTATTCTTTAATCGATTCCGAGAAAATGCAAGCTTGAGTATTGTGATTATAGAAATTGCACTAGGATGTAACGTGTAGCGTCTAACAAATGAACCTGGCATATAGACGAAATATTAATGCAGTGTTTTATTGCAGCACCTTTCAAATGTGAAAGTGTGATAAAACACTGCATTACTATTCCGACGTTATGCCACGTTTATTCGTAAGGCCCTTAGTTTTAGTTATTAAGCTACTAAATGTCCATGTCTCGAGCGGGAGATGTTATTTGATAATACGCGTGTACGGTAACATGAGACGTGTGTCACGTGACGTATTGCTGCGTACGCACGGACGTTCGTGCGTAAACGGACGAAGCGGGGTAGGGGGTGGTGTTGTTATGCGCGGATCTCATGTAATTGTGCACACGTCATTTGTGTGTATTTGTTTGTGGACAATAAAACTATAATTTCGATCGCACAACTTCTATATTTTTTGTAAATAACAATTTAACAAAATTAACGTATTTCTTTTGGGTAAGTACTTATTATAAAGAGTCTAATACATTGTCGAGACAAGGCGAATTGAGCGCATAACGCGTTTCAAGGTCAAACGTTGGATCTTAAAAACAGCTTACGTGCATTGGGGAAAAAATTAATTTTATTAAAGAGTGAATTTGTTGATAGGATAAAAAATCTACCTTATCATGTTTACTACTTATAATTAAATACTGTAAGCATAGTTACTCTAAAAATAGTTACTAAATATAATATTGGGACGTCCATATCTGTAAATATCACGATTTTTTGCAAGCAATTAGTTTTTGAGATTCTTCTAACAGAGTAATCAGAAGAAAACGAATAAATTTTTTAAAGGTAGGCATTTTTTCTAGTAATTCGTCTATGATAACTTTCAAAATATTCATACTGTTCCGAATTTTTTAATCCATGTATTTGCTTTGACCTCTGCGTTTAAACGGACGCACAAGTAACGTGTGAACCGAACCTATTTGGGTGAATTATACGCGCGATTGAACGCACGAATAGAATCGCCCAAAAGAACTCGCGAAGAAGACGTCTTGTCTGGACATGTTTTATCATTTGCAGCCACTTTCCTATTGTCTGCTCTTAGGAACCGCCGCCTCGCGCTATGGTTTTATTACAGAGAGTTAGTTACGGTACCAGTTTATCCATTCCAGTCATATGTTTCTACCAATTTGTGTTTCGTTTTAATTTCCCTTAGCGTTAAATGCCTGTTTGGGCAGCACAGTGGATAGCCAATCAAAAAGCGTCTAGGTTAACAAAATGTCAATTAGATACTTTGAATTTACGCATTTTGTAAGTGGTATTTAGTTCACCATGTTATCTCAAATTACTTGAAACCAATCAAATCTCGCACATGTTTTCTAATTTATTCGAGATTTATTTTTGAATCATCTCATTCTGTACCTACGTTATAGTTATAGTAAATGTTATAGTAATCAACGTTTTAAAATTATACCACAGCTATCTAGATGTTTGGAAAGACTTAACATTTTTAACTGATAATCAAAAAACTCCATGTTTCCAGATTGCTTTTAAAGCTTTATAAATAAGGCAGGATCTTTCATGTTTCCTACATAAACATGTTTTATCAGGTGTTTTTTTCTCTTAGATTAATATATTGTGAATAATTATTGCTTTGCATACTATCACAAGGTTATTTGGCATTATTCATATAGATTTCGCGATGTGCTACATCCAAACAAAATGTACGAAGGGATTATAGCATAATTTTTGCCATGCAATGCTTTAGGGCAAACAAGCCATTGTTCGAGCGATAGGTGTAATACTGCAAATTTTATACCTACCCTTTCACTCTTAAATATCAAATTTTATCTTATTAACCTAATATTCGATAGTGTCCAATCATATATACTTGTCAATTAAAGTAAGCATATTTTTTTGCGTTGATTGAAACAAATTTAGAATCGCTTTGTAACTAAACTGTGAACGCCATTAAAAAGTTGCAGTCCCGCAGTTAAATTTGATAGTTCTATTATTAACTGTACCTTTGGAAAGGTTAGCGTATACAGTGACACGCCACAACGTATTGCATTGCAAACGTCATCCTATATTCTAGTAATCGGGTGTTGCGTTGTTCCTTAAGTGATTTTATTATCGTTGACAAAACAGTAGATCTGTCAATTCCTCCGGTGGTCAGGTCACCATTTGTTTTATGGGACATGGAGTCTTCGAAGTAGTTGAGTTTATGATTTTCTCTTTTTGTTCCAAAGAACCAGCTACTAGCTACTCCAGCTAGTTTCTCAAACAAAATTGGATTTTTATTTTACATTAAATTTTCCATAGACCATTGCTATTATTATTGATGATTTTCGGTCAAATAATAATTGTTGAAGTCTTGATTGTTATTTTTCTCAATTAGTTCCACATAACAAATGGGGACCACTCGGTATGGCGAGGTCTTGTCATTGTGCGAGACCAGCGCTCTATTTGGCCTTTGGCTATCTTGGGGTACGCTATGGTTCGAACGCTTTGCGTTATGCATTTGTAAACTATGGTTCGTTTGCGTTAAGAAAACGTCCGTTAAGAAGTCGTGTACGCTACGCTTGGGCACGCAAGATTAAATGATACAAGTGATTACATCATTACAATTTGAGATAATTCTGTGGATTTCTATCCACTGAACTGATGATCTTTAAAACTCCTGTAGCCTATGATGTTTGGAAATAAACTATATTCTTAACGCGAAAGCACTTTAGTACACCCCACTGGTAGTATGCATTGGCCTATACAAAATTTATCAACATTTGATTTGATTACTAATAAACATTTGATTACTTGTACTCCAATATGTTGCGACTGACCCAGTCACCGAGTACGTCAACCATTACAATGATATTTAAATTTCTATACTTATCTAAGATTAGTAATTTCTGGACAGTTTTTTAATCGCCTTGGTGAAATAAATTTGGTAGATTTCATATGCAGCAGCTATTGAAATGCCAAATTTTTCCCTTAGCCCTTCGCAAGCCAAGGTGAACCATCAAACTGCGCAAGTATTTTCTTACACTATGTCATGCGATCAAAAATCTAATTTAAATAGATGTTATGCAAGATGTTTGATATTCGTCGGATGAATCAAATCCATATCGCAATCTGACTTAGCAAGCCCGTGGTTGGTTCTCGGATGATGAGAGATCTCATGGAATTCCAAATAATTTAAATAACCTTAAAGAAAATCTCACTGCGTAATGTTTATCTATTTGATCTAACAAGAAACATATGCAAAATTATAGTCGCGTATGTGCTGACATTTTCGGAGTATTTATTTAGCCACAACTATATAAAATAATAAAATTCCTTCTCACATTCTATTTGCAACTCTATTTAAATTGAGTAAAGATTGATAATAATAATTGATTATTCGTTAGATAGTGGCTCGAACATGCTTGCGCAGTTTCCGATCAGTGAGGGCTCGAACAAAGGTTGCTGTTAAACTTGATAGTTCTAAATTTAACCGTCGTCGTCTCACAATGAAATGTCTCATTTAATTTTAGAAAACTAATTCGGGACCGTCACTAAATCGTTTTTATGAATAAAATTTTAGCCGAATGTCCACAGCCGTAGGACAAGTTTTGACCAATAAATATTGTTCCATTACATTTGTTAAAATAAATAAAAACCTAATATTTTCTAATTGATATAATTCTCTCTATAAACATTAGATATTTTCATATATATAAAAAAAAAATCTCAAATTAATTGTGGTAATGAAATATGTACAACGTAAATTTTAAGATTGCTGTAAGTATTATTAGAAAGTAATTAGAAAATTAATAATTGTAATTCAATATGACGAGTTGTATGGTGTGTGAATAAATATGGAGGTTGTTTTGTTCCAAACAAAAATGTTATTTATTTATGAATAAACAAATTTTGAAATATGCGCAGACTTTTTTTTATTTACTAATCTTTTGCACTTCAAATTCCTTGTTTCCTGACTTAAACTGACGGAATTTCATACAAATATTTCGCCCCTTTTTTCAAAAATCCTTTCATTGCAGACGCCTAGGTTACTTGTAGCTATCGATATGATTAAACTACTCATGAACAATTGTTTTATGTATTGTTGTATAAGAAAAAGCTGTGATATACTAGTGGGAAAGATTGGCCCTCATTTCTAGGGACACCTTGAAGTCAATTCTCGGAGAGAATTATGTTAAATATGTTTTAAGTAAATAAAATATCACTCGCTTTAACGGTGAGAGAAAACATCGTGAGGAAACCTGAAGAAATTATAAATTGCACCATGCAGATTTGCCAAATTTACGCAGACTATAGCAAATTTAGGTAGAGATAGGTTTTAAGTTCATTGTGAACATTATTTGATTGTCTTATTTGTCATCTAGTTAACATGTTCAAGTACGGAACACAAATAGTTTTCTAATTAGGGATCAGGGCCTTGAGTTATGAATTTGGCGGTATACTCGGAGGAGTATACCGCCAAATTCATAGATTACTCTCTAGTATCCACTTAAAGTTATCGGTACGCAAATAGTTGTCACTATCTATTGTATAGTAAATTATATTCATATATCTAGCTGTGTTAGCCTAGTGGTTAAGGCGTCCGCCTCCTAATCAGAGACCGAGGGTTCGAATCCGGGCACGCACCTCTAACTTTTCGGAGTTACCTTTGTGCGTTTTTAGCAATTACACTATCACTTGCTTAATTGGTGAAGGAAACCGTGAGGAAACCTGTCTGCCTGAGAGTTCTTAATAATGTTCTCAAAGGCGTGTAAAGTCTGCCAATTCGCACATGGCCAGCATGGTGGACTAAGGCCAAACCCTTCTTATATTGAGAGGAGATTCGTGTTCTGTAGTGAGCCGGCAATGCGTTGATCATGATGATTTATCATTATAGCCCGAAAAGAGCAGCATGCAGGTCCAAAACCCTCTCTTCTAAGTCAGGAGGTCTAGGACGAGTTTTAGTACATTTAAAAAGCTGATAATTATAACCTATTGCTTTCAGTCATTATACTTGCCTCTGTGAAAAATGTAGTTTTCGTACAATCTTTAACAATTTCAAAACGGATAATATAATGACGTTTCACGTAAACAAATCTCTGACTTTGCGACGTTCGACAAAATTCTTACAATTGCAAGAATATAAGTGCAATTATATTACTTGTAATAAACATTAAAGTTATTGCACTTTTTTTTTATTCACCACAAGTAAGCCCTTGACTACATCTCACCTGATGGCAAGTGATGATGCGGTCTAAGATGGTAGCGGGCTAACCTGTTAGGGGTATGGTAAACTCATACTCCTAATTAGTTTCTACAAAATATCGTGCCGGAACGCTAAATCGCTTGGCGACACGTCTTTGTCGGTAGGGTGGTAACTAGCCACGGCCGAAGCCTCCCACCAGACCAGACTCGAGCCGGGAATCGAACCCAGGACCTCCAACTTTTTTGACCATAAACAATGGGGTAAATACTGAAATTAGCACCTTAGGAGATAACTTTCTTCCTTCCAACTCACTCCGCCTACCTACCCCTTTTTAGGCTTACTGTGCGGACGGAGGATCTTGAGATTTGGCGAAGTAAACGTTTATATGGAGATGGCATACAGGAAGGTAAAATTTATGTTGCTTATATTTTATTTACCAAATTCCAACTACTGTGTGAACACTTGTATGAATTAGTGGGACCTGCTAGAGCACTTTTACGTATGTACGTATTAAATATATAAAACATTTATTGTGTTATAAGTATTATAAATCGTTAACAAAACCTACACCACAGTGTTTCCAGTTGAAAAATGTACCACTAATGCAATGACAAAGGACAAAACCGTATAACATAAAACTCTACTAGGCTTTAATTTACTAAAAGTATACGTACGACACGAGGTGAAATAGATGACACTTTTAACAAAACTCACTATGAAAAGTCCTATCAAATGTGTTAAACATATTCACAAAGAAGTATACAATTTAGGTTTTATGTTATTAATAATATTGTATGAAGACCTACCTAACTTACTGATTTCCACATAATTAGGAAAAAGAAGGGAAATTAGAAAGCCGGTAGAAAACAAGATATACTAGTCCATCGGAACGCGTTGTGATATTTTTATCTCGATGCTATTTTGTAATTGGCCAGTTCACGTAGTCGGGTGAAGTGACATTATAAATGAATACATTTTTGAGTTTTGAAATCCACCGTACACAGATATTTTTGACGCATCATCAAACTGTCAATCGGCGTAAGTTTTCCTTGATTATATTTATTTTTGTAGCTTTATCATTATCTAGACCGGAATGCCTTTGATTGATATAACAAATCCCGCGGTGATAATATTTTTGATCGAAAACTATGAGAAGGAAAACCGGTTACGGCTCAACTGGATCCACAAGAATTGGGAGCAGATACAACAAGCCGCTACACTCACTAGAGAGCCGACAAACTATTTCGAGACCGACGTCATAGCTCACGGGATGGTCGATGGCTTACCGACTATAACGCGGGATCACGTCGTGGCCGGCTACAACAGACGCAAAACCCCCATACGTGACGGAACATTCATACCTGGTGTTAAAAACCTGCGGCATGGTCACTCTATAGTCGACGTAGGCCTTGGCGATCCAAAAGAGGATCCCAGACTGGAGAAGCCCAGCGATGATCTTACATTTGATCCAGTAATGCGCCCTATTGATCCCGAAATTAAGAGCATTATACGCAAACCTAAACCGGAGTATGGCAGGGAGCAATATTTGGTCAAGCGCGGCAGAATTGCACCGGAGAAGAAGTACTATTTCGCTGAATGTTCCAGCTTCGAGCACGGGTGGCGTCTCAAAGACAGTGCGTTGCGTCAGAAGCCGGTTTATGGAAGGTGCTGGCATCTGAATAGAGCGTTGCGTTCTCGAGTAGGACCGCAGCCAGACCCGCCTCATTACAAACCATCTGAACCTCCGGGGGTAAACAAATGCTCTGCCATATAGAGAGCACATAAATTCGTCTCCGCCTTACTCCATTGACGCTGTTTTGAAATGTTTCTCATTATTTGTCTGATTTTACCTCTGAGTTTATTTGATATTACAATGTACCTAGTTATGTGTACCGATACCAATGTTCCAAGCCAGCCTTGCGTAACATTCGTAAAGTAAGTGTTGCAATCGTTTCCACCTAAAAAGACCACCGGCGAGACCACCGGCGATGGTAAGCAGCATGGGAAACGGTCACAAAGACAATGAGTAGTCCCTAACTCGACTCGATAGGTTTAAGACGTTTAGTATTTATAATTAAAGTTAAAATTAAAGTAATTAAATTAAATATAATTTCAATTTCTTTTCCTTTTTTAAAAAAGGATAATTACGCTCTCAAAATTTCACTGGCGCAGCCGGTAGGATTTCGCGTTATAGGCTGTCCTAGGGTTCCCAAAATAGATCCCAGGTGCGGCTCGCGAAATTCACGAACCAAATAAATAAGTGATCGAGTAGCGGTGTTCCTGGAAGAAGAAGACTACCTTGAGCGGGAGAATGCAGGCGCACAGAGGGTGAGTAGAACTTTTCACTATCCTGTGTGTCCCATCCTATACCTGTTGGTAGCTATTATTTTTCCGGATAGAAAAAGGGGAGATTGAAATTAATAACTTCAGATAGTTCGGTCCAAAATCACTGATAATCTGATTTTTTTATTAAGTATTCCTGTAATGCACTAAATCGGCATTATTTAGGTATTAGCGTTAAGAGGCAAAGTTCAAATTTTTATTGCGAATATTTTCTTTTAATTATTCCTGTAATGCACTAAATCGGCATTATTTAGGTATTAGCGTTAAGAGACAAAGTTGAAATTTTTATTGCGAATATAATAAAAGAAAAAGAAAATAACTTTCCTACGTAAAGTTTTAGTTATATTATAATTATATTATATTATATAACTGTTAATACGCACACTTAGCGTATTGTGTTAGTCCTTTTGTGTTATTAAATCCAATGGAAATGGAAAAAATAACGATAGTTCCCCGCGAGATTGCAGAATTAATTCCGAAATTCGATGGAAAAGTCATCCCTATACTTAACGAAGCTATTGACACTAAACCATACCAATTCCTTATATTTACCTGGAATAGAAATCATACCACAGTTCAGGATTTCTCTCGAGATAAGCAAAAAGTTTTTGAAGCACATATGCCTGAAGGTAATCTGGAATTAATTAAGGATTTCTTGAAACAATATATAAACCCCAAAATTAGACACTTTATCTATTTCGAAAGTGATACTCATCCTAAAGATTTCCAAAAATGCGTTTTAGAGTTATTTAAAAAAGACTCAGTAAAAATTTACGAATGCACTAAAAGAGTAATTTACGTCTCAGATGAAAATCGAACATATAACCCAGGCATCTTACCTGTAAAAGAAGGCCAAGCATTCATGATAATTGGTCTTATGTTAAGGTTTTAGATTTAAGTCCATTAAAGGAAGATTTAGATTATAATGTTAAAATGTACGAGCACCTAAATATAAATTTATTAAGATTCTTTAGTAATAATACGCACTATAGCGATATAATTAATATTAAGACCCAAACGGATCATTTCCTTAACATAACTTTAGATAAATGTAGGCAGCTTATTCCGATTAGTAGAGTTAAACGCGGTATATTAAATCCTTTAGGTTCACTCATAAAAATTATTACGGGAAATTTAGACAATAGTGACGCTTTAAGGTATGACGAATTAATCACGAATTTAAAGACGCGACAGGAAAGAATAACAAGAAAAATGACCATAGTTTCGGAAATGGTGCAATCTTTCGTTAATATCACTGGTTTCTCGAAAAACAATTTAATTCAGCTAGATAAAGACATTTCTGATATTAAGACATGGATTAATAGCACAGAACGAGTAATAAGCAATACCATATTAATAAGCACTTTTCAATTATTTCTGCATAAATTTCAAATGATTTATGTTAAAATAGACGAAATTGAAACGGCTAGCTTTTAGTAAGTTAAAAACTTTACACCAAACCGTAATTGATACAGACGAATTGTATAGTTTGCTAACCGATATCGAGAAGACTGATAAACTCGTATATCCTGTCAATTTAGATAATCTTTTGCTAATAGAGCAATCTATTGAACTTAAAGCTTATTCTAAGAAAAATCAGATAATCTTTATTCTGGACATCCCTCTAGTTAAGAACGATCTATATAGCTACTTTCGTATGATACCTCTTCCCGTTACAAATTCGTTTAACCAAACATCCCTTATAATTCCTAGAACTCCTTACCTATTAGTGAAAGGTTCGAAAACCGCTACCTCTCGCCCAACCCTGCAAGGGAATGGATAAATTCATGTTTTTATGCTACGAAATTGAAGTTGAACCCATAATGAAAGATAGCTGCTTAGAGGCGCTTATGTTACTATCCCAAAACACTAGCGCTTGTAACCCAGTCCTGGTAGAGACATCTGTAATGAAAATAGAACCAATCCAACCTAACCAATGGATTATATACAGCAAATTTGAAACACTCCTCCTAAAAATATGTAATACAGAAGAAACTCGTGAATACATAAAAGGAACCTACATACTTACCATAGATGATACCTGCAGCTTTAAAGTAAAGGGATTGACACTAAGAAGACATCAAGCAGTTGGTAGACCTATAAACTACTCCAGAATACCAACTATCCACTTGCCCGAGATACCTGCCTCGAGCCCGTTACCTGAAAGGAAGCTTCTAAACCTAGATGGCGTTAACCTTCAGCACCTTCAGCAACTAGCATACAGTTTAAAGGAAAGTGATAGTGAAAATGTGTTCGATCAAAGTGAAAGCTCTATAAATGTGAAAAGTGTTAGCGTCGGAACCTTAATTTTATATGTTATATTTGCATTAACCATTTGTATCTTTTTCATGTATAAATTCATCCCTTTACAGTTTTTCCGTCAAATTCAGCAGACGGAAAATCAT
This sequence comes from Lasiommata megera, assembly GCA_928268935.1. Taxonomy (NCBI): domain Eukaryota; kingdom Metazoa; phylum Arthropoda; class Insecta; order Lepidoptera; family Nymphalidae; genus Lasiommata; species Lasiommata megera. The sequence goes on along the minus strand of OV743325.1, from coordinate 9,696,686 downwards.
CCCTCTGCTGACTTTGAACTTAAGGAGGGAGGAGTTATGTGTACCGATACCAATGTTCCAAGCCAGCCTTGCGTAACATTCGTAAAGTAAGTGTTGCAATCGTTTCCACCTAAAAAGACCACCGGCGAGACCACCGGCGATGGTAAGCAGCATGGGAAACGGTCACAAAGACAATGAGTAGTCCCTAACTCGACTCGATAGGTTTAAGACGTTTAGTATTTATAATTAAAGTTAAAATTAAAGTAATTAAATTAAATATAATTTCAATTTCTTTTCCTTTTTTAAAAAAGGATAATTACGCTCTCAAAATTTCACTACCTATGTTTTACAGATTGATGTTTAATTTTATTGCTAGCAGAAGTTTGTATTTTTGTTTGTTTTTAATACACTAAAAGTTAGCCCTTGACGGCTATCTCACATGGACATGATACAGTCTAAGATGTTAGCGAGCTAAATCGCTTGGCGATGCGACAAGTCTTTGTCTGTTGGGCGGTTACTAACCATAGCCGAAGCCTCTCACCAAACCAGACTCGAGCCGGGAATCGGCCCAGAACCTCCAACTTTATAATTCGACAGCGCATGCACTGTGCTACGGCGCTCGTTTTGGAGATTCAAGCTCTTTAATTAATTAATATTTTTATTCCAAATGAATATGAAAATTATTTGTGCCAGCATCTGTTCCTATTGTGCCGACTAGTAAATTTTCTCGTTTATTTCATTAGCGGTCTTACGCTCTGTATGGAATTTAGATACATAATAATGTGTATTGAAACTAATTCAATTTTTGTGCAAAATTTTTACAGCTTTAAATATGAATTATGGGTGTATTTTTTGGTTAGTTAAATAATCTTCTTCTATACGAACACTTCTACATGAAATAACAATATTTTGACTGTCTTCACTGTGCAACTCAATTATTAACCGCCTATTAGTAATCTTGATACTTACTATTATACTTATTATAATCTTGATACTTATTGGAATTTTCTACTTCTTGCGATCGCAATATTTCATTGAAGTAGTAATATTGTTACTTTATTTTCGCTGCGCCAAGTGGCCAGCTATATATAGAATTCACCCCCTCTTTGCACATCGATATCAGTGCGCAAGTCACCCTTCGTATGCGTTACTCTTTTCATTAAAAGGGGGAGGAATGGGACGCCGCATAACCTTAAACATTTACGCATGCGTATATGAGGGGGACAATACCGTGGCATGTTTTATGGAAAACCACGGTCAGAGTTACGCCACGGCGCCCAATGGCGTTCATAACCAAAATTATATTTCTGTGATCGTAGATTAACTTAAATTCCTACTCTTAGGTACAAATTATGGACTACGTATACAGCTTTAATATAAATATTGTGTGAAGTAGATAAGTTATTATTCTAAGTTAAGGAATGTTATATTAATCTACGCAATTTGTGATAATATGTGAATATATTTGGACACGTTTACCGATAAAACTTGTGAGTAGCAATTTTTTTTATTTATCTTTTAACTACCTGTTGGTAGCTTCAAAAACTGGTTATAAAACCTTTTTTTTTAATAAATATCCCTCAAAGCCTTGATATTGCTGATATGTTAATTATAATAGCAAAGTTTAATTATATTATTCACTAGTCAACGATTAAGGCCGGGTGGTTACGACCCCGGGATAAAACGTAGTCTGTGTCACTTTCCCACTCTTTAACTCTATGCAAAAAGTAACAGACCCGTTGCTGCGTGCAATGGCATATAAAAATATGACTTTCACATTTATCTTTTACTTGCGATTATTATATGAAAGTTGATATCTCACTAATATGAAGTAAACAGATTGAAAATTTGTTTTTTAAACACGTATAATGGGAATGAAAGGCAATCCTCAATATCCTGATTTGGAGTTTTTTTATTTTCCCTTAGTTTATGCGGAAAATTTAGACAGGCTTTTAATTAATTAAAAAAAATATTAATTGAGTCTTCATTTGACGAGCGATCGTAGAGTACACAAAAACTTAATATAAATTTATGATTTATCGGTTGAAAGCACGTCAGTTATTGCACGATACGTTCAGAAGCTACCATTTATTCGGCATTTCATTTCATTTAGTACATTTATAATTTAAAAAATTGAAGAAAATTTTCTGATCGATTATTATGTGTGTATTCTTCTATGCGTTCCTTATCCATGAATTATATGTGATAAGATATTGTCAGGTTAGAGGGATGCGTGCGAATGTTTCTGGCCCATATAAAAAAAAATCTTTACGTTTTCGAAGCATTGCGAGTTATTTTATTTATTTAGGAAACAAACCCAAGCTACGTGTATACCTTACAGTTGCCCAATTCATCTGACTACGGCTACAAAATATTTTACTGAAATACAATTAAAATATATTACCATCATCATAATCAACCCATTGCCGGCTCTCTACAGAGCACGGGTCTCCTCTCAATATGAGAAGGGTTTGGCCATAGTCCACCACGCTGGCCATGTGCGGATTGGCGGACTTCACACGCCTTTGAGAACAATATGGAGAACTCTCAGGCGGGCAGGTTTCCTCACGATGTTTTCCTTCACCGTTGAAGCAAGTGACATTTTAATTGTTTTTCAAACGCACATAACTCCGAAAAGTTAGAGGTGCGTGCCCGGATTCGAACCGCCGACCTCTGATTAGGAGGCTGACGCCCTAACCCCTAGGCTATCACAGCTTCATCAGAAATAGCATAGATTAAATATATCAGAGTGATTCTTAGTAGATTACTCATGGTGCTAAAAAAGCTGAACAGCAGCTGCTGAATTCCATTTGCGTGACGGCGCCGTGTGCCGAAATTCAGTTGTCATAGGTAAATAGTACTACGTTGAATCTCTGTTATGTCCGGAATTAGAAACAATATTTTTCATACTGCGAATGTGAACGTCACTCGTAAATTAAATAATTTTTTATTTCTCATTTAAATCGGACATGGAAGCGTCCATAGATTTTTTAGTATGTTAGAAACATTTTATCCTTATTGACTATGTTAGTATTGTTATTAATATCATCAGAAATACAATAATTTTATTTTTATTTTATCCGCCCAATAGCTACCGCCATACAGTGGTTCAGTATGGGGCAGTCAGGCCTGGCAGCAATTACCTTCAGGATGCCGTTGTCGCTTGTACGTAGTCGATGCAGGAGAGACGCCGCTTCTCTACGCATTATGGCAAAAAAGTCATTTGTGTGTGCGTCCGCGAACATTTTGGAGGAATAAAAAATATTTCATCGGAATTAAAAAAGTACTGTAGTAAAAGTACAGTTATGTAAAATTTTTGTTTTTTTTACATACTACAAGTAAGCCCTTGATGGCTATATCACCTAGTAGTAAGTGAGGATGCAGTCTAAGATTCAAACGGGTTAATCTGTTAGGGGTATGGTAAACCCACACTCCTATTGGTTTCTACACGACATCGTGCCGGAACGCTTAATCGCTTGGCGTCACGTCGTTGTCGGTAGGGTTGTAACTAGCCACGGCCAAAATTTCCCACCAGACCAGACTCGAGCCGGGAATCGAACCCAGGACCTCCAACTTTATAATGCGACAGCGCACGCACTGCGCCATGGAGGCATTCGAGGAAAATTTCTGTGGCAAGCTGAAACTATAGTTATAGTTCGTTGACGTGAAATTCAGTTGTTTTAAAGCCCGCCTCCTAATCAGTGGTCGGCGGTTCGAATCTGGGCACGCACCTTAAAAAAATTTAAATATCACTTGCTTCAACGGTGAAGGAAAACATCGTGAGGAAACCTGCACGCCTCAGAGTTCTCCATAATGTTCTCAAAGGCGTGTGAAGTCTGCCAATCCGCACATGGCCAGCGTGGTTGACTATGGCCAAACCCTTCTCATATTGAGAGGAGACCCGTGCTCTGTAGTGAGCCGTTAATGGGTTGATCATGATGATGATGATGATAAAGCCCGCAGCCAAATCGGTTCAGCCACACTAAAGTTATAAATAGTATGTCTAACACGACTTTCTTTTATGTATAGATATACGTTCATAATCGGTAGCAATCTCTTGAAAGAGTCCGTAAAGTGAGACTATATGAAATGAAGAACCGTTTGTATTGACATTCATTTAATTATGTCATTCAGCTATTTTATTTTCGCTATTGCGTAGTTCCGGTATTGTTTGCGCAAGCAATGATAAAAATAGTCAACGGAAATTGAAATAGGACTCCACGTTAGTCCTCAAGCAATACAACCTCGTTTTAAATATCTGCTTAGATTCAAGTGCCATTAGTTATTGGCAGGATTATACATGACTAGCTGATATCCGCGTCTTCTTCCGCATAGATTAAGTAAAGTTTGCAATTGAAGATAATCTCATATCTCTTTTATAGTTCCCGTTAAATGTTTCGCTATCTTTCCTAGCTCATTGAATTCATGAAACTGAATTTCATGAATTTCTCGAATGAGAGAATCCCATTTTAATGGAATAGAAAGTAGCCTCAATATGAACCCAAGTAATAATCTATCTCCTTTAAAAAATTCAGTAAAAATGTTCTTTTAGTTTAGTGAAGGAGTGACAGAAACTCACACATACAAACTTGCAACAAACGTTTTTCATTAGTGTGATTAAAAATTTACAGAATGAATGATAACTACTTATTTATTTTTTGAAGTTAAAATGGTAGGCGTTTATAGACTTACTCTCTTAGAAACTACTCTGATAGTTTTTTATCGCTTGCAACTTGTCTTCTCTATGCAACATTTGCGATTTAAAAAAAACTTAGTTTTCAAAAAAGGTTAAATATAATCCATTTCTTTGTTGCCGACACGTCTTTGTCGGTGGGGTGGTAAGTAGCTACAGCCTCCCACCAGACCAGACTCGAGCCGGGAATCGAACCCAGGACCTCCAACTTTATAATGCGACAGAGCACGCGCTGCGCTACGAAGCTCGTCAAAACCTAACCTAGTCGACCACTCTGCGCACCCCACTGGGACGTACCAAAGTTATCAGCATCGATTTGATATCTCCGCCTGCCTATCAAGTTGGTCATTTTAATATTTCACGACGATCTGATTTTAATTAGGGCACCTTTAACATTTTTAAAACATTTCAAGGAGGTTGGTTTAATTATTTGTTTTAATTTCCTTGTACGTCAAAGGCTTTTATTTCAATATGGGATCTGAGACTGTCAAAATAAGAATTTCAAACGTCAGAGTAAACGCTCGGCCAAAAATAATTGGCCTTCTAATGGATAACAGAAAAAGTTGAATTTTTCCAGTTTCATCACTCCTATTTCCACAATGTGACCTTTTGTTTATCAAATCTAGTGAGTACAAGAAGCTTACTTTATTGATTTATACGAAATTAATTTATATTCCAGTTAAATTCGTTAGAACAAATTCGGATCTCATTCTCTGTGGTAACTACCTTCTCTTCTGATATGGGATCCTTTTGAGTAAAATTACATATAAATAGAAGCTTGGTTGTTGATTTACCGTATGTCTATTTATTAAATGTAGAACTAACTGGATTGGGTTAGACAGCGAAGTCTGGGCACGGGACCCATGTTTCGTACATTTCCATACATTTGTTTTGCCGCAACACCCTAGTATCGCGCAAATTTTCACGCCACACGAATGTTTCCTTTTCGAGACTGAAGAAATATCATAACCTAGTGAAATCTCAATATATATGTTGAACAAATAGAGACTTATCTCATTAAGCCGAGTGGATAAACCGTCGCTTTACCACTACTGTTCCCGAGTTATATTTAGTATATGTTATAGAGAGCTTATAATTTCTAAATTGGCATCGTTAGTCTACTGATTAGAATTACTGGGCAAAGTCTGCTCTTTAAATTTTTCAAGTTCAAATAGTGTTTATTTGTTTTATTTAAATTTATTTTATAAGCTAGTGTTACTAGCTGACCCGGCAAACGTAGTTTTGCCATATAAATTATTTCTAGGGAATTTCTTGTGTAGAAAATATAATAATTTGTGTTGTTAGATAGATAGTAGCCGATTCTCCGACTTACTCAATATGCATAAAAAATTTCATAAGAATCGGTCGAGCCGTATCGGAGGAGTATGGGAACGAACATTGTGACCCGAGAATTTTATTTATAAGATTGTAAGGACAAACAGAAGAGAAGTAAAAAAAGTACAAATCATAAAAGCAAAAGGTGGCCTTGTCACTAAAAGCGATATCTTCCAGGCTACCTAATCGATATATGAAAGGCGCGAAATTGCAACATATACCTATACATATAAACATTTAATATATATATATATATATATATATATATATATAAGTGTTGCGATTAAAAATACATAATAATATAAATAAATAATTTCTATTATATAAACATACAATATAAAACTACAATGTTATTGATCAACCATAGAGATACTAGGATTGCAATTGTAATTTATATGTACGTTTAATATTGTATGTATATAAAGATAGTGTTCCGGATGGTTTGTGTTATGATTGCTATTAAAGTTTCATCAACATTTTAAAATAATTTAGGTACCTTTGAAATTGTTAAGTATGATCTATTGTAAATTATTTCATTCTGTGATACGCTACTTATATAGTTTTAATTTAAATGTATCCGTAGCGTCAACCAGACGTTTGCTTGTTGCATCAACTTAATTGATTTAACGTTTTATTTTATTTTTAATATATTAATTAAAAAGTATAATATATTAAAGTTTAAAAAGTGTAATAGGATCAAAAATACACACTGGTAAGAACGATTAACTTAAACCTCTCATACTTATTTATTACGAATCATCATCATCATCATCATCATCATCATCATCATCATATCAAACCATTGGCGTCTATTGCTGGACATAGGTCTTTTGTAGGAGTTCCAAAGTCCACGGTCTAGGTCCGCTTGTTTTTGCGGCTCCCTGCGTCTTGTTTGATGTCCTCTGTCCCTCTAGTTTGGGGTAGATAAACGTCATTCCAGCACCTTGGACCTCAAGTCCATCGATTCTCCGAGCTGTATACTTTAGGTTTGCAACTCGCTGAGCTATTTCAGTAACTCTGGTTCTTTTACAGAGGTCCTCATTTTTGATTTGATCACGCAGAGATACTCCATGTAACATCACTCGCTGAGTGCCTCTGAGCCTTCTTATGATGCCCATCATAAGCGACAACGTTTCTGCGGCGTTATTACGATTTAAAAAATTATGCTTGACTTATATTTCATAAACAGAAATGTGGTAAAATAAGGGTCTTAAGTATTCGTCTCTGTAATACATATTTAATTGTCTGAAACTTGAACAATAAATATAAAGTTGTGACACACTGACACACGCACGGACGGAGCCAGTGCCGTCAACCACGCACACAATAAGAGCGCTTTCACACGTTTTATTTCAATGAAACTTTCAAAAAATACAGCAAATTTAGTTACTACTTTATGTTGATACATGTATTATTATGTATTATGTTGGGATTTTTTTTAATGTTTTTATTTCATAGACTACAACTTGGCTGCGATAACACTAAATGTGAAATGATGATACAGATTAAGATTTAGTGCTTTTGTAGAACATGCCCATTCATCCTTGATTTGAAAGTACTCTAAATGGTCGGTAAACCAGATATCGGAAGGACATTCCAAAGGAACGTGTCCGTAGGATGTTTATAACCACGATGGGAAATCAGTGAGAACTAGTTATACGAAATCTTTTTTTTAAATCTACAATATATGCCTTTGTATGCTAATTAGCAATTAGGGACTCATGACGGTAATCGCAGACTGCGGTGTTGCACGCAATCTCTGTTTACTTACTAAAATTTGAGTAACGTAGATAAAAAGAGTCGATCGCATACGAGGCCGCAGGGTCACGCAATTATTTAGTGCGCCATGATAGCGCTTCGCAATATCATCCTACTATTATATATATGGTTGCTTCCGGTCTACTTTTTGGCCGACCAGAAGTGAGCTTGCGCGTAGTTTATGACGGACTAAAACATTGGAGGATAGTATGTAGGTTGACGTGAGACTTTTGTATCTACTGTAGGTAGGCGTGGTCGCTAAATCGACTTTTATGCTGCCTCTTACTGCTTGGGGGATGAAAAAATGAATGAAAGAGTACACGTTTCTTGTATACCACAAATATTAATACAAAATGCAAATATAATAGAGCTGTTAACGGGAATTTCATTATCTTGGTTGATTTTTTAAAATTATTTGTGGTGTACAAGTAATTAAAAAAAAAAAAAAAACTTTATTTCTCTCCCGCCAGAATAACGATCCCTGAACTTCTGACTGTAGATACCAACAGGGCTTACTGCAGTGCTTCTTTGACAATTCAACCTTTTGCGTCGCTTGCAGCAGTCTGCGATCACCTTAAGCAATATTAATTATCAGCGTATAATTTAATTTAAATGAATTAATGTTAAAACAAATTTGAGTCATTGCTGATGTTTTAATTTATGTTGCTTTAATCATTAGTGTAAACATTAACTGTTGTACTAGGTAATACTGGCCGAAGATACGAGTTAGTGGAAGAATGTAGGAAGACATCTTTATAAATTCAGCCAACACGAAAACAACATAAAATAACTGGCACATAAACTAAAACCTAAATTGCCTACAATGTTATGGGACAGAAATAAAAAGAAACACAGCCAAATAAAATACAATTCAAAAATAAAATGGAAAGAAAAAAATAACTACACAAAACTCTGATTAGCTAACGCATTCTTTACTTTATGTGTCTGTTTGTATTTTTCAATTTTCACGTAACTTCATAGTTCAATCAAATCAAATCAAATCAAAAATAGCTTTATTCATATAAAATTATTAGAACTTTTGAGTTGAGTTCATCTCAGCTAGTCAAGTTTTTGTAGAATTCTCAATACCAGTTCGGCGTTAGAATATCTCCGTGCCTCGCCAAACATTTTTAGCCGTCTGTCCTGGTTTTTATTGCTACATTTGATAACAATCGGTTAAAGCTTCACTAACGAAAATCCCTTTCCCCTGCGTAGAAGGACTTGAAGAACCATGCATAGAAATGGACATTCAAAGAACACACCGTCCGACCCCCCGTTATCCCAAACGTCGCCTAAGCCGAGGTTCGGCCTCAAAGGAGGCGCCCTTAGGCAGTCGTTCCCTTATTTCTTCGAGCCCTAGGGCTCAAAATTTCTTCTGGCAGAGCTTCTTTCCGAAACAGCCCGGTTACGCTGTGGCAACCAATAGGGTTTGTACAGCTAATAAGACAGTCCGAAAAATAAAAAAAAATCAAAGAACATTTATACAGTCTAACATCTTTATCCCTAGGCCTTTGAATCCAAACGGATATATCTATAAGCTTGTTTTACAACTCAAAGGATGCATCTTTAAAGCGTACTTTGACTTTACTCAGCCAAAGATAGTGTTTAAACGTGTCATATTTATGACGTCCACATAACTTCGTCTCGATTAAGCTGTGTCTTAAGACAGAGGTTAGGCTAAGCGCGCGTTATGGGCCCACAAAATATCTCATGAACATTCCGGCAAAGAATAACAAAAACTTTTGTGCTATAAGTGATGAACAAAGTAAATCAATAAACCCTGTATCTTATCACATGAACAAATAACCTGACATTACACTAACAGTGTACGGTTTTCTCGTATTAACAGTTGACCAGTTTTAGTGATAACGATGTGTTGTGTATCATTCTGTTAAATTGGTATTTGTATTTGTTTTAGCTTGCTGACTAAGGGAGCGACTAGCCGGCGATATGTCAAAATGTAAGTACTTTTAATTTGTAATATATTTCTTGTTTTGAATGGACAGAGGGCCTATTTACATTGCGCTATAGATCTCCACCTTGCTTTGAAAGGATTCAAGTTACATATGGCAAAAAACACGAACCTCAGATGAGCGTTCTGCATCCTTATCAGTTCGTATCCAAATATAAAAAGAAAATACTTGGAATAGGTTCACTGGATGACACCAACGTAATGATGCTATCGTTCGTGATAAACACAAGAACGAAACTAGTTATATGTAGAAGTACTCAAGCTAACTTATCTAAGTATATCCAAAATCAACAGATCCCAGATTTAATTGAGTATTTATGTCCTATCCTACTCTCTCCAGTCGATAAGTGTGGCTCTGATTCTGACTTCTTATGAATTTATTATTTGATCTCAAGATTAGATTGTTGATAAATGTGATTTTTATTGTGTTGAATTATACAGAAAGCGCAAATTTATAACCGAAAATAAATAATATAAATATCTATTTAACCTAAGGTTTCGCTGGCGTGAAATTCAAGTCGTAAATCTCTGGTGTTATTGGCAAACAACATTGGTACCTTAATTGGGTCAAGGCTTGGGGTTTAACTAAGTTAATAATAAAATAACGAATGCGTTGTACGGGGCTTTAGTTAGGTAACATCAACTTTACGCTAATACTGTAGAACCTGCGTTAATTATACAGACCGAGATACTGTATTTGCGTTTTACACTGTTTTGGCAAAGGTATAGATGGCAAATGAAAGGTTTGCAAGACATACCACGCATGGAAAAGATAAGTTAGTTAAGATCAATTATTTGTCAAACTACAAGTTTGACGATTAATCGGTTACGGTAGGGGAAAAGTAACATTTCAGATTGTGCAGATTGTTTCCATCTTGGGAACTCTGTCTGGGACCGTAAAGTCTGTTAGTTCTTCGAGTATATGTCCCGCTCAATTCAAATTTTCAATTCTTAGAGATATGTATAGCTTTGGTTCTTCTACGGATATTCTCATTTCGTAAAATTCAAATTTGTGTGCTTTGGTGTGAAAGATCATTTCTATACGCCAAAAATAGAAAGGTACCCAAAATCAACCCTTGTGGGACACCAATTAAGGTAGAAAAACTTTGAGAAATTATGTGTTTAATGCATACCATAGTAACCTAAAACCCCGTGATCAAATTCCGATATTGTACCTATACCAATGAGGTAGTGTCACATATATATAAAAAATCTTCATCACTACTAATGAACTTTAAATGAAGGAACTACTTTAAATTAAGGAAATTCTATTGAAAATATTTCAAGGATCTGATTGAATTTAATTTTGGCTAATAACATGAGAAAAGCCTATTGTATCTCAAGTGCGTGGCATTTTCGTGTACAATTTAATTTCATATTAAGGATGCCACCGCCGCATTGCGGGCCGCGGGCAATATTTGTACTCGTACGTATTTATTAAATCTACCTTTTCCTTTTCGATTTAATTTTGTTATTTTCCATAGAGGTTTTTCGGTGCGGTTTATTCTTACCTACATCCTTATTACATTTTGAAGTGTTCATATTTGCGTGAACTCATAATCAAAATATTTTTCATATTTATTTCGGAGTCACTGTCTGCATTGAAATCATTATCAACAAAAAGTTTCCTATAATGCGTTTATTACCATCCTGGTTTTAGTTTTTAGTTTGGTGGGAGGCTTCGGCCTTGGCTTGTTACCACCCTAGCGACAAAGGCATGTCGCCAAGCGATTTAGCGTTCCGGCACGATGTCGCGTAGAAACCAATTAGGAGCGTGAGTTTATCATACTCCTAACAGGTTAGCCCGCTACCATCCTAGACTGCATCATCACTTACCACCAGATGAGATAGGGCTATATATAGGATACAAGGGCTAACTTGTAGTGTATAAAAAAAAGGATAGTGATCACTATCATCTCACGAATTAAAAATATAAGAATTTGATTTTTTTGAATTTTGTAGCAATCTAGAATCACAAACAAAACTAACTATATTAACAAAAAACAAATAAACTATAATAATAGTAAACAAACAGACAAATCCTTCCGTTTCGTGTAGGGAACAAGCTTAGAATGACGTTAAATTGTATAATTCTAAAACATTAGTGGATGTTATTTAGAACGCAGGATATATCAAACAACTGTTACGCACTTTCACGGACGTTGACGAAAGTGTATTGATTAGGGGCAATTTTTACCGGCCGACAACGCTCAATAAATAATGGGGCGCCATGATGGCTGAGTCACCATTAGAATAACTGTTTACTAAAAGTACTATAAATCACTAACTTGACTGACAGAAAACCCATAGCCTAAGACGGTGAATATTTAGGAGATTTTAATCGCAGGCAAAGTAATTATGCATAAAAAAAATGTTAAGACCTTTTAGAAGGTCTGATGACAGAAATATTACGCGTCAGAATATACAGACGTTATGTTAGAGTATTCACTGTTATTTAAAATATTAACAGTGAATTACACAAAGGATTTGTTTAACTTAGTACTTAAGCAAATAAAAAAGCGTGCATTTTATTATTTTTATGATAATTTTAATGATAATATTTTATGAAACGTATCAGATTTTAACATACAATTGCTAAGGAAGTTAAAATTGTACTGTATAATTAAATACTTCCTTACCATAATATTATATGTATACGTGGAAACATTTTAAAAGGTCTAAGTTATCTTTAATCGGATAGAAAACACTGTTCGTTTATTTATAACATTGATTAGTGTTATGTCCTACTTTGTAGTTAACGGGTCTAGATCTTGTATTTAAATGTTGCTAGAATTTCTCGGTTCTAATAATGTCTATTATCCATAGCCAACTCTCACAACAGGCACTAGAAATTCTAGTCCATAACTTTTATCTGGGTTAACTTATTATGGTTTATAAGACCGATAGTATCTTAGTGGATCCTATATTACTTAGGAAAATATACCAAAAGCAAACCCCGATGGACTGATTCTTTTAGACATACACCAAACTAAAATTAATTTACATAATTGTTCATCATTATGATCAACCCAATATCGGCTCACTACAGAGCACGGGTCTCCTCTCAATATGAGAAGGGTTTGGTCATATTCCACCAAGCTGGCCATGTGCGTATTGGCAGACTTCACACGCCTTTGAGAATAATATGGAGAACTCTCCAGCGTGCAGGTTTCCTCACGATGTTTTCCTTCACCGATGAAACAAGTTATATTTTAATTTTTTTTTATAATGAGCTTCAAACCACTTGTGTTATAAGCTCTTAACTATGATCTAGCTTTTACAATATCATTTAGACGAAGTAATTTGTTGTTAAAACCCATCTTTAGCTTAATAGCTGGAATTTTGCTCGCAGGCGTTCTGCACGGTCATCTACTTTACCCAGTCTATGAAAGTGCGAGTAAATTTGCAAAATTAAACCTAAACACTGCACTGAGCTCTTTTTTTATCCACTACAAGTATCGCAATCTCACCTGATGGTAAGAGATGCATCATCTCTTACCATCGCTATCCGTCCATTTGTTGGTCTTTTAACGGGTTTTTTCAAATGAACCATGTTAGAGCTGTTTTTTTATTATACCGCTTTGAAAATAAATAATTAAAAAAAAATTGAGGGATACTTGAAATGAAAGAGTCCCCACTTTAAGTTTTAACTAAATTTATTATTTTTTTTAGTTTATCCTCGATCTCCATAATGCCAATATTGCACTTTGCATGTGAGAGTCAAACTTTTTTATCGATTTTCCTTTTATCGAAATTCGGCCGTAAAACGTCTGCCGAGTCAACTAATGTGAGATAAAATTTGACATACTTTTGGACATGTGCGTTGTGACCCACAAACACCGGTCGGATCGCGATGACCGTCGCCCCCGTAACCATTATAATTGCATCGGGTGCAACGAACGCTGTTTTGGAACGGTCACGTAGGCCTGTCTCACTCCGCACTTAATACAGGATTTCATGCCTACAGAGGAAGCCCGACGTCGGTGCTAGTATATTCTTACCTATATATCACGGAGTATCATTTACGTGAACTTTGCCAAATAGTGCTGTAGATTATAAAAACCTTTAAATTACGTTATAAGCTCTTAAATTTGATCTAGCTTTTACAATAGCATTTAGACGCTGCCAAATAGTGCTGTAGATAATAAAATATATGCGTTTTAACACCCCTGTAGCTTTAGTTTTAAGTTAACGAATGTAGTTATCACCGCGAATCAATACGAATAATATATCATAGTGCCTGTACATGACAAGTTAACATTAATTTTGAATTTGAATGTTATGCCAGTCAAATCAGAGTCTAAATTAGCGTACAGATTATTTTTTAGATTTTTGGTTTATTTAAAAATACACAATATCCTTTACTGATCTGCTATTACTGCGGGAGCCGTTAATTTTTCCCAAAAAAAAAAGTATTTTATATCCCCTGGGACAGATATATATGTGTCTATGTATGTTTATCTCCAGAATTCAAGCAAGGTAGAAATGTGCAAAATTTCATCGAAATCGATGCAGCAGTTGTACCGAAACCGACCCCACTTCGTTGCACGTTTAATAGCATATCTATAAGTGACGCTCAAGTCTTAAAATTCCCCGGCCTGGGTCTTATCAACGCCACTGGACAAGCGCCGGTCTTACACAAATCATCCTTAAGTCACGTGACATAACAGGCCAATGACATTGACTTACCGGTATCTCCGATTGATGTAATGCAAAGAGATATACCTATCAAACTTCCTCAGCAAATATCATTAACGGCATCATTTAGAAGCCTTTGAACTTAAAGCCTTCAAATTAAAAAAAATAAAACTAGTAAGGAACATAAATACCTGTTGTATGTATAGTGTCATTGACTTCATGGCTTATAGAATAAATTAAGATTGCCGCTAAACCCTGGTTTTGTTGTCATAAATTAAATCACAAAATAAATTTAAATTCTTTAATACACTTTTATTGCACACGACAAGATAGGAAAGAAAAATAGAAAACACAGAAACAGTTGGTATACAATTTGGACTCTTCCAAAATATCAATCAATCAAAAAATAGCTTTATTCACATAACCCTATTACAGGCATCTATGAATCGTTCATTTCATTATTTCTATTCGTGAAGTGATGTTGATAACTACACTCGACAACTTAAAACTAAAGCTAAGAGCGTTCAAATCGCGCCCAGGTCTAAGGTGAAACCCACAACAAACTTAGCCGGGATTTTTTTTGTTATCACCATCTCATATAATCAATAGTAAATTATAGTACGTATGGAGATAGAGCAATGCACACTCTAGCTTTTTTATCGTTTCTGTAATCCTTAATATCGTAATATGATTTTCTATAAGCTTTCGTTTTACAAAAACTTCGACTTTCCAGGTCAGATGTAAAAGACAGAGATACGGAAAGAGGATAGGATATAATGGTCAATTTACTTAAAAAACGCTTTAAAAAGGTAGAAACCTGATATAAAAGTCGCTAATCTTGAAGATTTTGTTTGATAATAGGACCTAGCTAATTAAATTATTGCATTGTCATCGGTCAGGTCAGTGGTTAGGGCGTCCGCCTCCTAATCAGAGGTGGAGAGTTCGAACCCGGGCACGCACCTCTAACTTTTCGGAGTTATGTGCATTTTTAAGCAATTAAAATATCACTTGCGTCAACGGTGAAAGATAACATCGCGAGGAAACCTGCACGCGTGGGAGTTTTCCATAAAGGCGTGTGAAGTCTGCCAATCCGCACAGCGTGGTGGACTATGGCCAATCCCTTCTCATATTGAGAGGAGACCCGTGCTCTGTAGAGAGCCGGCAATGGGTTGATCATGATGAATCTCTATTGAGTGCATTAATGCTACAGTTCCCACTTTTATTATAGAGTTGGCACGGGAGAGGTACATTGATAACCTAAGTATGAAGTTTTAAATATACGGAATCGGCTGCAATTACTTTGTTTATAAGGCGCGATACAATCTCTGGCTGTAGTAATTATTTTGCATTCCATACTTATATTATAAATTCGTGTATATGTATGTCTGTTTGTTACATAAGGATATCTAAATTGGACGTTACCAATGAAATAAAAGAATATCAAACTGTCTATAAAAACTCGCTAAATTAAATAACTGGCATAACGAAAGCATACTTTCTAGAGAAAGATACTTATAAGATACTATATCCCGGAAAAGTTACCATAACTCTGAGATTTCTCAAAACTGAATAAACTCAGATATATCAAAAGCATGTAAGTTATAATATCATAGTGGTCATGTTACGTAATAATATGTTACCGATTTTGCTCCAAATCTATGTATACAAGTCTTCAAGTTAAATTTCGTACTTTACAGTCCGTTCGACGTCATAATGGGCCATTTACCGTTAGGTTTTGAGAAACACATCAAAGTTGTTTTATTATCTTACATCAAAAGCGGATGTGCGAACGCAATTGGTAGCTTGTAATGAACACTGAAAGTACATTCAATGTTAAAAAAACCATAGTGTAACGGTAATTGTATTTTATTGGACTACTTTGTTACTTTTAAAGTTTCATATGTTTTATCATCACCATCGTTATCTTCCATTACAATACACTGGCCTTTTCTTAGACGGCACAAGGATTAAGGTCATGTTCTAGATTCTAGGTAGACTTTACACATCTTTGAGAACATTATGGACAACTTTATGACAGATATCCTTACGATAGTTCCTGCAATGTTAAAGCAAAAGAATTGCCCGAACCAATCTCAACTCCGAAAATTAGGAGGTCTATTAGTTTGCCGCAATCTACTACCTCTTTTTGGAAGAGAGTTATCATCGTTATCAACCAATTACCGGCTCACTAAAGAAGGGTTTTTGCCGTACTATCTATCTATCTATCTACCTTGTACACTACGCTGGTCAAGTGCGGCTTGGCAGACTTCTCACGCCTTTGTTAAAATAATGGAGAACTATCAGGCGTACAGATTTCCTCCTTGTGACTTTAAATTGCTAAAAAGTTAGACATTCATGCTGGGTATTGAACTCTGTCCTCCCCAAGTGAAAGCTGCAGTTTTAACCACTAGATTATTATAAGAGCTCAGGAATAGTGAATTAACATAGCTTAAGCTAATCAAAATTCTTTAATGGAGCTATGCTAATAAAAAATCTGCATAGTCAACATATTTTTCGTCAGTATCGTTGGCCTTAAGGCATTTGTTACGGAAAAGTAACCCATACGCTTAATAAAAAACAATATTTAACTTAACTATAGAAGTAAAATAAACTGTCCTACACTCTCTGAATATACAAAATTAGAAATTCATTTAAAGGTTTACAATTTAATAACAAATTATCCATATTTGTCATTTCTGGGATGTCTCTTCATGAGATCAAAGTTTATGTTAAACGTAAGCTCGTAGAAAAGTCCTATTATAGTATAAAGTTATGATAAACAAGCCTGGGTATGAAATATGGCTCTAGCAAAATTATTGTTCAAGTCACAATGTCAGATGGTAATATTAAAAAGAATACATACCCGGCTAAGTATTTCAGAACTGCTTCAAATACTGTACGTTTGGAACTCCCATGGCCTTATTTCTAATTTAATTCTTGTTTTTTGGTTTTCCGTCGCCGCTGTTCCTAAGAGTCCGCAGAGTTCTGTATTGTCCACAGATAATATATCTACCTGTATTTTTTGCCCACTAAAAAGAATCGCAAGGAATTCCTTTGTCTAACATCCATGTCCACTTTTTGCCTCTTAAATGAAACAAAGCAACCAAATAAGTTCCAAAAATGTTCAGAGAATCACTTCACTGATTTCTAAGCAATAATAATAAGAACACGACAAAAGAAATCAGGGCTCCAAGTATGTTTTAAAGTATGTCTTAAATTGCGTCTGAGAGGTCGTCGAAAAAAAAAAGTGCTTTAAGCAATTTAACAAACAATTAGTTCAATAAAATAGTATATCTACTGCACAATAGGCAAAACCTTCTTTGCCAATTGTGGGTGCTTGAATAAGCAATATCTTTATATTTCGCTTGGTTTATCGCGATTAATTATTTATGAAATAATCATACACTGCTTAGTTGCATTGTTATTTTACTGACACAATATTGTAACATTGTATTTTCCATATTATTTATGATATCGTTGATCGACTGGAAGACCTGGTCTCAAGACGTGCGTGCCAAATGTACAGAAGGTAGGATTCTGTAGCAATAAAGAAGGCAACAGCTATCAAAACAAAATAAATTACCTACTTTTCAAGATGCATAAAGTAACAGTAGATATTGCTTGAATGAATGAAATGAAACCAATAGCAAATACGCTGCCAAGTGTTTGCTCTGCTTGCTGCCAGATGAGTTAACTTGTTATCCTATACAAAACATTATTATAGAAAGTAAGGCACGAAGATTACCACTATTTATACAAAAAAAAGGAAATTTATTATTACTGTGAATGTCCAATAAAATAATCTAGAAAATATATAAAATAAGACAGTGATGGTATAATCGAGTCGAGAAACTCCTTAACAGGAACAATAATGATAAAATTTGACAAATCTGTCATAGCTGTACTAAATCGTTTGTCCTTTTTTAATTCAACGATGACAGTAAAATCGAATCGAGATAAGCTTTTAAAGAAACAAAACATATAATTTCTCAAAAACGTCTCGGCTATACTAAATCCTTTAACCTTTTTTTAATTTTTTAGAATGTGGGAAGAGCATCAGCAAAAGAAACCAAAAATAAGACAATGCTATGCCAACCTATCCACGGCATTTCAACAACGCCGCCGCCGCATCGGTTTTTTGTTTATTACGTCGGCTCTCCAATATTTTCTAATTCCCTGAACAGGCAAACCAAAAACATAAGATGACAGGGTTGATGACCCCGCATCCGCTCCTGGCCCACAAGTTATAATTCGTTAGATAACTGTAAAGATATTTTTTATCGTTGACGAATCGAGGTTATACGTTTGATTCGTGATCGAACCATTTTTTTTTGTCCAGTAATGGAATTAGTTTTATTCATAACGTCATGGAAATAACAGCTACAATCTACAAGTAGGTTTAAATTGCGGAAACCTTTGTTTGCTTACAAATTCCGTTGTATCAAAAACACAATGGAATAACAACAGCATCGTTATTTTATCGCTGAATCGTAAACAATTCATACCTACCGTTACCGTTTTATATTGTCATAGCTAAAGGAAATATGAGTAGGCTGTTGACAGGTTGGAAATGGTGGTTGCGTTTATTATGTGAAATCCTGCCTTGGTTGAACAACGGTGTCGGAAACGGTACATTTTTTTATTATCTACCACTGACGGCTGTTTATGACTAAAAAGTGCACAGGTCTCGTTATGTTAATTAAGTACCCGTATAGTATACCCTTTGTTTCCTTACGCGTGAGCATGTCGTACTATCTGCTTTTTCAACGGTTAAAATGGACTTTCATACCTAACGTTACGATTGCGGCATATTTAACGTCACCGATCTCGCGTCAGTTACGCTTTGGTGACTTTATGTCGGTGACAGACCTTTTGTTTTATATCTGGTTGTAGATAGATACGCAAATTATGTAACAGTTGCCATATCAGATTTTAGATCTTCAGTTGTAATCCACGCGTAGCTGTAGGTGACAGCGACGCGATAACAACACGAGCCCATGAGTGACGCTGACGTGTATCGTCACTGACGCTGACGCCGTCATTGACACTGACGCCTATCGTCACTGCGCATAAATAAATTTCCTTACATTTGTACTTACTTTTACATTTGTACTGTATAGAAATTGCCTACAGTGCAAGTTCTTGATTTTATTTTAATACGGTTGGCTACGAGCTACTTTACGGAATTGTGGAAGCATTTCAAAATCCACCTTTAGCCAAATTGTGTATGGGTGGACGATTAAGAATCTAACACAGTAAGAATGGTCAGTGTGTTTTTTGTTCAATTATTATAAATAATGTGGGTCAGAAGCATCGCATAACTGCTCATGACACAACACACCGCAAGTTCAATATGTTCATCGCTTCCATCCATTAAACAGGCAAAGATTAAATCGAATACCAGATATCTTAATAGGTACAAAATGTTAAACAAACATTTGTTGTTCGGTGAATGTTAGCAGGCCAATATCGGATATAATAATCATCATCATCATCATGATACCGGCTCACTACAGAGCACGGGTTTCCTCTCAATATGAGAAGAGTTTGGCCATAGTCCACCACGCTGGCCATGTGCGGATTGGCAGACTTCACACGCCTTTAAGAACATTATGGAGAACTCTCAGGTTTCCTCAAGATGTTTTCCTTCACCGTTGAAGTAAGTGATATTTTAATTATTTAGAACACACATAACTTCGAAAAGTGGTGCATGCCCGGAGTCGAACCGCCGACCTCTGATTAGTAGGCTGACGACCTAACCACTAGGCTATCACCGCTTCGCGATATAATAATAATTTAATTTAATTTGAACACACTATTTTATTATTATATATATTACACTGGACGACATTTGAAGAGTGCAACATGGAGTACGCATTATTCAGTGCTTGCTCTTAAGACATTTATTTTTAACAGAGTATATATAATTTATACTTATTTTTAACCCGTTCTTATAAGAACGGGTTAAAAATACATAAATACATCTTTTAACACAGCATACAGTACTTTTTATAAAAAGTACTGTATGCTGTGTTAAAAGATGCCATTCTATGTTATATACATTACATATATCGATTTCTACTCGATATAATAGAGAATAAAATATCTGCCTTTAAGGCTGTCTACCGATTCAAGTCATAATCATTAATTAATACCATTGCTCATTCTTTGTAAACCAATACGTATCAGGGAAATCAGCGTCTTTGTGTACCAAATGTTGTCCAAATGTCACGGAGGTGAGTGATTGACTATCGGTTTTGCGAAGGCTTTTTGTCCACACGCAAGGGAATTAAGCTGTCTGTGTGAAGGAGACGTGCGGGTGAATCAACTTGCGTTGTATTTGACATACGAAATAGAATCATCTTAAAATCATCATCATCATCATTTCAACCTATAGACGTCCACTGCTGGACATAGGTCTTTTGTAGGGAGTTCCAATGGCCACGGTCCTGGGCCGCTTGTATCCAGCGGCTCCCTGCGACTCGTTTGATGTCGTCTGTCCACCTTGTTAAAATCATCATCATCAAATCTTAATCTTAAAGCTTAAAACAATTTGTTCCATAGCCCGTAGTCTCAATAACATTGCACAGATATAAAGCTAAATGATGATAAATTAATTATTGACTTACTCTACTTATAGACATTTTACCATTACAAGCCTAAGGGTCAATACAATTGTTTGTAGCAATAAACGTCTACTTTATTAAATAATCTTTGTCAGTGAGTAGATACGCTCAACTCCATCTGCCTTACACCGTTACTCGACACAGTAACCGCGAACGGGAGATTAATGTAACAAATATGCGCCGGCGCATAAAGGGCGGAATAGATATTCCTTTGTGCTATATATTCTAGACTTACAATGGTGCCAATTCTATTGTAGGTCCACAGATCTATAAATGAAACCTAAATTAACATGTCTCCATATAGTGCTATTCTAATTTACAAACGCTACACTGAATGGGACGGCACTACTTTTAGCCTTGAGGATTCAGTTGTTTTCAGAGATTTGTGTAAAACAAAATTAGCACCAATACAGCTTGTATTTGTAGGTATAAATGGTGCTCTTTGTATCATTACTTTATTACCTACCAATATTAAATCAATCCGGCGGTTGGTTGTATGCGTTCTTCAAATACTTAACCTTCCGTTAGTCATATAAAACATTAATAAATAATAATTTGACATTACATTGTCACAACGCAGTATATAAAAAATAATATCATTTCACATTATATGTAGGATGAAAATATTCATTCAGGTTCTGCTGTGAATAAGCCAGAAACTACTAAAATTAACCTTTTTGAAGCTTGGTTAAAGTCTTTTGTATAGTAAGTTTTTATAAGTCTTTTGAGCACCAAATTTATAAAGAATCATAGGATCTTATCATTTTGTATTTAAGATGTAAGAAAATCCTAATCTAACAATATACTGGCGTTTCGGTTTCATCTTAGTGTGGTGATTCCTTATTATAAAGCATAGATTTTCAAAAGTGGGCCAAATTTGCCTTGCCTCGCTCGCTCGACAAAGCTCAAAGCGCGACCGGTTGATAGGACATCGACCCCGCAACCTACTGGCTGCCTCACAGCATCTCGCTATTCTCATAAACAATTATATTAATAATTTTACAAATTGCTTATTTTTCCGAAAATTCCATATAGGTAATATGGAATTTTCGGAAAAACTTACTTTTGGTCATTGCGCAATTATGAGACAATCTTTCCCAAAACCAAAAAACTTATATTTTATAGACATAATATGCTGGTGTATAGAAGGTATAGGACCAGACCTAAAACACTACCTTGTGAAACTCCACCCAACTTATGTGTAAATTATGCATCTTCTTATCGGATGTATTTCGAATTTGTAGTACAAGTATCTATCTTAGATTTACTTTGGATTCCGATAGAATTAATGAGACTTTCATATAAGACTTTTAACACAGCCTTTTTAATAATATCAATAATGACAGTGGATCTTTCTATAAAGGTGGAGGTTTTCATTTTGATGCGTATCTTTAATGTATATTTTTGATTAGGAATGGTCTCAAATAGTTTCCATTTCAAGAGAAACGCCGAAAATGGTACCGAACAATACCGGCTTTCTTTGTTTTACTTCTAAAAATACAACCTTTTGTGCGTGACTTTAATAGTGGAAGCTAAAAATGTAGGTATGTTTCTTGCGTAACGTTATGTTATGTTCTTTGACGCAGTGTGACTATTTTATGATTTATGACTTACGTATTATAGGTTTGAGAATAACACCGCTTTACTTTTCTTTTTCTTTATCAAATATTCGCACCAGATTTGGATCAGAGAGTCTAAAAAAAGATTTAATAATTATTAAACATACATTGATGTGCAGGGGCATCTTAAGGGGTGGCAGTTCACGCAAGTTGGGTTTATTTTTGTGTGTTTAGAGACAAGACGATAGGCAATGTAGTTCGGGATGTAGGCAATCTCGGCAAACTTTAGGTTTTTTAACTCCGCTATAAAATGGCTCTTGACTGCAATCTCATTTGGAGGTAAGAATTGAGGCAGTCTAAGATGGCCATATTATTGGTACGGCAGTTATAGTAAGCACATACTAAAGGGGTTTCGACGCGGCATTCTAGCAACAAAAAAGTGCCGGCCCTTCTTTGTTGATAGGACGCTAACTAGCTGCGGTCAAAGCTTCCCACCAGAAAATTATAAATCCCGTACCTTACCACCTCGTCACCTACCACTTTTAGACCACAGCCATTGCAACTGCGCTAGGAAGGTACATCAAAAAATTGCTTATACCAAAACTATTATTACTTTTCTAGCTATGCTTTTATGACCTTGTGATGTTTACGTCACAAGTTATAGCTTAGTACTTTGCATATAAAATGAAATTTGAGGGTAACGAATCTTATTTAAATAAACTATTTTAAGGAGGCCTACGACAGTTGGATATCGGAACGCCAGCTTTGCAAAAAAGGGCAAGCGAGACGGCCCTAGCCACGCTTAAGTCAAGAAAGGAAAAAGGTCAAGTAACCTACAACATTTCAAGCCTCACAGAGCCATTCAGTTGTCGTTCCAAACATAATTAGGTACTTATAACTGTAGTCGAGCACGGTCTGAAAGCTGTTTCCCTTTGAGGCGAGTCGATGGGTATCACAGAAGGGAGGCAGGCCGGTTCCTTTCCCTGGGAATAAAAGTATTTTAAAGTAATTTCAAAGTTTATCTTGCTAGGAATATAAAAATTTTAGAAAATAAAATACCGGCACATAACATTTGATTTGAAAATATGAACAAGATATCGGATGGGGCTTGCATATCCGTTTCAGATAATAGGGCCAAAATAAAAATTTGAAAAGTATTTATGCGAGCACGAGCAATACAGTCAGGTTTGCATTCTTCTGCACATTGTATGATGGGTGTTAGTGTATTACCCCGTAAACCTAGATAGGTTGTTGTAGATTGATTGTTATCACAGATGTGTTGTTATCAGTACATTCGTATTGCAAGTAAATTAGATCTCTAATGATGATGACCGATTTGTGTGGGACCGATGTGTGTGTATGATCTCATATACAGACAAAATTAGCACTGAAACTGAAATCAGGTAGGTGAAAATTCCCTAGACTAATGTAAATGGCAAAGAAGGATTTATTATATAACCATTCGACCATCGCTAAACGTTCCGCTGCCGCCTAACCATAACCCAAGTATGCCGATCGATCATGCTTGTCACAGGAATATCTAAAAAGGTCAAACAGCAATCGTTTTTGAAAATTTCGCGTTGCTAGTTACCGCCTTACTAAAACATGGATCGAGTCTTCGTTCGATGTTTTCCTACAAGCGTGCAATGGGCGACACACATATCGCATTAAAGTAAATGTAGCTTCTGTTCTGTCACTGATAATAGGCACAGCACGACACTGTGTGAACGACACGACAGCAGAACAGTAATTGCTTCCGTTCTAATGGCCTTACCAGGCAAATAAAACTAAGCCCAGACAAGTCTTACATTTCGAACCTTGATACAGTTTTCACTGTGATATGTACGTGCTGATGGTGGCCACCGAGTGGTTTTTAGTGGGTAAAAATCCCACATAACCCGAGCTTTTCCCTAAAGCAATAGTCGGGTATCTCACTAGGAGATTTCCTCCCGTAAACAAAAAAAAAATGTATAATGGAGATAAAAAGCGTCCACTCAGACCTGCATATTTAATATTCTACTAGGATTCCAGAACCGTTAGTATGCTACAGTATTCTTTGTCACTTAAAGAAGGTATTTAATTGTACATGATTAGTTTTTGCCCGCAGATTCAAGTTCCTCGTGCTCATGTTTCTTACTTCAAAACTTTAATTACAAACTTCAAACCCCTATTTCGCTAAGATGAAATTTCTAATATCCTTATCATGATGAACACCTTCGCTATAATGAGCAGTGTATCTATAGCAGTCCGTTTCCCCTTTATATACTGATTAAATTAACCGTAAAACTTCGTAGTAAGTTTTTAAAAACACCATCTCAATTAAAATCGAATGTACAAATTTAGATTTAATTTTCAGCTGTTTAGGTTTTGCTTGTTTTAATTTTTCCTAAAACGTTATAGTACTCAGGTAATCAATACAAAACAAAATAGAAATCGTGGCATATTTCGGCACACGCAATCTGAGTATATTTAGTGTATATGAAACTTAATACATTATTTTATAAGATAGTATCAATCGCATCTAATTCTCCGAATTATCTGGAATGCATGTCACCAGCAGAATTTTTATCATGTGATACTGGTAATACTATACTATATCAACGACCAATGCCTTTTTGTACCTTTCACTTGTACCTACCATATCCCTAACACGAATTAAGAGATAATAATGAAGGTATCTATTATGCATTTCCGGAATACAAAAGTAGGTAGCCTATGCTATTTTAAACTATAAACCAAACTTTTCCGTCTATAATTGATGAAGTATTTAATAAAATAACATGTCTTAACCCAGATAAAACCTCATACTCTTTCGGCCATTTTATAACATTTCCACGACATTTGCCGCCCACTCGATTAAAGACAATGGATTGGCAATATCCAAATAGGACTGATAACATCGTAGATAAATTACTTACCTGATTTGTTGGGGGCTTCTATTATATGAACGTTTGTTTTAAAACTTAGGGACTGGCAAGCTATACCTACCAAAATATGTTAGTGGACATTTAAAATTGAGGGGACTTTCTTTATTAATAAGACTTTCACGAAGCATTTATAGTCGAAAGTAAAGCTCAGGCCATAAATACCACTACTTAACTAAAATTTGGTCTAGCCTAAAATAGTTTAAAAAGACTTTAAAGAGTCAATTATCCTTAATGTTTACCAAAGTTGGGACATAATATTCTCTCCTGATCTCAATTAAGCGATCATACATCTGAAACGTAACAATGCAAAAGGTTTATATTTGAATAATTAAAAAAATAATAACTTTAAATATCCACTTTCAAACTCAAGTATTTGATGACGTCAAGAGCTTTAGAAGCATGTAAGCATTGTGTTATTTAATCCAATACTCTCTCGCCTAACAATTTATCTGGCATAATGTAATGTATGGTGATGAAAGATGTTTTAAGTCTGTCTCTTATGATTAAGACAATCGTTTTCTAAAGGATTCTAACGGATTGTGAAACTTACGAGTTTACATAGCAAAATTATAACTTCGGAAGTAACTCTGTTTGCCCGTGAAGTTTTCCCGTGTAAACCGTAAAAGAAATTTTGATTAAATTTCACAAGGAGATAGATTGCATTCTGGATAATGCGAAACCCTATATACATAATTTTTGTATTGTTTTTTATTTTTTGTGTTCAGCAAATGGTATATTGTACCTATTTTTTTACCATTTTTAGATAAGATTTTTTTTTTATTAACAAATAATGTCTTGTCTCATATTACGCATGCTGAGTTAGCCTGTGTCCTTAAATTAAGATAGTTGTATGCACATTGGCTTCCTAATAAATAAATTAAACCTTATATATATATCCCACAGATTTTTTTTACACGACTACACTTACGAACACGGTTTCGGTTATCAAAGTTGGGGGCATTAGAACTGAGCAATAATTTGTAAAACTCGAAACGTAAGTCAATAAAATGCTTACACGCATAACGAGGGATACGTACTTGGTCTTGCGCACGAGATAAGTAGTCACGCTCCGTGCGGTAGTACCATGAAGTGCCTCCTAGAAATGGCGGCTGCTTTCGCATTCATCGCTAGCAACGAACTGCAGCGAGCAAGTTCAAGGCTGGTCGGCTCCCGCTTCCCATTGCATGTGCATACGCATTAATTCAACTCACAGCCGACTACCACCATTGTCTATCACTCGAGTCGGGGTCACGGACCCCATGAAGTATTAATGACACTATTGTGGCCAGTTATACGGCCTATTCTTTTATTTCTGCAAACCACCTGCCGCTGAAGATTAACTTTACATTGCTGCAAATACTGGTGCCGACTGTACACCAAAATAACTAATAAATTTGACGACCTCCGTTGCGCAGCGCACGCGCTGACGCATTGTAAAGTTGGAGGTCCTGGGTTCGATTCCTGGCTCGAGTCTGGTCTGGTGGGAGGCTTCGATTTAGCGTTCCGGCACGATGTCGCGTAGAACCCGATTAGGAGTATGGGTGTACCATCCCCCAGCAGGTTAGCCCGATACCATCTTGACTACATCATCACTTACCATCAGGTGAGATTGCCGTCAAGGGCTAACTTGCAGTGGATAAAAAAAATATATATGCGGCCTATTTATTTTTATTTTGTGCTGCGGATTAACTATTCACAACCAAAGAATGGAAGTCCGGATTACTTTGTTTTGGCCTACTTTTTAGACGAGTGCATCTATATCATCACATATCAAAGTGACAAATTAAATGAAGAAATTTGTGTTTGAGTTTATCGACATCACATCGAGATGGGATATCATATCATTTATGACATAAAACTCTGTCAGAATACGGATATTCTGATGGTGGGAAATAATTTTCTGTGTTAAACTGCCGACACCATTTAATGAAGACGAAACACGCGTGGTTCGTGGACATTAAAGACACAGTTTAGTTTTTAGTAATTTATGTCAAAACTATAAGCAAGCCTCTGAGGAGGGAACAGTGAATTCAAGACACGCGTGACTTAATCGTAATTAGCTTAGGGCTCCACTTTATTTACGTATCGCTTAGTTTGACTTTTTGGGAGTAATAATAGCAAGAACTACGAGATTAAATACGATCACGTTTTTTGAGTGAAAACGAAGTTTTTTAACAGTTTATTTTCTCATACTATCCTTTGTCTGCGTGGGCCTTAAAAGGCACTTAGCTTTAAATGAAGTTGTGGTTATTTTGATATTTCAGCGTTTCATTGTGAACTGTCAAGTTTTATTACTATTTGTAAAGTTTATTATTCAGGAAGCTTTTAAAAGTGACTGACGGTTTTTTTTTTGTTTTATATGAACCTACTTCACGCCAACAGTATCGAATAAAGAAATGGTTTTAGTTTTAAACTTCTGCAATTAAGATGTAGTACCAACGAAGGACAGTTTAAATAATTAAACGTGTGAGACTTGTTTGTATATTTTAAACTGATTAGTGGCATGGGTATAATATAAACATCATATCCTTACCAGTTTGGCCCCCTGCTATCTAAGACTGCATCATCCCGTACTATCAGGAGCCCAACTTTGCAATTTTAATTGTGTCTCATTACTACGTTTGATTGATATTGATAATGTTTTTAAGACGCGCATCCCTGCGCATAAAACATCTGTTGAGTGCTGTTGTCTTACAAGTGGAAAGGCCCTGGTTCGATCCCTGGCGAATTAGGAATTTATAAATACATGGGGTAATAACTGCCATATCCTTAACAGGTTAGCCCGCTATTATCTTAGGCAGCATCATCATTTACCACTAGGTGTGATTGCAGCGAAGGTCTTACTTGTAGTAATAAAATAAACTTAAATTAAAATAAGAAACAAAAACACACACACACACACACTCAGAAATTTATACACAAACTTAAGATGAGATTGTTTTATTTTATTTCGTTTTCTTCATTAATTTTGGTTGTGCAAAATTGTTATTTATCAATCACTAGATATTGTGCTATAGATATTCGAAAGACACTGTATTCTGTAACACAGTTTAAACTATCTCAAAGAGACAGGTTTTCATACTAATGAATTATGCTTTCGATAATAAAGATTATCGATCGACCTTTGATACACTATAATAGTCATGGGCTAAGTTGACTGGAATAACAAATAAAAAAGGAAAAAAATGGTTGTGTGTTGAAAACCCGCATACCTGTGTCAAACTCTTAATTAATTACATCATCATCATCATGATCAACCCATTCTCGGCTCACTACAAAGCACGGGTCTCCTCTCAATATGAGAAGGGTGTGGCATAGTCAACACCGCTGGCCATGTGCATATTGGCAGACTTCACACGCCTTTGAGAACATTATGGAGAACTCTCAGGCATGCAGGATGCAGCATCCTCACGATGTTTTCCTTCACCGTTGCAGCAGGTGATATTTTAGTTGCTTAAAAACGCACATAATTTCGAAAAGTTAGTGGTGCGTGCCCGGATTCGAACAGTCGAGTTCTTTTTAGGCGGCTGACGCCCTAACCACTTGGCTATCACCGCTTAAACTTAATTAACTACATCCAAATTTAATCAATAAATACTGATAGATTGGCGGTTTTTCTGCATCCAAATTCAGAACAGATTCCCAGTACATAACTAACGCAATACTCCCAGACAGACAGCAGTGGGCATGTGACATGCATTCCACGGTGCGTCATCAGAGCCGCATGACTTGATCCAATGGTGTCGATAATCGTGACGCATGATCCCACGCTCCGTGGCAATTGTATACTACTTTATATATTGCAGTTAGGGTCAGTAATATTCGTGGTTTACGATACAGGACAATACAGGTGACATATAGGTACATACTTTATTGCTGTATTATATTTAGTGTGTGTGTGTGTGTTAGAGTGTGTGTTGGTACTGGTACGGTTTGCGTTCTCCATCACTTTTGTGGCAGCAAACTACTTTTAATTGTGGAAATATCTAATCTTCTTACAACTATCCAGAGCTACCTATTTTTTCTAAATTGTCGGCTCATTGATTGTAATAAAGCTTTGAGTACTTCTTTTATCGTAAAACCTTATATCTATTGTTGTAACTTCATTCACGAAGCAACGTTCTCGTTAGGAACTTAAGCAGAGACTTATTCAGTACGTCTCTACGTCGCGGTTAGATATTTTATAGAAGCACGAAGTATATGATTTACAATGAACATAAGGTTTGTTATAATTTGTGAAAATCAAACAAATCTTAATGGTAACATTTGTAATTGCTTCAATCTTATTAACTACGCCACGTAGATTTTCCATATTTTTCAAGGTTACAGCTGGTTAGGTGAACTTATACGATTATTACTGTCTCGGAAAGCAGTTTTAAGCAAAGTTTCAACTAGTTTTTATAAAGCATTCAATACTTTTTAAGCAGTTAGGCTTTTAGTCCCTTTTTAACTCGCTTTTAGAACCACATTTATGTGTATGGTATCGCATTGAAATTTTCAATGTGTATGGTTCAAATGAAAATGCATTAGCTTGCTTTCTTGGAGTTAATCTAAAGGTGAAGCCAGGAGGGGCGTAGTAGAATTCTTCAGTGGCCAGTACTAGTAAATCCCTAAAGTTTCAGTTTCGTTTGACAAACCTTAAGTCCCTTTTTCAATTTTTAAACCCTTTTTTTTACTCTTACACAAACCTAAGTGACATTCATACAACTGAGACAAAAAGAAGGATATCATATTTATTTGAATCCCTCAACCGGTGTACTCATACAGTGAAATCTGAAAGAAATTACAGATACAGTCGGGTGAAAATGTAAAGGACATTATGTTAATGCAATTTAATTTATTCTCATTCACATTCGTTGCACCCGGAAAATCGTCGAAACCAGATCGAGTCTGCAAATTCACCAGCCAACTGGTAACCCTACATGAATTTAACACAAAGGTGTGAGTTCATCGAATTCACGGTTAAAATTAATATATCGGTCAAAATATGCATTCTTTTATTTTGGGTTAATGTGCCAACACTTGACAACTAATAGAATGTGTTTACATAACCTTATATGAATAATTGTATTGAAGGTAACCCGGTTTACAGGAAGCGTACGTATAATTCATTCATTTTACGGTTTTACGTTATAACTAATGCGTAAACTAAGCATTGCTTATTACTTATTCGCCTAAGTGATGCGAACTGAGATTTTGTTCCTAATAATATATACCTATACCTATATTTTTATTGGCGATTATACGAGTACCCATATCTCTTTCTAGCTATACTCAATTGATATCGAATTAAATAAATTATCTTACGCAATTCTCATATTTGTACAATCTCTGTCAAATCGGCTTTTTAATAAACTCTTATGTCACGAAGCGACGCGCGCTTTACATGTATGTAGCCAAACGCTGTAAATGTGTGTGTTTGTGTAGAAATTCTTCACGGGCGTCATCGTCGCTGCGTACTACACACATATTCAAACGTGCTTGTACTTTGTGCGGTAAAGTACTGTATCTGTATCATAAAGTACTGTATCACAAGTGTATTAGGTGTATTAGATAGATATATACGAGTACACTATGGTACGTAACTATCATATTTCTTATTTTTGGGTAGTTGATATGCGCTTGAATTACAAAAGAATGAATTAATTAATGAAAATAAAAAGGGAATAAATAAAACATTATTATCGATCTATTAAGAATTATGATAATTAAGTAGTTAATTCTTACATTGATTTAAAGCTACTGTCATTTAACAGCAAATACGGAACCAATGAACAATATTAATAAATCTACTCGGAAATAACATAATGACAAAGTAGTTGGCAATCGTAGTCCAATAATGACATCTAAATAAAACCTTTCGGGAACGCCCTGAGTATAATTTACGTTAATAGCTGTCACTGTATTTTCAGTTTTCTTTTTATTAGTTTGAATGAATAGCACAAACTATAATAAAACCTACGTAAGCAATAATGGGTCAATTAACATGATGTTTTTAGTGTAGTCTTGTGCCTTTTATTTTGTACCAAAGAACGCCTTTTCTTTATATAGACTAGCGCTTGATTGCAATCTCGTCTCATGTTAAATGATTGAGCGTTCATGCCTTGATGCCTATTTGGTTTAAAAGTTATCATATTGATGGGGATAATAGAAGTTGGAAAGGTATTCCAGATCTTTGCGTATATTATAAATGGGGCAGGAACGCGTTTTAGGTCTGTGTACATGATATAGGA
The DNA here is from genome assembly GCA_928268935.1 of Lasiommata megera. Classification (NCBI taxonomy): domain Eukaryota; kingdom Metazoa; phylum Arthropoda; class Insecta; order Lepidoptera; family Nymphalidae; genus Lasiommata; species Lasiommata megera. The sequence continues at coordinate 9,664,966 of OV743325.1, read as the reverse complement.
ACCCGCCTAAAATTCTGAGATAATCGACCATATTGAAATTATGATGACGAGTTGATAGGGTTACCCTATAATTCATGTCAGTGTCAGAGCCTTAAATAGTATGCATAACAATGAATTATATTGACAGATATAAGCATATCATTTAAGGTTACTACACCTAAACCTATCGATGCCTGCTAGTTATATTCGTACTAAGGGTAGGTACTTCGAATATTGCGTTTCTAACAAAATATAAATAAGTAGGCCAGCACTTTTAAATATAAATCTTATATAGTGCTCCTATATTATTTTTATTTACAAACACACAAAAGTGCGTGAAGCGTTTATAGCCATATCGTGCCAAAGAAATGAGATTTTTTAGGATAAAAGTTATAAAAAGTTGTTTTTTTTTTAATTTACTTTATGTTACCTTTATAACTGAGATACCTAATATTAGTCAATGTATTGAACTGTTTACCTTATGCTTGATCGCATGGAGTTACTGAGAACACTTTTTGATCCCTTTAAGTCTTCTAGTTTATATAATCATGACCTTCAGCTTGAATACCAAATATTCTTATCCGTGCGTGTCGACTGTGATAAATGATATAAGTTATGACTCCAAAATTTGGTCGCCTAGTATAAGAAAGTTCAAAGTGCTATAGACTGTGAAATGGTGCCTTTCCACCAAAAGTGTGTAGCTATGAATTGCGATAGTTCAAAGCTACGAGAGAGTAAGATTGATGAGCGTGAGTTCACATTCAGCACCCTGCGTCTGGCCAATCATATGTCGGGGCTGTTTAATTAAAATCTTGTTATTATATGACTGAAGGACACAAACTTAAACGCAAGTTGGACCCTTTCGCTTAGCACGTATTAAATGCTTCGTGAAATATGCGTTATGCTTTCCACCAACAAATTCACAGCTTCTTTCAAACGGACGAACAGATAGCGACACACGGTTGAGATGAAAAAAAAACACAGACAAAAGCACTAGAATCGCTTCATAGATTAATTAAAATTATTTTCCATATATCGACTTCGACTATTCACTTAAATAATTTTACTGTAGTTCTCGTCATCATCATCATCATCATCATCATGATCAACCCATTACCGGCTCACTACAGAGCACGGGTCTCCTCTCAATATGAGAAGGGTTTGGCCATAGTCCACCACGCTGGCCATGTGCGGATTGGCAGTCTCACACGCCTGCAGGTGCAGGTTTCCTCACGATGTTTTCCTTCATCGTTGAAGCAAGTGATATATTAATTGCTTAAAAAGGCACATAACTCCGAAAAGTTAGAGGTGCGTGCCCGGATTCGAACCGCCGACCTCTGATTAGGAGGCTGACGCCCTACCCACTGGGCTATCAGTTTATATCAGGCAGTCAGGCTTCGCAGTTCGCGTCGCGGACCAACAATAAAAATTTCGGTAATTTGTGCTCAGGATGGGGGAGGCGGTTAGCTTACTTTTGAAAATAGACAGCCTTATTTAGTTTTGACTTTATAATAACGCAAAAGTATGCTAACAATTTGTATGCAAGTATTTTAGGGATGTTTTTAGAACGTTGGTTTCCATCAGCACTTAGCTAGGCTGTAATAAGTTCGTTATATCTGGACACATACTTTCACAGTCAAACATGCCTGGTTAAAAGGCAGCTGTATGATTGGGTTTTATTGGTATAATTTTCTTGGTCTTTGTGTAATCCTGTCACTTAAACTGTTCATTTGCCATTTTGTTTGCACGAATCACATCACCTAGTTATATATAGGTAACTGAATGTATGTTTGATAATATGATGGATTGTGTTAATTCAAAGCATACAATAATTAAAAAATGGTTTCTGCAAGTTCTTTCCATACAAGTATTCACCCGATTGCGGTGTAGCCGAACGTAGGTGTAGGTGTAGCGTAGACGAAGCGGTGATGGCCTAGTGGTTAGGGCGTCAGCCTCCTAATCAGAGGTTAGCAGTTCGAATCCGGGCACGCACGTGTAACTTTTCGGAGTTATGTGCGTTTTAAAAAATTAATATATCACTAGCTTCAACAGTGAAGGAAAACATCGCGAGGAAATCTGCACGCCTGAGAGTTCTCCATAATGTTCTCAAAGGCGTGTGAAGTCTGCCAATCCGCACTTGGCCAGCGTGGTGGACTGCCAAACCCTTCTCATATTGAGAGGAGACCCTTGCTCTGTAGTGAGCCGGTAATGGGTGGATCATGATGATGATGATGATGATCCACCCGATTCACACCGCCACAAATCGAATCCTAGCTCTTGGTCATCGTAAACTAAGTCGAAACGTGTATTGCGATACGTTGATTCGTTTAGTTTCTGTTATTCAATTTGCAGCTTTGGCAGTGCCAATTTGCTCGTTCTAGTTCGACGCCCTTGTGAACTGCACTGTTTATTTTTGTGCTCTCACATGTTGTGCCCGCGTCAATATTTAGGTTTTGTTTCGTAAGGATTCCTAAGTACATGTTGAACAGCGCTAACCAAAATGGAGTTTTGTCAACAAGGATTGTTTGAAAATGCCTAGCCTATTAGTATTTATAACTCCACTTGCAGGGGTTTCGTTAAGAGTTTTTGACTTCATGGTGCAATAAAGATCGCCATCAAATTTAGGAAATGGGAAATTCTGAATGCTGAAATCTATGTAGAACAGCAGAAAGCTCTTCTTAAAAGAAAGAGATAGAAGGTGAACTTGATACACTTAAATACTCTAATCTTACATAAACTGATTGTTATTTAATTCTATTGTCCTTTAAAGTTAGATCGTTAGTTAGTTTACAATTTAGCCCTTGACACGGCAATCTCACCTGATGGTAAGTGATTATGCAGTCTAGGATGATAGCGGGGGAACCTGTTAGGGGTATGGCTAGCCCATACTCCTAATTGGTTTCTACGGGACATCGTGCGTAGATACCAATTAGGAGTATGGGATAGCGGAACGCTAAATCGCTTGGCGATACGTCTTTGTCGGTAGGGTGGTAACTAGCCGAAGACCAGACTCGAGCAGGGAATCGAACCCAGGAACTCCAACTTAATAATGGACAGCGCACTCGCTGCGCCACGGAGGTCGTCGTTTTTATCCTCATTCTAAAGATTTTTGGTAAATCTCTTAATATCAATCAATTAACCTAACCTAACGTAACGGCGGAACTTACATATCTACCCCAACCTAAACTAGATACTAGATTCAGTATTATCACGCTTATTTCGAACTAAATGCTACTACCCGAATCCGTGGTTCCACGTGACGGATAATGGGTTTTGCAATCGCGTGTTGCTACGAATGTTTATTTTGTTTGTCTCAAACAAATCTCGTTTTATGCGCATGGAAACGATTTGGTGTGTAATAAAAAGGGTTCTGTCGCTATGTAGGCGTACCGCGTGTAATGGCGTTCAGGCTCTACTTATATTAAATTGGAAATTTTACGATCTTAACGTAGAGCAAACGTAACGACCAAATTTTTAAATAAATAAGCCATTTCATCCCAGACGTTCATCCACCCGAGCCAAACGCTAAAACAAGGTTTAATTCTTTCTTGAAGCCAATAATGCACTTGTTAACCCCCAGAACAGAAGTTGAAATCTATGTTGATTCTATCAGCTAATTTTCACATATATAACTACGACATGAAACTTTGATATGCAAAAGAATAATGAAAAATGGGTGTTTAAAAGTTCCTTTATGAATACCGGTTGGAAGGGTCTCTGGTACCACGTATACTACCATGACTGTTATCATAAAAGGATAGAAAAAAACTATCACCAATATCGTTATCGTAAGGCAATAATTGTATATTTGTATTTGCTCAATCAAAGATGGTTTGATTTTTAATTAAAACATTCGGACTTTGCTCAATAAGGTATGAGATCATCTATTTGAAAATATGGTTAACTTAATTCAGAATGGTTATTAGGATCATTATAACCGGGCGTAAGAAAACACTTAATCGTTGGAGAGCTGAAGTAAAGCTGCTTCAACTTAAAAGAGAGAGGCGGCTAGGCTAAGTTGTGGAGGCATCGTTGTACATGGAGTCACATTGTCCCAAGCCGCCGTATCGGCCGCGCGTGAACCGGCGCACGCGCATTGTACCGCGCATAGCTACACGAGGCGTATTATAAGTGGCGATCAATAAGAAACCCCTCGATAAAAACTGCAGTGTGTAAATTCCGTAGGTAATGGTGCACGTCGGAATGTCGTAACGATTTTCGATGTCGTGTTTTTGTTGTGCTCTCCATCGCGTTTCTATGTTTGCTGCATCAGTTTTTCACCGTCTCGCTACCAATGTATGCATGTTTGTGTACAAAACAACACATTACTTACAATCATATGCATTGAAGTGGAATTTTATTTCAATTAGTATTGACGATGTAGCGAAATTCGTGTTGATTATATTTTCCGATGAACCATTACAATTGATACAATAAGAAATATAGCCTGACTTATGAAGATTACAATAGTACCTCCGATACGAAATTCCTAAAATTATTATATATCTTTTATGTAAAAGTGATAGCGTTATACTAAAACTCATTTATGAGATGAAACTTAGAGTAAGGTATTACTGAAAGAGTCATTTTTATAAACCTATATATATCGTTTATTTTCAAAGTAGATTAAGTACTTACTAATATAAAATTTGTAAAGTATGTTTTTTATATAAAGATCTTTGTTTAAAAAGTTCTTTGAATGGCACCCCCTTTTGTTAAAATTAAAGTTGTACAAGCACTGTCGGCGAACAAAGTTTTGCATAACTTTATACCATTTTAGGCATACGACCATAAATTATGATCATCGGTGAGTTTGCGGAAATTGTTATAAATATACTTGAACTTGGGCATATGGTTCGCACACACATACATATAGGACATGGCATACAGATAAACGAACTGGTAATTCACCCAAGTGAAAACGGGAGATCTCTTTTCGTTCTTCTTTCGATTAATCTAAAAATCTTTTATGGTATGTTCTTTCTGACAGCGGTCGTCACACAGCCTTCATAAAGTACCTTATTTTAAATAGGTACACTTAATAGATATGTAACAGTAAAGAGTAGATAAAGACCTACTAGTCATACTACTCCGTGACTTAAATTTTTAGGACAGACATTACTTTTACTCTTTTAAAATTTATAAATAATTGATTTTGAAAATGTGCTAGCTACGTTTGCTTGTACATCAATTCACAATTTGAAATTGTTTGAAAAGTACATGACTTTTTGTATCTCTTTTTTTTTTGTTTGATTTATTTGTTTTATCGGAAATCAAATTTTTTATGAACGATCATGTTTCTTTATTCACTGAATTTAATCTTAAATACCTTTGTCGGTTTTTACGATAGATGCTGTTAATTTATGTTAAGCTGTTCAAAAGAAGGTACATATAATATCTACATACTATCTGAATGATTGCGAATTTCGTTCGTGACAATTAATATCTAGTGACTTTAAGACAAATTGACTATGAATTTGAGCCAAATCGTAATATTTCTGCTGAATTATTGAATTGCATTGGGCAACGTTTTTGGCATTGCAAAATGTTTGTAGGCAGTTGAGGCAGCTTATTTGGTTAGCTAATCAGTATTTATGCCTAGACCATATTAATTCCGGAGATAGGTACTTTACAACATCATAAAAATAAATGTTTATATATCTACAATTGATCCCATTTGGGTTCCATTTTGTGAAATCACAAGAATATATAGATGACTAAAAACTTTCTCATCTGTTTTCTTCTTGTGTTTTTAATGTGTTAATCCTTTGTGTTTCAATCGCTTTAGATTTGAGTAAGAACTTTATAAACTTTATATGATTTATAAATCTTCAGACACAATTTGTAACGGTACATCTGGAAACGTATGTTTCAGAATGATGTACATACAGCATTGGAAAGTTGTCCTACCACACCAGAATTCATGGTCACATTAGTATTTTCCATCATATATGTCTAATCTCCTAATCTACATAAGAGGCACTTTAGCAATGTTTTGCTAACGGTTTATTTATTCATTTCCTTTCCAACAACAACATGATTAAATACCTAAACAACTCCGCTTTTCTGCAAATAGATTCTTTATTTTTGCAGCTTAACTAGGGCTTTGTGAACATGGAATTAAGATATTTGGGATAAAAAGTAGCCGGTATCGTTCTAAAATATATTGCCCACTTTACATATTTTACCGTAATAAGACTTTCAAGGTTAATATTCGGAAAACACCAAATTCATGCTTAATAAGGTAGCACCTAAATGTTCCTCATACATACCTATTTTACTTTCTGGTAATAACTAAATACCCACTTATCCAATTTATATTCATACTTTCGTAGACCTTCGTTCATTATTTTGGGGTATGGTAGTTAATAAATGGACTGGAATGGAATTTCCCCCTCGTGGGCACACCACCATTATTATCCTGTTTCAATAATTTTGGGAGGTATTTATTTATCCTTTAACTACCTGTTGGTAGCTTCATCTACGCACCAATAATTGTTAAAAAAAATCCTATTTTTCAATACTCCTAATTGGTTTTTAAAATGACGTCGTGCTGAAACGCTAAATCGCTTGGCAATACGTCTTTGGTAGGGGTCTAGCTTCGTCCGGGAAGTATACAACGGGTCCCCCGGGCGTCCAGTAAAACCAGCGATAGGGTCATGCCGTGGTGGTTTTAAGTTCGGGTAGACCACCCATGGGTGGGTGTCCCACATAACCTCCGTCCTGCCCAAGGGACGGAAGTAGCTATAAAGCTTTTCCACCACGACAAAAAAAAGGGTGGTAACTAGCCACGGCCGAAGCCAGACGAGGGGTACCTTTATAGGCATAACCTGTATGACTCAGGGCTTATACTTATTAAAATCTTAAGAACCCTTAATAAATAGCTAAGAGAATTTTATAAGAAGACGTGCATACCTTTATCTTTACAAATGTATCTCAAGTAATTTTGCATACGGGGTACATAAACCTATTTGCATGCTCGGATGACTGTACGCTTTCCGAGATGGAAAAGGCACTATTTACAACTCATATTCTTGCAATCTCATGTCACATCTCAACGGCGCTGCGCTGTTTAATAATGCATTTTATTACTTGAAAAGGCTTCGTGCAAGCAACCATTATTTTAATAACAACTGTTGTACATATAAGCGATCGCGATCGTGCCCAAGGCGATCACGACACTGCTCTATGGGAGGAAATTTGATCCGCACCTTTATGGGTCAGAACAAGACTAAAGGCTTCTTGTTGGACTCATTATAATGCTGACTTATCACGGGCAGTGTTTGTGTGAGATATGCTTGTTAACGTACGCAGGGAGCCGCTGGATACAAGCGGCCCAACACCGTGGCCATTGGAACTCCCTACAAAAGACCTATGTCCAGCAGTGGACGTCTATCGGTTGAAATGATGGCGATGATGCGACGGTTAGCAACTTTATGGCATTTTCCATCCGATTGTTAATAATTCGTACGCACTCTTAGCAGCTACCCTTCGAATATTGGTTTCATGATTTATATAGCGCACGAACCGGTCTTGAGGTCGGGTTATTGAACTAATTCATGTTAAGCCCAGCCGTCCCGGTAACGTACCGGGCACAGAAGTATTGGGACGCCACGATGTATAACGGTCTTGACGATTTTCGGTTCGTTTGTCAATGTATATAGTTTTATGTAATGTAGGATGCTTTTATACTTTCTGAATCAACCTGTAGCCAGCCTACTACCGAGCGAGAGTCTCGGGATGATAAAGGTTTAGCCCATAGTCCATTACGCTGAGTATTGGTTTACTTTGAGAGCATTATTGAGAACTCTAAGGCATGCAGGTTTCCTCACGATGTTTCCTTTCTTTCGCTGAAGTGATATCTAATTAAGAATTGCTTCGTGAAAAATTTTAAAACGCACGATATACCGAAAATCATTAATTATAACTTTAATTTCTCTAATTAATTTAATTATGATAACAAAACCCGGTATTAAGTTAATCTTATAGCTAAAAAATAAGCACTCCTTTTCAAAATATTCGCTTTTTGCGTTAATTAGGCTGATTATTAAAGAGGGCTGTATAAAATAAAGTTACGACCCATTACTATTATCAGATTTAGTTCGTTCAGGTACTTTGCAAACCTTTTTGGTTGCGCCTCTGTTAGACTCTTCGCCATTCCTAATTCAAATAGCACCCTTAGTTCAAGTACAGTTCAAATGAAATTTTTTACTGATCAAATGATGTAGGATGTTTAAGACGCATACTACCTCATTTGATCAGTACAAATTTTGAAACGGGCGGCTCGTGATATTTAACTCCGTGAGAGAGCTCCGTAAGAATGCGAATTGCTTTATTTGTCGTATGAATGGAACTTGTATATTAGAACGCTGTAGGCCGTTGTTAGATGAAAGCTCTTTTATACCATCTGCGCGCTTGTCTGATGCGGTTTGATAAATGGTTTGGCATTAATGAGCTTGCTTTGATGCAATTAGGGTTTTGTTGGGAAATATGTATAAGAGATATTGCTTGATATGGTGCGAGTAGGTAGTTATGTTGCATTATGTGGGCGGGGGAACATCAGTACCTATTTCTGCGAAGGCTGTTAGGATTGGGAAAGTGCTGATGGGTCAGTCGGGTGGCAGTGACTTCAGGAATTCGTACCTTGAGCAAGTTTTAACAAAATGGATTTCACTAATTACGTAGCCTGTGATTTTTTGTGTTAGCATTTTTATTGCTATTCCTGAGCTCCTTGCTAATTATCATATTAAAACACTTAATGTGCTCCATTTGTTAGTGTATTTTATCCGCCTTTAATTATTTAAAATATCATCAATAACCGGAACCACTCGTTACATATATTACATATATTATATAATATGTAACGAAAAATAAAATTTTGAAATCGAGTTTTTGTCATGCTAAAATCTGGAATTATCAACTGAAGAGTTTGTTTTTATGTCTGAAAAATCAAAACATGCAAAATTTGCACGATCGATTATGTTATAAACTTATATACTCATAATATATGTTTAAATAATATTTATTAAGTGTTTTTAATTTCATTTCATTTAGTAGCTTTATGACAGTGAAGCGGTGATAGCCTAGTAAAGCGCCGATAGCCTAGTGGTTAGAGCGTCAGCCTCCTAATCAGAGGTTGGCGGTTTGAATCCGGGCACGCATCTCTCACTTTTCGGAGTTATGTGCGTTTTAAAAAAATTAAAATATCACTTGCTTCAACGGTGAAAGAAAACATCGTGAGGAAACCTGCACGCCTGAGAGTTCTCCATAATGTTCTCAAAGGCGTGTGAAGTCTTTCAATCCGCACATGGCCAGCGTGGTGGACTATGGCCAAACCCTTTCTCATATTGAGAGGAGACCCGTGCTCTGTAGTGAGCCGGTAATGGGTTGTCCATGATGATGATCATGACAGTGTAGATTACGACAATATTCGTTTTCACAAGAAAGTATCATTTAGCAAATTAAATTTAGTACGCTTGCGGCTGTGAAGGAGAGTGGCACGCGCTTACTTATGAAGCGATAAATTGCATCCACATTAATTCATTTTATTTATTGTTAATTAGATTTCGCATACTGCGAATATATGCGATTGTTTATAAATTTACCTTCACTAATCGTACTAAGTATACCTCTTTAAGTAACCATATTTAGTACCGAGTGCATTCTGTTAAATCAAAATCGGTGACGTAAGAAATAAATAGTTTAATGTTCGTTCTAAGTCATGCATAATTATAGGATAGTAATGGAGACTAAAATTTTGTTTTACATACACATCACCATCATCATCATGATCAACCCATCACCGGCTCACTACAGAACACGGGTCTCCTTTCAATATGAGAAGGGTTTGGCCATAGTCCACCACGCTGGCTGTGTGCGGATTGGCAGACTTCACACGCCTTCGAGCACATTACGGAGAACTCTCAGGCGTGCAGGTATCCTCAAGATGTTTTCCTTTAACGTTGAAGCAAATTACATACACAATAACATTAATTTATATAAATTAAAAAAAACACATACAAACCGATATATAGTACTGCCTATAGCAAAAAAGCTCCGGATAAAAATAAACCGCTGTGAACTAAAATCTTAAGTCGTTCTGAACTAAAGTCTTTCTTTTCTTGTAATAAAAAGAGCCCAAGTATTGAACGCTCTCGGGCTTTTGAAGTTCTGAACATTAGTCTTTCTCATAAAGGCGTTTCTAAACAGACAAGCGGAATGAGAGACCGTCCGCGTTTCGTATTAAAACCCGTCCCTGACATAATAACCTGACATTAGCCTTGAATTAAGACCGACTTACATCACGGGGTTCATACTTTATGAGTGACTTAAGTTTCACCATTAAAAACTTTGTGCACTTAACTATTGCATGGAATTCATAATGATCTGTACACAGAGCAATATGTTAGGAAATGTAGGTAGTTCGAGAGTGTTCGGCATGATTAATTCATCAAGAGTGAATGTGCCATTTTATCTCGTTACCATTAACAAACAAACAATAAACCACAGGCTAGACCGCTCCTATTTTAAAGTGTTTTTTTTTGGGCTATCTCACCTGGTGGTAAGTGATGATGCAGTCTAGGATGGTAGCGGGCTAACCTGTTAGAGGTATGGTAAACCCACACTCCTTAATTGGTTTCTACGCGGCATCGAGCCGGAACGCTAAAAAGCTTGGCGACACGTCTGTATCGGTAGGATGGTAACTAGCCACGGCCGAAGCCTCCCACCAGACCAGACCGAGAAATCGAACCCAGGACCTCCAACTTTATAGTGAGGCAGCGCACGTACTGCGCCACGTCGTCAAAAGTAAAGTGAATCATCATTCATCACTTTCCAACATGTGAGATTGTAGTCAAGGGCTAACTTGTAGGTGAAAAAAAAAAAACCAAGAGTATGCGATATTAATGCGATACCGTGAAAGGGACGTTCTCTCGGAACTATGAAGATATTATGTACTTAAACGACTTAGGATATAAATTCGCTCGAGTGCGTTCGTTCCCCGAAGTTGTAAAGACATCCTGCGGACGCGCAATCCCGTCGTATCTTTCCTCTCTCAAGCTTAACAAGATATACAGGGTGTTACGTACAAGGTTCCGTAGGCGAGTATTTTTTTTGCATAACGATCAATGGATTTCGACGTAGTATTCGGTAAAGTGAACAGAACATAGTCTTTTGATGGACAAAATGTAGGTATACAAATATTTAACAAAAAAAAATATTTACCCGAACGCACTGTAATATGATAATTATTACAAACTTGCACTGAGACAACGATTAGAGATAATGGATAACTTTTATTCACTTTTATTACTATAATATTGTATGTACTATGTACTAGGCTAGTAAATAATGTAATTTATATTTATATTAAGAGATAGACAGACACTTAGGGCCATTAAAATAAACAAAGCGTAACGTCGGATAAATAATGCAGTGATTTGTCTCGCTCTTATGTATGAAAGGTGAAGTATGAAAAAATACTGCACTATTATTGCTACGATATGAATGAACGATATAAATGACGATTTAGATATCATAAGAATCAATGCACCAATTTTTATCAATAGAGGTATGCTCTTTTGTAACTATGTCTGAGCACAGACCTCCTCTCTCGTAGGAGATAATGGTAGAGCATATATAAAGTCTATATCTATAATACAATAATAAAATGCATATACAATATTGTTATTAAATTATCTCTATTTTGAAAAAAATATATATTTGTGTATATACATAATACAAGCGAGTGCGCTATGTGTAAGTGTATACACTTACTATTACTTTGTTATTTTCTTTCTATTTTTTTCTGTTTTTTCCTATAAAAAGAACATTTATCTAGGTACTAATTAATTCATTATTGATAATAGCGCACTCGCTTCTCCAATGGTAGTTGGAGCTGAAACGTCTGTTATTCCTTGTTAGTCATTAGAACCGGGAACAAGGCATAAAGGTTTAAAATTAATATCCTTTTTGGCCTTTGCTGAGAATTTTCAGAGAAAAAACCCCAATAAATCCATCTGGGATCCGTAATCCTCGTGATCCGTAGTCGTCAAATTTGCTAACCACTGCACGGCTAATGCACTAAAAAATATAGCAATGCATTAAATAAATAAGAACAGACATTTACTGTAGTTTGATTCGGTTTAAGTTATATGTTCATTTATATAATTTATTTCTTCAATTTAAATTTATTTTCGCAAACTTTAAATGATAAATATACTAACGATACTTTATTAAAATACTAAAACTTAATATATGCATATTGTAATGGTCTTTATTAACTCAATGAGTACATAGTAATAGTTTCCCAATAGATTAGACAAATCTAAAGAGTAATCTTTGTTATAGACGTCGATTGAATAATACATTGAAGCTGTATTCCGTGGAGCTTTTCTCGAGTCAGTAAACCCGTAAATAGGTATATAGACATTTACTTTCAATCCCTTTTAACCTTGCATCTTTATACGCATTGCGTTATGTGCTTGAAATATATTTAAAAGCGCAAAAGGAAAAAAACAAAACTATTTAGTGGCAATTCACTTACGTTCCGCGAAGCCGTAAATGCATCCTGTAGACGGTCGGGCCTGTCCTATCGTAGACTTTTAAGCTTAGTTTGATATGTGTAAAACTTTTATCCGTCCATTCTGCCTTGGATGTGTTCTCCGTTCGTTTAACTCAGACGATATAGATAAAATTATCTATGTAGTTTTAAAAAGATGGTAGGTATTTGGATTATAAGAAATGCTATAATTGTTAGTTATATTTTATCTTTGAAGCGTTAAAATAAACGCGTACGTATAAACTGGTTAAAAACGAAGCAATGTAGTAGATTTTCGGAATTTAAATAATGGTTGGTAATGCTTTTACCTCTATATGTATGTAATGAGTGGTATTTTTTTCCCCAAAACTTTAAATGAGAGTCAATAGATGTGGCTGTTAAAAACCAAGCAATTTTGTTAAATGTTAGAAATATCTTTATATATAATCAAGAGTAAATATATAATTCTCAAATGTTACTCTTGTTGAGTTTCTGACAAAAAACAATACATACCTGACGACCTCCGTTGAGTAGTGCGTGCGCTGTCGCATTATAAAGTTGGAGGTCCTGGGTTCGTTTCCTGGCTCGAGTCTGGTCTGATAGAAGGCATAATTATATAGTTAGTACCCTTAGATCCCGGAGCCTCCCACTGTTTTTATGCTGATGGTGGCCACCGAGGGGGTTTTAGTGGGTAAAATCCCACATAACCCGAGCTTTTCCCCAAAGCAATAGTCGGGTATCTCACTAGGAGTTTTCCCCCCCGTAAAAAAAAAAGGAGGCATAAATATAGTTACTACCCTACCAATAAAGACGTGTCGCCTTGCGATTTGGCGTTCCGGCACGATATCGTGTAGAAAACAATAAGGAGTATGGGTATACCATACCCTTAACAAGTTAGCCCGCTACCATTTTGACAGCATCATCCCAGGTGAGATTGTCGTCAAGGGCTAACTTGAAGTGTATAAAAAAAAACCTACTAAGTAATTTTTGTACCGACCCGGAATCATTTAAAGTACCTAGTTGCTTACCACTAGACTATCGAAGCAGAGGTAATGTGATTATGATTATCCAACATTATTATATTTAAGTAATTTATATTTCATGCGCTCATTTGTGTGCAAATCGATTGGCGACTGTTCACTGTGGTTTGCGGACGTGACTCAAACGTGTACTTTAATTCGTATGCGCAGGCGCACCGCCTAGGAAGTGCATGTAACAGCGCGGAAAGCCGTGCGCGAAATTGTATTGACTTGATTAGTACCTCGGAGCGTTACTTTCGATTTCGGAACGTGTATCATATTATCGGGCTACCGCGAATTTTAGTAGCTTAGGTCATCGATCAACAAATAACTATACTCAAGCCAATTTGCGAGAAGGAGAAATGTAAACAAACCAGATTAGGGTCATCACGGCCACGGCACGGCATGCAAAAAAATGCTTAATCTCTTATTAAGGGACACTGATATATACTTGGCACCGGTTGATAGGTAACGATTTGTTATTTAACATTCTTTCTCCATATAAAGGTTTAGATCTTATTTTAAACGCGACAGATTTATGTCGAATACCTTTATTACGTTTGGACGGTTTTTTTTTTAATTTAGGCGAGACTAAGCACGCTTTATACCCGTAGATTTTCGTAGAAACATTATCGACGCATCAAAAACGTCTAGAGAAAATAATGCTTCAAGCACAATTTCACCACAGAATTGTCACAGTTGACATTTCACAATACATCATATGTATCGAACATGTATAAGAAAATTGAGTCGCAATACAGCCCTTTAGTTGATCCAAATAAAAATAAATTTCTCAATTATATTGGCTCGCGGTTATATATGAAGTGATTTTAATTATCATTGTCAAATGGATTTAGTGGTAATGTCATTGATTTACCGCTATCCGTAGATCGATCATTAATGCTCAAAAAATGGGACGGAAAAGTAGTGCACAAATAGCCACGCGTGCACTCCTTTCCCCCAGTGTGTGACAAGTTAGACGAAAATCACCGATTCTAACACTCGAGCCGTATAATCCAAATAAATTACAAAGCACTACGCGCCGCTATAGATAATATAACGGCCATGTCTAGTGTATTACACGGGTTGTAATACATCGATATACCGATATATAGGAATGTATAGTTAGTTGGTGACAAATTCTCGTCTGGTTTTTGTATGACGCGCTCTATCTACGGCTAGTGGTAAATCAATGGGCAATGCATATAATTAATAGGTAAGGTTGTGCAAGCACGTTTGATGGTAGCACGTATTACGAGTAGGTGTATTATATTATTTAGTAAGTGTAGTATCTAGTATTAGTTGATCGATGGCTTTTCATGTATAATTTGTCTTGGAGTTACTCGTATTACACGCTGTCCCGCGTTTACTTTGTAAATCTCTTTGAGTATTCGCAGTAACTTAATATTTTGCGGTTTTGTTACCACAGTATACCACAATATGACCAAAACTGCGGGGCATTTTCTCAAGAAAATTCGTACTTAAAAACTGTCACGGATAAGCAAAGTAGGTACTTAAGTAGAAATCCACATAGTTTTTTTTTATCAATGAAGTCAGAGTCACTTTTGCGAGCGTTGAACTTAATGTTGAAATCTTCAATATTCTTCTTTCTATTCCAACTAAAACATTCAACATTCTAGTTCCGTTGCTCATATCACTTTCTTGTAGCGGTAAATTTTTACTACGACGTGACTGCGAAGTAATTAAAACGGTCCAAGAAAGCCTTATAACGTTTTTAACTGTAACCGCGTTACTTTTGGTAAAAAATTGGCAGATTGCGAATTGACGGCTCTATCAAAACTCGCTTTGAATAGTTCGACGACCTCGAGATAGCCTAGCAACTCGGAAAGTGTGTCAAATTTTTTGCACACAGCATTGTTGCAGTGGGATCAGCAGGATTTTCGGGTACTATGAAAGACAAACCATCAATCTCTACTTGTACTTGTAAATAATTTGTGTGTGTTTTTTTTAAATTAAACATAGTTCATTTTATCATGAAAATGTGTCTGAAGATAAAAGATTTTAAACAATTTCTAACCCGCAAAGGGTGGATTTTCATAAAGTTCTCTCTTGGTACATTGAAATGCATCGAGGATGCATCTAGAGAAATCTGTGTATCAGTCTGTCTGTCATTGACAGTGTTTAAAAAAAAAGAGATTCAAAATAAGCACTTTCTCGTGTAAGCAATCGATTTTATTAAAATCTCTATTAACTGCCAGTGAAATAAAATAAAAGAGCCGATTTTATTGTTTCGTGAACTTGATTCAACCAGAACCACCGTTAAGTGTGAACGTTCTGTTAGGGGAAATCACGGTTAGTAAAACTAATAATATCAAGGTCCCATTCAATTTGTTGGACAGTGAAATTTGTATTATTTACGATCTGGACATTATGACTGATTTCATACAATTGGTGCATGGGAATAAGAAACGTTTATTTATCACTCACATATATACTCATACTAATCTGTCAAAATGGTAAGTGATAATATATCATGCTGTAAGGCAAATCGCGCTGCGTAAATAATTAAACACATTATTGATTTGTAAGATGCTTTTATTGTAGCTGTTGTGAAGAATAGAAACCGGTAGAACATATAAAAGCTATGAGGTGCTTATTAGAATAGTGCGGTAAATTAAAGTAGTTTTCTTGGAATTGATCAAAGTAACAAAAGGAGATAAAGATGTTGCAGCAATTTGTCTCATTTTAACAATAAGTTAAGTTAAAGTACGCTCTATATAGATCTCAACCATAGTGTCTCATTAGTCTACTCCATCACTAGTAGACGAGCAAAGCCAGGGTTGGTCAACATCGTCCGATCCGGCATCGTCATACAACGGGTCCCCCGGGTGTCCAGTAAAACCTGCTAGAGGGATATGCCGTGGTGGTTTTTAGTTCGGGTATACCCCCCTTCGGGGGTGGCAGTCCAACATAACCTCCTTCCCGCCCAAGGGTACGGAGGTAGCCATAAAGCTTTTCCACCACGACAAAAAAAAAGGGTTGGTCAACATGTTCTATCATAAAAGGGGAGTAGATAATTGTTAGGTTCAATGTTCTGGGATTACCAACATCGGAAATGCTTAATGACTTATATTTAGATAGTGATAATTTTTCAACTACCATCACAAAGTAAAAACGTAGGTAGATTATATAATTAAAGTATCACCAAGGGTGATGCGAAGGTTTGTATAGCTCTTTTCTGTCTTTTGAAAATTCATTTAGGTTTTCACTTTACTTGAAAGAACCAATAAAATTGAGTGTAGTAAATAGTTTCTTATCGAGCTCTCTATCTTAATTGAATATGGATCGTATTCTACTACGCTCTTGTTTTTGGACTTGAAACATATCTATGTATATCTAGGTGACTTTAATGTCCGTTTTCTGTTTCTAAAAACCTCGTGAAAATTTACTTATCGACTTGATTTGAAATCGAAGTTAAATGCTCGCCTTATTTATGACCGGACGTCATTTGAGGCGGCGATTTATAATCACGGCGTTTGTGCTTCTATTGAGGTTTAATGTGTATTTACACCCACTACGGTACTTTCGAATTATTGGGTCAACACGATACGCTGCATACGGCTTGGGGATTACAATCCATTGTTAGATTTCAATAGCGTGTTGCAGCTTTATCTGTCAATCTATTTGACTGTTTGCATAGACTGCATGATTTACATTTTGATGTTTACAATATTCAATGGGACAACAATGTCGGCTACCTACTTCTCGGGTAACTGGAATTATTTTGTATATTATCTTTCAGTGTTTATATAAAGGATTAAGTCGTATTTAATCTATAGTCTTCTAAATTTATCTATACACAGGAACTGTAACGAAAAATTAATTATACAGTGAGCAGTAAGATATTTTTCTTTAAATTTTCATTTCACGCGAACGAAATCGCGGGCAATCGTTAGCCTGTATTGTTCTTCAGTAATTAAACATTTTGCAGTTACTAGGAGCTTATTTAATCGCCATAAACGTTTAAATACAGTCTCGTCGTTTATCATTGCTTTACTATACTATAATTGAACTGTCTGTCATTAATGTCGGAAGGTTTATGCAGTCGAGGTATTTATATGATTTGCAAGGACACATTCTATGTGATTTTTGTTATTTGTATTTGTTCATTGTGGATGGTTGGCTATAGATTTTTTTTCTGTTTCTCTTTTAAACATACCTACATTTTTTTTTTGTTTATTTTTATTTGTAAATTTCTTTTATCATGATCCAGCACTAATACAATAAACTGGACTAACGAATGTCTATTTATTAAACTGATTTGATAGCAAATGTTACAAATAGATAAGCGAGCGAGCCAATGAAATCAGAAGCTAGATTAGTTTCAGATATCAACTGGCAGTGTTAATGACCCTCACAAGGCTGAATGCCCCCTCGAAATGAATCTATAAAACCTTTTAGTTTTATGGATTCCGCTTCATTCCACAACAAAATAATCGATATTGAATATCTTTACGGCAATCGAGTATCGAGTACGAGCAAATGGATAAAGTGGAGTAGTATTCTTAAAGTATGTTTGTAATTCAGGCACATCGAGTCATGTAAATAAATAAAACTGATAAGAATGTTAACGTGGAAAGAAAATTCATAACGTATAAGTTAATATGTGCAACAACAACAATAACATGGGGAGCGGGGAGTGTGAGCTAAATGGTAAAATAGACAAAGTGAATCCGACAGAGGCTAAAAAGACTGAGTTTAGTGTTAAGGAAAAATGCCGTAAGCTACAGAAAAAACTTAAGAAGACTGATAAACAGAAGACTGAATCAAATTCGAAGGAGAAAACGATTTGGTGGAATCAATGCAGCAGTTGTAAGTAACACAAATTACTAAGAACTTAAAGTGTGCCGTTGAATTTAAGGATGTCCCTGTATTTGGAAGAAAATGTTAAATTAATATAATACCTCTGAACTTAAATATATTGATAGGTCTAAAAATCATTGTAAATTTGTGGTTTTCAATAAATGTAGGCCTGTGAATAAATTTAGTTAAATAATTTGTGCATAACAGAATAGGTAGAATTCAATTCTAATATTTATTAAATTTATTGTATTTA
This sequence comes from Lasiommata megera, assembly GCA_928268935.1. Lineage (NCBI taxonomy): Eukaryota > Metazoa > Arthropoda > Insecta > Lepidoptera > Nymphalidae > Lasiommata > Lasiommata megera. The sequence goes on along the minus strand of OV743325.1, from coordinate 9,646,353 downwards.
AAAGTTATTTCTTGACGGTGGACGGTGACGTTTTTTCTAATCTGGTGGTAAGTATTGATGCAGTCTAAAATAGTAGCGGGCTTACTTGTTAGAGATATGAATAAACCAATACTCCTAATTATCATCGGTGGCAACGCGACATCATTACCGAACGTTACATCGCTTGGCGACACTTCTTTCTTGGTAGATTACCACCTATCACGGCAGAAGCAACCAGACCAGTTCCAAAATCGAACCCAGTACATCCAACTTAATAATACAAAAGCACAAGCGCTGCGCTTTGGGATCGTCATTCTCGCTCTTCTCTACTTTCTCTCTCTACTTTTATATTGCTGTCTATATATCATTCTATTCTGTTAATATTTGATGTAGTAAAACAATAAAAAATATTTGTTTAGTATTCAGCCCTTGTCACTCAACTTTTTATTGGTTATCAATAAGAATGAAATAAAAAGCTATTATTGCAAGACCAACTGGCCCTCGAAGGGCCGTCACGCCTGTTACGCTCATTGAATCTACAATGAGGGGAAATTAGAGCATCAAGGTTCCAACTTTTGAAATCAACCAAGTACCTCCTGTTATTCAACGACAAATAATCGAGGCCAGCGACGCGACCTTAAACGTCGCCTTCAAATTATATGTGGACCCTTCTAATATTAGGAACGTGGAATTTCGACATTGACTTTTGCGAGGCATAACCCTAATTTCGAAACAAACCTTTGATTCGACCTCGCGCTACTCTTATTTTTATGGGCAATTAAGGTAATACAAGAAAAAGCAGAAGAATAATTCGTCTCGCTAATAAATTGTATCAATTTTGTGACAGACGAAAAATTTAGTTTTGTAAATATTATAGAAAATTCACGAGGTATAATTTTAAAGCACCAAGGCTGACTTTTAATAATTTGTTATTACTCTTGTTCAAATACAGGCTTATACTGAATTCTTAGGAAAGTCAACTTATTGCAATTCTCATAATAAATACAACGAGAAACGTAAAAGTGTGTCAGTGGAAAGCGCGAGAGAATCCCGTGAAATCTACACGCTAACACGACGCTAGTGTTCGAGCACCCCGGTATCCACTTTCTAAACGAGCTGCACTCTCAGTTTATGGTCCAGGAACTAGTGTCTAGACCGCATGAAAGTTGTCCGATACGTTTCCTTGTCTTGAAGATCAGGAAACATTGTGGCATCTTTTATTATAGCTTATATATGTGTATTTGCATTAGATACGCCTGTTCTTTCAGCGAATAATTTACTTTGTTTACACTTCCTTGTTTGTGGTTTAATGGTCGAGTTGCTTGAGTGTTTATTTATTCTAACATGTACATTAGCTGAATAATACTTTCGTTTGCTTGATTTGAAATAAGTTTTGTGTGCGACGCAACCTTAATGAAATGCTAATTTTAACTTTGTTATCATTGGGTCTTTATGCAATGTTGGTTGTCAAGCAATTTGTCTTCTAATTATTATTTAATATCAGATTTTGTTCAAGTTACGATAATTATTTTAACATGAAGGCATTGAACTTGGGAATATTATTTTGGTACTTTTAAGAGTTTTATTAAGATTCATAGTTAATATGTAACTGTACATATATTAGTATTGTATATTGATTAACGAGGGATATTATTATCAAGAGTACAAGTTGCGGAGTGTCCTATATATAACAAGACTAACATTATCATAGTATGTTCCGTTCTGTTGATGCCAAGGCATTCGATTATTTTAAATTATCTATTTATCCATTTTTTTACCTTTATACTAATAATCATATTATTATTCTGTAAGTTCTAAAATGTCGACGAAACGAAACGACTAAATAGGTAAAAACATAAGTAACCGAATTATTTGGTTGGGTTTATAAGTTGTATTTATATTTTGCTTTTGTTTCAGTAAGTGAAATCGACCAGTACTTATGGATGGTTGGTGGATCGGCAGGGGCGCTGGCGCTGACTGGGGTTGCAGCTGCGTCGGCCTTCTACCTCAGCACACGGCCAAAACCAGAAAAACCCTTAGTAACACTACACGAACAAAGCTTACTGGAACCGGTAAGGATACCAGATTCAGAAATAACATAATCTTGATTTTCTGGATTTTCTGAAGGTCATATTAAAATATTTTCGTAAAAGATTTTTAAAAATAGAAAAATCGTAAAATTTATTTTCTTATAACGTGTTGTGTAAGATACGCTACGCTGAACAAAAAACAACAATTTAGTGACTTCTTATCCTACCTATTATTATAAGAACAAATGTCAGTAATAAAACGGAACAAGAGAAAAAAAAATCTACGTTCCCGAGCAAAGAATATGAATAAAAATACAACTGTAATATCACCATGTTAAAGATTTTATATCTTCTCAGTAATTATTGACTACGATGATTTATCATAGTTCCTATCTACATCCGAGATGTGGCTGCAGTAATGTATACCTTACTCGTTCTAAAATAATGTATTTATGCACAAGAGCATAAAAGTCAGATTCAGTTTGCTTACCCCTATCGTAAACAAGAACTTTAAGGGCATGAGAAGTAAAAAAAAAACCAATATTGTGTAGTATGAAATTATTACCTACTTAAAATTAAACCATTTTAAGGAAGGCTGTATAAAGTGATTTATTGCCGCTAAATAATCAGGAAGTAAAAATTGAGTGGCATTTACCTTCCACTTGTTGTCAAGCGTATAAAAAGGATCTTATTTGTATGCGATAAGCTATTGAGTAATTGAATAATCATAAGACTAAGATAGAGGAGGTTCATATCCGATAAACAACCTATTCTTTGTATGATAAGTAATAGTATATCTGAAGGAGTAATGATCGATAATAGCTTCCGCTTTATTTTAAACTTTAACCAAACGATTAACAAAATATGCATCAGATATATTTATAATGTATATTTGATCTTAAATGTATTACTGAACCATTTCAGCTGAAATAATGTTTGTATCATTAAATCATATACTGAAATTGCGGAATATACTGTCGGCAATATTTCTCTTTATTAAGAAAAATGTAAATATTCAAGTAAATTACTTTGAAACCTCGCAAAGCCATAAGGTAAAATTGAAATTGTTCTGAATGTCAACGTAAAGGTCAATGATCGGTATGTTCTTATAACCTAGAGCTGTAAAATGTATTTATTCGTATAAAATATTTACTATTTTACATCTGATGTGTCATAATATGTGGTTATGACTGTTCCTTATATCTGGGCATCAAAGTTCAAGATGTTCCAAACTAAGATGCCGCTCTTTGAGTTGGCAGAGCGCATCTTCGAGCGGTATTTTTAACTCATTGTGCCAATAGCTGCCCAACCTGCTACTCTCATGTCAGTATTCAGAAGTCTCTAGTGAAAGTGACAAGATTGACTTGGACCTCAAGTTATATTGCTATTAAGCACATTCTAAGCCTATCGTTGATTTTGTGCCACCCGTGACAAAAGTGACCGTTAATTTTGACAGTACATTCGCAGTGATATAAAAAGCATAAAACAATGCTGGTTGCGCAATGAACCAGTGATGTGTAAATGATACAAAATTGTGGATAAGTGATAAAGGAGCTGTTCCAATGGCGTGCTGCAATTGCTGCATCGGTGTTGCACCGATTCGACCACCTATTCTATTGACTGACCAATCAGAATCTTTAAAAGTAAGGTTACCCCTATAAATAAATTCACAAGGCGATTGTAATCAAGATATCTTTCTATTAATTCTCAATGTCCGAGGTACTGAACTATATATATAATAAAACGCGAGTAGCATACGACGAGAGATGAAACGATGAAGCTATCTGACAACAAGTCTATAAATTAGGCTTAAAAAAAACTAATAATAAGATTTAATTGGAAAAATAGGTGCCGACCACACAGTAGGCGTCGTAAAATAGTGTAAATAAAGAAATTTTGTGATCGTGAGTCACTGAGAGTTGTGATGGTTGGCAAAGCTACCTCACATTACTGACTGAGGCCTTTTTGATGATTTAAATATCAAATATTAAATAGTATAGTTTATTAAGTTGTTGTTTTTTTCCCAACATTCTTTTTAAAACTAAAATAGAACTTGATTTAAGATCATCCTCATCCCACTGCTTGAAATCAAGCCTGGATACTGGAATCTTCCTTTGTTTTGCTATGTACTTTTTTATGTATTTAGACCTAGCTTAGCTTTCCATTATTCTATATTTGAATAGTATTAACTTCTAATTCAAATTGAAATTCAAATAATCTTTATTCAAATAGTCCTTTAAAAGGCACTTTTGACGCGTCAATGATTTACATAGTAGTGATTTGATGGTGATAACTACATTCGTAAAATTAAAACTAAAGCTATGAGGGTTCCAAACGCGCGCCCTGGTCTTAGAAGAAGCCCACAACAAACTTAGCCGGGTAGTAATGGTTTCTAAAACACATTTCATATTGATTTACGACTCTTGAAAACGTCGACTACAAATCCAGCATTTGTACGCATTACCATTAGCATAAAATTGAAGATATCACAATGTAGCAATGCACTACAAATATAATTGATTTTCGTTTACTGCCAAAAATATTTACTTTTCTATGGCAACTTCGCGTGGGCAATTAAAATGTCTAGTAAATTTTATAACAATGTGCCATAACTGTAAAGCAAAGTTAACGACCAGCATCCATCAGTAATAAAACCAGAGTGTAAAAGCATATTGACTGTCAATTTATAGCGAAACAATTTGCTCCACATACAACATTTAATATGGTAAAACAAAGTCTTTGAGGTCGATTTATTGTTGTTCTTTTATACTAAATTACTATTAAATATTAAAACTAATAAATACATTCACGCACAAACAATACAATATAAAATAAATTATGATATTTATCCAGTTTAAATCACAAATTTCCTGTACAAAACTCTTTGGACAAATTACGCTAACAAATCTTTTGCCTACGTCAAAATGCCTATAAACGATCTAGAATCACATGGCAACCATTTAAAAAAGTCATTGACATGTGACCTTAGGGAAAGCATTAAAATTGTTGGCACATTATTCAGAAAAGTCACGGGATGTAGTCAAAAGACTCGAAGTATAAAATTTTTAACACACAGAATTTCAGCAAATTTTACAGAATGCCAATGATTCGTAGAATCACTTTAAATTGTTTGAAAGTAGTAGATCTGACTGTCAACATATTTCATCTCCATGAGTACCTTTTGCTAAAATTACATTTTAGAAATAGTCCATATAATCAGCTTAGGGTAGCTTATGAGATCATTCCTTATTAATGTGCCTTGAAAGGCAATTAAGTGTGATTTTTATTAAATAAAAAATACATATCTCTATGAAGATAAACACGGCAGAGCTATCCGGATATTACTATCGATACATTCTTTCTTGACGTGCGATTGATTTTATATACGAATTGATTAATGGTGTTATTTGTAGATGTTTTTTTTCTTCAATATTTGGCACTTCTGAACATCTTACATCATCGTTACATTAGCTAAAGAAATGTAGTTAGCTGAAAACGTAAAATACCACATTATTTATTATATGATGTAAAATATACCATCAATCCAGTTTTTGTTTGTGTTTCACTAATGTCAATAGACAATACAAGGGTTGAATTACCACATCACCGGAAATCGTAAGAAATTTGAATACGCATGTCACTCATATGTCATTTGACTGCTGAAAGATGCTTTCTGCGAAATCTTTTTTTATAGTGTATGTATTTACATTACAGTGTTAGATTACTTATGATTATTATCCATTAGCAAAATTAGGCACTCTATTTCTATAGTTTCTAATAGGTAACTATGGAAAGAACAATGTTCAGTATTTCGTTTTTTATAACTTTGGGACATATTTTTTTATCTAATTTTGCCTTCTACAAGTAATTTAGTTTACCACGCAACATAATATTATTATCTTCAACATACACAACAAGTATTTTTTAAATGCGTATTATACACGAGTATACATATGATCGTTTGCTTTGTCGGACATGCTTGCAGTTTGTTTGTTTATTGCATGTCAACAAAACATGATGTTATCTCGTGACATATTTGGTGTTTTGCCAAAATACCTAACGTTATCATTAAAACAATGTTCATTGGCGGTAGTTTATTGTTCACCTTTAATTTGTATTGCGCCATTTTTAATAGCCATTAATGTAATATCAAGTATAATCGTTGTGAAGCAATCAAAATGAACACTATAAACTAACATAAATTAAAGCAAAAGTCACAAATATTACAACAAAAGGCATCCAGAAAGCATTTTTTATATATATATTTTTTATTTTCATAACTATTTGAAATGTACAGATATAACTTCGCAGAATTACCGCAATATCAAATCTAAAACCTTTTCTTATAACCTGAAAGCAAGACTCGGTAGAACTTCTTAACTTTAGACCATATACTGGTATGACCGAAAGAAAAATTTGATGTTGAACAATTCATAAATTTTACACCCTGAATAATAGTCCTGTTTATTATTCAGGAGGAAGGTAGGTTATCCTTGCATGTAATATATTCCATGATATACCGTAAATTAAAACGTGATTTGCGATTATAATTAACCCACAAGGCTGTTTAATGGCCCTCAGCATTCATAGAAAAAGGCCATAGAAAAATCATCGCAAATAATTTTGAGTAAATAAATGGAAACAGCATCGAATCATACTCATGTTGTTTACAAACGTAATTTTATTTAAAGCTTCATACGTCTTTTCAACATGGTATGCGGAAATGTGGTGCCACTCAAACTTTCCTATACAGTCGGGAATTTGTATAAACGTATTGCGTGGCAGGTTTCTTAACAATATTGATTAATGTTTCCCAGCGATGGCCACCAGTTTCTACACTTGCAAATCTCACTTCCTTACTCTGTGTACATGATAAGCAAAAAAAGAAATTTCGTAAAAAATAGGTATATCTTCTTTACTAGCGTAGACAAAAAGATCTTCTCTTTAGATTAGTATAACTTCACTATCGAATTGGAAGTTCTGTAATAATAGTGTAGGGTGGATGGAAATAATCGATGATATATGTTGCTCACAAACAAAGGTTATGTGATTTCACAAGAAACGCTCGCTAAGAAAGGCTTAGGAGAAATAGACAGTTTCTAGATGCAGACGGAAAAAGTATTACAGTAGACATCCACCAATTAAAATTATAAAGAAAATAAAGTGAATGTTATGATAAGGGTTAAAGCGTAAATGTAGTACAATGTCATGTCATACACGGACTTCCCATCTGACACATTAGTTAAAAAAAGAATATCCTATATCAGTTTGGTAATGAAGATGCCGCGAGCTTTATCAACTGATTGGATGATTGTTGACAAAATATTTTGTCTAAACAGTTTATTGACAATTACAATAATAAAGAGATCCTTCTTATAGTTGTCGCTTATCTAAAATCTATATGCTAATATTTATATATTATTTGACTTGACCATCATTATATTAATTATAATGGAAGGTACTCGTTTAATGGTGTTATTCGTCACGTAGCCCAGAATATCCCAGACAACGTGTGCGCTATGTCACCACGAATATAAATACACGGTCATCTAACCTCACAACTGTCGCTATACATCTCTGTTTTACTTCTGTTTCCTTTTAACCTTGTTTTATTTTAAACTAAACATGTGAACATCTTATATTTCCTGTTTGTAAATAGTTACGCTTAATATTATTCCAGACATCAGAGATCACACATGTTAAATGATATAAATTAAAAATTTTAAAAGTCGTGATTTGTTGAGTTGTCTTTCCCAATTAGCTGAAATAGAGTTTCAAATTGTTAGGGCAGAAATAATATGAACCGCTACAAGAAATAATGTATAGTCAAATTTCGTGTGTCGATCTATAATGTTTAGTCAGTTAGTGGATTACTAACTTACTTGTTACTAACCTGTTGTACCATTAAAACCTTCGTTGTTGTGCGTTTTAACAAAAACCCACTAATTTAAAGAAGAATCGCGGTACTGCTTTAGTAATTGTAACAGATAATAATATAATTTATAAAAATTAAACATAAAAAAATCCTATGTAGCCATAATCTATAGGTATTTTTTTCTGTGAAAGAAATTATCAGTACTAGACCGTGATAAGGAATAATATGGCTTCGTCTATCTTGAGCGCGTTTAACTAGCGGTCCAACATATTCGATAATAATCTTCGAGACTCCGGAAGATGCTTAAAAGCCAGAGCAAGGGTACAAAAAGGGCATAATTTGGAATATAAAACGAGGTTGCCCTTTGAAAAGTTAAGCTCCTTGTATATATGGGCTTCCACGTCTGCTTTCATTTAATAACAACATCCATACCTTCGATATTCGACACCTTCTTAATGACACAAATACTTAAAGTATTAGAGTTGAAAATCAAGATATATATGTCACTAAAACCGGCACGTGCATTAAGTGTTACGTGCCCGAAGTCATAAACAACATTTGTAGGCCAAATATGTCATTAGGTTAACGGAGTTTTATTTACATAAGCTTTTAGTGTGTAAGTGTCATAAAGTCAAGTTCACATTAGCTCGAGCTGGTGACTATGAAGATCAGACTTAAGCCGTCGTGCAGATGGAAAATTTATTTATTAATAAGGAAGCCAACTTTGTATACCATGTCTTGCTTTAAAAAAAAACTTCATATTAACATGATATATCCAACTTACAGGCTAACTCGGCAAATCACTAAAATGTAACTAATCAAATTTGTAATTTAACAAAAATAAAGAAGAAAATAAATAAAACAAATCAAAATTAAAATTAAAGCTATACATTAATATTAAATAAAGTGGAGGATTAAGTTGACAAATATTTGTACTCTTTTTCTACAAGCAGACAGTTTTTATTTGTTTTGAGTATATTTTTTACTATGGACTAGATTTATGATTTAATCTATATAGAATTTCGTCATCTCGGAAGAATTTAGAATTTCATTATCAGTTTACTCATACCGTGTCTATAGTTTATTTTATGCCAGAGTGCTGGAACATATTAACTAAGTGTTCCATTTTTCCCTAATTAACACATAATTTTTTTACTACTTCCCTTCGATTTTATTTCTTGAGATCATGCAGCATCATAATTGCTCGTGACAGTGGCTTTAGGAGGTATCTATATACTTTCCTTAAAGATGTTACCAGCAAAGCAAAAAAGTAAACACGGAATGAAAATGTCAGACCTAGTACAGACTGTTATAATCTTTGTTACATGAATGGGTACAAAGCGGTAGCGTTAAAAAGATTACAAGAGATTGTTGATTAGTTTCCCTACCACTGAAAGGATTCAGTGCAATGAACTCTTAATCAAATCAAATTACAACGCAGATAAGGTTTTATGCGTATACCTACCTACCTGTTTGAAAAATCGAGATAAAATATATAATATCTATTGTAAATATTTTTATATTCTAGATAATAATGCGTGTTTTATAAAAAAGTGCCAAAGCTCAACCTCACATGTTTTTTGTTATTGCCTATCATCATATCATCATTCATGCCTATAAACGTCACGTTGCGCAGAACTCTTCAATCGCAGGAATACGGGATTTAGAGAGCTGCGGCCTATTTTTTCTCATACTAAAAATGGGAATCGAAGGCTAAAACTTGCTCATGCTTATTGGGCTCTTAGTTTGCGTTCCCGCAGTCTCCCTCCTTCAGCTTAACCTTTTTCACCAGAGCTGTGCTATTGGTGGGCTTAATATATTTCTATTGCTTTGAAGGGCATCTCACCGAGCTAGTTAGAGCAGCAGAATGAAATGTAAAAAAACCTACAGGCAATTTATCCGTAGTGTTTCTACTAGAGTTCAAACCTAAAAGAACATTTCCTCTTTGGCAAAAAAAACATCATCAACATCAACCCATTACACATGTATCTTCTCAGCATAAAAAAGGTTTTCGCTTTAAGTGATCGGTAGACTTCGGATACGGAAAACATCCAACCATCCAGCTCTTGATTTGATGTTCTTTTTCCGTTGAAGTAAATGGATTCTAACTTGGTTCACCTAAAAGGGAAGCTAAAACTGAAGCTTTTGCTATTATTTTATAGTCGTAATAGACTTGTGGTCTAGACTTGTAAGTAGTAAGTATACGTATAATAATGGCGTAAAAATATTTTCTTCGCCAGCATCATTCCTTTTATGGACATACTTACTGGTAATGGATAGGCGGGCGATACACGATCACAAATCTCTTATTGGGATTATTTTCAAGCTCGTTGTTCTCTTATTTTATCCTCTTGTCCGTCGGCTTCCTGCGAATTGTCGCAAATTGCGATATCGATTGCGATATATTTGTTGTTTTCATTTCAATAATAGAAACTATTTCTATAATTTGGTGAAATGAGTCATTACTAAAATCCTATCCTATTGTTCTAGGGTCCCGAAATGGTCCGCGTGTCAAAGTTCTACAAAGAAGCAAAAAACGGGAAATACTTACGATATCTACACGATGATACACGCACACTTTTTGAAACTTTTCGTAGAGGTGTTAAAGAATCAAGTAAGTACGATTTTTTTTGTTTTGACTACTCGTATTTCAACTCGTTATCTATTATTTTGAATCATTAATATATATAAATAAGAATTTCATAATGATAAGATGCCAGGTATTAATAACGCTACTAAGACACAATCACTATTGTTGAATACTAGAAATTATTTTAGGGCGCTCTTCATTATTCGGGTGGGAGGCTTACCTACTTAGGTTGTAAATGTTTTTCAGTATTTGGGAGTTTAATTAAAGCTATTAGTTTAATTCTCTGTGCGCTTTTTTAATTTACATCAGTCAGTCACAGAACAATCACAGAAATTCTACGAATTCGTCTAGTAAGGTATCAAAATTCCTATTATTGCATGTTTTGGAGTGCCTCAAGGCATAACTCTAGGGCTAACTTCATTCCCTGTTGCATTTCCGCTCGTTAGCAATAAATGCGATAATAAACACATTACAGAATAATGTTAACATTATTCAAAAACGGGTTTACGGCACTCGGGCTTTACAGTTAACATAATTTGTGCTAGCAGAGTGGTCGGGACAGTTGACGTGAAGTTTTATTTGTTTCAAACCAGAAAAAACTACATTGTTGATTGAAAAAAGAGCAATACGTCTGAGCCTGTGCAACAAAATATGAATTATATATGGAATATTCCGCGACATCTTACTTATTCAGTGATAAAATCTATATATTTTTTTTCCTTTTTTACCAGTAATTCTTGAATGCTGGCCATTTAATGCAATCTGTGTTTTTTTTTTTTCAACAGTAATGACTTTGTTTTGCAGATAATGGCAACTGTCTTGGTTGGCGTGAGGGACCAAATAAGCCCTATGTGTGGCAGACTTACAATGAGACCCTGCTGCGAGCGAAAAACTTCGGTTCAGGTCTTATATGCCAAGGCCTCAGCCCGGGCCAAAGTACCTTTGTCGGTGAGTGACTTAAGACTCATTATTTCCGCAAGTATATATATACATACAAAATACAGCGCTCATTAACTTAATCTTTATCTAGATACCTTATTAACTGTTTGAGATCATTGTAACGCAATTTTATTTTTTTTTTCAGGTATATATGCCCAAAATTGTCCAGAGTGGATCATGACAGAGCAAGCTGCCTATTGTTATTCGATGGTTATAGTACCGTTATATGATACCTTAGGAGCTAACGCATGTGCCTTCATTATTAATCAAAGTAAGTTCGATTGTAATTATTGAATTATATTACATTTAAAACTACATAGGGTAACTTAGTGAACACACAGAAAACCTTATAGTTTTAGTATTTTAGTTTAGTTAACTTGATTTTTATAACTACATATTGACCCAAAATGACACGCAGTATGCTTTGAATAGTGATAGCCTAGTAGTTAGGAAGTCAGCCTCCTAAACAGAGGTCGGGGGTTCGAACCCGGGCCCGATTCGATCCTGTGCACGCACCTCTAACTTTTCGGAGTTATGTGCGTTTTCAAGCAATGAAAATATCACTTACGGTGAAGGAAAACATCGTGAGGAAACCTGCACGACTGAGAGTTCTCCATAATGTTCTCAAAGGCGTGTGAAATCTGGTAATCCGCACATGGTCAGCGTGGTGGACTATGGCCAAACTCTTCTCATATTGATAGGAGACTCGTGCTCTCTAGTGAGCCGAGAATGGGTTGATCATGATGATGCTTTGAATGCACTATCATGTCTGTCTGCTTATAATCATAAATACTTATACTTTATTAGGTTTTTAAGATTATGCGTGGTTAATATAGGGATTTTTATTGATAAACGTTGTTTAGTGTCTGTTTCAAGATCATATAGAGTTTAAAAATATGTGCTATATCTCATGTTCCTTGTACAAGAAAACAGACGCCAATAAGTTTGGTTTTGATACTTCACCTGGTTAGGATATTCAGGTTATCGTAAAATATATTCTTTGCACTCTTCTTTATTCTGTATTATTTCATTGAGAAAAGCGAAATTCCTTCCATTTAAACAATATTAAAATTCTTATTGGTCAAGATTATTATATGGTTTATGATTATATATTATGGTTAATGTTTATATTATGGTTTAGATTATTTTGATTCTAATTGTTTTATTATAGCTTTTATTATAATATTTGTTTTATTTAAATTCTAACATATTAATCTGGTATTCATATTTGAATGCTGTAACCCAAATTTACATTCAATGAATTAATCGAATTGAATAAAATATGCTGCATTTAAAAGAAGATCTCATATGAGTTTGAATTTTAAAGCTCTTTGAATGCTTAATATAATTTGGCGATTATGATAATTAGAAAAGTTATGATTGATGAGATTATTTTAACTTATTTCACTTTATTTAATATTGCAGCGGAAATGTCAGTGGTCGTATGCGAAGATGACAAGAAAGCTAACCTCCTGCTCGACCAATCCCCAAGGTGTTTGCGCAAGCTCGTCACGATAAAGGAAGTTTCGCCGTCGACGCACCAAAGAGCAAAAAGCCGCGGTGTCGAAATTGTTAAATTCAGCGATGTCGAGATACTGGGAGCGCAGAAAGATCATCCTTGTGTCGTAAGTGGATTTCAAAACGAGACTTATAAACTTAGAATAATCGCTATATTCCTGCGTCAGTACCGCCATATAAGCCCTCAACTTGGTACAGGTGTCATGGTGTTAATATATACTTGAATTATACGTCATTTTATACGCATAATTCATTTTAAAATGTACATCAATAAGTTAATTTTTTGTCGTTATTAGTAATTGCTGAAAATATATAGCTCTAGTAGCCTAGTGATTTTAACTTGTTGGAGCTAAAATATCACTCGTTTCAACGGTGAAGGAAAACATCGTGAGAAAACCTGCATGCGTGAGAGTTCGCCATAATGTTCTCAAAAACGTTTGAAGTCTGCCAATCCGCATATCAGCGTGGTGGACTTTGGCCAAACCCTTCTCATATTGAGAGGAGACCCGTGCTCTGTTGTTAGCCGGCAAGGGTTAGATAATAGTGACTAAAAATATGTTGAATGAAGACATACATCGCAGTAGATGATGATAAGAAAAATGTAAATAGTAAATAAATGTATGTAATAATTTCAAAAATTCAATTTCAGCCACCAAAACCAGATAGTCTTTGCACAATCTGCTATACATCCGGTACGACAGGGATGCCAAAGGGTGTGATGTTGACCCACGAAAACGTGGTGGCTTCAATGTGCAGTGTGATAATGCAGCTTGGAGAACATCGACCAATGAAACACGATATCATGATATCCTTCTTACCCCTCGCGCATATGCTTGAGCGGTGCTGTGAGGTTCGTATGCATCACATGTTTTTTTATTATCAACACTTTTAACAAAATTTTTTTTTAAGTTGTGCTTTCAATCAATGATATACGATTTTATACTATAGTCCCCTTTATATACTTCAATACATTACCAATTAGTCATAATAAAATGGAAAAATGATGGACTTAACAGCATTCTCACACAATTTTTCCTTTGGAACGTGAGAGAAGCGTATTATGAAAGGGTTAAGGCAATAAATAGATTAATGAATATAAAAAAGTATTGAAATCTAAAGCAATAAAAAACATTTCTCAATTTATTTTGTGTGAATTGAGTAGGTTATTAATAGGAGTACCAAAGAATTCTTCTTGTTGTGGTAAGGAAATTGATAGATTAATTTTTAATTTTAATGACAATTGAGATGGTGTTCCTCGGATAGACACAGATTAATCATTTATCATCTGCTTGTTATCATAGGAACCTAAATACAAAGTCAAAAATTATCAAGTAAAGCGTTTTTGAAATAATAATAATTTAGACTAAAAGAAATAATATTTAGAATAATAATATTTTGAAATAGTAATAATAATAGTTTTTGATATAATAATCCAAATTTCTTTATTATTTATTGAATGTCTAAAGCTTGATTTCGTTAATTTTATTTAATTTTATTTTAGTCCCGACTATTCCATTTGTATTCTTTTTTTACCGTGACAGCCATATTTACAAAGCAATTTTATAACTATGTAGTTCAATATAATTTTTATTTTCAGAATGCTCTGTATATGGTAGGCGGGGCTGTTGGATTTTATAATGGAGACATTAGAAGATTAGGCGAAGACCTTACCGCCCTCAAACCCACCATGATGCCGGCCGTGCCTAGACTGTTAAACAGACTATTTGATAAGGCCCAAAGTGAAATATCAAACTCGAAGATCAAGAAGTTACTCTTCAATATGGCTTTGTCTGCTAAAGAATCGGAATTAAAAAGGTAAGTCTATTTTATATAACGGTGATTTAATATAATATGGTTGAATTTTGACGATTTTGTGTCAGTCGGCATTTGTTATGAATACTTCTTGAAGTGTAATTTTAATTTTCAGGGGAATAATCCGTCACGACTCAATATGGGACAAGCTAGTGTTCCGTAAAGTGCGCGAAGGGATGGGAGGCAGGTTACGTATAATGGTGGTGGGATCTGCGCCATTGGCTGGCAATGTTCTTACTTTCGCACGCTGCGCTCTTGGATGTTTGGTAAGTATCATATCATAATAATAAATTCTTTATTTCATAAAAACAAGCATCAAAATAAGTACATATAACAACTTGTAAAGTAACTTATAAACGCACTTTGATGGTAATCCGATCCTAAGACTTCCAGCAGTTTTTCAGTTTCACTATATAATTTTGTGAGTAAGAACTCTTTTACACGTTTTTTACACGTTTTTTTTTTGGTAAGAGAATAAATATTTATAGCTTTATATATTTTATTATAGAATCTAGAGCCAATGATGTAGTATGGCCTCCCAGCAATTTTACTTCTGTGTCTTTCTGTTTGGATTATCATGTCAACTCTTCTTTTATGTTGATTTAATAATATCAGTTTATTGCTAAGAGAGAGATTAAGCGGAGATAGTGCAAAGTCAAAATTACAATTGCAATTTACAATCAGGAGGCATGCAACCGTTTAAATTCATTTTAAGGATATGCACATTAGGCCGCATTTTTTTTTAATTTAGCATGATATTTACGAGGTGCTTGTTCTGAACTACATAAAATTAAATACTTAAAAGATCACTGAAATCATAATTTAAATACATTAAAATCCTTTATCCTGGCGTTCCACATGTAATTTGTTACTCAGCTGTAGTAGAATAATTCTACTACATATTTGACTATAATATAATAGGTTTTGTACATATTTGACCGTTTTTGACCACTAGATGAGAAGCTTATCTTCATGGCGAAATCTTTTGGCAATGTTTATAATATAAACTGTATATATGCTACTTTCCGATTAGTCATGACTCATAAATTTACAATAAAGGTACTATAGCTATTTATTATTGATATGACATTCAACATGACAACATAGATTCAAACGAAAACCTAGAAGAAGCGGTTATACATACGATTTGCTAAAGTACGTCATTACAAACCGTAATCTGTGATTCATTGCAATAGTTATCATACTTGTAGTGGATTTAGGAATATTATTTGTTATCATAGCAATCTGATCCCCAAGGGTGCTTTATATACCCACTCCATTAATACCTAACTATGGAGAGGAATATATGTGGTCAGAACTGTTGTTTGTTTATCTTTCAAATTCCTAGAATGACGTTGAAAGTTCAATATTTATTTTGGATAGATAATCTACTTCCCGATAGATCTCACGCATAAAATCATAAACTATGATAAATGTTTATCACTTTTCAAATATAGGAAATATTCCACTTTATGAAGTCGATGACAAGTTTATTGGAAAATTTTATTTACGTCGCTATCCATAGCTTCGAGTACATTATGATTTATTAATAAGATTGGCAATGTCAGGAAAATGTTTTAAAACCTATGCAAAAATAAAAATAAGAAATAAAAGTTAATATTTTCGAGAATTATAAGCATTATTACATTATTTGCTTATAAACATAGTCAGCATTAGAACCGCGCAAGTTCTTGCAGAATTGCAGTTTTGTAGCAATTTTGCAAAACTATTCATAAGAGGACTGCACTGACTACATGCTTTGGATTCAAGTTTCAATTTAATACAAAACTATAATTTTGACGACGTGGATAGCGCAGAGCGTGCACTGTCGTATATAGTGGGAGATCGTGGGTTCGATTCCCGGCTTGAGTTTGGTTTGGTCTGCCAATTACAACCGTACTGGCAAAAACATACCGTCAAGCGATTTAGCCTTCAGATAAGCAGAAACCGACAAAAAATTCAGAGTGGGTTCAGCCGCCAACGCAATGGTGGCTCCTTTGGTGCTGCAGATATCCATGGGCGACGGTAATGAGGTGATCTCTCTGCTCGCTGCTCTCACGAAAAAGCCGTTCTGTTGCTGACATATTAAGAATTCTGCCTTCCTTCCGGACGGCGATGCGATGTCCAGGAAGAATCTCTAAGATTTCGGTAAAGAAAATCGTGCGTGAGAGTTCTCAATAATGTTCATATTGAAGTCTACCATTCTAACAGGAGACATATGCCCTGTAATAGACCGGTATTATGTTAATAGTGATGAAGATGACAATGGTGATAAACACATACCGTGTGTGTAGAAACTTGCGTCCTTTAAATTTTCTAATAAAATTGTTCTTTTGCAGATCGTTGAAGGCTACGGTCAGACTGAATGCACCGCGCCAGTCACTCTGACTGTTCAGGGTGATCACGTGCCTGAACATGTCGGGCCTCCCGTCGCTTGTTGTAAAGTGAAGGTATATTATATAATTTTAATAGTCCACCTGATGCTGAGACTTATGAGTTATCTTCCGAATTGGAGCATATGACTGAGCAGACAAGGCACTCACAATGGGATACCAGAATAAATTTTGTAGCCTATATAAGATATTCATCCCAAAAGTATTAATAAAAGTACTTCCTGTACCAACGCAGCTTACTTGAGCACCAATCTTAAAAATTAAAAAAAAATCTTAGACATGATTTGCTTAATTGGCTTTTAGCTCCTGATATCTCAGGTTGACTGATATAGAAAGCTTAGCATTAAGTTCGCCTTTAATACGTTAAATTTAAAAAAAGTTTATTTTAGTCCAGAAATCTACTTTTAGGGTGAATATTGATCAGCGTTCTTAGTTTATCGTGTGTCAAGTGATAACTTTAAGCAATTTATTTGACCTACCGATTTACTTCATCTGTAACAGAGAAATTTCTTTGAATAATTATTATATTTATAATTTTGTATAATTATTATTAGGCACACTAGTATGATTATTATTAATACTAATGGTAATGTGAATTACTAAATAAATGAGTGTAATAAAACAATGCTACTGATACATAGAAAATGATGTTATAGGAATGCCAGGTTGCCATTTTAATCTTGACAGAAGTAACTTACTAAGGAAATTAATATTGTAAAATTTCAACAGCTGGTGGATGTCCCAGAAATGGAGTACTATGCGGCGCAGGGGCAGGGAGAGGTGTGCGTTCAGGGCGCCAATGTGTTCAAGGGTTACTTTAAGGAGCCTGACAAGACGCGTCAAGTCATCGACCAGGATGGTTGGCATCATACCGGCGATGTTGGCAAGTGGTTGCCTGTAAGTATTGTATGAGGTATCAAGTTTAGAGTGATATTTCTAAGAAAAGGCGTGAAGCTATAGAATCAATGATGACCACAACTTCCGTGGCGTAATGCGCGCGCTGTAGCATTATAAAGTTGGATGTCCTGGGTTCGATTCCCGATATGAGTCTGGTTTGGTGGGAGGCTTAGACCACAGCTAGTTACCACTCTACCGACAAAGACGTCACCAAGCGAATGACCATTCCTTCACGATGTCGAATTGAAACCTATTGGTAAGTATGGGACTACCATACCCCAAACCGGTTAGCCCGCTACCTATATCATCATCGGGTGGGATTGCCGTCTAGGGCTAACATGTAGTGTATAAAACAAAACATACAATAAAAGCGTCACAAGATTTCCAGGAAAATAACTTATATGGGATCATCAAACGTAATAGTAGTACAAGTACCTTAGTTAGTGCGACGAAAATTAGTTGAATTTTAAATATTATTCAACATTTTACTTTCAGAATGGTACCCTGAAAATTATCGACAGAAGAAAACACATCTTCAAATTATCACAAGGAGAATACATAGTTCCTGAGAAAATTGAAAATATATACATTAGAAGTCAATATGTTGAACAAGTTTTCGTACACGGTGAATCATTAAAGGTATTTTTTTTTCAATAACATTTTATTTAGGAATACAAAAACATTGTTCATATAAATTTACTATGTTAGTAAGATTAGAAAAAAAATATTAAATAGGTATATAAAATTGAAAATTGAAGTCAAAATTACAATGATTTATTTCATCAATTTCCTTTGCTTTTTGATTGCCACAAGTATGTTTTTAAATATAAGAGCTCATTCATGGATAAATTATTTAATGTAATCAAAAATCTTTAGATCGCCAGTGCTATACATTTTTTACTCTTCCACGTCAATAAGGATCAATAATGATGTAAGTAACTTACTAACTGAATTTTTTGATGTGAAGATTCTTGATTACATTTCATATTAACTTCGGACATTAAAGAGTAAAAACAAAATTAATGGATACGACAAAATAATATCGCCATATTATTTTGTCGTATCCATACAGAATAACATATGGAAAATTTAATAGCGCGAAATAAAATAGCAAAGTTCAGTCCCTACGTGATTGCACAAAAGTGTTTAAGAATTTTAAAACGCACATTTAAAATATTTATATTTTAAGATTAACTCAAGTTATGTTACGTTACAGTCATGCGTAGTAGCAGTCGTGGTACCAGACGTTGATGTGGTGAAGTGCTGGGCGTTGGAGAACGGTATTAAGGGTACATTCTCTGCACTTTGCGAAGACGAACGAGTGAAGACTGTTATCCTGGAAGACATGCTACAGTGGGGGCGAACTGCTGGCCTTAAGACTTTTGAACAAGTAAGTAGATTTTCCAACCAGTCACTCGACAATGCCTCATTACAAAAAGTTTTAAACAAAAATAAAGTACGCCATTGCACTAAACGGGATTGTAATGTTGTACTGAAATTCATAACACCCATGGGCTGTAATGTGATTTGAATTCAGAAAATACCACATGCAAAGAAAAATTGGGAGACAGCAATATTGCTTTCTCGGTTCGCTTTATGAGAAATTGTTATTTCGCCATTTGCCGATTGCCAGAGTTTCGTCAGTTAGAGCAGAGTGCACCACGGGCAGGTGAGGTTAAGAGAGACAAAATTTGATTGGTACTAGTTTTCCACTTACACTGTTATCTTGTTTGTATATTTATAAAAAAAAAATGTTTTTTTTCCTATATTATTTGTTATGCTGATTCTTAAAATCCTCTATTATTTGTTATTGTCAAACAGACACTGTTTTCCTAAACCAAAATTATAGTGTTTGACGAGTTTTTTATTTATTTATTACAGGTAAAAGATATTTATCTACATCCAGATCCGTTTTCAGTTCAAAACGGTTTATTAACACCGACAATGAAAGCGAAGCGGCCCGAAATCAGAAGTTACTTCAAGCCCCAAATCGACGACATGTACAAAAAGCTCGAATAACAATAGCATTATGTTTTTACTTAATAGCGTTACACTGTTTTTATCAAGAACAGTATGACATCACGTCATTCGACTTAAAAATTGTAATCGTAATGGAATAGTAACCTTATTTTCTGCACCATCTGAAATTTGTGTTAAAAAAAATATGTTCAAGTTTTCGATCAGAAAATTCTTATTAAAATTTAACAGATTTAAGCGTTAATTTATTTATTGCTATATTATGAAATTTTTTCATCCTCCTTTTTTTATTGTAGGTAATTATTTTTACAGAATATTCAAAGGAAATTTCAATTAAACAGTATGTCAGGCTTATTTTAATAATATAATATGAGTAAGTGCTAAGTTTTCCGGAAAAGAATTTATTAATAACATAATAGTAATATCAATTAGGGCTCCGTTATTAGTGGTTGCATGTCATACTTGAATTAAAGAAATTTATAACATCAGGTATAATAATTTAAGGTCGAATACTTTTTTTTTTTAATTTATATAAATGATAGATTAAGCTACATCATACCATCATATTAATAACGAAAGGCAATAAATAAAGAAAGTAAGGTTTCTTATATAGTCAATTATTAAAGTTTTCATTCGATCTTAGGCCATGTTACGTCTGCTTTTATTGATAAATTATTACTATATACACCAGTTTAGACAAGCTACAATCTCTCATGATATTCATACTGTATACTAAATTTATACTGAGACTAGTCTTAATAAGAAAATAAACGTTCTCGTGAAACTTTTCAAATTAGCAAACTAAAGTATTCGGAGTTATCAAACCATGATATTTGGACCTCCATGCAAAATTTGAGATTATGCTAAAGTCGAGGCAAACTTAATTTACACGAAAGTTCGATAGTCGAGAACTTTTATTAAATTTAAACATAGTGAATTAAATTTTATTAAATGCATCAGACACAAAGTGTAATAACAATTTTTATAGCTAAATTACTACATACGTAACGTAGTTAATTATTTTATATCGAGTAATCATTATGAAAATGTATTAAATGATTTGCTTGATGGCTTAAAATACAGCGGAGTAGAAGAATTTAGCAAAGGTCTTTATCATTAGATGTAAAACTTTTAAGCAATAAACTTTTAATACACATAGTTGTCACGGATTAGTTGGTAAAGTCTTTGGAAAGTGTGGTAATATAAATAATGCATTGTTTGTAAATTGTCACTTAACATATTATAAGCTAATATGTACAGATTTAAGTTAATGCTAAGCTCCTTAGATTATACTAATACAGTCAACAATTGAATACAATTTTGTTTATAAAAAATAATAAATGTATATTAATGCAAAAAGAAAGATAGCCTAGGCAAGTATACATCTATGCCGTTTAACATTTTTATACTTAAATAGATACGAGAAACTTCAAGTAAAAATATTTCAGTTGTTAAGATAAAGTGTTTTAGATTACTTTTATTCCCTTATGCAAAGCTGTTATATTAGGGGGCGAATCTCTTATAGGTTGTGTGATTGGGATGAGATTTATAATATAGGTATATTTAATAAGCAATTATCTGTCCGCTGAAGCCTAGCTTGCATCAATAATGAAATACGTGGACAAAGATGAAAAACGAGTATATATCGTATATCTTAATTATTAATGCGCTCTCTGAGTTTGTATAAGTTAAGATGGTCAATTTATTGAGTTCTACGAGCAGAATGAACATGTTAGTAGAAGATAATGGAATTATTTTTTCTAATAATTACCCAATGGTCTAATTGGTCGATTCCTTTAAATATATAATAAATAGTACTATAAGCTCCAAGTGCATTCGAATGCACAATGTGGGTTACACCAATCAAATTAATTACAATTGAAAATTTGGTGTCATCGTCTTCTTTCATCATAATTTATTTGTGAACTAAAGGGGTTTGCGAATTGCCGTCTAAAAATCAATACGTCTATGAAACGATAATTTTGTGGACAGCAAATCCTGATTTATTTAAATTTAGTACTACGCACTGTGTAGATGAAATGTAATTTTGTATTCTCGTTAATTATGACTATTTCTTAATAATTAGTGTGAATGATTCATGCTTTGAGCTAACGTTACGGTTTCAAGTTGTTCAAACCAAAATTTTGTTGTTACTGGTGCAAGTTGTACTACAATAATTTATTTTTAAATAAAAATTGAAAATATTTATTGTTTATTTATAATAATTCCCGATCCTTCCTCTTCATATTGCTTGGTTTCTTGGCTCCACCAGCGGGTGACAGACTAACAGTACAAGATCGAGATGCAAGTAACAGAGAGAAGATGATAAGATAAATGTGATAATAGGAATAAACATTCTTGGTTTAACGAGCCAAGGCACTCGCTCGATAAGTATATTTTGTTTATTGGACCCGTGACTGCTTTAATTTGTCACGGTGTTGGATCACCAAAATTATCAAATTTTCCGAATTAGTTTTCTTAAACTAAAGGTCATGCTAAAAAACTTAGATAAATACGCCAGTTATATTGAAACCTCCCAAAATATAACTAAACTTCTAGCAATCCCCTCGTGGCGTCCATTGTTATTACTACTTTTCGTGGACCAATCACTTGCCACCGTTTTGGCGGGAACCAATAGCGTGGCGGCACGACACGATGACAACCAACTTAATACATTCATAATAGCATTCTAGTCAAGTTTTATACTCTTTTGTAGGTATACCGATTAATAACATTTAATGCTTACAAACAACTTGTAAAATATATATCTTTATTAATAAATACAGCATAATGTATATAGCTTCTTAGAATCGCGGCGATAACAATACGCACCTTTAAAGAAGCCTCAACCAACTTAGATCTCTACTACTAATGACTTTGTGTATTATTACTACGTATATCTACTATTAACGGCGTGATCTAACAAGTAACCTAATTAAAACGAATTAATTTACTTGTTAGATCACGCCGTTCTAGAGTTTATTAATCATTTATGTTATAATAGGTTTCTTTCTTAAAGTTTACTTCTATTAAACACTGACTCATTTGTTTTAATTTAAGGAAGTAATGGAGATTTAGAATGACTAACAAAGAACTTAACACGACGTTTGCCTGCTCTCTGGTTATCTCGTAGATAATCGCCGTCTATTTTCGTCACGGGAATCATCGACGGCTGGCAATCTTTTAAATTGTTCTAATTCAAGAAACCGTATTCGCTGTTCCAGAAACGCCTGTGTGGCCACTAAAATTCAATTGTCGTAACGTCGATACTGATTTATCGATCTGGTATACGATCGACGTTAATGTGGATTATATCAAGCTTTTTGATGGTTCCGGTACAAATAGGATTTCGAATCACAATATTATGACCGTCTCTTTCTTTGCCTGATCATATTTTTGCTCAGATTAAATACAAATAGATAAAGCCATCGTATGGCCGCATACGTAGCAATAATTACTAGTACTATATTAGTAAACAATTTCAGTTTTTTTGTTATGTAAAATTTTCCCAAATGTAACTAGAAAACAAACAAAAAAATGCTGAAACTGCTAAAATACACAAAAATAATGATAGAAATCAATTTCTTAGCAATATTTGGAACAGTGCCAAAATTAGCCAAAGAAAAACTAGTACGATGTATGAGACAAGCAATACAACCCAAATTTTGAAAAATTGAGATATCCGATGTTATGTCTCAATTAGCTTATAATAACCATATATTCGTATCTCACTTCCACAATTGTTACTGTTTAATGGCTACATCTACTCAATCTATTTTTCTATAGTTGTGATAAAAAATCTAGCAAGGCAACCGGATTTGGCTCGAAATCCCTACTAAGTCTTATGATAGTAAAGGTATTGTACCCAGAAGTTTGACATGCTGTCAAGCTGACGCTACTGAAGAAACCTTGAAAGTGAAGGAGAATATTTCAACAAGCATCCTATAGTACCTACTTGTTGTCAGATTTCAGATTACTTTCGCTAGCTAGCACAATATTAACTATGATTTATAACGTACGCCCGGTATAGTTGAAAAATATTATAAATGCGAAAATTTGTGTGTGTGTTTGTGCATATGTTTGTTACTACGATCATCCAAAAATCCATGGTTCCCGCGGGATTCGTGAAAAATTTAATCGTTGATGCTACAGCTATAGTTTAGACAGCTATGCCAATAGCCACAGTTTACCATAGAAGTTTCGAAAGTAGATCTTTATATTGGGACAGGGAACGAAAACGGGAACGAGAACAGGAACGATACACGAGGTAATCTTCGATTACAAACGTTGCTAATTCCAAAGGAATTTTTAAAACTTCTACTCGCGGATGAAGTTAGTTATCTTTAAATCTTAGAGATTCACCACGGTAATAATTTATGTGATGATCCAAGTTGATTATTTCAATAAGGTTTTATTGAAGTAATAAACTTGAACTTTAAAATTGGAATTTTAAACACATATGGCACGTGTTGCGTTTTATAATAATATAGATACATATCTAGATTGCGTTTGAAGTGTGCTAGAATTTTATATATTATAGGTAACACACACACGCAAGCACACGGATGTAATAAACAACTAATTTCAGCAGCATTCGTTTATAGATAAGATGTTGTAAAGGTTGCTGTATCTATGACACATTTTACCATATTCATACACCTATCAACATTAATTTACCATAATAAATACTATTAAATAATAAAATATAAAAGCCTTATCGTTTTTATTGTAATGCTGATCTATGTTTATTTTAATACCCTATTTGGTGTTTTATTAAACATGACACTTAAAATATAACAAGTTTTCGTCTACTTATTTATAATTCTATTATCATTTAGCAGCTAATTCCCGCGACTGCGATCGCGTATATTAAGTTTTCTTTTTAATATGATACGCTACTTAGTATTATGCGTTCGGTATAGAGAAATTGAGCTAAATGAGTATCGTTTTCTGCGAAATCTTTACCTCATAACGTTATAAAAAAAATGTGGTTACACTTGATCGTATTGCTGACCTGATGGGCGTTTTCAAAACACGATTTAACAAAGTTTACTAGATAAAAAGAAATGCAATATCGAAATTCATTTTGGGAAAATTAATTACAATTATTTGTGATATATTAATAAAGTAATTGCGATTTACATTTTGCATAAAACAAATATGATAATTTTAATAATTTCTATTACGATTCGGCGCTCAGACCCTTTGCATCCCGGTATCGGTGTCCTAGTCACTCGTACGCAAATCGTAATACATTAAGATGGAGTAAATAGAGTAGGAAGCATCAAAATGCCCATTTATACCTATATATTTTGTTTGTATGAAAATATTCATATTATATTTAGCTTTAATGAGTACTACTAGCGACATCTTTTTTGTAGTAGCTGAACTATATTTCTTTAAACTTAAAACAATTAACACTGCTTTTTTCTGTAAAATAAATAATAGGCCGAATAAATACCAGGTCAAGAAGAAAATTATAAAAAAATGCAATGCACAATCACAGGAAAAAAGATATTTGTAAATTTATGTTTTTAAATGGTTCCCCACTCAAAGGTAGCCAGCAGGGCTGTCTATCTTGCCAGCAAGCTAAAACTGATGTATGGTAATCATTTATTTTCCACTAGCCGTAGATAGAGCGCGTCATACAAAAACAAGGCGAGAATTTGTCACCAACTATCTATACATTGCTACATATCGGTATATAGATGTATTACAACCCGTCTAATACACTAGACATCTGGCCGTTGTATTACCTATAACGGCGTGTAGTGCTTTGTAATTCATTCGTATTATACGGCTCGAGTGTTAGAATCGGTGACTTTCGTCTAGCCTTGTCACACACTGAAGGAATGGAGTGCACGCGTCGCTATTTGTGCACTACTTTTCCGTCCCATTTTTTTAGCGTTAATGATCGATCTACGGCTAGTAGTAAATCAAGGATTGTAATAGAAGGAGAGCTGAAATTTTCTTAAAATATTAATTTTCATATACGATATTTTTTCTGTCTATAGTTATTAATTTATAAAAATAAAATTAAGTAGTAGGTAATTGGGTGTTAATGAGGTTGGTGATTATGATGATGAAAAGATGATGGTGATGATGTTTATTAGCTATATTTCATCTAGCTCTGCATACTGGCGGTGGTCCTTAACAAAGACTTACCGTCAAGCGATTAGCTAAGCGTTCCGGTGCATTGCCGCGAACGACCAATTAGGGGTTCAATGAACTGCCACATCCCTACTAGATTAGTGCGATACCATTTAAATTGCATTACCACTTATTATTAAATGGGTATGCATTAACTAAGCGATTGAACTTTGTGAAGTCAACTTCTTTTGAGTATAGTTCGGAAGGCGAAACGTGGTTTGAGAGGGCATTCTGGAAGATTGTATGGTATAAAGAGATAGAAGGATTTGCACCCAGCTAATGTTGCACTAGCTAGAATGTGAGAATATGTATTAAAGTGTTGTCCGGGTTTTTTTATACACTACATGTTAGCCCTTGACGACTATCTCACCTGGTGTTAATTGATGAGGCTGTCTAGGATGGTAGCGGGCTAACATGTAAGGTGTACGGTAAACCCACACTCCTAATTGGTTTCTACGCGACATCGTGCCGGAACGCTAAATCGCTTGGCGACACGTCTTTGTCGGTAGGGTGGTAGCTAACAACGGGCAAAGTCTCCATCTAGACTATACTCGAGCCGGGACTCGAACCCAGGACCTCCAACTTTATAATGGGACAGCGCACGCATTCGCCACGGAGGTCGTCAGGCTTGATTCTGTTATGGTTGCAGGCTTCAGCCGTGGTTAGTTACCACTGTTCTGGCAAAGACATGCTGCCAAACGATTTACCGTCCCGGTATGATGTCGAGTAGAAACCGATTTAGGAGTTACAGCCGGCAACGCTTCGGTGGCTGCTCTGGTGCTGCAGATATTCATGGGCGATCGTAATCGACGTATACATACATAATATATATGTATATCTATATACCTATATAAAAGAAAGTCGTGTTAGTTACACTATTTATAACTCAAGAAGAACCGATTTGACTGCAAATCTTAGAACCAGGAGACGGATATATGATATTTCTTATCCCGATACAATTCCCATGGAATTTATGTAAAACTGAATTTCGTCGATGAACTATAACTATAGCTTGCCGTAGCAAACTTCTTCGAATTCTTAATTTAATTCTTCGAATTGGCTTATTTCATGGTTTTTAGAAACCTCTAATTTTCGCGGACGAAGTCGCGGGCATCACTAGTATTGTAATAAAAATAACTGTGGTAAATACTTTAAAATAGTTTCACATACACAACATTTTAATTAGAGTTAATTATAATTACCTACTAAATTATCATCGAAATATGCTCTTAATTGTATAAATTATAAGTTAATAAAGTTATTGTATTTAATCGGAAACAAAGGCTACATTTATTTGAATACTAGCTGGTGCCCGCGATTTCGTCTGCGCAGGATTAGTATTTCGAGTAGCTTATATTAGCTCCAAATTATGTAGCGTGATAGAAATATTTTATCAACTTTAAATACCAGAAGTCATAGAAGTATCTATACTCATTTAGGAATCAATTTATGTTCATTTAAAATAAATTTTAAATTTTTATTGAAGTTATGGTTCATTATTTTTTGTATAATGGCTTACATATAACATACAGATATAAATACTGTGGCGGACTTTTTTTAGGACTATTAAAGATAAACATTTCCATCATACATATTATATGTGAATATTAATAATACAATATCTTTAATAATAATAATAATAATAATAATAAATTTATTTGCCAAATCGTGGGTACATAACAGGTCATACATAAATTACTAAATCCCTTACACAATCGACTGTCACCGACAGTGTGCAAATATTTAAAATATAAATTAAATTACAAAATCAAAATTAAATTACACAATTAACATTACATTAAAGAATTAAAATGAATAATAAAATAAAAATAGCTTAAAAAAAAAATCAAAAAAAATCATAGTCAAGATATTAATTTAAATAATCAAATTATACAATAATAATATGTAATGAATGGAATTAATTATATTGTTGTTACCATGTCATCAGTGAGGTATTCCTTTACTGTATAATAATTCTTTTTGTTCAGAAATTCAAAAATTGCTCTTTTAAATTTTGAAAGTGGGAGTTTTTTTTTACCATCTGGTAGTTTATTGAATATAGTAACAGCCATACAAAAAGAATTTTTGGAACTGACAGCCAACCTTCTTGGTGGTGCCCAGAGTTTATTCTGAGGATAAGGCCTGCCCCGTTTGTTGGGATATATTTCATTTAACGTAGGAAACAGGTTGGGATTTTTCTTCACAAAAAGCAACACTTCGAAAATATAGAGACATGGTAATGGTAAAATTTTATTTTCCCTAAACAATGGCTTGCAACTGTCTAAAGCTTCAGCTCTGCATACAGACCTAACACAGGCTTTTTGTTTAAAAAAGGCCTTTGACGAGTCTGCTGAATTACCCCATAGCAAAATACCGTATCGCAGGAGTGACGATACATACCCGTGATAAGCTAGTAAGGCAGTTTTTCCATTACTAACTTGTGTTAGCTTTTTTAGTACATAAATGAACCTGTCAATTTTTCCACACAATTCTTCTATATGAGCCTTCCAGTTAAAAAACTTATCTAAAGTTATTCCAAGAAATACTATGGTATCTGTTTTTTCAATATTATATGACTCATACGCTACATTTATATCTGTAGACTGAGAGTTATGTGTTTGAAACTGCATGTAGTAGGTTTTTTTCATGTTAATACTTAGGTTGTTTTGATTTAACCACTGAATAACCGTTGCGAGTGTTTTATTTATTTCTTTTTCAAGATTAAGCTTATCTTTAGTTTTAACTATAATGGTTGTATCATCCGCGTATAAAAAACATTTATGCGGAACTATATTAGGCAGATCATTTATATATAAGAGGAACAATAATGGACCAAGTACGCTCCCTTGAGGGACTCCATATGGATTTTGAGTTTGAAATGAAGATTGATAGGAGCATGTAAATTTTCCAGAAGTCTTTAAGACTTCCACACGTTGTTCACGCTTAAAAAGGTAACTAGATATCCATTTAAGTGCTTGACCTCGTATTCCATAGTTTTCTAATTTATTTAGCAGTATTTTGTGGCTTATTAAATCAAAAGCCTTGGTCATATCAAGAAAAATTGACACAACTTTGTGACCAGCATTTAGACTTTCTAGCACATATTTTGTTAAGGCAAAGCAAGCATGAGTAGTACTACTTTGTTTTCTAAAACCGTATTGTTCCTCCGTTAATATATTAAACGATGTTACAAATGTATAAATCTTATCAAACATCATTTTTTCAAATACTTTTGCTAAAATAGGGATGAGTGTTATTGGACGGTAGTTATTTAAATCATTTCTATTATTTTTTTTATGTAATGGTTTTACAATGGACTTCTTTAAATTATTAGGAAATACACCTTCAGTAAAGGACAAGTTGATAATATAACTTAGAGGGAGTGCCAAAAATTTCGCGCAAGCTTTGATTATTTTTGTGTTAAGCCCGTCATATCCCGTTGTATTTGTATCTTTTAGCTGAACTATAGCTTTATACACATCGTGTGGTATTACTGGAGTGAGAAACAAAGAATGACAGCTGCTTGGTAATTTATTCATCATAGGTCTTTTTATACTTTGAGTATCTGATTTACAGTTGCTTATATTTATAAAATATTTATTAAACTCTTCAGCGATCTCTACAGGTCCTGTTAGGGTAACTATTTAATATTAATAATTACAATATCTTTATAAATTGAAGCCTATGTGTTATTTTGATGTATAAGCTATATTATTGTAATATTATTAGAATAAGGAATTTAGGTTTAAGTTAAGGAAATAAAATTCCTGTGGTTGTCATTCCACTAGAGTTGTTCAAGTTGCCATGCTATGGATGTGTGTAAAAAATTAAACCCACCAGTAGTATCGCTCGATTTCATGGCTTAGCAAGGCTTAGTTTTGGTGGCAAAGGGATAATTAAATGCTATGCTACATTATTCAAGCGACCCTATAGTTTAAGGAAGACTTTGACAAAGTCATTGTTTCTTGGCCCCACTTCATTGGACCGAGGTCAGAAACAGAAAAATAAATAATAGATATAGGTATCTATCTCAAGGATTTTTTTTTTATACACTACAAGTTAAAGCTTGCCGGCATTCTCACCTGCTGGTAGTGGGCTAATCTGTTAGGATTGTAATTCTGCCTGAACGCTAAAGTAAGTCGCTTGGCAACACGTCTTTGTCGGTAGGTTGGTAACTAGCCTCGGCCGAAGCCTCCCAACAGATAAATAGGACAATACAGACAGATATGGTTGACTTCAACGTTACTTTTTCTTGGATGAATTTCAATTTTTTTGACAGGTATTCTCCCTACTCTAATCCCATCGTCATAATATACCTCACTTGTTAGTAACTTTTAGAAAAGTTACGAAAAACAATGCGTTGGTAAATCAATTATTATATATTCTGGAAAAAGCCAAGTGAGACAATCTGAAAAAAACATAGTAGCAAACACTTCTGTGGAATAATAATATGTTAATTTGATAAAGCTAATGTAACACCACAGAAAAAACACTGAACTGAACGCTGCAGGAATATTCCACAGGGAATTTAAAGAACCTTGAATTGTTTGGAATTGTTCCTTTGGTTTAAACTATTCAATTCATTATTCATTATTTAATGGTATATGGTTTTTGGTATTTCTAGAACATAACATTATAATTGCAGCTTAAAACTTTAGTATAGTATGTATTCTATATTATTCCTGCTAATATTATATACGTGAATGTAAGTCTGTTTGTTACGCTTTTACGCGAAAACTACTTAACCGTTCATCGTGAAACTTTGTACACATATTCTTGGAGGTATTAGAAGCGAAATAGGATACCAACTTTTTTTTTACTTTTTTACGAAACATATAAATATTGTTTGCTAAAATATAATTATCATATTGATTCATTTCTATTTTAATGATCACTCATACTTATTTAACGGCTTCTATGCAATGTAATATAAACTGAAGAAATTTTAATGTAAAAGTCCACTCAGAAATTCAATACAGTAGTTAAAACGTAATGGCTTGCCTGTTATGCGAGTGCTTTCGTTTAAAAAATGCGGAGGTCCTAGGTTCGATTCCCGTCTTGAGTCTGGTCTTTGAGGCTTTGGCCGCGACTAGTTACCGTAAACTATTGGCAAAAACATACCGCCGAGTGATTTAGCTTTCCGATATGATAAATCTTAGTAGGAACCGATTGGAGTTCGTTTTACCCGTGATGTTATTTCAACCACCAATCAAAATGAATAATAATAAATTACCAAGCTATTTTTTTAATAACGCAAAAAATAGATTTGTAGGGATCTCCAAATCGTACGTAAATGTCGATGGAAAAAAAAGAAAAAATGTTTTATCTTAAAGACGAGTTTTCACCCACATCGCGGGTAATTAATGATAGGTAAATGACGTAAATTCACTGCGCATTCATTCATATTCACAACGCGGCGTTTTTATTTATACCATATACCGCTTATCGGCGCATCATGCTGGCTTACAGTCTCTGTTTAGTTGCCATACGGGCGGCGAGGTAGCTGCTCGTATTCACCGCGGGCTGCCCTCTGTCAGCGTCGCGAGCCGCTGGTTTCGCCTCCAGTGACCTTGACGTGGCGTACGCCGTTCATTGGCCGCGATGCCAAGCGCGCTCCTCACCAATCCCTAAACTATGACAATAACCCAACGTAATAATACGCGAAACCGGGAACCGGAGCGTTTGCCTCCCTGCGCGTACAGGTGGCAGTGTTGTCGCATGTCACCTGTCAAAGCGATGTGTCAACTAACATAACCTCATTTCGTTTCACAAACTTTTTAGTGCAAATAACACAAATATGATTTGGGAAATGTGGAAGCCGTTTCAACGTGGACCCGGTGAGAGAGGTTTTCTAATTGTGTTTTTTTTATACATATAAATTATAGGTTATGTAATTGAGGTAATACGTATGTGCATTGTTTCGTGCCGGCACCAAAGCCGAGTCACACATAAACAGTCTGCATTCATTTACATTACGGCAGACTAAGTCGTGATCTCTGTGCGGAATCTAAAAATAACTCGCACAGTAATGGCGGTTAGGTTAATCAGTAGTTTGCTTTAAGTTAAAGTCCTATTAGTTACTTCGGTGTTTTATAATAAACTTTAGCAATCGGTACTTTTCACAAACTTAATGTTAATTTTACTTAACAAGTGTTCTGATAACTAGCTTCAACAATCGCCATAGTTACTTAGGTTTCTTTTTTTTTTTAATTAAAAGTTAGCGTTAGGCGATCTCACTTGATGGTTGATGCCAACACGGTCTAAGAAGAATGGACATTTACCTGGGGAGGTTATGTCATACCTATTCCACTGATAGGATTTGGCCGGAATTTTACCGGCACGCTAAGTCGTATGGGTAAAGATTATCTTTTAAGTTTACGATCAAATGTAAACCTCACAGGCTTCAACTAGTGTCAGAAAAAAAAAAACTTTAAAAAACCTTAGATTAAGATGAACCTAAAACTAAAAACCTTAAAAAATATAATAACTAAAATATATTATTTAAGTCCCTTTAGACAAAGTTCCCAAAAAACTGGCAGTAAACGTACCCCCTTTTTATAGCTAGACTAATTCTTTGTCCGAGGAAGCATGCAGCTCATCTGACTCCTGTGAGACTATGAAAGCAAATAGCAAAAAGGTTAGTCAATAACTAACTACCCTAACCTAACATTTTTGCTATTTCCTTAAAAATCCGTATTTCCGTAAAGATGTGCAAAGATTTTATAGATCCTGAGCCTTTCTTCGAAACCCATGATTTCCTAACTGGCTCGACCTGTAAAGGTAGGCAAAAACCTTACACTTATTACCTAGGATAACTGGCTGTTGAAGGTGATATTTCATTTAGAAAAATCATATTACGAAATTAAGGATTATATAAACGATAAAAAAGCTTGGGTGTGAATTGCTCTATCTACATAGGTACTATAATTTATTATTGATTATGTGAGATGGTGACAACGAAAAAAAAAACCCGGCTAAGTTAGTTGTGGGCTTCTTCTTAGACCGGGGCGCGTTTGGAACCCTCATAGCTTTAGTTTTAAGTTTACGAATGTAGTTATGACCATCGAATCACTACTATGTAAATCTACTGTACTATTATTGACGCATCAAAAGTGCCTTTAAAAGGACTATTTGAATAAAGATTATTTGAATTTGAATTTGAAATTTGAATTTAGTACCGCTTTGTTGAAATACTTAATAAATAGGCTAGAGTATTAAGATGCTTTAATAGCTTACGATTTGTCTCGAAAAAGTTAGTGTATAACAATAAGACGAGAAAATATTTGTTACAGTAACGATGAGAAGAAAGACTTCAAATCGCTTTTTACTTTTCCAGTTACAACCATGCACATTCTTTGTTGCATGTAATAATTAATTGGTTGAACATTTATTAACTTGTTAAGAAAGTAAAGACAAATCGCTTAGTTGAATTCGGTCATTCTTAAAATGATTTAATCCGCTGGATTCTCAATGCTACAGGCGTTATCATAAGCCCTATGTAAATTATCATCTACGATACTCTGGTTTCTCAGGAAATTAAAATAATTTACAGCAATGAATTGAATCCAATAATGTTTTATTCATGTAAACCAAGTGCAGGCATATGAAGCGCTCATACATATTCTTTCCATTATTTTGATTTGTGAGGTGATGGTGGTAACTTCTTCAAAACTCAAGCTGCGAGGGTTTTAAATGCGCAAGAGTTTAGCCAAGTAACAGAGATCGAAACAAACAACACACTTGTTGAGGTGAAGTTATCTTACAAACCTCATCATACAAATCGAAGTGATTGACATGTTTCATATTCTAGTTTATTATAATCTTTATGATAATCTCGCGTTTAGGAACATATCATAGATAACCTTTACTTTTTATTTATCTGTACATTATCATCTATCCAAGAAAATTTTATGACATAAAACTTTGTTACCTATCAGCTATATATTTTTCACGTGAAAATTACTTCTTTTAACATGCTGCATGGATGGAAGGAGTGAGAGATTTGGGACAGGTAACAAGTTTAGATGTAGGAAGTGGAAAGGTAACATTTTGTAATTAGTTACATTAGTCGAATTTGGATTATGAGCGTCTCCTAGTATTTTTTTTACGTTAACCCTTGAAGGCAACCTCACCTAAAGGTGATGGTGCAGTCTAAGATAGTAGCAGGCTAATCTGTTAGGGTTATAGTCAACCCATACTCCTAATTGGTTTCTACGCGACACCGTGCCGGAACGCTAAATCGCTTTGCGACACGTCTTTATCCAATAATTTCTCTTTATCTTTGTTTAGTTACGACAAAAGGTACAAATACTAGATTGAATCCTGATTTTTTATTAAGTCTTATGCTCGTCACACAATTAGAAATCGTCACCCCTTGTACAAAGGTGTCACAAATTTTAATCTCAATTATTCATCCATCTAGTACCTACATTTCTTACAATGATCTTAGTAACATTAATATTTGGAAGGGTTAAGTGGGACGTACTAAAAATAATTAGGTTTCTTATTTCTGGTTATTACAAATAATTAATCTAAGCGTTAATTAAATATTACTCTTTATACTAGAAGATCGATACCGATCTCATCTCCGTAATCCATTTTACGATGACCCGGTAATTATGTGATGATAGATAAGTTTATATATATTTATGTTATTATTCACTTACCATCACGTGTTAGTGAATAATAAAAACGGGACAAACCACAAACCGTGAGACTCGTCACCCATCACCGATTTAGGTCAGCGCTATAAAACCGAAGCTCACTCACCGCTAAGGTTCGGAATGCCCTTCCGACATGTGTTTTTCCCGCCACCTAGACAGGTTTAGTATGGCCAGAGATAACAGTAATTGCCCGTCCTTAAAAAAAGATGTATTCCAAGACCTATTTGTAAACATATATACTAAAATAACATGTACAATCGCTTTTTATGTACCAAAAATCTGTAACAAGATTAAGAAAATCTTTAAACATTCGATAGACCGATACTCGAGAAATATTTTTTTATATACAGGTTATTAAAGCCTATTGCGGTGCAACTATTAGTAGCCGAGCAAGAAAAAACGAACCGAGCGAAACCGATGTGCATACCATATGGGGCGAAATCAGAAGGCACTTAAAACTAACCACGGCCGAAGCTTCCCACCAGACCAGACTCGAGCCGGGAATCGAACCCAGGACCTCCGACTTTATAATACGACAGCGCACGCACTGCGCCACGGAGGTCGTCAAAAGGTTTGCATCTTTGGCGACTGGGAGCTCACTTGCCAAGTATCTTGCCTTTTAAAATGATCTTAAGAAGCAATAATTCTAGAATTATTTCAAATTGACTATAGCTTTTAGTTATTACAGCGTCAACAGAGGCTTTGGCGGGCGCAAACTTGACCTGAGAGAAGATCGGCTGATTAAAAGTGTCTTAGTTCAGCAAGGAACAATTTCGTAAATGCTATAAGATCTATAGCATTTACGATACTTATAAGATCTATAGCATATACGATCTATACTTAAATGATCTATCTGGCGGTTTGCCGCTGTATTTTGCCTTACAAATTCCTCAACTTATAACATTGAAAATTTCCGCTGAAACATAACATAACATAACATTCCGCGATAACATCTCGAAGTCTGCTCTCTCTGTTTATAAGATAAACATGGCCAAATTTTCACTGTTATGTGTATGCCTACAGGAGTCTAAAATCTGCAGAGTGAAGCGTGGCCTGCCAGCAACATAATTTACAAAAAACTATGAGATAAATATTTAAAAAAACATTGATATCAAGCATAACATTGCAAAAGTTACGACTAAAGTCGACTATTAAAAGTTCTGTCTTATATAGGTAATACTTGTTTAAGAGTCTACGTACTAAAAATGTGAGAAGGTATACATTCGTGTATCAAGAAAGAAATAGTAAACACGAGAGTATGTTAGTGGGTAAAGATATGAGTAATAAACTTAACTGTAATCTTTTATATCAACACAAGATTACTTACATTTCCTTATCCAGAATTAGTGAAAAATTATTAGATTAAATTATTAATCTTCATCATTAGCCGTTAAATAGACTAAAAGCTTAGTTATTCTATCATAAAACAATTTAATGTAAACACCATTTTCAGCATCATCATCATCATGATCAACCCATTATCGGCTCACTACAGAGCACGGGTCTCCTCTCAATACGTGAAGGATTTGGCCATAGTCCACCACGCTGGCCATATGCGAATTGGCGGACTTAAAATAAGCCTACACCTATGACGCGATTCACACCTCGGGAAACAGCTAAAAACTTTTTTCTCTCTTTTTATGGCTTTACAAAGATAAGCCAATGTCAAGTTTATAGCTATGTAGAATTGAAGTTAGGGAAAAATGGCGGGAAACTTCGCACTCGGCGGACGCGGCTCCCGCAAACCTTTACCAAATTAATATCTGTTAACCATTCAAAAAAGCACTAGTCTACACAAATGACACCAAAACTATAATGTCCACAACACAACCAACACCAGTCCTTTCCATAATTAGCCAACAAACCATTATTTATTTATTTATTTATTTATACAACTTTATTGCAAACAATAGGACATAACATACATGAAAATTACAAAAACAAATAGCAACTGGCGACCTTATCACTAATAGTGATCTCTTCCAGGTAACCATTTCGTAGAAGCTGATGAATTAAAAATTACACGGAAGTTGCATATATATATATATATATATATATACATACACACTAATAACTACATGCTACTACATATATAAAATAATAACAATACAAATAATACATATCTAAAGTATAATATATACATGAAATAAATATACAAACATTACGTTAACAAATATTTACAGAGACAGAAAATGTTGTCTCACACGGGCTTTAAATATCGCCAACGATTGCGAGCGCCGAACATGATCTGGAAGAGCGTTCCAGAGCGTTACTGATCTTAAAGTAAATGAAGCCAAATAACTTGGGAAGTTAGATTTGCACATCCGAAGCTTATATTCCCTTGAGGGGCGCTGGGAGGTGAGAGATGAACATGGACTTAGAAAACTAAAACGTTCCTTAAGGTAGGGGGGAGACCAAGGATGAAAAAGGATACAGTAGAGTAAAGAAAGGATATGAAGATTACGCCGATGCCTTATGGGTAGCCAATTAAGTTTCTTACGATATTCCGAAACATGATCATATTTTCTAAGACCAAATATGAATCTAATGCATAAATTTTGTAAGCGCTCCAATTTGTTTAAGAGGTCTACAGTTAGGTCTAAATAAACGGCATCAGCATAATCCAAGATGGGAAGAAGTAGGGTATTAGCTAATAAAGTCTTAGTCCTAATAGGCAAGATGTTTTTCCACCTCCTTAAAGATCCAAAGGCACTGAAAATCTTTTTGCTCACAAAAGATACCTGCTGCTGCCAGGATAAATGATTGTCCATGACAATTCCAAGATTTTTAACAGTCTTACTGTAGGAAAGTATCGAGCCATCGAATGTTACTGGTGGTAAAGACGAGAAATCAATTCTGGAAATTTGCCTGGAGTTACCTATTATAATTACTTGCGATTTGTTGGGATTGACTAATAAGCCATAAGACTTACCCCAACCATTAATTCCAACTTACCATTAATTCAAGAAAAGCGTAAAAAAAACCGCACCCGCCTTCTCCCAGCTAAAAACTTATAAAACCTATTTATAAAGGTTGTTGTAAAATAGGTATTATATGTTTTACTTTTCTGTATACGTTTAACACCTTAACTCCGTAGATTGCTGTTTGCATTAAATTACCAATGCCTCTTATCAGCGTTTTTATAATAATGCAACATGTTCTCTCCACCTTTTAAAACGTCCCACGTTACTTTACTTTGAATAAAATAAAACTTGTACTTAGTAAGTCTACAGGGAATATATTTATCCTCCTCCCTTATAATCATAAAGTGTCTACTTTATACTACCTACTGCTTATGTGAATGAATAAAATAAACATATTTGATATGGCTCGAAAGGTAAGTGATCTGAAATTTTCAATTATATGAAATGGGGCTAATACGCAGTAAAGTTAAATTGACGCACGCAACATTCGTTTCCTTTTCTTTGATTTTATGGTCTATTGACATATAGAGGCTTATCGGATTTCATAACAATAAAAAGTTTCATAAGAAAGACAAGTCAAATACGTTTTTATTTTCGTAAATAAATTTTTATTGTACCTACTTCATTTTTTATATTCAAGCACTAATGGACGTAGTACTTGCATTAAATTCAGCAAACTTTAAACGTACCAGGGTTATAACTTGCGGAAGATTTCATACCGCGAAAGCAAAGTAATTTTGCTTTTGCGATCTGAAATTTTCCATTATTTGAATTGGAGCGCGAGACATGGGGCGTCACCATAAAAATTATCTGATTCTCGAGAATTTGCTCCCCACTGAGTTTAAATGTTTCAAACAAACAATTGCCTAAAGGTATTATAAAATATTTTTTGTTTTATTATGAAAACAGTACACGAACCGTCCGATCTTTTTTTTATATACACTACAAGTTGAAGCCCTTGACGGCAATCTCACCCGATGGTAAGTAACGATGCAATCTAAGATGGTAGCGGACTAACCTGTTAGGGGTATGGTAAACCCATATTCATAATCAGTTTCTACGCGACATTGTGCCGGAACGCTAAATCGCTTGGCGACCCGTCTTTGTCGGTAGGGTGGTAACTAGCCACGGCCGAAGCCTGCCACAAAACAAAGCTATCCGGTAGGTGTAGCGCGTACCTAACAAGATTGTGTACAATCCGGATATAAAAATAGTTGATCTTTGTCACCCGACCCAATAGTCTCATCAAAGAATGTCTCCATTCTTGATGCAAGAAAGTACTCGTAAATAGTTACATACTGCCATTATTAACGTTAAGTGCGACTTATAGGTATATCTAAGGATAAAATCCGCTGTTGCATCAATCCTATAGCTTAACATTTTCCAAGCGTGTGTTAGATCCAAATAGCAATATATTTAAGAGCGTTAGCATAGACCAGTATGATTTGTTTACGTTTAAATTCAGACGTTCATGTTCCAGGTGTTAGTAATTTACGAGAAAACTTATCTATGTATTGGTAAACCAAATACAAATTAGAGCAGAATACCAATAGACTTAGAATATTCAAAATCATCATCATCATGATCAACCCATTATCGGCTCACTAAGCACGGGTTTCCTCTTATTATGAGAAGGGTGTTGGCCATAGTCCACCACGCTGGTCATGTGCGGATTGGCAGACTACACACGCCTTTGAGAACATTATGAAGAACTCTCAGGCGCGCAGATTTCCTCACGATGTTTTCCTTCACCGTTGAAGCAAGTGATATTAATTGCTTAAAAACGCACATAACTTCGAAAAGTTAGAGGTGCGTGCCCGGGTTCGATGCCCGCTCTCTGATTAGGAGGCGAACGTCCTAAACAATTGAACATTTCTGCATTGATTCTTATTCAAAATACATTTATTTTAAGTCTGCCTGTGTATATAACTCTACAAACAGTTCAGCAGGCAGATTTAACAGCGTAAAAGCCGACTAGAAACTCTTTACAGTTGTTCTTTTGCACCATAATCATTTAACAGTTTAACAATCATTATTCTAAGTTGTGTGAGATGAAAGCTGGGAGGTCTGCTTATAAGCGACCTTGTCATTAAGAAATTCTTTAACATAACGAACGTATGTAAGAAAATAGACTGTGATTTAAAGACAGGTGAATTTCTAAAGCATTTATGACATACCGAGTAGAGAATACAGTATCAAGGTATGTATAAAATTACTCAGAAGATGGTAATTTTATTGAGCTGTTTACGTATCTTTGGGTATAGTCCAGTATGCAAGTAAAGGAAGCTTAACAAAAAGGCTTAAATAACGTGACTTTCACCTCTTTTGTACAACGTATGTGTGGTTGTGTATTTTGTATTACGAGAGCGGTAAATTGCATAAAATTGTAGCGGTTCATTCACCGAAGCGATCTGCCTTATTAAATGTTAGCACTGTAACAAAAAAACAAGCTGTGATAGCCTAGTTAGGACGTCCGCTTCCTAAGCAGAGGTCGGGGGTTCGATTCCGGGCACACCTCTAAATTTTCGGAGTTATGTATGTTTTTGAGCAATTAAAATATCACTTGCCTCAAAGGTGAAGGAAAACATTGTGCGAAAACCTGCATACCTGAGAGTTCTCCATAATGTTCTCAAAGGCGTGTGAAGTCTGCCAATCAGGCCAGCGTGGTAGAATATGGCCGAACCCTTCTCATACTGAGAGGAGACCCGTGCTCTGCAGTGAGGTTGCAAAAGGCATCAGGTGACCCGTATGATTTAACGCCTGCGACAAATATGAACTTATTGTTACAGCTCTAATTTAACTCCAATACTACCACTTCGTATTCTTTCGTAAGTAAACTTAGTCACAATTATAGATAGGCAGTGCCTTTTTGAATTTATGAATTGCACGCCATATATTTAGTATACTGTTGATGACTGTCAAAAATTCGACCGGCATCGTTTTATATCGCATAGGTACTGCCAAATAAAATAAGTGGCGGATTACTTTGATACAGCAAAATTTCTATGACGTAAAGATAAAAGGGCATATTGATCTGATTGCGATAGGCAAGACTGGACAACACTGAATAGACAACGTAAATTGTTAATTCACCTCGTGTTTTATATAAATCTATACAAATGAGAAATATTTGAGTTCGAGTTATTAGTATAAATCCTATTGGTATAAATGATAGCTGCTTTTATAGCAGAAAAAAAATCAGAGGGAGGGTTTCCAAAGTATTTCATTGGATTTCTATGTATTGATAGGCCTGTAGTCTTAAGATTTTGCTGCAGTTTTATTTTACTCTTTTACTGAGCCGATAATGGGTTGATCATGATGATGATGATGATTAACTCTTTTGCTAAATACTGCTTGCTTAGTTTAGTAGCACTTGCCAACGGTAAGAATACTTAGAATTGGTACGTAAAACGAACAACAGCAATAAAGGAAATATGTAAATATTTAAGAGTATATATAGATTGGCTTATGGAGGGCAGGACGCAGTGAATAAGTCATTAAAAACAATTAAAGGATCTATTATATACTTGTATACCAAATTCCATTTTTTTTTAACAATTAAAATATCACTTGCTTCAACGGTGAAGGAAAACGTCGTGAGGAAACCTGCACGCCTGAGTGTT
This sequence comes from Lasiommata megera, assembly GCA_928268935.1. NCBI lineage: Eukaryota > Metazoa > Arthropoda > Insecta > Lepidoptera > Nymphalidae > Lasiommata > Lasiommata megera. The sequence goes on along the minus strand of OV743325.1, from coordinate 9,604,983 downwards.
CTCCATAATGCTTAAAGGCGTGATAAGCCTGCCAATCCACACATGGCCAGTGGACTATTGCCAAACGCTTCTCATATTGAGAGGAGACCTTTGTTCTGTAGTGAGCCGGCAATGGGTTGATGATGATGATACCAAATGACATGAAATTAGCAGCACAAGGTTTCTAATTTCTTCTTAGCAAACAGGCTGTAAGTATGGCGAGATACTAATTAATGTTTGAAAATGCGGTAAGTGCATTGCGCAATTAACCCATGGATTTGATTAATTATTTTTTATACCGAACGCATCGTCGCATCGTCAGTCGTGCGCTAAGAATAAATCTGTTTATTCAATTCAATACTTGCACAGAGTAAACAAAATATCAATAGATTACTTACAAAGCCAATAAAAGCTGTCTTTGTAGGTAATAAATCTTCATTATACCCTTTCATGTGAATATAATGCAAGCATGGTGATCAATTTATTATTCACTGTAAATACACTTGGATATTTATTATCGACTAGATTGTATTTGCGGATTTAAACCGAGTAAGAGTAACCACAATATAAGAAATCAAAACCCGGCTAAAACAAAAAAATATACTGCAAGGTTAGATTGTGTTCTTCGTTACCCGTTCGCCGTTCGTATTAATTGGTTGTGAAAAAAAATTACCTATACAATTTTATATATTTCAATAAATTGCTTTAAACTCAATATAAACTTTTCCTCTATATCACACATGAGTGTTTGCCTTAAACGCTATATTGAATTTGTGTTGTCGAACGTCATAGTCTGTGAACCCCACAGAGCACTGAGATAAAGCCAAGTATGCAAAATTTTCTATTAAAATGTATACTTGGCTAAATTGAGTAAATGAAAATTAAGAGGATGGATGGATTATTATACTATAATAATTAGGAAAGTTGGTTAATACAAACAGACTTAACTTTAAAAGAGCTTTATTGCATATAAAAGGAAAATACTAAGAGAAACTATAGACTTAAAAATGTATACAGTAAAAGGTACTAAGATTGATCTCTTCCAGGCTAGCGATCTAAATCTAGCCAGCATAAAGGATCATACAACGAAGACGGGAAAATTATTATAGTAAAATTATATTCCTACATATTCTTTGAGAATAACATACTGCTAATTATATCACAGCTCAAAAAAAAAATAACATATATACATATACAGTTAACCATAAAGTAGAAACATATTTTTTTGTGTTTAGTTACTTCCCATACATAAAAAAAAATGTTCAATTACATTAAATTATAAAAAAAAAATACCTTTTTTATTCACACTACTCAATAAGATACAAGATAGGCTACTTAGCATTTTAAAACTGAAAAAAAAAACGCTTATATCTTGAACAACGCTAATTAATCATAAACCTGAATTTAAAGAACTTGTAAATGCTATATATATGTTATTTACGTCGTTAAATTTAAAGTGCTAATTAATCCCGCAAATATGTGTCGAACGGCGCCATAAAATTTCGATGGAAGCGAAAAGAACATTGAACCTTAAGACTAAATTTTCGTATTGCATAATATATTTGCTAACATATTATCCATCTATAAACGAAAATAAGATATTTGGTTTTTATAAATTTTTATGATATGATTAAATAAGGAGACTCAAGAACAAAGTTAGATGCCTCGTAGAATTATTGTTACAACTCAATAAGACTTAAATTGATTAAACCAGATAGAGAGAATAAACCGAATTTCACTCGGACGATGACGCTACTACTATACTGGTAATAATTTCAAAATGATAACGCTAATTTGAGTAATAACGTTAGTTTTTAACTTTATTTTTGTTCCCGGTTTTGAAATCAACACCTATCCAGTTGCATACAGGACTTATCATATCAATTGTTTCCAAAGAAACAGTAAGAAAATCATGTTTTCGCGAATTAATTGCGGAAAGACGATTCTACTTTTACAGTTTTATACCGAAATGAAATTTTACGAATGGTTAAAAATAAACACCCCTTTAAAGTTTCATGGACGTTTTTATTGTGTAGCTTCAGATGTAGAATTTAAACGTTTTAGAAAATTAAATATATATCATCGATGTTTGCACTATGACTACGTAAGCAACATCATTCAATAATAATTACACGATAGTCTGTAACATATCGTACAACTTCAATATAACCGAATATTGAATCCTGATACTCTGTTAAGGTCTACATCTACATGGAATCAAAAACAGAGCATAGAAGTGGTCGAAAAAGCTAAAGCATGCAAATACAGGGAGCTAGGCTCCGAATACGATTTTGTCCCATTTGCAGTTGAGACCCTTGGTCCGGGGGGTCCTAACGCTATAAGGCTTTTTAAGGAAATTTCAAAAAGGTTAGTCGACATCACTGGAGACCGAAGAGCTGCCAGGTACCTTGGATAAAGAATTAGTCTAGCTATTCAAAGGGGGAACGCTGCCAGTATCTTCGGAACCTTGCCTAAAGGGACTCCTTTTAATAATATATTTACAACTCCTATTATCTTCCAGAGCACTCCCCTGACTCCATCTAACAGCATAGGGATCCTCGGTGTTTGCATATCGAACGAAGTCCAGTTCCGCGAGCATCTGGAAGGTAAAGCTAAACTAGCCTCGAAAAAACTCGGGGTGCTCAACAGAGCGAAAAGATACTTTGCGCCTAAGCACAGGCTTCTGCTCTATAAAGCGCAAGTGCGGCCCCACATGGAGTACTGCTCTCACCTCTGGGCCGGAGCACCCCAGTACCAGCTCCTTCCATTTGACCGGATACAAAAGCGGGCAGTTCGTCTCGTGGATGATCCCAAGATTACTTTCACGCTGGAGTCCCTAGAGCACCGAAGAGACGTTAGTTCTCTTTGTGTGTTCTATCGTCTCTACAATGGAGAGTGCTCTGAGGAGCTATTTAATCTAATTCCACCTTCCGTGTTCTCTAGTCGCACTTTTCGTCGCAGAAATAAATTTCATCCTCACCACCTGGATGCCTGGACCTCTTCCACCACTCGCTATTCCAGGTCATTTCTGCCACGAACCTGCAAATTGTGGAACCAGCTTCCATCTTCTGTGTTCCCTAATGGTTATAATATGGGGATCTTCAAAGGGCGAATAAACAATTTCCTCAAGGGCCAGCAACGCATTGGCGGTTCCTCTGGTGCTGCAAATGTTCATGGGCGGCGGTAATCACTTACCATCAGGTGACCCGCCTGCTCGTTTGCTCGCTTTGTATATAAAAAAAAAAAAAAAAAGTTATTATATTATATTTTTAAGGTTTTTAATTTTAGGTCCATTGTTAGCAGTTTTTTTGATAAAGATTAACAAATGTAAGTGCATACTGAATGTTGATTTTTAAGTTGTATGTAAAATCAATCAAGTGAAATATATATGTTTACATTTGCAACAAAGTGTAATTCTGACATAGTTACAGCCTCAAGTTATTCTACAATTCACATACTGTGTTTACAGTTTGATCAATGTAAACAAGATATCTATGTAAACGATCGAATAAGTAGAAAATCTTCGCTCGGCACTTTGAGCACTCAACCAATTCAAAATTATTCGTAGATATTGAAAGTAAAAAAACAACTTTCTGTATTCCATTCGTGTTCTTTTCCATTTTACCACAATAATTTAAACTACCGTTTAACATTTGCATGTAAACCGTACAGTAAAAGACAGAAGCCTAGCTACATTTACAATGTCAATCAAGGGCAATATTGCGACAGATTTCATCGAATGAGATAAAAAAGTGTTCAAAATAATAATAAACGATAAGCACTTTTTATTATAATGAGAGTCGTGTCGATAGTTGACATGTTTTATCTCACCTTGTAAGATAATTTCTCGATAAAGAAATCCCTGTAAAAAACAATCTGGTGTAATAGCTTCCGGCTGAGATCTTCAAATAAATCCGAGTATGAAGCGGTGATAGCCTAGTGGTCAGGGCGTCAGCCTCCTAATCAGAGGTCGGCCATTCGAACCCGGGCACGTACCTCTAACTTTTCAAAGTTATGTGCGTTTTTTAAAAATAATTAAAATATCCCTTGCTTCAACGGTGAAAGAAAACGTCGTGCGGAAACCTGCACGCCTGAGAGTTCTCCATAATGTTCTCAAAGGCGTGTGAAGTCTGCCAATCCGCACATGGCCAGCGTGGTCGACTATGGCCAAAACCTTCTCATATTGAGAGGAGACCCGTCCTCTGTAGTGAGCCGGTAATGGGTTGATCATGATGATGATTGTGTGTATTCTCATATTAGTTCTTTTCTTTTAATTTTAATTTTTTGTTTTTATTTATACCCAAGCAAAATTTATAGTCTCCAGATATTGTAATAACATTTGATGACAATCTATTATTTTCGATAGAGATCATTCTAATGGGTAATTTGCAAACTGCATACAACTCGACGAGGTCAGATTGCAATCGCTCCCTGTTAATAGGTAATTTTGGTCTGCTGTAAGAAATAGTTGAGGTTTGTTATAACTCTCGTGTGATATTATTCAGCGTTTTAGATATAACACCTACGTTATCCCCCACTTTGTTTTAGTTATTAAGCTAGATTTACTTATTTAGCTGAATTCTGCTAGATTATTGTTAGCTAATGCTGTTATTGCATGGTCGTTTTCATTTATTTTCTATGTCAGTAGTCTTCATCTTCAAATTTTTTCGGTTCGACAAAATTATATATAAAATTATTAATGTAATAGTAATGTTCAAAAAGGAATCGTCCGCTTACAGTTTCATAATCACTCTGAACGTTGTCGCAGAGATGCTGGACCTATTCAGTTGCAATCTGAGTGAACTCTCAAGAGTGACATCATGGAATTATGTTACCGGAATATGTAAATTTAGACAATTTAGATACATTTATATACTTTTGTATTAGGCTACTCTAGCAAATTAGGTTTGTTATCCAGTAAAGCTAGAATTTAAAGGAGATAAATAAATAAATAATAAGTATGGATAAATTATATTTTATGATGTACTAAACTGACTGAACTACTTTAAGTATCATTACAAAAAAAAACATATGATTGCTTATTAAAATTTTCCAAACTTTGTTCTATATTATATATATCTAATAAGAACAAATGCTGTTCATCATCGTCTAATTAATTACTTCCTACATGGAAGTATGAGTAACTTTTTATTCTTTCTTAAAAATGAAACACCATATACCATAAATCTTTATTGTTTTACTTTGGTTGAGTATAGATTAAGGTTTTGTTTAAAGTGCAATAAATATTTATTTCAGTAATCGCTTATTTATTACGGCACATAATGATATTGCTACTAGAGCATGTATTCGAGATTGTTTGATCTTAAAACTAGCTGCTCTCTACGGTCCGTCTACGTTTGCATATTTGTTTATCCGAACTGCGTTCTGTGATGTTTAATATAGCAGCTGTAAGCAGCAGCTAATATTTATTACACCAGATTGTATCAAAACGTAAAGGTTTGATCATAAATATAATATAACACAGATGTTATTTATGTGTTAAGCTTACTCTCTCTTACATTAAAAGTTCCTAGTTTTTCCTGTCAATACATTTTTCTAAACTAAGGAATATTTAAATGTATAAACGTTTGCACAGCTATCTCCATAACATAGTTTTTATTTTATCATCATCATAATCAACCCATTACCGGCTCACTACAGAGCACGGGTCTCTTCTCAATATGAGAAGGGTTTGGCCATAGTCCACCACGATGGCCATGTGCGGATTGGCAGTCTTCACACGCCTTTGAGAACATTATGGAGAACTCTCAGGCGTGCAGGTTTCCTCACGATGTTTTCCTTCACCGTTGAAGCAAGTGATATTTTTTTTTTTAAAACGCACTTAACTCCGAAAAGTTAGAGGTGCGTGCTCGGATTCGAACCGCCGACCTCTGATTAGAAGGCTGACATCCTAACCACTAGGCTATCACCGCTTCTTTTATTTAATAGGTCTTAACAATTCCTTGACCGGTTTTTCCATAATCAAATTTCATTTTGTACTAAGTAGGTATATCATATTTTCTTTTATAATATAAGAATATGTTATGTTACGAGTATTTATGTATTCGTGCAATGTAAAATCTCAAATTCCTTCAATTCCATGTTCTGTTATTATAACATATATACATATGTATAGATTAAAGTGTGCACATACAGTCACTTTAACTATATTATGTACACAGTGAAATCACTGAGAATAAATGCATTTGCATCGACCTTGACTTCACATATTTGCATGGCTGGCACTTGACGGTAATATTAAATAGCAATAGCAACAAAAAGAAGTGGACAATAACTATTCAAATTTTGTTCCACATAGAGACCAAATAAACCGTTGGATATAGGACAAAACATAAAATATGGTGGTAGCTGTGATAGCCTAGTCTAGCCTAGCCTAATCAGAGGTGTTTCGGAGCTATGTGCGTTTTTAAGTAATTAAAATATCATTTGCTTCAACGGTGAAGGAAAACATCATGTGGAACCCTGCACCTGAGAGTTCTACATAATGTTTCAAAGGCGTGTGAAGTCTGCCAATGCGCACATGGCCAGCCTGGTGGACTATGGCCAAACCCTTCTCATATTGAGAGGAGACCCGTGCTCTGTAGTGTGCCGATAATGGGTTGATCATGATGATGATGGTAAATATGAATAAAATAAAATTCCAGTGCAAAAGTAGTTATGTGTTTGGTTGGTACTTTTTGTAATATAGTATATTACTTTTAGAAATAATGATAAAAACTGAGAACGACTGGTGCCAATAGCTCTAAAGTTGGTCACCCACCCATTTACTTTTTTTTTTTCACACTACAAGCTAGCCCTTGAAGCTATCTCACCTGGTGGTAAGTCATGATGCAGTTTAAGATGGAAACGGGCTAACCTGTTAGAGGTATGGTAAGCCCACACTCCTAATTGGTTTCTACGCGACACGTCTTTGTCGGTAGGGTGGGAACTAGCCACGGCTGAAGCCTTCCACCAGACCAGACTCGAGCCGGGAATCGAGCCCAGGACCTCCAACTTTATAATGCGACAGCGCGTGCACTGCGCCACGGAGGTCGTCAACAATATAGCACGTACATATCGACTTAGGAAGAGCATTAAGTGTACAATTGATGTAGCATTAAGAAGAAGATTTGTCACAAAGCCAAAACTAATAGATAACTCTAGAGTGGTTTTATTGGCTGAAAGCCATAATATTACGTGAATAAGGTAGGTACTGTGTTCGATAAAAGAAAATTGTCTAAAGCGTCTATATATATGAAATTGTGAGATTTGATTTCGAACGCCAAATCTTTATTAAAACGCTTAGTTTGTCACAAATTGAGTAAATGCGACGTAAAATTGCAGAATTTCTAATTATACATCTGCTAATTAGACTTTATTAGATTTCTCTTATGTTATTTTTCATTACTTTAAAGATAAATATGATAAATTACAATTTATATAAACATTGTCATTAGGGTTATTAAAGAAGTGTCAGCGAATGTTAAGAGCAAAAATATCACGCATCTGATAATCTAACACAGTGGTTTCCTATTAGTTTTTGCTGCGTACCATTAAAAAAAGACCTCAAACCTGCGTACCACTTATTGTAGCAATGATATATAAAAAAAGTCAGTTTAAATAACATTTATTATCTTCAAATTACAGAACAATAGTGAAAATCAGAATATGATGTATCGGCGAAGACGCTAATGTGACAAATGCACGTTTTTCTTTGCACAGCTCTTGAAAATCTGGCGCGGGATAGTGCTCAGTGCTCTGTACTTTTACGATGATGATCGTTAAACAAAAACATTTTGGAAATTGTTCTTGTTTTATCTGATAGCCGCGCGTACCCCTTTATGCAACTTCACGTACCCCTGGGGGTACGCGTACCAATAATTGGGAAACACTAATCTAATATATCATATTTTGTTTTAGGAATAGTCTGATGATTATTTCTCGATATGTGTGTATATATAAATCGATATGTGTGCATCTACCATGTATATTTCTGTGTTATCCAAGGTTGACTGGTAAAGTTCCCCAGTTGTGTTTGTGCAATTAAGTTTGTAATTTAGCAGTGTTGAGAAGTAATTTCACTAAATGATTTATAAAAATTATTATTCCAAACATTCGGAGCCTATTTATTACTTACTAGCTGATGCCCGCGACTACGTTTGCGTTGAGTTAGTGTGTGTAAAAGTGTGTTTATTTGTCTTCCATTCACGAAGCAATGGATTACTAAACCGACGACCTTGAAATAATTACAGGATAATCTGTAAAGTATCTCCTTTCTAACAAAAAAAAAAAGAATGAGTGAAATCGGAGTAATGTATTAAAACTTAATACACAATTTGACTTTCATCCTCTTTCCCAAGGGAACCGTGCTGAATTCCGGGATAAAATCTATCCTATATGTTGAACCGGAGTATTAGTTACTGCTATACCAAATTTAATTCGAATCCTTCCAATATCGACGTGATGCGCGGCCAAGATACAGACAGACAGACAGACGGACAGACAAAAAAAAAAAAATTATCCTCCAATTAAAATTTTCAAAATATATGTAATGTGCAGAATTAGTACTGTTACAGTTTTATTATACTATTATAGATAATTTTGTCTATATTTATTAGTATCCCTCAGACTGATTAAAATTTGAACGAGTTTTACTATTTATTAAATTAATTTTTAACTACTTCTTTCGATGTTAATAATAATTGTTATTAGCAACAATTACGGAAAAGCAAGAAGTAATGATAGTAATAAACTATGAGATCTGATATTGTAAACTGTTACTAACATAAAATGTAGACTGCACAACATTTCTAATTTGCGATTTTCATCTCAATGCAACATCTAATTCCGAAAAGAGATTTCTAGCCAATTTGGTTCGTATCACAATAACGTAAGCACTATTTTTGCTTACAATTTGTGAAATTAATTGCAGCACAGTCGATTGTACAAAGAGAAGGTTCATTCATATTTATGAAGGTTTTCCAACATCGTCAGGTACATAATAATACCGAGTTTTGCGAATTCGTCGATTGAATGTAAATTATCCGTAACAAACTTTGCATGGTCCAATGCTTTACCTTGCGTAACATTGCAGGAGGTAATTCCGATCACGAATATGAAAAAAATATATTGATGAATGAAGACAATGGTTTGTCGAAGGTTATTTATAATAAAATTATTATTAGAATTCTACGTGACGTTGGTGGTAGCGATTGCTTAGTGAAATGCAAGTAATATAAAAATGCAGAAGAAAATTATTGCAATTTTGTTTCAGGGTTTGAACACACAGGATGTTTGTTGCAGAACACTGACGCATTTAATAATCAAAATGTTTTCCTAATTAATGGTTGACATTTTAGTTCACCTAACTTTTCATGGACAAAAACAATTTACCTATCATCATGATCAACCAATTTCCGGCTCAATACAGAGCACGGGTCTCCTCTCAATATGACAAGGGTTTGGCCATAGTCCACCACGCTGGCAATGTGCGGATTGGCAGACTTAACACGCCTTTGAGAATATTATGGAGAACTTACAGGCGTGCAGGTTTCCTCACGATGTTTTTCCTGCACCGTTGAAGCAAATGATATTTTAATTTCTTAAAAACGCACATAACTCCGAAAAGTTAGAACCCCGACCTCTGATTAGGCGGCGAATGTTCTTACTATTAGGCTATCACAGCTTATGATGAAATTTAGTATTAAGAAGGATATATACATAAAAAAAAAACTACTAAATTCCTCCATCTATCTTTCGTGTATTTATATATTACCGTTAGTATTTTTAGTAGAATTAATGTACCCGTGCAATTAAAAACAGGTACTAGGGAGTCAGTACTAGGAAGAGTACTCAAGTTTTATACGATGGGGTCAGAGTAAACGTGACACATAATATTCTGACCCAAACTAAGTCCATTATATTTATACTCTAGTTCCAGATCGCAAGCAACGTATTATCAAGTATTTGAAATAATTATCTTGTGTTGATACAAAATCGCTTGCTGGCAATAGTAAACGTTTTCACCCTGTATAATTGTGAACGTATTTATCATTCGCCACACGATGGACCTCGAACAACTGCTATTTCACCCGAGTCACGTGTAATGGCTGAAGAATTATACACATTTATCGAATACTTGCATCATTCGCGGTTGCTAACGGCTGCGTTAAGTTTGGTCAGAATTAGGTTACAAAAACGCAAATTCAGCGAATATACAATTTATTTCATAGCAATTCTTATAAATATTTTTCGTGACGCAGCGTGTGCTCTGTCGCGTCGCATTATGTTGGAGGTAGTGGGTTCGATTCACGGCTTGAGTCTTGTTCCCGACAAAGAGTTGTCGCCCAGCTATTTAGCGTTCCAACCGCCTGCTACCATCTTAGACTGCATCATCACTTACCATCCAGGTGTGATTGCAGTCAAGGGCTATCTTGTAGTGTATAAAAAAATGTAACCGCGTACATAAATGCAATTAAAATGTCATTTGCTTCAACGGTGAAGGAAAACATCGTAAGAAACCTGCATGTCTGAGAGTTCTCCCTAATGTTCTTAAAGGCGTGTGAAGTCTGCCAATTCACACATGGCCAGCGTGGTGGACTATTATATATTAAACCCTTCTCATATTGAAAGGTGACCCCTGCTCTGTAGTGAGCCGAGAATGCGTTGATCATGTACATAACGAACACACATTTAAAAAAAATATAAATAGCAACTAAATTATGTATATCTTAATTGTAGTCCGATGAAAGAGGTTACTAATATAGCCTGTCATTAGTTAGAAAAGTAACATATATAGTTATAAACATATGATACTCGCCAACCATTATAGCGTTCAATAGATCCCATCCCATTGTGAACGTAAATGGTCATATGACTAACCGTATCTAAAAATAAACCGCTCAGGGATGGTCAATACGTTAACTGGTTCAATACTTAACTGGTTGGTTATATTTACACCATGTCATCTAAATATAGAACGGGCAGGATGGAAATAGTTACACGAGATTGTTCACACGTCCGTCGCTTTATCTTCAATGTTGCTTATTATAGAATAATGGTTTATGATGGTAGACGTTTATTACATTGCTAGCAATTACCTGTAACATTGTTTCAAAGGGTTATAAATAGTGCTTTAATTGCATAGAAGATTGGTGTCTTCTGTTGTGTTTTAAATGTCATCTTCATCATCATGATCAACCCATTGCCGACTCACTACAGAGCACGGGTCTCCTCTCAATATGAGAAGGGTTTTGCCATAGTCCACCACCTTTGAGAACATTATGGAGAGCTCTCAGGCGTGCAGGTTTCCTCGCGATGTTTTCCTTCACCGTTAAGTGATATTTTAATTGCTTAAAAACGCACATAACTCTGAAAAGTTAGAGGTGCATGCCCGGATTCGAACCGCCGACCTCTGATTAGGAGGCTGACGCCCTAACCACTAGGCTATCACCGCATTTATCAATTAATTATAAGCTGTTATTTTTAATAAGTGTAAATTTAATCTAAAATGTAGGTTAAGAGCCCGCGACAAATGTTTATGAATCTAAGTTATTAGATTGCCTCGCTTTTCGGCATTTCTCCAATTTCCTAACATTCCATTGTAGAATTTTTGCATTTCGTTATCTTTATTTAATGACATTAACCTACATTTTACAAATAAACCACTATTTAAAATACACGCTAAAATTAATCTGGTATCTTGTTCACCGAAAATGAATCAATTTTGTAACCTAGAAATTTGTGATTCTACGAAATGTGTGAATGAGAATTTAGATAGTATATGACTTTTCTTAAAAACGTTGCCTCTTTCTAAAGAATTATAAAATCTGGTTCCACTGGGTATATAGTTATGTAACTTATTAGGTGGAATATTACTATATATCAATATTATGAGCAATTTAGGAAGCTTTAAATAGTCGAATGTTTGGAAGGTTTCTATGGTCATTATTATATATATGTTTTTTAATTAAGTTAATCCACTATGGATTAGTATGTACATACCTCTTTTGACATGTTCTATTTTAGCTTTCCTTTGTATACCGACACACAGATTTGGTAGAAATATAATAAAAATAAATAAATAAAATGTCAAGTAATGAAAATATCATTTTCGTCATCACCATCATTATCATCAGCCTATTTATATCCCAAAGCTGGGCTGAGGCATTCTCTGTTGTAGGAAGTAGGAGTTAAGAGTATAGCCTAACCACGCCGCTCCAAAGCAGATTGTAGCCTCTTCGGGTCTGGTATTAGGTTTCGGTCGTGGCTAGTTACCACCTTACCGAAATGGTTCCGTTATGTTTGGTTCAACGTTAGTGGATAAAAAGAAACTATACCACTAACTGAAATGGTTCCGTTATGATCGGTTTAGTATTCAACGATATACCTGCCAATTCTACTGTTGAAGTTGAAGTGGCAATGGACGGGGCACATAGCTCGGAGAACCGATGGACGTTGGGGTCCCAAGATGCTGGAATGGCGACCCCGCACCGGTAAACGTAGCGTTAGTCGACCCCCAATTAGGTGGACAGACGACATCAGACAAGTCGCAGGGAGCCGCTGGAAGCAAGCAGCTCAAGACCGTGAGCATTTGAACTCCCTCTAAAGACCTATGTCCAGCAGTGGACGTCAATCGGTTGCTAATGATGATGATGATAATGATATACCTGTATTCGATATTGACCGCGGCATGAAGTACCGCCACCGGACCGCCCTGTTCAACCAATTACAATAAAGTTTAAATGATACGAGTAGCTGCGTAATTCTGTGCCGGAAGCAAGATTCCTGGATTCCAAAGACTTAATTGCTTTTTCAAAAGTGCCTTTTAAAGGACTTTTTATTTGAATAAAGATTATTTGAATTTGAATTTGATAACTAAAAAAGGCAATAGCGCTAGAGTTTTGGGTACCATGGCCATAAGTGATAAATTTAGACGGCATAGCACGGCACGTCACGACACGGCACGGCACAGCACGGCATGGCACCTATTAAATTATTTACTAAAATATAGTTTTTCCTTTAGTTGTTTTGGTAATATCATTAAAGAGTTAATAGAACAATTTTTATTTTATTTTTTATTTTATTTACTTACGGCTACACTTACATTATTGCATTAAAACTAGAACTTATTACTAACATCTTACTAAATATAGTGCCCATTTACAAGTAAACACAACATTTAGAAATTATGTTACAAAAAACTATAAAAGAAATAAAATATAATTAAAGTGTATATAATAATATTAAAGTATAAAGAATAACTAATACTAAATGTTACATATGTCTTGATTGACTTGTGATTTAAATATCTGTTCCCGAAACCTACATAAGGAGTCAAAATTAATATAAAAGAGCTGTTGTGATTAAGGGTTTTACAGAATCTTGAGACAGGAGAATTCTTACCAAGGACAGATCTACGCATCGGGGGATGAAGTGGTGTAATGCGTTTCCGTGGATAACGGACAGGGACCTTGAATTTAAAACTACTCAATAGTTCGTTATTAGTTATAACATATGTATTTATCTATTGAATTATTCGTGCAATCACATTAGGTACTTATCGCTTTAATGCTTGCACACGGTTAAAAATAACTCCATATCATGTTTATTCAATCTGGTTAAATATAACTTTCTGTGTTCTATCACGTAAAAGGCATATAATTATCTTGCATCATCACTTTACTTTGCTTTGTGATATGCTTAAAACGCATTTCAATTTATAAAATTTATTAATTCATTGAGTAGTTTTAAAACGATTAAAATAAAGTTTATTAGGGAAACTTTTATTTTATTTTTTTATTTAACCAGTTAGTAAATTTATTGATAGTCTAGTGGTTAGGGCGTCAGCCTTCTAATCGGAGATCGGCGATTCGAATCCGGGCACGCACCTCTAACTTTTCGGAGTTACTCGTATGTGCGTTTTTAAACAATTAAAATATCACTTGCTTCAACGGTGAAGCAAAAAAATAGTGAGGAAACCTGCACGCCTGAGAGTTCTCCATAATGTTCTCAAAGGCGTGTGAAGTCTGCCAATCCGCACATGGCCGGACTGGTGGACTATGGCCAAACCCTTCTCATATTGAGAGGAGACCCGTGCTCTGGGGTCTTCCCTCAATATGAGAAGGGTTTGGCCATAGTCCACCACGCTGGCCATGTGCGGCCATGATTGGCAGACTTCACACGCCTTTGAAATCATTATGGAACTCAAGCATGAAGGTTTCCTCGCGATGATTTACTTCGCCGTTGAAGCAAGTGATATTTTAATTGTTTAAAAACGCACATAACTCCGAAGAGTCGAACCGCCGATTAAAAGGTTGACGCCCTAACCACTAGGCCATCACAGCTTCTACAGGTATTGAATGTCAGGAATTGGCCAAAGGATGTGGCCAATTCCCGACATTCCAATATGTATAATGTGGATAATCACTCAAATACAAGGCTAGAGGTTGCACTTTCTAAACTTAAGTAGGTTCATGCTTAAAAATATACATTCAGTATTTATGGATTATTTGTCGAGAACCGCATTAATCTATGATAAGCAGAACTAACACTATGCGTTCGAATGCACTGTGCGATGTATTGTTATTGTACAAGCGTGACCACGAATATGTGATTAGTGTAGCAACAGTCATATACGTTACAAGTTCAAGCCATGTGCACGACTCGAGAGATATTGTGTCCCGAAATAGATCACTCACAATAACATCATCAACCAAACTCCGTTTATAGACTTTGTGATATCATAACGCTGCATCTTTCCTTTACAAGCGAGCATTATATAAAGCTGTGATAGCCTAGTGGTTAGGGCGTTAGCCTCCTTATCAGAGGTCAGCGGTTCGAATCCGGGCACGCACCTCTAACTTTTCGGAGTTATGTGCGTTTTTAAACAATTATAATATCACATGCTTCAACGGTGAAGGAAAACATCGTGAGGAAACCTGCGCGCCTGAGAGTTTTAATGTTCTCAAAGGCGTGTAAAGTCTCCCAATCCACACCCTTCTCATATTGAGAGGAGACCCGTGCTCTGTAGTGAGCTGGGAATGTGTTGATTATGATGATGATGATGATTATATAAAACCGACATAACAATTACGAAAATCGACGACCTGGGAATTAATATAGATTATATAAATGGAATATTATTTGTCCCTGTTAACGTTTTGTTTCGGATTGGTTCTGCCTCTTTACCGTTATAGGAGCTGCCTATTGCAGGAGTTCTACTTATTCGTTCGCGTGAAAGTTAACTTCAATTTGTATGGAAACGAAGTAGCGCCATCTATTGTGTAATATACGGTACTTTTTCAACTGTACCACAAATACCTTACCATCCATAAACCATAGCGCTCAATACTGTATCATGGCGTAAGTATACTAAATATGCTCAGGCGCCTATAAGGGGTGAAAGTTAACTTCAATTTGTATGGAATTGAAGTAGCGCCATCTAGTGTGTAATCTATGGCACTTTTTCGACTGTACCACAAATACCACACCATCCATAAACCATAGCGCTCAATACTGTATCATGGCGTTAGTAAACTAAATATGCACAGGAGTCTATGAGGGTTTATTCCTCATCATAGTTAGTCAAAACAAAATTGAGAGTCACACGGAATGGCGTCAAGCACGCCATTAAAAATGATAACATTTGGGCAATAAAATAGACGTATCAGTAAATTACCTACTGAGATATTCAAATAAAAAATTTAATGAAGATAAATCCCTTAGTAAGAATAACAACGAAGATTATTCTAGCAAGCCATCCATTCATCCAGTCATTATCTGGTAAGAAAGAAAAACTTATAACTTAGACCCTCCAGGCTGCTCTAATGGGTCATGGGGCTCTAACTATTATTTTAATGGTATGTTAATACTAACAAAGATTTGGAACCAATTTTGATTAACCTTTAATTTTGGTTAGTCACAAGCAAAATATATGATTCTTTGTTTAACCCATTAATTCAGTTATCTAACGAACCGAAATTATATCGGGAACGTTTTAAAAACTTTTGACTTAGTTTAGTAAACCGGTCTATAACACGATTTAAAAAATCTTGATAATATGTCTAATGTTTGAGTAATACCAGGTCATCATCAGATTGTTCCACTGTTTCAAGGAATTGTTTGATATTTCGCCGTAATTCTCCCGAAGACCGCAGTTGGTGCAGAAAACTAAAAACACCTAATTTAAGTTATTTCTGTTTACTTAGTGAAATTGAAATAGAAACGATTTCTCCATATAATATAAACACTTACGTTTGAAGGCCGAAACTGGTTTGAAATTTTATTCGTTTTCCAATCTCAGGACAGCTAGCTAACGTGCTCGGCGAGGCAAGGATGCGTGAAATATCTTCAACCATCTCTCATAATATTATGAAAGAACACGTATATGCCTACGGGTCAAAATACTTTCCTTCGTTCAAACGTTCCCAAAGACAAAGAAGCTAAAAGTAGTGTATTTTTAGCAATTTTATGCTTGAAGCTTCATGAAATTCGCATAAATGTCGGTGATAAAGAAACACTTAAAATATTTTTTCGCCCGTAAAACCGTGGGCTTAAAGTGTACAGACTCGATTTTAAAAGCCAAAGAAAACTCTCTGTCCAGAGTTCCAATATTAAAATCAAATCAAATGAATAATATAATAGTTTAAAAAACTAAAAAAACACGCTACTGCACGCATGCGTAGTTCGCGCACTAGCTCTGTCTCTCTTACTCGCATGCAAAGGATGCGGAAAGAAATTAATTAATCCTGGCGAATCTAATTAGGATAATCGGATATTTTAATCGGATTATTGCATTGTCATCGACCTTTGACAGGTGTGCAAAGTTTGAATCAAATCTGATCGTTCAAAGTAGGGCAAAATCGAGCTCAAAGGAGTCGGTTACAAACAAACAAACAAACAAACAAACATACATACATACAGGTGAAGCTAATAAAAGCGTGTTAAAAATAGCTTTACTCACATAAAGCTTACAGACATCTATGTATCGTTCATGTCATTATTTCTATTCGAGAAGTGATGGTGATAACTACACTCGACAACTTAAAACTACAGCTAAGAGTGTTCAAATCACGCCCAGGTCTTAGCTTTTTATGTATCCACTCGTATATATGAGACGAAACATCTTATTTTATTTTAAAATTCCTATTTAATCTAGTTTTTATAAAATTACAAATTCAATTATTTTACAATGCCATGAAAAAGGATGTAACGAGCCCATACGCTATTTTGCGTGGGAGAATTTCGTTAAATAAATAACAACAAAGTTATGATATGATAACACATACATACAAGCGCAAGTTTTATCCGCATCGAAAAAATATTTGCAAACCAGAAATGTCGGCTGATAAATGTTAAATGACCACGTAAGCGGTGATAGCCTAATTAATGGTCAGCCTCCTAATCAGAGGTCGCTGGTTCGAATCCGGGCACGCACCTCTAACTTTTCGGAGTTATGTGCGTTTTTACAAGCAATTAAAATATCACCTGCTTGAACGGTGAAGGAAAACGTCGTGAGGAAACCTGCACGCCTAAGTGTTCTCCATAATGCTTAAAGGCGTGTGAAGCCTGCCAATCCACACATGGCCAGCGTGGTGGACTATGGCCAAACCCTTCTCATATTGAGAGGAGACCCGTGCTCTATAGTGAGCCGGTAATGGGTTGATCACGATGACCACGTAAAGTAACCAATTTCAGATTAAGTAGATGAAACCATGAAATCGCCAGAAATGTAAAAGTGAGAAGCGTATATATAGATTATTCAAGAAAATTGAGACAACATCGTATCTTCTGTCTCATACAGCATGCTGGTTTTCCTTTGTTTAGCTAACTTTTAAAGTTAGCCAAACAAAGTTAGCAGTTTCAGTATCCCGCATATTTTGTTTTCTAGTCTCATTTAGGGAAAAATTTGCATCAATTAATCTATAGTACTGTTTCACGTACGGCTTTCAATATGAGAAGAGTTTGGCCATAGTCCACCACGGCCATTTCCGGTTGGCAGACTTCACACGCCTTTGAGAACATTATGGAGAACTCTCAGGCATGCAGGTTTCCTTCACTGTTGAAGCAAGTGTTATTTTAATTGCTTGAAAAGGCACATAGCTCCGAAAAGTTAGAGGTTCGTACGGGAAGCACGGGATCGTACCTCCGACCTCTGATTAGGAGACGGTCGACCTAACCACTAGGCTATCACTAGGCTATCATTAGCTTACTAGGTTTTATATACTTTTATTGAATTTGAGTGATAAACCATTGTGGATGTTGAAAAACTTGCAAATGTCAATTCACTTTTGCTATTTTAAACAAAACTTACGAAATCAAATTTAACCTCATTTTTTTTTAGTTCAATAAAAGGAAATCACTTCATTTATCCTCATCATATTTGAGTCGTAAAAATGTATATACCTACGCATAAATTTATATTCCCAAGAGAGTTGACGTCAAACAGGCGGTCGGTCGTAAAAATTATGATAAAATCATGGCTTCAACTTTAATAAGACACCTTGTGCCGACCCCATATCGCGTGGAATACGGACAAGATGAAGAACAGCCGCAAAATAACCAAAGGACACTGACACGTTGAATCGGTGTTAGCTAAGTGGTAAGATTTATATCTTTCGTGGGGACCGAGTTCGATTCCAAGCACGCAACCCTCACTTGGAGTTTCGTGCGTTGATAACATCACTTGCTTTAACGGTGAAGGTAGTGAGGAAATCTGTATGGCTGAGAACTTTCAATGATGCTCCCAAAAGGCCTGTGATGTTTACCAATCCGCATAACCCCTTCTCATTTTGAGTAACCCCGTGTCCTTTGGTGAGCTGTTCATGAACTAGTAATGCTGATGATATGACGTCAGATTGCTAAGGCAGGAAGTGGGGGACCTGTGACCGCTAGTTCTGCCAATTCATATTTCAGCAGGGCCAATATTATTAACAAGTTAGCCCTTGACTACCTACAGTGCGTGCGCTGTCGCAATATAAACTTGGAGTTCCTGGGTTCGATTCCCGGCTCAAATTTAGTCTTACCACCCTACCAACAAAGAAGTATCGCCAAGCGATTTAGTTCTATCACGTGTAGAAACTAATTAAGAGTTTGGGTTTACCATTTTGGGTTTAGGTGAATCATCACTTACCATCAGGTGAGATTGCCGTACGGAGGGGAAGAAGACTTCGGCAATTTGCCGCTCGTCAGCTTCGCTTGGGAGAAGGCGGGTAGCTATTGGGCTAGTTGTCCGCCATTGCACAAGTCTCCTTATAGTTTTGGGGGGGGATCAAGCTGTCCTGATCCTTCCTCTTGTAGTGCGGAAGAGACCCGGCGGTAGGCTGGGGTGACTGGTAGGCGACCGGGAAGTATACAATGGGTCCCCCGGACGTCCAGTAAAACCAGCGAGAGGGACATGCCGTGGTGGTTTTTAGTTCGGGTAGACCACCCATGGGTGGGAGT
Organism: Lasiommata megera; assembly: GCA_928268935.1. Taxonomy (NCBI): domain Eukaryota; kingdom Metazoa; phylum Arthropoda; class Insecta; order Lepidoptera; family Nymphalidae; genus Lasiommata; species Lasiommata megera. Next base: position 9,585,561 of record OV743325.1, on the reverse strand, counting down.
CCCACATAACCCCAAGGGACGGAAGTAGCTATAAAGCTTTTCCACCACGACAAAAAAAAAAAAAAAAAAAAAAAAAAAAAAAAAAAAAAAAAAAAAAAAAAAAAAAAAAAAAAAAAAAAAAAAGGTGAGATTGCCGTCAAGTGCTAACTTTGGCAGCGAACGTCCTAACCACTAGGCTATCATAGCTTTGACCTAGTATTTTAATAATACCTACGTAGATCTTGTATGCATGCCTACATAATATGATACCTACGTTCCGAACTGGTACGATGTGGTCTGTTACACGTTTCCGTTTCGCGACCAATAGAAAACGTTTGCGATGAATGTTTAGGTATAATCATTAATACACCTATGCCCCTCTCTTGTGAAATTGTCTTATTAATACGTCATACACTAAAGAGTATAAAGAACCATCCGAAGATCGTCAGAAAGATTTAGGGACCTTCAAGGCGAGGGAAAAACAAAGGATAGACGCATTCGAGATGTGATGCTGGAGACGCATGTTGAGGACTCCTTGGATAGCCACAGCTAGGAATAAAGCGACTTTCCTCCATATGTTACCAACGCCTGCTCACCTATTTCGGACATCAGCATGGAGTGATAGTCACTGAACGAACACTAGTGGTAAAAGATCGTGGAGTGTGATAATCCATATTATATAGAATATATCCAGCAGTAAGCTACCTTTGATTTACAATTGACTATGTGAGATGGTGATACTAAAAAAACCCTTGGCTGTCTTTGTTGTTGGCTTCTTCTTAGACCCTGGGTGTTTTGAAAACCCTTCTAGCTTTAAGTTTTAATATTATGAACGCTTCATAGATGCCCGTAATTAGTTTACATGAAAAAAGCTATTTCTGTTTTGATTTAAAGCTGTGATAGCCTAGTGGTTAGGGGAAGCTGTGATAGCCTAGTGGTTAGGGCGTCAGCCTCCTAATCAGAGGTCGGCGGTTCGAATCTCGAACCTCTAACTTTTCGGAGTTATGTGCGTTTTAAAAAAAATAAAATATTACATGAAGGAAAAACATCGTGAGGAAACCTGCACGCCTGAGAGTTGTCCATAATGTTCTCAAAGGCGTGTGAAGTCTGCCAATCCGCACACGGCCAGCGTGGTGGACTATGGCCGAACCCTTGTCATATTGAGAGGAGACCCGTGCTCTGTGCTGAGCCGGTAATGGGTTGATCATGATGATATGATGAAGACACGAATCTAATAATCACATTAGTTTTTGAAGAAAATACGTCCCGTGTAATTATAATATAAATTGTATATTTTAATAAAAACATTAAATAAGACGGTTAAACTGTTGTAATAATTCTCATTAATTCAACAAAATATATTCTCTTTACATATCAAATCTTGTTGAATACATTTGAATTAAATTAAATTTGGCACGTGGAGGGTAAGTATTATAATTTAAACAACTTACTTGTAAGTAAAGTTCGATCGTAAATATATGGAGTAACAAATCCAAAAAGATTATTGAGTAAAGAGTTTACTGGTATAATTACTGTATAGGAGTATCAACAATGCTGAGACTTCATTTAATTTTGATTTCGCTGACTCCTGTCTCGAGTTGACGACCTCCGTGGCGCAGCGCGCGCGCTGTCGGATTATAAACTTGGAGGTCCTGGATTCGATTCCCGGCTCGAGTCTGGTCTGGTGGGAGGCTTCGGCCGTGGCTAGTTACCACCCTACCGACAAAGACGTGTCGCCAAGCGATTTAGCGTTCCGGCACGATGTCGCGTAGAAACCAATTAGGAGTGTGGGTTTATCATACTCCTAACAGGTTAGCCCGCTACCATCTTAGACTGCATCATCACTTATCATCAGGTGGGATTGCAGTCAAGGGCTAACTTGTAGTGGATAAAAAATAAAATAAAAATAGAGTGCTGAGTGTCAGATATGTACTTATTCGAAGGAGGCATGGTTTATGTAGTAGATGACGCTCTATTATCTACTGCTTTTAATCATCAAGCCGTAGACAGAATAGTTAACTGTCTATGTATTGAGATAAAAAAGCTTTGAAGTTGATAGAAGTTGATCGAAGGTGAAGTGACATATTAAATCACTGCTTGAAAATGACTGCCTTACTTACGAGTGAAGTTGTATCATGAATTAATAAAATAATCAATTAATCAATGAATTTATGGATAATACTGACAACCTGGGTTCGATTCCCGGCTCGGCTCTGTTCTGATGAGAGGTTTCGGCCGTGGCTAGCTACCACCCTACCAACAACCAACCAAGCGATTTAGCATTCCGGCACGATGTGCGTAGAAACCAATTAGGAGCGTGGGTTTATCATACTCCTAACAGGTTAGCTCGCTACAATTCTAGACAGCATCGTACCACTAGGTGAGATAGCCGTCACCTGCAAAATGCAAATAGAGCGGTAAGATAGAAGGTACAAAGCGGGCCTAATCGCTAAATAGCGATTTTTTGCATACTTTATTTTGCGAGCGCTGGTTGTCTAAATAAAGCTTGCATCACTATCTAAACTCTTGAACCTTTTGTTTGCAGACTTCTGCTTCGCTGATGTGTCACTTCTCGTCTAGTCTAGTTTGAAAACATAATTATTAATTTTGCGTAGTGCCTCTGACACTATTCACTAGTTTTTTATGTGTATAATGGACATACCGATGAAACACAACCATCCCACGAAAATACCGGTCATGAAAAATGATTTTACCGGAATCTAAAGTAATCTATAAGAACTTTAAGGTTAAGATTCTATCTTTGTGCCAAATTTCATCCAGATGTCCTGACGTGACTGAGAAACAACGTTTAAACCGTCGTATTTTAAATAGTAGCAATATCTGTAACGTTTCACCGTTCGTACTTGTAATTTAAATAAGACATTTTATCTCTTCGGTAATTCAAAATTATCTTCTTTTAATAATTCTAATTAATGCGACATTCATTTTTTACACATATCGAATATGGTTGAATAAATTTGAAAGTCATTAATAATGGCACGAGGAAGTCTTATACCTTATATTATTAATATAGAGACACGAGCCATCGAACATCGCGCGTCTGTAATAATGTTACCTGCCTTATCAGTACCAGAGCAACGTACCGCTCCCGTGTAACCGGTTTGGCCGAATCTCGTTTCGATACAGTCCACCGGTCGACTTTTCAACGCCCCTTTTGAACCTAATGTATAACCTGCCGAACTTTGTGAAAAAAGTTGCTATGGATACCCATCTTTCTCTTCTAATATAACTATATTATACAAGAAGTGGCACAAGTAAAGTGGCATGATTCAAAATGAAGTTTTGATTTTGGTATAGACCTATAAACACACGCTCTATAACTCCATGGTGAGAAGATTTGGTCAGTTAAGTTGACAGTGCGATTAATTCTTTCATGTCGAAGGCACAAAGGCACAAAATCAGTGAGGTTACTTTTACTTTGATTCTAAGAGTGCGATATAAGGCAAAGGTGACTGATCTATCAACAAACAGCTTAAATAAAGCTGCTCGGAATACAGAGTGCCGAATCAGATGTTTTTTACTTATTCGATTGCGCGAGAGTTAACTGCAATTTGTATAGTTTTGAAAGAGCGCCATCTATGCAAATTCTATACATACCATTTCGATTCTACACATACTAAAGTTAAATTTCAGGCGATCGAAAAATTTGAAAATCTTACTATATAATACTTATTACAACGTCCGTTAAAAAAGTATTTTTGGAATTCCCCCCCCCCCCCTCCCAAAAAAAAGGGGTTGGAAATTTGTATGATTGTTATTTTTAGGGGTTACACCACATTAACATGAGCGAAACAGAGGACAAAAGCTAGCTAGGTATTAGGTAATTCATATACTTTCTTAATTCCATAAAACAACGCAATCTGCCAAAATAGGTATAACAGGTATCGAGATATTATTGTTATTTTTACCGGTCTGAGCTCGCCACTTATTACCCAAGGACTTCATAACCCAACGATCTATCTAGCTATTTGCGCTTCTAGCTACACAGCGGTATTTCATTATAAAGCAGGATAAATAACGTAATTTATATTAATAACCAGTGATTATAAGGCCACGGTCTGTTATCAGTACCCTTAGTATAAAATTAGTACGCCAACACTCGTTGTCGTCTACGGATAGCGAATCAGTAACGTCAGAGTAAATCTTAATTTGTCTTCCAAGGCTTAAAGTTCAAAATGGTTTACACTTCGGCAGACCGTGCAAGTTAGTAAAATATATGTATTTATCAAATTGCGATTCTCTGAACTAGAGCATTGGGTCTATTTTACTTTGACGTTACAGTGTTTCGATACTCGAAAGCGATTCCACAATTGCGCGCGTACAATATTTTATACTGAGGGTACTGAACTAAAAATAAATCGCGGAAATATTAGGTCACTCTAGAGCTACGTGCATTTATTTATAAACATTTATCAGAGAATAATTTATACGAAGAGACCGTTTGACCTTATTTTAATAGGTATAATAGCGAAAAAGGTTTTTAAAGTTTATGGTATTGTAGATTTAAAAAAAAATCGTGAGGTTTGATGCGCCGTTAGCGGCTACTTGGTCTTGTATTGCCAGCTAAGCGTATGTTTAATTTTAATTTAAAAAAAAGCTTGCGAGGTGTCAAGGGACACCCGGATGGAACGAAGTTCCTTTCGATTAATTAGTGAAGGAATTGTAATAAAATTTTATTTTATTTAAGTTATAATAATATATTTTTATTATTAACAAATATAATGTTATATAAACTTAATCAATTTTGTACTCCATCAGCAATATCCGGAACTTGTGCAGAAAAACTGTCAGGATTAATTATTATTATTATTTTTTATTATTTATTATTTACAAAAAACCTGTATACACTCAACAAAAATTATCGTCGCGACACCACACTGTTCAATGCGAAATAGAAATGAAGATATCTGGCTTGCTTTCTATAAGAGAGAGAGACAGACAGAGAAACATGCGACGCCGCACAGCTTACAATAACAAAAAGTGTCGTGACAACTTTTCGTAAGAATTTTTTCCGTCTAGCCCCCTTTCACAACGCGCGATAAGGAACTTCGTTCCAAAAATTAATTAATCCTTGGATAGACTGGGGGAAGTCTGCTATACCAATTGTGTCTTAAAGGTCGATCAAAGACAGTACAATTGTACAAACCAAAAAAAAATGGATATTAAAAAATGTTTATTAACATAAATAGAATTTCTGTTTGTTCACGTTCACTGGAAGCCAAAGCAAGCCTGTATCACTGTGCCCATTCAAGTTGCGTTTACTTTTTGCTCGGAAACGGGTAAGTTTTGTCACAATGAGTCATTTAAAAAAAAACATACACCGCATATATTTTAATGAATATAATAAACTTCTTTTTTTGTTTTAATTTTTTGCCATCGGTACTTTGAAGTCATTGATCGATCATTGAACCACAATTTTAATTTGCTTTGCCTGAACTAAAAATTTCATCATAAGTTTTTTTTAATCCAGCCGTTTTATTTGATTTTTAGGCATAGAATATTTGATCTCGAGGGCGGCTTCTCTGTGCTAAGTTTCATCAAGATCGGAGTAGCTTTTGTACAAACTTTTTCACGTTTATTTGTAGTATGGAAGTATCTGGTATCCAGCGTGGTCTTTAATACCCAACAAAATTGGATACCGACTTTGGGGTAATTCAGTCGAATGGCGACTACTTGCCTTGAAATTGCGTTGATATTTGTTTATATTGATACTATTCTTTGTGTGATTTCTGGGTTTCTTTAAGAAAAATAAAATTATAAAAAAATAGTACTATATACCTATAAATAATAATATTTTGGTAAGTATATTAGACAGCTGATAGATTTATAGATATTAGGAAGCTGTTATAGCACAGTGGTTAGGACGTCCGCCTTCTAATCAATGATCGGGGGTTCGAACCCAGGAAGACCTATATCTTTTCGGTGTTATGTGCGTTTTCTTTAAGCAATCAAACAATATCACTTGATTCAACGGTGACGGAAAACATTGTGATTTCATGCCCGAGAGCCCTCCGTAATGTTCTCAAAGGCGTGTGGTCGTCCAATTCGCACACAGTGGACTATGGCCAAACCTTTCTCATATTTCTCATATCATCTCTGTAGTGAACCGGCAATGGGTTGATCATGATGATGATGGTTAGAAAGCTAGACAACTATCAATCTATATGAAGAATAGAATATTTTAATTTGTTATCATATCAAAAATATAAATCTATACATTACAGAATATCGTGCAATTGAATATCTTCCAAGTTATCTTAGTTCAAGAGGTCTAGAATGCGGCAAACTTGAATCACCACAAATAGCTAACAACTAACGAAACTGTTATTCATGCTTTATATGATTTTATTTTATAGATACCGTTACGTTATAAACATTTAACTAGGTAGGTTACCTTACTTTCTCATCTATAACAATATAAAGCAAGGAGGACCTTCGTTACGTCGAGCATTCCTAAAACCTAGGTAGGTATAACTATTCCATATACTGAATGGCATGTAACTATGTCGATAAGTCGAGCAGATACCTGCGAAGGTATCCTACACATATTCATGCGTGTGCTAATATTTACTAAAATTTATTGTAGAGAGAATGTAGGTAGATACCCACCTACCTCCCTAATACATACACGTTTAAGTTTTGTGTCAATACTGCGTTTCACGTAATAGGTAGGTAAGAACTAATTACCGTTTGTTATTAAATTCTGTTCTATAAATAGTCATTTAACCTTCAAAGTCAAGAGTTATCTGAACGGCGTTAATGGGTAGGTATTATTTAGGTCAGGCAGTAGATTAATAAATTTCCCTTTCAAATAAATATAGTTGTTCATTATTTGTATGGATAAAAATTATGATTCTCGAATGATTATATAAATATTAAATCTAAATAAAGAATTGCATGTCATCGAAGTTCTGAAATACTACTCAATATTAAAATGATAGTGCAAAGTTGTAAATAGCGCCATCTATGATTAATACTTTAAAGCAACGGTTTTCATCGTAGTTCCGCTACTCGACACTAGGTGGCACTGTAATTAGAGTCCTTTAATATTTTTAAGAACTAGACTACTACACTTATTTAGTTTTATTTAAAATAGGAAGCTCATAAAAATGTCAATACCTTATATTAAAATGCTTATTTTAATTTTAAATATTTTTTATTCAATTTATTTTCATTAAAAGATTTTTTATTTTAAATTTAGCACACGAAACTTAAAACGAAGCTATATATTAGTTTACCCAGATATATTGTTATTTTATTTAAAGCTTTTTGCTTTATAATGTTTGTAAGTACTTTTGTTACCGGCGCTGTACCGGTAGTTGTCACAAAATACGTTATGCGGCCTCGCCAATGCTCGCCAGCGCAAACACATTGATAAGTACGGGTTACTCCGTGATGCATGTGCTAGATTGATCTTGGTACAAGTGATGGAAGATTACGTACGTTTTACTATCATAATTTAATTCCAGGAAAAGTTTTCACAAGACCATCGACTTATTAACGACTCGATATAGGATAAAACAGTAAATCTTCCACTCCATTCGGTCCAACTGATGTTTTCTTTACTGTTTCCAAATATGACTATGGGTAGATATTTTTGGTGCTAGTAATTTTAAAATTAGGACTTTCGGCCTTTCGTGTCATATACATTCCTTCTAAATAGAAAATAAATATTTATATTTTATGAAGACTTTATTTTATAGCAACACAGGTGTAAGAACATTCAGTTAGAAATACGTTACAATATTACAACTAGCAACTGACGTGCATCGCAGACATTTTAAGGGAAGAGATTTAACACGTCAATAATCCAACATATACCACTTTGGTCTTGATTTTATTTAGATTTGCTTTTTGAGATGAAAGCAATAATTGATTGAATTGTTGAAGTGAAAACTTCTTTAGCGGCGTTGAGCACTTTTTCTGTAATGGGTATAAAATCTTAAACTCGCGTCAGGACACGTGACCTGATCGAAAAAGCGTAAGACGGATGGAGAGTAGACAGCTATCCCCTCTCTACGGCGCGGCGAAAATGTATGCCTGGGCCTACTGTTTCGTTTAGGCAGCGCAGGGCGCTTGCGCGAATGTTCGTGTATGTTACAGCGTGCCACGCGCATCCATGGATGGTGACAGCTGATGGCTCGACCGTCTGTGTAGTGATCACATTGTTGTGTATTCGTAAAATTCGTGAATGTAAAGTGCTTAAAATATGGAAATTGATATAGATAAACTTTTTAATGTAAAATAATTGTAATAGTTTTAAAGTGTTAAATTTTTAATGTAATATAAATTGTCATGTTTGTGTACGATAGCGCAATAAATGAATATTGTATTCTACCACATAAATGATAGTACTTTTATACTGATAAAGCAATTGGTGCAAAATTATTCCCTAACCATTCCAAAATATCAAACATGCTCAACGTTAATAATCAAGTTTTCACTTCTGCCGGCACTCCCGGAGTGCAACCCGTCTTTTTTAAATTTAACGCCCACTCAAAAGTACTCAGATGATATTGCAGCTCTTCGCCAAGTCATCATCAGGTTACTTTTAGTTTTAATACGAATTATTATCATGAAAACAATCGTTGAAGCCTCGCTCGAATTTAGTGTTATGGCTACGATTTGACAACCTACCTGATGCTGGGATGAGCGCTGAATAAGTGGAAGTTCCTGGATCCGATTCTTGGATTTTCGAATTATCAGCCTACTGGAAAAGACTATAAAATAGTAGACTATGGATATGATGCCGAGTAGAAACCGATTAGGATGACGGAGGGTGGCAATGAATCGGTAGCTCCTTACTCAACACGATAATCACTAACAATCAGGTAACCCAATTGCCTGTTTGCCCGTAATGTAAATACAAAATGAAAAAATAAAGTTTGGCTATACAGATATTTCTTACTCCATCATGGAAATAAGGCAAAAAAGGACTGTAAGACATTGTATAACGTTGGCTCCTATTAAGGATGTAGGCTATTTTTATACCTGAAATTGTATGGATTATTTTTTTCAATTGGCTGTATATATCTCACGCTCACACATCAAATTTCTACTGTTTAAGGAATATTTTCTGATGAACGTATTCCTCTTAAGACTAATGCACAAAAGCGATAATTTGCGTTATTACGAAGGAATAAATGGTTTCAGAATAGTAGTAAATTTTAAATATTTTTTTAAGCTTAATTTAATTTTAAGCTCCAAGGAAATCCCTGGAGGTGGGCGTTAAAGTCTGTGACACAGTTTTTCAACTAATACAGATGTTGTCGTTTATTAAATTTAAGATTCCTCTATAAAGAATTTTTTAATTTTTTCATATAAAAAAAAATTGTAATTTTTTTTTTACGGGAACTGTATAATATTTTTTAATAACTCTTATATATAAGCGAGGGGTTTTCCAATAATTGATTACTTCACTAAACTTACATATTTATATTTATTTAGTAATAAGTTAGTATTAAGATTTTAGAATTGTAGTTATGTTTTAAAGGAAAAATAAAAGGCTTTTTTATTTTTATTTTTATTTTTATTTTTATTTATTTTATTTATATATAAGTTAAGTAGTTTATGTTATAAAGAAAGCTAGATAGAAAAACGGGCTATGGTTGAATACGTAAATTCTCCTGGACACGTTTTACGTTATCCGAGCCACGCTATCTCTCATGCCTCGGCCCGTATCTCAAGTGGTTAACACTAGCAAATATGACATGGTGCGCCTGTCGTTGGTACAATATAAATTTATTGTCTGCCCGTACGCGTCACGAGCACTCGTCTCTGTTGATCCTGAGACTAATCCGTAGATCTTGACCGACAAACGCCGGTGTACCTACGCTAGTGTCGAAAAGTCCCCGATAAAGATAACGACGGAGAAACTGATGCTTGGATTTTGAAGTGTTGTGTGTGTTGTGTTTAGCCAATACGAACCTTATTTTACACTAAAGTTTTCTACAGGTAAGGAATATTTATTTCTTATGTAATAAAACATATGTTACCAACCTAATATTGTTTTGTTTCTACGATAAATTCAGTCAGGCTTAAAACCAATAGGTTATTATATGAATGGTGCCAACTTAAAACAAAAATATACCATATACTATAAAAAAAGTTACAAAGTAAAAACTTTTATGTTTCGTAGTTTTATAAAGATTGTCGTATTAAGAAAATTGCATAACGCTGTTTTTTATTATTTTATACATTATTATTACGTTCGTATTTTATTCTGGTAGATTGTCTATAACAACTGTTCCTATTATAATAAATAATAGTTTAAAAAACTAAAAAAACACGCTACTGCACGCATGCGTAGTTCGCGCACTAGCTCTGTCTCTCTTACTCGCATGCAAAGGATGCGGAAAGAAATTAATTAATCCTGGCGAATCTAATTAGGATAATCGGATATTTTGATCGGATTATTGCATTGTCATCGACCTTTGACAGGTGTGCAAAGTTTGAATCAAATCTGATCGTTCAAAGTAGGGCAAAATCGAGCTCAAAGGAGTCGGTTACAAACAAACAAACAAACAAACAAACAAACAAACATACATACATACAGGTGAAGCTAATAAAAGCGTGTTAAAAAGAAAGAAGTACTTAAGAAATTGAATGCTCTCTACCCTCGGAGATAATATCTGGGAATGTTATATTCCATGATAAAAATTGTTTAAGCTTACCAACCACCTTTTGAGCAACTTTTGATAAACTTTGAGATGGTGATGATTTCTTCTATGATATTATAAATCTTTTTATATTCTCAATGAAAGCATGAATAGATGTTGGTGAAAGTTACGAAAAAATATATATAATTATTATAAACACAGATGTCCTTATCGTAATTGCGATATCAGTCTGTGACTTTATCGCAATACTAAATTGGTGCTGTCGGTGTGACTTCTTGTATTTAAACATCATGTTTTTATAAACATTGTCATTACAAATCTTCATAACGGATAGTTTAGAGAAAAAATATAGTTATAAAAAAACTGACTTACTTATATGTTTTTTTTTAATAAGACGGCTATTAGAGTATTTATAAAATTTGATTTCAATTCCAGAAAAAGTCACCATATCTTGCACCTTTTATTTTGCTTCTCTTTTTACAAAAACACATTTATTTACATTTTGTTCAAAATAGTAACAATATTATAACAGTTAATATTTAAGGTAAGCTATAACTGAAGTTACTCCTGAATACTAAAGTACTCCTGAATTCACCCGAATTAAACAGAAACTCCTAAATACCATAACTCTATACTGTCTGTAACTTTAAACATAAAAGCGTGATTTTTTTTTACAATTTAGTCCTTGACGGCAATCTCACCTTAAGGTGAGTGATGATGCAGTCTAAGATGGTAGCGGGCGTATCTGTCAGGTGGTATAGTAAACCCATACTCCTAATTGGTTTTTTACGCGACATCGTGCCGGAACGCTAAATCGCTTGGCGACACCTCTTTGTCGGTAACACGGCTGACGCCTTCTACCAAACCAGACTTGAATCCGGAATCGAACCTAGGACCTCCGACCAAATAATACGACAGCGCACACATGCCCCACCCAGGTAGTCAAAATATTTTCCACTGCTCTTAACCTCAAAAGTATTGCGCAATGAAAGCGAAATAAGATTTTTATGATCCAATCAAAGTTTCAATTATATACGTGTTTAATATCATTGATCACATAAAAATCAATTGAAGCAATCAAACTGCGTACCAACAACTTTATTACCAAAACGTCCTAATTAAGAGGAAAGTTATTATTATTTTTAATACGAATACATAAAACGTGACGACACCAGCTCGAAACGGTCAAATACACACCCATAGTACGACATAGTAAGAGTTTAGACGCTCGAAAACGTCGCAGCACTTCATCGTGAAAGCAGAAATAACCTAACACACTTAATTTTAAACCTTAATTTCGTCTCAACATCTAAGCCAGCATTCGTAACGTTTGTAAAATTTAAATTGGAAGTAAGGAAGTATAGTATCCAATGTTCAATTATCCTACTAATATTATAAACGCGAAAGTTTGTAAGTATGGGTGGATGGATAGATGTTTGTTACTCTTTCACGTAAAAACTACTGAATGGATTTATATGAAACTTTAAAATAATATAGCTTGTAAATCAGAATAACACATAGGCTACAATTTTTAAAAATATCGTGCGAATTGTCCAAAATATGATCAAGTAGGAACAAAATCCACCATCTACGTGAAAATTGTAATGTTTTAATGTTAGTTCTTTTCTATGCAACGAGCAGCTTATGTTCTTATCGAGTAGCTTATATGCAAACTTTAATATAAGCTACTCGAAATACTAATCCTGCGCAGACGAAGTCGCGGACACCAGCTAATTTTATCTATTTTTTTAATATTATTTGTGGATAAATATCGTCCTCTCAGGATACTTGCCTCATCGTTGTACCTTTTTCATTTTTTTACCCCACAAGACAGAGGGCTGTCACTTACCATCAGGTGAAATGCCGTCAAGGGTGACGGCATTTCACCTCATGGTAAGTGATGATGCGGTCTTAGATGGTAGCGGGCTAACCTTTTAGGGATATGGGTATATCGCCCGGGAAGTATACAACGGGTCCCCCGGGTGTCCAGTAAAACCAGCGAAAGGGACATGCCGTGGTAGGTTTTTAATTCGGGTATTCCTTTGGGGGTGGGAGTCCAACATAACCTCCTTCCTGCTCAAAGGTACGGAGGTAGCCATCTAACCCATCAGGAGGTAGCGTCAAAAACCTTCCTCTTATTAGATAGCTTTAAATACGCATTCGAGATGCTGTACTCTGCCGTAGCTTTCAGATTAGAGGTTATCCCCTGTTCGTAGATAGACAACTCCCAGAAGTTCGCCTAAGGTAGTTTGACACATTCACATACTAAATCATGTAAAGGCTCTATCTACTTAGTCGTTACAGTTAAAGGACTCGTTATTACTGTAATGGCAGCTATGGCATACGTTTAATCTGAATAGGTACTCTCAGAATGTACGAATTTTAAATCTTACTAAAACAAAAACGTTTACGACGCTTACAAATTTTTCTTACTAAGGGTACATATACGTAAGTTATATGCAAAGTATATTTATGTAAAGATCGCAGTTAAATTAGAGAGTACTAATAGCAGTTAAATTATAAGAAATCTTATGGACCATAGTGTAATAAGAATAAAAATGGGTGATAATTTTATTCGGCAACGATGACTAGGAGCTATCTTGTTCTTTTGTATGCATCAGTGAGTTGTATACTTCTTATATAATAAGTGATTGTTATCACAGATTTGGTACAAAAATAATATAAATAAAAAATAAAATATTTGGTAATCATGGTATGAATATAGGTGTATCCTTTTTACTTCACAGGAAGATCACGGGGGGATAAAAACCACTCATAATTATGCTGACTTATACATAACCATTAAAGGTCAGCATATTTATTTGCATATGACTAAAAATATAAAATTTTATAGAAATAGGAGATTATGTAGAGTGACAGTCTCAATAGACACTCGCATACTTGCCGATTGGCTGATAATGTTGCACATTTGGCTAAAATATCCATAGATGTGTACATTTTAGAAGGTGACTGACCTATCGACGCAAAGCTCAACGGACGGTTCTGGTTAAAAATAGGAATACAGATCTACTTAATATAACCCAATGTAATAATAAAATAGGATTTTATAAATTGTGGCCAGTCAACTTGGAAATTTGTATCAATTTATGTGAATTGTATTGTATTTTATGCGATAGAAGCCGCGAGCTAAGGGTAGAACCAAATAATAAGTATCTAAAAATTATGTTACAATCACCAGTTTTTTAATCTACCTACACCCATTACGGAAAGAAGGGTCTTGCCTTGGCGCACGGACTGAAGGACAGAAATGCAAAAACGTAATCCTATACACTATAAGTTGTGATAGCCTAGGGGTTAGGACGTACACCTCCTAAACAGAGGTCGGGGGTTCGATCCCGGGCATGCACCTCTTTTTTTTCGGAGTAACGTGCGCTTTTAAGCAATTTAAAAATCACTTGCTTCAACGGTAAAGAAAAACATTGTGAAAAAACCTGCATGCCTGAGAGTTCTTCATAATGTTCTCAAAGGCGTGTGAAGTCTGCCAATCCGCACATGGTCAGCGTGGTGGACTATGGCCAAACCCTTCTCATATTGAGAGGAGACCCGTGCTCTGTAGTGAGCCGGCAAGGGTTTGATAATGACGTTGATGATAAAGCCTATACAGTTTGCAAAATTACCAACGTCTCTACGGTTCTTTATGTAATCATTTAAGTTATAAAATTAGTTTATTAGTAGTTTATTACATAATAATAACTATAATAACATATGACATTTGAAAATTATGTTCTGATTCAACCGGTTAAACCACAAGGTAGGGTGAGTGACGCGGACGGTCTAAAGTTCGCATCCTTGCTGACATTCCGTAGATACTAGCCGTAAGTGTATTGGAAACGGTTTACTTCCTCGTTTTTAATATATACCGGTAGTAAGTTATCATCTTGCAGCCTTATTGGTCTAGTGGTAAGCATGTTCAACAGACCACAAGTCCTAGGTTCGAATTCCGGGTTAGGTCAATAATTGTATGCTTTTAAAAAAATTAAATGAAAATTAGATTCGCCGGTATCCATTTGCGTAACTATTCATGACTAGCTTAATATATTACCCGCTAACCCGCATTGGAGCAGTTTGTTGGGGTTACGCTCTTATTCCTGTGATAGGAGACTATCGTAGTGTCGAATAAAAAGGAGAAATCCGAATAACTGATTTTAATTTTACATGAAACAGTTAGCATATGTTTTATAAGCAGAAATAACACTGGAGAGAAAATTCTTGAATTTTTACACTATTGTCTAGATATATGGACCATAAGGGCGAGGGAAAGACAAATGATGGACGCGTTCCAGATGTGGTGCTGGAGACGCATGTTGAGGATTCCTTGGACAGCCAAGCAACCAAGCACAAACGCGTCCATCCTAACTCAGCTAGGGATAAAAACACGACTTTCCTCCATAATAACCAACGACTGCTCTCCTATTTCGAACACATCATGCGACGTGGGAGTGATAGTCTAGAAAAACTTATTGTGACAGGCAAAAGATCGCGAGGCCGCTCACCTACCAGGTGGGCAGACCAGCTGAGCGACTCTAAGTGCAAATTTCACACTATTGCAAGACTAGCCTCTGATAGAAGCCGGTGGAAACAATTAATCCGCACGAGGTTGCAAGGACACTAGGGCCCCAAACTTCAGTAATGAAGGAACGGCTGGAGAGAGAATATACTAATAGGCTATAATGTAGAATGTGTGTGAATTTGTTGCTATACAAATTTAGGTAAACTCTTTAGTTTGGAATGTGTCGATGTTAGATTTCTAACAATTTATAATGGTTTAATATATTCTAAGAGACAATTATAATTTTGTAATATAACACATACACTATTATGTAAGTTATTAACACGTTGTGTTTAATTATAAAGTCGTGGATGCTTGTGGCGTTTATAATTTACATTATTGTGCAAGTACATTGTTATTAGCATCACAGGCAAAGGTATTCTCAAGAGGTCTGATAGGTAGATACTGCACAGGTTCTAACTACACTTGCACAATATCTTCAAATAAGTAAATAGAATTCGTGTTACAACTATAGCCATTCAACTATTTTTTTAAACTGGAGTCTTCTAATCTTCGTCGAAAACCTGCCTTTCGAGTCTTTGACTATAGTAAACTATAAATAAAGACTCACCAAGCGATTAACGCTCCAATATAAATTGTGGGAGCCCATAGACCCTCCTTTGGTCTCCTAGAAGTTCCTTTTAGAGGGAAATATTAATACTGTTTCTCTACCAGGTGAAGACTCATCGATATAGTCTGCAACATCTTTGGTAAGTACCAACAGATGAGATCTCAGTCAATGACAAAAAAGTTCGACATGCAGCAACGTCCAACTTTTAAGACACATATTCTCGCCCTTCTGACCCCTGTTATCCCCGTCCGACTCTCCGTTATCCCAAACGTCGCCTAAGCCGAGGTTCGGCCTCACAGGAGGCGCCTTTAGGCAGACGTTCCCTTAGTTTCTACGAACCCTAGGGCTCAATTTTTTTGTCTGGCAGCAAACAGCCCGGTTACGCTGTGGCAACCAATAGGGTTAGCACAGCTAATAGACAGTCCGAATATATATATATACGCGAGAATTTATATATATATATAAATTCTGTGTGGCTGTGAAACATTTAAGTTACAAATTCCTAACACCTCCGTGACAGTAAAACTTTTCAATGTTTTAAACAGATAATGTCTCTAAAAGTATGAAGCCATGATATTTATTTTGTAACACAAATAATGTAATATTACAAAATTAATGTCATGAAAACGAAATATTTCTAAACAAAATTAGCGCGGCCCTCCTCACAAAATACGACACGTTAGAAAACATTTTATCTATACAAATAAATAAAATTAGAGTGTCTGTTTGTAATATTGCAATAACCGTTTTTAACTACATGCATATGAATATGTATACGGTATATACACCAAAATAACATATTTTACAATTTTTGTCTGTCTGTCTATCTGTCTGCTTGTTCCGGCTAATCTCTGAAATGGCTGGACCGATTTTTACGGAACTTTTATTGGCAGGTAGCTGATGTAATAAGGAGTAACTTAGGAATTACTTTTATTTTAGAAAAAGTCTTTTATTTAAGAAAAATAAAGTAATGTTGCTAAGTCCAAGTACTGTCCAGTACCGCACGCAGCTCACGCGCATGCCACCGCCTGTGCCATCACGTCTCGGGCGCCTCCCACTTCTCCCACCAATTGGTTTAGTTTAGAAATTATTTCAAGTAATACGGGTAAGTAATCTACTGGTTCGTGATTGAAAGACAAACTAACACACTAACTCAACGCAGACGAAGTCGCGGGCGTCAGCTAGTCACAAATAAGAAACGGCACGGCAATATTCGGTACGTTCTGGCATCACGAGGTTTCAATTACGGCTTGCACGCTAAACGGCAAAATGACGTCACGGCAGTGTTTTTATTTATTTAACGAGATCCGTCATCTGACTGTCCCGATCTAGATACTATGGAAACAGGAATTTGTATCTTAAATAAATCGCGGGTCTTTTTAAAGTAGTAGTCTTTTAGTTCTTTTTTTCTGCAAGTCTCTCATATGGTATCAACATCAACTGCAAAAAGACTAAATATATGATAATCAGCCGTACACCAGTGCAGAACACTTTCTTGTATCTCAACCATAATGCCTTGGAAAGGGTCCAACGATATCGATATTTAGGAACCATGATAGATGAAACCGGTGATCACAGTCTGGAAATACGGTGCCGCATTGAACAGGCAAGAAGCGCATTTACAAAGTTAAAGAGAGTACTCTGTAACCGAAATTTAAAAATATCCCTTCGCATGCGGGTAGCGCGTTGCTATGTTTTCTCCGTGCTGTTGTACGGGGTGGAGGCCTGGACACTAACGCAAGCGACGAGTAACAAGCTGGAAGCACAGGCGGGTGTGGGTGTACAGGCGGATGCTGCGAATATCATGGAGAGAGCATGTTCGCAATACCACTGTGTTGCAAAGAATGGGAAAGTCTACAGAGTTACTCAAAAGTGTGAAAAGGAGAAAAATTGAATATCTGGGCCACATAATGCGAAACCCTAAATATGGTTTACTCCAACTCATAATACAAGGCAAAATAAAGGGCAAACGAAGACCTGGCCGAAGAAGAACATCCTGGCTTAAGAACCTTCGCCAGTGGTTTAATATGAGCTCAAGATCACTGTTTAGGGCGGTAGTGAACAAGATCCAATTAGCCTTAATGATTGCCAACCTCCGGTAGGAGATGGCACTAAAAGAAGAAGAAGTCTTTTTAAAGTGTTATTGGCTGTAGTCAACACTGGCTAAGTGCTGATTGGTAGACTTTACGCGCCTTTGAGAACATAATGGAGGAACTGTCAGCCATGTAGGTTTCCTCGTGATAGTTTCGCTAAGCCTTGGCTTAGTATTAAAATAATTAACACGCATTGAAGTAAGTTAGTGAAGCTGTGATAGCCTAGTGGTCAGGACGTCAGCCTCCTAATCAGAGGTCGTGGGTTCGAACCCGGTCACGCACCTATAACTTTTCGGAGTTAGGTTATGTTTTAGGCCATTGAAATATCACTTGCTTCAACGGTGAAGGGAAACATCGTGAGGAAACCTGCACGCTTGAGAACTCTCCATAATGTTTTCAAAGGTGCGTTAAGTTTACCAATCCGCACATGGCCAGCATGGTGGACTATGGCCAAACCCTTCTCATATTCAGGGGTTACACGTGCTCGGTTTTGAGCCGTGAATGGGTGATCATCATCATTTCATCATCATCATGATGATGATGAAAGTAAGTTAAGTTAATCTCTACGGAATATTGGATTGGGAGAAGCAAGTGTTACCTAATAAAATATACTTTTAATAGGTAATTTTTATGGTCATTCTATTTTTACGGAACCTAATAGCGGAAAACATAATGAATAATAAAATTTTAATTAGGTTATAGATGAAGAATAAATTTAATTTTATTGGGCACGTGTCATTATTACATTACATCAATACTCGTGCGCCGCCATTTTTTATCATCACATTATTATGAAGATATCGTCTAATTTAAATATTCAGTATTGATTCTAGAAAAAATGCCATTTCGAGCTTTTTTTGCATGGTACTACAATCTGATTTAATCGGTAATAAAAATGATAATATACCCGTTAATGTACCGCAGTTGCGATAAGGTCATTTAAGCAGCACTTTCAAAATATGAATAGCATATTGTAGCATGTAAGAAAATAATCATTTAATCACAGTTTTCATCTAAAAAAGGTTAAAAAAATAAAATTATTTATTTAACCGTAAGACTTTATGTGAACTTACTTGTCTTTATTTACTTTTTTTTACTTGTCTTTTTTTATACACTACAAGTTGACCCTTGACTATGGCGGCTATCTCACTTGGTGGTAAGTGAAGATGCAGGTGTTATTATGGATGTTATTATAGCTGGTATATAACTACTAGGAATTAAACGTGTAATTCTGAATGGATTTAAGTACAATATGTTGAATACTCTTTAATATTTTATCAAGCGCCTGATAACTGTGTCACATAACAATAAATTTAAGATTAAAAGAGCTTCAGCCTTTTAAGCACTTTGAAAGGCAAAGTTATAGCTTTAATAGCGATTACGAAAGGAACCAGAGTGCTTGTAAAACACTTTAAAGCTGTTTAATAGGTTTCGACGACCTCCGTGGCGCAGCGCGCGCGCTTTTGCATTATTAAGTTGGAGGTCCTGGGTTCGATTCCCGGACTTCGAGTCTGGTCTGGTGGGAGGCTGCGGCCGTGGCTAGTTACCACCCTACCGACAAAGGCGTGTGGCCAAGCGATTTAGCGTTCCGGCACGATGTCGTGTAGAAACCAATTAGGAGTATGGCTTTACCATACTCCTAACAGGTTAACCCGCTACCATCTTAGACTGCATCATCACTTACCATCAGGTGAGATTGCCGTCAAGGGCTAACTTGTAGTGGATAAAAAAAAAAAATTATAAGAATTACATACACATTTTTAATATATTAAAACGTCAGGTGGATTCTAAATGTAATGTAATCGTCTTAACAATGCAAGCGGTAAGCAATGATAACTTGTAATTGAACTTTGGCTCTTACACACTAATTTATTTCTGTATATTTTTTTTTTTGAAAATATAGTTATGTTTTGTTTGGATTCTGAGTGTTTTAAGTATTTATCGTGTAACTATCATTTTGAGACTACTTTGTGATATTTACCTATATCTATATATATTTATTGCAAAGTTGGCCCTGGAACGACTTCCTTCCGAAGCTCGCCAAACAGCCCGGTTACGCTGTGGCAACCAATACGGTTAGCGCAGCTAAAAGAGAGTCCGAAAAAAAAAATTTACTGAAGTACGAATGAAATTTTGTTATTTAAGTATACTTAAACAATCTTTGATAAAGATGATTTTCATATTAACCCTACGACAAAATACATTACTTACTAAAAGTACAGTTTTCAAAGTAGAAAGAGATTAAGAATCATTAATTGCTGTATTTAACAAAAAAAATCTGATACTCTTATTTTTAAAGATTCTTCTAGTAATAGATAAATGCCAATGGATGATATAAGATAAGATACTTGACCCAGAAAGCGTTTGAACTATCGATGCTTTCTTTCTTAATGTTACTCTATTGTATAGTATATGGTATTTATATTCCACTCGTAGAACATAGAAAAAACATATTTAATAGATTAAGTCATTCGTACAGCACGTATTATAAATAAACATAACGCTAACCGAACAAACCTTGACCGATACGTATGTCAGATAAGTGACTAGAGTAATTACATGCTGTTATGACCCTAGCACATGTTGAGCCAATGTGTTGGGCCACCGAGTACTAACCAAACAAACGGTGTGGCCAGCACTGTCTCTCAATGTATATCTTATACTAGCTGTTTCCTCGGTTCGGTCATTCGGGCGTGACGTAATGTTAACTCATAAAACTCCCTGTAAAAACGGTTTTAAAAAAAATATATATCGCCCAGTTTACATATTATTAAACATACAGTTTAAATTACGAGGTTTTCGAACGGGCGCGTTTATAATGATTTGTTAAAGAAGAAGCCTATAAAACCAAAACCGAAATAAAAAGTAATTAAAAGCAAAAAAAGGGGAATATTGGGAATACCTCGAACACTAAAGGTATCTAAATCCTCTTTGATTGATGATAAATTGTTACCCAGTCGAAACGATTACCGACCCTTAACGATTCTACTTTCTAAAGATATCGTTGAAAAATATACACAGTGATAATAAATAACACACACATACAGAAAATGGATTTCAATCTCAAAAACGTACAACAGAAATCACATCTTAATAAACAGACATTAGTTAAAACATTTTTAGTTAAAAAATATAATATACGGCTTTATTGATTATAGTAAGGCGTTTGACACACTACCGTATGAGTTCGTATGAAAAACATGGATGATTGTGGCATAAGAGTTCTTCTAAATATACATAAATAAGACTAACAACTCCGAACCAATCAAGATTTTTTACACTTTATAAGTATTATTTTAAAAATCAAATGTATTTGCATTAAAAAAATGTTGCAGAAAATTTTTTTTTTTTTTAATCCACTACAAGTTAGCCCTTAACGGCAATCTCACCTGATGGTAAGTGATGATGCAGTCTAAGATGGTAGCGGGATAACTTGTTAGGGGTATGGTAAAACCATACTCCTTTTTGGTTTCTACACGACATCGTGCCGGAACACTAAATCGCTTGGCGACACGTCTTTGTCGGTAGAGTGGTAACTAGCCACGGCCGTAGCCTCCCACCAGATAATATTTCAGGATTGACATTTGATCCAGAATAATGCACCAAAAAAAGAGAAGAGGTAATATTATCGGTTATATTTTCTAGTGCAATAACGAAAACTTTAAAACGTGGCCAGTAATATGCATACGTGGCCTCGAAATAATGAAACATTTTTTTTTTGTAAGTAGTTAATATAATAAAGAAGATGTGGCTTATATCATTATTCATTCAGAATCCACATTTTCTTATTATCAAAATATATAGAAATATTATACTAAGTTTACCATATGAATAGATTTGGGATATCCATTGGCATCTTCGTTTCCATGTGTCATATTATAGATAGCGAATAGAATAAATAAGGTTAACAAATAAATGTGTGTAAAGATACGTGGTCATTGGCATTGGGCATTGGTCCAAAACCCTGGCCCAACATGTACAGGGCCTTTAGAACAAGTGCCCCCTGACATTTTGATTTCACATGCACGATATTGTACAGTTTAAATATTGTAAATAAATAATTATGTGTGCACGAAACGCAAAATGTATCAGCTGTTATTTCAGTAGGTATAGATAGTGCCTCTTTTACACTTACTTCAGTTTAAGGACCTTATAGCCAATATTTTTGAATTAAAATTATCAAAAAACATTTAATTCTATTTAGTATTACTTTTTTGTATTGTATTTTCACCAGCACATACATTTTCTACTTAGGCATTCAATCTGAACACTCATTATTTTTATTTTTACTTTTCATTGTATACTTCAATAAAACACCACAAAATCTATATTGATATTAAAAAGAGGTAAAGTTTGAGAGTTAGGATATTCGTGTTGATCTCCGTAAGTACTGATTAGTTGATAATTCTTACCTTATATGTGAAGCGTCTGAATATAATCACAGATTGTGTGAAGCCAACATACAAGAATGAGAGTGACGATATGATGGAAAATATATTTGATTAAAATCAGGTTAAACTAAATTAGTAACTAGTAAATACAAATATATCATTTTAAAATAAAACGATGAAAATAACCTAGACATATACAACAAAATAAATACTCTTAAGTATAATTAAAGTCACCGAGACACGCCTCGTGTCATAAAGATCCGCGAACAGTACATGTTGCAGTTACACAAAGAAATATGTCATTTGACCATATAACCAGATAATTAAGCCTACCTAAAATGCCAGCACTTAAGGCGTAATCACAAGGGAACTATTCCAAAAAAATTCACGTATAACAGCGCCAGTTTTAATAGAAAGTATTTTGTTCTAGCGTTTATTTTACCATTTAATTGGAATGGAAATTTCTTTTAAAAGAAAGATACTAATTATACTTCATTGTATACCACAAAACTAACATAAAAAACGATCTCTGCTAGGCAACCAAACTGCAGAGAATGAAATTAGAGATAGACGAAAGTACACTAAATAAATAAAATAACAGTCCCATAAATACTTACATAGATAGGTACAAGCCAGATGACACTAAAGAACATTGATATAAAACCGTTAATAAATGAGAGACGAGGAAAAGTAAATCAGAAGTGAGATACAATTGCTTAATAAATTGTTTATGGATAGATGTTTACATCACTTACTAACTCATTATTACGAAATTAAGATCTACCTACTTTTATTGTTATCAGTTAATTGAGCACATTGTGGAATGGCAATTTAAATGGGATTAAAGTAGTATTTAAGTAAGACATAATGGGTTGATATTACCTACACATTTGTATTTATAAATAAATGTGTTCTTATTTAACAATATTATGATTTTAAATTAAATTGGGAACAAGAATGAGAGTGACGATATGATGGAAAATATATTTGACTGAAATCATATTAAACTAAATTAGTAACTAGTAAATACAAATATGTTATTTTAAAATGAAACGATGACAATAACCTAGACATATACAACAAAATAAATACTCTTAAGTATAATCTTCTCTTAAGTGGGAATAAAACATTTGTTCAAAGCGAAAATTTAATACAGAGAATGAAATTACGAAGCTAATAAAATATGTTGTTTACCAATTTTAATTACAATAATTATAATATATTAATTTTACACATGACTTTTATAGAAACAAATGTATTGCGGAAGAGGTATGCAAGCGCCTTTAGAGCATATTAATCAATGAAATAATACCACCAGTGCAGTTTTTTACATTTATTTTTCCCATTGCTGTGATTTATCTCGGTGACGCCCAAAAACACTTGTTTTCGATATGATCGCTATTTAATTGTACAGCAACAAGAAATACGTTCCGAATTCTGATTGCAATGAACTTTACAAAGGACGTGTTTGGTTGGCTGCTTGTATGTACCTACCTATCGTTTAACTGCACCAAGCAATTTAATATAAACGATTTGATTTATATTAGTATCAAAATATTGTGTATCTAGAAGTTTCTATTAATTATTTTATGCTTTGCTTATCATCTCGTGCCTCGTATAAGGGTTTTATAAAACTGGTTAAGCGAAACCCTAACTTTTTATAAGATTTAGTTATCAATAGGTTTAGGTAAGTGTACATTTTTTATTGATTTTGAGTGGAGTTCATCTCGCACTTTTTCAGACGTGAACCCACTGTGTTGAATTCAAATTCAAATTCAAAAAATTCTTTATTCAAATAGTCCTTAAAAAGGCACTTTTGACGCGTCAATAATTTACATAGTAGTTATTTCATGGTGATAACTATATTCGTAAACTTAAAACTAAAGCTATGAGGGTTCCAAACGCGCCCCGGTCTAAGAAGAAGCCCACAAAAAACTTAGCCGTGTTGCTATTGCTCTTCCTACTATATTAATTTAAGTAGATAAATAATAAACTGTAGTACTAATTTTATTAATATTTGAATACAATACCGGACAGAGGTTACTAAAGTTTCTTCAAGAACGAAGAAGAAGGTGTGATAGGATGAACACTGATAGGAAATTATAAAAAATATAACTAGTACGATTACTTTTTTAATTTTCCATTATTTTTTAGGTACCTGAGAAGAATTTTAAGTGACTACATAGACACTAATCAATATGCCATATTTACAACAGTTACCGCCACATTTGACATCTGACTCACTATCAACTATCAATCAACCGGTCGGAGCAACCTTTTCTTTGAAGTCACCCAAAGTTGGATAAATTAATATTTTTACTTCAAGTATGTTCAGCTTCTGTTTTCCTACAATAACTTTCTTTTTCAAACCGAAACATTGATTTATTACTAGCCGTAGATCCATCATTAACGCTCAAAAAATGGGACGGAAAAGTAGTGCACAAATAGCGACGCGTGCACTCCTTTCCCCCAGTGTGTGACAAGGCTAGACGAAAGTCACCGATTCTAACACTCGGGCCGTGTAATCCGAATGAATTACAAAGCACTACGCGCCGCTATAGATATTATAACGCCCAGATGTCTAGTGTATTAGACGGGTTGTAATACATCGATATACCGGAATGTTAGTTGGTGACTAATTCTCGCCTTGTTTTTGTATGGCGCGCTCTGTCTACGACTAGAGGTAAATCAACGAACCGAAAGCATATATTGAAACACCAAATGCAACTGATTGCTTGACTTCTCCCGAAATTATAATACGTATTATCTAGCATCTTTCATCTATACGTGCAATAAGTTTGCAATGAAATAAAATGTTATGAACAATGCCAACAAGTTAAAGTGTTATTTTAAAATTACTTTTAAAGAAACAACTGCTCCAAAAATACATTCGCATTTCCTTCTTTATACACGACAAAATTGAGATTGACGCAATGCTAATGAATGCCTTTGTGAACTCTAATAAACTTGCTCTGAATGTGTCAAAATACAATTACCTATGACAACGAGTATAAAATCAAAGCTGTTGTAATATGTCAAATGTATTTCAATGCAATGTCCCAGAGACAAATTTCAAATTTCAAAATTAGTGTTGAAAACATGCACTTTCTCTTATCGAATAAAAATATCTTATCGAAATAAATAAAACGTATGAGTATAGAAGTTTGGTGGACCTCTATAACGAATGAGATCGACTTGAATGAAATCTCTAGATTAGACTTTTATGGTGCTCAAATAAACTAAAGGAAATCCTTGAGCTAAGCTTTGATAGTTCTCCTTGTCATAAATCGTTCATTAAAGTCCAACAACCGCAATTGAAAAAGCATGGGAATCTTAGTTCTTAATCCGACTCACATTCTAGAATAGACCTGGGGCCATCAGTGGGAAATAAGGAAGATTTGATTGTCCTAAATATGCAACAGTACTATTTGGCTTAGATATAGTACCTATATATAGATATAGACTTTTAACTTTTAAAGACACATATAGATTTATCCAGAATTCAAATCAACCTTTAACATTATATAATTTGTACAACATTATAAAAAAAAATATTTTACACGTTCTTTATTAAACTCGTGGTATGAAGCAGGAATGAAGCTAAAACTTCTGTTACTTTAATAAATTCACATCGAAAACTATCTACGTTAAATTAAGAAACAAATTACAATAAACAACCTTTTTATAAAAGAACTTGGAAAAGCCAAGAGTATTTTTTTATAGTATAAATTATAAGTGTCGAAGATACTATAAACATTGCAATCTAAGAACGTAAACTAATTAATCCAATTACGTGAGTTGCAAGACTCTGCAACTAATTCCTATGTATGGATCTCTATGGATGCAGATTCCGCGTAATGTAAAATTGAAAGGTCAACCAATGTTGAATTCCCTAAAATAGAGCGTTGCAGATGTGGATAAAAACTGATACGAACGATACGTTCAATATATCAACGTTATATGTTACGATCGAGCTTTAACATGCCTGCACCAAAAACTTAATTGACTCCGAGGGCTGCCTACTTTAAAGGCATTGATTTTGCACTCTCAACTTTAGTATTCATTTTATTTATTTATTGTTATTCATTTGTGTGTATTGTTTATATATTTACGTATTATATGAATAGTTCAAATCAAATGAAATCATTTATTTTGCATAGATTGAGTCGGTACATTGGCGTTACATTGAATTGGACATGCTTACAATCTACCGGGTAGGCATGCAAAAAATTTTTTTAATAATGTATCTTTATGGCAAATCAATATGTCAGATATCTATATATCTTCATATATTTCATATTTATATTGTATGTATATTTGGACCACCTACTTCTTTGTTAATAGAGTCTTATGTGTTTTTACTGTGATTGGTTACCTGGAAATCTTTTTTTACTTTTGTTGTATGTACGAGGTTCATTCATTCAATAATTCACTTCTGATATATTCTCTGATAGACATATACGTCTTTATTAGATATTTCTAAGTAACAAGGTTTTGTGCCGCAAAGTCGAGACGCGAGGTCATGTTTAATTTCGCCTGTATACGGGGATATATCAACGCTGCATTTTCGAGTAAGTATGCGTTTGCAAT
Organism: Lasiommata megera; assembly: GCA_928268935.1. NCBI lineage: Eukaryota > Metazoa > Arthropoda > Insecta > Lepidoptera > Nymphalidae > Lasiommata > Lasiommata megera. The sequence continues at coordinate 9,558,727 of OV743325.1, read as the reverse complement.
TTTAGCAACTTGGGACCCCTAAATTAATCGATTTCCTAAACTATGTGACTAACTTTCGGAGTTCTAAGACATCATCTCAATCTTCCTTTACTTTGTTACGTAATAATTTAGTTTTTTTATCAACGAACTATAGGATAAATATCCTATAGTTCGTTGATAAAAACGTTACACGATTACTTTTATCGGTAACTTTTCTAAATATTCAATGCACACCCCATAACCCTACCAGGTTCCCTAAAATGGCCGCCCTGAATGCTAAAGCAAGTTGTTAGACCTAAAGTTATTGAACGCAATTACCTGGTGACTGCATCTCTACGGAAGCACCTTACTTGTTGCATAGCTCAAATTACCTGTGAGCACTTTGAATTAATAATAAGTAAGTATGAAAAAATAAAATAAATAAAAAATAAAAACCCGATAGCGAGTGCGAACGACGCTATGCAGAAGCGTATGCATCGATACATTTTTCGGTCATTCACGCGAGAAAAATAATCGGTTAGTTATTTCATTCCATCAGGGCCATTAATACCAGTAGAGAAACTTATGTTTATTTTTTTTTTACTTTTATCTTTTGATGGTTGCCTAGCATGCTCTTAAACTCAAAAATAGTAAAAGGGCATGTGAACTGACAAAACGGTATTTGCTCAAATGATCCAAGCATCGAGGACAAATCTCAATAATGACAAATAAATAAGAAAAACACTATTTTTTGTCTAGAGGAAAACTATAATAGAAAAGAAATAGAAAATAGAAAAAATATTTATTTACAGAACAACACATAAAGAGATATATACAGAGTAACTTACTATTTAATACTTAAAAACAACATTTTAACGTTAAACAATTACATAATTATTAAAAAGGTTCTGACTAAATTTGATTTGAGCTAACTTTTCTAAATTTACAATTAATAATTTTACATAGGTACTTGTTCTTAGCATAATAAATTACCTATTAAATTTAATCCGCTTCGCAAGTAAAGAATTAAACCTTCTGCTTTATTATTTTAACAGAGTACAACGATTCACTAGGTCCTATCAAGAAAGTAAGACGTCGAAAAAAAGCAAAATCGTAATCCACACAATAATCAACAAAACAATTGTTCAAGCCGCGCCGGTCAATAAAAATCAATTACTCTTAATTCTAAATAACCACGATTAAACTACCACATACCATGTACCCGTAAATAACAATTGTTCATATCACAACCCAGCCACTGTTGAATTGAAAGTAATTGAGAGCAAACTATAAATAGACTGAGCTGGTCATGTTAAAATAAGCATTAAAGCATATTAGGTCTAAGTGGTTGCTTATGTTTCATAATTGGTTCAACGAACAGACGGAGCCAGCCCTTCGCACGATAAAGGCTGGATATAAAACATATTAAAGTGTATCGTTTAGTACCTGGTATCCCGGCGTACTAATATATTGCTGAAAAAAAAGACGTGTGGCACTCGGGGACTGCCGCGGTAAAGCTATGGCATAGCATTTTTTATCAACTTTATTATTTATATTTCAAAAACAACAATGAAAATAAAAAAGAAATAATATTGAGGTTATTTTTATAAAATTAATTTTAAGAAAAGCAAACGGGAAGTGAGTAAAATTTAACTTGCAAGATTTAATTACAGACAGACAACGGGACAGGTGAAACTAATTAAAAAATGCTTGTCATAATAATAAAAATTAAAAAAACGTGATAAAGAAAACAAGACTCGAACCTGGGACCCTCTGCACAAAAAGCATACGTGATAACCGCTGTTCCACGGCAACTAAATATCTATATACATCTAGTGGGGTGTGTAAGATTATTTTCGTTACGGAATTTCTGGATTCGGTCTCCACACTCAAGGCCCGCGATAGAATTTATGCAATAGCTTAAAAAAATTATGCATTAAGAAGCATTGGAAACATCTTTGAACTGAGATACTTCTTTTAAATTATCATCTGTAGAAGATCAGTAAATTATTATTAAAACAAAAAAAGCAGTTATGTTAGAGGCATATTTTATCATTCATCTATGCTACAAAAATGTATCAACACATTTTAAAATATCCACTTAAAGGTTTTGAATACATACAACAGTAGTAATACCGTGCGAAACTCATTCATGAATACATTTTCAACAAAAAGAACATTCATACATTTCAAATGAACTGTAAAATTGTTCTGAATCAGCCTTGTTTTGTAACGTTCTCAAAGGACGTCGTTTATTCGCTTTTAGTTCATAGTAGCGTTCAATGTAATGCCACAGTTTTATTGTATAAACTTCATGTACGGTTATTATGTCTATTAACTTCCAACCTACGTAATTGATAATTCTACATAACGTTTGCAGTGTGCATGGACCGTTCTATACGATGTAAGTACTTAGGAACGTTGAGTATTAAATAACTTGTTACTTTATACTTGTAAAGCATGAGTCTATTCATACAATAGATGATATCGATATGTAAATTTATAATAATGATGTAAGATTGTATCAAGAGTAGGAGAATTATTATTCCCTCATGCAAATATTACATAAATATTATCTGACTATGTTTGAAAAAATATATAAATATTCGATATGTCGTGCACCTACGCATGACTGTTCCCAATTCCTATTAATAATGTGATGCACTACAAAAACTTAACGAAAATAACTCGTTTTCGGGTTAAGAAGTGGAGCATTTAAAATTTATGGTGTCGCTAACGTTCAAATTAAACTGTAATTTAACAAACTGGTTCTCACACAAAAACCGGTGTCTTATTAATTATAATGACTTTTTTAAATGTCTTTATGGCCCATTATATTCGAGAAAACATATATTGGAAATTTATAATATTACTTTGCATACATGTGTCAGCATATTAATAATTTGGTGACATGATATATCACAATCTATATACATAACTCATCTGATGGAAATAATCTTCAAAAGCTTCGGATTTTTTTTTTAAACATGTTCAAAGAAGCTATGCTATTAGTTTGTATAAAATAAAGGTGTTTCTTTAAAGAGGTATGAATACATAGGTACAATTTTGCATTTCGATTCGTCCTTATTATCCTGAAATAAACATATGTGTTCATGATTAACCCATTCTCGGCTCACTACAGAGCACGGGTCTCCTCTCAGTATGACAAGGGTTTGGCCATAGTCCACCACGCTGGCCATGTGCGGATTGGCAAACTTCACAAGACTTAAACGAAATTATGGACAGCTCTCAGGCATGCACTTTTCTCACGATGTTTTCCTTCACCGTTGAAGCAAGTGATATTTTAATTTTTTAAATAACATATTATGTGTTACAGATTATTAAAAAAATATATATTAGATAATCTAGAGTTAGGTGATTATGCATTATAGAAATGTAATTTGATACCATAGACTAAAATAACGCCTGCTTGATACTTTAATGCATATTTAGTCAGAAAAGTATTTTACAATACCGTTTCGTTATGAATTGTGAACTTTTGTAGTGCGATTAAAGAGTAATTTGTACAAATCCATCAAGGTTGCTACAAGCATCCACTTTCAAAAACTGCCATATAATATTCATTCCATTAAAATTCTCGGAATTAGACTTACATTTATTTATATTATGTGTAATAATTATTCGCAATTTTAAGTTTTGAGACATAAGACCACCTAGCCTCTCGGTCAGATGACTTCGGTACCATTTTAGTGGATTATAGTTTTCTTAAGTATCTACCTGCATAATTAATGAAACTAGTTTAATATTTCTTTTCATGAACTTGTTTTTTTCATGAATTTCATGATTGTTTTAGCATGATGATGATGATGCTGATGAGTTTTCAGAAAAAAAAGAGGTACCTGAAAGATTGTAATTTAGATCGCTGTTATACTTTAAAGTTAGTATGAAAAATCATATTATTAATGACTAACTCGCTATGCCCGCACCTTCGTCCGCGTACATATTTTTAAAAATCCTGTGGGTAATCGTTGCATACGTTCACTTAAATCAGTAAATAGATGTTCAATTAATTAATTAAATTCTTATCCAAAGCTCTAAAGCATTGAATAAGAATTGGGCATTATTATCATTTATATCATTAAAATAAAAGAATAATAATAATCATTAAACTAAGTCGGACTAAATCTCATTCTTGTACGAAATTTTTAAGAATAAAGTTAACCAAGAACTTCCTAGCATCTGTATGTAGTCCTACCGTTTCAGCCCACACTCAAGGGTTGCTTGAGCAGACAGACAGTTAAAAATTAAATAATTATTGGATTTGGGTTCTATATTTATAAATTATAGCTCTATCTACTCTTGTTTTTCTTTTAATTATATTCAATGCATAGGTTCTGTTACATTTTTTTAATCATTATATATAGTGACATTATTATTCACCGTCTACCACTGTCCACCAATTCAATGTCTCCCTAGCCTCAACTTTATCTAGATAGGATAGCCTTTTAGCGATTATAGTGCTTCTCAGTACCTACGTTCTCCATTTTGTTTGGTTTGTTATCTATAGTTTAACAAATTTCTGTGCATTATACCATATTAAAGCACCTTTAAATCTAAATGCTTTTCCATCATTGGACAATTTAAAAAAGATGATATAAATAATATTCTTTTTATATTATAAACTTAAGATGCCAGATTCTTTATATACGTAGGTTCCCAGCTAGGCTAGCTACAAGACATAGGTTTCTTAATTATGTTTCAAGTCCTGCGCGGTAATTAAAATCATAGATTAATGTGTCGTATTAATTTTACAAGCAACCCGTGTTTAGAACAAGTTTCTTAAAACATTATTTCTAGTTAGTGTACGGGTGTGCAATATAATTTAATATTCTAGCATTAATTTTCTTGATATTTGAATCTTTTATTATATATACTTGCGAGAGAGGGTTTGTACGTTTATTGGCTTATACTGCTTTCACGCTTCAACTGAAAAATGGTTTAACTAGTTAAAAAAAAAACTGGGCCGAAATGTGACATAACCAAGTAGCGTAAAAAATGCATAGGATATATTTGAATCCTTGAATAACTATCGTTACGTAATGTTATGAACGCGAAAGATTAACTTGTATTATTCGTTCCCAAAAATTTTCAAGTGGTACTGGACAACTTTAAAAAAAGCTGTGATAGCTTAGTGGTTAGTACTTCCGCCTCCTAGGTCAGGTGTTTGAAACCGGGCACGCACCTCTAATTTTTCGGAGTTATGTGCGTTTTTAAGCAATTCAAATATCACTTGCATCGACGGTGAAGTAAACATCGTGAGTCATGTCTGAGAGTTCTCCATAATGTTCTCAAAGGCGTGTGAAGTCTTCCAAACCGAACATGGCCAGCGTGCTGGACTATGGCCAAACCCTCATATTAAGAGAAGCCGGCAATGGGTTGACCATGATTATGATGGTGATGACTGGACCAAGGAATGGCATTAAAGTTAATGATTACGTTAAGAATTGTAAATTGTGATTTCTGATGTCGAGATATTTATCGGCTAATCGGTTTTAAGCCAAGCGTTTAACGAAGTCGCGGTAATAAGTTAGGCGGAAATACATTGCGTCTTACGATCCAATAATTAATGATAATATTTCGTATCGTTTTTAATCCCATCACAAATCGTCATTAATTTAATACCTACAGCTCATTTCAAGGCACCCATTAAAATTTTGATCTCGTCGCGAAGGTCGATAATAACAAGGTCGAATTTTGTTTATGTTATTTTCTAGAAAAATCATCTCGTCTATAATTTTATTCTTACTGTGCCATTTTTATTGAATAAATAATAATAAATATAATACTTACAATGTATAAAAATGTTAAAGACTAATTAATTCAACGAGAATATGTTAAAAATTCACCTCGTAAGGCCATTTACCAAAAAATTGATCGAACAATGAGACCATTTATTTACTGCAGTTATTTTAACTGCACCTCATAAGTCAAGTTTATTCGACGACACGGCATGGGTATTTCTGAACTCACTTTACAATTTAAATAACGCGTTTATTATTTTTATATACGCGAAATGTTTTTCTTAGCGTATGCCGATCGGCAGTTAATGACAAAAGTAACGGCAAACGTATATTTAATAGGTATTATACCAATTATTTTTGATTGCTGGGCTACCGGTCGATTGCAATATTACTAAGAACTAATTAATACTAAGAAAAGATTTTTAATATTATGCCAGTTTCGCTCACGATTTTTGTACGATTTCGGATTTTCAATGAGATTTATAAAAAAAAATGTTTTAACGGAAATGTATGTGGCCCAGCCATCAGATATAAAGCCACCTGAAAATACTAAACTTCCTCAATCTTAGCTTAGTATTTAAATACATTTAAATGTTTTGAACGACAATAACTTACTTTAAAATTGTAAATATTCGTAAACTTGAAACTAAAGCTAAAAGGATTTTAAACACGCCCTGGTCGTAAAACAAGGCCGTAAAACATACAGATATTATTTTCGTATAACCAACTCACATTGTCACATAAAACTATTTAAGAGCATTCTTTTAGACCAATATTTCATACCCCAGCTTGTTAACCATTTACATAATCCTTAGCACTATCATATGACCTGCCGTTTTTTATTCTAATGAATTTTTGAATTCTATCGTTATGATAAGAATTATTATATGAATAGCTATTATATGAATGTCATCATCATCATCAACATCATAAATGAAAGATGATAATTCTTTAAGATCTATTGAGACGCTCAATATATGCAAAGTACGTCAGTTTTAAACACAAACACAATAATGTCACGATAGTAATCAACATCGGTTTCATAAAACAAAAAAGTAAGTGAGGATAATTGCAAAAAAAATGTTTTTAATTGTGTGTGTCAACAGTTTTTCTCCTCCAATTAAATTAATTTCACAAAATTGCACAGTCGAACTTTTCGTTCTTAATTTTTTATGCAAACATTACGAAGTTGAGATTATTGTTTCATTGACATAATTTTATTGTGAGTGACACGCGGCGTACGCTCGACTCCTCTTATCTGGATGCTCGTTCGCAAATTGGGAGGTGTCCTTTATCATCAGCTTTCTGCGGTTGAAATGATTTATGTAATTATTTTTTATTAAATGTATTTCCTTCATCAAGAGTGTTTACTCACTATAACATATGCTATAAATACGAAAGTGCGAATTGTTTGTTTGCCATACAATCACGCAGTAACAGAGTATGGAATCGACGAGATATTTTGCATGGGGGCAGTTAATGGAATGGAAAGTGTCATCAGCTTCTTTTACTTATGAAAAATTGCACAGTTCAGTGAAGGCCTCTTCACGCTTATACGCTTTGCATTTGTAATATTGATAATGATAACATGCTAGTGCAGCGGATGAAGCCGCTGATAACGAATCGATTTGAATAACACTTGTACCTATTTTAAGATAGGTTCTGAATTTGGAATTTGAATCTGCTATCGTTAATTCGACAATTCTATTCTTCTCGTAAGTACTTGTTTTCAGTCGTATTACTATGTCTTCATCAATTCTGACTTTTACCACGTCACGATTAAAAGGCTGTACTGGGTCCCAGACTAAAAATACGACTGAATTATAGTAACTTTTGTCTATAGAGATGAATTTCGAAACATGACCTTATCAAATCCTTCAACCTTTTGACATTTATTTTCATCTTGTGTGCTCAAGCGATTGTGTGCTTATGAGCTTTATATATCGTATAATACAAATATAAAATACCCCAACTGGAACTTTATATAGAGCGGAAACACCCACTTTTATAATATTTCTAGTTATAAATCCGGTGATGATTAGCATACCATTTAAAACCAAGGTATTTTTGAATTAAATGTATAGTTATTGTAAAATATATTTTGGTGTCAGCAATTTTTGTGTTTGTCGAGTGGCTTGGATCGCTGAGTTAAATTTATTAGTTGCATTTTTTTATTTTAAGATTTAGTGAATTGAGACTTTTTTTTTATATATATTAAAGGTTGTTAATAAATGATTACTATACTTGTGGTATGAACCTTTTTACTAACCTAATTTAACAAAGTTCTCGTTCTCAAAGTATTCAAAACTTAAAACTTGTTTCGTCTATTTCATAAGATCTTCATTTTATTCAAAGAATAAATAAAAAAAATTATGACAAATTAATGTAAATTAATGTAATGTTGTTGGTGTGGTAAAAAATAATGTAACTGTAAAATTATGTAACATAAATGAGTACAAGTTTTTGTTTTAATTATATTTTTTGTCTGCTCGGAATATGTGTTAGGTGAGAACGTCATGGAAAATTCATAATCCATGTTAGGACTCCAATGCTCGTATCGGACATTGAATATATTTATATTTGTGTTTATTTGATCGTGGTAATGAAAACTGTTGCCATTATTATTGGCAGAGTGCCGCGTTTGTCGCCTTCGGGTTATTTTCTCATAGTCTTTGTTTTTACAGTTGACAGACATACTTAAATGAAAAATAGGAGCACTTAGAAGATTCTAGATTTAATTCCATCCATTTATATCGTGTCTTATGTAATTTAAGGTATTAAGAAGTAGTAAGTACATGTATTAATTAAATTTTGTAGGGGAAACAAATATTTATTTAAGTTCGTTCTCCTAAAACGTTACATTTTGACGATAACTCAGCCTTTCTGTTGTATAACGAAATTTTCTTCATCTTATAAACTGAAAAGAATTTAAGTTTTTTCATAAATTGAGAGTAACAAAAGATGAAAATATTTATATTTATTAAATATAAAGAAATATAATGTATTCGATGAACAGTTTATAATAATTATTTAATATCTATTTTCAATTTATGAATACTAAAAATCGTTTAATTATTATTTATTTATACTTGTGTAACCGATGGCTTTACAGAAAGTACTATGAAACTGTGTAAGATATGCACGAATTCAAAATCGAAATTCCTTCAACAAAAAATAATTTCGTGTAAGGATAGTGCTCTATAATTGAATACTAAGCAAATTGTTATGTTTACGTTAGGTAATCAATAAGAAAAATAATTTATGTCATGACAGAATTAAGTATTAAGCCCGCCTGCCTAATATCAACTAAATCAGTCACAATTTTTTTTTAAATGTTTCTGCACTTAGAATATAATATCACAATTTATCAAGACTTAACGTTGCAAAATGAATTTTTTTATGAGCCATATCTAGACTAAATAATTCCCATGTTTTAATCATTATTTTTGAGTATATTATAGTAAGAAAAGGATCATGTAACAGAGAATTAATTCAATTGAGTACTTCTAACACTTATCAAGCCTAACGTATACATGAATATTAATTTATTTATGTATATGAACCCGTTATTTTGGATGACAAAACTAATTGCGTAGATATACTGATTACTCTAGATATATTCACCAATTTTTTAGTTTTGTTATTGCAAAACTAAATGACCTGAATTCAATTTCTTTTCTCAATATTACAATCACAAAAATTTACATGACTTTTATACATACTGTAACATACGTGTGTTAAACAACTAAACAGAATATAATATTAAGATACAATTTGAAATAAATATACTGTACATTGCTACTTTATAGTAGCAATGTACAGTATATTAAAGACAGTAGCTTTTGACCGCAGCTTCGCTCACGTTTACCACGTCGTCGTTCTCGTGTATTTTTAATTATTTTTATAATGTACATTTATATAAATAAATATTATACCACTGTGTTACAAAGAATGGGAAAGCATACTGAGATACTCAAAAGTATAAAAAGGAGAAAACTTGAATATCTGGGCCACATAATGCGAAACTCTAAATATGAGTTACTCCAACTCATAATGCAAAGCAAAATAAATGGCAAACGAAGACCTGGCCGAAGACGAACATCCTGGCTTAAGAACTTTCGCCAGTGGTTTAATATGAGCTCAACTTCATTGTTTAGGGCGGTAGTGAACAAGATCCAATTAGCTTTAATGATTGCCAACCTCCGGTAGGAGATGGCACTTAAAGAAGAAGAATTTATATAAACATCGATGTTTTCAAAGGCGTGTGAAGTCTGTAAAGCGTGGGGAGCGTGGTGTACTATGGCCAAACCCTTCTCATATTGATAGGAGACCCTTGCACTGTATTGAGCTGACAATGAGTTGATCATGATATGAACATCGCGGAAAATTGATCAGACGCTTCGCCTAGTAAAACTAGGAATGATCTGTATCACCAAAGGAGTAACCAATGCGTGTCCAGCTGAACCCATCCTACTAATAACTCGACTCATACTGGAACATCGCTTGGGAGTGTGTCTTTGTCAGTTGGGTGATAACTAATTGACGTTGTGACGATATTGACAATTATTAGACTGATAATGACTGTGTTGAAGTCACAGAAAGTATTACTACATAGTCTTTTAGTTTGGTTCTCGCTATGTTCACGTATGAAGCGGTGATAGCCTAGTGGTAGGGCGTCAGCCTCCTAATCAGAGGTCGGCGGTTCGAATCCGGGCACACACCTCTAACTTTTCGGTGTTATGTGCGTTTTTAAGAGATTAAAATATCACTTGCTTCAACGGTGAAGGATAACATCGTGAGGAAAACTGCATGCCTTTATAATATTCTCAAAGGCGTGTAAAGTCTGCCGATCCGCACATGGCCAGCGTGGTAGACTATGGCCAAACCCTTCTCATATTGAGAGGAGACCCGTGCTCTGTAGTGAGCCGGTAATGGGTTGATCATGATGATGTTCACGTACTTTTACATATACATATTTTAACTATCGTACTCGTATGTTGCACGGATGTATGACTTTAAATGGATCAATAGATCAATTACGCTCATCATTTCACATCTGTCGGTGGTAGAGTCATAATAATGATCGATATCTAACATTGGCAATGCTATGCTATGCTATTATAATTAATTTAGTTAGTTTAATTAGTCTTTTTCATAATCATCGTTAATAGAAATAGAGTTTATTAAAATCGAATAACATACACAATATCGTTAAAGATCAAAAGCAAAAATTCAAGAAAATCGAGATTAATTTCATGGGAAATTCAATTTCAATGCTTGATTGAAGTATAAAGATCGATTAATTATAAAAGCAGCAACACTGTGGAAAGCTCTCCTCAGATCTCTCATAAAATTCGAAGTACTAAATCCCAAGCGGTTTTTAAACAACTTCTCGATTTATATCTGTTTATATATTATGTATGCTTAATTTTTTAAAACTGTATATACTCAATAGTATGTAATTGTATATGTATTTTTAAATAAACATACTTTTATGCTATTACAATTTTCTCCCTTAATAATTGTAAGATTCTTGTGGGTAGATAGCCTGGAAGACATCATTAGAGATAATGTCAGACCAATAAAGCTGTTTAAATAAATATGTTTATCTGAAAACAATAACTAACCATTGAATATAATGCCTGTCTGAGATTTTAGTGGAGTTCTCTTCTTTCACTAAGGCTCATTCAAAATTTGTGAATGGAGAAATTGTAATGCAATTTTATGAATTAATAATAATTGAAAGAGTATTTGATTTTTTTTCGTTTTGAATAAAAATATTGCTAATTCTGATTTTGATATATGATATAGTTTTCGCTATGCGACTAACTTGTCATAGGTAGCTGTCTTTATAAGAAAATTTATAGACCTAACATTTTCAACGGAAAATTTGTCAGCACGTGCCAATACGTCTTAGATCGTTGTGTTTAACTAATGCAACGATTTATATGTCATTAGTAGATAGAAGTTCTTGTTGCCAGCTCAGTTTTATTATTTATGTTATGTGGTTACCCTGTATCTATTTTAGTAATACAGATAATATCAACTTGTAGTTAGCAGTGGTTTTATCCACTACAAGTTAGCCCTTGACGACAACCTCACCTGATGGTAAGTGATGATACAGTCTAACCTGTTAGGGGTAAACCCATACTCCTAATTGGTTTCTACGCGACATCGTACCGGAACGCTAAATCGCTTGGCGACACGTCTTTGTCGGTAGACCACCAGACCAGTCTCGAGCCAGGAATCGAACCTAGGACCTCCAACTTTATTATGCGACAGATTCTCATCCCGAAAGTACTTTAAAATAATCTTTCATCTCTCTTTAGCTATACCAAAACTTAGTTTATATGATTATTATAATATTAACCGTTTTGGCAAGAAATAATATTTTATGTTTAATTATTGAAAATAAGATTTAAATTTGGTAATTATTATTACAAATTATTATTCAATAATTATTCATTAGACATAAATGCATTATTGTGGTTTAATTAAAAAATCTTAAGTAAAAGGTTTTGCTTCTGTCCACTAAGCATTTCTGTCTTGCATCTTCAATATGAGATATGCATACAATATCTATACTATATGTACCAGATCTTTACACACAGCCAAACAGGAAGACAAAAATTGAATTAAATTTTTTTTTTATGCGACGCTTGTCACATTAACTTATTACGCGATTTAAATATGCGAAAAAAGGTTTATTTTAATAGCTTTCCGCTTTTAAAATTTTCCTAAACTATTCAATATATAAATATTGAAGGAATCAAGTCAAAAATTTATTACGAGTACCGAAATAGATAGAAAATAGATGGTTTTGATGACTTAGTTAAAAATTGATACATCGTCCCAATTTATTACACCCATTTTGAATATTTCCCCCACATAAAATCATATTATCTGATATTACTTGTACTTGTGTCAGTTCGAAGAATTCGAAGATAAGATAGCCAGCATCATGCGGCCAGTAGGTATAGCTCTCAATCAGGTGATCAACAGTATTGCCATATAGATATGTTCGATATCATCTCTATAAAGCAATTGCAGAACCACTTCATAAATACGTCTGTACAGTAATTATATTATATCTTGTTATAAACTTTATGAGATAAAATAGAGAGAAACGAGAGAAACTTTTAGAACGCGAGAGAAGAAATGTTGATGCAGTTAGAGACTCAATATTCTTAACGAAACTTTCGTATTTTTTAATATAGCGTGAAACTCGTGAAATTGCAGAAGGAATGATTAATATATGACAAAATAGGTCGAGCTGAAATCCATAGTGGGCGGCCACCGGACTCTCCCACCAGTATTGTTCATTATTTTATATTACAGAAGTATACAACGAGCATGAATTTGTAGTAATCAAGTTATTATCAATAATATATGTATACATAAAAGCGGTGCTAGCCTAGTGGTTAGGGCGTCAGCCTCCTAATCAGAGGTCGGCGGTTCGAATCCGGGCACGCACCTCTAACTTTTCATAGTTATGTGAGTTTAAAAAAAAATTAAAATATCACTTGCTTCAATGGTGAAGGAAATCATCGTGAGGTAACCTGCATGCCTGAGAGTTCTCGATAATGTTCTCAAAGACGTGTTAAGACTGTGAATCCGCATATGGCCAGCGTGGTGGACTATGGCCAAACCCTTCTCATATTGAGAGGAGACCCGTGCTCTGTAGTGAGCCGGTAATGGGTTATACATACAGACGACCACAATAACAATTTTATAGTCACGTTTAAAGGAATCTAACGCAATGGTTATTTATATTTTTACAGTATAATGATAACTAAGTTTTCAAACACCCTTTATGGGTTTTATTTTTATTATCTATAAAGTGTTTTTTAACCGTGAAAATAGAAATATTACTTCCGTTTTATTTATAGATACCATTACCTTCTTTTAAAATGCGTAATTTCCATTCTCAAAACTTCTACAACAGGCACTCTATGCCTCCTAGAAAAATAAAATAAAAATAAAAAAAGCCATTTATTCAACTACCAAGTCAATGAAAAATAATAATGATGTCATAGTTTAATTTTTTTTTATTTTTACAAGTTTCAGTCCAATTTTGTATCTTATATTATATTATAATATCGTTACAAGTTTTTGGTCGAAGTCGCCTCTCTGGCGTAGGTCTCCCCCAGCTCTTTCCAAGTCTTCCTCTCTTTTGCTTCTCTGGTCCATAGTGGGCCACTGACGTGTAGGAACAAACCCACCGTCTTCTTGGTCTTCCTCTTTTCCTTTTGATATAACGCTGAATCCATTCTGTCGCTATTTTACTCCATTTTTTTATTTTATGCCTCCTACAACTTTAGGTAAATACGTCTCTGACCCCCCCAGGCCCACACAATAACAACAAAAATGGTCACACAAGTGGAGCACCTTATCTAACCAGTGCTATATTTGACTCTGTAGCCGTGATATACCTAATAACATAATCATAACTCAGGCTAATCGAAGTATTATTTAGCATAAACAGTAGATAACAACTTTTTACGCAATATTATGTTCTATACTTGGTATACTATCACAAAAAATGGGTATTTGTTTCACTATAAAAACCCTGTAACTGTACCAGAGTTAAAATATGAGTTATTGCGTGACGTGGTATTTAAGTCTATAACCTGCCTCAATATTATGGCATCGAAAACAAAAGTAATTTCTCGAATAAACTTAAGAATTTGTTTGGTTGGGTGAGCAAACAAATTCTTGAGCTAAATAATATTAGTATAGATAAGCAGATTGAGTGGCATCACCGTTTGAATGCTTATCGTAGGAGTTATAGGTTATCTAAATAATATTTAATTTAATCAATTAGTTTAGGAAGTGCTACAGAGCGTGGAAAGTTTCAAATAGCCGAGACATTATTTATTACCTAAAACGACATGAATGAATAGAGCCTGGAGCTAAAGCTTGTACTGATTAAACATTTCAATGCGTACCAAATTGATAATACGTAATTTGTGTACATGGATATGACACTAATTACCTCATTTACAAACCATATTAATAAAGGCTTCTATTAGATAAAAAAATGACGCTGCAAATACAAATGTTTATTTTGATAAATAGATGATAGTGTAACGAGAAAAATGTTATTTGCAGGGCGTCACCGAGGTTCGCGGGGCTAGCGGCTGCGAGTTCGACGGCGTATCACTACTCCATCTGTCCGCGAGCGCGTCGCACGACATTCACGTACGCATCCCGCAAATCCCTCGCAGCGTGCCGACTAAGTGACTATAAACCGTTACTAGAAGCAAGTGTACAAACGTGGACCTTATTAACCCAAGTGCGATTGTAATCCCTAGTGATTCTGTGCAGTGCTCGGCAACCGAGTGAATGCGCGTCTGTTTCGACACCCTCTGCTTTGGATCGTCACAGCGAGTAGCTGGTGACGATGAGCCGAGGGCCGTAGTCCATACCGGAGGAGGAGCGCTTACCGTGGCGCCCACCGTCAACGGCGATAGACGTGCGTTAGACGAGACGTATCGAGAGGAGTTGAATGGAATAATGGGGACTCCCAGCGCGATGAATTCCGACGAGAATTGCGTTGCTAATGCAACTGTTGCGAGTGATATGCAGCCGCTTATAGAGCGGATAAGGGAGCTGGAAGCGCTGCTGAAACAGCGCGACCAGGAGATGCTGGAATTGCGCTCGCAGCTGGATAAGTTGCAGAGCGTTTTCCCTTACCAGCAATATGCGAGAGGATCCCGAGGTCCCCGGAAACAGAGAGCGCAGGGTATCTCTGCTGAGCCGCAGACGAGCTCGTCCCTGCAGGATCTGGCACACCAAACGTTCCCGATCTACGACAAAAATGACGCGTAAGTACATTTTTCTTGTTATCATTCTACAAGCGCATTTGTTTATTGAATTGTTTTAATGTTATTCATAAACCCTTGCATAAAGAGTGATTGTTATCACTCAATAGTTTATTGATGATAAGTAATAGGTAAATATCCTTTTTGCAAATACACATATAAAAAATATTATACTGTACCTTCCTTTCTAGAGTATTATAGCGTTTAAAGAGAACTTTTAAGGTACCTTTACTTTTAGACCTTTTTTTATATTTTTGGTAACGGTAAGCGACTTTCTGGTGGAAATTTCGGGTTATGTGGGATTTAAAATGTCTATAGGTACACTAAGATTCCCTAGCTCACTACCATCACAATAAAACTTGCCTTTAGACCTGCTAATTAAGTTTACAGATTTGTTTGCAACAGAATTGGTATATAGCTGTTATTTGAACATCTGACCTTTATTGAATAGGCTTAAATTTTCAAAGCTGTCATGGTATTTTAAAAGAATTATCCTTTGTAAAACGAACGTTAGAAAACACAAATGGCGATTTTTAATTGGCAACATAGCCATGGTCAAATAGTAAATGTTTATCATATTACGCCGTAATTAATACTGTAGGAAATTGAAAGAAAACATGGCTCTGATGGCCTTAAGGAGCCTTTATGATTTATTTAATTAAGGTTCTTTTATTTCATAAGAAAAGCATTTAACAAAGGTCAATGACGTTGAGATGTTCTTATATAGATAGCTGTTAGAGATTTGTAGATGTTAATCTGTAATGTGTGGCACTAACTAGAGTTATTCTTTCTATACATGATACAATTTCTTTCTATAAATGATTTTTTGACTACCTCCGTGGCGTAGCGTGCGCGCTGTCGCATTATAGAGTTGGAGGTCCTAGGTTCGATTCCCGGCTCGAGTCTGGTCTGGTGGGAGGCTTTGGCCGTGGCTACTTACCACCCTACCGACTAAGACGTGTCGCCAAGCGATTAAGCGTTCCGGCACGATGTCGCGTAGAAACCAATTAGGAGTGTGGGTTCACCTGACCCCTAACAGATTAGCCCGCTACCATCTTAGACTGCATCATCACTTACCATCAGGTGAGATTGCCGTCAAGGGCTAACTTGTAGTGGATTAAAAAAAAAATACAAGTTACAAGCTACGAGTAGATACTTTAATATGAAAAAAATATAAAAGTTACGAGCAGCTATGTAGTAGTAGTAGTAGTATTATATTCATTATTCTCAAAAGCTGCATAAGAGCATTATGAAGCGGATTAGCCCTTATTAATTCTTCTGTACCAACTACTATACCAATATCGGTAAACAAAACTTAAATAATGAAAATTTTTATAACTTCTACGAAAGAAAATACAGTCATACGGTGCGTAAGAAAAACCCTTCAGTGAGTGTGAGCTAAGTTTTGCGGTCGGGTTGACGACCAAATTACTTTTACCAAGCCGTCATTTTTCGAGATGTATGAGAAATCCCTGTGGTTTCTAAAAAATCTATCAATAATATGGTGCATAAGAAAAACGCTTCAGTGAGTTCAGCTAAGTTTTGCGGTCGGGTTGACGACAAAATTAGTTTTACTAAGCCGTCATTGTTTGAGCTGTATGAGAAATCCCTGTGGTTTCTAAAAAAAATATCAATAATATGGTGGGTAATAAAAACCCTTCATTGAGTGTCAGCTCACTTTTGCGGTCGGGTTGTCTATAAAAATATTTCTTACTATGCCGTTATTAGTTGGTTTGTATGAGACATCCCTTTTTTTAACAATTGACGTAAAGCAGCTCTGTTACTTAATAAAGAATATTGGGTTCCCTGTAATTTTCGTACGGTCCATTAATCTTATGTTAATAAATAACTTCTTGTCGATTACTTCTTTGTTGGATCACTGTCACAATATATTGTACACGTATAATTCCCTTTTAGGCAGTGTTTTCGGGATTCACAAAAAATCGCAGAATAAATATCTTTATGAAATGAAATGAAATGAAAATACACTTTATTTTATACAACGCAATAGAAGGAATACAAGACATCAAAGAAACACACAAAACACAAAAGAGGTACAATAGGCGGCCTTGTCGCTAAATCTTTATAAAAATACTAAAAAAAATATTTATATATGTATAAGTATAATATATCACAACATACCAAAACAATATGTTTATTGGTTTGGTATGTTGTGATATTTGGTATGTGTGTTGCTGTTGCAAAACAGCAAGTAAAGACTTTACTTTTCGCGCTTGTGAAGTCAACATCTCCTGAGGATGCTCCGGTGTCGGGTCGAAACGTGCGTAGAGGTTCTAGTGGAGGATTTTGTGTGGTGTTATATTATACTAATCTCCCGGTTGTCTGCGGAATATAGCAAATTATACTTGCTGTTTATTGTTTATCATGGACTTCCAAGGAGCAAGCAAGGTAACGCCTGCTTCTATTCATTGTTTAACATACCAAAAAACTAAATTGATCACATCGCCGTATTAATATTTGATGACCCACTTCCTAATTACGAGTATGTATTTTCAAAATCTCTGTGCACCTTGCCGTTGGCAAATAATCAGAAAATTATAAAATCAATGATGTTTTCAGCTGAAGTCGTGACTTACAAAACATGAAACTATTTGTGCAATGTACACTGACATCCATTTCGACAGGCTTCTTGTAAATATAAGAATTTTTTGAGTAAATAACCATCACGTGCTGTACCAAGTTCAAACTTATCTCGATTTATTTTAAACAAATTTTTATTGTCTTTCAATATAACCTACATAGAAGTTCCTTGAAAGTGTCGAACGTATCGAATTTCAATATTTTATGATACCACATCAATAATTAAAGTAATTCTTATGACCATCTAGTGTGTTAAAATTTGACATGTCTCTAAATTACAATTTTTTATTATAACTGTAAAAAGCACTGATTTAAACGGCTAATTTTATATGTGCCCTGTAACCTGTCTTTTGTTGTGTTTTTTTAATACCTTTACTTTCAGTATCATTTATATTATTATCCTAATGCTCCGAAACACAAACTGTCTGGTCTGGTCCCATAAGTAGCGCACGGTCTCGTAAAAATACTAGACTTTTTCCAAATTTAAATAGGTATACGTACCTTTTAAATTTTACAAGTATGCTTAATTATATTTAGAATATATTTTATAATAAGGTTTTACCTTATTGTAAAATATAATCTAAATATAATTATTTTAATTAGGTATCTGTATTGTTTTGCAACTTAACTTTATTTGTAAGACAGTAAATAGGCCATAAAATAATGTAATACATAAACATTTAAACAACCGTGAACTAAATGATGCATTTAAAACATTTATAGGCCTAATTAAATGTATTTTCATAAATATAATTGCTAATGACGCTTTAAAATGCAATAAAAATATGGCTTTTAATAAACTTGTGCAATACGAAAAATTATAGCATTATTACGGCAAAATTGTACAATAATATATTAATAATAATATAATATCGTGTATTTATAATGTGTATGTAGGTTTTTAAATCTATTTATGTATAAAAAAGCCTATTTATGTATATTTTATATGTATTCATCTTGCACACGGGCGTGAGAGTTAGGATATAAATATAATATCGGAAAATAGTTATTTTAGGGTACACTCTTATCATCAGTACAGAGTACATACTTAGTCGGTAATATCATACAGAAGAAAGATGATTTCTATTTAAAATATTATGTTATTCATTGTTATTATAAGTGGAACGGCTACGGTTCTTTAACAAATTTTAAACAATCAACATCGACGTCAATATTTTAATAATGTAATCTTGTATGAACATAAGCTGAACTTTCAGTAACTAGGTAATTGAAAAGAGTTTTCTAATCCAGGCCTCTGATTGAGTGGATTTAAAAAAAATTAGATCTACTCAGATCACAACTTAGACACTCAACTTATCCTAAGACTAGCGGTTATTTATTGATAATAATAATATATAATTAGTAACACAATTTACTCAGTAGGTAGGTATATCATTGAAAAATAAATTATAAGAACTGGTCACCGTTCAAATGAATTTCTAAATTAAATTTCTCTACTATAATATTCCATAACAAATTAAAAAATTTCTTTACCTTGATTGGTTGTTGGCTTGTTATTAAGAACAATTATTTATACTTATTATAATACTTTATTTTAACTCATACAAATATATCTATTTTGTTCTGTTCAAAAGGTACATCCACTTCTCCGATATTCAGTATGGTCGTAACATTGAATGAATATGATGATAGTAATATTGCATCTGTTGATAATAAACATGTTTTCGGTACATATATTTAAAGCATATTAACAGCAGAACTATAAAACGAACGGTATAGGAATCGAATTTATGTTTATCAGATCATCGATTGAAATAGTTAACTTTGCCATTTTGTTTAAAGTATAAGCACGGAAATACTCAACGTTTACGACATCCGTGGCGCTGTCGCTTTATAAAGTTGGAGGTCCTGGGTTCGATTCCTGGCTCGAGTCTGGTCTGGTGGGAGGCTTCGGCCGTAGCTACTTATCACCCTACCGACAGACGTGACGCTAAGCGATTTAGCGTTCCGGCACGATGTCGCGTAGAAAACAATAAGGGATGTGGGTTTACCATACCCCTAACAGGTTAGCCCGCTGCCATCTTAGACTGCAACATCACTTACCATCAAGTGAGATTACCGTAACTTGAGTGGATAAAAAAAAACAAAGACGTGTGAAGTCGGCCAGTCCGCAATTAGTGAACTAGCCTTCTCATACTGAGACGAGAAGCGATCGGTAATGGGTTGATAATGATGATGATAATTAGTTTACTTTTACAAATATCTACCAATGGTACTACAGTATGTTATGTTCCTAATGGATTTATTTAAGATCACGCTAAATAAACCTTACAGATTAAGGAATAGATGTTCATTGTATGTATCGGTATACGTATCACGTATCATATGGTTTGATAACACGTGATAAGCCACGTGCTATGTATGATAGTGGTCAGTTAAAGTGGCTATTCATTCTTTGTATGTGTGTATTTTAAACTTAATCTTTTATTGTTACAAATGCTTACCTCTTATAATGAAATGCAGCCGTCTTAGTAATTAATCTAATTTATGGCATTAACCTTACCTATTACGTTGAATGTTGAATCTTATGTAAAAGAGTTGAAAATTGCTTATTATTTAGTTCACGATTATTTATCAGCTATTTTATAAAATGTGTTCGATTTATGTGTATACATGCGTTAATATTTATCATATTATGTATATGCTTATTTATTGTTTAATTATTTTTATGTAAATAAATGTTTGTCGATTAAATTTTACTGTTGTATTATGCCGTTTTCTATCCGCTAAATTCTGCTTGGTTTACTTCGAATGATTAACGGTCTAAAATGAATAAAAAGTTAGTATTAGAAACGTTGGGATAGGTTCATAGGTATACTTCGTCATTGCGTTCATTAGCAGGAAGGCACTTGTCGCATGGGATAGTTCCATTTAAATTTATCCGATCAGATAAACATCGCAAAGTCACTGGTGACAGATTGCCTCTCGGGTTGAGTTTAGCATCGCAAGCTGTTTATTTACGGTCGCAGTTCATTATCCTATAAAACATTGAGTACAACTACCACCATCTATTATTCTAATCTCAAAATAACTATGTAGAATAAACCTTGAACTGCTAATAAATAAACGAACGCGTAAATGAAGGAGAACATCTACCTAACTAATGAAATAAAAATGTAATATTAATTCAAATTATATTTTATTATTTTACTGTATTAATTTATGTCTTGCCAAAGGAGGATGGGGAAGTTGTTTTAACTTTTTAAAAATCATTCAGATTCCTAAATGATTTATTTTTATTACTATTATTATGTCTAAAAGTATGTAAGGAACATTAAATTTAGACCCAAGTTACAATAAGAATAAAAATTCACACACACGTTTACACTAACGCACGTGTGGGTCATCACACGTGTCTGAGTCAACTGTCAAACCCTAACTATGTTATGTCATGTCATTACAATTAGTACAAAATATTTTTAAAGGTTGCTGTCATGTAAACTGAAATAAATTTTTCTTAAAATTTAATCCAAATCGAATAATAGTAGTACTTTTTGCAAGTACCCTCTTTCAGAAAATTTTTAAACTGCTGTTTATTTCAATATTTATATGTAAAAAGTATTTTAAATAGTCTAGAAATACGTCAGACGTAAATTATTTCATATCACTATGTTATCCTAAACTGTAAAGTATACAATTTACAATGCTCGCTAAATTGAGGTTTATGCCTCATCGCGTGTATAAAATTACTCTCAGATAATCATTTTTGTTACCACTGAAGGTTTAATTGAACCATAAAAACAACAGACTGCACTGTGTTTAACGATCTCTTTATGGTTGCCGACTTGAAAGTTATGTTCGTCTTGTAAAGTGTGAAGTGGGTAATTTTTAAACAGTATTTTAACTGCCTCGTTGATCTAATAGCTAGTATATAAGAACGGATCATGAGATCCTTTGGTGGTTAGGTGTGGATTGTCTAGAATTTATCAGTTTAGTACTGGTTAGTCAATTGGCATAATCGACCTCCGTCCAACTTACGGATATACTAACTTATATATATATGTATATTATATTTTAGAAATATTGTACTCTAGCAACAATAAAAGAGTACTTATTAACTTCACTTGTTTGTTTATTATTATTAGATATATTAGTTCAACTCATACAAATATTTAATGCAGTTATTAAGTGAAATTATTAAGCAGAGGATGTTCTCATTTCCATACGTTTATTCCTGTATTGGAATGTACGTGTACGTCCGGTGACTTCCAAGAGACCTTAATCAACTGTACCTCGCAGATCTTCCGCTAAATGTTCCAGGTTTAACTTAACAGTTCCATGAATTCCTAGATTCCATGAAAATTGTCTGACAATTAACCACTTGGTAAGTCTTCACATTGAAATAATAGTAAGATGATGAACATATGAATCGGTAATAGGCATAGGTGTACAAAACTCAGAAACTAATGAAGGAGTGCCTTCAGACTTGAATTATATAAATTTATAACATTGATTATTGAAAAATAATCGTGTGTGTGGTAAAATAAGGGTGGAAAGTTTTGATGGGTAGTTTTATTAAATCGGATATAGATTTATTCATATATTATCTTTTTATGGCTTAGATTTTTTCTTTAAGATTCATTCCTATGTAATATGAAGGTTTGACTCCTTTTAATAATACATTTTAGTAATGATATTATATTTTTAACATTTTTAGTTTTAGGTTCAATCTAAGGTCTATTTTAAGTTTCAGTTGTTATAAATAAATATGAAGGTTATTGTATGTTTAAATTACAAGTTTTATAGAATCATTCTATGGTATATCATATATAAAGGCATATCGGTATAAAGCAGTACTAAATTAAATTCTCAGACTTTTATTTTATCTTAAGTCTCATCAAACTCATCAAAGTCTCAGAAAAAATCTATGTTCGTGGAATATTCCACTAATGAATATTTAAAGGAGTTAACTTTTGAAACAGTTGTTCTAAAATCTTCTCACATAATAGTTATAAACTGTGATCGATGGCAGTATTTAAATTCCCCAGCAGTATTACATTTACTGTTCAAATTGGCCAATTATGCTGTTTTTGCTATTCAAACGTATCAGTCACTGGTTAACTATTAATTAATATTCACGGCACAGTTGCTCTTTATTCGCTATTGCCCCAAAAGTGATAAAAACGAGAACGGCATCCTGAATGTTAAAATAGTCATTGGTATGCGGAATGACGTGATACGGGAGAGTTTTGGCAATAGGTAGGTAACTACAATGTTTTACATAGTGATTATGGGTTACTTGGTATGACAATTGATAATATTGCCAAGTATCTAGTAGTTAATCTGTCGAAAACGACAGATTGGAACTTTGACGACCTCCGTTTTTTTTTTATTCACCACAAGTTAGCCCTTGACTGCATCTCACCTGATGGCAAGTGATGATGCAGGCTAAGATGGTAGTGGGCTCTAATCTTTGTTTGAGATCATCATTTCAACCGGTAGACATCCACTGCTGGACATAGGTCTTTAGTAGGGAGTTCCAATGGCCACGGTCTTGGGCCGCTTGTATCCAGCGACTCGTTTGATGTCGTTTCCACCTTGTTTGGAGACGACCAACGCTAAGTTTACCCCAACGTCCATCGATTCTCCGAGCTATGTGTCCCGCCCATAGCAATCATTAATTACCTACCTACCATTGAACCACTATTTTGCTATTGCTCGTTACTTTTTATCAGTAAGAGTATTCGTGTTTACATTTAAAATGGGTTTAATTTTGTTGTTGTTCATATCGGTAATAACAATCATTAAGTGAAATTGGGTCCACTTATTACTTTGCCTATTTCTTCGGTTATTACTTATTATCATTAAACAGTGAACGGTGCTAATCAGTACAATACTTAAGTGGTTACGAATAGTGGCTACTCAAGCAGCTAGTGATTTTATTTAAAGGTTCAAAATCGACTAAAAACTGGTAATTTTTAGTGTCAGTGATCCATAAAAGATTGGAACACAAAACAATGACCCAATAATGTGGCAAATCAATGTAGCCTATTTTATTTGGCTAAGCCTAGTAATACTAAATACAATTATATTTCTACAGGAAACGAATCTGTTTATAAAATGCCTATTAAATTGGTACGTTTACAAAAAGTAAAGTGTATTACACGTCTTCATATTTGGCATAGTTTTGAGTTTTAAGATTATTTGATAGCTTCTTAAGATTATTGGAATGGACATTTTATGCTAGCAAACTATAATAGTTGATTAAGAGCTGAGTAAATTTTTATTTTTCTTTTCTCCAATTATTATGCACTCTCATAAATTATTGTTCATCGCCATTTAACTTATTCTGTGTTCAAGAGTTCTACACATAAGAAACCATGTGTATAACAAAGTAAGCATTCAATATTATTTTGTCAACTCGATTATGTATTGTCAAGATGGCAGTATTATTAGCTGGAATAATTATACACTTCGTGACTCTTTAATTTTACCTAAGCAGTAAATTGTCGGTACAAAACGATGAAGATAAACTCCCTTAGCATCTTATTAGCATGTGTTAGTGGTTTAAAGGTATTGTCAAAAGTGGCGGTTCAAGGTACTGAGATAGCCTCCCAGATTGGCTTTATCGTTACGACATCTTGCCCGTATGCTGTGAGCGTACTAGAGTTACAGGTTTATTGTATTTGGGACGTTTTATAGCACCATAACCGTAACCTTACTTCGCTCATTTGTATGTAATTTTGTTACCTCTATTCGTGATTTTCTACTGTTAAGATTTTGTAGATATTTTTTTATACGAAATGGAGTTGTTCTTGAAATAATGCCTGATTTAAGGAAATGATGAGGTTGGGTATGTGTGGTTACAAGGTTCACTATTTAAAAAAATATATATTTACTTGAAAGAAACAAGTTCTACATAGCAAAATCCATAGACGGTGATCAACACCTTAGTGGATTTGATATCGAAAACATAAAAATATATAATCGAAAGAATAGTTTGCATCATAGTCTGGCTGGTCTATGATAGAAACAGCATTGTGGAGATCCAGAGAACACTTGCTAAAGGGTGTTCCATAAAAGATAAATAGACATAACAAAAGAAAAAAGGTAACGAAAGAACTTGAATTTTTTACCTCAGAGAACCCTAAGCAGAAGTTAGAAGAGGATGTATGGATTATGTAAGAAAATTTAAGCAAAGCGTTATATCATCTGTCTCATTCAGCATGTGCGTTTTTCTTTGTTTGGCATATCTCAAAAGTTAGCCAAAAATACAGGCACTGTTTCCGATCTTATCTCATAGTATTTCAGTTTTTATTTTAACAGGTTCAGCTCCCATAATAACAAAAATGAAGTTGTATATTCCTGTTTTATGTCCAGTCATACGATGGCTTTATCTTGTTGTATTTAACCTGAGGTTTAAACGCTGTCTTGTTTGACATTTATGGTACGTTCTGCTGCTATTATACCTCTCTAATAGCCTTTCAACTCGTATTGCTAAATCATTGTGCTAAGTTAGTAGATACACGCAACGGTTTTTAGCGGATCCGTCCTCATGGTTGATGCAGTCCTTAGTAATAATTCATAAATACTTGACTCTGAAGAGGAAAGGAGTCGATATATTGGACAGTCTTTTTTGTGGTTAAAAAAATGTCCAGACTGTTTTAGGTTAGTATATTGTTTTATTTCTCTTAAAACATACTAATAATAGATAACAGTTAAATATGTTTATTCAAGATTGCAAGTTGATAATATAAATGGATGAGTTTTTATTATATACTTGGAGTAATTATTTATTTTTGTGTTAATTGCATTGTTTACTGTAAGTAGGATTATGTAGTTGGGTCTCGTATTTTATTTACTTTTGGATTTGTTCTGTATAATACGTTGCAGATGCAGTGAAAGTTTATTACACGGTTATGATATTTGCTTTTACTTTAAATTAAAATGTCTCGTGACTGTTATCTTTGATGTCAATCTAAATTAAACTTTTTTAGCATTTAGGAGCGACATAATGTTAATCATATTTATATTTATTGTATCTAGTTGCAATTATAATTTTTGTATTCCTCGTTAAAGATTTGTTTTTATTCCCAATATATAGTATAGTATTTACAGAAAACAGTCTTTGTATTACAAAATGTGATGTAAATCTTAACACAGATATTGTAGTTAGGATAAAAATGCAGGGTTCGTTTCCTCAGTACATTAGCGAAAATAAACGTTTTTTTTATAATAACAATACACGGCTTTGTGAAAGCATTATCTATACTAAAAAAGGAATACAGCGACCAATCTTATCCTTTAGTACCAGCCTTATCAATAGATGCAGTAAAAAAAAACCCCCCGTGAATATGGATACTGTTGGAATTAGAAAATATGTAAATGCATATTAGGAAAGACATTGGGGGGTACAATCCTTTGACGACCTCTGTTGCGCAGTGCGTGCGCTGTCGCATCATAAAGTTGGAGGTCCTGGGTTTGATTCCCGACTCGAGTTTGTCTGGTGGGAGGACTGTATCATCACTTACCATCAGGTGACCGCATCTCACGTGGTGGTAAGTTATGATGCGGTCTAAGATGGTAACGGACTAACCTGTTAGAGGTATGGTAAGGCCATACTCCTAATTGGTTCTCCTCTACGTACAACAGAAGTTTTCGACCGACTAAATACGGAGACAAGCCGATCAGAAATCAAGATAGAAACGAAAGAGCAGTCGAAATATAACCCTATCTGTTTATCATTCTCTTCTTTATTTTAAATCACTGTAATGTTTTTTTTTTCAATCAACTTTACCTTTTGCGCGAGGTGAGCTAAATCGTTTTACAAAAAAACTTGAGTGTGAATGAATTAGTCTCTGATTTTTTTTATTAAAGATTTATGAAGCTGTTTATTTGCTTAACAGCTCTACGCAAGAAATGTAGCTCGTTTAGTACCGTTACGGTTACGGTAATTTAGGGTAATAGATGCGAAGACCCAAAGATGGTCAAATGAAATCCATAATATTATCTATAAATAACATTTTATTGATGCTCTCGTTACGGTATAATCAAAATGATGCACAAGATATTTTGATGCCAAAACCATTTTTTAAATATACATTTTTAATCATTTTAATATTTTTTTAATCACTAGCCTAGTGGTTAGAACATCCACATCCTTATCAGAGGTCGGGGTTCAATCCCTGGCACGCACCTTTTTCTTAAAGTTATGTGTGGTTTTAAGCAATGAAAATATCACTCACTTCAGCGGTGAAGAAAAATATCGTGAGGAACTGCACGCCTGAGAGTTCTCCATAGTGTAGTAGTAGTGAGTAGTTGTGAGAATCACAGTATTATTTTGAAAGAATTATTTGCGTAACTAAATTTTCATTTAGTTAATTAAGTAACTTTAGAAAAAATAATTGTACAAGCAGCCTATTTTTAAGGTGTCTTAAGTCTGTTTATTTATCACTTGTTTTAACACCGGTTGGGAGATCGCTTTGTGGAGAATCCGACATTAAATATGCATTCACATATATCTTCACTGTTTTATTTGCGGTATATCTGAAGCAATATACTTATAATATTAAGCACTAACGAATGATTGCTAACAACATACTCATGTCAAATTACTGGACATTATCTGATTGACTTTTGCATCCTGTGTCTTGTTCATTCCTAATTTATTACATATGTTGTACTTATGATCTGTAATTCTGAATATAACATTCCTTTTTGAATATGAACATGTAAAATGTTACGAGCGATGTTATTAGTTTCTTAACAAAATTCCAGTACAAAGTTCAACGTGTAAATGAAAGATCTGTTATTTGTAAATCGTTAATAGCCCGAAAGTTCTTTAAATGAGCGTATTAATGAGTAACCAGAGTACCAGTTGTCTAATTACCATGTAGGACTACATACCAACACGCCAAATTAAAAGTCTTAAGCGTGAAAGGCAGTACCGCCTTATCTGCGAAACTGCCTTCAAAAGAAGCACTAATTGTTCGACATTTGCATCGGTATCACGAGGCCCGTTCACTCCAGTTGGTTTTACCAACGATGATGATCAATCGCTCTATGTATAGCAATAATCTATTTCTATTGGTTTTACCATCGCGTCTATAGAATATTACACAGTGTGATCTGAACACCTTATAATCACTATCACTAATAAATAACTATGAAATTCTAACAGTGGCATCGCACAGCAGAAATCGGTAAATCTAGTGATACACAATGCGTATAATTTATATCAAAAAAACGAAATTGCTTTCTCGCAGAAACGATAAAATGTACATGGCACTAAATCTCACTGCAATCGAAGAATAAATTCATGTTCTAATTGAAGAAATTAAATAAGACTATTAAAGGAGAAGGGAAGACATGGCGGGCATTAAACGTGGGCACAGCACAGGGATCAAATTACGGATCAGTAATAAATATTTATACGGAAAGTGGAAATTATTTTTCTGTAGGCAGCTTAGCAACAACACTGCAATATGTATACTATACGGCCTGTCTGGGTTGTGGTCGAGTGCACAAGTGTTCCCGTGACCCAGCCACCAGGCGACGCAAAGGAGCATCGCTGAGTTTTAGTGGGTATTCTGGTCGCCAGTCTGGCCGCCGGGGAGTCCCACATACCCCGTCGCAGGCAAGACTGCGCCGCTTCCGGAGGGGATGCGTAAACGCATTTCATGATGATTCGCATTAATGAACGGTGAAAACAATGAAAGAACTTTTGAATGATCACTTACATGTTTATTCATGTCGATACGCCTACGTTGCCAAAGTCCATGATTTACAAAGAACACACTTTGCACCATGCAGTTTCCGCAGCTGACAGCAAATCATTATATTTCTTATTTCAGTAACTATTTCATTGTGTTACTCTACTTTTTTTTTTTTTGAGATAGGTTTGCGCTTGACGACAATCAGTACCAGAAGGCACTGATGAGGTCTAGGTTGGAGCGTGCTACCCGGGAAGTATACAACGGGTCCCCCGGGTGTCCAGTAAAACCTGCGAGAGGGACATTCCGTGGTGGTTTTTAGTCAGGGTATACCCCCTTCGGGGGTGGGAGTCCAACATAACCTCCTTCCCGCCCAAGGGTACGGAGGTAGCTATAAAGCTTTTCCACCACGACAAAAAAAAAAAAGGTTGGAGCGTGCTACCTAGAAAATGCCTATTTACTCTTCCCTTGAAGGAATTAATGTGAAAAGGCTGTATGCGTATATAGTCTTACAATATTTATATCTGTTGCTCGAGCTATACATCCCTATTTATTGTAATATAGATTTCAGAGAGTAAATGCATTGTTAGGTTGAAGCCCATTTTCTTCTCGTCTAGAATATTTGTAACTGTGCTGAGGTCTTCTAAAGAAGTTGTACTGCATTTAATTGAAAATTCAGAGTTAAATAGGTACAATGTAAAACTAGTTTCTGTGGTTAGCAATATAAAAAAAATGGTTAAAATAAATACATTCATTGAGGTGTTAATAAATAACTAAAAACAGATACAAACGATAGAGAATCTAACGAATGGCTGGAATATATTTTTGTGTCATGCATGACAGATTAGATTGAAATAAGATAAAACCCTGATTTGTTAAGTGATATCGCTGTAATAAAATAACATATTTGTGATTATTGCTTGGTCTATTCATGTACCCATGTTTCGTTCAAACATAAGACAGTTTAGATGTTACCCCATTAGGCAACGTAAAGGAGGCTACAACCAACAGTCTTATATGTATATATATATATATATATATTTACCTACTTTGTCACAATCGTCGGAATTCCCCACTACACTTACTTGCAACTACATGCAACTTGCTTTGTATTATATGTATGTATGTATGTATGTTTGTGTAATAACGTACACAAGTTTATGACATCAAAAATTTACATGCCGTTATTAAAATACAATTTATTAATTTTCAAATAGTAAGTGTCAATACCTCCGCTATTAATAAAAAAAAAATATATATATTTTTTATTTGTATGTTCTATCATGCGATCAGCCAAACAGCTATAAGCAGATTTTTTCAGGTTTTGTTGATATACATAATAAAAAATATATAAATAAATTAATTACGTAGACATCTGAAATAATATCATATTATGTTCTGCTAGCGTTAGCGATAATACCCGCTGGTATTATCGCTAAAATAAATAGTGGGCTCATAGTAGTATCATAGCTTTCCATCATGCATGATTGTCGTCATCATATAGGTTACAAAATAGGGAGTAAGATAAGGCGCATTTGAAATCCACTTAAAGTTTCAGTTATAAAATATCAACATCCACACATTATCACTATAATCGAAAATTTATGTGTACGCATCAAAAGAGCCTTTGATATGTCTATTTGTCTATAGAATTTATATTTTAAATATGTCTTTAATAACTAAACAATGTCTACTATAAGTAACCAATTAGTTACGTACATTATACAGTCATTAAACGTTTTAAATATAACAGAAGGTTTTTGTTAATTTGCATTTAAAACAAAACATTTAAATACATAATTTCGGACATATAAATACAGAATTTGGTGAAAACAAATTGACGTTGGCCGAAAAGTAAGTATTTTCGAGAAAATTCTTGGGTCAATAGTAAATAGATTTATTCGTTTTACTCTTGTATATTTTACTTAATATTTAACAATTTAAAAAAGCCGTGAGATTTAATTTTTCATCTTCATCTTAGTTTAAATATTAATATGCAAAATAAATATCTCTTTGTCATCCCGAAATGTTGCGTAGGTCATAAAGTATTTGGAGATTTAATTGGAAACGAGTAAGACATAAAAAATGAGTAACAACTCTCCGCAGCTCTGCAGTTTATGCATAATCAATTCTTATTTACAAATAACGGTTGACAGCGACTACTTCCGTTTTTGTTTCGGGTTTTTAACACAGAGGTAACTTTTGCTTTCATGTAAAAGTATAATATATTTGTCTTTATTATAGCTACCTACTATGAAATGAATATTTATTAAACTACGAAGCAAAGCATAGGTAAGGGGGCATCGGTATCCGGTTATTTTGTTTTTTCGACAAGACAAAACTGTGTAAAGATAATTATGTACCAAATTGTATGGACAAAGGGTGCAGTGCAGGCCGAGAATAGGTAACAAACCGACATACTCTCGCAATTATAAAATTGGTACGGATTACCTAATAGGGGGCTGATAAGATAAGTATTACGTATTATCCTCTGATAAATCAAAGATCGTGATTGTAAACGATTGAGTTGATTGCCAATTATCACAATCAATGAAATGCTAAAAATAGCTTACACTGTAGGTACGGGTAGCTATTTTTTTTATTGAACAATGCAAATCCAAATGTTATGTGTACCGTCTAAGATGGTAAAATGCTAACCTGATATATATATATATGTTATTCGCTTTCATATATATCTATATATATAAAAGCGAATAACATGGTGGTTAGCCTAGTAGGTAAGAAATTAATTATACCAAAAGACCAAAGAAGAGATGGATGGATTATGTAAAAGAGGATATGCGTGTAAAAGGTCTGGGTAGTGAGGTGACTGCTAATAGAAGTGAGTGGAAGAAGAAGACGTGTTGTGCCGACCCCATATAATGTGGGATAAGGGCAAGGAAAAGAAGAAGCCTCCCTCCAGACCCAGCATATGGAGGTTATTTTTCGTTTGAGATTTATTTTTACTGTTCAAGATCAAATTGTTCGAATTACAGCTCTTTTACTCTCCTCTATAACAAAAGAGCTTTCATTTTTTCTTTTAACAGCGCAGGCATAATTTTTTTTGTTTTGTATATTATCTCAAATAAAACAATGTACAACATATGCAATGCTAAAAATGTCCATTATACAAAAGTGTCTATCCCTTATAAATGTTTATTTGTTTGTAACCAATTTTTGGTTCGTTCCTTACTGAAATTTAATAAAAATAACTAATAATTTATTTATTTAACTACCCGCGATTTAAAAGACTTAGTTACATAGCATGGCTTCACACCTGCACCGTTTTAAAATCCGAATCACATTAATATGGTGAGCATCTTTTTAAACCGACCTAGGATTTTATCCCACGGAAAAGTACAATTTCCAGCGTTATTTAAAAAAATGAAACAATAAAGTGGTCGATTTCGCGGTCAGCTAGTATATATATTTTTTATTTGGTCTTAAATATAGCGTCCCATAACTCTAACGTAAGTAGGCAACCGTATGAGAGGCGGCACGCAAAACAAATAAATTCGAACACTCCAAGTTGAAATACAGGTGCGGATTGCAGTTGTCGAATCCCAAAGATGGCAACGAGTGAAATCATGTTTTCCATTTTGGCCTTTACCATGCGCCTTGCGGTTTTTAACTTTTTCTCGCTACAATTTATCACCATCTTTAAAATCCTCTGCCGTACGCGTATTGTGTAATGTCTAGTATGCGGGAGTATTTGAAACTGCAATTTTATTCTAAATGCAGTTGCATTTTTATTTTTAGCATATTTTGTTTTTTAAAACGTTTTTACAATACTTCTAACAACATCTGTATAGTGTCACAAAAACCTTACGATTTATCTGTATACTGGCGTTCCACGTGTACACTTGATAATACCTAAAACAATCATCATCATCATGATCATCCCATTATCGGCTCGCTACAGAGCACGGGTCTGCTCTCAATATGGGAAGGGTTTGGCCATAGTCCACCACGCTGGCCATATGCGGATTGGCAGACTTCACACGCCTTCGAGAACATTACGGAGAACTCTCAGGCGTGAAGGTTCCTTCACGATGTTTTCCTTCACTGTAGAAGCCAGTGATATTTTAATTGTTTAAAAACGCACTTAACTCTGAAAGTTAGAGGTGCGTGCCCGGATTCGAACCGCCGACCTCTGATTACGGGGCTGACGCCCTAACCATTAGGCTATCACAGCTTCAAACAATACTATATACCTAAAACAATACTTATGCATAATATCAAACACAACACATTAAGACGTGGGTAGTTCGGAATTATTAAGATTAACTATGATTCCGGGGTTCGAAAATTAGCGCTGTAACAAATTCAAATGATAATACTGGATAAACCGCTCCCGCTAGCCCGTTTTGGAATTGGAATTGGTTTCTCGGCGGACGCCGTTGGTTGGACTGCGGTCGAGTTTACGAGCGTTCCCGTGACCCAGCCACCAGGCGACGCGAAGGAGCATCGCTGGGTTTTAGTGGGTATTCTGGTCCGGGGAATCTCGCATACCGGTCGCTTCCGTTTTGGCACAGTGTCAGTTGTTTGCTCTCTAAACCTTCCTCCTCTGATACAAAAGGTCTATGCCTAGCACATTAAAATTTTGTGGATAAACAGAATTGATAGAGAACAGTCAATACCATCAAGAGGCACATAAAATCGGAGAGATTAAAGGGATTTTGGTAAAAACACGCGATAAATCTCCGTTAAAAACTATCACACGTCTTATAAAAATATGATAAAGGAATATTGTTATTCCGGTCACATATCGTTGATAGCTGAAGCCTACTCTGTTTTACAGAATGTGTGTCAAGATATTCAAGAGAGCTATTCGAGAAATCATTTTATTGTTCAAGTGGCCGGTTGGAGGAAGGACATCTGGCATGATATCATTTTACTAGGATTTAAGTATAGCGTTTAGTGTTTCATTAGTCATGTTTATAGCTCAGCGTGTAATTGATGGTTTTTATTGTCGCTTTTAACTTATCGATTTACTTGCCGTATCTATTATACGGCGATAACCTAGTGGTTAAGACCAAGTTTTTTTTAAAAACTATTAAAATATCACTTGCTTCAACGGTGAAGGAAAACATCGTAAGGAAACCTGCATGCCTGAGAGTTCTCCGTAATGTTCTCAAAGTCGTGTGAAGTCTGGCAATCCGCACATGGCCAGCGTGATGGACTATGGCCAAACCCTTCTCATATTGAGAGGAGACCCGAGCTCTGTAGTGAAGCCGGTAATGGGTTGATCATGATGAAGACCAAGTTCGATCTCCGGCATGTACTTCTAACTTTTCGGAGTTATCTGCGTTTTGATTTTAAATTAAATTTCATTTGGGCTTAAGACAATCATTATGAGGAAACCTGCATTCCTGAAAATTCTCCCTAACGATCTCGAAGGCGCGTAAAGAATACCAATCCGCGCTTAGCGCAATAGCTATCGAATATAATGTAGTCAACATCTCTCGAGGACGGTGCGGTGTCGAAGCGAAACGTGCGTGGAGAGATCTGTGTGTTAAACGGAAATAATTATATCGTACGGATTTTCTGCTGGAAGCTGTTGAAAGTTAGACTTTGTTTTGCTTTGTTTATCGCACCGAAAAAGTAAAAATATTGTTGCCAACAAAATTTTACTGTCCAGTGCAATGATTGCATAGGAAATACAAAAAAAAAATTGTTACTATCAATAAATATAACTTTATTTACTAAAAGGTTTGTTTACGTCACCATGATACTTTATTTAATTTACAAAGTTATATTCCAAAATTATTATATTTAATTAGCATACTTTAATCATTTTGCCTATATCGCTGGTAATATGTTTGGTTTATAATTACGTACTTTGATTCTTTTGCTGCTTGCAATCAAACATAACAAGTGAAACTTTCCCATGTATGACAATCTTTTTATCAAGTAACACCTGATTCTATCCATTATTTAAGTTGCATAAAATAACAATTATCCTATAACTTCCTTTTCGGTTAGTACTATACGATGACAGATAGAAAAAATCACAATATGATCGATAGTAATCGAATAAAACTGGTAGGCAACCTTTTAATTGACATCGATTAAAATCGAAGATTAAAATCAACACTAATATCTTAACATAAATCTGGAGTTTGTAAATATTTTTATTTCTTCCACTTAACTTTGTAACATGTTTGTATGTTTAACGATGTAACCTTGAAACTACCAGTCTGATTATAAATATTATGGTTTTCACTTTATTGTTAATGGTCAATTTATGCTTAGTGTACGATTGTATGTTAGGCTGGGTCAAACCAAATATCTTACAACTCACCTTACCTTACCTTACCTTTTCGAGCACTGAAATACTACGTGCAGTCCTGTAAAAAATCTGGCCCAAGAAGAAGTGTTTGTTTTTTTAGCTTACTGTTGGTTATATTAATCATGCGTGTTTAAAAATATAAAATATACATTATAATTGTATTGTTTTAGCTTAAATAAGAGATATTCTCACTTCTTTTGCTTTTTGGACACGTAATGAAACCAAAATGGAAAGCAAATTCGTGTGAGAATTCTTATGTACCTTAGATATCTGATCGAATAGTCTCTTCGTTGTTTTTTTTTTGAAGTGAAAACTTCTTTAGCGGCGTTGAGCACTTTTTCTGTAATGGGTATAAAATCTTAAACTCGCGTCAGGACACGTGACCTGATCGAAAAAGCGTAAGACGGATGGAGAGTAGACAGCTATCCCCTCTCTACGGCGCGGCGAAAATGTATGCCTGGGCCTACTGTTTCGTTTAGGCAGCGCAGGGCGCTTGCGCGAATGTTCGTGTATGTTACAGCGTGCCACGCGCATCCATGGATGGTGACAGAAATAATTGTAATAGTTTTAAAGTGTTAAATTTTTAATGTAATATAAATTGTCATGTTTGTGTACGATAGCGCAGTAAATGAATATTGTATTCTACCACATAAATGATAGTACTTTTATACTGATAAAGCAATTGGTGCAAAATTATTCCCTAACCATTCCAAAATATCAAACATGCTCAACGTTAATAATCAAGTTTTCACTTCTGCCGGCACTCCCGGAGTGCAACCCGTCTTTTTTTTTTTTTATATATACAAAGCGAGCAAACGAGCAGGCGGGTCACCTGATGGTAAGTGATTACCGCCGCCCATGAACATTTGCAGCACCAGAGGAACCGCAAATGCGTTGCTGGCGAGCTAGGTTGCGTTGTAGGTTGTTGTACGAGTATTTGCATATTAAATGCGAAACTAATTTGTCCATTCAACAGCCATACAATACAAAGCATTAAGCATGTATTAATCATTGTAAATAGATATAATTAAATGCTCTGGCTAATTGTGATGGATTAGGTATTAGATCTCTTTAGATTTTCGTTTCGAGATTCATTTTAAGGTCGTCGTACACACGATTGGCCTACTTTCTGTAATGATAGTATCATTTTGTCAAAACGTTTTATGTGTGAGTTGTTTGCGACGCTACGATATTTACCTCGCATTTACAACTAGAAGCTTGTCGTGACCTGTCTCTTGCTTTAATTTTAGGGTTCGGTACCAAATTGATTTAGGGTATCGACGTGAAATTTTGAATATTCGAAACTAGTCAGGCTTACTTGAATGATAACCCATGTGAATCAAGCCATTATTTATTTATATCACCCAAAATGATTAAGTTCAAAATGTTAATCTGTTATCGCTTTATTGAGGCAGAGGTCGTTTAGAAAAGTAAAAAAAAAATATTAATCGAATGTAAAATTCAATGAATCGGTATTGGTATGGATATGCTAGTTTGGATTACTTTCATTAGAAGAAGTTCTTTAGGTAGTACGATGTTCACCGGGTTATTTTTTTTTTTTTTTATAAAATACATAAAAATAAATAAATGTTAGTCGACATCACAGGGGACCGAAGAGCAGCCAGCTACCTCGGACAAAGAATAAGTCTAGCCATTCAAAGGGGGAACGCTGCCAGTATCTTCGGAACCTTGCCTAAAGGGACTCCTTTTAATAATATATTTTAGTTATGATAAATATTCATAAGAAATTGAAGTTTATTCTCGACATGTGACAGTATCCGGGGACACTATGATTGCCGTTCAATACGACAATGGCCGTTTTCCAGCGAAGTTACGAATATAGATGAAAGACACATTAGCGGCGGACATATTATTTACTTAGTTAAATTCAAAGTCAAAGTCAGACCAATTAATATTTACTAAGTCAGCTAGCTCACAGTCACCTTGCCTAATGGATCAGGACCCTAGAAACTTTATACAATGAATATGATGTCTGATGAAACATCATTCACGTATCACACACGATGAATATCAGTATCAGAATTCTTTCGCCAATTGCCTTAAAATAACTGATTATCGCGTAATATTAACGAATGATTATTATCGATCTTAATATTAAAATAATTGAGATTGACGATAATCAATCGAAATGAATGGCGATGCGGTTGACTGACAACTTTTGAATGTAACAAAAAAGTATATTTGCGTTAATATATTCAGATCATGACATGCTATTAATTATATTTAAGTAATCAGCTTACAGGTGGTATTGAGTCCAAATGATAATAAGTGAGTTCTGTTAATTTACTGTCATATTTCACGTGTGTGTGTTGTTATATGAGAGCTTTCCAATTTTTACGTTTTCGTATGATGTATTGTAGAGAGTTCTACCAAATCTAATAGATGACTATACTCTTCTTCTTACTTGCCCGTATCCCACATTATCTGGGGACGGCACAACACGTCTTCCTCTTCCCTTCTACCCACATCTTTTACCCGCATATCCTCCTTTACACAATCCATCCATTTCTTCGTTGGTCTTCCTCTACTCCTTTGCCACTTATGCTTGAAGATAGGTTTATGCAATAATGCCTGAAGGACAGTTATGATGAGGTCTAGGGTGGAGAGCGCTTGCCTAGGAAAAGTCTATTCACTCTTCTCTTAAAAGCCATCGACCCAATGGACTTTCAAACAGTATCCTCGCTTACGAAGCCAGCTTTACCGAATACATTTATCTAACACATTATGAATCTTTACCTACCTAAGCTAGGTTATAGACCCGTCTGAATTAAAAATTAAGCTATTTGTTGGTTTCACAAACAATTCTTACTTCAGTTAGTGTATGCAAAACTTAGCTTATCTGAAACCTTTCCCGGAATAGCTAACTACGAAATTAAAGTGAGCCTACCGTTGTTCCATCTGTCATCTACAATCCTAATAATGAAATAATATACAAAACTAAGCTTCACTGGCTCTCGGGTGGGTACAACAATGGCACGTATACAAGTATCTTTTTATTTTTTTCCCGCTGGGAAATGCGTTTACGCATCCCCTCCGGAAGCGACGCAGGCAAGACTGCGCCGCTTCAGACGGGGTATGTGGGACTCCCCGGCGGCCAGACTGGGGACCAGAATACCCACTAAACCCAGCGATGCTCCTTAGCGT
The DNA here is from genome assembly GCA_928268935.1 of Lasiommata megera. NCBI lineage: Eukaryota > Metazoa > Arthropoda > Insecta > Lepidoptera > Nymphalidae > Lasiommata > Lasiommata megera. The sequence continues at coordinate 9,520,452 of OV743325.1, read as the reverse complement.
CGCCTGGTGGCTGGGTCACGGGAACACTTGTGCACTCGACCGCAACGTATACAAGTATCTACAAATCTATTAAAAACTTGCTTAAAGTTTAAAAAGTGATATTATGGTGGATAGCGATGTAAGATGAATTTCACACAGGTACCTCTCGTATGTTTCTATTGAAAAATGCAGCCTTTAAATGCCTCATTAATAATAGGTGTTATCATCGTGTGATAATGATTAAGCATAAACCTGCTAAAGAAAAGAAATTAAATGTCAGCATGTAAGTGCTTTGTGTCCAACGAATTTGCTTACCAATTATTTCATCGGTCGTTAAGATGTAAGATTAAAGAGTGTCCCATAAAATGTACATCCCGTGACACCTTGCAATATACAAAATAACACAAATGAAGCCATTATGTAACGCAATACATTTAAAATTCCGAACAATGTATGCAGTTAAGTGTTCAATTTACGACGTTTTATAATTTTTTATATTTTCTTTTTAAAACTCGTGAAGTAGAGTTTGTTGGTATCGTATTTATGTTTTTTTTTGTTAGTAACTTCTAACTAATATGACTTCAACTAATACATACATTAGGTATGTCATTTTATTGTGTTTTGGATCAGTCAGAAATCCTACTGATATTATAAAAGCGAAAGATGTTGGATGGATGTTGGTTACTCTTTCACGTAAAAACTAAGGAATGGATTTTTGTGAAACTTTAAAATAATATGGTTTATAGATCAGAATAACACATAGGCTACAATTTATAAACATATTGTGGGAATTATCCAAAATATGACGATAAGTGTCTAGTAAGAGGGAAAATCTAATATCTGCGTGATAATTTTAATACCATAATGTTAGTTCTTTTCTACCACTTTCGAAATACTAATCCTGCGCAGACGAAGTCGCGGACACCATCTAGTACTTTTATAATGTCCATGCTTTTTATTACTTATTCTTCACTATGGTCATTTCTGTTAGTTACTACCCCACCTGCCGCCGACAAAGGCGTCGGAAAATCTTTGTTATTGATTTGACGCCCTCGAGGATGAATACATTACTTTGGCAACACAAAAACTGTTGAGCGTGTATACTTCTTAATATCCCTAATTTAATATTCGGACTGCATTCGTCCCATAGCATGTATTCAATCATCCATTAGTTAAACGACATAGTCTTTGACAGCATTATTTTTTTTCTATCCTATATAAATGGAAAACGCTACTTTGGAATCCCTAACTAGATTTAATGTTGGTATCACACAAAACATAGCTTTGATTCTAATGGAATTCAAAGAGTAAGTCACAAATTGATAACTCTCTGCCTTACCTACATCTGAATTTGAATTGGAGTTGTTAATTATCTTATTTATTTGTAACTTTAATATATTGATTATATTAATTACTACAATTAATTATTGATTTTGTGAGATGGTGATAACAAAAGAAAAAAAACATATGAACCCTTTGAGCTTTAGTTTAAAGTTGGCGAGTGTAGTTATCACCTCTGTTAACATCTCTTCACGAATAGTAATGAAAACTGTGACATATATGAACGATTCATTACAGGCTTATGCCTGAATTTAGGTTTATATGAATAATGCTATTTTGATTTGATTTGATTTATAATTTTGTTTTGTGTTTTTTTGTTGTATCTGGATTGAAATATAAGCATTTATCGCATAAATATAACTCTCAAGCCAAAATAATACACTTGCCTTATAATCCACTTTTTGGTTTTTATGATAATTAAACTAACGCAGGAGGTCAACGTATGGAAATCCACTTTACATTATTGTTTTATTATTTTAATGTGACGTAATTAAATATGAAGCTAATAATTATATTGCTATTTTTTCATGTTGTAATCGGAACAAGGGATTTGTAATATAAGGTTTGTGAAAAGTCTGCGAGATGTTAGAAAACATAGGAATAGGTTATCTACCTGCGGTCGTGTGGCAGGACCATAATATGTTTACCATAAAAGGCAGTGCCTTTAATTAATTTACAGTATTTAGGTAATTATTTTAACATTTTCCACTGACATGGGAAACGCGTTAACAAGATTCCACACGTTTTTACGTAGAGGCCAACGCTGCCTATGTTATGTTTTTTATCGTCTACAAAATTTAAAAAATCGCTAAGATTTCTGACGAACTCTGTGGCGCAGTGCTTGCTTAGTTTTATTAAAAAGTCGACATTATCGAGGACGACGTTTATATTCCGAGCTTGATTCTAATAAAAATGTGTTCCCAGCTGAACCTATACTCTTAATCGGTTTCTACTCGGCATCATACCGGAACACTAAATCCCTGTGCGGATTGTCTTTGCCCGGTGTTAACTATTCGCAGCCGAAGCTTACCTAGCAGACCAGATCAGATATCAGCCGATAGGAAAGTTGTTTCTTATTAACTGATATTTTGACTCAAATAATTTATTAAAACATGATTCCAATACGATCTACCAATTACAATAATAGCAAAGTAATGAACGCCAGTTCGAAGCTGTGATAGCCTAGTGGTTAGGACGTCCGCCTCTTAAATAGAGCTCGGAGGTTCGAAACCGGGCACGCACTTCTCACTTTTCTCGTGAAAGTTAGAGGTGCGTGCCCGGGGTTAACACAACATATTTTATAACAAAGTTTAACAGTTATTTCTCTTGTAATTTTGGTATACCGAAATAAAAGTTGAGGAACGAAATCATAAGGACCCAATACTTATAAAAATATTATTACGATTAAATCTCAAATTAGAATCACTTTCAAAACACTTTCGAATTAAGAAAAAATATAAATAAATATTGTGTAGTGACTCCAAATTTATTTATTGCATCTAAAGTCACCTTCAAATTTAAGGTGAATTTGTTTTGCGTTAAAATACCGGCGGGCAGTCTTACTCAGGAGTTATTTAGCGCCTGAGATATTAATTACTCTCTCGGAATGAATTGGGTACAGCATTTAAAATGAATAATTACAAAGCCAACCGTAACTGCTCTAAATTTAACATAATACCATTTAACGAGATTTCACGTCGTGCTCTTGTCGGGTACCGACAAACTTAATTACGAGTACAATATTTTATTTTTGTACAGTTTTAATTATAAAAAGCATTACACAGACTATAGTTCTGACAGAACGGTCAAAACAAAAAATCAAATAGTAGGTTCACATTATATCGCACTTATTAAAGAACAGAATTTTTTTATTGGAATTTATTTAATAGATAATCCCCAACGTTTACCGCTTCTTGGACAGTACTACCATCCATGGCCAAGCTATATCGGTTTTTTTAACTTTTTCTAAGCAAAGCACAAGAGATAATACCTATCGTTATTTATCAAAAAGTAATACAACATGGATGGTTCTCTACAACCTTCTAAATCACGTATTATGTGTCTAAAACCAAAATGTAAGTTATGAAATGCATTCCCTTCTATAAAGTAACTGTAGTGTAAATTTTAACGAAACATACATGTAACTAAGTAAAGACTAACTAAACTGACTAACAAAACGTCATAATTTGACAACTCCACACAAATATGACAGGTGACAGCTAACTTTTATATGTAGTGTTAACTTGATAACTTACACTAAGGGCACTGGCTCTACCAAACACTTTATTACCTTTTCTTTCATGACAGTTTAAGTATGTGCGACAGGTTGTATGGAATAAACTGCACTTAATGTAAAACGGAAACTCTCGCGACGCTGACGTGTCGAAAATTCCAATACTAGTGTAATTTGCGGTCAGAGGAAAGGGTCAGGTACATAATGATTGGTTGGACTTGATCAACATTATAGGTTTGCAGCGGTATTTTCAATTACGTTAACCGTACATGGGCCGTGTGACGTGATCATGCTAATTTTCTTCAACTCTAAATATCCTTTAGTAGAGGTGAAACATGAATTTCCATATTTAAGTTAAATGAGGACTAATAAAAAATAACCTTGTTCAATGTGTTACGATATCAAACAAATTTATAATCGAACAGAGTTTATAAGAGTTTATATAAACACTACGCTGATATTATCTCTAGAGAATTGATTTGAATCTTTGCAGAGTTATATCATATTAGGTCATATATTGCGTAACGATAGGTACCCCCTGCTGCAAACCATTATGATGGGGAAGATTGCTAGAAAAAGAGGTGTTGGAAGGCGAAAGAAGTCGTGGCTCAGAAACATACGGGAGTGGACTGGCATCAAGTCGGTCGAACAACTGTTCCGTTTAGCCATGGACAAGAAACGTTTCAAAAAACTGACTGCTGACCTCCAGTAATGGAGAGGACTTGAAGAAGAAGAGAGTTATTTCAGTTTTTTAAAGGAACTGGTGTTTCATCATCATCATGATCAATTCATTGCCGGCTCACTACAGAGCACGGGTCTCCTCTCAATATGAGAAGGGTTTGGCCACAGTCCACCACGCTGGCCATATGCGGATTGGCGGACTTCACACGGCTTTGAGCAAATTATGGAGATCTCTCAGGTATGCAGGTTTCCTCACGATGTTTTCCTTCACCGTTGAAGCAAGTGACCCGTGCTCTGTAGTGAGCCGGCAATGGGTTGATCACGATCCATAGCTACTTAAATAGGTACCTACTACATAAATTAAAAGGCACAAATGCGTAAACTGTATAGTTGCTACTCTAACAGAAAACACTATACCCGATGCTAATAATCTCCGCTTTATTCATCCGATATTCTAATCCGAATTTCTTATCCGATACTTTAGATAGCAGATTGAATTTAGTATTGCCATCCTTATCGACAGGGAAGAGTGGGAAAAGGAAAGCACTACAAACTCCAATCTTCTGGCTTTTGGATTAGATGAGTTATTAACATCGATATTGAACCAATAATTCGTGTATGCTTTCACAAATCCACGAATACACATGATGTAACTAATTGCCTAGAACTTTAATACGGTATATTTCCGGAGGGGTAAGTTAAACTACGCCAACAGGATTCGACCTAATATTTCATGACAGGGAGTGCAGATCGAACAGTAGAAGCAAACGTTGTTGACATATGTCATAAGTGGTCCCCTCTAACCTACACCAGATACCACCGGCAAAGACGTGTCGCTAAGCGTTTTAGCGTTCCGGCACGATGTCGCATAGAAACCAATTAGGAGTGTGGGTTTACCATACCCCTAACAGGTTAGCCCGCTACCATCCTAGACTGCATCATCACCAGGTGAGATAGCTGTCAAGAGCCAACTTACCTGGTACCTGGAACCAACACGGTGAATCCACGGATTGCTAAGGAGTTCGTCTCAATATTTACAATTACAAAACATAAAAATAAACATTTCCAAGGTTACAGACTTAACGTGGTTTAATTAACTGTTCCAAAAATAAAGCAATTGAAACCTTATCAAGACAATAAACAAATGTAAAAGGAATTATTGTTGTTAAGCTTTCTTTCCGTATGATAACATTTTTACAACTGCTACATATAACGATATCTTTCATTATCAAGTAATCAAGTGAATTTCGACCTTCGCATCCATATAATAATTACCTAATTGGCGTATCAAATCTCAAAATTAATTAACATCAAAAATTCAGACCACCAAAAGTACTTAATGATAATAATTATTCTGAGCGAAGCGATTATAGCATGTAATTGCTCATGCAAAATTTTGAGTTTCGATTACAAATCTGCGTGTGATGCTCAAAATAATACCGTTTAATGAGACGATTTATGATGATCTTGGTAATTAGCATAAAGTTATGAACCCTTGTTCTCTCTGGACTCTTGTCTGATATGGACTCTGCATGTGGCGACTATTTTACCAGCAGTTGAAACGCATCAAGCTTTCGTAATCGGATTTTTTTTTTAAAGTTACTTCCTACCTAATATCGGATTTCTTCAGGTGCTTATCCAACTAGTAAAGGTTGGTCGTCAGAATGGCATAATTTGCCTTGTCTCTCGCAAGGCTGAACACATCTCGCGATACTAGTTGCGACCAATGTCCCTTTTTCCAGCTACTGTGCCCATCATTATGAGTTGCAGGAGCCTGTATTGTTAAGACGAACCGTTGGCATTCGAAATTTTGCTTAATACGGAGGAAGATGGAATAAAAACGATTAACGAAAAATTAAACCACGTAGATGGGTGAACTATGATAGATGAGTAAGTTTGCTGCAATGTCTTCTCTCCATTTTTTTTTTTGGAACGAAGTTCCTTATCGCGCGTTGTGAAAGGGGGCTAGACGGAAAAAATTCTTACGAAAAGTTGTCACGACACTTTTTGTTATTGTAAGCTGTGCGGCGTCGCATGTTTCTCTGTCTGTCTCTCTCTCTCTTATAGAAAGCAAGCCAGATATTTTCATTTCTATTTCGCATTGAACAGTGTGGTGTCGCGACGATTATTTTTGTTGAGAAACCTGTATACAACAGGTTTTTTGTAAATAATAAATAATAAAAAATAATAATAATAATGAATCCTGACAGTGTTTCTGCACAAGATATATTGCTGATGGAAAACAAAATTGAGCCTGCTGATTAAGTTTATATAACATTATATTTGTTAATAATAAAAAAAATATTATTATAACTTAAATAAAATAACATTTTATTACAATTCCTTCACTAATTAATCGAAAGGAACTTCGTTTCATCCGGGTGTCCCTTGACACCTCTCAAGTTTTTTTTTCTTTAACTTTATGCCTTTTCGTAGTCAGCGCAATGCACTTACCAGTGTCAAGTAATTCGGAGAAGGCACGAAATTTGTCAGTAAAAAAAATTGCCTTATATCAAAGTTAGTTATGATACGGGAATTATATTTTTTCTATATAGTTTCGTTAATTCATTTTAAACATACCATATGATATTGAGATTACACAACATCGTAGTTCTGTTTATTTAACGTTTGGGTTTTACGCTAACGTAAATTCGGTTAGGATTATAAGAACTTTATGTTTACCACTATTTCCCGAAAGCTGGGTTGTAAAATATATTAAATTCACTGGAATAAAAGTTACAACGTACTAAGTGTGTATTTGTTTACAGTATGATGTTCCGTCTAATTCCTAAGGAAATCGTTTATTGGTTCATATTTTATTACATCTGGAAAGTTCGTGAATCATTTATCCGTTTGGATGCTATGTTTATTATACAAGGTGTCTCAAAAGTAAGTTCACATTTGCTTATCTTATTACGCGAAAACAACTATTCTGAGGGGCGCGGGGGGTATGTCAGTCGGTAGTCTGGCTCTTGGGAATTTAGTCGCTATGGAGCGTTTCTCTGGTGCGGACCGTGCGTTGTGCGTACGTGAGTTTTACAAAAACGGTAATTCGGCGACTGTAGCGCGTAGAAAATTCTGCAGTATTCGACATATTCGTCACTTAAATGATGCGCCTAGCACTCGTCTCATTGCAAAATGGGTTGAGAAGTTTGAAGAGACTGGGTCAACTCTGGAGAAACCAAAATCTGGGCGACCAAGAACATCAAGAACAGCCGAAAACGTGGACAGTGTTACTCAGTCTATTCGAGATGACCCAAACCTCTCGATTCGGAAGCGTGCTGTTGCTTTAAATGTGCACAGATCTTCATTATGCCGCATTTTACACAAAGATTTAAAGCTGCACCCGTACAAAATTCAGTTAGTGCAAGAACTGAAGCCTCAAGATACTGGTCAGAGGCTTGCCTTTGTAAATCAGATGATTGAGCGCTTTCCAACGTTCACCAACATCTTGTTTTCCGATGAAGCCCATTTTCATCTGAATGGGCATGTAAACAAGCAAAATTGTCGTTACTGGAGTGCAACCAACCCAAAACAAAAACATCAGAAACCGCTACATTCACCCAAAGTCACCGTATGGGCAGCGATGTCGGCGCGAGGAATTATCGGCCCTTACTTTTTTGAAGATGGAAGGGGACGCACACTCACAGTGAATTCAGAGCGTTATGTGGAGATGTTAGACGAGTTTTTCGTACCCCAACTGCAAAACTTTCCTGGTTACAACCAAAGAACATGGTTCCAGCAGGATGGAGCAACTTCACACACGTCCAACAGATCTCTGCCTCGAGTTCGAGAAATTTTTCCGAACAAATTAATCTCCAGGCGAGGTGACATAAATTGGCCTCCACGGAGTCCCGATTTAACGCCTATGGATTTTTTCCTGTGGGGTTATGTCAAATCAAAAGTTTACGCTAATAAACCGACTTCCCTGGCACAATTAAAAGAAAATATCCGTCATGAAATGGCAGCCATCACGGAGACTACCTGCCGAGCTGTCATAGGCAATTTTAGTGCCCGACTAAATGAATGCCGAGAGCGCAACGGTTTACATTTGGACGATGTTATTTTTAAAAAATAAATTCCCAAACAGTGTACTTCAATATAAAATAAACATTTTTTCAATAAAGCTAAGACTTTTCTTTTAAAAAAAGATTTAAATGTGAACTTTCTTTTGAGACACCTTGTACATGCCGAAACGCACGCGTCGAGTGTTTGATACGGCATTTTAAATAAAGTAATCTAAAACAAGCAAAGTCATCCTCCCAGCAGATTGAAAAGTTTCGTCGAAATTAATTTATTGGTAGCCTAGACTGCTATTTTTCAGGGATTAAGCTTCTGTTCAAATATTCATATGGACGTAATAAAAGGCAGTTTATTTTAAATTGATTTAGAATCACAAGCAGTTATATTGTTTCGTCACTAAAAATATAAATATAGATAATAATTGTAGTCCTGTAGTTTAGGTAGACGATTTCGCAGAAGAATTATATTTTCCCAAGTCAGCCAGGTATAGTTCGTAAAGGTTTTCTAATATCTCGGCAAACTAGAATGTCCGATACGTTATCTTGTTAAATCATATTATATGTGTGGCCTGTTAGTCTGCTGTGGCTTTCAGAAAACACTGACAACTTATCTAAACATTTTGAACTTTATGCAAGTAGTAATAAGTGTTGTATTCATATGTAATTAGCTACGCGTGTCGGCATGTACTGACCGGGCTGTCAAGTCCAAGCTACTCGCCTCGTTTGAGACAGTCTCCATGAACTTAATAATATTTGGCAGTAAACTGACGAAGCGTTTTTTTAAGAAGCGTTATTTCTGGACCCACATTTCGGTCGAGTGAAACTAGTAAGTACTACTCTCTCTTACCTAAGTATCCTTCGACAACTCAACGCTTTGCTCAAGCACAATGCAGGGAAAATGTTGCCAGCTCTAAATTTTGTACAAGTACATTTTTACGTCACAATTTGTGATAGTATCTTTGAATGAAATAGAGAATCAGGGCACAATGTACATTATTCCTCAATGTAATATTATCGATTATCTTTACCATGCAATTATGTTAATTCTGACAATGTTTATGAACAAATTATATAATATTGTCAATTACCGAGTTGTGAAACCACCTCGCTTGTTATTTATTACCTTTGACTACGCTTTGATATGCGTAGTATTGATAAATTCTATCAAGTAAAATATCTTCACGTGGTTTTGTATGTTACACATCGCATACGCGTAAATAGGCCCCGAGTACACGCACTGCGCATATGTAAATATCTAATTTAAATATGCTATTCCTAAATAGGAACGTCGTAACGACCACTAAGAATAATGATCTAAAAATATACTATTTATTTACATTTCGCTTTTAATGGTTTAACCTGCAGAGATTTAATCGTGAATGTAAAGTTATGAGTTAAGTTTAAATTGTTTATTCTTCGGATTACGCAAAGTTCCTTGTTGACATAACGAGGAATTTTATGTTCGTTCGTTTTATTAAAACGTATTTACTACCTAGTAAGATAAAATTTGACGTAGCATCGTCACTTTTTCCTACAACATGTCGCTGCTTTTGATGAATAAGACTAAACTTTTGGGTATTAAAGTCGAAATCTGTAAAAAATGCTGAGCCTTAGTGTCTACTCTGACTACATACATTTAAAACGAGACAGAGTTATGTTTCACACATACCACTGTTTCTTTTTAACTGTTTCTTAAGTAAAATGTATGACTAGGCTAACTTTATATACCTCGACCTAAGAGAGGCTTATAAAAATAACCAAAATATTGCATTCATTTAATGTAACTTCTATTTTAGTTTTGTAAACAAAATTAGGCACCTTTTTTAGATTCTTCAGTGTTTAGGATACTGGCAAAATTATAGATTAGGCATTTATTTATCAGGAGTACCATAGGTAGGTATACGCTTTTATTTAAATTCCCATGACTTTTATTTTATATTAGTATTAGGCTTGCTAGCACATTTTGGTCCTTTCCCAAAATTTATCTCTTTAAATTTATCAGCTGTTCCGCTTGCAAAAATGTAGTTACGATATGCAGTATTTTATAATATAAGCTGCACGGGATGGGAACCTCTACCCGCACATCATCTGTCCGTTGATTGAAGCGATGCGTTTACGTATCAATTGATCGATCCCATTGTGCCCTTTTCTCTCGAAATTTCAGTATATATTTTACACTGATGGCTGAATACGGCATTTTTGACAATTTCGTAAAGTCTGCCTATACCGAATGTATAGTGACAATGTGACGGTCGCAAAATATTTCTGATTGGCTCACATGATTATTTTATTGGCTCAAATCCTTTTTTAATATACATATAGCGAGACGACTATGAAAATCAATCATACTACTAGTTTAGTCTTCAGGCTGGTTAAGTTTGCCTTTAGACTAAGTTAAATTCAGGGACAACGGAGATTAAGTCCGGAAAGCCAAATTAAAGATATCACCCGTTATTTGTATTAGGTATTCCAAATGGAATATAAAACGTTCAAACTTGCTCTGAGTTACGAGCTTACCTAGTTTAAGGGTCATAACCGCTCCGTGTGTTTCTGACCTTATTAACTGGAAATGTATCTCGCGTATTGAGTTCCGATAATCAGTCAAGGGAAGTGCAGTGGACTGGAGTCTTAACAACCACTCTTATATCTAATTTACAACTACATCTAGACAGGAAATGGTTTATTTATTTTCTATTTTAATTATCTCATTCGAAATGGTATAATTATTAGCATTTTCTTTTTGCACTTTTAGTTGCCTGCAAGAAATCGCTATTTAGCGATAAGGCCGCCAAATTGTTCATTGAATTTAACCGCGCTATTTCCATTTTTGTATTATTATCTGTGGTTACAATAAAAGTGTATTCGTTCATTCATTCATTCATTCATTCATGTTTGACTTCGGCGTATGGGTTTTACAAAACCGAGTTAACGCGTTGGACTTGCATACGAAGGTAAAATACTTTCATAGTGTTTACGAAGTATTGCTCCAATAAGATTTTAGATTTAAAATGGCATGTGAGATGGTCCTAACAAAAAAAAATTAAATTACCAGGCTAAGTTCTTTGTGGGCTTCTTCTTAAGGGCTCGTTTGGAACCCTCGTAGTTTTAGTCTTAGATCAACGAATATATTTATCAACATCAACTAACTACTAAGTAAATTATAGACGCATAAAAATTGCTTCTAAAGGACTATTTCAATGAAGATTATTAAGATGCTCGGGTGGGCAGCGTTTCAGAAACTGCGCGACATCTTTTCGTCCTTCAGTGCCTGAAGACTAAAGTTTTCGAACAGTGCGTGTTGCCAGTGATGACTTACGGATCCGAAACGTGGTCGCTCGCTATGGGTCTCATAAGAAGGCTCAGAGTCACTCAGCGAGCAATGGAGAGAGCTATGCTAGGAGTATCTCTACGTGATCAAATCAGAAATGAAGAGATCCGTAGAAGGAGCAGAGTTACCGACATAGCTCAGCGAGTTGCGAAGTTGAAGTGGCAATGGGCGGGGCACATAGCTCGGAGAACCGATGGACGATGGGGTACCAAGGTGCTGGAATGGCGACCTCGCACCGTTAAACGTAGCGTTGGTCGACCCCCAACAAGGTGGACAGACGACATCAAACGAGTCGCAGGGAGCCGCTGGATACAAGCGGCCCAGACCGTGGCCATTGGAACTCCCTACAAAAGACCTATGTCCAGCAGTGGACGTCTATCGGTTGATATGATGATGATGAACGCACGAATATTATGTTGCGTTATGTGGTTTTGCACCGTAATACCGTCGCACTTAGCCCTTTAATATATACGCAGTGGAGATGTGTGTAAAACGCTGAGCAAAATTCCTTACAATTGGTGTTGGACGAACAATAAAAGGACGTTATTATAAAGGCGGGCGATTGTGTAGGTGGCCTATTTTTAGTCAACGAGCATTCATGTCCATGATCAACAGTCACACGCAATCATTTTGACCTATCTCGCTTTGTGGACGACCGCGGTGCTAACGCGTTGTTGCCTTCATATCTCTATTTACTAGAGCTAACGTTTACTGAACATAAAGAACGAATGAATGGTGAATGAACACACTTCTATTGCTATACAAAAGTAGAAAAAATTAACATTAAGAAAAGTTACATTAAAAGATTTTTCGCATTAAACAGTAAAAGCTTTCAACCGAAAAATAAACACAACTTCAAAGCCAATTTGATATTTTTATTATTTATTTGAAATAAATGTAAAATTGTAATTAAATGTAATATAAGATTAAGTAATACATACAATAATATTTATATTATTGTATGTATTACTTAATCTATATAATAATTAATAAATTTAATATAAATAAATATCAACAAATAATTAAAAAAGAAAATGTAAACAAGCACTAAATAACAAATTATAATTTCCAATTTCCATATTTTTTCGTTTGTAAAATGACATTGATCGATAATTGAGAATTGAGACACACTTAGCACCAGAGAACGCCATGTCACGTAATTTTCACCAGATGTTTACCAAACCTGAATACCAAATGAAAATTTCGTGACAGAAAAACAAAAAAAAAAGTTCAACTCTTGCGTTCTACGTTGTAGAATATGGTAAACACGTCCAGTAGAACCAACGAGACCGTCTTGGTAAAGAATATGTATTTTTGTTTTCTTCCCATTTGCACTTCATTATTATATCTGGGGGTTTGGTGGGTCGATTTAGTAGTTCAACATAAGGTAGCAACATGTTTATGAAGAGAATTTTTAGGTAGGGATGATCAGACGCCGAGTAGTTTAAGAATTAAATTTTAGAATGGAAAATCTTAAATTCAGTTTTATTAAGTAATAAAATATAATTTCGTTCTGTGTTTTACTAAAACTAATAAATATGCAAAAAAACTGATCAAGTTAGATTTTAATGTTAAATTTAAATCGTATCCTTTTAAATAACTAAGATTAAAGAAGGTACCTGTGATTCCATATAAAAAATCCTACACATACGTATAGACATAAATTGGCTACTTGGCGATAGATGGCGTTATAAACTTATTTGTATATAACCTCTGTCTTTCATTTTAAAAATGCTTAGTTAAAATTTAAAATTACACATAGTAGTAGACAATTTAAAATATTCTAAATAACAATTTGAGTTTTATATGAACGCCATCTTTCGTCGAGTAGAAAACCTTGGATGTCTGTTTTAACAAGTGTACACAAAGATGGCACTAACAGTACAAAAATAAATCTACAAATAACAGAAAAATATTTTGTAATAAATAATGATATTTTTATTATTAATAATTATAGTAACACAAGTCGTATTGTATTAGAATGGTACTTATAATTTAATTTCTGTAAAAGTAAGCGAGGATACGAGAAGAGTTTTATCGCTCGGTTTATGTTGACCCTTAGCGTTTATCAAATTGGTTGGAAGTTTGTCTAGGAATATCCAGTAAGCGTGCCTGGAATTATAATACCATCTAAAAATATTTTATAGTGTTTAGACAGTTTGTGTCACAGTTTAGCGATCTAACAGCTCAGAAAGTTCAAAGGGGATTAATAATTAAGTATCGTGCGCCATAAGCTGATGACGACCTCCGTGGCGTAGTGCGTGCGCTGTCGAATTATAAAGTTGGAGGTACCGGGTTCGATTCCCGGCTCGAGCCTGGTCTGGTGGGAGGCTTCGGCTGTAGCTAGTTACCGCACGAAAAAGATATTGTGTCGCCAAGCGATTTAGTATTCCAGCACGATGTCACGTGAAACCAATTAGGAGTATGGGTTTACCTATGTCCCTAATAGGTAACTTAGTTACCATCTAAGACTGCATCATTCAACTTATTTTTTTTATTCACTACAAGTTAGCCCTTAACGGCAATCTCACCTGATGGTAAGTGATCATGCAGTCTTGTAGTAGAATAGATAGATAAAATCTGCCGGGCGTTCCGTGATGCCCAAGCTTTTTCGTACACTGTCTAGCCATCTTCAGATATGACAGTGATTATTCTGTCAACGTCTATGAACTGTACGATAGCTAAGCTGCGATCTGACTGGCCAGTCCCGTGTACCTGGTTTATGGCAAAACGGTTTCAAGGTTAGAATAAATTTGCCAGTGTCCAAAATAGCAACGAGGCTGCGCTAAATTAAGAGGTACACCCGTTTCATATTCTATTAAGCGTTTCGAATGATAGCGATTCATAATATGCTTCTTTTTATTTCGTTTAATCGCCATCAGCTGTGCCAACCGGAGATGTAAATGTATCAAGGAGATATTTACGTGTAGTATTTGAAAATACGTCCGTTTCGTTAACTAATCTCCATCATTGAACGGTTTAATTTCAATAATGATCATCTTATTTATTTTTAATCCACTGCAAGTAAACACTTCACGGCAATCTCACCTGATGTTAAGTGATAATGCAGTCAAGGATCATCATCATCATCATTTCAACCGATAGACGTCCACTGCTGGACATAGGTCTTTTGTAGGGAGTTCCAATGGCCACGGTTCTGGGCCGCTTGTATCCAGCGGCTCCCTGCGACTCGTTTGATGTCGTCTGTCCACCTTGTTGGGGGTCGACCAACGCTTCGTTTACCGGTGCGGGGTCGCCATTCCAACACCTTGAGATCCCAACGTCCATCGGTTCTCCGAGCTATGTGCCCCGCCCATTGCCACTTCAACTTCGCAACTCGCTGAGCTATGTCGGTAACTCTGGTCCTTCTAAGGATCTCTTCATTTCTGATTTGATCACGTAGAGATACTCCTAGCAGCAGTCTAGGATGGTGGTATGGTACACCCCGAGTGTGGGTTTACTATACCCCCAACAGATTAGCCCCTACACTCTAAATCGACAGCATCATCGACACGGAGGTCTGACACTGACTGGTTTAGGGATATGTTACTCAATATGTTGCTCCATTTTCCCCCTAGTGAATCCGAAGCTATAATCTTATCGTATCTTAATCGTATATGCTTAATGTTTGACGTATCGTAAAATCTTCTTTAATCAAAAATACAGAGATCGCATTCTACTCTTAATAAATGTAGTTCCCATTTCTGTACACGTATTTTATTGGTGTATTTTATATCACTTTAGGTATTTAATAAAAATGCATACATAAGAAATACAAAAATGATTTTAAAGTATAATTTCCACTAAAGTTTTTGCCACTTCAATGGTAGGAATAGGAATGAAGTGCCTCGTTGAATGTCTAGTGAAGAAACACAGACACTCATACATTTTGTAGGTAATGAGTATACGAACACTTTCTACATAAGTATACATAATATTCGATATATATATTAGGTTTATCTATTGAATAGTAATCAGGATATCTAACAAATAGATGCCGCTTTTTGATTCCATACAAATTGAAGTTAACTGAAAGTTAATATTAAGAAATCTTGGCACTCACCTCAGAAAATCCACTACCTGGCTAACTTAAGGGTTTGAAGTTAGAAACGTATGATATTAAACGTAGTTTAATAGACAAAAGCAAATAAAATAATGTTGTTACAAAAACTTACGGTATTGATTTTATTATTAAGACACGGCAGTGTCTCTAAGCCACGTTCGGAAGGCTGATTGAATCTCTACATTGGTATTGGTTTTTCAGTTGTCATTTTCCTCTGTTCTTGTTTGCTTTACAATAAAAGTTTATTCATTGATTCGTCCATTCAGTATTTTTAATCTACTAATGTACAAATGTAGGCTTCTCCTAGCGAGAAGAATACGCGTGTTCTTCGAGGCACGCTTAACACATCATCGTTGAAAATTACTTGATGTGTTTTTAAAAATCTTTACAGGAATACTAAATACCGACAAAGACGTGTCGCAAAGCAATTTAGCGTTCCGGCACAATGTCGCGTAGAAACTAATTAGGAACGCGGTTTTACCATATACCTAACAGGTTAGCCCGCTACCGTCCTAGACAGAATCATTACTTACCACCAGGTGCGATAGCCGTAAAGGGCTAACTTGTAGTGTTAAAAAAAGTACTAGTAGTATAGACTAATCTGACTATAATAAAATTTGCATACACGTTATCAGGGGTACGTATGGTATCTTCCATCCAGAAAATGGGTACTGTTCCTTAGGTACATTAAGGTAAGCGATGCCAGGGTTAAAAGCTAGTTTAGTTATAATTCTAGTTCAGTGAGAGGTGTAAAGGTTTTAAACACAATCGCTTGACCGTACTAGATAGAATCATCACTTACCACCAGGTTAGATAGCCGTCAATGGCTAAGTTGTAGTGTATATATAAAAAAACTCGAGTTTCTCTTGTTTCTCCGTAGTTATTATAAAGAAGCTACTCAGCTAAACCCATTAATAGAAATGTCATTATCGTTCTCCATCAAATAAACACAATAGGCAGTAGGCACTGCCATCCTTCAATAATTATTCCCATCGTCGTCAGCCAGCGCGTCGTTCATTAAAGTATGAATTATTTTATATGATAAGCGCAAGTTCACAGTTGCGACTTAAATTGTAACTAAAAATCATTTCCAAAACTTA
The DNA here is from genome assembly GCA_928268935.1 of Lasiommata megera. NCBI lineage: Eukaryota > Metazoa > Arthropoda > Insecta > Lepidoptera > Nymphalidae > Lasiommata > Lasiommata megera. The sequence goes on along the minus strand of OV743325.1, from coordinate 9,503,705 downwards.
CTTCGACTTAAAAATTAAAAAATCCGTAAATGTACACGTATTTCACCTACCTAATTTATACCTTATACAGACTTGCCTTCCTAACGTTTTGTTGTGTCAAGATTTTTGATAATAACTTTTTTTTTTTTTTTATTAAATGCACGTCTTGTTGCTGTCGCTTTAAGTCTATTTTAATTATAATCTGGATTAAAAATATTTTAATAATATGAATAATTAATAAATAGAGATATCAAATGAACTATTTACTTAATTATAATGATTCAATTTCAAGAACATTCGCTACCAATTGTAAAGAATTACGCAAATCGGCCCTGAAACGCTATTTCGGAAGTCGTTTTAGGAAACAAAACAATTTAGTGTTTTGCGATCGTGGTTTAAAGTACATTGTTTACTCAACTATTGCATTGATTGCAAGTGTTTTTCTGATATCAGTTTAAGAGTTTCTTATGAATTTTTAAAGATCTATGACTGATCCATAAAAAGTTTGAATGGGACTAACTAGTTGGTCCATCGTTTAAATGGTACCTTAAAAATGACAACAGGTAAATATTTAAACCCCTTGTTTGGAATTTCACAAATAATCATCATCATCATTTCAACCGATAGACGTCCACTGCTGGACAAAGGTCTTTTGTAGGGAGTTCCAATGACCATGGTCCTGGGCTGCTTGTATCCAGCGGCTTGCTGCGACTCGTTTGATGTCGTCTGTCCACCTTGGACAGACGACATCAAACGAGTCGCAGCAAGAGTTGGGGGTCGACCAAATAATTAATTAATTAATTTCACAAATATTCTGTGTAAATTCATATTTAGATTTTTAAAAGCGATTAGATACACATGGCATTTTAATTTGAGTTGAGAACAAAATGCATTTCCCCTGTCTTTTAATTTCCTACTTTGCTCCTAATTTATAAAGTATAATAGATTGAGATTTATTGTACTTTAGAATCTCTGTAAAAGTGTCGCCGCTAATAATAATGGACACACCTGCGTCTGGATAAAATTTTCCAAACATTAGGTCCCCAGTGTGATCATACGCTAATAAGCACTTCACACACAAGACTGATTCACGTTGACGTATCGCGAGTGAGTTAGTCAAACCGCGACGTCCGAACAGATAGAACGTTCAAACGCGTTTCAAGAATAACTGAACATCGTTGTTTTTTCCGAATGCGTGTTGTTTAACTCGAAAGTGTAAAAAATTTCGCCGGTATTCCACGTTCAAATTTTGATTAAGTTTGTATATTAAAATATCCGTGGCACGGTATTACGTAATTTTAAGTATCCACTTCAATAATTATTCGATATATACAATAGACACTTCATACGTTTTTTATCGTCTGAATTATGAAGTCATAGAGCTGTCATCAATTGAAAAGTTATGGGTTTGATACAGAAGTGTTCTTTTAAACCTTTTATTTATCCAATTATAATCTGAGCTATACCAAACTTATTTAAAACGTGACGCGAATCGATTTAGCTATCCGGCACGATGTCGTTTAGAAACCAATTAGGAGTATGGGTTTACCGTACATCTAACAGGTTAGCCCTTAGACCGCATCATCACTTACCAGCAGGTGAGATGCCGTCAAGGGCTAACATGTGGTATATAAAAAAAAAGAATTCACGTACATTATAGCTTACCATGCAAATTACCTTATACCATTCTTAATATTATTTCTAAGTACTATTATTACTAGCGTATACTATGTGAAAATAGGAAACGTAACAACCAACACACTGTCCGGTAAAGATTTTTTAAATGTTATTGTAACAATTTAAGTAAGGAATGACGACAAATGAACTGTGAAATCTCTTTCAATGCGAATTCCGAACGAACAAATAATTCTTAAGCACAAAAGCAGAATAACAAAAAATAGTAGCGAAAAAAGGAGTTTAAAATAGTACACTGTAAAGCTACAATTGTGTTTGTATAACAAATAATATCTAATATATAGAGAACTGAATAGGTAAATCAGTGAGGGAACTGATTGCCGTCAAATATAATAAATACTTTGCGAAAATCGGAATCAGAAATCACCAATTCATCTGAACGACGTCCATTTTAGCTGCACAAAAGTGCAGACTTTCTTTAGGGGTTCCACTTTATGACCTCTCTCATGTGCCCAAAGACTGCTCCCTGTTACTAACTTCTTCTTTGAGCGTTGCCGTTGCAGCATCTTTGGATGCCATCCATCAATCCTCTAAACTATATGACCACTAATTACTAATTCAACTTTGCAATGTTTGCAACTTATGCTGTCACTGATTTTAGTTTCTTAACTAATCTCTCCATTTTTGTGTCATTTGATTTTTATAACTAAGAGGTAGTCCGAACAGAATCTACTCATGACTAATTTGGCTTTTTTACATATTTCGTATCTTCTTTAATCTAACCGAGACCGGACCCTTTCATTGCCGCTCTACGCAGTTCATAACAAGTTAACATGTCAAAAATATTACAATTGATATAAATATCATCAGACGTTACGATTAGATTATGTATGATAATAATGTTATATAGTTTATCAAATGCATATCAAGATTTTCAGTTTCAGATACCAATTTGTAGTAAATTTTATTGCTTGAGATAATTTCATTCCGAAATGTTCTTGAATTTCCTCACTCATTACCAGTAATGAGAATAGGTAGAGTATAAAACTAAAAGGTGTATAATCGTATGTTTATAGCATGATTAGGTAACAGGCTAATGATTTTAGAGCAGAGAATAAGGGAATTGTTTGTACTTATAAACTAAGTATGTAATTTGAAACAAAATCGGCCACCAACCTTCATTGGGTTGGGGCTGTGATAGTTCTTTTGATTGAAGAAGACTGTGCCTAGCAGAGGGGCTGCAATCAAATAATTTAGAAAGGCTCAAGGCAATCTTAATGAATTTCATAATATAGTATAGATCAAGTTGTAGTTAACGAAAAATCTTGTTAATGATGAGATAAAGTCGACAAAACTAAAGATCAAATAATGTAAGTGAATCTAAACTTGATTATGTATCAAGTAATAAATGAATTTACTACAGATTGTACCTCTTTGCTACGAACCAACTTTTGGTTAATTGTATATTTAATTTAGCTTTGTCCAAAACTACTACCTTGATATTTGTCGTATGCCTATTTGGTACAGCTGTTTAAATTCTTCTTTCTTAGTTTGTAAATGTAGCCTTTTATTTAAAATCACTATCACTAATCGATATATGCATACCGACTTAAAAATACAACTTTAATTTTTATTAGTTACAACAAGTTTGTCTATATTCACTATTTATAAAAAAATATTATTATTTAATTTATTTATTCGCTTACTTCTCATTTCTACAAACACAATAAATTGATCTGTAAAAGTCTATTTAAAGAGAGATAAAAGGCTCTTTATTGCTTTACTGGAGCTCGCAAAATTATTTTTTACTTTTAGTTTCCTTGATGATGTAGAGCGAGGCCTAAGATTACACGTTTTACCGCTTTCAAAACTTTATCTGGAAAATAAAGATAGCCAACTAAATCTGGATCAATTTACTTAAGATTAATTATTCAACTTATTTATATCAATTGCTATAGCTGAGATAGTTTAAAAAAAGTACAGTTAGTAAAAAAAGTACAATACAAATTAAATTTTGTTTTCATTTCATTCCATCATTTCTTTAGCGGGAAAATTTTATTCAATATTATTATAATATGGTTCTCAGGCCTTGAAAATTTGACTCCGAATGTCATTCAGTCACCTTTATATTATATTCACATGGTAGTTAAGTACGTGATCTGTAAGTATAGCAGATTTATCCGATACGCATCGTCAACTTCCGATAACATCAAGAGCAGCCTTGGCACCACCTTCCGGATATTAATTTTTTCTAATATATTCATAATAATGTTTAATGGGCTACTAAATTGTAATTTACAACTTAATGTATCATTTACTTAATATAACAACTAACTTAATATATTATAGAAGAATTCTTTTGACCTTCCCTTTCACTCGAATGTGTTTAATTTGTGCATTTTTGCTTGGACAAGTTTTGACAGTATCATGTTTAATTACATCATGCAACAATTGAAGTAGAGCTTACTTCAGTATCGATTATTTTCGAATCGATTAATGACTTAATTGTAATGTTAAGATCTCATAAAATGTCATATTTTTTAATACACGATGTGTTGGTTAAATAACTTTTTAAACACTTAAATTATTTTTATACAAACGGGCTGGACAGTATTTTTAAGTCTAAATTGTATGTCTTCTGTTTTATACTAAAATGTTACGTTTTTTCCATCTTTTATTAACGACAAACTTGCCACAAGTTGGTTGTGCTCTTTGGGAAAAGAAACCCTTAATAGTTTCAAGCACTGGTTCTTTGAAATCTAATTTTACAACGTAATTTTAGTTTACTATTCAGTACATTTATACCACAACTTTTAAACTTGCTGGAATTGAAATGGTACATCCATAACTTCGTGACATGCATGTCATTGTCAGTGAAATGTCGGCACTGGCCTGATAATCTTTCTCTCGTCTCCAACGTCAAATTTAACTGACTTTGGTTTCTGTGTCAAGGTTCACTCTCGGAAAAAAAATAGTTTCATTCGCATATTCTATTTGTGTACGCACAGGTGGAAATGTGTAACGTGGAATGTTAAATGGTATCTCTTAGAATAAATTCCACCTTTATAATACATAATCCATCGCGTTCAAATCATTAACTGGGATGTTCATTCTTTAGTTAATGATACACGTGTATAAAGTATGTACGAACTATAAAAGTTAGGTGAACATTATTTGTACCGTTACCAAATATGGAATCGCATTTATTAAGAATAATATTAAACTTGATAAAAATCTATGAAACCCTATATTAACAATTTTTATTAATTATAAATGAATAAATAGGATTCATAATAAAAACCGTATGAAAAATCAAATACAATTGAATTACAAATGCATACACTCGTAAGTTTAAAAAGTTTCATTAACATTAACAAAATGGTTCACATGTGACTACGTCGACCTTGGAGCGATATTCTTAAATCTCAGGCGAATTAATCAATTAATTATTTTCTCAAGTACTTGATATATTGAAGTTTAAGTGTATTTAACTGCAATTCGTTTTATTCAAGAATTATTTGAAAAAGGGTATTTTTATCGTTATTAGGGAGGGAGGTAAATCAGTGCTTTTTAGTCAAAATATTTGTTAAGTTATATTATAACTTGCTTATAGTTATTTTATACTCAAAACTTTAAATACAAAATTATTTATAAAAGATTTCTACAAAAGTATAGATAGAGAAAAGAATTTCGATCGCAATAATTAGTAAACGTAACGTTCTCTAACAGCTTCAGTTTAGTCATATCTATCTTTCATCTAAATTTCCGTCTTGAATATTATCCGACTGCAAAACATTGTATGCAACATACAATGTACGGGCATGTGAATGAATATAAAATTATCTAATACAATAAGTTTTCAGTGGGTTACTGTCAGTGAGACTATCTCAATAGGATAGAATAGAGTACTGCGTGATGCCTAATTGTCATTATTTCGGCGGGATTTATTCCTTTCTATCATGTTAGTTCAACTTATTTTTGCGGCTATAGGTGTTTTGAATACCATAATGACCATACCATAATGATAAATTAAAATGATTTTAATGTGAAACTTTGCGAAGGACAAAATTTTGGTGACATTTTAGCTGACATCATTACGTAATCTGACAGTTTCCCTAGTCGTTTTGGTAGTTTTACCGGTATCATGATAACGTCAAGCTCCATAAATAGCATTAGTATCTCTGACAACCTCAGCTAAGCGGGCTTAAATGGCACGTCACATGACGTCAGATGTAAAGAAGATTATCTAGCTTTAGATAAAATCCGGTTAACTAGATGTCATTAGTAACGGATAGGTGATTAGATTGCAACTAAATACTCGGAATATCTTGACATCATGTTAACTTTTAATATGATACATATTAGATTTGATACAAATAGAGTATTTCTATACCACATACCAACTGGTTTAAATGCTGCAATGATACGCCCTAAAACAATTAAATAATAATTTGTACTTACATATTTCAATAATCGTCCATGCTAATTTCGAGTAATTATAGGGTATTTAACCGAAAAGTTGTTAAACTGTTTAACTTTCAACAATTCAAAAGTTAATTGTCATACGAAACAGAACAAGAAATTGAAATGTCTTTATACCCTTGGAAATATTAAATGAAAGAAAATTACGATTTAGAAGCAGACCACGTTATATTTAATCGCTCAACAAATAGAGAAGGATTATTTAACGTCTAATTTTTAAATCAAGCCAACTGTAATAATAGTACAACTATAATACATTTATACATTACAGAATAACGACAAACATAAACTATTATCTGTATCAAAATAATTTAATGTAACACATACGTTCGAGTTAATGCCCATAATTTTCTAATAACACAATAATTACTTCTGTTAAACAAACACAGTAGCCAACCAGCGATAATAAGTACGTGTAATAGAAGTAATTGAACTAGTAATAATTACAGCACGAATCAGACACAATGTTTTACGGAGTTAACCATTCATTAGCATATTTGAGTAGTGAATGTCTGAGATGATAAAATTACGTTCATCAAAATAATTATAAGCACGCTTTATTTTATAGAAAATTGTAGTGTATACTAATTATATAATAGGGATAAATACATTGTTTAATTTTTTAAATCGATAACTTTAAAAATACTGACCAATTCTAATAATTCTTCTAATACTGGAAAACTATTTCTTGAAGATTAATCATTTTCATTGAAAATAATGTTTCACCCTACAATAGTTGATCGTAAAGAAAGTCTGAAGAAATATCGCTCTCAAGGCACTTTGTCCGTGTGCGCTTACGAAATGGTACATGAAACGTAATGGTCTTAAATTAACGATTTTAAGTCAAAAATTATTAATAATGAAAAGGTGACTAAGATGAATAAATCCTTATATCAAAATGACAATTTATTGTTAAGACAGTACCTGTACGTACAGGTACTGAATGTTGTTTGGACATGTAGTTTAGGAGGTTATGTAAATTTAGATTTAGATGGTCTAGCATCGACACTTCGACTAGATAATCCACTTAGTAACCGCGGGTAAAACTTCGTATATCATTAATGGCAATTTATTTCGAAATAACATTTATCTTTTCCTTGAAATTGAAGCAATAAAGTTTGATAATGTGTGGAGCCTGGGTGAGTTTAACCATACGAAAACTATATGAAAGAAAAAATAATAAACTTTTCAGTTCCACAATTTATATAGAATAAATTGAGGAACTGAAAAGTTAAAAGTAAGTAAATATACAAATATCGATCTTTTTTTTACATTTTTGACATGGTTGAAAAAAAAAATTAATTATCTATATTAAATAATCTATGTATGGTTTTATATCAAGAGTTAATTTTTGTTTTTAAACACGTAAATATATATAAATATGTTTTATATTTTGATGCACAGTAACGTTAGGCAGGGTAACTCTTTCTGCAATGTTATTTTGACGGTCACCAAAAACAGTATTTAATGTAAAAAATAATAGTAAATGCGTTCAGATGTATAATTTTTTTAAAAAGCTATCCTAAGCGACACCTTTCATGAATGTTTTCAGTAGAGTTTAAGACTCAGACAAAGATGTCATATTCATTTTCTAATTCTTCTAGACTCGTTTAGCTCCTTTTCTTTATTTTATTATACTATACTAGCCATGATCCATTTTATTTTCAATTGATTCGTTCTACATTCTGTAACGTAACTTCGAAATGCATGAACTGTTATTAATATCGGTACTGCTTCCCAGTATTAAATTTTTCTGTAATAACATTCAAATCTAGGAATTCATTTCTTAGTTTTTAACCTGTCAATATAGTAGAGGACGAATAGTTTAGCATAACAAAATTTTGGTCCCAAGGCCAACGAAGGAAATGGGGTCTAGGGTAAAACGTAATTTTGATAGTTTACAATAACCTGCCGTTTTATTGACGTAAATAATTTTAAATAAAATGTGCTAATATACTGTGTAATGATTTTCAAGGTTAAGGTTGATGCTCTTAATAAATTAATAATATTTCAAACGATCGCCACCTCGGATGTTAACATCGCTAATTTTCTAAAGAAACATACTATACTGCAAACGTTAAAGACATTATTTCTTTGAGAACTACATTATCATCTATCAACTTATCGGAAAAAATCGTTTACAAAATTAATGTCACTAAAAGAATGAAAGAATATGTATGTGAAAAGGCAAAGATGTAGAGGAAGTCCAAAGAAGAGATGGATGGTTTGTGTAAAAGAGGATATGCCTGTAAAAGAGGTGGGTAGTGAAGTGACGGCTGATAGAAGTGAGTGGAAGAAGAAGACGTGTTGTGCTGACTCCACATAATGTGAGGTAGGGGGCAAGAAAAAGAAAGAAAAAAGAAGACTTAAATTTAATAATAAAACACACATCAGTTGCAGTTTATATTATTTGAGTAATCCATACTTTTTTAGTTTTTATTCAGTAGCTGCAATATTTTGTTATTTGAATGAATAATAAAATAAATAACATACCAGTTAGTTGGTGATTGGCAATAGGTAATCCGTGTACTATCTTATCTTGCTTTATCAATAATAGCTATAAATACACCAGTAGAGATAGTTGGAATATGTAAAAATACACACGAGCCAATTGTGGAAGACTCTGATACGATATAATTATATTATTTAGATATTATTAAAGTAAAAGTACTGAAACTCTTCAGCACATAACAAAAAAGAAGATTAAAGAAAATTTTATGAAACATCAGGAAATTAATTACAAACTGTCAGAAGTTAAACATGAAAGTCTACCGTATCACCAAGATACCTTCTAGACAACCAAATTTACTTTAAAGGTTGCAGCAAGAACTTAAATCTCCAGCTATTGGAAAGTACTTATTATTAACCATACAATAAAGTTCCATAACTATTTAAGTATTTATATTTTGGTTATGTTATCCACCAAATTGCAACTTAACGCAAAAGGAACACGTTTTACTTGACCTATTTTCTTTTCCTTATAGGCATTTCGTAAACGAAATATAGAGCAAACGTGGAATTGCATACGGTATGTTACTATGTATACTGAATGAATTTACTTATAATGTCGAAGATATTGTATATTTAGGTTCGAATATCTTATTTGAAATTTATCTAGGAATCGTTCAAGGTTTCTTATTTATTTACAGACAGTAATATATACTTCTTAAATCCTCAAAGTAATGTTACTATTTCAATGAAATTTTACTTAATCTACTGCAATTAAATCCAAAGATTTTCATATTTTTCTCGTGCTATATATTTTTATTAATATGGGTCAAGATGTTAGAGTGGTTCCTGCAATATTTAACCTTTTTATTTTTCTCTTACCGTTTACTTTAGTAACTTTATTCTGATTTATTATTACGTATTTCTTAATCCGAGTCTTACATATGTCCCAAATTATTTCATTGGTCATTAATCTTATACCGACCTTTGCCTTAAGCTTTGAAAGGTATAATGATTTCTTGATACATGTCGCTGATATATTGACCTTATGTGTAACCACCCACATTTAGAAACGAGTCATAATTTATGTATCATAAGCTCGTTGAAGTTTTTAATTACTTTTGGTATCTTTATTTTTGTTATTGGAACTGATATTTTATCAGAAGTAAATGTCTAAAATATTTTAAACTAAAATGTCTTCTTCAAATACTTACAATTTACTAAGAATACATTTTTCTACTACTTTTTTGTTATTTTTTGCTAGAAATTTTCTCGTTTAATCCCAAAACTGATATAACGAACTACATAGGAAGTTCTTTTGAAATATTGTTTTATTGTTTAAGTTATTATGCGGTTAATACACCAATATTGGAAATAATTTAGTCAATACACTAATTAAATTATGCCCACGCTCAGTGGTTTGCACATCATACATGCATAAAAGCAGTGCATATCTCAGGTACCTCTTGGGACGAGGAAACAAATTCTTGAGAAATCTGTGTTCTTGAAAAACTTACTAAGACACAATAGCTTGTACCTTATTCATGCTTAAAACACAGTCTACCCTAAAGTCTCATGACAAGGAGAGGTTTCTTATATTGAATTATATGACAGCATGCACTTTGTGCACTGTCACTTAAAATTGTCATTCTTTTGATTTTATTATGGAACTAATTTCACGAAGACTAAATACAATTCGACTATAAATAATTTCACAGGTATTCTATCTATTGTAGCACTTCGATAACCTTTGCCTCTGTGACTCCATACGAATATCTTCTAAATAAATTTATACGAAAAAGTGACGAATTGACTGACTAACAACCTGACTGATCTATCAACGCACATTTCAAACCACTGCAAAACGGACTCCAATTTGACATACCTACAGATAGCATTTATAATGTTAGTGATTTGCGTTTGCTAAGAAAGGATTTTTAGAACCAAAAACTCTTTCTTTTAACACGTCTCTTACGTCGTCTTGATGTCAATTGATATGAAATTTGTCTAAAATGCTATCAGTTTTGAATAAAACATGAGATCGATGAACTTAACATAAGCAGAGCCACGGGCAAAAGCTATTTTAATATTTATTTACACTTACAATAAAAAACATCATTCATACCAGAAATCTGATGATAAAATGATTTCTTGCTGTATGAAAAAATTAAAATGTTTTCATTAATTCACTTGAGAAAGACTTATTTAGTGTGACTGGGGAAAAGGTGGCATTTCTATTGATGATAGCTCTTACGTAATTTAAAACTTTAAATTTACTTTTATAAGGTTTACTTCAAATATGCGCTTAACTCGGAAACAATGTGATAATATTTGATCAGTGACAGTGACATTAAATTGTGAAATTACATTTGTTTGGTCATTAATTTGATAAAGATGGCCCATAAACATACAAGTGCTACTCACTGCAAAATAGACGATTATTTTAAACTAGAGAAAAAGTTACTGGAAATGAAGAGATTAGTAATAGAAAAGACGCAAGAAGTGAAACTTAGAGACAAAATAATAGCTCGGTTAGAAGATGATGTCGATGAAAAGGATGCCACAATAAGATATTTGACGAACGAAATTGATAAATTCAGGCAAGTGGTTAAGCCATTGACTAGACAAATGTTTGATATACAAAGGAATGATGTAGAAGAAGAACGTGTGAAAGCACCTGGTATAGAAAACTCAAGATTACTTCCTCTTGGTGAACCCAGGCTAAAGAGAACAGCTATATCAGCGGAACCTTTGTCCTCGTTATCGCAGGATAATCAAATGCTGGTTAAGATTCCAAAAAGTCACAAGTAAGTAAACAGGGTTTTTGATAATCAGACAAATCATTATTTACTCAATTTTATAATAATAATAATAAGAAGCGGTGATAGCCTAGCGGTTAAGGCGTCAGCCTCCTAATCAGAGGTCGGCGGTTCGAATCCGGGCACGCACCTCTAACTTTTCGGAGTTATGTGCGTTTTTAAACAATTAAAATATCACTTGCTTCAACGGTGAAGGAAAACATCGTGAGGAAACCTGCACGCCTGAGAGTTCTCCATAATGTTCTCAATGGCGTGTGAAGTCTGCCAATCCGCACATGGCCAGCGTGGTAGACTATGGCCAAACCCTTCTCATATTGAGAGGAGACCCGTGCTCTGTAGTGAGCCGGTAATGGGTTGTTCATGATGATGATGATGATAATAATAAGCCCTAAAGTAAACTTATCTCCTTTTGTAATAGCATACGTTTTGTTTTAATAAGCTCGGTGGTCAAAAAATGGGCTTCACGCAAAGCGTAGTATACTGGATAAAAAGTAACATGTAATCAATCAGCGTGATTGAATTTCTTCGCAGCGTGCGTCGAACCGAGGTCGACGTGTGTTAGCCGGAGTGCCTTCAATCGCTCCCATTTGGTATAATTACGAACGAACTTTACGATTGTCCTCGCTTATGGCACTCGCTGACGGGCTATGTCGTTCGTGGCCACAGTGACTAATTTCATTCAATTATTATACTTATGTTCTTATTTGACATACGAATTATGATCAACATTAATTATAACTTCACGTATGCAATTAATTGGTAATTAGTTGTTGAACGCTTCAAATGTATAGCTAAAAGTATGTGTGGTCATGTCCCACGTTATATATAAATAATTATTTTTTCGAGTAGGTAGAATAATTTAAGATTCAGTGAAACATACTACTATAACAAACACAAAATAAAAGTCAAAAGGTGACAAATAACGTAGTGTTTCAAAACTTTTGCTCTAAGTATATCAAATTCAGTAGGTATGCTCATTAATAATTTGGAAAAAAATCATGTGTTCGTAACCGGGATAATATTTATTTTAAATTTAGGCACATTGCCCAAGACTAAAATATCGTTTGACCGAAATACCATAAGAAAAGAAATGGTTTATAAAGGATCATTTTAAGTCAGCGAGATCGTAAATTGCGTATGCAAAATATCTTGTGTAGTTTATCTTGGATTAAAAACCAAGCATTTCCAAGGTTTTCTGATATTTAACCATAAGATTTCGTATGAGTTTGTATAAATAAACTATCAACAGAGCCCTGAAGCTGTCTGACATTGACAATTATTATTAATTTCATAATGCATTTAGTGACGCAAAATTATAAACCTACAAAATATTTCGATTTATATTAAAGCGAGTCTCAAGAAACGCCGTAACACTTTTTCATCAGCATCCATCACTCATTTTATTTCACCCTTCTATTTTGTTAGAAAATCTTGATATAATATACGTAAAATATATGCAACTCAATATTAAAAACAACACGGAAAAAAGTTGGGTTGATAAAGAATTTTAAAATGTCAATGAGTATTTTTGCAATCGTTTTTAATGGATGTGCGATAGTTAAACTTCAAGTGCGTTTAGATGATATTAGTTTACTAAACTCATATTTTATTATTCAAGAAATTCAAAAAAAGTTGCGAAATTCAAATGCATCAAAATGTATAGCAGCATATACAGTTGAAGCAATAAAAAAAATCTGTTCGCATCTATTATATTCTATTTTATTCATTGTTTTGCAAGGTACACATGTCACACTACACTTGTTCATTCGCGCTCTCCACACTAGGACATTCCGGGTTAAACGGCCATCACATCTGCGACAAGCATGGCCTGTGGCATTGCCATTTCAGCTTGCTAATGGCTTTGGCAATGTCAGTAACATTTATTCTCCTACGGACCTCTTCGTTTAAAATTTTAAGGGCCGCGAAAATTCCTAACAAAGCCCTTTTCATGGCTCGTTAAACATCTTTAAATGTGAATCTCATTGTGATTTATTATATATATATATATATATATAGTAGACGCGATCGTAGTTTACGACATCAATTCCTTGTCATAATATAAAGGTTATTGTCATTAAACTCTATTACCGGAATAGCCTTGCCGGGAACGTAAGTCTATTTATACCTAATTGCTTATTGTTTAAACCTATTTGTTTAATTGTATCAGTTTTTAACTACGTCAGTACCTAGTACTACGTATGGGGTTTTTTTCAAACGCAATGGAAATGTTGCATTATTCCTTCCCACCATGCAATATAACGCTAAAAATTATTGCCGTTATTTAAGATTACTAAAGTCACCAATGTAAATAATGTATGCAAAGTCTTCCTTACTAAGGTCCGGTACCTTAGTAAGGACGACTTTGTGTGAATTTTTACATACAGTTGCTATAGCGGACAAAGATGGATAAACAGAGATCTTCAACAGCCAATATGCATTCACTGATGGCCTTTTTTAAGCAGCGCCAACTCGTCCTATTTCTGGCTTTTCGCATCCAGTCAATACCACTGCCACTTTTTGGACGTCATCGTTCCCTAGCTGGAGGACGCCCCACACTCCGTTTACCGAGGTGGTCTCTACTCGAAGACCTTCCGACTCCAGCGTCCGTCAATCCACCGACAAACTTGACAAGCCCACTGCCACTTCAACGTGCTAGCCCATCGAGCTATGTCGATTACGTTGGTTCTTTGGCGTATCACCTCGTTACGGACCTTATCTCTCAAAGAGATTCCAAGCATAGCTCTTTTATAGCATGCTGAGCGGTTTAGTAGCAAGCTTATTTTTAGGGATAGCAATGTGAACTTGTGTTCCGTTTTATTATTAGTATTCACATTTTTAAATTTCAAAAAGACATGAGCTATAATTATGTGTTTTGCCGAGGCTATGTATAGTTTATTAAATGTTTTACTCATGACAGGCACTTTTTTTATGTTTTTATTTAATTCAACTGAGTTTTCTGAACATTTTAGGGCTGATTTTGTTGCAGTTTTTTGCATTCCACTGGTATATTATAAGTAAGAGGTTTTAGAATAAATCAAGGTTTATATAAGTCATAATTACTTCTGTGCTACGGGATTAAGTTGTCCTCAATTATTTTAATACTTGCTTATGTGTTTGCCTTAGCCACATTTTGGAGTACATGTGAAATGGTGAATTAAGACTGTTCTTGATTAAAGTGACCTTTGGTGTCAAGTTTGAAAATGTTGTTTAATTTAAGTGGGCCGCGGCAGACATTTGTCACTACTTGACTGAGCTTTATGACATAAATTACTCATTTCATCTTAATATGTAGCACTACCGATTTTTATAAATATTATAAATTATAATTTTTTTTAATATTAATATTTATAGACGAAATGAGTAATTTATGTCATAAAACCACCATCTTAGACCGTATCATCACTTACCATCAGGTGAGATACAGTCAAGGGCTAACTTGTGGTATATAAAAAAACCTATATTTTATGTTTATTCAGAAATGGGATTCAATAAGGGATTTATAATTCTAACAGTTTAACGTTTTTTCAAATATCGCACGATTATTAGGTAAACCAATACTGAGTACAAGTATTCTCATAAGTTATTCAAGTAAATAACCGTCAAGAGTGTGTTGGACCTTGCTAAGTGCTAGGGTTCCTAACTTGGCCGTCACTGTTTGTCAGCGTGATTAATAGAAACACCACTTCAAATTAATGCTTAGCAGTACTTATAGTCTACTGAGCTAAGAGAAGGCTTCGCTTTAACGACCTACGTGGCACAATACGTGCGTTCTCGCATTATAAAGTTGGAGGTCCTGGGTTCGATTCCCGGCTAGAGTCTGGTCTGGTGGTAGGCTTCGGCCGTGGTTTGTTACCACCCTGTTGACAAAGACATTTCAAGCGATTTAGCGTTCGGGCACGACGTCACGTATTAGCCAATTAGGAGTACAGGTTTACCATACCCTTAACAAGTTAGCCCGCTACTATTTAAGACTACATCATCACCATGATGATGATGAATATACTGGATCATAGCAGTGCTCTGTATATATAAATCCTCCTTATACTAATTATATAGTTAAAATAATCAAATAGAAACAGTATTAAAACTAAATCTACTCAATGATTAGGTTTTAAGGATTATATAAACGATAAAAAAGGCTTGGTACTATAATTTATTACTGATAATTTGAGATGGTGATAATAAAAAAAATAGTTTTAAGTTTACGAATGTAGTTATCACCATTAAATCACTACTATGTAAATTATTGACGCGTTGACCTTTTAGAGGACTATTTGAATAAAGATTACTTGAATTTGGTACAGATTTCTAAGTTTCTAAAAGCATATTGATCTTTCTAAAACTGAATTTTCAATAGTGATTAATCTTGAATATTTGACATCGTAACATAATGAACGTGGCGGTTAATTTATGTTGGTAGCTCTGAACTGTTGTTTTACATATAACATAAAAAAATCAACATTTACGTCATTACTCTACAGTTGATATTGTAGAAAGTGCTTGGAACAGATAATGGTATAGGAAAGTATGGAATACCAGGCTGGAATAATTAATACATTTTCGTATAGGGGAAGATGGTTTTTTTTTTTTGTTATAAAGATATAAAGGAAGAATTACAGTCGCACTTTTCGTCGCAGAAACTAATTTCATCCTCACCACCTGGATGCCTTGTCCTCTTCCACCCGCTATTCCAGCTCATTTCTGCCACGTACCTGCAAATTGTGGAACCAGCTTCCATCTTCCCTAATGTTTATATATATAAATATTCTTCAAAGGGCGGATAAACAAATTACTCAAAGGCCAGCAACGCATTGGCGGTTCCACTGATGCTGCAATGTTCATGAGCGGTGGTAATCACTAACCGTCAGGTGACCAGCCTGCTCGTTTGCTCGCTATATATATATAAAAAAAATGAAACTCAAAAACAAAAGGCCTCAAGTTGGTCTTAGCACAGCTCGAAACCTGAACGTTTGTTCTATCAATAAAATATTATGAAACTACATTGAATGCGGATGCAACTAGTTTCCATCATTTTAAACAATTAGTTTTAATTACGGGTAACATGGAGATGTCATTATAGTTCTCGTTAAGCAATTACTGAGACTCATGTGGCATTTGCGGGAAGCCTTGCAAATTTAATGTTTCGCTTGTAAAATGAGCTGAAGACAACCAGAAATATACAATTATTAATAACAATACTATCTGTATTAATAAATCAATGTTGAATGATTGTCCTCTATACGTATATATCTATTGATCTATTGAGACTATGATGCAACTTTATGATGTTTTGGACATCCGCCCCCTAATCAGTGGTTAGGGGTTCGATCCCCGGTACGCACATCTAAATTATCGCAGTTATGTGCGTTTTTAAACAATTAAAATATCACTTGCTTCAACGGTGAAGGAAAACATCGTGAGGAAACCTGCACGCCTGAGAGTTCTCCATAATGTTCTCAAAGACGTGTGAAGTCTGCCAATCCGCACATGGCCAGCGTGGTGGACTATGGCCAAACCCTTCTCATATTGAGAGGAGACCCGTGCTCTGTAGTGAGCCGGTAATGGGTTGATCATGATGATGAATAACAATACTATCTGTATTAATAAATCAATGTTGAATGATTGTCCTCTATACGTATATATATCTATCGATCTATTGAGATTATGATGCAACTTTATGATGTTTTGGCCCAAAGTGCTGAATTTATTATTCCCTGTCCCTCTGTCCTAAGTAAAATAAAAAAATAAACATTGATTGCTGTATGGATTATAGGCATAATACATGTATGGATTATATTTGTATAATAGTTGCAAGCTGTGGTAGCCTAGTGTTTTGGACGACCGGCTCCTAATCAGAGGTTAGGAGTTCCTCTAACTTTTCGGAGTTATGTGCGTTTTTAAGCGATTAAAATATCACTTGCTTCAACGGTGAAGGAAAACATTTCTCCATAATGTTCTCAAAGGAAGTAAAGTCCGCACAAGCCAGCGTGGTGGACTATGGCCAAACCCGTCTCATACTGAGAGGAGACCCGTGCTCTGTAGTGAGCCGGTAATGGGTTGATCATGATGATGATGATGAAAGTTAAGTTTTTTTTCACGTGGCATTACTGCGCATGCCGGGTTAAGCTAGTTAGTAATTATAATAAGACACCTGTAAATAGGATCCCAGGTAAGGTAGTTAACGCTGTAGAAAGTAGTCTTATGAGACGGAGGTCCCTGGTCCAAAACCCAGTGGTAGGTCGGGTGTGACGATTCGACCGTGGGGTTGGTACCTGCTTTATTAAATTTGATTGCAGAATTCACATAATGTAAAATATAAATATCCACAAAGGCACAATCTAATATATATATTTCTATTTATTACAGTTCACGGGAATTAATCAAGAGTGCAATCCTAGACAACGACTTCATGAAGAACCTGGAGATGACGCAGATTCGAGAGATTGTGGACTGTATGTACCCAGTTGAATATGCTGCCGGCAGTCTCATCATCAAGGAAGGAGATGTTGGCAGCATCGTGTACGTGATGGAAGGTGAGTTTCAACCTTAACGCCATCTAGTGTGTATTTGTGGATTGAGTTTTAGCGCCGTCTAGTTCAATTTTTAATAATTATTTCGTAGAGCGCCATCTATCGAGCAGTAGCTAAACTATAGCGGATATAATTAAAAAAACCAGTTGTTAATATTAAATATAGATGGCGATTATATCGGCTTAAAATAAAAATAAAATTAAAAAAGCGCGTGATTCTATAATGCCTACAAGACGATGGAGTATTTTGGTTTTTCTTATTTTATGATGTTCAATTTGTTTAAATAAGTTTTTCGGAAAACGCATTATTATTATAATATTATGTTAATGGGTCCTTTATAATTATAATAATTTATTAAAATGAGAGTTTAAGTACATACGTGCGTCGAATCCATAATTGTTAAGTTTTTTGTATAATATATCAGCGATATCAAGATCGATGTGTCTAGTCGGTAATAGCTTTCTCCGAACGAGAAAGCGGAAAAACAGCAACGACACAAACTTTTCTTGCGAGATGCGGGATAAGGTGAAACAAACCTTTTGCATTCTATAGTAGAATTCACGCTGCATATATATAACTATTCTGTGGTTTAGAAAACAGGATTCCATTCCAGCGAACGTTTTACAGTCTCTTTTAATCTGTTTAAGTACCTATGTAAAAGGATGTATGATTTATTGACTGATTCACTGTCTGATCTAAGATCAATGCACAACTTTAACCTCTTCAATATCGGTCTTTTTTTTTCGGACTGTCTATTAGCTGTACAAACCCTATTGGTTGCCACAGCGTAACTGGGCTGTTTGGCGAGCTTCGGAAAGAAGCTCTGCTAGAAGAAATTTTTTAGCCCTAGGGCTCGAAGAAACTAAGGGAACGACTACCTAAGGGCGCCTCCTTTGAGGCCGAACCTCGGCTTAGGCGACGTTAGGGATAACGGGGGGGTCGGACGGTGATTGGTCCGTACGTCTCCGAGGTCGTGGATGGAGCCCACGTCTGGATGACGTAAGATAGCGGGAACCTCGTCTTCGCCGGCGAAGACGGTGTGTAGCGTATGATTGTATTATCGGTCTGCTTGGTTTACAGTAACCGTCCGTTAATGTAACATTAAGTAACGTAACGAAAACGATGAACTTTATTTATTTTTTAACATCGGTTAGATAGTTATTAGTTAAGCTAAGCATAAGCTATAAATATAGCCCTGGTAATATTTCTTTTTTGATATAGCTTACTATTACTACTACTACTGCTTCAACGGTGAAGGAAAACATCGAGAGGAAACCTGCACGCCTGAGAGTTCTCCATAATGTTCTCAAAGGCGTATGAAGTCTGCCAATCCGCACATGGCCAGCGTGGTGGACTATGGCCAAGCCCTCCTCATATTGAGAGGAGACCCGTGCTCTGTAGTGAGCCGGTAATGGGTTGATCATGATGACTATTACTACCCAATAATTTCAATTTAGCAACGACAACGATTATTTGCTTACTGCAACTTTTTGTCGTCAATCGTGATTGTCGTTTTTTTTTCAGTATATACCTACTTATGATTTTAATTTTTTAATTTTAGTTTTTAATATTATTTTATATATTTATTTTTACATATATCTAGGGGATATAAGGGATAGTAAGCATGGTGTTGCAAACCAATAAATATTAGCAATAAGACAAAAACATGGTTTTACAAAAAGTGGAGCTGGAATTCTATTTTTTTAAGCGCCTGATATGCATGAAACAGCATAAAGGTTAAAAGGTTATAAGGTATCACTTAGCAAGTATCGACAAAAACTTGTTCTCATTAAATTTCGAGGTCACTTCTATATTTGGAAGTGCTAAACTTGTTTTTCTTTTGATCTATTTGTCTGCGATCTCAACTAATGGTCAAAGACGATGCAGTCAGACGACCAAAATGACACTTCGGAATAACAAAATAACGTCATTATAAATGACATATTATGCATGAAATTTGAATGGAATGGCACATATTAATACTGTGTGACAAATCTTAGTCCATTTCAAGGATATTATCCCTTTCCAGAATTTTACTGAAATCTGTTCAGCGGTTCACATCAGAATTAAACAACTTTACTAGAATTACTTTGGAATTTATTTATCAAGTATTTAGCGAATCGAAGTTGTATGCCTCTTCTTAGGACACTGTCTGGTAGCTCAACTTATCAAAATTATTCCAGAAAAATATTCTGTTAACACGTAATAGTTTCCTAAACTACACCTCCTTGGCGCAGTGTGTTCGCTGTCGCATTTTAAAAGTTGGAGGTCCTGGGTTCGATTCCCGGCTCGAGTCTGGTCTGGTGGGAGGCTTCGGCCGTGGCTAGTTACCACCCTACCGACAAAGACGTGTCGCCAAGCGATTTAGCGTTCCGGTACGATGTCGCGTACAAACCAACTAGGAGCGTGGGTTTACCACAGTTCTAACAGGTTAGCCGGCTAATAACCGGGTCAAACAGTTTACTGTGCTTTGCGACTCCTAGCTGGTCTCTTTTCACCATCCCTCCGATGAGTGATCGCACTTTACATTTACGATGCATCGTATTACAATTTAGCTATGCACACAATATCTATAGTCGTAAAAATGTAATAGGCCCGTTTGGACATATGTCATAGTGACGGAACTAGTTATGTAACCATACGACTCAGTACTCGATACTTACGATAAATCGATTCAAGTTTGAATATTTCTAATTTGATTATATACTTATTGTTAAGAACAGTGGATTAAAATTTTGTTTAGAAAATTTAACTTTAAATTTAATACTGCTGATATTTTGAAATGGTAGAATTTGTTTTTAGTTTAATATTTTTAGTTGCAATGTATAACTCTTTATCGATTTTCTTTGGATTATGAGCCAAAATCGTCACATGTAAATACATATAATCATTTCATTTTCAAAGATGTAACAATATAGACGTTTCTGTCGTAATCTTCTTTTATTATTTTTCGAGTTCTTTCTACCACTTTTATCCAGTCTTCTACTGCAATTGTGGCACAAGCTTCTTTCAACAATTTCATTTCTTTTTTGTGGAGAACGGCGGCTTTGTATTGTGGCGTGGCATCCTTTGACTTGAGCCCAAATCAACTCAATTGCACTGTACTGACAATGGTTCGGCGGCATTCTTATAACTTTGAGTCCATGCTGAACTGCCAATTCATCAATTTAATTATCTGGTAAAAGAAAATAAACCTGCGAAACTAAATACATTTTAATTTATTTTCTTTTACCAGTTTCATCAATGACATGAAAATGTTGAAAGCTGATTTCAATATTTTCATGTCAGCTTCAATGACTTGTCTTAGTAGCCATGCCACTAAATCCGCCTTTTGTTTGCTTACAAACTTACAAAATTATACTATATTAAAAGAATAATATGTTTTATTACAATCACAATGTGGTTATTAATTTAGAATTCAACATTCCTTTACAAGTAATCATTGAATCAATTATACGTTTTGTCTGATAAATATCGATTTTTTTGGTAACATCCCTAGTAATTAAAAAGAAAAAGAGTCCACCGACGTAACCTTGTAACCATGTCCAGTATTATGGGCCAAAAATGGTTATGTTTAAATAAAATGGTTTATTAGGCAAAATAAATAGTAAAATTGCCTTCTTTAGTAATTATTACAATAATTATGTATTTTTAACTGAAAAAAGATATGTAATCGTGATGTTATAACTTTTTAGAAATAAATAATATTGTGTGTGTCCATAACAAGGTTATGCTGTAGATTTTTTATGTCATTTTTGACATGTGTCCAAACGGGCCTATTAAATTTTTACAACTATAATAGTTTAATATACATCAAACATTTTACATAAAACTTAAAATAAAACTTAGATTAACCTACAACTAAAAATCTTAAAAAATAAATAAATATTTAAACATCACAACTAAAATATATTATTAAAAGGAGTCCCTTTAGGCAAGGTTCCGAAGATACTGGCAGCGTTCCCCCATTGAATGGCTAATATGAGATAGTTTAATATGTGATTTCGTAAATATACCTACCTAACTTTAATTTTTATAACCTTTTGGTTTTGCCTTGGTATTTGCCAATTATTTGTAACTACTGTTATAGCTAGCTATTTATTTGGACAGTGAGAAACGGCTGCAGTGTTTGGAAATCGCAACACTGGTGTGGATTGTTAGTATTCTCCTTTGTACTTTGACTTACGAAACGATTTGCAATTGATACGTGTGCCTTGACGATTGGCCTTGCGTTTTTTTATATAGAATCATGTAATACTATTATCTTTTAACTTTCTTTACAAAAATCACAGTTTGGCTTTCATCGAAAAGATAAAGTCGTCTTCACTGCCTTATAGGTGTAATGGTTAGCATGTTCGAAACATTAGATCACGAATTTTCAAGTTCGATTTTCTAGTTGGGTCAAAATTGTTTAGGAATACAAATGGGTTAGCTGTTAAGAAATTCGCAGGCCCGGAGTTTTGACATTGTAATGATTATGGATCTATATATAAATAAAAAGGATAGTAGGTATTATGACTTATAGGGAAATGTTCTAAGTAATAGGATTTTTTCTATTTTCCTTAAATATTATCTAGAATGGATAAATGGATAGCTCTTTAGATAAAGGTTGAAAAGAACTTAAGAATGAAAATAATAAATTATTATTTTGAGATTTTGTGATTTTTACACCGACGCGTTTGAACCATCTGGTCGCGCCGTGCCACTGTTATAAGGGGCGAGGCGGACAGACAGAAAATAATCAGTTATTTATTTATTTATTCATTTCAGATCCCCTTACACTATCACTATCCCTTTCCTTTTAACTGTTTCCTTTCACAAAAGATTGTCTGGAGGAGATCGCTTTTAGCAATAAGACCGCCTTTGCGCATTATGTTAGTCATTAATTTTGGTTTTTATTTGTTTTTGAATCCAAGTTTGTAATGTGCAAAAAATAATTTATCTATCTATCATTACAGAACTTCCAATTCGATGGTGAAGTTATACTTATCTAAAGAGTTAAAACTATGTTACATCTACACATACTTAGGCATTACAAATATTACAAGCAAAAATATCCCTCTTTTCGGCTTTAAGATTAAGGGTGCGGAGAGCACGCGTCAGCGGCGCCTTGAGCAAGTTTTTGTGCCCACGTTGCCACGTTGGTAATATTATGTATACAGTATTCCAACTTCATACAAACGGACGAAACGCGGGCTATGCCTACGCGCCTCGATCTCGGGGTGCGCTCGGGATGCAGACACTCGCGACTGTGCCGCAGTGGACGGTGTTTCGTCTTTTAAAACAATAACCACGCGATGTTTTGACTTAAAATTACTCCAAGTATATTTTTAATATGACGAGTAAGATATATTGTGCACTTTTTGGTTGCATTAACAATAGTTGTTTATTGTACTGTTTGTATGAATAATACCAGAAAAAATAAATTTGACCGTCTGTCTGTCACTAGATAGTTGAAATTTGAACACAAAGTAGGCAAATGTAATTAAAATGCTGGAGGCGGGTAGACCTATCGCATGTTTAGATACCAAGCCGCTGTAAGTAATTATTTCAAAGATAAGCCCGAGTTACAATACTTTATACATAATATTACCGTGGCGTGGTACCGCTAGCAGCGGTGGACGGTTTCTCCGCATATAATACTGTACCAAAAAAGCGTTGCTCCTTTATCATGTAATATTAAACATTTCTATAATATTTTACAAGAATAAGTAACACAATTTTGTTACCATAAAAAAGTGCCAAACAATAATTATGCAAGACCTGGACTTACGCCTGCGGGTACAACTCATTTTTAATTACAAACACGTGCGCATAAGAACTAGGAAGAGAAAGTGGATTGCGTAGTGCGTGGTCACTCCAAGGACCATGGGATGTGCGGCCAATTATTCTTGAAAAGGGCGGTGACCGTACCGACCGTAATTACCGGCCAAAATAACTGCTATTAAAAAAAAAACTTTAAAAATAAACATGTTTGCGACGTAGTAAGACACAGATAGAACGCTATTAGAAAATTTCAAATGACGTTTGCTCTATTTCAATTTAATTTGATACCTATTTAATAATTTATATCCCCGTACCTGCTATGTTTGTTTTTTCTAGTATTTTATAAAGATGTCATAGTTTGCTTGCGGAATATATGTCTTAAATGCTATGAAAAAGGGTGTTGCTTTTTATATACGCTATATTTTTATATATATTATTTTCGAATACGCGTAGTATTCGAAAATAATCGGCGACGAAAAATCTTCGAGCATATACTGGAATTGCTTCATCTAGCTAAGGCAAATAAGACTACACCTACCTACCTACCTATATATATATATATATATATATATATATATATATATATATATAAAACTAACTATTTTTACTTTGTGCCACCAAAACCATCAATCTTCTAATGCTTCATGAAAGACAGAAAATTAAGACAAAGAAAATACCTATTTACTTAAAAGTAGGTAGTAATACGCTCTTACAAATTGGAATGTCCCGAAAACTAGTTTGCATTACTTCCATTATCATACATGTTGACCGTCTAAATGTATAATATAAAAGGGCTAATATATCAACGCACAGATCTCGTCAATGGACAGATCTGGCTAATATATAGCATAGTGCTAGATATCTGTTATAATGAAGCCATTAATAAATGGACTGAGTTCTAAAGATGAAAATCAAATTGAAACAGTTTTTAATCAGTTACGGTCAGAAAAGCTAATGCAAGCCTATAATACAACATTCTAAGAAAATTGTGCTAGAAGAAAATCAGATCCCGTCCCACTAAGCTCCTCTTGATATTGCATAATGATTCATATCACAAACACTGTAAGGAACATAATCGCGCCATTAGTTCTATGTAGTATGAAGATAATTTTCGACTTAGCTCCACTCACTTAGTACAGTGACCACATTTGCCAATAATATGGCCTTAATGTCTATAGGTTATTGTGAGAAATATTGTTATGTAGGCCGATGACGAAATACAGAGGCACCATAGTTACAAATTGCTCTATACACACATCGTCAATGTAAGTAAATTAGGCAATAAGTATTGTGGAAAATAAGTCTAGAAACGACGTCACGTTATAATGTCTATGAACAGGTATTGCAAAATTCGCAGTCATTGTTATTAGTGGATTTTTATGCTATGAAAACTTATGAAAGCTTACAAAAAAATCATATTATGATATTAAGGATTATATAAACGATAAAAAACTTGGGTATGAATTGCTCTGCCTCCATAGGTACTATAATTTATTATTGATTATGTGAGACGGTGATAACGAAAAAAAAGAAAAACCCGGCTAAGTTTGTTGTGGGCTTCTTCTTAGACTGGGGTGCGTTTGAAACCCTCATAGCTTTAGTTTTAAGTTTATGAATGTAGTTATCACCATCGAATCACTACTATGTAAATTGTTGACGCGTCAAAAGTGCCTTGTGAAGGACTATTTGAATAAAGATCATTTGAATTTGAATTTATGTCTCTGAAATGCAGATGATTTGAATTTATTAGCAAATGGAAAGTTACCAATCCTACTGATAAACAAATTATTGTCAGCTGTTTTTGAAACATTACTTAAAGTCAATTGAAATTATTTTTACTTACTTAGCATTACTTAAGTCAGTCAGACAGTAAAACTCATCTTTCATCATTCTATGAATCATTATTCCAGTTATTTCAATAATTAATCATCAAATGCTTTGTAAAATTAACATATTCTCTATAATTTAGTACTCATACAATCCAGTAGCTGGTTACATGTACAATGAATTCTTTCAAACTGTTCCTTTGCATGGGTTTAATCGTCTCTTTAGTAACGTTCCAGTTCCGTAAAAAATGAGAATGTTATCTGAACAATTTGCAACTGTAAACACTTATATGGCGTTAGATGTAAACAGTTTAATTATTTAATTGGTCGTGCAATACTGTCACAGATTGTGGCAATATGACCGTCCATGTCTGGATTTCTCTTTACAGTCCACATATTTTACAGATTAAGTCATAATAGATAATCACATGTTTGAGGATCAGTTATGACAAACTGTTATTAAGGAAGGATGATTTTTGATTTAGGGATAATAAAGCTTGTTTCATCATTATTATCTTTATTTGAGAGTGATGAAAGCAATATCAAAATGTGCAATATGCGTAACCAAATAGATATTTTGCAGAAAGTTCTTGTTGATGGAAAGTCATCATCTACCACAAGATTATTTATTGTTCAATGAGAAACTATAGAGGGTAATAGAAATTTAGTTCCATCTAGGTAAATATTAAGCTTATATTTAGAGCCTTCTATACTAAAGTTAAGAAAGATCCCAGCCATTTCGAAAACAGCTGTTTTTGGAGAGAATTAACTTTTTTTTTATATTTTTATGTTAAAAGCAAGCATTGCTAGACACGTGGTAGTCTAGTTTTATTCTGGTAATAATTATAGACTATTTTCCCTTAAAATAGGTCCATTGTAATGTACCTCGTAGATGATTTTTAACGTATTCTAGTCGTGATCTGTGAAAGCGAAACCCCACGATCTCAGCCTTGACCGCGGTCTGAATTGCGACGCAAATGAAATGCGATTTAAGCTTCATGGATTACCATTACTACTTTTACTTGAACTTTCCACCCACCATCCAAAATGATTAGACACAAGTTAATGGTCCGTTTCTATTACGACTACGTTTAAAAAATAATGTTTAGAGAACTAATTTTTACAGCACAATTGAAAATTTGTTGTTTAAGTAACGTTGTACTGTATTAAAATAAAATAAACGCTTGATAAAAAAACAAAGATATTTAAATTTAAAATATTATCAAGCAACATATTAATAATATGTGTTTTTTTTTTTGACGATGATGCTCCTTATTCCTGTTCCAATCAGGTATGTCCATTTTAAACAGGTTAACATTCTTAAAGACTATATGTTATTAATACATTTTTTAAGACTAGACTTACAATAGACTTGTGTCCTGCTTTTTTTTAATCATTCCACGTATTTTGTTCATCTATCGATGTACTGCCTATATATCTCTTCAAAGAAAAATACTTTTTTTGTTTGATGTCTTGTTCAAGCTTTGGTTTAAAATTTCTCTTTATGACCTTTCAAATCCGCATTATAGACATAGGTCATTTGAAAGGTTGTGTAGTGAAATTTAATCCTGACTTATAACTGGCCGGCAATACTGAGCTATTTTTTTATTACTTAGTGGTAAAGGGGTAGGTGGGTGATGTTAAGTGATTGAAGACACCAAAGGAGCCACTGATGCATGATCGGCTGAACCCTCTGAGTGTGTTTCTACTCTTTTTTTTTTTTTTTTTCACGCTGGGAAATGCTTTTACGCATCCCCTCCGGAGGCGACGCAGGCAAGACTGCGCCGCTTCCGACGGGGTATGTGGGACTCCCCGGCGGCCAGGCTGGCGACCAGAATACCCACTAAAACCCAGCGATGCAGTGGGTTTCTACTCGGCATCATACCGGACACTGCAGAGATTGTGTCTGTTACATTTTTAGTAGACATACTTTTATTTTGTTATTTTTTTATAATTTTGTTTTAGTTATAAGTTTTTTCGGTTGTTTTTAACGAAACGCTAAATCGCTTCCCGGTGTGTCTTTGCCAGTATCGATCCGCGGCCCTAGCCATCATACATCAGACCAGACTCAAGCCGGTAATCGAACCTGAACCTCAAGCTCTATAATATGCCCCACCCACTGCGCCACGAAAGTAGTCTTTTAAACCGTTAATTTTCGAGGCTCTAATTTTTACTGTAACTTAAGAAACTGCTTTTTTCTGTGGGCATACGTCTGTTGTTAGTTTATTATTTTACATCTGACCAATCCATTACATTTTATAATTTATATCACTAAAGACAACCGATTTCGTTTGTTCACAAAAGATTATTATAATCACTGTTCGGAGGTAATTCGTATATTTGTCTCCATATTCATGTCGGACTGTGAAATATAAATCAATAGCTTTGTTCTTATGTTTTTCAGCTCCTTAATTAAACTCAAGGACGAACATAACATGTTCAACACAGTGTTTTGTATTTTATGTTACATTAAAACTAAATACTAGTTTTTAACTATAGCTATTCAGAAAATAACGTCAATTGTCTATTTTGCTATCTGACAACAGAAATTCAAGCAATAAAGTATACTCTTTTATCATAAATGATTATACATTACGAGTATATAATATATGATAATGATATTCAACCAGGTAATTCAATAATTTAAATTTCTTTTTAATTCTAAGAGAAAATAATTGATAATGTCTCAGCTAAATATGCACATACATAATATTTTAAGAACAAAACATTTGATGCTTTATAAGAAAATACTAATGTTGTATTTTGTATTGAGCTGTGATACCTAGTGGTTAGGGCGTCAGCCTCCTAATCAGAGGTCGGCGGTTTGAATCCGGGCACGCACCTCTAACTTTTCGGAGTAATGTGCGTTTTTTAACACTTAAAATATCACTTGCTTCAACGGTGAAAGAAAACATCGCGAGGAAACCTGAACGCCTGAGAGTTCTCCATAATGTTCCAAAGGCGTGTGAAGTCTGCCAATCCGCACATGGCCAGCGTGGTGGACTATGGCCAAAACCCTTCTCATATTGGGAGGAGACCCGTGCTCTGTAGTGAGCCAGTAATGGGTTGATCATGATGATGATGATGAATGTTCTATTTAATTGGCTATCATTTTAGATGTCTGGATGATAAATATAAATAGTAGCTTCTTAAAATTACTTTATTAATTGTTCTTATTATTGTGAAACACTTGCGTCTGCCTTTCTTACCATTCAACCAAACTTCACGTAATTTATCAGCACCACCTGAGTAAGGACTTTAAATATTATACATTTGAGTGCACTGTAAAAGAGGGGTGGTGAATTATTAAATGTAAATGATTGTATGAAATGGACATAATCTAGGCCGTTTATGTATTTAATTTCACTTAGCACTTTCCCTTCACATTTCTGCCGCTTTCCATGTTATCCGGATTATGTTGTTACTTATGTAACTAGAATGATCGTAGCGATATCATATGCGCTTATTTACATTTAATGGGATTTTAGAGGGCCTTTTAATTTAATCATCTTATCATTCTATAAATTTATTTACATGTTTAATTCAATGTTATATTTCTTTAGTTATTTTCTCTTTCTGGTTGTCTAATCATTATTCAACTGTTTTGTGATGGTTAACTCAAATATTATAGAGTTTATATAAGTACTCTGTGCATTACAAAGTAGGAGGTCTTAGGTTCGATTCCCGTCTCGCGTCTGGTCTGGTAGGAGGCTTCGGCTGTGGCTAGTTACCACCCTAACGACAAAGACGTGTCGCCAAGCGATTTAGCGTTCCGGCACGATGTCGCGTAGAAACCAATTAGGAATATGGTTTTATCATACCCCTAACAGGTTAGCCCGCTGCCATCTTAGACTGTACCATCACTTACCATCAGGTGTAATTGCCGTCAAGGGCTAAAAACCTTAGTATTTTAATAGCTTATTGCTCGGCACCTATCATCAACAAATCCTCTTAAGAGGGCGGAGATTCAGAACTTAAAACCTTTTATTATGTTCAAATGCGATTCAATTTGTCATCTGCATAAAATAATATTCGTAACATGTATCCCATTTCTTATTTACATAGCTTCGTTTGATTTCTGAGACCAAATTATAAATGTCAGAAAAATATATAAATGTAAGAACATTTTCATTAACAACGCTAATGATCTAAGTAATACTAATTTTATATTTTGCTTTACAATACTTTTTTAGCTATTACCTTCAATTCGACCATTCGATCACTTGGTCATGGGCAATACGTACCTTCTCCGACAAGCAAAGTTTTTGTTATTATTTTATTGTTGGGTGAAGACCTTCACTTTAATTATGGCAATCGCTCTGCTTCACTGGGCCTTGACGGAAAACAAATAATCTTAAATAAATTCTGCATAGGTTATTTCAGTGTTATATTGACTATTTTATGAAATGAACAGTATGAATTATTGTAAAACGGTCGATCAATAAAGTCGGTAGTTACTCCTTAATAAGAGTTTAAAATAAAATCAATTGCAAGTTTGTCTTTTATATTGTGTTCTTTATATATTTATCGTTTATCAAACTTTTAACAAATTCTTTGAAACATCTACGGTAAACTAGCTCTGTTGGTTAGGTAAATATTGTATACGCAGACGTCATGTCTTTTGTTACTATTAGAGCTTTATAAATTCAGGTATAAAATGTTCTGTCTCTACCTGTGTATCGATCTCGCTTGCTCACGTCACTAGTATGTGCGCAGGAGTTGATCAAGATCAGAGTGCAACAGTAAGCGGGGCGACGCTGCCGTGATTGGTCGCCTTGCGTTCGGTATTTTATGTCCCCGTATATAAATTCGACGCGGTATATTTCACTTCTGAGAATGATGGTTTGTGTGATGTCCAGTTTTTATTCGTACACAAGATTTAGTGATACAATCATAAAGTTGTGGGGAACGCAGTGAAGTGTCAAGGTGTTTTTTCGCGCAACTCGCAGCTGTCACAACACAAAGATTTCGAAGGATATTAAGTGAATTTCGAAACGAAAAGCTTGGATCGCGTGCATCCGCTTAATGCCACAACAATATTTTGTTACCATATAGATGTTTAACATCCAAAAAGTCTACTAAAAATACAATTATCAAATTTAAATGTATACAAATTAAAGATTAATGCAAATATTATAAATGACATCACTCGACAATGTTATGAATAGGATTTCGGAGAAGCTGCTTTTAAGACTTATACGCTAGTTGGTCAAGTAAGCTAGAATGCACTCTTAGAAGTTGATATTGCACTCAAGTCATGCTCGCGTGCATTACCCGAATGTGTCGTGAAAGTATTTTGGAGCGTTGTCTTCACGGTGAAGATTTTTAGCATATTAATGTTTAAGCCTGGAGCTTTCTACTCAAGACTCAAGCCTTTATGCATGTCTTGAAATTCGTTTTTTTTTTGTGTTTTTGATGAGCAGGCGTCCTCATTTATAGCAAATTTTGTAACTACTATCAATTTCAATAAAGGGTTTTTAATGAGAGGCTTTACTGCTTTATAAAACGACTAATGAATTTTGTAAATTCAAATTTCATAATTACCTAGTCTGAGTTCCACAAAAAAACACCCCGATTTGGGTAATTCGTGTTGTCACAACTCAATCATCTTTGTTAAATCTTTGTCATCATCATCATCATGATCAACCCATTACCGGCTCACTACAGATCACGGGTCTGTTCTCAATATGAGAAGGGTTTGGCCATAGTCCACCACGCTGACCATGTGAAGATTGGCAGACTTCACACGTCTTTGAGAACATTACGAGGAACTCTCAGGCGTCTCAGGCGTCAGGTTTCCTCACGATGTTTGCCTTCACCGTTAAAGCAAGTGATATTTTAATTTTTAAAAACGCACATATTCCGAAAAGTTAGAGTTGCGTGCCGGATTCGAACCACCGACCTCTGATTAGGAGGCTGACGCCCTAACCACTCGGCTATCACAGCTTCAATCTTTGTCAATCAATTGTGAAACATACGATATGCCTCTGATTATTGATGCCCATTAATTATAGAACCTTGAATATATCTATGCCCGTCATTCTCTTCTCTCGGATTAGAAAGTACCAACCTAACATTGATTTTATCAAATCCATATGTCTAATGTTATGATCGTGATTTACTGGCTCAACAATGTGGTATTCTAACCCATGTATAACATTGATATTATCATTTAATAATAGTGCGGGCTATAACTATTGTCACGACAGATGTTATAGAAAGTTTTTAATACATATATTTATTTTGATATAGTTTCTTCTATATTCAAAATACGATAAATAGTAATTTAAAGTATATTGTTGTGTAACTTTACTATGTTATTATTTATGCATTTAAGAATGAATTATGTTAACTAAATGTTAAGTACATTTTTATTTGTAAGACCGTTATAAAAGTCATACAAATGCAGTTCATGGAATGCCTCCAATGTCGTAATACTTTATTGAGTTCAATAGAAGAAAGGAACTCTTTTGTCTACTACTTTAACAGTTACAATACGTAGGGGCCTATTGACTAATCCGGAACGAGCTATTTATATCTGATTCCTTATGGTGGCTATATGGGCAGATTACTTACATTCTTACTGTTCATAAAGTGATGAGTCATTTCTATATTTCTTAATACCTATCTACAATAGGAACTTACCGGTACGTGATAATATTCTGTAATATGGTTAACCTACAACCCACACAATATTTTCATCATCTGTGCTGATAACGTTTAAACCGTAACCTTGAGCTAAATAGTAACTTGGTTCTTATAATAAATTTCTTAGTATTTTCCTTTAATTATACTGGTTTGTCGGTGAAAAGTGGTTAAAAGCAGGAACAACTGTTTCCTCTGGTTTTAGCACTGTATTTATTTTTGCTGTCATGTTTGGCTTCAATCTGATATTACAACATATCCATCCGGAGTTAGTGAAGTAAGTAATACCTCCCTGCGTGCCTACTCCGGATGAGTTGCGGATGTTTGATGTCGGGATCAGAATGGATGAATGAATCTTATAATAAAAAATAGGTTACCTACTGAGATATTTTTATTTTTTAAACTTGTTCAAGATAAACTGAAAATGTTCATCACGGTTGAACATGGTCTAGACACAGTGAAAGTTATATAGTTACCTTACTAACTATCTAGTTAAAAGTAAACAGATATCATCATCATCATTATCAACTCATTAGCTGTACACTTCAGGGAACGGGTTCCCTCTTAGAATAAGACCGTAGCCTATGAAATTTACCCAGTGCGGATTAGTAGACTACAAACGACAAATATTTTAGCTACAGTTTGTTTATTTACTAACCCAACTACTTAAGATACCTTGCCTTTTATAATACTTTTTTATTTGTATGCAAATCATTCTTTATTTCGAATGTCTTGAGAATATTGTTATTAGAATCTCATTGTTTACAGTGCTACAAATACCAGGGTGTCATACCACTCTATTGTTCTCTTGTTCCTATCAGAGTGATTGTAGTATGATTGTTTATTTTAGAATCTGTATAAAGTTAATATAGCGTTGTTTTCAATATTAAATATATATTAATGATCCCATTTTTTTTGTTTTCCTATAACTACGTGATATTCTGTAACATCACGTATTGTAATAGCTTATAGTGCAACAATTTATTAATTTTGTTCAACATTATCATTCTCAGCTTATTATAGTCCCACTGCTGGGAAGGCTTCCACTTATATTGGATGGAATTAAAACTTGGACCGTCCACGCTACTCTAATGTTGCTTTATGTTATTAGTTAAGTTAGTTTCTAGGTAGTTCAGTTACGAGCATTTAAATGATTATCACACTAGTTATAGTCAACGGTACAGTATTCGGCCTCCAAATCGAGCATCGGAACCTATACTTTTGAGAAATATCCTTTTTTACATTTAAGCAATTTTAAAGTTAAAGAAAACATTGTGAAGATACCTTCATAGTTTTTCCATAATTTTTTTAAGGGTTTTTATTTATTTAAAGGCTTATCATTCCTCATGGTTTGGTCAGCGTTTGGACATATGTTGGATTTGCTAATCAATTTTAGGCAAAATCTTCAGATTACATTTTAGTAGCGCCATCCTTATCAACAGGGAAGAGTAGGAAATGGACAGCACTACTAAATTCAATCTGCTATCTGGAGATTTTGAATTAGAATGATTAATAATCAGCCATACGGCATAACCCTCATACTGAGAGGAGGCCGTGCCCTGGCCAGTAGTGAGCTATAAATGGTATGATTATGATGTAACGGTGCCAACGGATTACTCATTCGCGTTTTCGTATGTTGATTTTTACCAACTCCATTTATTTTTATTTATTCGGTTCGCTGACAGCCAAAACATTTGTTAGCATAGATTCATTACCTTCCTCTGAAATACAATACAAATACTCAGCTAGTAACGTTAGAGTTAGTGCTAAATTAGCTTACAACTAGTTACAAAACATACAAACGAAATACGGGTAAATCGGGTCAAAATTTTTATTCAGTAAAAAGGTTTATGGGTATCATTAAAGGGTCACATTAAATTTATGGTAAAAAATGAAATGAAATTATACTTGTAATGAAAAATAATAAGCTATAATCATCATCATCATCATATCAACCGATAGACGTCCACAGCTGGACATAGGTCTTTTGTAGGGATTTCCAAAATCTTGGCTAGAATATTTAAAGCTATAATACTTAAAGCTAAATGACTTAAACACCGCAATTTGCCCAGAGAACCACTGTGTATGTTCGCCAATAACTTTATATAGTTGACATATCTTCGAGATTGGCTAGTTTGAACCATAGAGTAGTCTGGCGAGAGAAAGTGTAGGGAAGGGAATTATCGATTATTGTAAACATAGGAAGATTTTCGTATCTCATAGATTTGATATTACTGCATCGATTGCATCTGTATAGTCTGTTAACTTTTTTTTCACCATTTGTTAAACTTAATAAGGCTAGTGAGTGATAAACTAGGCAAAGATTTCTCAAGTTCCTAGATTCTCACGTATCAGCTGGCCAGTCCAATGGATATGTGGACCATTGAACTGGTTTCAACTCTATCGATATAGAAATCGTTTTCTAGTAGTTCGATCATGCGTTTAATAATTACCTTCAATTTGCGAAGTATGCTCCTATTATTGTGATGTATCTACTTCATGTACCTATGTACCTACCTACCCGTAATTTTGTTAAAATTCAATAAAGATTAACATGCGATTGGCTAAATCGCTTTACTAATTGGCTAAGCATTTGCGTGAGGAGATTAATATATCTTATGTGTAATAAAACTGAGAAACACCACATAATATTGGCATTATTAACGCCGAGCGAAAAATAGCAGAAAAATAAGTTTATTGAATTTTTATAATTGATTTCTGTTAAAGAGCCATAAATTTCACATTCAATCAAAATTTTGTTAGTTTGTCTTATATATATATAATAAAAACAACGCTAAATAAAAGCAAAGCATTAAATTACTGCCATTTTATAACGACTAGTTGGTGACGACAAAAACTAAATAAAACATTTTTAAACATTGTGTCATCGTTCAACTTGTAACATTGCCTGGAGTCTGCGCTTGGCAGTAGGCGGTATTCACACAAAACCATAGCTAGTATTGAAACCAATGCTAATGTATATCAAATAAAAATTTTGGGTACTTGCATAGAGATTTTTAATGCTGAAAAAGGATGCAATAAAGGCGTAGATAGGCGTCTCACAGATAATTTTAGCCGGCTAGGGCGAAACATGAAAGAAAGGTTGACGATATATAAAAGGTAAAGTAGGTATGAAGAGAGATCGCAATGATTTGCAGCGATAGGGAAACTGGGCTTGTTTGTGATAGTTCCAATTTTTTTCGGTTCGTCGATATTGTTATATCCTTCGGGGTACCTAACTATAACAGAGTTGCTCGATATAACAAAACTCTGGATTGGTTGCAAGTTTTTATTTACGATGGGAAATGCGTTTACGCATCCCCTCCGGAAGCGGCTCAGGCAGAACTAGGCCGCTTCCGGCGAGGTATAGGGAACTCGCCGGCGGCCAGAGTGACGACTGGAATACCCACTAAAACCCAGCGATGCTTCTTGGCGTCGTCTTATGGATGGGTCACGGGAACGCTTGGTCGCCCGCAGCTTGGTTGCAAGATAGCTCATCTAATCCATTTTAGTCCACTTTTAGTAGTAGTCCGGTGTTGCTCTAAAAAGCCAATGCCAATGCCTTTAGCCAATTGCAGTAAACAACAGTGAAAGTGCAATAACAATAATGTTAAAAACTTGCTACTGTGTGGACGGAATAAAGTCTCGCCCATTATCTAATTATTAGCAGTAGTTATGGAGTTGCGAATTAATCGCACTGTAAAATTGAACTGCGTGCATACGCCTTTAGCCAATTGCAGTAAATAACAATGAAAGTGCAATAACAATAATGTTAAAAACTTGCTACTGTGCGGACAGAATAAAGTCTCGCCCATTATCTAATTATTAGCAGTAGTTATGGAGTTGCGAATCAATCGCACTGTAAAACTGAACTGCGTGCATACGCCTTTAGCCAATTGCAGTAAATAACAGTGAAAGTGCAATAACAATAATGTTAAAAACTTGCTACTGTGCGGACGGAATAAAGTCTCGCCCATTATCTAATTATTGTGTAACGAGGTACAGTTTGCATTTGACGGACTCCTGAGGCCCAGTTATTTCCTCATGGATGATGGCTTGAGCAATTCGCGCCTACGGTCCGTGACGCATCCGTTCTTATGGACGGTTATTTCGTTTATATTATATTCATTCTCACAAGTGAAAATCTGTGAGTAGAGGTAGATAAGATCGAAGACATTCTCTCATTAAATAATTATAATAATGTGTTAGCATTACTATAACGCTTTGTTTTTGATAAATTTTACTCTCTTTCTAAGAGAGAAGGTAAGTAACTTATCTATCTACTTAAATATCACAGATACATAATATTTATCTTAAAGTAATCTTTCCGCGAACTGGATCATATAGTTTGATTTTCGCACTATTTAAACATTTAGAATTTTGTAAGATGAAGTAGTACTGTCATTACGCCATAATCATTCCCATTTAGCAAATCTCATAGCTAATGCCTTTCTTTGTGATACCGAAAAGCCTGTGTACAGCGCTGCCTTCCCCTACTCAATAGTCACTTGAGACATTATTAATAAAATGCAAATTGTCTGGGTAGATAGGTATAATAATATGTAGGTAATTGGAATGATTCAATTCTATTAATAATAAGAGCCATTTTAAAACCTGTTCTGATATCAGAATGAACTTTTAAAAAGCTATGACATTTACAAAAATAATAAACACAAAAGTAGCTTCTATTGTGTCGCTTTCAAGTCGTTTTTACTTATTTGCATAAACAAGGGACTAACTTGTTCAATTATAAATGGCTAACAACCGGTAAGGGAATTATTTTCAAGGCTGATGTGAAGCGACAGCTGTGCAATCGCTAATGATCCTCCAAGTATATATCTGCTGTGAAAGAGTTATTAATATATAATGGCATTAATTGATCGATTAATTTATGTATGTAGACAAAGTAGTCAGATATGCGTGAACAATTTTGTCCATCGCGTCTATTTACATCGCTTCAGGAGGTCTACAATGGCAGAAATAATGAAATACAGTAGCAAAGTGTATTGTCGCCCACGTACCACAATATTTCCTTCACCGATACATACACTATCGAACGTTGATATAGAGTTTTTGTTACTGCTTTTACGAAAGGGCTCGTATCTATAAATTAACTCTCTCTCTCTCTCCAGTCGTTCTTTCATTACTGAAAATTGTAATCCTGGTGTCCTTGCAAGCTCGTGCGGTTTATTATTTCGATCGGCTTCTATCGGAGGCTAGTCTTGCAATTGTTTGGCATTAAGGGTCCCTCACCTTGCGGACCTACCTCCGCGAAGAGGCAAGATAGCACAAGGGAGGTACCGGTGCGTTCTTAGGAGATTTAGGAGATCCCGGAGCCTCCCACTGTTTTATGCTAATGGTGGGCACCGAGGGGGTTTTAGTGGGTAAAAATCCCACATAAACCGAGCTTATCCCCAAAGTAATAGTCGAGTATCTTAGTAGGAGATTCCCCCCCCTTAAACAAAAACCAAAAAAGGGTCCCTCAACTGGTCTATCCATTTAAAATTATCATCATAAATTAACTAAACCCTTATATTAAAGAAGGTGACGGTATGGCTATGAATTAATGTCATTTTAAAGATTCAGTTAAATGTATAGCATTGCAAATACGACATACGGTCGAAAGTGGAGATTAGGAAGCGCGTTGACGAAATACGCCAACGTCGTCCATACTTGGCTCATATTTGTAACTAGGCAATCTCTAGATAAAAGCTGTTTAACCAATATAACTTATTATATATTATTACTAAGGATGTCTCATGTTTTCACTAGTATCAGAGTGAGTAACACATAAGTCACTAAAATCACTGGGAAACACTGGTAATCTCACACAGAGGTTTTTCTGTAATTTCTTCTTATGTGGAGATTTGGCTATGGGTATTTACTTACTCCAGACTTAAGAAAGGTTAATTCAAGACAAAGCTTTATGTTTGGTAAATAATAAACTTAAATATGTCTCTTTTTAATACTTAATAAAGAAAGAGCGAATTCAGAGTATGCTGTATAGAGGGGTTCAGATCTTCTTTAGCTTTGTTCCAAATATTAGGAAGGTGCTTAAGCACATTTGGTATGTACGTTTTGTATATTTAGTATCCTTTAAAATTTTAATTTAATAAAGTTAAAGTTGTCAGTTTTATTGACTTTACTGGATACAGTTTTACTTTTCAGTTTTACTGGATACAGTTTTACAGTTTTACTTTTTAAAGTAAAAACGACATTGTATCGGGGTACCAGTAATGTGATCAAGATATAATAAATAATAAGGCAGTAGGTATTGTTATATTGTACTACTCGCATAAGTTTGTAGGCCAAAGTGTTAAACAATTTAATATTTATATCATACGTTATTCTACTTTTTTCTATTATTTTTAAAAGTACAAAATAGTTATTAAATTTATCTCACTAGTAGTAGCCGTGACGGAATTAACATAATTTCGCAAAATGTTCATTATAAAATACCTAAATTTTGAATAAATATAACAAAGCGGCTTAATTTGTTTCTGCAAATTTAAAATATATCTTTGCGAAAAATCATACAAATTTATAGTGTCGACGCTAAAGATAACATTATTATAACCGATAGTAAAGTATTTTGAAATCGATACCCAAATAAATAATTGTTGTGGCATAAAGACAAAATAAAGTACCGGGTTAATATTTGTCTATCTCTATAATTAAAGGTATAAAATATACTTGACATCTACAAGAAAATCTCAAACTAGAAATCTGATACTATTATTGTACTGAATTAACCAAGAAGATGGATCTGGAATTATTGAGTGTTGATAAAGTGTCAAGAAAGTGTTTGCAAAGTTTCAAGATTGATAAGTTATTTTTATATTTTGAAGCATTATGAAAATCAAGCATTATCCTGGAAAAGCGGTCATGGAGGACCCGTGGCTTTCTATCACTGATAGAACTATGGATCTTGTTTACGCCGCCAACTGGGTTGGGGCCAACAATCTTAATGGTTACAAAGAAGACGATAACCAGTCGAATAAATCTAATTCCATAACAAGAAGCAAATCATGTCGAGATGTGGGACGGAGCGTTGAAAAAGAAGATGAAAAATACAATACATATTCACGTGCAAGTCACGGCCACACTTATAATGGCAACGTTTCAAATGGAAACATATCTCAATTAGCAAAATACCAACAAGATATTGAAGAAAAAGCTAGGGCTAACAATAATTTCTTATTGCAAAATAAATTAAAACATAGTTATAGTTTTAAAGATATGCCAAATGGTTATAAACCATCTACCTTAAGAAGGGTAAAGAGACGAAATTTTACTGAATGGGATATCGAAGCATTCGGTTCTAGTGATAGACAGGCTCCAGTTCCTCCACAAAGAAAAGATTCTCTCAAATATGCGCATCGCCAAAGAAAAGCAGATTCTAAAAAGAATGGCTATCCTCTGCCTGACCCTGGACCTGTACCACTTGATCCTGCATCAGAGTCATATTATGAATACTATTCAAGAGTTAGCCAACAAAACAATGATACCGATAGCGATAAAATTAAATTGATTCAGAAGGATCCAAAGAAGGACAGAAAGTTTGAAAATGGTGATTCTAAGATGAACGGAACTATTCGAGGCTACGGTAATGATATGTATCAAATAATAAATTCTATGGCAACTCTGGATTTAACTCCAATAAAATCTAGATCTGGAAATAAAAACCTCGACATAGATAGCGAAGCGGAAGATTTGGGCATTTACATGCACCCTATTAATGAATCATTATCTACATGCGAGCAACTTCCTGAACACATAACGCATACTGAAAATAAGCGGAACGGACGTGTGGACGAAGTTAGGCCTAGTTTTCGCTCTAAATCTTTAAGAGTAAAAAGCGAAGGACGAGTACCACTTCGGGCTTATCTTGATACGGTAGAAAATGATAGTAAAATGTATAATGGCGTCACTGTTACACAACCAAAAAGGAATCTCTCTCCGAGTGCGCAGCTGACACTAATGCAATACGGAATGTTACGTGGAATTCAGCCACCACCTGTGCCTGTAAATAGTAATGGGTTTCACTCGGTAGATTTAGGAAAAGAAAGTGATTATCGGACTAACGGTGTTGCTAGACAAATTAAACCGGATAAATACGGGAAGCTATACAATACGGTGAGAGTGAAAAGTGAAGATAGGTATGATAGGTACAATGACATTTTATCATTTAATTCACCTAAAGACCGTATTCCTGAAGAACGGGTGCCTAATATTAATGGTGTATATCCACGAAGTGCTAAGAGTTCATCTAGTGGTTCGGACTCGGATTTTTCTATACCTCGACCAAAACTCATCGTGCCTGTACATACATATGGAACACGCAAAAGAAGAACTGGAAATCTTTGTCAGCGAGACAGCACGGCTACGGAATCGTCACTTGATGCCGGAATATTACTCGATGTTACCCGTTTAGAAGACAACAAGTCATATGTCCCTCAACGAAATGGAGATTCAGGTAACCTTTAAGAATAATGTCCTAAATTGTTTTTGTTTCTCGTCGTTTTATCATGTGAATCTTATCTTTATCATGTGATCATTATGAAGTAGGTACCTACATAATATATTATATCGGTATCTACTTCATTCGCATATACACTGTAACTAAATGGTTATATATAAAGCCATG
Organism: Lasiommata megera; assembly: GCA_928268935.1. Lineage (NCBI taxonomy): Eukaryota > Metazoa > Arthropoda > Insecta > Lepidoptera > Nymphalidae > Lasiommata > Lasiommata megera. Next base: position 9,462,928 of record OV743325.1, on the reverse strand, counting down.
GCAATAATTAAAAATGCATATTCTTTGGAAAAATTACGTTTTTTCTGGTTTTAAGAATATATTATTTTATTATTGATAACGCCTAGAATGTTAACATCACCAAGTGATTAATGATTATAATTATGAATGGCAATCCAAATTATAATGGTGGATATAATAAAATTAATCTTAATATTTTATTTTATATAATCATGCTTTTATTTGTAATATGCATACTAGATGATTTTTAAGAAAAATTTGGAAAATTAATTCAACTTAAACAATGTGTTGTTTATTTTAATTTTTTTTCAACGTCTACAACAACTCAAGAACTAAAAGAATTTTTGAATATAAATTGTAAAATATTGTTGATAGGAAAGGGCAATAGCTAATGTTCTTTCCGGTTAGTTCTTGCTAGATTTTGTGCGATTGTATGAAAAGATTACAAAATTACGTCATGAAATGCATTTCGTGATAGGTACGATTTCAATATCCAATATAATTGAAGATTGGACAATACAGCATCTTACAGAATTGAATTCCGAAAATCATCTTTCATGGTATTTTATATGGTATAAAACCAAAGAAAATAATATTAATGATAATTTAAATAGGCAGAGGTTTTGACATGTTTTGTCTATTAATATGTTTATAAACTGCCTGCTATAAATTTGCTATAAATTGCATCACAAATATTCCTTTTTGAAATTGTATTACTACTCTCTTGACATAATATTAATATAACAATTGTCACCAATAATTGAATTTATTTTCCTCGAGACCAACTCAAGAGAAATATTATAGTTAAAATACCTATTTTAAGGTTGCTCAACAAATCTACTTGAACGTATTAATTAAAACTAGTTTTAATTGGCCTACTTTTAAAGTTAATCATGCAAGCGTAGATGAAGAATGAATATTGTTCTACTAAATTAACCCCATTTCCAATAATTGGTCCGTTCAAATTCATGAATTCAAAACCCATTTCTGTTGTTTAAATTGGGTCGAATTTACGACCGTAAATTTGATAGTCCAGCAGGCTGATTCCTTATAATCTTAGAAATGGGAGCGGTAGATTTTTATTATGATCAATGAACTGTAATATTTTCATTGACGTCCGCGTCTTTAATACACATATGACTAAACTACCATGTAAGTGCATTTTGAACTTTCGACCCGTAATATTCTGTGCGTCGCCTTGAAACACTTTCATATGCGAATTCAGTTATTTGCCTTCGTTTTGCTCAACGTTCACATCGTAGATCGTCTGATCGTGATCTGTATTTTGATGAGATAAATTTCAAACATTGCTCCGGTGTGTTACTTTTTATTTTCGAGTAAGAATTTTTGCTTTGTTGTTGGAATTTATTTATAAAATAGTCATGATTGTTATAATATTGAGCAGACCAAATTTTGTTATATCTATTTTTAAATTTAGTATTGCGTGGCATTTTGTAGTGAGTAATATCTTAACATAGTAAATCAAAAGATTTCTTTCATAAGTTGCAAACAGCCCAACACAATTTAAAATTTATTTTTAATTATGCTGCATTGTTGCTTGAACACAAAAATAAGTATTTATGTATAGAAGTTATGAGTATATGTGTATATCATTAAGGTTTATAAAATTTACCTCGAAGGTGTGACATTACGTCAACGATGTATAAATACAAAAAGTATTTTTTGGACCCTGAATACTGTATCTGAATAATATAATTTTAAATATTCGCCCACTAATTTTAAAGCGCTGTCATTAAAGTTAATATTAATTACTTTCAAACTCTAATATTGCTATATTATGTAAATGGATTCTATATGAAACCAATTAATAAGCGATTTACAAAAAAAACCTAAGATGTTAAAAATCAACGTTTAATCAATACCTATTTTAATTACACTTACTATTATAATATATCAGTAATTCATATAAATATAAAAGATATTCTGAACAGTTAAATCAAACTAGTTTACTCATTAATGAAATAGTTATTTGAAGTAATACTTAGTAAACTAACTTTCAAAAAAGTTGAATTAAGTAAAGAAATGTAAATATTACCAAAAGTTTTTAAAATACTTGAATTATATTTATGGTATACAGATTGAGTATACTTAAATAGAAGGGAAGTGATCAAATTCCCTTCTTAAGTTAATAATAAAATGGTATCAGATTTTCAATTAATAGTATTTTGAGTGAATCAGTCATGAGTTTCACAAACGAATAAAAATCTCGGCCATGAGTAGTTTTTACACAGCGTCTATAACTATTATTTAATAATATGTTCTATTGAGACGACAAGTTTGTCTGTTTGTGATGACTTTACTAACAGATCGAAAATCAAATTTTATGTCTGTTATTTGACTAGATTTTTTTTAGTTTATTTTAGTTTTTATTAGTACAGACCAGTAGTAATAAAAAATATTATAGTCACTAAGTCTGCATGTAAAAATTAATTGTTCAATATTATACTAATGAGCCTCAATTAAATCTGTTGTTAAATAATTTGCAACTATTTGTTCTTAGATTATTTGAATTAGTTCTCTTGTCATATCTTTATCATCGAACAGCTTCTGCTCGAACTGGGTTTGCATTCTACACCCTTACGTTATAAATAATTGATATCCTAGAAGCACGTAAGAAGCTCTGCTTCCTTGTTTCTTACACGCACCGCAAACATCTGGAATGCGCTTCCAATTGCCGTTTTCCCCACCTATAGAATAAGTACCTTCAAATCAAGAGTAAATAAGCATCGCGCTCAACCTCGGTTAAAAATGCCGCATGTCAAGAAATCCTGTTAAATTATATTCGGAGTAATGGATGGAGGGATATTAATGGAGTATTTTAACGAGATTAATGAAGACAATAAATAAATGATATCACACGCCTCTTTGTTTATTCGCACGGTTGTCACCTTGACTCAATTGTTCTATCTATCATACGTATACTCCATGAGGCCAAGTAAAGTTATGGTATACTCCTTCTTACGAAGTAATTAAATATGTAAAAATGTTGAATTAATCAGTTGATAACTAAACTTGCAATATATATGTATATATCAACTTTCTTACTTGTTTAATGTGGATCTAGTCGTAGAGGATTCTATGCATTCATCAATAGAAGCCAATTTTTGTTTAACACGATTCGGCTTTACAAAACGTTCTGATAGTTTCAATGGCCTATCAGTATATCGTACTTTAACATGGCCTTTGCTATTTGATGTCTTAAACTTTCATCTAGGTAAATTAAAATCGAAAGTAAATAGACTCCACCTAGAATATCGTACTGATTTATTTAATATCCTGCATTTATTTAACTTCTCGTTATATTGTAAAACCTACTTATTATTATTAACCTGCTGAATATCAAACTGGTGATGAGATTGTACAGTTTCCAAGCCATCCATCATATTTTATTTTGCTTGTCTAGTTGCAGTACTTGTTAGATATACTTAGTATGAAACTTTTTGCAATATCCTGTCAAGTTTTCTAACGAGACTGGTTATGAGTCATCGTGAGAAACGATTAGCCTCTGTATTAGCATTAGCCTTGAAACTTATGGCTGTTCAATAAACAGTTCCGTTATATATTAATTTGGTGATCGTACATATTGATACACAATTATGCAGGTTGTAGATCTATTTAAAATTTTCCATTAATATATTTATTGTTTATTATGAACCTATGTAAATCGAATAATGCTATTACCTATTAACGTCGTTGAATTATGAATCTACCTAGAAATTATAAAATACTAGCCGATGCCCGCGACTTCTTCCGCGTAGATTAGGGGATTTTAAAAACTCCTTTAGCATAAGCCATGTTTGTAATTGAAGATTATACTCATGGCTCATTCCTGTTCCCGTTTCTGTATTCGCGCCCTTTCCTAAGATATAAGTCGAATTTTCATTTTATGTCCGTATCCAGGTTCTAAGATACCTCCCCCCCAATTTTCAGCCAAATCGGTGCAGCCGTTCTTGAGTTATAAATAGTGTAACTAACACGACTTTCTTTTATATATATAGATATTAAAATAAATATGTTTGTTCGAGTCCTATTATTTTAACGTTGAAATATATCATTTACTCAAAATAATATTTTTGTCAACAGAGGGCCGAGTTGAAGTATCCCGCGAGAACAAGTACCTCAGTACAATGGCGCCTGGAAAAGTCTTCGGCGAGTTGGCAATCCTATACAATTGCAAGAGAACCGCCACTATCAAGGCTGCGACCGACTGTCGTCTATGGGCTATTGAACGACAATGCTTCCAAACCATAATGATGAGGACTGGGCTCATCCGTCAAGCCGAATACACAGACTTCCTAAAGAGGTACGTAATATTTCATATCTTTACAATGCTATGTCGTCTCGTTGACTTCATTTTTCCTCAATAGAAAGTGCCTGCCTCCTTTAATGTTGATGGAAAAAGTCGTTCAAGTCGGAAACGTTTCGTGTCTGATTTTCCTATCAGTAAGTTTCTGAGTTCAAAGTCTGCTCGACTTTGAACTCAGACATTTATTATTATCGAGGTATAGGAGATTCAACTCTTATCTGATTCAGCCATATTGATAAATCAAACATGTATTTTTAATAATTGATCTTTTAAAACCCAGGCAATGTGCTAAATTGAAACCAGCTTCATCCGTAAACTCAAAATCTTCATAAGCAAAATACTTATATATTTTTCTTTTCTTTTGCAAATAACTAGGAAGTGAGGATGCACGTTTTTAAATTAACGATCACACAAATCATCACTTGACAGAAGTAACAACTTGTATGATAAAAAATAAAATTATCATCTTGACTTGATTTCACTCACGACGGATATCTGACTTTCATGTCGGTTCCAAAAAATAGATTTTTAAAACATCTATTTATATTTCGGTGTTCTTAAAATGAGACATGTTGTTTACATCTCTCGGTCAATCACATGGGCAGAGATTTTAGATCACTAAACCTATTTAAGGATTGGGCTTATAAACATTTTTTTACAGTTGTTATTTATATGTGGTATTTCCTTTCTTCCTCTGTAGTTAACTTGAGATAACAAACGTGTTTTTTTTAATTCACAATATAGCGACTGAGTCTGTGTTTTTGTCACAAATGAATTTTATGTATCTCCTCCGTGTGTTTATAAGAACTTAAATGTTTTGGAGATTTACGACGAGTATAATATTATGACTAAGTGTTTTAGTTACTGTTTTATTGAATTTCTACTTATAACATTTTATTTGCCCCGGGTATTGTTCCGGAAGTCGGGATTGTAAAACAGCTATTATTGATATAAAAAAATAATTTATATAATAATATCCTCGGATGTGACATCTAAATTTAGATTCTAAAATTATTTATATATCGCGGACAAACAAGCCGACGGGTCACATCATGTTAAGTGATCACCGTCGCCCATGGACATTTGCAGCACCAGCGAAGCCACCGATACGTTGTGGGCTGAACCCATTCTAATCGGATGTAGACATAGCATCATACCGGATATTTAATTTTAGATAAAGTAGTAATAGTTTCGTAGTAGGTTTTGTAAACGTGACGTTTGTAGTGAAACCTCCGAATGTCCATTTTTACCAATCAAACCAAATTCATTGGTCAAATACATTGGCCGCAAATGTATATGTGAGAATCCCACCGTTCTACAATTTAATCGGCACTGACATAAAACCAAATTTGAAGAATTCTTTCAACTTTAGATTTAGTAGTGCACCGATTTAAATAACATTTTAAATAAAAAAGGTGTTTCTATGGCCAAATAATTTAAAGTGAACACAATAAAATAGGTCAGTACCCACATAAGAAACAAACAGTTAAAAGCGGGTATTGACCCGAGACACTTATGCAAATTCAATGGGCGTGCAACGGCCTATTCTTCTTTCATCGGTAGGGACTTGAAATTGTCGTCCACACCACTTATTAAAAGGAAATGTAACGTCAGTAATATACAATCATGTAACAATGTTGTCTCATCTAAATAGAGTTCAGTTATTATAGTTCCAATTAATAATGACAATATTTTAAAGATTGGAGATGAGATTAGTATGCAAATCGATTAGTATGATTCGAAAAATTACCTAAGAAATGATTTTTAATAATAAAGTATTATTACATTATTATAAAAAGCAAATGTTCACTGGAGAGATGCAAAAGACTGAAATTAGTTTAGACGGAAGATTATGCCGAAGAGAAAATTTACTTAGGTTTTATGCTCCAATTACTGTGTGTGTTCTGTATCAGTATGTTAGCATCTACATGCAATTCTAGAAAGTACCTAAGATATTTTTGTAGTGTCGTATTACGGAACGCACTTCGCTTCTTTGAATCCTTATGTTACAACCAGTCCTCTTACTGGAATACATTAAAAGTGCGATCAAGGTTATCACCTGGTACGTGACTTTAAATTTAAATTGTAGTGACAGTAAATAAAAACGTTTCAAAAACATTACGTAATTTAGGTTTCGAAATTATTCTAGATTTAACATAATTAATAAGTAACTGTGCCATTTCTCAATTACCTTCTTCAGTCTGATTAGCGACGAGACCGTTTTACAAAAAATCTCGAATATCATAATATAGAAATATTTGGTCCAAGTTTAGTTTGATGTGTTTATAAATTTCAATAATGTTCGTTCATGTATTAGTTTAGAAATGGAGCTCAAATTGAATCACTCACTAATAAAATGGCATACTTTATAGATAATATTTTATGAATATGAATTCTATGTATTTATTATTTTATGTATTTTATTTAAAAATATTTACTAACGGCATTGACCTATACAAATCAAACGAAGGTCTCTCCAGACTGAAACAGACAACTATCGCAACTTTGATCTGTATTCATTTTACATACAATTGACAATTTGTATTCCGAGATTTTTTGTAAATCACATTGTAAAACAAAGACTTAGGAAACTGGCCAACGTTGCCCAAGAGGTCCGTGCGATAATTTACGAAATAGGTACATGTCACGTAGTAGTTCATGATATTTGAATTTTCAATCCTTTCACTGCCCACGGGCCACGTTACTGTTTCATTCTAGGAAGGTTGGAATCAAATGCGTCATGGTCATGATGACGGAATGACGGAAGCGTAATGTCACAATCATGTAGGTATAGGTTTATATAAAACTTGTGGGAATAAAGCGAGACGAATGTCCCTGCTCTTATAAATTCCACGAAGTTTCAAAGCGTGGTTATTTTTATAATATGCTCGAGGTTTTCCATTATTATTACCAATAATTGTTGATGCAGTCTAAAGGTTAATTCTTAATGGATAAATCTTTGAGACCTCTTCCATCGAACTCGTTACTTATAAAAAGTTTAAGTTATAAGTTGAAGCGGTGACAGCCTAGTGATTAGGGCGTCAGCCTCCTAATCAGAGGTCGGCGGTATGAATCCGAGTTTTCCGAGTTATGTGCGTTTTGATAAAATTAAAATATCACTTGGTTCAACGGTGAAAGATATACATCGTGAGGAAACCTACACGCCTGAGAGTTCTCAAAGCGTGTAAATTCTGCCAATCCGCAAATGCCCAGCGTGGTGGACTGTATCCTAACCTTCCTCATATTGAGAGGAGACCCGTGCTCTGTAGTGAGCCGGTAATGGGTTGTTCATGATGGTGATCATTACAAGAACAAAGTATGACTCCTTTGTCGTAGAAACGTAATTGATACAAAAGCGTTCAAGAAGTTCTCAATAAATTGGTTCAAAGATTCGCTTTTGATCGTAATAGGCCGTACTGAGAATAGGTAGTTTTGTAAAATGTATTGGTCAACGAGGTCCTACATACGCATCCATCGCCTCGACACACATCGTCGACACAAATCAGCAAGTAATTACCTAGTTGTCTATCAGGCCACTTTCTTTACTGCTAGGTACAGTGTGCTGTTATGTAATCACTTGTATAAAAATTTATTAGCATTATTTTATCAAGTTTTTACATTGTTTACCATTTTGAAGGATACGTGTGTTATAAATCTAACATGATTGTAGTTTATAAAGTTGTTTCATAATAGGATTTTTTTTAAATACGCGTGTTAGTTGAAAACTAGTCAAATGTTTAAGTTCATGTTATATTATACGCATAAAAAAAGAATTGAGAATGATTTGCCACACAAAAAACAATGTCATGATTTAAAACATCCTTTGCCTATTTGGCATCTTCTCATCGTAACTGCTGTTAATATGGCAATAGGAATATCCAAAGGAACGTTGTGAGAACCCCTTAAATTAGTTTTCTTAAGTCAGCTTATAAATTTCTTAGTAAGCCTTTATCTACCCATTGCCGGCTCACTACAGAGCACGGGTTTCCTCTCAATATGAGGGTTTGGCCATAGTCCACCACGCTAGCCATATGCAGATTGGCAGACTTCACACGCCGAATATTATAAACTCTCAGGCTTGCAGGTTTCCTCACGATGTTTTCCTTCATCGTTGAAGCAAGTTATATTTTAATTGCTTAAAAACGCACATAACTTTGAAAAGTTAGAGGTGCGTGCCGGGGATCGAACCCCTAATCTTTGATTAGGAGGTGGATGTCCTAACCACTAGGCCATCACAGAAGTAAGCATTAACAATAATTAACTTAACTATATTTACTTTTACTATAGTTAATTAAACCTAATTCATGTCAACTCATCACTTGTAATCATTACATATTTAATTCTTCGTTATAGTAAGAATTTTAATATCTTCAGCCACAAACCTATGAGTGTAACTTTCGGAATATGCCCGCGGCTAAAAATGGCATGTCGACATAACTATTATCTTTATTCCATTGCAAGACAATGTTTATGTTTGTCTCTGCGCTATAAATTTATGTCACGACTTTATAATACTACACGTTATTGTCTTGCGTAAACAGTTGCGAAATCAGGGCTTTTATTTTATTATGATACTACACCAAACAATAATAATTGAATGTTAATCATGACTTAGATAACAATATATGGGCGAGATAGTATTCAACAGATTCTTGAAGAGACGTTCTAAGACGCAGGCAGACATGGCTGTTTGACTTTCAACTAAGTGGTGATAAAAATAGTTTGTTTTAGACATACACACTGTTTACGCTGATTGCAGTATAAAACCAAACTGTTTACAAATGTAGGTAAACGAACTTCGTAGTTTTTTACTGGAGTACAGTGGTTATGTATTAAAACAGTAATATTAGTTTAGTTTAAACAAGTATTTGTTTTTCGGACTGACTATTAGCTGTACTAACCCTATTGGTTCCGACAGCGTAACCGGGCTGTTTGGCGAGCTTCGCAAAGAAGCTCTGCCAGAAGAAATTTTGAGCCTTAGGGCTCGAAGAAACTAAGGGAACGACTGCCTAAGGGCGCCTCCTGTGATGCCGAAACTCGGCTTGGGCGACGTTTGGGATAACGGGGGGTCGGACAGTGAGTTGTCCGTACCTCTCCGAGGCGGTGGATGGAGCCCACGTCCGAATGACGTAAGATAGCGGGACCTCGTCTTCGCCGGCGAAGACGGTGTGTAGCGTATGATTGTGTGATAGGTGGTACGAGTATATTGTCAATAGTTATCTGATCGTCAGGGTCGTGAAGGACATATCCTTCATCCTTGTTTAGGTCTCCACTTTCGGAGAGGAGCGCTCAAGTCGGGGGAGGTTTAAACAAGTCGCATTAGCTTCATTTTACTCGGAACCGACATTGTTCTGCCCAGTAAAAACATGCGTGGTATTGTCATCCGAATTTCTCCGGTCATCTTTAGAATTTGTACTGTGGATAACATCGCTACGTCGCTGCAACGTGCGATCATAATAATGACTAATACAATTTTTCCTCACGACTGATATTTCATATTTTATTCATAAAAGTAACAGAAAGTGATACGTTTGATGAATTTAGTTTAATTAGAAGTTAGAAAACAGGTTTAATATGTGTCGATCGTGAAACTACTTGAACCGTAACGAAATGCCCCAATGACTAAGTAGCAATTGAGCAATTTCCTATATTTTTGATACTTGTTTTGCAACTGACATATGAACTAAGTGACTAACGCAATACTGTTTATATATATCTAATGTATATCATATATATCTTTACCTACTTATGACATTTGATAACTCTTCTTTGCTAGAAAGATTAACAGTTGCAACCAATTTTTTTCTGTTCTAGTAATATAACACCTATTTTTTCCATTCATTTACATCTTAAACTTTAATTATTCGTCAACGTTTATTATTGAATCTGTTGAGAAGTATTAACTTATGACCTGTATGGTTTTGAATGAGTTTTTTTTTAATATTAGAAGGAAATGTTTAATCGCAATTATTCTTATCTTAGTTACATTAGACGGTTGTACTTGACTCCTTGAGTGCATTTGGAATTGGTCGTCTGCCTGGTTTCCTAGTATGTCTAACATAAATTTCAGTAATTCAGTTTTGTTAGAGAAATATGAACGGCTGCCTTATTCTGTTTTCCAATTAAAGTTGCCACATGTCTTAACACAAATGAGGACAGCGTTTGAACTCATCTCACATTTTGTATAAAGTCATAATGGTAAGTGACTGTCAGATAAGTTACTGTTTTTCACATTTGGTATAAATCAAAGTCATAATGGTAAGCGACTGTCAGATAAGTAACTGTTTTTTTTTCAAACACTACAAGTTAGCCCTTGACGGCTATCTCACCGGGCGGTAAGTGATGATGCTGTCTGGGATGGTAGCGGGCTAACCTGTTAACCCACGCTCCTAATTGGTTTCTACATGACATCGTGCCGGAACGCTAAATCGCTTGGCGACACGACTTTGTCGGTAGGGTAGTAACTAGTAACGGCCGAAGCCACCCACCAGACCAGACTCGAGCCGGGAATCGAACCCAGGACCTCCAATTTTATAATGTCACGGCGCACGCACTGCGCCACGGATGTCGTCAAAACGTTTAACTGGAGTTGTCTGCCCTCTGAAGCCAGTTTGGTTCTTATAGATTTTAAGTTGGCCCCGAATACTTGCCTCGAAGTTTTAGTAAAAGTATTTTACTCTAGTTCAGGAAATTGTATTTGGTGACTAGTTGTTTTACTATAACTTTCAAAACAAATTAAAGCAGTAGGTACTAATTTGTATACACATATTTTAATCTCAGGGTCAGAGAAACTTTAACTATATTCAGTAGGTACACTAATTAAAAGTTAAAAATATGAAGAGGAAATAGTTGATTTCATTTTGTGAAATCCTTACTAATAATATAAAAGCGAGAGTTTGTTCGTTAGTTTGTCTATATCTTAACTTCAACTTCAAGTATTGTTGTGTTGTCACAAGCTATAGATAAATATAGGTTTTAATAATAATCAATATACAAAAGATAAAAAAACTCACACAAATTTGACACACCTAGCTCGTCAAAATATATTCGAATGATATAAAACCATTTAAATACAAATAATGAGATAAATCAAACGCGTTGGTTATAATTTCTTGATATCAAAATACGTGTCCAATTATCAATTCCATACTAGCTGACTCAGAATAAATCCATTGTCACCCTCTTATCTTTCATCTCCAAAACTACTTCTACCTTCAATCCCGCTATCATAACGATTTGGTACTCCTGTTCTACAAAGCAAAGTTCTTCGGTGACTGTTTCACCTTCAAAGCTCTTACTCTGGAATAATTTGCCTGCTGAAATTTGTTCGAGCGTTTCCCTGACGATTTAAGTGTCGTCTAAAAAACTTCTTTGTTGTATTTGAATGATGCTTTTATAACTTTTTTTTTCTTTTCAATTCGTCATAAGTATGATCATGTTACTTAAGCTACTTATTTTAATATTTATATGCTTCATGTCTTTATTTATTAGTAATGGCAATTTATGAGTTATTAGCACCTTTCCTTAATCCGTTCTCTTGCAAATCATTGCCTGGACCATTTCTGGCAGAAAAAAGGCCGCCTTTACATTGATACAATTTTGGTTCAACCTATGTTTTCTTTGTATTATTTTATGTTTTGTGTGCAATTGAAATCTTCTTCACCTATTTAAAATTAATTAATAATTTTTCACAGCGTTCCGATCTTCAAAAACCTGCCCGAAGACACGCTGATCAAGATATCCGATGTACTGGAAGAGACACATTACCAGAACGGCGATTATATCATCAGACAAGGAGCCAGGGGTGACACGTTCTTCATTATCTCAAAGGGACAGGTAAGTGACACCATTATCTGAAGTCCATGCCCATTTTACGTAAAACTTTTTATAAGATTCCCATACACACTCTCATCCGCTATATTAATCTAAATATTCGTCGCCCTCCGTTTTTATTATTCAATTGCTTGTCTCCGTCATGTTAAAAAGCCCAAAACTTTAGTTAATAAAAAAAGTATATAATATATACAATATACATATTATTTTTATTATATTATCTTAATTTACTAATTCCATAAGAATGTTTAAAAACCGTCAATCTACGAGAATGCAGTCGCGGTATGAGCTAGTATGGAATAACAGAAACGAGCGCAAATATATGTATATCGAAAAAAATATAATTCTACTACGAGTGTGCAGTGATTACTAATAAATATTTCTATCATACACAAAAAAAACATTAGGAACCATTTTCTTTTAGTACTTGTGTACTTCACTTCACCGTTATAAATATGGAAAATATGCAGGGAGATTATTCAAATATTATAATATATTAAGTATAAATAATATTTTACTAAAATAAGTGCTTGAAAAAAATATCAGGTTCCAATTTAGTATCGAACAAATATTTAAAACGTATGATAATTATCGTTTAAAATGCATTCGGAACAGTTGAATATGCAATTAATACAAATGAACTTTCAAGGATTAATGAAACTGATAAAATGTACACCGAAGCTTGCATTTTTAACACGCAGTCCCTAATTAAAACGGCCATTAAAACAAGATTTAGAACCTGACACTATGTAGTTAAACACGTTCCGAAAATCATATAAGTTTCAAAATACTCGCTGCAGAGGAAGCTATTAGCGAAACTGGTATTTTGTCAGTAAGTTATCAAATGTCATGTCTGTTCTATTTAGCATGTTTAGCTACAGATCACGAGGTCTTGGGTTCGATTCCCAGGTTTCATGTATTGACGTTTATAAAGGACCAGCATCCTCCTGATCAACCCATTGCCGGCTCACTACAGAGCAACGGTCTCCTCTCAATATGAGAAGGGTTCGGCTATAGTCCACCACGCTGGCCATGTTGGCAGATTGGCAGACTTCACACGCCTTTGAGAACATTACGGAGAACTCTCAGGCGTGCAGGTTTCCTCACGATGTTTTCCTTCACCGTTGAAACGAGTGATATTTTAATTGCTTAAAAACGCATATAACTAAGTTAGAGGTTCGAACTCCCGAGCTCTGATTAGGAGGCGGACATCCTAACCACTAGGCTATCACAGTTTCTTTTCATTTATACATATAGTTATGTATTTGTTTTACATATATTTATATATAGAAACTGTCGTTGATATTTATTAAAGTTATAACCAAGATTGACTTAAAAGAGCGTCGTGAGATCCTCATAAAATTTAATTGATTATATTATGATTGGCCGTTGCAACCAACTTCACGAGTTTTACGTCAAAGTTGTGTTAAATGGCGCACTAATCGAAAACTTAAAGGGACTTGGAATTATTTAAACCGTTAACAGTCGCATTAAAGAAACGTTCAGTTTCAACAGTAACCGTTAAGCCTTTAATCTCTTCTATAGTGAAACTTTTTTAATTATCTCATTTCAACATTTGAAAACAAAATCTGATCGAGATTTTAAAAATATATTATTAACGTTTTTGACAGCTGCCAACCTGCCTAAATAATCGACATCAGAAATTATGCGTGTTGCACGAAAACGTATGGTAATTTAAGGCCGGAAGTAGAAATCTGAAAGGATACTGAATACGTGTTGGTACACAACTATAGTCCTCAATAGGTAATCTGGAAAGACAGGGAAGATATGTCCTTTTCTATAGACACTACTGACATTCATAGAAATAAATGTAAAAGTTTTGCCAATGAAATTTATAAAATAAAAGTAATTATAAGTTAATATTATAAGTTTTAAACGATCTCCGTGGCGCAGCGCGTGCGCTGTCTAATTATAAAGTTTTATTAATTAAATAAATTTAATTAATTAAATTATAAAGGGTTCGATTCCCAGCTGGAGTCTGGTCTGTTAGGAGCTTCGGCGGCCGTGGCTGGTTACCACTCTACCGACAAAGACGTGTCGCCAAGCGATTAGGCGTTCCTGCACGATGTCGTGTAGAAATCAACTAGGAGCGTGGATTTACGATATTCCTATCAGGTTAGCCCGCTACCATCCAAATCAGCAACATCACTTATCACCGGGTGAGATTGCCGTCAAGGGCTAACTTGTAGTGTATAAAAAAAAGTCTTACCGTACGATATGAATCAATTGTTAAATAAGAATAGTTAAGTAAATTAGTGGGTAGATTAGACATATTAATGGACGGTGTCTACCGATAGAAACCCTACAAACTTTTTCCCAACAAACATCGAAACTTCAAACAATTTCACTAATATGATAAGACTTTTTTATATTTGTTTAGATGACTAAGCGTAAATAATTCATACACGTATTATACTAGTATGTTTAATACGCGAAGATGTTAAGACGAGAGTTAAGTCTCACTTTCGTTTCATGTATCGACTTTCGGAAAGACTGGTCTTGCTTAGGGCTGCTTCTTCTTACTATTTTTTAAAGAAAAAGAAAAACGAATAAAAACTCTTTTGAGTTATATTTATTTTTTTGACGACCTCCGTGGCGCAGCTCGTGCGCTGTTGCATTTTAAAGTTGGAGGTCCTGGGTTCGATTCCCGGCTCGAGTCCGGTCTGGTGGGAGGCTTCAGCCGTGGCTAGTTACCACCCTACCGACAAAGACGTGTCGCCAAGCGATTTAGCGTTCCGGCAAGATGTCGCGTAGAAACCAATTAAGAGTGTGGGTTTACCATGCCCCTAACAGGTTAGCCCGCTACCATCTAAGACTGCATCATCACTTACCATCAGGTGAGATTGCCGTCAAGGGCTTACTTGTAGTGGATAAAAAAAATATATATATGATAATTTTAGGCATTAACATAATATTTTTTTGTCTACTTCTAGGGTTTGACTTTAGAGGTCCGAATTAGAGCTTAATTTTAGTTTCTCAGAGAGCTTGTTAAGCTGTCTGCGCTTATTATCTAAGTCTTAAGTTTTAAGACTAATCTCGCCAACCCGTATTGAAGCATCGTGGTAACTTTTATTTACTCATATCAACCTTGTAGATATTAAGCCTTTATTTATAGTCGTGAAAGGTATTCACGACAATGGAATTTTATAAAGCTGTAGCTGATACGTCAATTCATTATTTTACATATATTCCAGTATATTACGAGTATTTAAGTACAACATTTAACTATTTACAAGACATTATTGTGTTGTTAAACCTAACAATAGCAAAACCTCAATCTTTACGAAATAAATAATGTAGGTACTTAATTACCTTAACAGTCTGTTGAAAATAAATAAATTAAGATTTAATAAATATTTAAATTAGTCCCATTAAAAACGCATTGACATTTTGCAAATTTTTGTCATTAGTAATCCATTATGCATTAAGAGCAGCATAACAGCCATTTTACAATTTATTAAATTTAAAGCCACTTAAGTCGTGTACAACCCTACACCTGTCTGACCACACTTAGATAGGTATTTGTTTTGTAAATATACGATTTGACTCACTTGTGTTATCTCTGCTTGTCTTTAACTATCTTTAGTATCCAAAAATACTGCTTAAGGGATGTGTTTACTTAACTTTATCTTCGATCTGGTATATACTAGATAACTCTACGTGAAAACTAAATTGTCAATAAAGAATGGTTCCTATTTTTGTCTGTGAGAAAGCCAATATCAGTATATACTTATAACTTCTAAACAAAAATTAAACACTTTCTCTTTGATTATTTATTAGAATGAAATCTTTGATATAATTGATCGAATTTATTATATTTTTGTATTATAACGCAACGGGAAATAATCATAGTTCAAAGGAGAATCACTAATGGCAGTTATAAAGCTAGTTGGCGTAACACTCATAGTAAAATTAATACGTGAAATCAAAGATTAAACTTAATAGAATCGAAATGCACCCAACAATCTACGATCTCGCTTTCTTATCGCCTTGGATACTCTGTAGATATAACGTATGTATGTTTCAAGATATTACTCTGCAAAATGTTATCATTATAAGTTTAGCTATGGAAACTAGCCTAGAAAAGCAAGATAGATAAATTATTACTAATATAATAATTAAGATTACTAATATAATAACTAAGATAATCTTAATGTTGAAGTGGTGGAGGCTGACGCCCTAACCACTGTTAGGGCGTCAGCCTCCTAATCAGAGGTCGGCGGTTCGAATCCACCTCTAACTTTTCAGAGTTATGTGCGTTTAAAAAAAATATATATTGATTGCTTTAACGGTGAAGGAAAACATCGTGAGGAAACCTGCACGCCTGAGAGTTCTCCATAATGTTCTCAAGGGCGTGGTAAATCTGCCAATCCGCACATGGCCAGCGTGGTGGACTATGGCCAAACCCCTCTCATATTGAGAAGAGATCCGTGCGCTGTAGTGACACGGTAATGGGTTGATCATGATGATGATGACGATGAATCTTAATGTTCATGTGCAGTGTTTACCTCAACATAGGTAAAAACAAAGTAACAAACAGACACATTTAGCATTTATAACTATACCATATGCTATAAAAATGTGTCCATTCGCCATTCAGAGCCAAGTTTAATTCGATACGGCAAACGAATGGCCACTAATTTTATACACTACGTACTTATACTACATGTAAGAAGCATTCATTATAATGATATATTTCATATTTCATTCATTATATATGATGTAGTATTCCTGATGCTTTTAGGAAAATCACTATTATACAACTACATTTAAATATGCGGTTTCATATCATTTAGGATCAAAAGGGGTCACGTATTACTATGGCAACAAAAAAGACCTGGATTTCATTGAAATACTCATTGTTACAATTTGCGTTACGTGCATACCAAAAAAGTACGTATGTTTTTTTTTCATTTTAGGGGGTATCCTTTATACCCCCTTTTGAAATGTACTTGTACGCGAAAGCGTCCTTTAAACTACTTTTTTCGGGGTTTTTTTAACATTTGCCAAAAATAGCTACATTTATGTTACGAATTATAGTTTCAATCGAAAGTTAACTAGTACAAGTTTCAACGAAATAGGTAATTTGTTCTTATGTAAGTGGAAGTGAGAAATTCTTGTTCAAATTAAATTCTCGTGTTAATAGCGGATGTGACAATAAAGCCAATTAAAACTTGCAATAATTACCTACCTACAGTGAGGGGGATACAAAGTCACATTGTCAATTCCTCTTAAATCAAATGTATTAAAAAGGTGATCATATTAGCTCCTAATATCTATTGATATATCATTATAAACCTATCGGAGAGTGATACAGGCTAGTTTTCGTCTTTGAAAAACAAATATATTTATACAGACAAAGACGCGCTTAAAAGCTAGACAGTATGTTTTCTTTATTCTTTTTGAACGATTTATTATTTTGTTGTTACAAAGACTAATAGAGACTTTTTAATACACTCAGTTATATAAGATTCTTAAAATTTCGACAATTCCGTTATAATGAAACGGCATAAGAAACTGTCATGTCGTTTGACGGCATAAGGGTCGTATTTACGCCAAAAAATGTTTCACATGAAAATAATTGTACGTTGAAAGTTATGAGATTGTTAGTCACATTGAATTAATTAATAATATGACAGTACAGATTGATTTGTAATTTAGAATTGACTTTGAAATACATAATTTATTGTCCGCATAGAAACGGCGATTGTAAATATAAGTAGTTCACCTTGGCATTTAGCTGAGCCTCGAACCGAGACCTATGCCTGCTTTGAGATACCTACGACAGTCTGCAGTTTTGAAACAGCATTCGCAAATTAAACTCGATCTTAACACATTAAAATAAAACATCTACTTATGTAAAGGGAGAGTTATGGCATTGACTTAATGACGATTCCAATAACGACATAAAATTCAAAGAAAAAATAATAAGAACATTACTTATAATAATACCTATACTTGGACATTTAAAAACTACGAGTACCTAAGGGCGGTTTTTTGGCTTATTTTAAACATTCTGATTAAACAACGAACAGAAAGTGTAATTTGCTATATTCCGCCGACGACCCGGAGATTAGTATGATATAACACCACACAAAATCTTCCACTAGAACCTCGACCCGAAACCGGATCATCCGCAGGAGATGTTGACTTCACAAGCGCGAAAAGTAAAGTCAACATCTCCTGAGGATGATCCGGTGTCGGGTCGAGGTTCTAGTGGAAGATTGTGTGTGGTGTTATATCATATTAATCTCCCGGTCGTCGGCGGAATATAGCAAATTACACTTTCTGTTTGTTGTTTGTCATGGACTTCCGCAAGGTAACGCCTGCTTCTATTCATTATTCTGATTAAATTTAAAAAGCGTTTCCTTAAATTTTTATCTATGTAGTTACTATACCTACTGCAAATACTACCAAAACATACACTACACGTTTTTAAGGCACGGTAAGCACTAGCGAGTCTTAACCGTATGCAATGCACTTTTATATGACTAAAGTGGTAGACTTATCTGAACTGACTATAATCCAGTTACCAATGCAACAATTTACCCCGCGAATACAGGTTTACTCTCTGCACTGTGAGAGAGAAACCAGCGTATGCTGCGCCATTTCTGCTAAGCCAACGTATGCTTCACCGTAATTGCAAGGATAGCGTATGCTCCTGTTTCTGCTAAGCCAGAGTATGCCACGCCGTAATCGCCAAACTGGCGAATGCTTCGACTTATTTGCAAAGCTAGCGTATGTTTCAACGTAATTTTAAAGCTAGCGTATGCTTCGCCGTAATCGCCATGCTAGCGTATGCTTAGCCGCAGTTGCAAAGCTAGCGTATGCTGCTCTGTATATCCCACTTGTATGCTAATAAATAACAATGATGATGAAATAGGCTACATTTCCCGATAGCAAGTGAAAATATTTGAAAAATACTACTTAGCATAAGATATATTAGAAAATAAGAATAGATAGAAGTTTCAGCAAATGCTAACAGTTTCAACACTCCATTGATTCTATGTCGAAAAATTTTAAAAAAATCCTTTTTTAAAATTTTTATAACTATGTAATTAATTAAATGTCCATAGAAATAATATATTATAATTCTACATATATCCTTAATAATATTATAGATGTTAATGTAGGGATGTTTGTTACGCTTTCACATAAAAATTACTCAACCGATCGTGATAAAACTTTGAACACATTCTTGGAGGTATAAGAAGTAACATAGGATACTTTTCATTAAAAAAAAATTTTTTTTAAGATAAAAAGATGGTTTGTCGAAACATAGTTCCCATATTGATCCCTGATACTTTAATGTCTTCAATACGAGCGAAGCCGCGGGTAAACGCTGGTGCATAATATAAATTAATGGTAAAAATATTTTTGTTAAGATTATGGCGTAGAATTTCTATGTGATATTCACATAGAAATTCTACGCCAATGGATTTATTCTAATCAACTGTATTACATAAAACATTATGATTTGTATATATACTAAATATTAATAAATTATTTACAAACAAGTTTCTACAAAGCTTCCGCTTTTACCAATAGAAAATTTCACAAGTAAAATAACTAACCGAACTGTTACGCAACATTTGAATATTCATCCACTATAATACGCCATTATACTTTCTATCTCATTTGTGCTAATACATATCTATATACAGACAGGTAAAATTAGTCATCATGCTAAGATTCTATACGTATATATTTTGAGAATACCACAGATATATATGTATTGTTATATGAAACATGATCAACATATTGCCGACTAACTACAGAGCACGGCTCTCCTATCAATCTGAGGAATGTTAGGACATAGTCCATCACGCTGGCCATGTGCGGATTGGCAGACTTCACAAGCTTTTGAGAACATTATGGAGAACACTGAGGTTTCTACACGATGTTTTCCTTTACCGTTGAAGCAAGTTATATTTTAATTGTTTAAAAATCGCACACAACTCCGAAAAGTTAGAGGTGCGTGCCCGGGATTGAATCCCTGGTTTCTTGATCAGGAGGCGGACGTCCTAACCACTACGCTATCACAGCTTTATTATATGAATATCAGTTTACAATTGATGTCTCCAAATCAGTTCTTGTCAATTTCCCGACTAGAATCCTTTCACAGTGACAAAGACGACGTCACGCTGTCTTAAAATGCTTATTGGGTGCTTCCACCATTTAAAAATTCAAAAAGCGGAATAGAAAGAGATCCTATTAATATTGTAAGCGCGAATGTTTGTATATATGGATATATGGAGGTTTGTTCTTTTCATTTTCACTCATTAACTACCGAACCAATTTGACTGAAATTTTGAATGGAGATAGATTATACACTGGATTAATACATAAGTTTCTTATTTTATGGATTTAAATTTAAATTTATGCCGGAAAGATGTATGGTTCCTGCGGGGTACGGGATACTACTAAAAAAAAACACTGGCGAAATATACTCAATGATATTTTCTTTATTTATTTTTCTGTTTTTATTAGGGCAACTACGTTTTAGGTAGTGTAAAGGAATACTTTTACGATTAATAAATTATAACGCCTTGAACTATAGTCATCCGATTATCATAAAATTTGCATACACATTTTCAGAGGTATAAAAGATGACGTATGCTATCTTCCATCCAGAAAATAGGTACTGTTCCTTAGAGAGGTACATGAAGGTAAGCGATGCCAGGGTAAAAAGCTAGTTTAGTTATAATTCTAGTTCAGTGAGAGGTGTAAAGGCTTTAAACACAAGCGTTTGAGGCTTTAGAGGCCGCAATGTCGGGCTATTGTGGCTACAAGGTCAGCGGCCGCGAGCGGACGGTAACGTTAGGGTCACCGCGTACTTCTAGCTCCCTTTAGTGAGTTATATAGCGTGAATCTACAAAGAATCACTACCAGTGTTGATGATTACGGCTCAGAAACGTGGTCGCTTATATGGGCCTCATAAGAAAGGGCGATGGAGAGAGCTGTGCTAGGAGTTTCTCTACGTGATCAAATCAGAAATGAAGAGATCCGTAGAAGAACCAAAGTTACCGACATAGCTCAGCGAGTTGCGAAGTTGGAGTGGCAATGGGCGAGGCACATAGCTCGGAGAACCATAGACGTTGGGGTCCCAAGGTACTGGAATGGCGACTACACACCGGTAAACGTAGCGTTACTCGACCCCCAACTTGGTGGACAAACGACATCAGACGAGTCGCAGGAAGTCGCTGGATACAAGCGGCCCAATACCATATCGGAACTCCCTACAAAAGAGCTATGTCCAGCACTGGATGTCAGTCGGTTGAAATGATGATGATAGCTTGAATACGGTTCACGCTTCGTCAAGCTAAAATGCGCTTTATTGCAACAGGTATGAAACAATAGGTGCAAGGTAATTTAAAAAATATTATTATTTTCAAAACTAATAGCACCATGATTTCCATTCGATAAAATCCTAACATCTAATGATAGTTAATTTTGTTTACATGATATTCCACCTACTCATACTAGTTTTATTAATACATTGTAAGTAACTTGATAGGTGTAATATTATGCTATTTGTATATATTAGAAATAAACATAACTTGAAGCGTTTAATTTACATAATCATTTTCTATTATGTTAATATGCCTCGTATTACGTGTTGACCCTGAAAACATTTTCTCCTTAGGTATTACAAAAACAGTGTTTTGTTCAGAGCACGAATTTGACAAATTATTTTTGATAGTCCTTTTAAGTGGGCGGTAGCTTTAACGACAGGGATATGAGGTCAGATTTCTGTGCGTCCGCGTATCAAATGGTTATCTCAATGAACCTTTTGCAATTTTACGTCACGCGTTTCACCTCAGGGGCAAGGATGAGTGGCTGTAGAATATGAACTGGATCTCTCTCTTTTTCTGCCTCGTATACCACATGACCTATACTTTTTTGTCATTTGCCTATAAAGTGGGAGGGTAAAATACTATATACCTTAGCGACGCGTTCAGCAAACCACCTGATTTAGACTCAAAATGCTTGGAATGAGCTAGAATGGTGATATCATATTCTAAATCCTAAATGCTGTCCTGTTGACCTGTGTTTCCTAGTGAAATCTCCAAATGGTCAAAGTTAAACGACTGGTGATTACTTCTAGGAGTTACCTTGACTAAGGTAAATTTCAAAATATTATACATAATATTTCAAAATTTGGCAAGCTCAGGGACAATTTTTTTTTTGTTCGTATGATATACTCGCATATCTCTCTACCAAGGTGATCGTCTACATAGCAGTTGTGAAGCCCAATCTCTTGTGTGACTTCAAAACCTGGTGTTTTAACCGTAAGTACGTACATCCGCATCCTGGACAGATTTCACATTAGATGTTTTGAGGATGTCCTAAACATTCACTGATTGAGAGAAACCCCGAGATATTGAGTCGGGCAAATCTCTGGTGGCATACTTGATACGGCACTTGTGACGGTGCAATCATGTCTCTCGAATGTCTGACGGAAGAGTAGCAAAGCGAATATTCTACTCTGAATTGCAAGATGACATACAGAAATAACGTGTCTAGCATCTGCAGTATAAAGATGCACCATATAAAACAATGTCCCATTGGCTCGACAATCTCGGAGATATTAATAGAGGCTCTTGGCGACATTTGATGAACACGATGGTGTCGAAATTTGTGTCACTCGATGTAAGAAGCTCGACGATAAGCACGAGTAGCTAAAGCCCCAACCACCTATTGCTATATCATATAATTTTGTTGCCGATGTGTTAACGTGTAGCAAATGCAACACGTTTATATTTCCATCGTTGAGGTTAAGTACTAATGAAAGCCGACAGTACGTTTCATCAGAGAGTATACCAACCTCGCTCAAAGCTTGAATCAGAAACAGTTCCTGTAGCTGAACTAGGATTGATAGAAAGATTGATCTGCTTACTATGAAAACCACTTTTCATTTATTTTTTAATATGGTATATAACGATCATGGGCTTATGATACTGTCATGTGTCTGTCTGCAAATGACATTATTATTTTCGAGTCGCCAACAAATTACCATCAGGCAAGATTGAGGTCAAGAGCCAAAGTACTTATAAAATCGGATCAAATAAAAAATATATGTTGTTCAATCGATTAAAATCTTTATGCATGTAGTAAATTTACTTTAAAATGCATTGGTTATGATTATTTCTTAAAGAGTTAGTACTGATGTTTTATGTCTCTATAAAACTATTCTCAGGATATCATTCTGTTTAAAATAATCCGTGTGAATCAATTACGTACACACAGTTACTAACCACAAGTTTAGGTATTACAATGAACTTTATTTGTTCTCTAACCAAATTCTAGTGACAGTAGTAACTAAGAGCATTTTCCTGAAAAGGCAACTGTGACAAATTAGTTTCTTGACCCAAAAAGCCCGTGGACCGTTGATTTTGTAAACATCGTTGGAGATGGTTTCATGAGCACCAGTTTTTATACCTTTTGTTAAATGAACAAGGTGCGATTAGCAAAGCAACAATGGCAGCGCATTGCCAGTCAACACTACAAACGATGTCGCCAAAATGAGCTTTAAGTATTAGGGAAATTACAGGAGATAGCAATGCTTAAAGTATATCTACGGAGGATATCCGTTTCTAGTGTCAACGATGAAGTTGAACAAGCTACATACCTAAACTAGCAATGGGTGCACCCATAAAATTCAGATTACAGAAGCGCATTGTTTCTTGGTAACAAGGTTTTTTATTCCACTTAAAACGCCTTGTATTCGACTGCGATATAAACTCGTGGTTAAGTGATATTCTGTAAAAGGTTTACTTGTAATGGGTATAACAGTTACCCATAACCCATCGTTTACGTGACATTGAGCCTGCACAATACAACGTTTGGAGACATATTTTAGAAATTGATTATTTTAGCCTCTTACTTCCTTTACATGGATATAATTTTTTTGATGACCTCCGTGGCGCAGTGCGTCCGCTGTCGCATTATAAAGTTGGAGGTCCTGGGTTCGATTCCCGGCTCGAGTCGGGTCCGGTAGGAGGCTTCGGCCGTGGCTAGTTACCACCCTACCGACAAAGACGTGTCACCAAGCGATTGAGTGTTCCGGCACGATGTCGCGTAGAAACCAATTAGGAGTGTGGGTTTACCGTACCCCTAACAGCTTAGTCTGCTACCATAATAGACTGCATCATCACTTACCATCAGATGAGATAGCCGTAATATAATCATCAACTTATAACCTATAGTTATAAATATTATTTACGATTTAAATAATATAACTTATAACATAAGTTCACGCTTAGTTTATTTCTCATGTCGTAAAAAGCATGCCTATGCTGTTTTTGAACAAAAGAATTTTAATTACTTACTGTATACACAAGTAAATAATGAACACTATATATTAATGATGTTTAACACTCTTTATATTTCCTAATGAGTTATTTTGTAGTGAACGATGATATATTATCGTGGTTATAATAATGGTTATTCCAAATGATTAATAATTTACAAAGTTAGCTATTTTATGTTTTACTTTAATTTTCAACTAACAGTACCCGACATACGATTTAATGCCACGTAAAAGAAAAAAATATTCATATCCTCGTAGGTATAGACTTTTTGGACCCCTCACGAAAGATTCATTGCAATCTGATCAATAGTTTCAAAGTCTATAACGGACATAGGTAGAAACAATTGTTGTGTTTTATAATACTATAATGTATTTATTTATCTAGCATTACAAAAATTAAATATTTATAATATTGAAATTTGAAAATAAAAAAACATTAACATTGCAGGAGCTATCAAATAATCCAATTAAAAAAAAACAAAGATTTTTAAATGTAGTCAACCTAACAATATGTTACTATTATACAAACATACATATATATATATATATATATATATCATACTCGTATAATCAGCTGCAATGTTCATAAGTTCGAACGCGTCAATCACATAAAGTATCTAATACATTAAAAAAAAAAGTAAGCACTAGATAGAAAGCCCGTTCAAACGAAAATGTTTATATACCTACTCTCTTACCTAGATTATACTTAGACTGAAGAAAATTAAACGAGTGTACAATAGTGTGTTAGAACTAATGTTTTTCCATCCGTGGTAAAGTTAAAAAATTATTAATTGAGTAATATATGTAAACAGTCGTATATATAATCAAACTATATTATATTTCCTCATGATCAACCCATTACCCGCTCACTACAGAGCACGGGTCTTCTCCGCTTCTTCACGGGTCTGCCAATCCGCACATGGGTGCGGATTGGCAGACTTCACACGCCTTTGAGAACATTATGGAGAACTCTCTCAGGCGTGCAGGTTTCCTCACGATGTTTTCCTTCACCGTTGAAGCAAGAGATATTTTAAGTTTTATAAAACGCACATAACTCCGAATAGTTAGAGGTGCGTGCCCGGATCCGAACCGCCGGCCTCTGATTAGGAGGCTGACGCCCTAACAACGAGGCTATCACCGCTTTGAAGCGGTGATATTATATTTATAGATTATATATTTTTATAAATAGTACTCTCCTACTACTCCCCACGCGTCACTCGTATCTGCCTGAATAGCAAACCTCCTCTTATTTATTACATATCGTATCTCCTTCCAACTTGTCTTTGTCGGTTGGCGCATGCTAACTACTAGACCTAAGAGGAAAATACGTCCAACCAGGATGTAACTGCTTTACGTTTCTATGGTGTATTCACATAATTACTTTTGCCTATTGTTCTTCAACCGTGAAATTATGATTATTTTCGGAAAAGGATCTTGTATGATGGTTTTTATATATATACTAGCTGACCCGGCAAACGTTGTTTTGCGATGTAAATAATATTTAATGTGGAAAAAAATTATAATAATTGATGTTATCGAGCGGGATGACAAATGATTAAATTAGTAAAATGGCTATTAAAAATTGGGTTTGGCGATAATGGGTGAAAATTTAGGGTTGTACGTATTTTTCAATGCCACATAATACAGATTTTTTTTGTGGTGGACACCCCTTATTTCTTAGGGGTTTGAAAAATAGATAGTACCCGATTCTCAGACTTACTGAATATGCTTATAAGAATTCATATGAATCGGTCGAGTCGAGTTTCGGAGGAGTATGGGAACTAACATTGTGACACGAGAATTTTATATATAAGATATTGATATTGTATTTAGACAAAGGCTTTATTTAAAACGCCTCTTCATTAGCTCACAGTCCACTATCTCCAGAGCGTGTTTAGATCTAGAGTTTAATTCGGGATACGGGACATTTTCTTTATATTAGCTTTGAGATGACATTTCCGTCACACTGCAATTAAACTAAAACAGCTTCTCGTTTTCTGCGTCAGATTTTTAAAGAGAAATCAGCAACCGTTAAAACCGTCTCTTAAATAATTGCCACATAATATTATTGCATCAATAATATAATCTACCGGAACGAAAGTAGAAACTGCAAGTGCAAATCTCTGTTCAGCGTTGATTGCAATTTTGTCGATTTAGTGATTATATAGGTATATATATATTACAGAAAAATTTAATTTTCGTAACGGTCTGGCCACAATTTAAAAAAAAATGTTTTCTCCATAGAGAACTCTCAGGCATCAAGCTGTTTTCTAGTTATTATTTATTTTCAAAACAAGGATTATGTTAACAACGTCCATAAAATAAAATGGATACCGAATATCTAAAGCAGTGTGCCCCCTTAAGGGAGGGCTTAACTACTAGGCTTTCCGCGGTAGTAATATAGGTATATTTGTAACGTAAACTTACTTTTTCAAATCAGATCAATAGTTCCTGATAACGATGTCAGCTTCAACAATTAGACTAAATGTAGATAGTTAATACCTAATTAACAAATTTAAAACGGTACGTAGTATTGTAATTACGAGGGTAATTGGTTAAAATAGCTACTTGTAAGATGACCGCTCCACTGCCCTTTTAACTCTTATCGCAACTTGTTTTGGTTTATTCAAATAAGTACTCATTAGAGTCAAAGATAACGGCTAATCATTTTGAACGGTTCGATTCTAAAATATCTATAGCCATATTATAAGACGATATACATATCACAAGCAATTCCTGGTTTTATTATAGATCTCATATGACTTGGAGCCGTGTATACGGTGTTCAATAGGGTAGGCATCTGCCTAAAGGGTAGGCATTTTATGAGTTATAAAAACCCTACCGTTTAGTTTTTTAAAACACACACTTCAAATAATCTATCTCTATTTATTTTATCTGCCCGCTTAATTGCCTGCTCTGTACGCACGTAATTTTCGGTTTGGACTTCACTTCTTGTATTTTATTTAAAAGTAAAGGTGACATACTGATCTGATATATCAATTCACAGCTCAAATCACTAATCTGATTGAGAAAGTATTTTCAAAATGTGATGTAATCTAAGGTTGCACAATGAAATTGATCACATATTCCAATTCCAATACTACACCATATTTTTAAGGAAAAGCTGTGA
Source organism: Lasiommata megera (assembly GCA_928268935.1). Taxonomy (NCBI): domain Eukaryota; kingdom Metazoa; phylum Arthropoda; class Insecta; order Lepidoptera; family Nymphalidae; genus Lasiommata; species Lasiommata megera. The sequence goes on along the minus strand of OV743325.1, from coordinate 9,435,325 downwards.
CATCCTAATGGTTAGGACTTCCGCCTCCTAGTCAGAGGTTGGAGATTCGATCCCGAGAACCTCTTACTTTTCCTAGTTATGTGCCTTTTTAAGCAATTATAATATCTCTTGCTTTAACGGAGAAAGAAAACATCGTGAGGAAACTTGCATGCCTCCGTAATGATCTTAAAAGCGTGTGAAGTCTGCCAATCCGCACTTGGTCAGCGTGGTGGACTACGGCCAAACCCTTCTCATATTAAGAGGATTAAGATCATGATCATAGTTTTATCTCATTAAATCTTTATTTATGTTATTATTTTCTTCATTCCAGGTGAAAGTAACTCAGAAACAACCAAATAGCAACGATGAGAAATTCATCAGAACTCTAACAAAAGGAGATTTCTTTGGCGAGAAAGCTTTACAAGGGTAAAATTTTTATTTATTTATTACAAACAGCTAATAAATTTTTTCATAACCAAGTTTTAACGTTGTGAGCTTATGAGAATGTTTAGCTTTTACAGATTTTGACAACGTTAACAAATAGTTTCAAAACAAAATACGTCTTAAGTTATGTCCACATATATAAACATATGTGTGTGTAGTCTGTGTTTGTGTGTGTGTGTGTATATATATGTTTTTTTATTTAATAGATATTCACTTGACTGCGATTATAAAAACTGAACTCGCAATTTTATTTACAATTGAGATAGTCTAAAATGGATCGCGCTTATCTATGAATAGGTTAATATAGATAGGATGAAGAATTCCTAATTTAAGGTAGAAAAATGTAGCTTAAAATGGGGTCATAATCTCAACAACTCTTATTGAAAGGTTGCCATTGGTTCACAAATACACCTCATGTATTATAAATAAAGTGATTTAATTTAATTATTATCATTATAACATGTGTCATTTCAATTAATTTTGCTGCAAATACAGCCAGTTCAGCTAATTTCTATAAATATAAGTTATAGATGCATAATTCAGTGCCAGGTCTCCAGATTCCAAGGAAAAATATTATTATTGTATTTTGGTGTCTGGAAACCCATGGGCTCCTCAATCTTTTATTTAGGCTGAATAAACGTAATTTTATTTATTTAAATGCGTTGCGGAGTTTGAACTCCCATGAATTTACTAGCCTCATTTTAAATACCCACTTAAAAATGTTCCAGGGACGATCTTCGAACGGCGAACATTATCTGCGACTCGCCAAACGGCACCACATGTCTGGTAATTGACAGAGAAACCTTCAATCAGCTTATATCCACCTTGGACGAGATCCGTAGCAAATACAAGGATGAAGGCGATGATAGGCAGAGGTAAGAGAATTCTGGAGTTTTTATAATCTATATAAATAAAAGGCAAACTGTCTGATTGACTGATCTATCAACGCAAAGCTAGATAATGGTAAACTAAAAAATACATATATTATTTATATTTCAAAAAAAACTACAAAATGACAATAATAATAAAATCAAATATTTAAATGTCACAAAATGGAGATTCTACCTCCAGGTAATAGATACTACAGTCTTACATACTATAATATTCAATTTGATGTTTGTACATATAAATTACAGATTAATGTGTACATTTTTAAAACAAATTCACGTACATGACTTACCCTTAATAATACAGTTATGGCTATATATTTTACTATAAAACACAAAAATACCTTTAAAAATATACTTAATATTTTTATTATTAAATATTAAACGTGAACTAGTACAACTTACATAAGTATGTCTTATTCACAACTTGAGTTTAACAGTCAAATTTCAATGAGTTTTGAGTTAAAACTTTAATTATTTTTATTGAATTTTCTTCGCTCCGGTCTCATGAATCAAATTAGTTTTAAAATTTGGGCATATCTAATAAAATCCTTAAAAAAATTACGAGATAAAAAACTTATTTGTGAAAATATAGCTATCAAATTGATTCATTTCTATTGTTATGATCTTCGATACTTATTTAATGGCTTCAATACAGGCAAAGCCGCTGCTAAAAGCTTGTATTTAATAAGGTTTTTGATGTATACGAAATTTGCTATGTGGTCGATATTTCAAGAAAATGTCTATTATTTTCGATTTTGGCCTTTATCACTAGATTTTTTTAAATCAACGATATATCATATGCCTAGGATACAAATGATCACCACATTCATTTGATATGCCAAGGTAAATAAATCCGAATCTAGGTCAATGAATGTTCACCTTACAATGGTAGGTAGGTACTACATTGTAAGAAGGGTACTTACCTATACATTAACATAGTTCTTGTGTCAAGTTCACAAAAACAAATTCTAAGACCGATACCGACAACAATAGGTTTTACAAGAATGCGACCACAAGTATCTAAAATAAGGCTATTCTTTTAAGTGCTATATTTTGAAACGCTACTACTATTATTATAGCTACTATTTTGGGAACTCGCCTTTGTCTGATTGTTCAATAATAAAGTATTATTCTTCTGTTAATGCAAACTTGGATATGTTTTACGGTAAGTTATTTGCGTAATTCTAATTTGCAACACATTTAGTTTCGTATTCACTTTTTAATTAAGATATTAGTTCCGAACTGACTGGTTGGTGAACAGAGGATTAGAACCAACTTGTAAAATAGATACTAGCTACAAAAGAACAAACTTTTAAAACTATCTAAAAAAAATTTACACCAATATATTTAACTAAGGAACTATCCTGCGATCCGAAAATTAAATTCCGAAGTTAAAATGTTTAAAGCCAAAGGTAATGTTAAAATGGGATACATTTATTTCGGTTTCATAACGCTGTCTCGTTTTAATGATTTCTTAAGTGGGACGTAAAGTTAAATTAGCTATATAGATCTCTGCCATATATCCTATATAATACTCGCGCGATCACGTAAATTTGCTCAATATTATTTTTGTTCCAAACAACTGTCGGTAGTAACCTACTCCTAATTATTATACACTTATTCGAATTACCTAATAAAAAATTAAATCGGACATAAACAACACTGGACTTTTACACAAAAAGGCGTCAGCTATAACATTTTCCAAACAGATTACGAAACCGAGCGTTGCAGTTAACGCTTATCACTTTCACTATCAGTCGACCGCAATGGTGAAAGAAATTAATATTGAACAGTGGAAGTAAATCGCGGGTTATTAACTTTCCTCTTTGGCATAGAAACTTGAACCTTTTTGCTATTAAGCCGGCACAATCGATGATTCCCGCGGTTTTATCGCCAGTATTGTCAACTAGAACAATGCCGCCGCACTTAGACTATTGATTGGAGGCGATTGCACTTTATTTTTCGACTAATTGAAGCAAGGTCTAATGGATTTCAAGATTACATTATACTAGCTTTTGTTGAATTTACAACACTCAAAGAAGTGGCTTTCGCAGTTGATAGTCTTGAACTACACGATGGTGAAAACAAAGTAAACACGCAATCTGAGGGCATAAGTTGTTTGAAGTGCCGCAATACGTTTTGGGACCTATGAGTACCTGCATTTCAATTAAGTTATTAGTGTCTCAGGAAATGCTGTTCAAGTTTATTTTGGCACACACAACACAATTTAAAAGATTTTTTTTGGTAAGGAAAAAATTGTTTTGTAACCTCAATCTTTTTGCATTGCAGACTTAACGAAGAGTTCGCGAACCTACGACTCTCCGACCTTCGAATCATCGCGACATTGGGTATTGGTGGCTTCGGTCGTGTTGAATTGGTTCAGATTCACGGGGATTCCAGCCGGTCGTTCGCTCTGAAACAGATGAAGAAAGCTCAAATAGTTGAAACGAGACAGCAGCAGCACATAATGTCAGAGAAGGAGATCATGTCGGAAATGAACTGCGAGTTCATTGTTAAGTTGTATAAGACGTTTAAAGATCGTAAATACTTGTATATGCTGATGGAGACTTGCCTTGGTGGAGAGCTGTGGACTATATTGAGAGATAGAGGTAAGTTTTTTTTGTTTCTCCTTTATAGTTAATTGGTCAAATAAATGAAGAGCATTTTAAAAGATGAGGCGGGTCTGCAACACAATTTAAAGCCACAGAAATAGATCATGTCAGAAATGATCTGCTAGCTAACTGTTCGTGGAGATGTAAGTTACTAAATAATATGATGACGAAGTTGTCAATATGTGAATCGGAGAATATTCAAATACTCAGTAAATATAAGCAGAATTACAGTTTCAAATTGAAACAAATAAAGACCTTACTACATAATAACTGTACCTGGCATTGACATATTCCACGACAAATTTGCGGTGAAAAAAAAACAAATTTTAATTTTTTTTTGACAAATTTTAGATAGAATCTCGTCGATCATCTATGGCATGATCGGTGAGTCTCCCATCGTTTACTTAAATTTAATAACTATGTATTATATTAAAAGTATATAGATTGTTTGTTTAATTTCTTTTAATTAGTTTGTATTTGTGTTTAATTTGTCTGAATTGTTCTCTTGTGCCGTTTACATGTAACTTTTGCAGTCAATGTTGTGTACACTTGTAACTGATATGCATACTGGTGAATATGACACTTTTGTTTACTGAAATGTATTTTTTTTAATGTACATTGTAAGTGTAATAATAATAAATAAATAATATATCACAGAGAAAACCTGTGCATTAACAAAAATAAAGGTTAGTCGGATGTCAGTACAATGGAAACAATGTTATTAAATTTTATGTCACGGCTTTTTGTGACCGCGGTGACACCTTCCGTGACCCAGCCACAAGGTGACGCGAAAGAGCATCGCTGGGTTTTAGTGGGTATTCTGGTCACCAGTCTGGCCGCCGGGTAATCACATACCCCGCCGCAGGGGATGCGTAAACGCTAGTAAAAATGGCTTTTTGTGACACATTATTCTTTCCAAATCAAGGTGAAATCAGTAAAGTTAAAATTTGTAATTTGTGAGTTAGTCTTTTATTAAGTAAGTTGGTTCCTTAGTTGCGAAACATTCCGCCCCACTGATTTATAATTATTGTTATAATAATCTGTTTCCTTTCAGGACAATTTGACGACGCAACTACGAGGTTCTACACGGCCTGTGTTGTTGAAGCTTTCCACTACTTACATTCTAGAAATATAATTTACAGGTAATTAGAGCCACGAACAAAAATTTTGGTGAGATGATGATGATAACTAAGTACATTCGGCACTTTTAAACTCAAGTGAGCTTCTAATGGCGCGTCTTGCCAGTAAAAACATATTCTGTGCCGTCACGGGGATTGATATAACGCTCACTTGTGCCGTAACGCCCCTTCGGAAATTCTACCATTAAATGTGTTCCAAACTTTATATTCCATAGCATAAATGCGTTTATAAATAGTTTTGATTCAATTAATAGATATATTTTGTTTTCCAAAGTAGATTTGTCTTATAATTAAGTTTGTATGTTATATTAGCGATAAGGCCGCCATATTGTACCTTCCATATAACTGCTCTATTGTATTTGCATTTTGTATTATTATCTGTGGTGATAAAAGTGTATTCATTAATTCATTTTTCTTCTATCAGGGATCTCAAACCAGAGAACTTATTGCTTGACTCGAAAGGCTACGTGAAGCTTGTGGACTTTGGTTTCTCGAAGAAACTGCAAGCGAGCCGCAAGACGTGGACCTTCTGCGGCACGCCCGAGTACGTCGCGCCCGAGGTCATCATGAACCGGGGACACGACATCAGTGCTGATTACTGGTCCTTAGGTGAGATTTGCATTCAATGGAAGACTTTTTTTATGCACTACAAGCTAGCCCTTGACGGCTATCTCACCTGGTGGAAAGTTATGATGCAGTCTAGGATGGTAGCAAGCTAACCTAGGGGTATGGTAAACACGCACTCCTAATTGGTTTCTACGCGACATCGTGTCGGAACGCTAAATCGCTTGGCGACACGTCTTCGTCGGTAGGGTGGTAAGCCACAGCCAAAGCCTCCCACCAGACCAGACTCGAGCCGGGAATTGAACCCAGGACCTCCAACTTTATAATGCGACAGCGCACGCACTGCGCCACGGAGGTCATCAAAAAGCGTGATGGTTGCGGGCTTATATGGCCAAAATATCACGCCTGACAATCACGCGAATTAAGGTGTAAACTTTTACTCTATTACTAGATATACCCATAAGCTACCGAAAACGAATTTTACAAACCATCAAATAAATTTTAAGTTAAATCCCTGATATTTTTAATGAATTACACGTTAATTTATTCATATTATCAAAATTAAAATTGTTAACGAATTCTTTTAAGAGATTAACTTCCTACTTTGTATCTAGTGACCATATTATTGTAGTATCCAATACTACAATAATATGGTCATACAAATCAAAATTTGTGTAAAAAAAATCGTCTTTTTCCCATCAAAATGCGAATTCTACTGCAAAATATTATTATTTAAGCAATATATAATCTTAATATAGTTTATCAGAAAATTTCTTTAATTTACGAAATGAAGAAGCATCCGTGATGAGTTTTCTGGTTCAATTAAGAAAAATCTTCAAAATAATATCATCATCATGATCAACCCATTACCGGCTCACTACAGAGCACGGGTCTCCTCTCAATATGAGAAGGGTTTGGCCATAGTCCACCACGCTGGCCATGTGCGGATTGGCAGACTTCACACGCCTTTGACAACATTACAGAGAACTCTCAGGCGTGCAGGTTTCCTCACGATGTTTTCCTTCGCCGTTGAAGCAGCTGATATTTTTTTTTTTAAACGCACATAACTCCAAAAAGTAAGAGGTGCGTGCCCGGAACCGCTGACCTCTTATTAGGAGGCTGACGCCCTAAACACTAGGCTATCACGCTTACTAGGTAAATAATATACCGCTTACTAGGTAACTAATATACTTCCACGCTAATATGGTGTGAAAATAGAAACGATTGTCGATTCGCGCAAACGTTTTAGCTTTGAACGTTTCCTATTTCCTTTCAGGTGTACTGATGTTCGAGCTTCTTACCGGTTCGCCGCCGTTCACGGGCACCGACCCAATGAAGACCTACAACAAGATTCTGAAGGGAATAGACGCGGTGGAGTTCCCTCGCTGCATCACACGGAACGCAGCCAATCTCATAAAGAAGCTGTGCCGTGACAACCCCGCTGAACGACTGGGTTACCAGCGAGGTGGCATCACTGAGATACAAAAGCACAAGTAAGTTTAATATCTGTTTTTAGCAAGAATTTGAGAGAAGGTGTCCCACCTTTTCTGCTGCAGGTTAAGGGTATATACATCTCTAAAAATTGTCGTTACCCGGCTTTGGTTACAAGCGAGATTGCATCATTGTTATTTAGAAACACAAGTAAGATTTAAATAGGTCATTGAGGCTGTTCTGCGTTTTCTGCTGCTGTCAAGTTTGTAAGCTAATTGGTTACCAGTGAGGTGGCTATACTGATACTCAGAACCTGTCTTAAAATTTGTCATGATACTGTCTTGGGTTACAAGCGAGATTGCATCTTTGTCATATAGAAACACAAGTTTATGTTCTGTATTTTATCAAGATTTTAAAAGGACATTGAAGGCGTTCCGCGTTTTCTGCTGCTTTCAAATTTTTAAGCAAATTGGTTTACCAGATACACAGAAGTAATTAAGTACAGTTAAGCACTACGCGTAACCCAGAATAGGCCATCTCATTATAAATGTGTGTCGTGAACTAAGGCACGACTTTTAGCCCACAAACAAGATGGCTTGTACACTACCCGAACACTGTCACAAAAAAAAACACTGTCACGAAAAAATCTCTGTCACAACCTGTTTAATAAGAGTACTAAAATTTTTCTAGATGGTTCGACGGCTTCAACTGGGAAGGTCTGGCTCAGCGTACATTGGACCCGCCAATCACGCCCGTCGTGAAGTCAGCCGTGGACACACACAACTTCGACCAATACCCTCCCGACGCGGACGAACCGCCACCCGACGACCTCTCCGGATGGGACTCCACCTTCTAACCGCTGAGCCAGTGGGGACACTGTACAGCCTGGTTGTAGTTACGCTTCTGTTGAGGCCACGATGATGTCACAAAGTCTTTCTCGAAGGAGATAATGAGGGTTATCGCAGTGAAGTTAGCTAAATTATCGGTTGTTTGTACGTTAATCTCTTATTTTACTTGAATAATAATTGTAAAAATCTGCTGTCTACCGGTTTACGATACAAGAGAAGAGTTAATTAAACTATTAAGTTTCATATCAAAGTATTATTAAAAAAGGGGTTTCTTTGATGTTTTTTAACAGCGCCATCTATTTTGACACCAGTGTCATTATCTTTACCACTGGTACAGCTACTTGACACTAGATGGCGCGATAGCCTTGTATAGCTTAAAAACGTTTTCAGAGGATGAATTATAATGGTTTCATTTCTTATCGGCTTCTAACATATTTTTTTGTAGATTATTATATTTTCATTTTCATATTCCAACATGTGTTAATTATGTTTGTCCATCATCGTAGTCTCAATAAGGTAGCGGCAGAGGTTAAGCGAATTAGCCTTGTAATAATCGAATATGGCAATCAAGTTAGATAGATACAAATAAGAAATATCTCATTTAGTTTTTATGTTTGCAGTTAAAGCTTTTTGCCATTATAATAGTTACAGCGCTTGCCAAGGGTAACATATTTTGAAGTGATTCTGCAAATAGCTTTTTTGATATAACATATTGAATACAGTGTACTCTCTTGCATGTTAATGCAAATTCATACCTATCTCGACAGAAATAAGCTTTGTATATTGTATTAATATTTTTGTTTATTTTATTTGGTGAGTAATTAAGGAGGCACTTAAAGATCTTACATTTTAGTTTAATACATTTAATGATATTTTGAATTTTAAACTATTATCTTTAGTATCATAATACATAATGTTCTTATGAATTATTATTCACCTATAGACTATAGACCGATTATTGACGAAATACAATTGTTCATTGTTCCCAAAATAAGCAGGGTGTTAAAATACCAAAATGTTGTTACCAGGTAAATGTCGACCTTTTTAATTTTTCAGCAATATTTTTTGCGTGTACATAATTTTTAACTGTAATTCTTTTTAATTGACTTATCTTTAAAAGATATATCGCGAATTATTGTAAAAAAAAACCTATTAGATTTTAACTTCAACATCAAAATATCAATTTTCGCAATGGACTATTTCGAAATTTTAATTTCAATATAATTTACTAACTTTTACCTACTTCTTGAATTTTTATATGGTGCTTAAATTTAAAAGAACTGCACTTTTAACAGTAGCGTGGATTGCTATTAAATTTTCATATAGCTAAAAAATAAATTTTTATTTATCATCATCATCATCAGTTCATTTTTTACTTAGAAAAAGGGGATAAGAGTCCCACCATGCTGCGTTATGCAGCATGGTGGGTTTGCAGGTTGTCCGTTAATTTTTATGAATTTAATTGTTATACATTATATGAGTAGTAAACAATATTGTTGGATCGTACTTTATAATGTTCCTTGTCACATTATACACTCTAGGTAAATATTAGTATCAGTATGAATAAAAACAGAATTAAATTAAGCGTTATTTATTCTCACACACGCAAATTTTTCACATACTAATATTTGACAACATGTTTATGAAAAACAAAGCTACCTTAGTAGGTATCAATAGATAGGTTATAACAGTTTAAATATTTTTTAACATTTGCATAGCTACCTACCAATATTTTGGGCTATATCATAGACTCACATTTCACAGTGGAAAATAAAATTAGATTTATTTACATAATGCAAAATTTAGACAATCAATAATCAGGGATAAGCGAACCTTTTTGTACCTACGTGCCAATTTTTTCCAATCACTATTTAATGCAACCCTAATGTGCCAACAAACAAACTTAGTTTAGTAGGTATATAATGAGTTTTATTTTGTTAAATGGCACACTCAAATGTTCTCACTATGGAATCTACTATTATCGCGCTTGTACAGTATACTTGACCCAAATAGCATAAGCACAGATTATATTATTAATGATCCATTTTATAACAATGCATGCACCTATCTCGAGGTTATTTTCTAACGCACCTATATGATTTCTTATCACAATAACCATGGATCAAGCTGAATTACATACGAATTCTGACCAGAATATTGACCATTTTTCACACTTATCCATAACACATTTTAACATTCATACTGTGTATTCTTAAAATAAGATTCCATCATTTGAACTACTGTTTCGGGCGTAAAGCACACCGAAGCGTACCGACACGTAGTAAAATCACTAGCAAGACAAGAGACGATAACAAAAATAAATCCAATCCTGGGTAAAAAAAATTGTTTTATGGTCGCTGTTTTATGATTTATATTAATTTAATGTATTTCAAGTTTCTTAATAAATAAAAAAAATCTAAGTAAATTAATGTGATTTATTGATACAAAACAACACTTACCTATATGTTACACTTAAATAATAAATAATTATTTGCATTAAAGGACGCTATCAGTAGCAAACATGTCACAGGTTCGCCAATCCTGAGGTAGTTAGGTAGGTATTATAAAAAAAACGTTATGTGCCTTTCTACAAACGAATTTTTTAAAAAATTTCACAAAAAAGTGTATGCATATTTTCGCTATATAAAAATAGTCTTAATATTTCAGTGTCATTTATGGTAGCTGCTTTCTATACTTGACGCAAATTAATGCTATGCCCTCATGATAACATTACGAAGTCAATTGATAATAAGTCTTCCGTAATAGAAAACTGTTATTGTAAATATTAGTAATTAACTAGAGGAAAACGTCATATTATGAAATGTAAAATGAATTAGTATAAAAAATAACGATTTAAAATAGTGTTATTTTTAAAATTGAAATTGTAACTATTGTGTAAGTACATTATTTTTGTAATCATAGAGTATATAGAATAAATGAATATTATATTTAAAATTATAAGGACTTTTTGAAAAATGTAAAATACACTATTTCGATTACAAGTTCTTGTTTCTTTTTCTACACAGTCACCTCTCGTACCTTCGAAGAGTTATAGGTACGTGCCCGGGTTCGCACATCCCAGCTATTTTTTATTTTTATTTATTTATTCTTTATTTGTACACCGCAACAAAAATAGAAATAACAAGAAAACAAAATAAAGAAGAAGCAGTATACAAAAGGCGGCCTTATCGCTTAGTAACGATCTCTGCCAGGCAACCTTAGGATTAGGAAAAGTTAAAGAAGAAGAAAGTAGGTGGCGTAATATAAACAAAAAACCTTCATACAAATAACTAAATACATACATAAACCAGATTACATAAATAACACAATATAGTAATAAATGTGATTATATATAGCTATGATTAGTGGCGGACGTCCTAACCACTAGGCTATCATAGCTTCATATTTGCATATATCATATAAGCTTAAAAAATTATATCTAAATATCTACACCTCACGCAAACACTTCAGTTACTCTTAACTCCTTAAGGGCTTCTTGGGTAGGCACCCACTAAATTCCTGAGGTATCCGTTGTCCTCAGTTTAATTCCCTTTCTACATTTCAGCCATCTTTAAACAGACTGTGGTCCAAGGTAAAATAATTCAAAGAACGGTTATACTTCATTTTGTCTTGTCTTTATTTCATACGGTAAACAATGTTTTCAGAAACATTTTTTTTAAATATAATTACTCAAAAGATTCTCTATGTACGGATGTTTATTATTTTATAATTTCATGAAACCTATTTAAAACTTGGTTTTAAGAAGAATATGATATTATCAGGAGTAGCGGATGGCAAAAGTTCCTGTGAGGAAATATGTAAACAAAACCACTCTTTATCAAAGTTTTTTTTTGTAACACTACAAGTTAGCCCTTGACGGCTATCTCACCTGGTGGTAAGTGATGATGCTATCTAGTATGGTAGCGGGCAAACCTGTTAAGAGTATGGTAAGCTCCTAATTGGTTACTACGCGACATCGTGCCGGAACATTTAAAAATTATCAACAATTCTTTAGGAGTTACTTCTGATGCGTCAATGAGTTAAGTTGTATTGAGTTGGTTCTTTTAAGTTTACATGACGACCTCCGTGGCGCATTGCGTGCGCTGTCGCATTATAAAGTTGGAGGTCCTAGGTTCGATTCCCAGCTCGAGTCTGGTCTAGTAGGAGGCTTCGGCCGTGGCCAGTTACCTCCCTAACGACAAAGACGTGCCAAGCGACTGAGCGTTCCAAGACGTCTTTTTTTTATATATATAGCGAGCAAACGTTCAGGCGGGTCACCTGATGGTAAGTGATTACCGCCGCCCATGAACATTTGCAGCACCAGAGGAACCACCAATGCGTTGCTGGCGTCTTATAGCCCGCTGCCATTCTTAAACTGCGTTATCACCGGGTGAGATTGCCGTCAAGAGCTAACTTACAGTGTATAACAAAAACTAAAGCTATATGGGTTCCAAACGCATTCTAACCTGTGAGTATTATTTTTGCTCAATAACAAACTATTTGTATTAAACGCCGTAAAATTAATATTACGCCTACAGCTTTAAACTTTATCGCATAGTTTAACGTGAATATTGACACACTTTACATTGGACCAAGCGTCCATGGCGTCCCATCGCGGAATTCCGCTGGCAACTATCGCAAAGTTGTCCTTCCTATCCAGCCGCAACCAGCAATAGTTGTGGCTCCGTCGGATACGCGGTCCAAATAGTTGGAAATCAATATGCGTCCATCCGGTATCCTGGAAGCTCGAACATTATAAACTTCGCTGGATTTACCACCTACGTTACGTCACAATTTATTTCGTTACAAACTACGTGTACAAAATATATTTAATAATGATATACTAAAAAACCTTAAAATATACAATCATCATCTTCATCATGATCAACCCATTCTCGGCTCACTATAGAGCACGGGTCTCCTCTCAATATGAGAAGGGTTAAGCCATAGTCCACCACGATGACCATGTGCGGATTGGCAGACTTTACACGCCTTTGAGAACATTATAGAGAACTCTCAGGCGTGCAGGTTTCCTCACGATGTTTTCCTTCACCGTTGAAGCAAGTGATATTTTAATCGCTTAAAACGCACATAACTCCGAAAAGTTATAGGTGCGTGCCCGGATTCGAACCCCCGACCTCTGATTAGGAGGCTGACGTCCTAACCACTAGGCTATCACAGCTTTAGTAAAAAATATAGTATAATAACTAAAATGTATTCTTAAAAGGAGTCCCTTTAGGCAAGGTTCCGAAGATACTGGCCGCGTTCTCCATTTAAATAGCTTGATTAATTCTTTGTCCGAGGTAGCTAGCAGCTCTTCAGTGTTCTGTGATGTCGACAGATTTTCGATTTATTTTATAATAGTAATTTCTAACATTTTTGCGTTTTTTGATAGAAACTGATTGTGTGAACGCCAGATTGTGCTTCCGTGGGTATGTGGGATAAGTGCATTTGTTCATTCTGTGTTGTGAATAAGTATGGATTACTTCTGGGTAGTATCTGCTAAACATCACACAAGACTTTTATCGTATTTTACATGTCACATCTGTGTTATAGGAAAACCTAAAAACTCATCGGTCTATTTTCATAGACATCTTGCGTATCAACAGTAAATCATCATCATCGTCATCATGATCATGTGCCAGCTCATTACTGAGCGCGGGTCTCCTCTCAATATGAGAAAATTTGGCCATAGTCCACCACGCTGGCCATGCGGATTGGCAGACTTCACACGCCTTTGAGAACATTATGGAGAACTCTCAGGCATGCTAGTTTCCTCACGATGTTAAGTGATATTTTAATTGCTTAAAAACGCACATAACTCAGAAAAGTTAGAGGTGCGTTACTCGGGATCGAACCTCCGACCTCTGATTAGGAGGCGGACGTCATAACCACTAGGCTATCACAGGTATACAGGTAAACAATATTAAAGAAAATAATTATTATCTACCAAACTGCGCTTAACCTTTTTCACTTCCCTTTTTTCACTTTCCATAGGAGATAGCTACTCGTACCATTCGCTATTTGATTTTCGTTTAGAGGTTAGCGTATACACACACGAGTGTGTATACGCGTGTGTGTGCGCTTTAGACATGTGTGTGTGACTACAATAGTTATTATTTCACATGTAACTGTTTCTTGGGGTATGTTTTTTAAATAAATGGCACTCTGGACTAGATTCATGGAAATAGGTCACAAGTGGACACTTAAGTCAAGGGTTATTAACTCAAATTGTTATAATTACCAAGACGTCTTGCCTTCTCATATAATTATTATAAATAGCAGTAACCAGAGCTTCTGAAGGATGTTACAGCAACAATGTTAGTACATACAACATCTTTCCCGTGACTCCACCATACAGCGGTGAGTAGGAACACGTGGGGGTTTTAGTCAGTAGGAGTCTGACATAACCTCTGTGCCTCCCCGTGGCGCAGAGGTATCCATGAGGATTTACCCACGATAAAAAAAAAAAAAAAAAAAAAAAAAAAAAAAAAAGTACATACAACATATTATATGGAGTTTTTTGTTTTAGGTTAATCTGTTTTATTTTAAGTTATATATTCAACAATTCAACGTTCAATTCCTAACAACTAATTGTCACGAAATAAAAATTTTAATCCCATTATGGGTAATTTACAATAATAAAATTAATTATGACAATGAAGGATCGGTAGATCACGGGTCTCCTTTCATGGTCCAGACCGTTTTCCACTACACCAGCCAAGTACGAATTGATGGACTCACACAAATGTGGAAAAATCATCCAAATCCCTCAGACATGCAGGTCTCCTCATACAAGTTTTCCTTTACCGTTGAAGCACGCGAAATTTAACCATATTACAGCGTAAAGTTAGAGGTTAGGTGTTTAGATATTATCTGTAAGTAAGAAAGCTGACAAGGTACCGTGGACTGGATTCCTCTCATCTAAAAGCATAGTGAGTATGATCTCATCTATCGCTCCTGTAAGATAAGAGAGATGCCCAACAAAGGAGATCTATATAATATATAAAATGGAAAGTCACTGGTAATATACAGGTAAATATTTGAAATTTTAGGCAGAATGTGTTAGGATACCCTTTAATCTTAAGATCTTTATATGAATGTACCAATTTCATGCAATAAACGAATTTGAATTTGAATTGTCAGCCTTGAAAGAATAAAGCTATGCAAATTCGACACATAGATAAAATGCATCTTGGAGATTCTTAGTAAAATAGAGAGTATTTTTTAAAATACGCGCACGAATTCGCGTGCTACAGCTTGCTTGCATAAAAAACCACTCTCGTTTCTCAGAAGCAAAGGAGTTAGTTAGTAGCTCCAAACAAAAAAAGAAGACAACAATTAGCAAGAGCAACAATAAAAGTTAAGCCGAATTAAGACGTCTCGCATTGTTTAAAGCATGTTTAAAGTCTGCTAATGAACAGTCGAGGACAAGAGCGTCGGATGAAGTTCCTATTCAGTATCATTAATTAAAGAGCAAGTCGGGCAAAGTGTAAACCGGAGCGCATAATGGAGCTAATCCAGTGTGTTAACGGCAGATTCAGGTCGCGGGTAATGAGTTTACCCACCTAGTCACGTAACATATATATAGGCACCAAGTTATCTACGAGTGAAATACAGAAGAGGATTTAAAAGCGTTTTTCAAACAACAGAGTGTACGAATATAGTTATCACCATCAAATTACTACTATGTAATGTATTGACGTGTCAAAAGTGCCTTTTAATTATATATATTTGAATAAAGGTTATTTGAATTTTTTTGAAAGAGTCGACAATCCCATTTTATCAAAATCATCAATCAGCCTATTCATATACGCATAACAATCGCGAGCCTATAGGTTTGATATTTCTTTGGTCGAGCTATTTTATCGTAAGTAATTTACTGTGGTTTCTCTATCACGATATTCTCAGTAGAAGAATCTCAAGGTATTGCATCTTTATGGAACAAAAAATAAACGTGATATGAATTTTAGTTCTCTAGGTTTGATATTTCGTAGCTCGGGCTATTTTAACGTAATTTACTGTGGTTTCTCTATCACGACACACTCAGTAGAAGAATCTCAAGGTATTCCTTCTTTATGGAACAAAAAATAAACGTGATCAGAATTTTAGTATCTAAACGTTTGTTGCATCGTCAGACATCCGCCATCTAACCCCACAATCCAAATAACTAGTCCCCCATCCAACATTCTAATTAAAATTGTTCGTTTATTTCTCGCAACAGTACCTACTATCGCCATCGGGGATTATCATTCAGTGTAAATTATTTACAGCAGTAGATATTTCTATCCGTCTCTCAGTTTAGCTAAAATAATTATATCTCGAACAGACTATGCTATATATTATTTTGCCCTATATATGCAACATAAAGATAAAATCCAATGATTTAATAAGTTTCCACCTACATTATAACAAAAAAAAATGACACCAACTTATTAGTGCAAAAATTTTAAAAGAGCACCAGGTGAGCGGATGGCATAATATTGTTTTGCCGTCATAAATTAAAAACAAAAATCTGTTAGTAATTCATAAGTATTCTAACAGATGGCGCTGAATTATTTGTGATACGAATTAGTGTTCAATATTTGTAAGACCATAATATATATGATTAATATTGATGCTTACTATCTTATAAAATCACAAATGTACGGTACAGGATGTCTGTCATACATATCGACTTTCTCCGAGCTCGCAACAGACACGATTCAAACAAACCGTGTGGCGAGGAAGCGTCAAATTTTCGCGCGATCCCCGTTCCTGTTGCTAATGGGATGATTCAGTTCCGCGCCTAGGGTCGAACCCTCGGCTATTGGCATTTGACAGATTGCACTCGTAAAATTCAATCGGCATAGGCATAGGTGCTCTGCGCAAAATAGGGCGCTAGAATGATGTTATTGTTCAGCACTTGACAGTTATGCGATCAAATTATTGGGACGAAATCCGATTTTATGTGTTCTGATGAACTGTTAGTACACGTTTATTTGGGAAAAATGGAACTCGCATAAATCATTTCGATATTTCGCTGGGATCATATTAATTTGGAATTATGGGTATTACCAGATTGAAGTATGTATTTATTTGAAGTTATTTTATAACTCTAGACAGTATAGATTGACAGACATTATTTTCATCATCATCAGCCAACATTTATCCACTGCTGGACATAGGCCTCTTTCAAGTAGCGCCAACTCATCCTGTCTCCGGCCTTTCGCATCCAGTCGATGCCTGCCACTTTTCGGAGGTCATCACTCCACCTGGCCGGAGGACGGCCCACACACCGTTTGCCGAGACGTGGTCTCCACTCAAGGACCTTCTGACTCCACCGTCCGTCGGTTCTCCGACAAACGTGACCAGCCCACTGCCACTTCAGCGTGCAAGCCCTTCGAGCTATGTCGGTTACTCTTGTTTTTTGCCGAATTACCTCATTACGGATTTTATCTCTCAAAGAGATTCCAAGCATAGCTCTTTCCAAGGCACGCTGAGCGACTTGAAGTTTGTGGACTAGCCTCGCTGTCAGTGTCCACGTTTCGGCACCGTAAGTCATGACGGGTAGGACGCATTGATCAAAGACTTTTGTCTTTAGACATTGTGGTATGGATGAAGCGAAGACTCGGCGGAGTTTGCCAAACGCTGCCCAGCCTAGCTGCACCCTCCTATCAATCTCTTTCTCGAAACTGTTTTTTCCTAACTGGAGAATTTGTCCAAGGTATGTATATTCTTGAACAGTTTCGAGAAGAGACTGACAGACAGTGATCGGCCCCGGAACAACCAGATCATTGAACATAACCTTAGTCTTGTCATAATTCATCCGGAGTCCGACACGCTGGGAAACATTATGAAGGTCATTGAGCATCTGTTGGAGTTCCTGCAGCGAACTTGCAATGATAACGATATCATCAGCAAAACGGAGGTGTGAAATAAGCTCACCATTTATGTTGATACCCTGTCCTTTCCAGTCAAGCGTTTTAAAGACATCTTCCAAAGCATTAGAAAACAGTTTCGGAGACAAAACATCGCCCTGTCTCACCCCTCGATGCAATTGGATCGGTCTTGTAGACGCACCTTGTAACTGGACAGACATAAACGCTGAGCTGTACAAGCATTTCAACACTTTGATGTATCGCCAATCTACTTGGCATCGCTGGAGGGACTCCAGAACAGCCCAGGTTTCGATGGAGTCAAACGCTTTCTCATAATCCACGAATGCAAGACACAGAGGCTGTTTGTACTCATTGGACTTCTGTACAATCTGCCTCAATGTGTGTATGTGGTCTATGGTGCTGTAGCCACTCCGAAACCCTGCCTGCTCCGGTGGCTGGAAATCATCGAGTCTTCGTGATAGACGGTTCGTGATGACCCTTGAAAACAACTTATAAATGTGACTAAGGAGCGAAATAGGACGATAGTTTTTTAAAAGAGTTTTGTCACCCTTTTTAAAAAACAAAACCACTATGCTTCTATTCCACGCCTTCGGAGTTCTCCCATTCTGAATAACAGAATCAAATAGCCTCTGTAGCTCCTTCAGTATTGGTATACCTCCAGCTTTTAGAAGCTCTGAGGTGATCCCGTCTTCACCAGGGGCTTTTCCATTTTTTAGTTGTTTCAGGGCCAACGCAATCTCATCCATACTTACCTCCGGAAGATCTTCAGTAAAGTGGCGGGCTAGCTTAGCTCGGGGGTCTTGGTCGCTGGCCTCAGGCTGAGGAACTTGCGACTCATATAGCTGACCGTAGAAGTCTGCTATCTCGGCGAGTATCTCGGGCTTTGTGCTAACAATTCTACTACTTGAGGTCTTAAGCTTAGTAATATTGCTTCTTCCAAGATTTTGGGTGAACACCTTGGTGCCTCTGTTTGCCTCTATAGCTTTCATGATATTTCGTGTATTGAGGCACCGAAGGTCTCGGCGTATCGATTTTTTGACCTTTTTGTTCATGGCTTGTTGTTCTGCCACATTAGAAAGAACATTTTCGCGCCTCTCTTTCATGAGTTGTAGAGTCTCGCCTGTGAATTTAGACTTTCTGCCAACAGATCTCCTTTCACAGAACCTGCCACCTTCTTCTCTGATGATTTTTGCCACGGTTTCAAAATCCTCGTCAATATCAATTGAAGGTTCCAAAGCTTCAAACCTGTTTTTAAGTTCCATCTGGAAACGTTCCGCGCCAGCGTTGGTCTGAAGCATTGTAGGCCGGAGCGTAGACTTCATCATTCGTTTTCTTTCTACCTTGTAATTTAAATTAAGAGTGCCCCGAACAAGTCTGTGATCACTTCCTGTGTTTAATCTGTTAATTACAGAGACATCCTTAAATATGTAGCGCTTATCTGTCATAATGAAGTCTATTTCATTTTTTGTTTTATTGTCTGGGCTTTTCCAAGTCCACTTCCTTTGAGGACTCTTCTTGAAAAACGAGTTCATCAGGTAAAAGCCCTTCATCTCAAGGAAATTTACTAGCATCTGGCCCCTGTGGTTTCTGGTACCATATCCATGCTGCCCTAAAACCGATTCAGAACCGCTCCGCATACCAACCTTCGCATTGAAGTCTCCCATGATAACGTTGAAGTGGGTCTTAGTGGTGTTGTTTAAGGCTGTACCAATGTCGTCATACATCATTTCGACTTCAGTATCCGAGTATGATGATGTTGGTGCGTATACTTGGATGACCTTCAATAAGTATCTTTTGGTCAGTCTTATTATAAGATACGCAACACGTGATGACACACTAGATATTTCGACAACGTTGTTAGTGACGATTCTGTTGACGAGGAATCCGATTTTTCCGATTTTTGACATTATTTTAAGCGGTCTCAAAATCAATACAAATATCAAGTCGCAATCTCATTAATCTATCCTAGTATACTAAGATTCTAAATGTGAAAAAGTATTTGTTTATTTTGTTCACTTGTTACCAATTAAAGTAAAGTAAGCGGTTGAATTTATCATATCGCTCACATGACATTTGACTTTCTTTTCGCTTAATTTTACTATCAAAACCAATTTTGACTGAATTCGTTTTAATGCACTCAGATAGTCCTTAATGTGATAGGATACTTTTAGTAATGAAAAATCAAAATTATTTCGAACAAATACACAAACAGAATTAAACATAGGTACACTAAAAAATAATCTAAAAACAATAACTATCCAAAACTAAAATTGCAGAGCTGAGTTTTATTAGGAACAGCTATTTACTGGAAAACAAAAGTTTAGTTTTGTTTAACTTTGCAGTTGAAACAGAAATCTGAGTTGTTTCTATAGTACCTAGGTGATTTTTTTAAACGGAAACCTAAAAACATAACATTTTTAGTTCTATTATAGTGTGCAGCTATATTGCGAAAAATATATTAAAAATTATTTTACATCTTGCGTTTAGAATGCTATTGTACCTACTTTTAAATACGAAAACGTAAAAAAGACAACCTTTTTGGTTCTTGTCACGTGCGACAAATGAACGAAAAATATATTTAAAAAAAAAAGTAATACATAGTAATTATTGATAATTTTACATCTTGCGTTTAGAATGCTATTGTACCTATATAGGTCTTTAAAGACAAAATCGCAGGAGTCCTTAAAAATAAGTGTATCAGTATTTCAATTTACATTTAACGCAATATTATAACAATTAAAAAAACGTACAAGTTGACATTATTTATAGTAATAATCATCAATTATTAATTATAGTAATCATCAGTTGTTAGGGCAAATAAACAATAACTATAATTTACCGTAAACTAAACGCCTCTTCAAAGTTACATCGTTAATTTGACATGGACATAAACAACAACAAATACTTTCTTTCATTTATTATGAAATTATGAAAAGGTAAAATCTATTTTTAGTTATAAACAACAACAAATACTTTCTTTCAATGGCGGAATTATAAAAAGGCAAAATCTATTTTTAGTTACCACAACGTCACGTCTTTCGTGTCTAATATTACTTTAGTTGTATCGTACGGCACATTAACTTTCCTATTATATGAAATCACGTTGATAATTACGCTAACAAGCTTATTAAACTGAACCGATGAAATTGTATTATACTTTATTAAAATATTATTTTTTGTGTGCACACCGACCGTATAAATACGAGGTTACATAATCCTGTTGATTTTCCTAACTGTATACAGTCATATCCCTTTCAGGCCCGTCAAAAACGATCGTGCACATATTTTTTTTTAATTCCCGCGCCTTTTCGAATCATCTTTGTAGAACGACACCCGCACCACACGATCGTGCACGAACTACGCTACCTATTAAAAAATAGTTTTCGCGCGTTTTGCTAGTCAGTTGGCATCGGTGACGTGACAAAGATGGCAGCGTTTTTCAACGATGGTAGCGGTAATCGTAAGTATCAATTTTTTGTGCAAAATTTAATGAAAACATTATGATGTTGTTATTATTTCGTAGTCATAATCTTTATTTACGCATTTATTAAGGTTTTACTGTAGGTACATAAAATTTTTCAATCAAAATTATACTTTGACACACTATAATCACGATCGTGATATATGGGTCTATCTCCACTTTAGAAGGTTTTAGTGAAGTACCGTTATTTGTTCAATTTCTAAACAATTATTTTGTTTTTGGCAGGAGTCGAACTAACCAGCGATTTAGTTTTACATCTACTTGGAGATGGCAACAATTCTGAGGTAGAAGGCTTAGATGAAGATGAAGATTTGTCTCTCCAAAGGTCTTCGAACCCGAATCCTGCGGATGAAATTCCTACTGCGCCATCCGCAATAGCAACTCCGCCTTTACGTCGAGCACGAACTACTGCCAATAAACGTTCGGAAGTCAGAAGAAGAATTTGGAAACAGATACCATTCAACCAAAAAGAGCATAACTATCTACCTCGAGCTCGTCCACTAACAATTCGAGGGCCCATAGAATATTTTAATGATTACTTTGATGATGACTTTTATGAACAATCTGCTTTATGTACCAATAATTACTACATGCGTCGCACAGGCCGTATTCTAAATACGAATCCTGCAGAACTAAAAAAGCTTGTAGGCATTCATTTGATCATGGGAGTTATCCCATACCCACGTTTGTTCATGTTTTGGCGAGATGGGATGCGACTAGACATGGTGGCGAACATCATGGCCAGAGAAAGATTTAAGACGTTGCGTACAGCTTTGCACGTCGTGGACAGTGACACAGCTCCACCAGGTAATAACACACTTTGGAAAGTCCAACCTATAATTGACCGGGTCAAACAAGCTTGTGACCGATTGGAAAGGCAGGCAGGTTTTTATTCTATTGACGAACAGATGCTCCCTTTTAGCGGCGTTTGTCCTCGCGGTCTACGACAGGTGATCAAAAGTAAGCCTCGTCCCCAAGGTCTAAAAATTTTCGTGGCCACAACTCGTGAAGGTCTTATGATAGACTTTGAAGTGTATAGAGGTGCTAACACTCCGTTTGGCGACAGAGCTTTGGGGGTTGGGGCGGCGGTGATCTTGCATCTCTCGAAATCAATTCCAAGAGGGAGCTGTATTTATTTTGACCGCTACTTTTCTTCGATACCTTTGCTTGAAAAGTTGAATATCATTGGACTGCACGGTACAGCGACGCTTATGATGAACCGAATACCAGAACGTAAAAACATCGATTTTAAACCTGATCGTCGAATGAAACGTGGTGAATCACAGCAATTCGTCTGTGACGATGTGGTTGTCGTTAAATGGATGGACAACAAGTCGGTGCTAGTGGCATCAAATTGCACTTCTGCAGACGACACCACTTTTGTTAAACGCTGGGACAAAAATTCAACAGGATTTATTGACGTTGCCGCACCAAAAACCATTGCCAATTACAACAAGCACATGGGTGGTGTGGACATCCTTGACCAATCTATGGAATACTACCGCACATTTATGAAAACAAGAAAATGGACGCTAAAGGTAATACTCCATTTTTTTGATTTAGCTGTATGTAATGCCTGGCGCCTGTACAAGATGGATTGTGCAGCAGCTGGAATCCCAAAAACCATGGACTTACTAGAATTTAGAATGCAAATAGCAGACGGACTTACCAACGCACCTGTTCGCCGAAGGAGGACTGCAAGTAGTGATGATGACCGAGATGAGGCCGTTGAAAATTTAGTGCCAAACGTGCCAAGATTTAGAAGATCCAATCAACCTTCTAAAGCTAAACGATATGATGGCTATGACCATCTCCCAAGTTTTGAGGGAATCGACAATCCTCGCTCATGTAGATTGGAAGGCTGTACCAGCCGATCTAAGATAAGATGTGAAAAGTGTGACGTATACCTGTGCCTTACGAGAAAACAAAACTGCTTTGCAACTTACCATAAAAATAAATAATAGATTTTAATAGTAATGAATGTGATTGACGCAACCATGAAGACTGATATAGCCAGATTAAGGGTTAAGACTAAGTAAATTGATTGTTTAATAGTCACAGATTAAGAAAGTGATTAAATATTTTAATAAAAACAATTTTTGTAATAATTATTATTAATGTTTTATTTACTATCAAGATAAAACCCAACAACTACACGATCGTGCATTAGTAAGGTTTAAACCCAAACGTCACGTTCGTGCAGGGGTAGTTACTGGCCCTGAGGGTGTTTTAGATTTTTTTTATTATTTTTTGCACAAGCCTTTCAATCATGTCAACACATCTTCCTAAATAAATCACAACAATTTAAAAAAAAAAAAATTGGGCTTGAAAGGGATATGAATGAAGCCTTAGACTTTTTTTTTTATATACACTAAAATTAGCCCTTGACGACAATCGCACCTGTAATGATGATGCAGTCTAAGATGTTAGCGGGCTAACCTGTTAGGGGTATGGTAAAACTACACTCCTAATTGGTTTCTACGTGACATCGAGCCGGAACGCTAAGTCGCTTGGCGACACGTCTTTGTCGGTAGGGTGGTAACTAGCCACGGCCGAAACCTTGCACCAAACCAGACACGAGCCGGGAATCGAACCCAGGACCTCCAACTTCATAATGCAACAGCGCGTGCACTGCGCTACGGAGGTCGTCAAACTTCAACGTCAACTTATATAAATTAATATTATAAAGTTTTCACTAAATCCTAAATCGATAAAATTGTAAAACTCTTTCTGGCTATAAAGCAAAGTTACCTCTATCTACTTTCCTGTTAAACATATTATACGTTTCGAACAACAAACTTTAAGCTATGGTATATTGGTAAAAGCAATGTTGTATAAATATGACTTCAACAGTGACTGGATTTATGCATTTCAATTAGATATTACGAAGTTAGTACCTCCTGCATTTAAACTACTGGCTTTTATCCAATAAACTTAAGAACTACTTGATTGACCATATTAGCGCTACACGTCAAGGCACTTGGAAACTAAAATTATATTTCTACGTGTTGGACGCCGATTTTTTTTTTTTATATGGTACAAGTTAGCCTTTGTCTACAAGCTCACCTTATGGTAAGTGATGATGCAGTCTAGGATGGTAGCCGGCGAACCTGTTAGAGATGGTAAACCTAAGCTCCTAATTGGTTACTACACGACATCGTGCCGGAACGCTAAATCGCTTATGTCGGGCCAGCTCTTATTCCTCAGGACTTCAGGAACTTTTTTGTATCAAATAGTTTATTGTATATCCAATATTTTTTTATAGGGATCGCGAGTGCCGCCCAGCTTTTCAGCCTCGCGAGAGACAAGGCAAAATATGCCATTCTGACTGCCAACCTTCACTAGTTGGAGAGGCACCTAAAGAAGAAGAAGAATAATTTTTTGCTTTTTAGTTCCTAGTTTCTAGTTTTGTAATAAAATTGGCTCAATAAAATATAATAAAGTTATTTCTAAGAAAAAGAATATTGAGGTTTATTATTTATTTCAGATAGCATATAACAAAAATTGTTATATGCCGCTTGAAGCATCGGCCCTTATATTTCCAAATAATCGTAAAACCCATAAGGATGGTAGTCTAGGGAAAATTTAACGTACTTCAGAAATTGCACGTGAATGAAATCGCGAGCAACAACCAACCAACAAACACAAACAACCACTTGAGTTTACCTATGCGTAGCGATATGTGACGCAGTGCGGCATAAATGCAGCGAGGCACGCTCCTTTTTCGATACTTTGTTAGCAAAATCAAGTCTACCTTAAAATACGAACTCAGTGAGCTAAAAATACGAGCAAATACTTAGGAATATCATCATCATCATCATCATCATATTACAGACAATTTTACAGTTCACTGATTAACATAACGTAACGTATTTTGTATTGAGTTCTTATTTGTACGGTCTTTGGCCGCTTGCGTCTACCAGGTTTCTACTATTAGTTTTGTTTCGTGGAAATTAAGGCCAAGACATATAAAACTAATAAGCTTATAAGCTGTGATAGCCTAGTGGTTAGGGCGTCAGCCTCCTAATCAGAGGTCGGCGGTTCGAATCCGGGCACGCACCTCTAACTTTTCGGAGTTATGTGCGTTTTAATAAAATTAAAATATCACTTGCTTCAACGGTGAAAGATATACATCGTGAGGAAACCTGCACGCCTGAGAGTTCTCCATAATGTTCTCAAAGGCGTGTGAAGTCTGCCAATCCGCACATGGCATGGTAGCGTGGTAGACTATGGCCAAACCCTTCTCATATTTAGACGAGACCCGTGCTCTGTAGTGAGCCGTAAATGGGTCATTATTCAAAGTAAGTATTTCATCATCATCATCATCATCATCATAGATGAATCCTAAGTATTTCATCATCATCATAATACAGACAATTTTACAGTTCACTGATTAACTTAACGTAACGTATTTTGTATTGAGCTCTTATTTGTACGGTATTGGGCCGCTTGCGCCTACCAGGTTTCTACTATTAGTTTTATTTCGTTGATATTAAGGCCAAGATATACAAAGCTTACGATTATATATATAGATTATAATATTCGGTGTCTATATAAACATTCAGTAGGGAAGTAAGGAGGGATCGATTTTAATACCCGGGCTAGCATCTCGAAAATTTCGGAGTTACGTGTACGTGTGTTTATTACGTGGTAGTATTTTTTTATGTATCTGAATTTTGAGTTAAATCTTTAAAAGGATATACAGCAGGATATATATATGTTTTAAGTTCAAAGTTTATATAAAACGTAAGTTTGTAGAAAAGCCCTACTATAGTGTAAAGGATTACGTAAATGATAAACAAGCATGGGTGTGAAATATTGCTCTAATAAGATAGCTCTTAATATAATTTTAAGTGGCATGTGAGATGGTGATACCAAAAATCAAATTTACGTGGCTAAGTTTGTTGTGGGCTTCTTCTTAGACCGGGGCGCGTTTAGAACCCTCATAGTTTTAAGTTTACGAATGTAGTTAAAACCATCAAATCACTACTATGTAAATTATTGACGCGTCAAAAGCGCCTTTTAAAGGACTATTTGAATAAAGATTATTTTGAATTTGAATTATAAAATGTTATTTTATACAATTTTCTACATTGTTGTGTGACAGAGTCATTAGCAACTTTAACGATAGTGAAAGTAAAGATAAATCATCTCATCTTGCTTTATTCACATTACAAATGCATCCGGTAATCGAAAAGTGTGTCGTGTAATCAAATTCTTAGTAGTTTTTACTTGTTCGAGATGATTGGTGAGTGTAGTGGTCTTAAGCGTTGTTTTCATTTAGTTGATAACTTACTTTACTTGCCAACTTGAGACTAAACCTATGAGGATTCCAAATGCGACCTGATCTAACAAAGAAACACAAACCCTTGTTGGGCTTTGGGTCCACAATAAGCTTTTCTTATCACATCTTATATTGCCAAACCGTTTCTGCATAACAAATGCGAATTAATTAAATGTTCAATATTCAGTAATATATTGGGTAGGTATAATATTCTAAATATATACATGAATATAATAAAAGATCTTCTTCTTTTTCTTGCCCTTATCCCACATTATGTGGGGTCGGCACAACACGTCTTCGACTCACTTCTATCAGCCGTCACCTCACTACCCGCACCTTTTACCCGCATATCCTCTTTTACACAATCCATCCATCTCTTCTTTGGTCTTCCTCTACTCTTTTGCCCTTCCACGTTCATATATATCATTCGTTTGGTGACATCATTTTCTATCGATATCATTGAGTACATTGTATGCCCCCAAAAGACAATACATGAGTTTATGAGATGCAGTTTATACCACACATGAAAATGATTTTCTAAATAAATAAAAACCGCCATTTATCCTACCAAAGTCATCTAAATTCTTATATCCATAAATTTATAGCATTAATTATATTTTCATTTAATTTTTAAACTTGATCATTTTTTTCCTACATTACTAATTTTAATTTTAATGCCCAATTTGCATAAATTTAAAAATATATATAAATATATAGCAGAATTATTATACCTTTCATTATTATTGCACTAATTTATTCTCTTTCTACGCAAAGCTTCCAATCCTTTACCCTAATATTTTAATTTCGGAAACCAATGTAATCTGAAACCGTCACGGACGGAAGATATGAAATATTTAAATAGATAGTGGAATTTATGTAAATGGGACATGACGGCACAAGAGAGCATTATGCCGTTTTCCGTTATGGCATACACGTCATTTTAAATTTCTATCAAAAAGCAATAAACTAACAGCATTTTACCTGTTCTTAAAAAATAAAAAGTAACACCAAAAATATAATAAATGAACGGTTAAAACTCTTAATAAAACTACTTATTTAGCTCTAACACAATATTATGCTCTCGAATAAAGGTAAAACTATTCTCTAAACAAAGAATAAGGTACGGTACGGAAATCTAATAACACACTTCTCTAAAACATCCATACAGATCCTGACAAAGAGTTTATACTAACAGGATGTTAGTAGCGGACCCTTATTAGAGTGAATGGGAAGAAATGAACCAACACGCTTAACCATATAGTATTTGCTCAGGTCAAACAATTTCTTAAAGGAATTTAAACTTTATCACCACTCGCCAAGGATCGTTAATGTTGAAACTGAATACATAGCTAATGTGGTAAACAGTATATAGGTTGGGTGAGGAAGCTGTATTTTCCAGTGAATAATTAATTCATAATGCAATATTATAATTGGTAATTATGAAATGCGAATATATGTTTTAAATAATATAAAACAGTTTTGGTGGTTATTGTTATTCCTTGAAATGTTCTGGTACTCACCTTTTACATTAACTGACTGATGATGATATCGATGATGAAACACAAAGAGTTTTTTTAATCAAATCAAATCAAAAATAGCCTCATTCATATAAACCTATTACAGGCATCTATGAATCGTTCATATACAATCTCATATTTTTCTTTATTTATATTCGTGAACTACACTCGCCAACTTAAAACTTAAGCTAAGAGGGTTCCAATCGCGCCCAGGTCTAAGAAGAAGCCCACAACAAACGGCTTTTTAACCGGGTTTTTTTTTAAATCACCATCTCACATATTCAATAATAAGTTTAAGTATCATGGAGATAGAGCAATTCACACCCAAGCTTTTTTATCGTTTAACAGATAATAGACAACATTTTAATGGATGAGACAAATTTCGATTTATAATGTCTTGTATATTAAGTCCCATACAATCAGCAAGAGTTTCCGATGTTTGTTTGTTGCAGAAGATAATCTGACAAAAATAACTATTTAAAAACTTATTATGAGTATTTTATGTATTATAAATGACAAATTTCTTCACTTGTTTTTCGGATGTTAAGCAAGAGTACATTGTCTTTTTAATTTGCAAGCTAAAGTAAAGGAACCCAATTTTTAAAAGAATTCTTACCTTTAACGGACACTTCGGCCACTCACAGCATATCTAGTATCTATTTAACGATATATAATATGATCTAGAGATAAAAACAACAATCTGTCGGAATTTTTGTTCAGCCAGTTAACCAATCTGACATCGAGCTACTAAGTTAAGGTTCCCAAATACCGCTTAATGCATGTTTAAGATCGATCTTGATCAGCTATTAATATAAGCTAATAAGCTAAAACAAAGCTGTTAGCTAATAAGCTAACAGCTTTGTTTTTATTCTTATAAATGCTTTTCTTAATTTTATCGTGCTTATCGTTTTTTTTTTGACAACCTCCGTGGCGCAGCGCTCGAGTTGTCGCATTATAAATGTTGGAGGTCCTGGGTTCGATACCCGGCTCGAGTTTGGTTTGGTGGGAGGCTTCGGCCGCGGCTAGTTAGCGCCCTACCGACAAAGACGTGTCAAGCGTTTTAGCGTTACGGCACGATAACGACAATTAGGAGTATGGGTTTACAATCACTTACCATCAGATGAGATTGCCGTCTAGGGATAACTTGTAATGGATAAAAAAAAGCTAGATGTCGGTTTTTTGATACGGGCTTTAGTTATTGAGGCTACAAAAATGTGGAAGTTTCTCATTTTTTGTGATCGCTAATAGATTTACCGCTTACGTTGATTTTGCCAGATACGCACCTCGATAAGAAATGATTCGTTGTAAAGTGCCAACGCGAAAGAGTTATAATTAATGGGTAGACTTGGCATTAGATAAAATCTTAATTTACAGCTTCAACAAGTTTCTAATATGTACGATCGAAGCTATAAGTAATTTACTAACATGTAAGTTGCATGCTCGACATATTTGTACGTATTTAATGGAAGATTTGAGTGAAAATAAGTATCTAGATTATTCTCTTAATAGACAAGGGACCAAGTCTTGTAATACCCTCTTAGTAGTCGATCAATCAAACATAGCACTGGTGAAAAAAAACACTTAATCCTACTAATATTATAAACGCGATGTTTGTTACTCTTTAACGTAAAAACTACTGAATGGATGTTTATGAAACTTTACAATAATATAGCTTATACATCAGAATAACACATCAGTTACAATTTATAAAGATATTGTGTAAATTGTGCAAAATATGACGATAAGTGTCAAGTGAGTAGGAAAAAATCTACCATCTGCCATAATGTAGTTCTTTTCTACGCCACGCTAATATAAGCTACTCGAAATACTTATTCTGCGCAGACAATGACGCGGGCACCAACTAGTATTAAAATATATCGATTTTATTATTTATATTAACATTCATAGACTTCACCCCAAAAGACACAGAAATGTAGTTGTTATCGATATTTGCATATTTGCGTCTTAAGCCTGCTCAGCACTGGTAGCAAGTTCACCCACCATCGAGGAAGTCACCTGAACGAGTAATACAGCCAAACTATCAGAACACATGGCATCTCAAACAAGCGATCTTTCCACCCTAGATACATCTAAAATTGGTTCAGCCGCTGTTTATTGTTGAGCTATTTATTCATCTTTCACTTTATATGAATCACATTATTGCACTATAAGGAATAATAAAACAAAGGAATTCTAACTCATTCAATACCATACAAATATGCACTTAAATTAAATGCGCAGTTTTACACCAGTAATAAAGCACTCAATCTAATGATATGTTACTACCCTAGAGTAGCTAGCTTAGTAGTAGCTTTATTCGCCTAAACATCAAGGGTGAAAAGCGAAAAGCACAAAAATCTTTTTTTTTTAAATAAAAATTAATGTTGATATTAAACTACTAATAAATATGTTATTTTGTTAGTTTCACACAGAATAGATATACATTTATTAATGTATTTATTTATTACGCATTATACACTTTAATTAACTAATTATCAACTTCAATTTTATATTAGTAGATATTGAAGCTTATAATTAACGGGGAATTAGTAATATAACTAACTTTTACACAAGAAATCCTGTCATGAAAAGTGTGGGATAGATTGATTGACGAAGCAAAATGTTATGCCAACTATTTCATTCATGACATAATATTATTAATCCATACAAGGAAGGACAAGGTTAATCATATTCAGTTTCCATATGGCAGTCTGGATTGGGACTCATTGTATTGTAGTATAGAGTTTATTCTTATAAATACTTTCCTTAACTTTATCGTTTTTTTTAATATAGACTCACCGATACATGAAGTTTGCCGCCCTAGACCTCTGTCAAGTTCAGTATGTAAGAACAATACATATAAAAATCTGTCAGGACACTCACATACACTAAACATTTAACGCATATATGCCAAATATACGTTTGAAAATACCCTTAATTACCCCTACCCTGTTTGCATATACTTGCAAACAGGGTATGCACTTGTTATAGCAGATTCTAATCTAGTAAGGTGTCAGCAAGAGGCATTTTTATTTCTTCTGCCGACTCTAGGAGTGGTATCTCATCGATTTATACCATACAATTGCAAATATAAGCATACGTATTCGTAATTCAGTATTGAAGCCTCATAGAAGGCTAACACGCTCTGAACGGATGATATAATGCGGTCAGCTTTTTCTTAGGACTTGCACAGATGGAAAATTCTTTTGGTTTTTTCAAATATTTTTTTCTTTTGTCACGTAATTCGCTTAACAATACCTTATTATAAGAACTTGATCTAAAATTAAACAAAATATTAAGTAAATTGTTGTCACCCAACTCGCTTGACAATACCTTATTACAAGAACTTGATCTAAAGTTAAACAAAATAGTAGGTAGATTGTTGTCACTAAATTCGCTTGACAATACCTTAATACAAGAACTTGATCTAAAGGTAAACAAAATAGCAAATAAATTGTTGTCATTCAACTAGCTTGACAATACCTTACTACAATAACCTGATCGAAAATTAAAAAAATTGTAAGTAAATTGTTGTCACTCAACTCGCTTGATAATACCTTATTACAAGAACTTGATCTAAAGGCAAGGAACGCCCTTACACTTGTAAAACGATTTGTAATGTATCTACTGTTATAGGCTGTAATATGATTTGAAATAAGAACATCCGAAAACAATTTTGCTCATTCTAATACTATTAATAATAGCAACCCTTATGCGGCCTTGAAAGCCCTTATCTCTATCTACGTTATATTGAGGTGGCGCAACGCAGGAGTATTGCTGTCTTTGATTTCAGTGCTCTTACATTCATTCGCTACACTGAATATTCTAGAATCAACACTCAAAATCCTTCTTACTTTTAAGGGCTACTATAAATAAACTACTATTTACTGCCTCATTCACCTTTTGCTTAACTTGATTGAATTAGTAGTTCCAATTCCAAGGTCGGCTCAAAAATCAATCTGTTTTTAGTATTACGTAATTCTCAGTATTTGGCGTTTCCAACCCTCTTCGTTTTAGTTATTAACACTATCCTGTGATACTCATTCTAAACTTTTAATCGCTGTATCATTTAAAATGTAACAGATTTAACTGCATTAAGGAAAGTTTTGTGTGACAGATCATAATATAGGTGTCCAAAACGACATTCACGCTTGATTTTTTAGTATAGAGAAGCGTAAATTTATCCGTTTAGGTACTACTACTTTAACTGAAAGCCTAGATAATTCAGATTTAAGGTTTCCCAGTGTCTTATAGTCTGAACAGAACCTAACGGAAGCCGTAAATGGCACCCTCTGAAATCAATGCTCCGACGTGCAATATAACATATTACTTCGGATGCTTGGACTTTGACCGAATATGGAGTAATAGAGCTTCAAGCTTAGCTTAGCGTTGAAGAAATAAAAAAAGGCAAACTTGATTCATTCTGAGACCCCATCCTAATATTAATGATAGTAAGACTGTATATACAAACATACTACGTCGACCCATTGCCGGCTCACTATAGAGCACGGGTCTCCTCTCAATATGTGAAGGGTTTTACATAGCCCATGTGCTGATGTAGACTTCACATACCTTTGAGAACATTATGGAGAACTCTCAGGCATGTACGATGTTTTCGTTCATCGTTCACACGAATGATAATTGCTTTAAAACGCACATAACTTCGAAAAGTTAGTGAAATCCCGATCTCTGATTAGAGGCGGACGTCCTAACCACTATCACAGCTTCTTAGCCTAATATTGCCCTACTATTGGCCAGAGGTCTCTCTATGTTTGTGAGCATATACAATCCAAGCCGCTCCAATGCAACATGGCCTGTTTTAACATATGGTGTGGTTTTAATCATATGTTAGTAATGAGGCCGGGTCCAACGGTTTAACATGCCGATGGACCATGGGTTTTATATAAATTCCATACCCCTAACAGGTTACCCCGCTTCTTATACTGCATTATCACTTGGCACTAAGTGAGATTGCAATCTACAGTTATTTTACTGTACAACAATAGTTAACTTCTAGTACAGTAAAAAGAAAAACAGTGGCTGTTTGTTTTGTTGTTTTTATATATGTTACGTCCCATATTACGTATATTACAATAACTTTGTATAAATAAATAAATTAAATAAAAACAAACTAGACACAAAAGTGCACGTAAATATGACAACTCCATACATTTGACCACAGATTTGCTAAATCTGTCATCAAATTTCAGATTTCAAGTTGGTATTTAAATTTTTTAACAGAAAAATCCAACACGTCAGAATTCTTAGCCCAACCCGGAAATCGAATACAAGTGACCAGAAATCCTCGTGACCCCTGAGGATAATAAAATATAATATTAAACAGATTTATGCTTTTAATTATTTTACTAACGCAACCCTGTCTTAGAAACAAGGAAGGTGGTCACCATCTAATGGGGAAGAGCGATGTTTCAAAGCTAATGGCCGACAAATCATTGACATTCAAATTAATAAAACCATATTCGTGACTGCTTACTAACAAATACTCGCACTTGTTGGTCGATAAATAACAATTGCCACGCAATTCTCTAACTGACAGATGTTTTTTTTCCCTTATTGCAATAAATTATTCATATCTTTTTATTTATATCATCATGATCAACCCATTGCCGGCTCACTACAGAGCACGGGTCTCCTCTCATCTATGAATCTATGAGAGGAGTTTGGCCATAATCCACCACGCTGGCCATGTGCGGATTGGCAGACTTCACACGCCTTTGCGAACATTATGGAGAACTCTCAGGCGTGCAGGTTTCCTCACGATGTTTTCCTTCACCGTTGAATTAAGTGATATTTTAATTGCTTTAAAACGCACATAACTCCGAAAAGTTAGAGGTGCGTGCCCGGATTCGAACCGCCGAACTCTGATTAGGAGGCTGACGCCCTAACCACTAGGCTGTCACCGCTTCAATTATATTTATATACGTAGATATAATTACACCTCATAGTGAAGCTTAATGCCTTAAGTAAGGTATATTGGCCTAGAAGATGATGGAGATACCTTATCACTCTCGATTTCGATCGGGTATAATGTAGGTAATGGGGAAAACGGAAGCCGGAAAGGCTTTAACGAGAGCTTTTGGAACGACGCAAAGCTTGGTAAATGTCCGTAGAAAGTCAGGTACTCAAGCGTATAAATCTTCAGGAAAAAAAAGAAAGAACCAAAGTCAAAAGTATTATATAAGTAAAATCCCAAAAACATTTCTTGGGGTATATTTATACTGGCGACTTGCAAAAACAAGCAAATGAACGAATGAATGGATACACTTTTATTGTACACTATAAAAGTACATAGAAAAACAAATACAAAATAATTTACAATTTGGCGGCCTTATGGCTACATAGCGATCCCTTCCACTCAACCAAAAGCGTAATAGATATAATAAGTACTCATACCAATACAAATATATTTCTTTTTACAAATATAAAATATGATATATTTTATCTAAATGAAAATGTGATTAATAACGGATCTTAAATACATTTCTGGATATTAATAATCCTCACGTATCCATCCATCATCACACCCGCCTTTCGATGAAACTGGTGGGCCTACGCTCTTAGTAGACAGAGATTCAGCATACAAATATAGTGAACTTCACTTTACTATTAATGCCCCAGTCGCCTTTCTGATTTTCTTATTGAGCGTGGAAACGTGCATAACGCTTGTATAAACACTTTGCGCGCAAAGAACATAATATCGTAATTGTTGACGTAAACTCTATTCTTCAGAGGACTGATGAGAAAATTTAAGAGAGTATTATAGGATGCCCGGATTGTTTTAAAGGCTTTAATTACGTATTTTGGACATTAGCGTGACTTTATATAGCCTAAAAAACACATCAACAATTGGGCTATCAAAACAAAACAAAAAATAGAAACGCAAGGATTAGCGAATCGAAACATAAAACCAACAAACACATCATTACATGGATTTGGTTCTTATTGGATTCTTGGATTAGTAGTATCTAGTAGTAATAGTCTTATTTTGGTTCTTGGATTGGATTCGATTTAAAGCAAAATTAAGTACTCTTTCCTATGTCCTTTGAAATGATCTATAGCCTACCGCAATAACTAAAAATGTATTTTAACTATCAGTTTCAGGTTAACAACGAAAAAACTAAAATAGTATACAACTTCGCAGCAAAATCATAAAACTATTTTATCATTGTTAAATTATATGCTGAGCCGAAAAACGTTTTCCACTGCCGGGATTAATGACGAACAATTTTCATCGCCGGTTGCCAGTTTCAAATGAGCGCTTGGAGGGAGAGAGTGTCTCGCCTCTCGCCTCTGACATCGCGGAACGTAAACAAACGAAATAAAATAACGAGTGATTCGGCTTAGAGTGTAAACTCAGTAACTATATTTTAAATACTGACGCAGATTTTATTACCAGATATATTACGTGAATTATTTAAGAGACGAAACATACAAACCCATATCCAAAAAAACTATTAATTCATACAAGGTTTTTTTTTGTCCACTGTTACATTTAATTTTGAGTTACAAAGTTAACACTCTAAACCCCAAATTAAATTTTAGTTATTTGACGTGCTATTTCTAAAATTCCAAGATGTTTTAAAGCTCGTATTAAATTCCACAGTGACATTTAAGTGTTGTTTGAATTATGTTTGTGTGTCGTACTTTATTTGGGTGACCCTAAAAGGATTTTTCATCACGTACACTGAATATTTCAACGCAATTGACTGCGAGGTTTGACGGTATGTAGAATCGTGTTGTGTTATAGTTTTGTTGTTTGTATGAGTAATGCTATAAATTTTATATGTGCGTGAACAGATACCCGTTTGTTTTGATTTCACCGGAATTTTCGATTGGATTATAATTAATGTTTAATTTCCTACATGATACTTACCCGTACGTTCGCGGAATGTAATTGTTTGTGGAACTGTTAAAATTGTTGCAATTGTGTAATTTTTTGTCGTTAGATAGTACACGTGTATTTAGGTTTACTCAGACATTTACTTTGGGTTTAAATATTTTGTTCCCAAAGATTGCCAAGGAGGCCCAATTACTAAGCGACCGCTGTGTCCTTCTATCCGTCCGTCTATCTGTCTGTCACGAAATCTAATAGCAAAGGTTGTTATTTTCACAGAGTGTATTACTATTGCCGCTATAACCATAACTAATATGATTACAAATGAAATTGTAATAAAAGGAACTGACTAAGGAAGGAATATATATAGAGTGCTTATTTGGAAAGACGTTAAAATATAAAAGTACATGTTACAAATCATACTTTTATTATCATGATCAACCCATTACCGGCTCACTATAGAGCACGGGTCTCCTCTCAAAATGAGAAGGGTTTGTCCATAGTCCACCATGCTGGCCATGTGCGGATTGGCAGACTTCACACGCCTTTAAGAACATTATGGAGAACTCTCAGGCGTGCAGGTTTCCTCACGATGTTTACCTTCACCGTTGAAGCAAGTAATATTTTAATTTTTTTTAAGCGCACATAACTCTGAAAAGTTAGAGGTGCGTGCCCGGATTCGAACCGCTGACCTCTGATTAGGAGGCTGACGCCCTAACCACTAGGCTATCACCGCTTCAACTATTAATACTTTTATAGTCTGACCAATAATCCTTTTGCTTAGCATAAGAAGGTAGGAATCCACGACCGTTAGTATTTAAGTAGGTGTTTTAACCGACCTAATATTTAAGTACGTACTTTGTAGTTATTTATATCGTTTCCCGATAATTCTATAGCAGAACTTGCATCATGATTACTATCACTGCCTTACGTAGTGAATTCAAGTTTTCAGGAATACATTTTCGTCGGGTGATTAGTTCAGTTATTTAAGTGTAGTTAAATATGTGCGTAATCATTGACGGTTATGATGCATATTGATGCTGTAACTACATGAGTATCTAAATACATTACAAAAAGATATCAAGAAATCAGTGGAACTCGCAAACGAATGGTTCCGTATCGTTCCGTAAAACACTACATTATTAAGATCGACTTAAAACATATCTTTATATGTGTGAATTGCTCTATCTCCATAGGTACTATAATTTATTATTGATAATTTGAGATGGTGATAACCTGCTGAGTTTGTTGTGGGCTTCTTCTTAGACCAGATCGCGTTTGGAACCTTCATAGTTTTAATTTTAAGTTTACGAATGTAGTTATCACCATTAAATCACTACTATGTAAATTATTGACGCGTCAAAAGTGCCTTTTAAAGGACTATTTTAATAAAGATTATTTGAATTTGAATTTGAGTTTATAGTGATGGTGATGACGAATAAGTAACCTACCTATATTTAGATTCACCACTTCGTTCCGCTTATTGCAGGTCGTAGAAAACCACTAGGAAAAACTCACCGTACTTTAACTAAAGCAACAGTTTTTACTTCATACTACGTTGTAGATTAATGTTTATTAATTTGATTAAAAAATTAAAGAGCTAACATGTCTTGTGAAGATCTAAATTTGGACTTCCATCTTTTCGCTTTTTTACATTTACATACTAGTGATTTGATGGTGATAACTACATTCGTAAACTTAAAACTAAAGCTATGAGGGTTCCATCAATCTGTTAGCGGTCCACTACATAGCGTGGGACTCTTCTCACCATAAGAATTCTGTGGCCGTTCACCACACTAGTCAAGTGCAATTTGATAGATTTCACACGCTTTTGATTATGGAAAACTCTGAGGCATGCATGCTTGCTTACGAAGATTTTCTGTACCAAATTAATCAAAAACGCACCTTACTTGGTTATACCCTTTTTTAAAGCTGGGAAATGCGACGACCAGACTGGCGATCAGAATACGATGCAATGTTACTTCGCATCGCCTGAAGGTTGGGTCACGGGAACGCTCGGGCACTCGTCCTCAACAAATTGATTTACCCCTACTTATTGATAAAAGGCAAACGGCTTATTTCTTATATATAGAATAAGAACTATCCACTCAACGTCCTAGCTTTTGAGATTACTGTTACTTTCAATCTATTATAAGTTTAGAGTTGCAGTGAACTGCATGTGAAAAAAAAATTGCATTAAACCTATATAGTTAACCCAGCTGAACTAAACTTATTTCAAATTGAAGTAAGCAGCAATTATTTATTAACCACTCAACTTCATCCGCGTAGATTTGGGGTTTTTAAAACTCTTGTGAAATATGCAAAGTTTTTTATATTTCCGTTAACGCTCCATTTCCCAATATATAAATCGAATATAGAGGAAGTTTGCTTTATGAAAACAAATTGGCTCAATAGGTCCGGCTTTAACAAACATACTCACATACACACACAAAATTTCGCATTTATAATATGTATTAGTGTGATTTGACTCTTTTACCAGGTATCGTATTCGTCAAGTAATCTGTATGCGGTAAAATAATTTTAACCTGGCTAAGAAAATGTTCATGTTGGACAAACAAAGAATCAAATATTTGGTCATAAATCTAAGCTTATTAAAACGATCATAATCAAAGTATATTGTTTTGAATAAATATAAATAATAAAATATAAATAAATATAATAAAATGATATAAAGATTTTTACAAAAGTAAGATCACGTTTATTACATGTAATGATTGTTTTTGATAAAACATTCACGAAGCGTATAGGGCAAGGCCCTGAAAAATACCTTTACTTTTCTTTTCTCTGTCCATCTTATTTTCCCTTTAATAAATAATTCAAGAATGGATTGATGGCCGGGAAAGTTTTTGTAACTTACTTTATCCAGGATGATATTGGTCTCCAAGTAGATATTTCTTTTATTTTGTTACATTTTAGACGTATTGAGTTTCGAGTTTATTGTACTATACAAAGTAGTAGTACGTTATATATACCATGTCCCGAACAGAGGATCACCGAAAACACCCCGCATTTGGCTTACTATGAATTAAAAAAACTGAAAGTACAAGTTCCTTGCATGATTATCATAAACAGATGCTAAAATGTTGAAATTATAGATAATATTGAAACTAGAATGGCGATGAAAATAAATGAAAATATATTGAAACTCATGCT
Source organism: Lasiommata megera (assembly GCA_928268935.1). Lineage (NCBI taxonomy): Eukaryota > Metazoa > Arthropoda > Insecta > Lepidoptera > Nymphalidae > Lasiommata > Lasiommata megera. The sequence continues at coordinate 9,396,226 of OV743325.1, read as the reverse complement.
CTCTTAAACTTCATATCTTATAAAAATTGTAATAACATACGCCTAATAATTGAGGTATACTATGTTACTTTATACAAATAAATTACATTAATGGTAACATGTAACATTGAAGTTATGGCAATACAGTATGTTTTATGTACCTGTTAAAACATCATCGTGATCAACCTATGCCGACTCACTACAGAGCACGGGTCTCCTCTCAATATGAGAAGGGTTTGGCCATAGTCCACCACGCTGGCCATGTGCGGACTGGCAGACTTCACACGCCTTTATACATGCATTATGAAGAACTCTCAGGCCTATTATATAACGTGTGTTAAATAAGTATATTCCATTTTAAAGTTCATGACCGTGTTTCTAGCGGTTCAGTGCGAATCGCTTGATGTTGCTAATCGGCTTTGCCAGATGCAGCTCGTTGAGCAATGCCCGTTCTTATACAGCTTTCACCATTTGTGACTTTTCATCATGGACACGACCATTTTGATAAACTTTCTGGTGCAGTAGAGACCCCTGTGGTCTTTTTAGTGGAATCGTTGACGTGGAATTGACGTCCTCCGTGGCGCAGTGCGTGCGCTGTCGCGTTATTAAGTTTGGAGGTCCTGGGTTCGACTCGCGGCTCGAGTCCGGTCAGGCTGGAGGCTTCGGCTGTTGCTAGTTACCACCACACCAGGTGACATCGTCGGTGAGGCTGTCAAGGGCAAACTTACTACAAGTATAAAAAAGCTATATCTAGAGTAGGTTCAATTCGGGAATTCACAATTTCTGTTCTTTTTTTGGTCCAGTCTGGTGGGAGGCTTTAGCCGTGGCTAGTTAAACCTCCCCTCCCCCCCTATCCACAAAGACATGCCGCCAAGTGATTGAGCATTCCGGTACAAACCGAGTTAAGAATCTAGAGGATAAGAGTTTATATTACTGGCTGTATTTTTACCGCCACGTTACAGATTCATATACCAGATCTCCAATAGGTGAAAGACATTTTTTTTTCGGACTGACTATTAGCTGTGCTAACCCTATTGGTTGCGACAGGGTAACCGGGCTGTTTGGCTTGCTTCGGAAAGAAGCTCTACCAGAAGAAATTTTGAGCCCTCGGGCTCGAACAAACTAAGGTCTGCCTAAGGGCGCCTCCTGTGAGACCAAACCTCAGCTTAGGCGACGTTTGGGGATTGGACGTATAAATATTAAAATGCTGATGATACAATTATAGAGCACACTAACTAGAATAATATAATATAACTAATCATATAACATACTAGAGACTGTAACAAAATATAATGATATAAGGCGTTAAAAAAATACACAAGTACCAAAGGCATGATAATAAAAATTTAAATAAAAAATATTTGCATGTAAGTAAGTATTCAATGACACCCGAGCATGGTAATAACACCTCTTAACAATAGACAAGCTTAATGATGAGAATATTTTTTTGCCGCTCGTGATATTGAACTGAACACGTGAACGACATAACATGAGCCATATTAGTAAATATGAATTGATTCATTATTGTTCTTCGGTGGTGATATTTCAATATTTTATTAACTTATAGGCAGGTTTCCTTTTCACTCACACAATGGACCTAACAACCTCCGTGGCGCAGTGCGTGCGCTGTCGCATTGTAAAGTTGGAGGTACTAGGTTCGATTCTTGGCTCGAGTCTGGAGGGGCTTCGGCCGTGGCTAGTTACCACCCTACCGACAAAGACATGTCGCCAAGCGATTTAGCGCTTATGTCACGTAGAAGTCAATTAGGAGCGTGGGCCTACCATACTCCTAACAGGTTAGCCCGCTACCATCCTAACAGCATCATCACTTACCGCTATGTGAGATAGCCGTCAAGGGCTAACTTGTAGTGTATAAAAAAAAACAAACCAAAACCTTCTGTGGGTGATATTAAAAATCGTACCATTTTAGTCTTACGCTCCTTCAGGTGCGCTGCCCACAAATGTGTCTGGGCGGAGAAGAAGATTCCCTTCATAATACTGCACTCTTAAAGTTAGCCTTCGAAGGAAGAAAGTAACCCTCTTGCGTTGCAACAACATTCACACATTTAGTTAGCGATAAAACTGGGTTGCTATTTTCAAAAACTGGTTTGTACTCGTCAGCAAATCAATCCAGTTGGTTCTCTCTCGCTCCTCGTCTACCATCCAATTACCAATACCAACAGCAACGCTTTGGGCTTTCGTTATATCTGCGTAGGTGTGTACTGAACTTTTCATTTTAATACATTTCATTTCATTTATTTACTTGTTGCGAATACATCCAAACATTTCTGGCATACAACAATAGAACGCACTAAAATAATTATCTAAAGGTAAATATATACATATCTAGTATTATGTCATCATTTTTTAATTCTATAATACTAATTACAAAAATAAAAAATATACAGAGTAAATTTAGAATATATACAGAGTTTATTTATCAATCATCATGATCAACCTATTGCCGGCTCACTACAGAGCACGGGTCTCCTCTCAATATGAGAAGGGTTTGGCCATGCACCATGCTGGCCATGTGCGGATTGGCAGACTTCACACGCCTTTGAGAATATTACGGAGAACTCTCAGGCATGCAGGTTTCCTCACGATGTTTTCCTTCACCGTTGAAGCAAGTGATATTTTTATAGCTTAAAAACGCACGTAACTCCGAAAAGTTAGAGGTGTGTGCCCGGAATCGAACCTCCGACCTCTGATTATTAGGCGGAAGTCCTACCCACTAGGCTATCACCTCTTATTTATCATCAAACGACGCCAATGTTTGTTGTACTGTTAGTAAACATAACATAATGTATGGAACAATAACTCTTTATCTGACATTATATGTTATTATATAAGAACAAACCTAATAAACAGACGGAGATATTTGAATGAAAAGGATCAAAAATGCAATACAATACCAGTTAAATATACTATATCTAAACCAAGTATAAAAATAGAAATTGCTATACTTGCAAAAATGGTAAAAATGGTATGGTAAAAATCCATAGTTTAATATTCTTCCTTTTACACGTGTATGAACTGTTCGATTTAAATAACAATACGGGTATCTAGTATACCTCTAACAATGTGAAGACATCCAGGTCTTAGAAATATACAAAAGGATTTTTATTCTTGTTATAGTGCGATATAAAGGTATTTACAGCTAACAGGAAATACAAAATTCTGTACGTTGCAATATATTCTTGGCAATGCTTGCTCCCTAATACCTATAAATTTTTCTTGTTCTTTCTGACAGGGAGCTTGATGCTTTTTTTTCCTTCTTGTGTTTTTGTATTTATACCAGGCGATGTCTTCCCTGGCGTAGCGCTGTGGTGTTATAAGTGGGAGGTCCCAAGTTCGTTGCCTGGCAGGGTTAATTTGGTAATTTCTAATTTATGAATTATCTCTGGTCTGGTATAGTAGGAGGCTATGGCCGTGGCTAGTTACAACAATATGAAAATTTCTTTAGCATGTCTCTTACACTCTTATAAAAAGAGTATGGACCAAAAAGCCATACTTACTGAATTTCATATAATCTTCGTCATTATCAACTTATTACCGGTCCTCTACAGCGGTACGATATTATCCTTCATTGAGTATGTATATATAAAAAAGGTAAGGTAAAGTGTTGTCCTACATTCCAATATTCATCCTTATCTACATATAAATATTCCACCCTTAAGGTATGGAAATTGTCCCGACGGAAAGGTGACCTATTCACACACGTAGGGTTGCCACTCTGCAAAATAATCTATCTCATAGGACTCCTAAGAAGGTATATATTAGTCGTTTTATTTAATATTCGTCTTCTTCATCACCTGGAGCTTATTTATGTTTTACAGCCTCCTAAATCATAGGGACTTACTCCCTATGATTTAGAGTATAGACTTAACATGCCAGCGCGTTGTGTTGCTTTCCAGAACGTGGCGGTGGATAGCAAAGATTTCAAATTCAAATTCAATTTTTTTTTATTCAAATAGTCCTTACAAGGCACTTTTGACGCGTCAATAATTTATATAGTAGTGATTTAATGGTGATAACTACATTCGTAAACTTAAAACTAAAGCTATGAGGATTCCAAACGCGCCCTGGTCTAAGAAGAAGCCCACAACAAACTTAACCGAGGTTTTTTTGTTATCACCATCTCACAAACCCAATTATAAATAGTACCTATGGAGATAGAGCAATTCAGACCCAAGCTATTTTATCGTTTATATAATCCTCAATATAATAATATGATTTTTCTATTAAGCTTTCCTAACTCCGGGCTGATTATCTTTTTTATTCCAATAATTGAATCCAATGTTTCGTGATCAATAATCGAATGAAACAGTTAATGCAATGCACTGTTTTGAAGCCTTTGATTGTTTGATTAAATTACGAATTAATTTTACCACTCAGTCTGGAAAGTTCTTCGGCAACAAATTCATTGATGGCCCAAACCCAATTTGCCCGTTCCTTAGTAATATGGATTAACAAAGGCAATTTCAAGACGCTTACGGCCTATCCAAATGGAAAATCAATCGAGATTATCTTTGAATCTAGAATTTGGGATTCACGAAATAACGGAACTGTTCTTGAATTTACATTACCGAATCCAAGTCGGTACTGCATTAGTGCAGTTCTGATATTTATTGCTGGATTAGTGAGGCTTACTTGCATAGAGACTGCAGGCGAATATATATTCGTTTGCGTACGTACTTTACGATCAGTTCCCGGTTACCCTACTTTTGGATCTGTACAAATAAACTTTGCATAACGTCGGGAGACATATGCAGTATTTTGTTATGCTCTGATATTTAATGTCAGTTGTCAACTTGTCAAAGCGTGACAAAAATCATTAAATAAAAGTATGTCCAACTATCTTACCTATCGCTCGCTCACAGAATATTAAAGTACAAACAAAACCTACATTTTAACCGTGTTATAAAGTACAAGGCAAGTTCCAAATAGGGCGTTGTCCCCACTAACAACTAAAACACACGAACTTTCATCACTAGATCGAAGCATATATATATATATAGAAAGAAATAAAATAATACAAAAAAACCGTCTCAAAAAGCCTCTGAAAGAAAGAATTTTACTTGATTTTTGGACAGAAGAAATATCATCGCCTGTCTTAAAATAAGATAAAAATGTGAAGGAAAGTAATTAGTTACCTTAAAAAAAATTATTGATCACGTATTTCCTTTATGAATGTTGTTTAATAAAAGCAAAACGATTATAAAAGCATAATTGGAATACTTATTGTAATTTATGAAATGAAAGGATTAAACTCAATTCCTAAAGGAATTAATTGTACCATTCTGTACCACTGTACAGGCAATTTGGACTGTGGTTACTTTTAGGCCGAGACTCCGAATTGGTTACACGAAACCCTTGCGCCCGTCAAGAGGTACTCATAATGCCAACAACTTGGCGTTCTTAAATATGGGCTCAATATAATTTTAAATCATGAACTTTTATTTTACTCCCGTTTTTGCATAGGTGCTTCATTATTTTACATTCAAAGTCATTAAGCAATTTGACTAAAGAAAGTTACGAACTATCTTCCTTTTTATAAGTTTCCAATTTCTAGATGACTTACGGCTCAGAAACGTGGTCTTATGGGCCTCATAAGTAGGAGAGTGCTACGCTAGGAGTGACGAGATCCGTAGAAGAAACAGAGTTACTGGCACATATTTCGGAGAACTGATGGACGGCGAGGTTCCATGGTGCAGGAATAGCGACCCCACACCGTACCGTTGGTCGACCCCCAACTGGGTGGACAGACGACATCAAACGAGTCGCAGTTAGCAGCTGGAATCAAGCGGCCCAAGACTTTAGAACTGCCAACAAAAGGATGTATGTTGATGATAATGTTGAATATGATTAATTTCTAGAATAAGATCTGGTTAACATTAAGTTACTATATTGTGTACCAGCACATCTCAATAACAACATTGTAGGAAGGTGGAGGAAAAGGCATGTTCTTTTAATAAAATATTTAAAGTAAATCCTATTAAACCACTTAGGAATTCTAGATACAAACTGTATATTCATCGACTAATCAAGGACCCTGACTGATGATGTACAGGTCAAGTACTCTAAGCTGTCACTGTCAAACGTGTTTCAATGACTTCAATTACATAAACATTGCATAATTAGTTGCGTTATCGGAACTGGATTGAATAAGTGTGGATAAGTGATATCAACAGCAAGAATACTAGACATATTCAAGATAAATAAAATCGATTATATTTAAGTGTACAAGTCTAGAGACACGACCTAAAGGACCCAAGAATAGGCATTTAGAACTTTTCCTAAGAAGACTAAATAATATAAATATAAAGCAATTGACATATTCTCCATTAAAAACAAACGACTTAAGACAAAGCACAACATTGAAAAGAGATAACAAACAAGAGAAACTGTTTTTGATGTCATTTTATAGTGTCATCATCGTGATTACAGCAGGACGAATCTGTTAACAACGGTTCTTTAACCAAAACCAACGCATCGAATAAACGTTTTTATTGCATAAATTAAACTTATAATCATTAATCTATCTTTACCCAGTTTTGAAATGATTTTCTTTACAAGACCACGGCCTAGAAAAGTCCCCCAGAGCATGTTTAGGTGTATTAGGTGTTACTTATAACAAAAAGAAAGGCGTAAATCTCATTGAAGGTTTTGTTTTAAATTCTATATCTATAGGCGGAGGGTCTTTATTATTTTGTGGTTTGATATTGAATTTTATACTGGGGGCTTGTTCGGTGGCTGAATTCAAAGTAAGTACTCGCATAGCAATGGCTCTAAATCAATGTTCATTGTCGTATCTAAATCAATAAGGCCGATATCGCTTAGATAGTGGTGCGCGCTCAATTTCTCTTTTTGAATTATGTTAAGATTTGATGACTGGGGAACAGCGATACGAATTTCCAGCATTATACGAATTTCAATTTCATTATTTAGTGTAATTTTTATATCTCGGAACTTTTTTGTATAATTGAATATTAGTTAACAGTGAAAAGCGTAAGGTGAGGGTAACTGCCTTACCTTACACTTTTCGTATTATTCAGCCTCAGTACTTTTTAATTTATTTTTAAAAGAAGCTGTGATAGTGGTTAGGACATCCGCCTCTTAATCAGAGGTCGTGGGTTCGAACCTCTAACTTTTCGGAGTTATGTGCGTTTTTAAGCAATTAAAATATCACTTGCTTCAACGGTAAAGGCAAAAATCGTGAGGAAACCTGCATGCCTGAGAGTTCTCCATAATGTTCTCAAAGGCGTGTGAAGTCCGTCAATCCGCACATGGCCAGCGTGGTGAACTACTGTTGTGACTTGTGCTCTGTAGTGAGCCGATAATGGGTTGATCATGATGATATTTTTTTTTGTTTTATTTACAATTCATAATTTTGTAAGATATGATAATCCTTATCTAAATAAATTGGTTCGGTGTTCTACATCGAAATCACTTGTTGTTGCTTATTCTAATATAATATTTTAATACTTTTTAACTTCTGTAGGTACATATATTTATTATATTTATGTATCATAGATGCGAATGTTAAATACGCTAACAGAGTAAGTAGGTTAACTACTACTACTATTAAAAGATAAAATTTACAAAGAAAGTATCAATAGAATAATAAAGGCTATTTCAAATATATTTAGACTTACTACGAGTAAGTAAGATCGGACACTGCACCACAATTTTTAAAATAATTTGAATAAGCATCTTCTGAGATTGAATAATGTTGTTGCAAGGTACCTTATAACTAGAGCTTCAAAGTTCATAATTGCTCGTCAAGGGAACTACATAAGTTGTAGATATACACCCACATTAACAAGCTATTTTTTAGAAATTCCTATCATTTCATTCTTGTTGTTTATGATTCCAAGTAAAAAACTTCTTGGAATACGAGGTATAAATTTTGTCTTTCGTCGCGGAGACGGTCAAGATATACCAAGAGACAAAACTCAGTGACAAATTATAAGCAGCTAGTATTCTGGACTGTGACTACAACCTGCGATTTGAAGTATGTATTGGAAACTTGGACTTACCTATGCTTATTAAAGTCTCATCAAGAGTTACAAAGTGTCTAATTACAAATCCTCAAACCCCATCACATTAAATAACAAAGATTGATTTTGTTTTGGGGTTACTATTATAGTTGAAAAAATTATAGCAATAAATAAGAGTCTCCCTTTTACTAAGCTTTTTATCTCGTAAGGATTTGTGGTCAATCTAAAAATAAAAATGAATCCGAGGATGACACTTGAAATTACTTCAATGTGAGGATTTTGTAGAACATATCACGACTGCAGCGAGTAGATTTTAATCTGTGAGCATAGTCGCAAGGCGGGGAAGAGAAATTAAATTTTCCTGGAATCACACAGATTAATACTTCCTTGAATCCTCGTGCTGTTATTAATTACTAGTTTTTGTCAGCGCCTCCGTTAATTCCGCACCGCTTTTCAGAGAACTCGGCAACATGGGCCACAAATTCAACAATTCTGCATTTTGCGCAATATGCGTGATAGTTTATATTTGTTAACGGGCCAGCTTTTTGTGTTCCGAGTATTCCAATCTTCCAGACTGTGATTAAATATTTTTACATTTTATCTTACCATGATTCTTAATAGCTATAAGTCGTCGCTTGCGATTTCGTTCGCATAGAAATTTTATGTATCGAAGGTCTGATAAAAATGAGAACAGTATTTTTTTTTCTATGTAAGTATTGATGTTTTTACTTTTTAATACAAACTACGGGAAAATCATAATCACTTGTAACGACGACCTCCGTGGCGCAGCGCGCGCTGTCGCATTTTAAAGTTGGAGGTCCTGGGTTTGATTCCCGGCTCGAGTCTGATCTGTGCTGCGGCCGTGGCTAGTTACCAACCTATCGACAAAGGCGTGTCGCCAAGCGATTAAGCGTTCCGGCACGATGTCATGTAGAAACCAATTAGAAGTATGGGTTTATCATACCCCTAACAGGTTAGCCTGCTACCATCTTAGACACTGCATCATCACTTACTATGAGGCGTACGTATTTGGCGCCACCCACCAGAAACTTACAAAGATCTTTAAAATGAATACTTAAAGAACTGTGTACAATTCAAAAGACGAGAATTTATCTTGCATCACTCTTTCAAAGGAATACGAGTAACATTAGCAGAACTTTCTTCATTAGCTGAATATCTATATGATAGATGTAAAGATATCTTGATATTCCCAGAGAAATAACTATTACCAACGTGTTAATTAAAAAGATTACTAACATGCAATCCGATTTAATAATAGGAAGGTACTTATACAAAAAAAAAACAGACCAGCAAGAGCCAATGACATTGCGTATAATAGAGACTTCGCTTCATGCATTCTAAATTGGGGGCGTTTTATTACATGAATAAAACAACTGAATTATGAGAATTCTCAAAAGCAAAGCTGTTTTAGTAGAAAATTATATTAGTAGAGGTTTTAATAACTATATAAAATTTCCTACTTTTACAATTTGTAACGGAGGTTTTGAGCTATATTTGCTTTTGTTTATTTCACTTGAGCGAGTAAATTGACATGGATTTTGACAACCTTCGTGGCGCAGTACGTGCGCTGTCGCATTATAAAGTTGGAGGTCCTGGGTTCGATTCCCGGGTCTAGTCTCTTGGGAGGCTTCAGCCGTGGCTAGTTACCACTCTACCGACATAGACGTGTCGCCAAGCGATTTAGCGTTCCGGCACGATGTCGCGTAGAAACCAACGAGGGGCTTGAGCTTGGGTTTGCCATACTCCTAACAGGTTAGCCCGCTACCATCCTAGACAACATCATCACTTACCACCGGATGAGATAGCAGTCAAGGGCTAACTTGTAGTGTATTAAAAAAAATGATTTCATACATGAAATTTTGTGCTAATAGATTAACATTTTAAACTCTCACAAGGTCAGATGCAAAACATTAAACGATTTTTGAATAATTCAAGAAATTTGCCATTTGAAACTTCCGCCATATGGCAGTCTTATTTAAAATTAAAAAAAAAAAAACATTGCCAGTCTAGCTCGGCGTTATGCGTGGATTCGTCAACTTCTAAATGGGCCATTTATACCTATAGGCGATAATGCCGGCAAGCGTCAATCCAAGCAGTTTTGTTCAATATAACTCATCATTTTAATGAAGGCGAATAAATTCTCTAATACGATGTCTATAGGAACGTAAATTGCGTGTAATATCAACTTTATGAGCCACCCGCTCCAGTTGTATTGCAGCTAACAAGCTTACCTAATAATCAGTCTACCATTCTACTCTGATATCATCTCTCCAGCTGCTGCGATATGCGTAACGCAAATGTTACTATCCGGTCAGACGAGATTTAAGGACTCCTTCACAGTATATGAATCCTTTTCTTTCGATTCAAAGCAGTCCTGGAAACCATAAATTGCGTATACCGGTTACGGTCAATCCGCTATCGTTTATTTATCCGGTTAAATAGGAAACTGTTCATATTCGATTTCGCTGAATTATATGATGGTTATGATGTGTGTTGCTATACGTTTTTTTTTTAAATCGTTAATTGAGCGGTATGACATTTTTCCGTACTTATATTAAAATAATTCTGTAATTTAAATGAAAATAAAACCGCTTATAGAAAAAGCAATATTTTATCCAAATTATTGAATATTTAATTATTATTGGTTATTGAATATCCCTGGTTACGGAGCCATGAACTGAAGTTGTTTGAACTAATTATATAAATTGTGGTTTATACTAAAGTGTCATATAAACTGGTAGAATATCCCATACAATATATATGTACTCGTATGTACATTAAACTTTTATCCAACAAAGACAATATATAAAAAGGGCTGTAAGAGATTGCTAAAGCAATCATCATTTAACACATCTGTATCTTTAACTTTTTTGTATGTCAACAAATATTTACCTATCCGCGCAATAAAGTAAATTATTAAAAAACAAATAACGATAGTCAGGAATCAGGGTGAAAATTTTTTGAACAAATTTTTTGAAAACTTTGAGAACTTTGTGGAGACCTCTCAGGCGTGCAAGTTTCCTCACGATGTTTTCCTTCGCCGTTGAAGCATGTGATATTTTAATTTCTTAAAAACACACTACTCCGAAAAGTTAGAGTTGCGTTCCCAGGATCGAACGCGCGACCAGATTAAGAGGCGGACGTCCTAGCCACTAGGCTATCACAGCTTTCGAAAGATGTATTGATATCTACAGCTGTGAAACATATCCAAAACAGCCATTAATATTTTCATTTTTTGGAAAAATAGAACGATACTTGGTTTACTCACTAGGTTATAGTGCTTAGCAATACTGGATTTTAATCTAGGATCGTTCACAGTGGGTGCACGGAGCAGACTATTAGCCGCTTGTCTGACTTTCAGGTTCGATCTTCAACTGATAGTAGGTATGTTGAAATACTCAAGATTAGGTAAGAAATTGCAGTAAGCAGCCTTGTAATGTATAGAGCTAACTATCCTGTGAATAATCGCAAAGAGAGTGTTAAGTTATTCGTTCGTATCATTATTCAAGCTGTATTGAAACTGTGATATCCTAGTGGTTAGAGCCCCAGCCTCCTAATCAGAGGTCGGCGGTTTGAATCCGGGCACGCACCTCTAACTTTTCGGAGTTATGTGCGTTTTTAAACAATTAAAATATCACATGCTTCAACGGTGAAGGAAAACATCGTGAAGAAACCTGCACGTCTGAGAGTTCTCCATAATGTTCTCAAAGGCGTATGAAGTCTGCCAATCCGCATATGGCCAGCGTGGTGGACTATGGCCAAAACCCTTCTCCTATTGAGAGGAGACCCGTGCTCTGTAGTGAGCCGGTAATGGGTTGATCATGATGATGATGCTGCTGACAGATAATTCTGTAACAATAATCAGTATTTGTACGTAATTTTTTTTATATCGTTTTTGGCGACCTCCCAAAATTTTCTTCATTCTAAACTTTCTGGGTTCCATTTCCGGCTCCAGTCTGGTCTGATGGGAGCATTCGGCCGTGGTTAGTTATCACCCTAACGACAAAGACGTGTCGCCAAGCGATTTAGCGTTCCACGACAATAGCACGTAACCAATTAGGAGTATCGGTTTTACCATACCCTTAACAGGTACCCCGCCACCATCTTAGACTGCGTCATCACTTACCACCAGTGAGACTGCTGTCAAGGGCTAACTTATGTGTCTAAAAATCTTTTTTTTTGTTTTTAGGTTATATAGTTAGGGAGCTATATAACCTAAAAACAAAAAAAAAAGTTTTTTTTTTTTTAAAAGAAGGCAGGGGCCTTATTTGATCCAGTGCTATGTTGTGATCCGCGAGTAGTTTGATAAGATGATACAAATGTTAAATATAAAAATGAACGAGTATGGTATTAAAGCAGTTTAGATTTGGTATACTAGTTGTTGTTGGACTGAATGGCAGGAATTATTCGACTAGCCTTCAGACCAATGACTGGTCATTTAGTTTATTTTTATTTAAAAACTTGGTGAATTTAAATATAGTAAGGTTGTAATTAGAATGTAACTTTGTAGTAATACTCTTAATTATATTTAAATTTTCAATAAAACATACATATTTTAAATTTTAATGCAATCATGTTGTGCCTTTCAAAAAACTCATTTTATTGTATGTACTATACTTAGTTAGTGTTAATGTTCTTTATTAATAGTATGAAATTCTCTTTAAATAAACATGATCAGAAGCAGTCGGGGGTTCGATTCCGGACACGTGCCTCTAACTTTCAAAGTTATGGCGTTTTTTAGCAATTCAAAGATCACTTGCTTCAACGGTGAAGGAAAACATCGTGAGAAAATCGCATGCCTGAGAGTTCTCCATATTGTTCTCAAAGGCGTGTGAAGACTACCAATATGCTAATGGCCAGCGTGGTGGACTATGGCCAAACCCTTCTCATATAGGTAGGACCAAACCCTTCTCATATGGGTCGATCATGATGGATGGTGCAAAAGCAAAGCGAGAAGCAATAAATAATCGCGTATGTAAACGAGAGAAACAGCTAGTAATAATAAGTTTGTTGGTTGATTTAGAAAAAATATATTCACATAAATACTAGTTAGGAAGTAGGGATTCAATACACGCAATCAGTAAACAAAGAACTAATACATTGTATAATTGAAACGAATTAAATGTTTGTCACACCAATCGAGCTGCCGCTTCCGATTGAGCGTCCTTAGCGACATTCAAGACAGCGACCAGTGTGTGACCAATAATGAGACGTGATCTGCGTGCGACCAATCACGAAACGCGCCCTTTAGATCAAGAGTCTTGTGATAGGTCGTTTTCGGACTGTCTATTAGCTGTGCTAATTCTATTGGTTGCCACAGCGTAACCGGGCTGTTTGGCGAGCCACGGAAAGTAGCTCTACCAGAAGAAATTTTGGGCCCTTGGGCTCGAAGAAACTAAAGGAAGTCTGCCCAAGGTCAAATCTCGGCTCAGGCGACGTTTGGGATAACGGAGGGGCTCGGATGCTGAGTGGTCCGCACGTCTCCGAGGCCGTGGATGGAGCCCACGTCCAGATGACGTAAGATAGCGGGGACCTCGTCTTCGCCGGCGAAGACGGTGTGTAGCGTATGATTGTGTGGTAGGTGATACGAGTATGTTGTCAGTAGTCATCTGATCGTCAGGGTCATGAAGGATATGTTTAGATCTCCTCTTTCGGAGAGGAGCGCTTGGGTCGGGGGAGTAAGTGTGATAGGTCGACTGCAGGATTCAACCTTTAATGGTTGGACACCGTAGTCTGGTCTTGTTGAAGAGAAACGTAACTCGTGTTCAGAAATGCTAACGGTTCAAATGCGTGTTTCCCGCTCGCAATTTGTCACAGTTCCCAGGTGAGCACATAGAAGATCCATTTGAATTTCATGAGCAGCGACTTCATCTCGTCAATTAGACGATACACAGTCTGCCGCTGACTTATTGCGGAAAGTTGTAAAAAATGTACCATGGTTACCTCATTAATCGTCTGCTTACAGCACGGGTTGAGTTAGAAGTTAATTGGATTGAATTTAATGTTAGTAGAAAAGGACCTAGATGGCAATGTTGTTGTACAAAATTAAAACCGGAATATAAATAGGAATCAAAAGTAAAATATTGATGTACGATAATAATTTTATGAATTTAAAGATTTAGAAATAAAGTTAAAATGTAATTTATTTGATCGTTACTTACAGGACTAAATATCCTAGTTTCTTATTTGAATTATGAATTGGAAAGTTTGCGGACTTCCTTTTAAATAAGTATTAACAAAAGCTTAGAAAATTATTCGTCCACAAAATTAAAGACACGTTACATACTGTCTTGGGCTTGTAACTACCTTATAGTCATTTCTCAAGCTCAAGTACAAGACAAGACATTTATAAGCAAAACTCACACATATTCATACAGCGATAAGGTTTACATTCGTCTACTTTTATAATAACTATTATGATCCTTTTCAAAGCAGTGTAATAAAAATAAAATTAAATAAAAGTACAGTGATAATATGTCCTAACAACTTGCGCACTAGATGTTGAGGAAAACAGTAAGAAATATCTATAATAAGCTTTCATTTCAGGTCATTATTGTAGAAAAACACTTTGTCGACTAGTTTACTACCAAAACACGTCAATAAATATTTCACATAAATAAATAGATATAACCTGCCGTGATATTATCCTAAGAACTTATTCTACACTAGATATGACACAGCCCCAGGTGAACGTCACGGCGTCATTTGAATTTCATGAGATGCCGTCTCTCATAAATTAGGCCTGTTCCGCATGCCATTCACTTATTGAGACGTACCGCGTACGGTAAATAAAATACAGAATTCATCACGTCAAGTCTTTTTATGGTCACCGTTGGTTTGCAATGTAGCTGATATTCCCGGATTATCAATTACAGATAACTTTTAAAATACTGATATGCATTTACCTATTCAATTTTATTTATTTCTTTTTCATTATCATTATCATCATCATTATCAAAAGCTTTTACACATTCCATCGGCAAACTCTCTTATAGAAGATAAGTATAGACCCTGATTGTTTTTCTCATTGCTTATTACCTTATTTGAGCTTTATTATTAAGAGGGGTGTTTGCAACATCATTGCCTTCCATACAGTCTGCACCAATGTGTGTTGGCGAACTTTAAAGTTTATCGTTGTTTTATGCGAGTGATATTGCACGTTTTCTTATCGCATCCATAAATCAAAACCTTAATTTTGATTGCTGTTAAATTACATGCATTCTTATTCTAAAAGTTTGGTATTAGGTACCTTATCTCTGACTTCTCGGAGTTAAGAGCGTTTTTCAAATATACAAATTTGATGTTGAAACTGAAAAACGAGAACCGAAGGCGTATGAAATATAACATTCCGCACTTGGACAGCGTAGTAGTAGAATAAGGGAATAAGGCCAGAACCTTTGTTATACTGAGAAAAAACCCGTGTTCTGTAGTTGGCCGGTATGGGGTTGAAAATTATGATGAAGATAAAATTGATTTTTGTCCACTAAAACTATTATTATTTACACCTCCATATTTTTTACTTAATTACTTTGCATTTATTTAACGCAAACAGACTTACATTACCAATAATAACTCTATGCATTCCTTCCTCTCTCACATTTCTTTTAACTCCAGTTGGACATACAGATATTGCGTGAGCGACCGTTCTCGTCAATCAAGGACTACTTCATAAACTCACGTCCCTCTCTGATTTATCGAGTGTTGTGGCAAAAAAATTTAAATCACTCATGGTGAGTTTAAATGAGGATAATATATTGACGTCAATTGTAACTTATTGTGATGAAGCGCGAAGAGGTAATGAAGATTTATGTGAATTTATAGTAACGTACTGAACTGTATCGATCGTTATTATCTCTACACGTAACGTAGGTACTTATTTTGTCGATAGTTGTAGAAATGATTGTACGGTTGATAATCAAAGTGATCGTGTGAATAGCACAGAATACTTTTTTTCTAAAGTACATTGATTTGTTAAAGGATTTAACTGTAGCGGATTTTAAGTGGTGATAGCCTAGTGGTTAGGACGTCAGCCTCCTAATCAGAGGTTGGCGGTTCGAATCCGGACAATAAAATATCACTTGCTTCAACGGTAAAGGAAAACATCGTGAGGAAACCTGCACACCTGAGAGTTCTCCATAATGTTCTCAAAGGCGTGTGAAGTCTGCCAATTCGCACATGGCCAGTGTGGTGGACTATGGCCAAACCCTTCTCATATTGAGAGGAGACCCGTGCTCTGTAGTGAGCCGGTAATGGGTTGATCATGAAACAACATTATTGTAATGTATCGAATGTAAAAATACACCTTTATTGTCCGAACTCAACAGAAAAAGTAACAAAAATATAAACACGTTAGAACAAGTTAGACATAAAGTACAAGATATTTATAGATATTTCCTTTTCATTGTGAATAGCCTGAGTCGATTACTTATAGGTATCAGATATTTCTAAAACATCTCCGTGTGCAAGATTAATTAATCTCGAGGCACATTTGTTATTAAACGAGACTAGTCACCTGTGAAGATATTTAATTCCACCAACTTATTTATTCTGCTTCTCATTAATGTTGCGCAATTTTAATCATATTAATTAAAATTTGTTTAGTCTAAACTCTCGAGACTGTTCTAAATAATTGGAATTAGTCCTTTCTGTAAATATTTGATTTCGTACAAATCTGCTAAATTAATATTCCGCTTTTCATATAGAATTCTAAAAATAAACATTTATTTAATCGCAGACCTGAATGACAGCATCTACCCTGTCCCTTTATTTACAAAGCTTGATGCTAAAAATATACCATTTTTGGTTTTGACACTCGACCACGGGACACGCGATGGATTTTTCGATTCTATACAAATTGAAGTTAAATTTCATGTGAACGAATAAGAAGAAATACTCGTACTCGGCACTTCTCAAGAATGAATCTCGTATCACTTCCTCAAAGCATAGTAGCCGTTGTTATGCGTGCATGTTTAGCGAATGCCATTACAAAAACTGAATTTCCTATAACCGAAGAAATCTGTATGATAATCAACGCACCACAAATATCAGCACCTAATCAGGAGAGTTTAAACTCTCTAATATTTTATAAAGCGTTGTGAACTAAATGGTCGTGGTATAAAAATCGGTTGCTTGGGTGTTGCAAAATTGTGTTGGAACCCAGGAATATAAAGATTTTATACTACTAAAAAATATCATAAACATAACTTAGAATGTTTTTTTTACAAATGATTTGAGCTGTGGCCCGCGACGGGTGAAATTATTCCATTCAAACTTTTATTTTGTATTCTACGAGTACGGCCATTGAAAACGCTGTCTGATAAAATGCTTGCAGCAATGCTGATTTTAATGTTTTACCTTTATTTTTATTTTTTTGATGTTTTCAGACCACTTGTTTAGTTTAGATACCTTGGTTAAAAATAGTTCCAATACGGAGTGATTTATCGTTGGAAAAAATATTTGCGTAGCAAATATTTTTTGAAAATTCACGTTCAGGTGTCAACATCAAAAAGAGCGTTTGTATGCTCATAAACAAAAAGAACCAGCCATTGCGTACTAGTAGTTCGGTAAAACTCTCTTATAAGAGAAACCTATGCCCAGCTGTGGACTCTTTGCGTGTATCTCAAAACTTGCAATTAACTAAACCTGGTTGCAGATATTTTGATGAGTTAAAATATAAGGAATTTATTAGTGCACCATTCTTGTAAAACGTTGCAATGCCGTACTCGCGTTGGGACTTACAATCGTACCTAGTTGCACGTAATTCAACTTTGTAATACGACATGGTCTAATAAATCCGTTGTTAATCTACATTAAGATTCTGGCTAATATGTTTAATATTTGTAATGTATACACTTATTACTATATAAGTTTTTGCTTACTATTTAGGATGTTGATGAAGCCATGCTCTGAAGTGTCAGCGGCCTTACTTTTCAGCGATACTTTACAGCATCGCATATAGATTCTTTCTATACGAAATACGAAAAAAGTGCCCATTATATATTATTGGTAAAAAAAAGCTGTGATAGCCTAGTGGTTAAGACATCCGCCTCCTAGTCAGAGGTCAGTGCTTCGAATCCGGACACGCACCTCTAAATTTTCGGAGTTATGTGCGTTTTTAAGTAGTTAAAATATCACTTGCTTCAACGGTGAAGGAAAACATCGTGAGGAAACCTGCACGCCTGAGAGTTCCCCATAATGTTCTCAAAAGGCGTGTGAAGTCTGCCAATCCGCACATGGCCAGCGTGGTGGACTATCTATCCGCAATGGGTTGAGCATGATGATGATAATTCATGGTAACTGTTGAGAGCATTTGCTGATAGTTAGTAAGTAATCTCGACCTGCCTCTTTCGATCTCGATCTCGTTATACCTGCACCATTAGTGTATGCGCTATTCACTACAAATCTGGTATGTCAGAAGGGTATTATGTAAAATGAACTAATTTTTAGGATACCTTTACTAGTATTCAATTAGTTTTGTATTTCACTAACCAGTTATGAATTACAGAATATTTTTGTAATAGTTTCAGTAGATATCATTAAGTAGTTCTATATATCTTTCTGTCTCGGATTTTCTTTATGCCTTAATTTAATACGATTTTGAATTAAAAAAGGACAAATTATGTAAGTTAATCAAAATCATTCTATTTTCTTTCAAACTGATAATTCATAAAATAATAATAAGCTTGGAAAACATCTCGCGTTAAAATAACATCTTCTTATAAAATAGCTAGGTCCACTCCTTTGATCCATTCAATTATGAACCATAAGCTAAAATTGCATTTGATCGCTTACTTGTAAAGTAAATTTAAGAATTAAATTTTTTGGCAGTCCGTTACGAAACGCTGTGATGAAATATTCAAATGCAAAATGTCGTCTCAAAACAATTTCCCGGATGCTACATTTTTATTTTTCTACAGAAATATTGATCGAAGCATTGTCCTATTTATACTATAAAAGTTTTCCAGCAGCACCAAAACCACACGCTTATTTTTTTTATTAGGTATCTACTTATAGTATGTTTGGGTTCACTATGTGATCTTCGATGTTATAAGAGCACGACTAGACGCTTTTGCAGGTCGGCCATAGGTATTAAATAAACAAATAGCATTAATAATACATGTACTGAATAATATCGTTAACGAGCACATCGTATAGTTATAATAAAACTTGATGTATGTAATTTTAGAGTTACCAAGCTACAATAATTTAGCGAGTGGAGAATTTTAATTGATTTACGAAATCCATATCTAAATCAGACGGAGGAGACGTAATAAACAAACTTATGAATACATGAATTTAAATTCAAATAATGTAATCAGTGAACGTTTGTAGTAAAGTTTGAGTAATATCTATTTATTTAGCTTTTTAGTTTAACATACTTGGTATACATAATGTTTAAGTATAATTTATTATAATAATAAAAAGTAATCTATGTGGCAGCAATAATTTAAATGAAATTCTAATGTTCAAATTCTTTAACTGTACATTTACTTAAAATAAACAAAACTTCGATCCGCGAACAAAATATAAATAACAAGAAAAAAGTAATAATTGGAAAGAAAAGTAAGTTATGGAGTTGTGAAAAAAATTGTTTGTTAATACAAATGTAGAGAAATACCTACTGATAAGTTATTTATATTAATATAGAATTATTTACGGTGAATAACGTAAAGGTAAATACTTCTAAAAAGATAACATCCTACTACTGCTCGTTTGTCACAAAGTTTTATACAATACGATTTTATTGTAAATTACTTATGGTAATAATATAATAAAAACAATAATACTATAATAAAAACAACGTGCCAATATTATTTTATTTTTATATTTATTTTTTATTGATTTACAAGAAGGAAATACGTCAGTCCGCCACAGTTTGCGATATGAGATAGATGTCGCTGTTTCGTTACTTCTGTACAATATGTATGATAAATCAAAAAATAACTTTTAAATACTTTTATAAAAAATATTAATTTTAGCTCATGTCAAATATTCCAACAGATTTGAATGCAATACTTTAAGTTTTAATCTCGATTGGGTTTATGCCACGATTTTTACTTCACCTTGTTTGGGAGGAATGCTCACGGAACACACTCATGTTGTTGTTGTTCAACCCATTATCGGCTCACTACAGAGCGCGGGTCTCCTCTCAATATGAGAAGGGTTTGGCCATAGTCCACCACGCTGGCCATGTGCGGATTGGCAGACTTCACACGCCTTTGAGAACATTATGGAGAACTCTCAGGCGTTTCCTCACGATGTTTTCCTTCACCGTTGGAGCAAGTGATATTTTAATTGCTTAAAAACGCACATAACTCCGAAGAGTTAGAGGTGCGTGCCAGGATTCGAACCGCCGACCTCTAATTAGGAGGCTGACGCCCTAACCACTGGGCTATCACGGCTCTCTCACACACTCATATGTACAATAATTACACATGAATATATGTCTGTAAGAGCATAAACGGATTCTTTTATACATTCTCTTTTACACTCAACTCCGCTCCACAGCTCTCCACTCATCGTCACCTTACCTAAAGCTTTCCACGAGCATTTATTTTAAACCTTCACAGACCTACAACTGCGCTAATCTTGTACTGTGGTATAACGGTAATAAATATTAGCACCAGGTGATATGTCTTATCTGTCCGCCTCAGCCGTGCTCTAATTACAAACACTTTAAATGCACGTCAGACAAACTGCATTTCTGATTCAGCGAAATATCTCAGTTAATAATTCAGTGCTCCTTGAATGGGTGGCGCGTGCCTTATCGAGAGTCGTATTCCTTGATAAAGGGCAAAAAGTGGCAGTTACACGAGGGGTGTTGCGTCGCGGATAATAGAATGCTCCATCAAGTTAAAATTTATGAAGAACATCCTTCCGTTCGTCTGGTCTATACAAATTTTGCGCTGTTTTATTGCACGCTCTGGCCGGATACGGAACGCTTCGACAGCATTAATGGTGTACCTATCCGCGCTAAATTATGGGATATGTGGAGTCGCAATGATAGAGATTAAGAAAGTAACAAGAAAACGACACATTTCCTGTGTTTAGAAAGAAACTCATCGATCATCTATGGCATGATCGGTGAGTCTCCTATCGCTTAATAATTTTAATAATTTTAATTTTAATATATTCAAAATGTGTAGACTATTATTTAATTTAATTTAATTTGTAATTGTGTTTAATTTTTCCTAATTTGTTCTTTTGTGGCCGTTTTCATGTACCTTTGCAGTCAATGTTGTATACACTTGTAACTGATATGCATACAGGTGAATGTGAATTTTTGTGTGTATATTGTAAGTGTATTTAATATAATAAATAAATAAAACCATGTGTTGCCGGCACTTTGCCGCGTGTGATTCGATTTTATTCCCGGACTAAAACTGTATTATTATCCTCTAAGTTGGAGGTTCGATTCAGCTATGGTGGGAGGCTGTGATGCCACCCTACTGACAAAGACGTGTCGCTAGCGATTAAGCGATCTGGCACGATGTCGTGTAGAAACCAATTAGCAATATGGGTGGACCATACGCCTGAAGTTAACCCGCTACCATCTTAGACTGCAACGTCACTTACATGTTGAGATTGCCGTTAAGGGCTAATTTGTAGTAGAATAAGTAATAGAGATATATTTTATAATTCTCGCTGAACTTTCCTAGTAACAACATCATCATCATCATCATGATCAACCCATTCTCGGCTCACTACAGAGCACGGATCTCTTCTCAATGTGAGAAGGGTTTTATTTTTTATTCAGGCATGCAGGCATGCAAACCTGCATGCCTGAGTCTTTCTACGTTCAAATTCAACATTCAAATAATCTTTATTCAAATAGTCCTTTAAAAGACATTTTTGATGCGTCAATAATTTACATACTAGTGATTTGATGGTGATAACTACATTCGTAAACTTAAAACTAAAGCTACGAGTATGAGGGTTCCAGACGCGCCCCGGTCTAAGAAGAGCCCACAACAAACTTAGCCAGGTTTTTTTTTCGTTATCACCATCTCACATAATAATAAATTATAGTACCTATGTGGATAGAGTAAATACTTGTGCTCAATGAACACTTGGTCAGCTTGGTGGATTACGACTTAAACTCTTTTTTTTTTATCCACTACAAGTTAGCCCTTGATAGCAATCTCACCAGATGGTAAGTGATAATACAATCTTAGATGGTAGCGGGCTAACCTGTTAGGGGCATGGTAAGCCCATACTCCTAATTGGTTTCTACACGACATCATGCCGGAACGCTAAATCGTTTGGCGACACGCCTTTGTCGGTAGGGAGGTAACTAGCCACGGCCGCAGCCTCCCACCAGACTCTTCTCTTTCTGAGGGCGATGTTCCGTGTAGTATGCCGGTAATAGGTTGATAATGATAATGACGGTTATATGGTAGGTATGTATTAATTTTGCCTGTTGTCCATCGTCGCTGACGTCACGCGTTGTTGTTACCGCAAACCGGCGTATTGTAACCGCAATGGTTACATTGATAAATGTGGTGAATCACTTTTGTTTTTTAATTGTTCCACGGTCGAGTGTTTACGAATAATTACGTTGTGTTATGTTAACAGCCGACTGGCTCAAGATACGATGTCTCCGCAACCGAACCGCAATAGCCGCAAAAGGGGCAAATTATTGCGTGTGACATCTTTTGTGCGAGTTGACCGCATCTGTCTGGCGATGAACCGTGCATAACTCTGGCTAAGACCGAAACTAGGCATGCTTATTTAATTAAATAAATAAAATCCGGCAAGTAGAGACCTACTTAACCTAGAATAACCGCCATACAAACCTAACATCTTATACTACTTAACACCATTTGAGATGGCCACCAAGACTAAATTGTTTAGAAATAAATAATAGAACTTCACATGACTAAGGCTCGGATTCAAAGTTTTCAGGTCTCGCAGCAATCAGCGAGCAACTTTAATGTATTAAAAATAATGATGTGCACAGTGCGCAATTACGTTGTAGTACTGTTAAAGTATCATTCCGTTATATTAATACGATTTTATATAACCTATAATCAAGATTTTATAGCAACGCAATGATATATTTTTTTTTTATAATATAGCTGTGATTTAGAGGTTACGACGTCCGCCTCCTAATCAGAACTCTGGGTTTCCATCCCGGGCACGCATCTCTAACTTTTCTGAGTTATGTACATTTTTAAGCAATTAAAATGTCTCTCATTTGCTAAAAAGGTGAAGGACAACAGCGTGAGAATACCTGAGAGGGAGAGTTCTTCATAATACTCAAAGGCGTGTGAAGTCTGCAATCCGCACATAGCCAGCGTGGTGGACTATGGCCAAAACCTTCTCACATTGCTCTCAAAGTGAGAGTCCCGTGCTCTGTTAGTCGGCAAAGGGTTGATCATGATGACGATGATGATGATTTAGGAATTTATATTCATCATGCCAAAAAATAAAACCGTAGATATCGTCAACTTTTCTTTCTCATTATAATATATACATATAGAGTTCGGACTCACTAAGTTAGTAGTTACTCATGTCTCACGCTTAATTAAGTTGCGTAAATGCACCAGTGTCCGACTAGGACATTATTCCAATAATAACCAGTACTGCACTTAAAGTGCTCTCCGTGCAACATAAGTAAGGCAAAGGCCGGATTCAAACCACCAAAGACAGCATCCACTTATCGAAATAAATCAACACTTCAAAGTACCGCAAATAAACCTGGTGTATATTTTCGATATGAAATTCCTATAAGCCTTCGTCACTGGTTCAACATCATTAAATGATGAAATGTATCTACAGAAACTAAGCTTGATTTCTTTGAAAAATATCACACATACTGGGGTATGTGTCTCGAGTAATTTCAAATTCCATAAATTACTCGACTTTTCTATCGTGGTGGAAATCAGTTGTTATAAAATTGCAGCGAGCGTAATGACGTTGCGACGTCACGACCGGTCAAGTGGGAGCCGGGCGAATAAAAGTCAAGCTGCATTGAAACTTTCACATTGTTTCATCTTTTTTTTTTCAATTAATTTTCAAAGTGTTTTTGCACTGGGTGATTATGCGCGTCTGTAATGCTTAAACATTAAACTTGCATGTACATGACATTAACAGAAGGTGAGACTTTTATTGAGAAAGCAATCAACTACATAGTCTTCAATCCATTAATGTCAAAATTCTGGACACTGGCCAATGGAGAGAAAGATTTGATACTCAAATCTACGAAGATGTTCCAACGAAATTTGGGAAGTCGTAACGGTTTTGTTCCTATATTTCTTAATATATGTTGTTATAGATATAAGTTTGGTCAAGTAAAATGAACGATGACGGCCGTCATAAATGCGACTTTCTCATCACAACGTGTAAATCAAATTATGAGGAAATTTGTCATGGCATACTAAACCCATAGTTTTAGTTTATCGACATGAAAATTAAGTTTTACAAATCCGAATAAAACATAGCCTATGTGTTAATCCAGGCAATAATCTATCGCCATTCAAAATTTCAGTAGTTATTTTGTAGTTCTGGCATGAAAGTGTAACAAATAAACACGCTAAACTAAACTAATATTATATTTAAATAATAACTGTTTAATATATATTATATTTTTTGTATTTAAATACAATC
The DNA here is from genome assembly GCA_928268935.1 of Lasiommata megera. Taxonomy (NCBI): domain Eukaryota; kingdom Metazoa; phylum Arthropoda; class Insecta; order Lepidoptera; family Nymphalidae; genus Lasiommata; species Lasiommata megera. The sequence goes on along the minus strand of OV743325.1, from coordinate 9,371,615 downwards.
TCTCGCCCTTATAACATACCTCGTTTAGTCGTATTCATCCGAATAACATTCAAGGATTATAAAAGTTACAGACTTTTTCAAGTGTAAGAAACGCGGGTAATGGCGTAATAAAGGTATGAAACACATATCTATGTACCGCCAAAGGTGTAACGCGTTTCAGATTTCCTTCTTTCATGCCGCTCAGTAACTTCAGGACATAATCCGATAAAGTTAAGCTTCTAGGTACGCAGATCTTAAGCATATAGAATATATAATTGTTTCCCAGGCAGCCTAGCTGTCGCCAAGCGCAAGCCTGTCTTAGATTTAAATAAAATCTTTATTATTCACTCTCACGCTAGACCGAGAGCTTCTTTTGTAAGCGTGATAATAAATCAGTTGCTGTAATCTTTTTCTAAATTAAGCAATGTAATAAATAATAATAAAACATTGAGCAGAAAATGGGGTAGCATAATAATGAACAACTATCGCGTTTCCGTCGTCCATCATGGTCTGCATTTTACTTTCGCTGCCTAGGTCACTTTTAACGTGACACCTGCTATACAAAGAAAGAACTAAATATAGTTACTGATTATATTTCGTGATAACTCTCTATGCTTATGAGATAAATTTAAAACTTATAGAAATATCATAACATAACGATATTAAGGATAACATAAGCGAAAAAAAAGCTTGGGTGTGAATTGCTCTATATCCATAGGTACTATAATTTATTATTGGTTATGTGAAATGGTGATAACAAAAAAAAACCCGCTTACCTTTGGTGTGGGTTTCTTCTTAGACCTGGGCGCGATTTAAACTCTCTTAGCTTTAGTTTTAGGTTGGCGAGAGTATCACCATCACTTCACGAATAGAAATAATGAAAAATGTGATATTATATACGAACGATGCCTCTAATAGGTTTATATGAATAAAGCTATTTTTGATTTGATTTAAATTAATAACTATTCCGTATTTTTTCCCGTTGTTTTTATTTCATATAGTATGAATGACTGCAACAGTAAATTACCGAATCGTTGAACAAGTATCTCTTATAGCTCGGTGGACACAGTTACGTTCGTTTTTTTTTTACGTAACAAACACAGTAAAAATGAAGCTAATAACGTACGCACATAATTTGTTACGCTTCGCACAATGCTTTGTTCTCTTTGTCTTCACGCAAACAACCACATATAGTGTACTATAACCAGATAGAAATTTCCTATCAACTGCTCAGATATTTACTTGTGCCGTAACGGTCTTTATTTCGCGTCGGTTTTTATTTAACACTAGCATCTCACACGACTGCGTGGACTTCAGAATTGGGTCTAAAGATTCGCTCGTTAACATATTTTAATCTTCCCACGGTAACTATTTGAGAGATCGGTATAGACAATACATGTCCTTTTCCATAGCATAGGTGACATGCATACCAAATTTCAAAGCTGTCTGCCGGCGGCTTAGCTCGTAAACAATTTTCAATTTCTCTCGGGAACTACTTAAGAAATCGAGAAAAAAGGTAACCTATGTTATTTTCCATGTCAAAGGCTACATGCGTGCCAAATTTCATCTAAATCCGTTCAGCTATATCTGCGTGATTGAGCAACAAAATCCACACTTTGACATTTATAATATAATATAGGGATCGGTTTAGCAAAGTGTGTGTATTTATTATATTGTTCCTTGTTGTTACCAATGATATGATAATATCACCGGAGGCTGATCAATACATAATGGACGTACTTATTTTTCACTTGATAGCGGAGAGCACTTGTTTCGGTTCAAAAATTGTTAGGTATTCGGTTTCTCTTGTAAGAAATTCTCAGTGCCAGTCTGCAATGAGAATTTTCACTAACTAAATTTAGTCATTAATTTTCTCTCATCGAAACTTACTTCACTTACTTTAGCGTGTTGCACTATGTTCATATAATCTCTCTCCTAGACGGTGGCAACTGAATTAATCTATGTAATAAATCGTATTAGTATTTTGTACCAACCACAAATTTGACATTTCAAATACATAAAATCAATACATAAATACCGTATATATTGAACATGCAGTGAAAGTACCTTACTTTTTATCACAAGTTTGGTTATTTCTAATTAAACAGAACTTACGAATATATAGTTAAAGATGGTCATTTCGTTCATTAGCCGGCGCCAATTGTACTGTTTTTTTTGCTTTAGTATGAATTTACTATCTTGCTCTTAAAAAAATAGGATACGATTTGTATTTTTGTATTTTAGTCAAGCTCTAATGTTGTATCTGCGGTAACGCTATGTAGAGTCGTCGATATATCGATTGGTCTGATATCAGAGTCAGAATTAAATTGGCAATAAAGTGATTTGAAATAATATACATGATATATAAACATTTCGCTCCAGTTCAGTACCACCTTTATATTAAAAATACATTGCTTTATCTCCATTATTTTATATTTTTGTCTGGGATTCTGGATGTCTGTCCTTATATAGTCATTGATCAACGATTCTTCATTGCGTCCTGTTGATGACCGCGTGCTGAATCTCACTCCAAATGCCAATACTTTGCTTCCGCTACGAGGGTGCGCTGCCACGTTATTTAGCCGTTACCTCTTCTATTTCAGTCACATACTCATAATTATTCAGTTAAAATTTATGAAAGGCTTAGTAGAGCCTGAGCGTTTAAAATTTGCTCGTGCTGGTAGTTGCCTGGATAACCGTTAGACATTTTTTTTGACAAAATCCAAAATTACTCTAAACGGTGCATTGGACTATGTCAACATAGTCCATTATATATATATATATATATATAATCTTTGGTTATTGGAAGCTCAGCGACTTATTTAGGCTGAATAAGTGCGACATGTTTAATATTACTTCCACATCGATTAAGACTGCATCATCAATTCATAACTTTCCACCAGGTGGGATTATAGTGCAGCAAAACCATCTACATACATGTCACTTTTTAATAAATCATCTCAGAATCGAATCAAATGCAAATACCTAGTCATATAATATAGCCGGTCCCCGGGAGATACTTAGCTCCCGTTATTACGTCGGAACAGATCCGCCATGACTAAACTGTCTTAGAAATATTCCTCTTTGTGCCAGTTCGCCCGAGTTTAACTGTTTAGATAATAGCAAAAACAGATATAAGTGAAGCACATTATAATACTACTCTACTACTTTATCCTGTATTAAGTTACCTTTAAAAAAATAATATCCAGATTTTTTAATCTATTTATGTTATTTTTACAGAAATATATGTTTTACTTTATTTATTATAAAGTTCTTATAAAGTTTTTATAAAGTTCTTAATTTCATTGTATGTGAGTAAGTTATAATAAAAATTATCCCAAATCAATCAATCAATCATTTTATTCAAATAAAGAGACTTTTGATGCATCAATAACTTCCATCTCGTAGGAGAGTTGATGGTTATAACCTCATTCGTAAACTTAAAACTAAAGCTACGAGGGTCTTAAACATTCCAAAGCTAATATGTATTATATTGAATTGAAGTGTTAATTTTATTTAGGTACGTTATTTGGAATTTCAATCTTCCAAGGCTGACGTTTAAAGAAAATGTTCTTGACTTCATTCACGCATATCGCGTTTTGTGATTTATATACATTTGCGCTGGTTAGTACAGGTACGTACGCGTTTTAACTGTAGTTTATGAAACAAGATATTTTGAAGCACAATTTATTAAAAACTATAGTTTTTTGCTGGCCACTGGTTTTTAATAGTATATCGATAAGTAAGATATTACAAACTCTACTCGAAATTCGTACATTATAAAAATACGTGCATTAAATCCACGTTTCCATATTATTCATAGTATTATATACTTTATTAAGTGGTTTTATTTATTTGTGACGTAATTAGTTTTTTAAGAACAGATTACTTCTGTCGATACGATCGTGTCTAGTACGAGTGTATTTATTTGAATTTGAAGCCTACCCAAACGTTTAAGAGGAGCAAACCCGATAGCATGGTCTTCAGGCTACTGTAGGCATCATATTATTATAACAAGGTTATGTCAAGCGACATCGTTTAGACGTCGTCTAAGTCAGGTCGGAAGGCAATTTATTTTGCCGCAAACTTTTTATTAGGTTTTTTTTTTTCTTATAACAGGTGACCGTGAAAACGAAATGATAAAATTCTTATTCTATTATGGACTATGCGTACAGGTGCGAAGGAATATTATCGAGCTTACGAGGAGAGATGTATTGACATTATGAGTGGGTTAAGTGAGATAGGTCAGGGATGAAAAACCTATTTATACTCCTCATTAATGTCACTTGTTATTGCAGTCTGAATAATTACCCAGGTAAAATCATACGTAATGTTAAAGTTTTTTTAGTGACGCTTGTAAGAGGCAATGTTATAATAACATAACATTTTATTATAAATAACAATTAAACAAAGCTTCAATGCTTTTCATTGATGGTTTATAGACATCCAACAACGTTATTAAATTAAAATATACAATTATACAATCTGTATTATATTTCAGCGATATCTACGAGTATGATACACATACTGTTTGCAAAAAAATAGTAATACAATATGTTATATAACGTCGTAAAGTATAGAATAGCTATGTCCAAGTAAGATAATTATAATAAGGTTGGGTAATTTAATTGCCTTTTGCAGATATTATAGGTGGCATTAAAAAATACAATGAAATCTAAAAATAGGCTACACCCTACTCCATCACATATAACAGTTTGTGACAGCTTTCCAATACATCAAGAAGGCCTATATTCATAATTCGCGTGTCAAACTTATCAACGTAGAGAAATTCGGCATTTGACATTTCCATAACAGTATTCGTAAGTTTACAATAAATTAATGAAATCTTAGAGAAAGAAGAATCATGATCAACCCATTGCCGGCTCACTACAGAGCGCGCCTCTCAATATGACAAGGTTTCAGCCATAGTCCACCACGTTGGCCATGTGCGTATTGGTAGACTTCACACGCCTTTGAGAACATTGCGGAGAACTCTCAGGCGTGCAGGTTTCCTCACGAGGTTTTCCTTCACCGTTGAAGCAAGTGATATTATAATTATTTAAAAACGCACATAACTCCGAAAAGTTAGAGGTGCGTGCAAGGGTTCGAACCTCCAACCTCTGATGAGGAGGCGGACGTCTTGAACACTAGGCTATCACAGCTTTAAAAGAAATTCGTGAAAGAAGAATACTTTATTGCAAATTAAGATGAACACAAACAATATATTATATATTTTATAAAAAAAGCGATCACAGCTAAGCAAACTTCAAAGGATATAACTAGTGACAAGTGGGTAATAAATAGGTGTACACTAAATACAAAATTATTAAATTTAGAATACAACATACATGCTTATATCGCCAATTATAATTAATTATTGACTATGTGAGATGGTGGATTCCTCAAGTTCAAGAGCTTTCAATTACATAAGCTTCTGTTTGAAAGCCTTCTTAACGATATAGTGGAACTTGGAGAATAGGGTATTATTATATTACAATGTACTCGCTGTTACCCGTCCGTGTTTATCCGTATTTGTTTACTTTTATTTAAATTACGTATTTGGTTTCAGTTTTTCTTCTTTCTATCTATACTATATCCTGAGAGGAATCTATCACATAGCCAAATTTTAACCAAATCTGTTCAGCTGTTTACGAAAGAAAAGTGACAGTTTAGAATTTATAAATAAGTAGGTACTTGTGGATTTTTGGAACAAAGTTCCTTATCGCGCGTTGCGAAAGGGGGCTAGACGGAAAAAATTCTTACGAAAAGTTGTCACGACACTTTTTGTTATTGTAAGCTGTGCGGCGTCGCATGTTTCTCTGTCTGTCTCTCTCTCTCTTATAGAAAGCAAGCCAGATATTTTCATTTCTATTTCGCATTGAACAGTGTGGTGTCGCGACGAATATTTTTGTTGAGTGTATACAGGTTTTTTGTAAATAATAAATAATAATAATAATCAATCCTGACAGTGTTTCTGCACAAGTTCCGGATATTGCTAATGGAGTACAACATTGAGCCTACTGATTAAGTTTATATAACATTATATTTGTTAATAATAAAAAAAAATTAGTATAACTTAAATAAAATAAAATTTTATTACAATTCCTTCACTAATTAATCGAAAGGAACTTCTTTCATCCGGGTGTCCCCTGACACCTCTCAAGTTTTTTTTTTTTTACAGTTCGGGTATTTTTTCAACCCAAAGTCCGTTTTGTCAACAGTGTCTATTTCTCCAAAGTTATATTTTTATGATTCTTACCAGTAAAATATTCCTACAATTTTTAAATAAAGTTTCTTAGATGTTCCAACGAAATGTAAAATGGACTTTGTCAGACGTATATTCATAGGTACGTCAGAGAAGATTGAATAATTCAGATTAACTGTCACACAAGACCCTTCTATTCGCCAATGTAGGTCAACAGTTCCGCGAAACGAATACCTACTGCCATGTGAAAATAAAATTGGACCATTTTAATCATCTCTATTTCATATTTTCACCGACACAGTAATTTCAGGCCATCATTTAATAAATAATCCGTTTCATGAATAAGTAATAAGTTAATCAAAAAAATTTATAATGAATATTTTACTGTTCCGAATTTTTAATTAAAACAAATTATATTTTCTCCAAGTGTAGGTAAAAACACTTTACAAACATATAACACCAAATTGTTAGGTGTCGTTTTTCGTTTAAATGTGACATACATTTGAACGACAAACTAATTCTAAGGACCTATGAATAGCAGATTGGAATTTTAATATTTCCTACTAGATGGCGTTACAGTCGCTATAAGACTGGTGAAAGGTACACATTAATTTCGCCGTCGGTGGTATTTTTTTTTTTTTTTCGGACTGTCTATTAGCTTTACAAACCCTATTGGTTTCCACAGCGTAACCGGGCTGTTTGGCGAGCTTTGGAAAGAAGCTCTGCCAGAAGAAATTTTTAGCCCTAGGGCTCGAAGAAACTATGGGAACGACTGCCTAAGGGCGCCTCCTTTGAGGCCGAACCTCGGCTTAGGCGACGTTTGGGATAACGGGGGGTCGGACGGTGAGTGGTCCGTACGTCTCCGAGGCCGTGGATGGAGCCCACGTCCGGATGACGTAAGATAGCGGGGACCTCGTCTTCGCCGGCGAAGACGGTGTGTAGCGTATGATTGTGTGGTAGGTGGTACGAGTGTGTTGTCAGTAGTCATCTGATCGTCAGGGTCATGAAGGATATGTTTAGGTCTCCTCTTTCGGAGAGGAGCGCTTAGGTCGGGCGTCGGTGGTATGTGGACCGCTGTTTACTTGGTTGCTGTTGTTGTTTACAAAGTACTTAGTCACGATTGCCGGAGAGATGTGGGTTCAAATCTGGCCAGAATCGAAAACTTTTTTATGTATTTTAAATTTATAAAATTGGATTTACTGTTTTTATCCGTACTACTATTGTCGCTGCACAAATGCGGCATAAAAGCATGAGGACTTATAAATCCCTATCGAAGACGCACATTACATTGGATGTTATAGTAAGAATTACGTGTTGGCGAATGAATCCTTAATAATGTACGTGAAGTACGTCCGAGTACCAGATACACTTTTAAAACGTAATAAAACTAACAAAAAAATATATTGTTCTTGTTCACGTAATATAACTATGAAAATTCTAATGCCCATGATGCTTTTCTTTATTTCGTCCCCTTTGGGACAGGAAAATATGAGAATCAAAAGCATTAATGGTACCTCACAGCCGTATGAGTAAAGTCCTATATTAATCGTATCCTTTAATCTTAGAATTATTTTACCAAGAATAAATATTTTATCATTACCTCATATTATTTTAAATTATAATAACAAATCATATTTCTGATGTTTAGATATAAATAAAACCTAGGCCTCTATATTAATCAAATTTTAAACATTCAAACAATGAGGCATGAACTTTAATAAACTATATGTAACAAAAATATCTTTTACCCATAAATCATAATCTTAGCGTTCTTTTTAATATATTTTATTATATATTGCTGATTAATTTAGGGCAAGAGCTGCTAAGGTCAAATAAATTTTCTGAAATATGCCGAAAAATTTGGCTTCCGTTAGGTTGGAACACAATAAACGACTTTGATCCTTTTTGATCCCCAGAACGCGTCGCGGGTCACAAATAGAAGTGTAATTAAAATAAAAAAATAATTAACATGAAACCAGAGTTGTAAATTTAAAAAAAAGATTTATTTTCAAAACTGGCTTTAGGTTTCTGAATTAAAATTTGTTGACTTCAAATAAAAAGATTTTATTTTCAAAAGTAGGTTCTGAATTTAAATTTGTTGATTTCAAATAAAATTGTATTGGCAATATCTCACTATAGCATGTCCACTATTACTGTGGCATGTCATAGCATGGTTTTAATTTTCCTATAATTATATCAAGCGGTATGTGAAAAAAAAGGTGATAGTTATTAAGACTTCAGCATCCCTTCGTAAAACAAAGTTTAACCTCCGCGCGCTAGAGGTCTAACTTTCCAATTTATGTAGATACTATAAAAGCAATTAAATATGACTTGTTTTGACGTTAATGAAAAACACTGTCAAGAAAACTGCAATATTTATTTCAGTATTTCATTTTGCGAACTTTAGAGAGAATGGATGTTTGAATTTCAAAATGCGGATTTGGGTTTGTTTTGTTTTTTGACATCAACGGTTATTTTTAATAATTCGTTGGAACATAAAATGAGTTTCATTAGTTGTTGAAGTGATATTAGCCAATTCCAAATGGACTTGACTTTCTGTTATATACAACCCGGTTAAGTTCAGTCCGGCTATCTATCTTAGGACGATATAAATCTCCAATGATCCCCAAACTGATACTTGAAGGGCATAGGTCAGGCCCCGAGCGCTGAGTCATTTGTTGCCCGTTTGTCATGATCGCTCTACATTTTAAGTGTCACTTGATACTTCTCACAAATTTATCAAAAATATATGGAACACAAAGTTTTCCGTTACAGTATACAGGTTCCATTTCTAATTCAAAAATAAACATAAGGCTGAGTTTTTCCAAACTCGATTCTGTGACTTACGTAATATTTTTTAAACTCTAACAAGGTTGCACTGTCTCAAAGTATTTTCATTATTTTAATTATGGCAGATTAATTCAAAAACTTCATATTTTAAAATAAAGAAGATCTGCGTAATGAAAAACAGTTTAGAATTTCAACTCACACTCATAAAAGTAACAGATTCGAAGCGGCTATTAAAAATTAAATGTTGTTTAATAAATACAGAAAGTTATATCGTAAAATGTCATCTGAGACACAAGCGGCAGTAACACTAAGTGGGTACTTAAAACGCAGCTTGATTATGGTACTTGATTCTTCGTAAAAAAGATAATATTTTATTTACATTTATTCCATATCAAGGTATGTAAAAAATGATAGCTGCCACAAAATTTTTATTCGTCACTATGAAGTAAAATGTTTGCATAAGTAAACATAAACACCTTGTTGCGAAGTTAAATTTATCATTGATTTTACTTTAACATAGTAAATAAAGCAAATTACCAGTTGCGTCAATGTAATGCAATGTCGGCCTTTATTAAATTTACAAAGTGACATTTCACAATTATTGTTTCATCAATAATATTTAATCATTTTCAGTTTATCGCCAGTAACATATAGGTAAAACCATAATTTTCCTTTTAGAACCAAACATAAAATACTTAGCAATAAATAATAGCAAGAGAAATCTCACTTGCTAGACAAGATTGTTTTTAGTGTAGGCATTGCGATATTCCTATAGAAATACTCTTACATGCTTGTTATCTTAGTATTTACAATAGTTGTATTACTTCTATTTCAAAGCTCTAAAGTTGAACATCCATTTACTGACTTGAGTCAACGTTACTTAATCATAATAAATGTGTGGATGAAGTCGCGGGCATGAGCTAGTAAAATATAACAGGTTAATCTTGAATAGCGAAAGTTGATTGTTATCTACATATAACTCGAAATAATGTATCGAATGCGCCCTACTTAGAGAAATCATTTTCTTCGTGCCTGTCCCTCTTATGCGAATTTCTAATGTAGTCTAGTCTAGTATATGTAATTAGCTTAGCACACTTTAAGTTCGACGTTCTCGTGTCTCGGACTAAAAAATGACAAACTTTCATGCTAATTTCAAACCCCTATCCCCTTAGGGAACTAATTACCAAAAATCCTTTCAAAGCGATCGGGTAGGATAGTATATTGTACTTAGGAGTATATACTACGTACCTAGCTTATAGCTTATATAATATATAAACTACGGTTTGAACTGTACGTTGATCAGTTAGTCAATATTTTATACCGATTATCAAACTTATTTTTTATTCCACTACAAGTTACCACTTGTCTTCAATCTCACCAGGTATTAAATAATGATATTGTCTAAAACGATATGCAAAACCCATGCTCACGATTGGTTTCAACACAGAACGCTAAATCGCATGGCTACACGTCTTTGTAATAAGGTACGACCAAAGCAAACCAGTAAAATTATATATATGAATTAATCAGGTTTTGTGTTTACTAGACCAATTTAGACAAGCTGACGAAGTTCAGTTACTTAAACAATAAAATTATATAAGAAGTTTTTATTCACAGTGTTATATAGTTTATTTTATATCATCACCATCATCATCATGATCAAACCATTACCGGCTCACTATAGAGCACGGGTCTCCTCTCAATATGAGAAGGGTTTGGCCATAGTCCACCACGCTGGCCATGCGCGGATTGGCAGATTTCACACGCCTTTGACAACATTATGGAGAACTCTCAGGCGTGCAGGTTTCCTCACGATGTTTTCTTTCACCGTGGAAGGAATTGATATTATAACTTTTTAAAAACGCACATAACTCCGAAAAGTCAGAGGTGCGTGCCCGGATTCGAACCGCTGACCTCTGATTAGGAGGCTGACTCCCTAACCAATAGGCTATCACCGCTTCTATATTTTATATAATGATATTGTAATAAAATACCTTTGGGGTTTAACGCCAGAAAAATATATCTTCTTAGGTGCGTAAGTACTACCGCTTACGAGGTTTCTTCTTGTCTCTTTCTATATTGTTAATTTACTATTACCAATCGCAAATAAGTAAGTTTTACTTCAAGAATATTTTTGTTTTCACACAATGGTGCTACCTAAGTGAAACCATAGATTTATGCAATCTATTGGCATTTCAAATGACGGCGGATGCGTCGACCTTAATGCGTTCTTGTTTTAAATAACAATTGTTTAACTTTAACTTGTAACCTCCTTTACTACGAACTACGAATTATACTATATAATAGTAGGTACAACGTCTTTTAGATTTTTAACCGTGTTCCCAAAGGCAGAAGGTTAAAATTCCACTGGGACGTTATTACCTTATTTTTTAAATGTTGGATGAAGGTTGACACAGGTCAAATTCACGCTCGACGAAAATTAATTAGATGTTCATTAATAAGCAACGAAAGTCTACCCGAATAATGATATTTTTTGAAGGTAGAAATAATTACGAATTAATTAATAAGCATTTCCTAGACAGCGGATATATTTTCACTGGCAGCAAGTTGCGCATATCGCAAAATAAAATAAAATATATATATCATAATCATCATCATCACCTCAACCGATAGACGTCTACTGCTGGACATAGGTCTTTTGGAGGGAGTTCCAATGGCCACGGTCTTGGGCCGCTTAAATCCGGCGGTTCCCGGCAACTCGTTTGATGTCGTCTGTCCACCTTGTTGGTGGTTGACCAACGCTACGTTTACCGGAGCGAGGTCGTTATTCCAGCACCTCGGGACCCCAACGTCCATCGGTTCTCCGAGCTATGTGCCCCGCCCATTTCGCCCCATATACCTATATATATTTTGTGCTGAGTAAACGTGAAATTATTCAATTATAAATTCCTTTTATTTGTATGTCTAAGTGATCTATCAATGCACAGTTCAAAACTACTGGACGAAACGATCAAAATTTTTCAACCCCTTCAACCCCTTCAACCCCTTACCGGCACAATTCGGGTAACCGGTTTACTCTCAGAATGATAGGGTCTTAATCTAACAGGGCTCGGTGTTTGCTAGACTTCAACCACATAAGAGAACATTATTGAAAACCCTCAGCTATGAAGGTTTCCTAATCATCTTATCCTTCACAGTCAAAGCAGATGTTATTTAATTAATTAACGGTTTCACCGTTATTAATTAAAGTCAGACTTGAATATACTATATTTGAAAATCTTACACATCATTCCTCCTCTTCGTTTATAATAGATGGGAAAGGAGATGCAGGCAAAGACTAGGGGCTAATAGCTATTCGTGCATGCAACATAATCTCATGAAGCATGCATTAGCCTTTACGACTACGAATATGACAAAATGCTTGTTCAGAAACCCAACTCAAGCTATGTTACCTAAACTAAGAGAAAATCTAACATTCTCTTACCTCGAGGGAAATCATTGCGAAGGGGTACATAATATGCGGTATAAAACTTCATATAGACCCAATATAACTTTCTATGGATGTGTACCTACAGGATTTATCTGTGTGTCTATGAATAAAATAACAGTGCAGTATTGATTTTAATTTTACTTCTCGGTTGTTAGGTATAATAGAAATTTGGGACACCGCAAATCAGTTGATAAGCAATCTATCTATTAAACGACCTCAAACATAGTTAGTAGCTTAATAGTGAAATCTATAAACTGTGCTTAGCCTAACTTAAGTCACACTTAAAATGAGATAGATCACTGTGCCCGATATAAATCTCTCGCTTTTTAACACTAAGTTTGACGGAGCAAAGTTAAAGTACGCGATATAAATCTTAAGCTTAAGTTGTACTGTTAGTTTTTGACATATTACATATATATACTTATAGTATCCTAAATAATATTATAAATACGAGCTTGTTTGTTTTACTATGACTTTCTATGAACTCACAGCTCAGATTAAAAATACGGCAAAATTGAGATTTGACATTTGTATATATTTTATTTGAATACTACAACTTAGCCCTTGACGGCAATCTAACCTGATGGTAAGTGATGATACAGTCTAAGATGGTTGAAGGCTAAACTGTCAGGGGTATGGTAAACACATACTCGTAATTGGGTTCTACGCGTCATCGTGCTGGACGCTAAATCTCTTGCCTGACCACCGCTATCCACCCTATCGACGTCTTTGTCGATAGGGTGGTAACTAGACACAGCCGAAGCCTCCCACCAGACCAGAATCGAGCTGGGAATCGAACCCAGGACCTCCAACTTTATTATGCGACAGCGCACGCGCTGCACCACGGAGGTTGTCAATAATTTATTCGTTGTATCAAATTCGGTCAGTTTTCGACACGTTCGATGTCATCTATCTACCAAGTTAGGGGTTGACTAACGCTGAGTTTACCGGTATGGTCGCCAATTAAGGAGTAATAAATAGTAATAACACTATTTCAATTACACTCGCAGGACGAAGCGTCGGAGACTTTCAGCTTCACTGCAGTTGGGTAAAAAGAAAAGCCGTTGAAAGCCTATTATCGAGGACAAAGACCCCAGTATAGAGGGGTCGGACAAGCAGTGGCATAATCCATCGATAGCTTAACAAGATTACAAATAAATAGATATGTTGTTTACTATCGTACGTTAATTGTGTTGGGATAAAAAAAAAAAACACATTTATGTTTCGAACCTACCGCTTGATTAATTTCGAAACATTGGCTTTTGACTTTCATGACGTCATTTTAAATTTAAAAAGGGGTCATCACTACAAAACAAATGTATTTTAACACATCCTAAATCCAATACATTAATAATATTATTTAAAAAAAGACGGGTTGCACTCCGGGAGTGCCGGCAGAAGTGAAAACTTGATTATTAACGTTGAGCATGTTTGATATTTTGGAATGGGTAGAGAATAATTTTGCACCAATTACTTTATCAGTATAAAAGTACTATCATTTATGTGGTAGAATACAATATTCATTTATTGCGCTATCGTACACAAACATGACAATTTATATTACATTAAAAATTTAACACTTTAAAACTATTACAATTATTTTACATTAAAAAGTTTATCTATATCAATTTCCATATTTTAAGCACTTTACATTCACGAATTTTACGAATACACAACAATGTGATCACTACACAGACATCAGCTGTCACCATCAGCTGTCACCATCCATGGATGCGCGTGGCACGCTGTGACATACACGAACATTCGCGCAAGCGCCCTGCGCTGCCTAAACGAAACAGTAGGCCCAGGCATACATTTTCGCCGCGCCGTAGAGAGGGGATAGCTGTCTACGCTCCATCCGTCTTACGCTTTTTCGATCAGGTCACGTGTCCTGACGCGAGTTTAAGATTTTATACCCATTACAGAAAAAGTGCTCAACGCCGCTAAAGAAGTTTTCACTTCAAAAAAAAAAAACAGATCTAAAAACAGTCCAATCTACTAAAGATTCGAATATTGTTTCAACCGTAGCCGTTTAATAACTTTCAAAATTAAAAACAATTAGTTTTGACGAAAATATTTTATTTCCTTTATTTAAACAATTTTATTTTTAGTAACCGACTTTATCATTGATAGTCTTATAGTATCCACTTATAGTGATCCATCTAGGCAACCAAACGAGTAGGCTACCTATAAGGTAAGAGAGATACGGGATTTTGCAAAAGTTAAATTTACATAAACACTAATACCTACATAATTACATTAAGAGTCAATGCAGAAATGTTCAATTCAAATAAGTCAATAAATACAACTTTCGAAGCGATTGAGATATAGACAGGTGGTGATAGAGACCGATCACCACTATCACCTTCCCGTGAATAGCTATCAATGAAGCTGTGATAGCAAAGTGGTTAGGACGTCTGCGTCTTAATCAGAGGTCGGTTGTTCAGTCCCGGGCATGCGCCTCTAACTTTTCGGAGTTAAGTGCGTTTTTAAGCAATTAAAATATCACATGCGTCAACGGTGAAGATAAACATCGTGAAGAAATCTGCATACCTGAGAGTTCTCCATAATATTCTCAAAGTTGTGTGAAGTATACCAATCCACACATGGCCAGCGTGGTGGACTACGGCCAAACCCTTCTCATATTGAGAGGAGACACGTGCTATGTAGTGAGCCGGCAATGGGTTAATCAATTTTTTTTTTTCAAATTCAAAATAATCTTTATTCAAATAGGCAAAGGCAAAAAGGCACTTTTGACGCGTCAATAATTTATATAGTAGTTATTTCATGGTGATAACTATATTCGTAAACTTAAAACTAAAGCTATGAGGGTTCCAAACGCGCCCCGGTCTAAGAAGAAGCCCACAACAAACTTAGCCGGGGTCATGATGATGATGATATGCAAATTACGAAACCGCAAACTCTGCTCATCACATGTCCCAGACACTTTTTGTAGAGACTCAGTAGCAATAGAATCGCAAAAATACCATCCAGTCGTTGATCGCATACCTACCTTCGCCAACGTACCCACGATTTTACACTATTACTATAGTGATACAGCATCAATAAAAACGTAATTCAGCGTTGATACAGTCGTGAGCTGTTTGTTGCTTCTTTTACGATAGAAGCCACAGTTTAAGCAACGTCTGTATTTGGTGCACCCATTTAGTAAAAAAAGTAACGTAGATATCATTAGGTTGTGTCAATTCATTAAACCAATACGGTACAAGAAAGAAACTTAAATACGATCAACGGTCAAAAGTAGCGATCGAGATAAATAACCATTTATGTATCAAAATCAAATCAAAATAGCTTTATTTTCGTAAACATTTCACAGGCATCTATGAAACGTTAATATAAAACACATTTTCTATTTTATTTTTATTCGAAAAGTGATGGTGATAACTATACCGACTTAAAACTAAAGCTAAGAGAATTCCGATCGCACCCAGATCGAAAAATAATGTAAATAATCCGATTAAGATTAGAGCCATGGCTAGGCTGTCTTTATTTAAAATAGTAGAAACATTTTGTATGAAGCAGTTCACATAATCATCCTAAATATTTAAGGACAGGTTTAATTGCTAACCAAACGTCATTATTTTAACAAATTAAATCGATCACTGTAACACTACCGTTACGTATTTTAACCGTAACGTAACGTAGAAACTAGATCAAGGGGTAGTTAACGAAATATTTACGTAGGACGACGAGTTTACTTACTTATTTAGGTGTCTACTTGAGTTAACTGAATTTGTTACGTAAATATCAGACTAGATTGATATTCTCTTCACTTTTCCCGAATAGTTTCATGTGAAACTCAGCACTTCGTTTTAATTAGAGTTACTATTCTAAGTTAAAACGCATAATTTCCGCTTAATCTACGGTTTTTTCCAAACGGTAGCTTTTTTGACGACTTCATAACTTTGTAATGCGACAGTGCGTGTCAACTCCCGGCTAGAGCCTGGTCTCTTGGGAGGCTTCGGCCGTAGCTAGCTACCACTCTACCCACAACGCATAGAAACTAATTAGGAGTTATGGGTTTACCATACTACTAACAGGTTAGCCCACTACTATCTTAGACTTCATCATCACTTACCTTCAGGTGTGATTGCCGTCAAGGGCTAACTTGTAATAGTATAAAAAAGCGTGTTGAGGTACTACTGTGTGGTGGGTATAAGTTCTTATTTGTGAATTGCATTTCGGTATTAAATTCAAAATTCAAATTCAAATAGTCCTTTAAAAGACACTTTTGACGCGTCAATAATTTACATAGTAGTGATGTGATGGTGATAACAACATTCGTAAACTTAAAACTAAAGCTATGACGGTTCCAAACGCGCCCTGGTCTACAAAGAAGCCCACAACAAGCCGGCTTTTTTTTATCACCATCTCGCATAATCAATAATGAATTATAGTATCTATGAAGATACAGCAATTCACACCCAAGCTTTTTTATCTTTTATATAATCCTTAAAATCTTAATATCATGTTTCTATAGGCTTTTGTAGTATTAAGTAGTGGATTACAAAATATAACGTCATTCGTAGTGCATATTGGATATTGATAAGAACTTTATTTGAATAGCGTTGCTTAGGCAACAACTCGGTCTTGAAGTGGTTATACGTCTGTATAGTCGATAAAGCAGGCAATATCCACTACAAAGCAGTCATTCAGCTCCTATCTGGTCATTTATAGCGGGAGATGAAACAACGCGCTTACTTTATAAGGGAAGTCGGGTGTTTTTACCCGATATCGATATAAATGAAACATAAGGCACTCCATGTGCGATGACGCGGAAGACGTATAGAAAATCATCGTTTCAACAGCATTGAGTGAACGAGTTGAAAAATTTTATCGCCTTACCTGCTGGATAACTTTATTTTCTTTGACGATTGATTAGTATCTTAACTTTAACGATAGTTGATGTTTAAATATGGATGAATGCAATGCACATATACCATCATTAACAAGCGTATCTGGATGCATTAGAGTGAAGAATGGCTATTATCTTTAGTTTGATGTCAAACTGCGTCAACCACGCGCCTCTAGCGTGGTTCCATTTATTTTTAGTATCTGCATATCCATTTATATGTAATCAAATATTCTAAATGCAGTTCCATAAGTAAATATAAATTTCAAGTCTCTATTTTAACATGAGACATTTATTTTTTGCCCTGCTTTTACACGAACTAGAAGAAGAAGAGGTAAGAGCAAGGGGGCTCGATGACGGGAGAATGTCATCCTAAGGAAGCCAACTGTGTGGTTCATATATTGAATTAGGAAGACGTTTTAAATTTGGTTGGTTTGACTAGGAGTTTGATTTGACTTACGTTCGTATGACGTCAGAAATCGGGGTCCTCGTCTTCGACGGTGAAGACGCTAGGATCGGGTAGTGTGTGTGCGACCTACTAGAGTAGCGTTTTAGTTTGTCAGTTGACATGTATTTCATGAACGACGTTGGGGTCGGTAAGGTAATTGGATGCATTAAACATTATCGGGTTTGAGTACTGGGCGGCTCTCTCAAAGTGAGGCTTGGAGAGAGGTACAGACCTCTCTAAGGGAAATATTAATGTATTATCTGTAGGTCAAAGTCAATGTATAAATTAGCAAATATAACTTTGTATAAAAGGGCAGCCCGTGACCATACGCATGTATTTATTATGTAGGTTGGTGGGTGTTACATCTGGTGGATGACGCGTTCTTTCCTTCTATAACATAGTAACAGAAATGGAAAAGAACTTAGTTCCATTTATTTCACAAAACCGCAACATGTCCCTCAGGAGCCTAAAACAATCAAAGAGATAGGGAAGGGAGGAAAGAGATAGAAATATATCTGTGAAAACTGCCGATACGTAATATGTCCTTGTATAAAACACGTCACTAGTAAAGCTATGGTGTGGTCTCGCATCTTTATTGCAATCTAACTTTGAGTGCCGTTTTTATTACTTATCGCTCGTTAATTTAAGTATATCGATATATACGGGATCACGTCACTAACTCGTGGCGCAGTGTCGAAAGGGTGCAAGCAGTGCTTCAGAGGCCAAGCGGCTGACATCTGACTCAAGTGAGGTCATTGACCCCCGCATTCTTCAGTGGCTTCAGTCTATCGGTTCTGTCATGTATGCTGCGTGAAAATTCATTTCCATTTTTTAAATTTTAATTAATGTAGATATCTCTTATGTAGAACACTGAACGTTTAATTCGTTTATTATAAACGTCATCCACAGCTTATAAATGTCCTGCTACTTGTCAATCAATCAAAAGCTTTGTTTACAAATTATCCTTTTTAAAAGCACTTTTGATGCGATTTGATGAAATACATTGAAGCGATTTGGTGTTAGTAACTACATTCGTAAATTTAAAACTAAAGCTCTGATGGTTCCAAATGCTTCCTGGAGTGACAATCTCAGAGTAAATTTACTCACTGAATCGCTATCTAGAAATTTACGGTAGGTACCAAATCAGAGTCATAAATTAAGCGGTGTTTATTCCAGTACCTCAAAGAGCAAGTTGAAACCCGCACTCAAATGTAATAATGACCGTTGAAGCCCGCCAAGCTGAATAGATAATTTATTTTATACATTACAAGTTAGCCCTTGACGGCTATCTCACTTAGTGGTAAGTGATGTTGCGGGCTAGGATGGTAGCGGGCTAACCTGTTAGGGGTGTGTTAAACCTAATTGGTTTCTACGCGACATCGTGCCGGAACGCTAAATCGCTTTGGGTAGGGTAATCGATTGTGGGTAGGGTGGTAACTAGCCACGGCCTCCCACCAGACCAAAACCCATTCTATTGGTCGCATCTCTCTATCCTATGAGAGAAGACTTGCACCCAGCAGTTTGACCTTAACGTGCGGGGAGATGATGATGATGATGATGAATATAAAATTATCCCTTAATCAAAATTCCCTTATCATCAAAAATTATGAATATAACTATAATCGTTTATTTCAATCTAGTACCATTTTTGTTAAACTAGCCCCCAAACTAGGATAGCCCGTATCTTGGAGGTCGGTCTCTTCCAATTGTGCAGTAAAAAATATTTAGACTACAGTGTTATGTCTGAAATTTAGGACTTAATCCAATTCATACATGAGAGTGAGTGGGTAGGTGTGTGGGTGTGTGAGTGTTAATTCAATTTTGTAGGTGTATTGTGTGTGATATAAATTTGATACTTCAGGAATTCCAATAAGTAGATATAAAGTTATAAAGAAAGATTGAATTCACAAAAAGGACCCGTTCTAATAGAATTTGGGACGGCCATTATTTCCTAAATCAACAACTTTGTATAAACTCATCTTCAGAGGGGGTAAATAAAATTCGTCGCAAAGATTTACATAATCGTGTTTCGGGGTAAAAGGCACTTTTTTTTTATTATTTAGTTATCTCGAGCACGGACCTAGCCTCCCGGCCATTTGGTAGTGGAATTCCAAATTGACATTTACGACGTTGAGAAGTAACTTTGTTAGTATAATATTTACCCTCTTTTTAACTAACTTAAAAAAAGGTTTCTATTAAGTCTCCGAATTACCTACCGTAGTTATTCAAATGAGACGTGGAAAAATCTAGCTTATAAAAAACTTTCCTGTATGAGGAAAAGAATGTCATTAGTGAGAATTGTCTCTTTTCAACGTGCATTTTAAACTTCACTTTTAACAACCAATTGTAATAAGATCTTGTATATGAAACTTTATTAAGGGAATAAAAAAATAATCTAACCGGAAAGCGTTTTTTTTTTTGCCGTTTAAATGGATTGAGGCACTAACAATTTAAATTACTCTCCACACAGCAATTGATAGTCTCGTTTATAATGAGAAAGAAAAAAAAAACAAAACAACCGGAGCTCATTCATACAAACACGCTTTAAATCGCCTGATTACATCCTTCCGTTACACAACTAACTCTCGAGTTAGTTAGCATCGGTGCACATGTTAGCATAAGCATTGAAGGATGGAATGCTATAGAACACTAAAGAAAAAAGAGGTACAGAGCTAAATAAATAATAAAGGAAATAATTTAAAGAAGATAAAAAAAATACATAACAAACTGATTTATTGCCCCTTTACTTAAAATCGTTATAACAATAGGTTACTTCTTAATCTAATTAGTTCGGAAACCTAACTTAATGATGAACATGACTTAAAAATCTCAGTCATAAATTGTTATATTTCTTTCTTTCGACGTGAAAATTGGTCTATTTTACATGTCGCTCTATTTTTTTTTATCTCTTACCCAGTTATAAACCTCCAGAAATAATATTATATAACTTTGAATAAAACACAATTATAAAATAAGAGCATGTAGCAAATAATATAGTTAACAATTACGAAACCAAATCCACAATTATGAAGGTCGTTCTCTAAATGTCCGAAACATACGTTATTCAAATTCAAATTAAAAAAAAAATCTTTATTCAAATAGTCCTTTAAAAGGCGCTTTTGACGCGTCAATAATTTACATAGTAGTGATTTGATGGTGATAACTAGATTCGTAAACTTAAAACTAAAGCTATGAGGGTTCCAAACGCGCCCCGGACTAAGACGAAGCCCACAACAAAATTAGCCAGGTAAATTTTATGTTTGTTATCACCATGTCACATGCCACTTAAAATTATATTAAGAGCTATCTTATTAGAGCAATATTTCACACCCATGCTTGTTTATCATTTACGTAATCCTTTACACTATAGTAGGACTTTTCTACTTTTTCTTTATTACATAATATAGTATGGATACTCACAAACAAATTCGGGTGTTGGTGCAGACAGGTGTGTGCAGGTTGTTACGGGTCAACCTACTTATAAAGGAGCAGGTAAATCGAACAATTTATGTAGGAGCAAATAGGAAAATATAGGACTAGTTCACCCGCAAACCTTTAACTAAAACCCGCAAACTAACTTTTCTTGAAACGTTCCATTATCTGACGAAATATCTGCTCCTGTTTACATTTAAATAAAAGGTGAGTAAGACATACCTATATCACAAAGCTCAATAGAACACTAGCCTATTGGTTTGGGCGTCAGCCTCCTAATTAGACGTCGGCGGTTCGAATCCGGGCACGCACCTCGAACTTTTCGGAGTTATGTGCGTTTTTAAACAATTAAAATATCACTTGCTTCAACGGTGAAGAAAAACATCGTGAGGAAACCTGCACGCCTGAGAGTTCTCCATAATGTTCTCAAAGGCGTGTGAAGTATGCCAATCCACCACATGGCCAGCGTGGTGGACTATGGCCAAACTCTCATCTCATATTGAGAGGAGACCCGTGTTCTGTAGTGAGCTGATAATGGGTTGATGATGAACGCTAGCAGAAGCTAGTAACAAAGATTTTAAATTAAATAATAATTTAAGTATTCAAATTCCCAGCTAACTTTACAAAAGCGATAAAGCAACGAATAATATTGAGTCGCAAACAACAAAGTATCGTTGACATACTTGTAGTTCCAATTTAGCGTCACCAATCTCCGGGGATTTGCTGTGTAAGCGAAGTCTGGGATTTTCGTAATTCCTACTCAATCAGCTTCTCTGTCGCGCACCTTGGAATATGATTTGCTTGCTTAAAATCAATAATCCATCGTCTATATTTGAGTTATCACAGTTGGCAACGATGAAATGACGTTATTTTTGAAGATCTCATCTTTACTGTACTATAAGAAAGTATAGAAGAATATTCACCTACCATTATGGTCGATATCATCGCTTAATTGTAAATGAAAAACTGAAAAAATAAGAGCTGTAAGTTGAGTTAAGCTGTAAGGAAACCTCAACTAATGTTAAAAATCCAAACCAAATTAGATATAGGTACTTATTTGTGAAAAAAATACAGACAATAACCTAAAATTTCTACCTTTATAATGTCACGAAATCCTGTCAAGATCCAATTTACTATGAGAGTTCGGTGTGCAGATAATAAGCTTACGATCCCTTCAGCGCGTTTAGGTTTTTTAATTTTTATTATTCTATTTTCTTCGATATTACCGATACAGGAGTAAACCCACACTCCTAAATGGTTTCTTCACAACATCGTGCCGGAACGCTAAAGCTTTGTCGGTAGGGTGGTAACTAGCCACGGCCGAAGCCTCCCACCAGACCAGACTCGAGCCGGGAATCGAACCCAGGTCCTCCAACTTTATAATGCGACAGCGCACGCATTGCGCCACGGAGGTCGTCAAATACACTTTATGTACACAGTACAAAATAAAAATTACAAGACAGCAAAGAAACAAACACAGAAAAGAGGAGGTGCTACAGACGGCCTTATCGCTAAAGAGCGATGGCTTTATATATTCATATTATATGATTATTTACATGACAATTTCGTGCGATTATGTATATATAAATACACTGATAAAAATTCACGAGTCGTTATATTTTTATATAAAATAAATTTTATCAACGGAAGCATCGAGACTATAACATGGCTATAAGTTTCTAATAGAAAGAGGTAAAATCAATCTAACGCTTTTTGAGACGATGATGGTTCACTATGAATAATCCAACTCAACAGCAAATCTGAGTAAGTACATTCACAAGTAGTAATAAATAGGGCATCGCGAAAAACCTCTGCGCTTTTTAATAAAAATTCATTTCGTTCAGGCTCGACTGAGAAGGTAGGTATATAAAGCACTCAATAGCAGCTAATGAGCTTTTTCATGGAATTCATATATTTTTTACGACTAAAACCATTTTCCTTCGAGTAAAAACCTGAAATATCAGAATGCAAATATGCGTAAGCATTTTTTTCCGATTCTATCGTTTAAAGGTACGGTTATTTTATGTGATCATAAAATGTTTTACATCTCTTTACTAATAAAGGGTGGGTATCTTGTATTGTTACGTTGATATAAACTTGGAGTTTTATATCTAAACAGATCAATGTCTAGTGCTGGACTCAGATCTCTTGTCAAAATTTCCACAAACCACTAGGTTCTCCAGGTTTGGTGGCTCTCTGTGACTCACTTTCTGTACATTGAGAATGTTAAATCCCTCTGGGATGTTTAAAAATTCGTAAATTTGTTTCGGTATTGTACGAATTTGCAAGTGGGGTGGGTAATATAGGCAACCGACTCTGCCTTATGTATAGATAGATAGAAAGATTTTATGCCTTACATGCTAGGCCTTAACGGCTATCTCACGTGGTGGAAAGTAATGATGCTGTCAAGCATGGTAGTGAGCTAATCTGTTAGGGGTATGGAAAACCCACACTTCTTATTGGTTTCTACGAGACACCGTGCCGGAGCGGTACATCGCTTGGCGACATGTCTTTGTCGGTAGGGTGGTAACTAGCCACGGTTAAAGCTTCCCACCAGACTCGAGCTGGGAATCGAACTCAGGACCTCCAACATTATAATGCGACATTAGAATGCACTGCGCCACAGAGCTCACTCGCAAGAAAGAAAAAGTATTTGTTCTTATATAGTGTTACAAGCAGTACATCTTATTCTAATGCAGAGTTGTTATGTTTATCTGTAACACCAAACAGAAAGGGTATACGCTGTGCATTATTTACAATCACGCCGCTGATTTTCAGAAGAGACCCCAGTGACGTCACAGTAATGTATTTGTCGGTAGTGTGGTAACTAGACACGGCTGAAGCCGAGAGGAAGCCGTGGCTTGTGAACCAGACCAGACTCATCAGCGCACATCATAGCGATGAAGGTCATCATAGGAGGTTTTTGGTAAACATGGTTAACGCATAAGAAACCGCAGAACACATAAATTCGTATTTTCATTTGCATTTCAGTCATATAAATAAATTTTAATTAAAGTTAAAAGACATTGCCATGAAACCAACAATCATTTATTACCGTAATAAAACTAAGATTACAAGAAGAATGGCCTACCTGAGAATTTATAACGTTTATAAAATAGCCATATAATTTTATATCGGGTCACTAATTTACTCGGGTTCGAAGCAAGCTTTATCGTTAAATTACTTTTACTGTAATGAAACCCTACTTATTTAAAATAATAAACTGTACCAAAATCTTAAATCCAAATATTGACATGGTGATATTTCGCAAAAAAAGAACTGGAAGTTAATTAAGAACTCATTCTTCCATTTATTATCATAGTTTCTTTTCAAAGAATGTATGCCCCCAGATATAATATTTTTATCAGACGGGTTTCAAATAGAGCGCTACTATATTATTGAAAATGAAATATTAAACCGGTTCAAGCTCGCTCCAACGTAGATATACTCACTCGTACATAACAAAAATCTGCTTTCTGGAAAAAACCTATTTTATTTTGGGTCGGATCAAAGTTCACAGCAGCGTAGGAAAAAAAATTTGGCTGCACAAAAAAGATTTTTCGCCAAAAATATATAAAGTTTTCTGTGCGGAATATGCGGGATGCATTGGTTTTGCGTGAAAGAGATTTTAATGCAATTTATACTAAAATAACCTACCTATGTATATAAAGTTAAAGGTGAATATGTGTCTACGTGATCTTTTTTCTAGGTTTTAACTGTCGAAGGACCTAGAGATGTTCAGATTTTGAAGTTGTGAATTAGCAACCAGCAATACAAGAACTGTTACTAGAATTTTCATGTCACGCAGCTGTCTTCCTCCAGCTGTTCGAGCACTTAAGTGATAAGGAACCTAGCTAGTGAATGCAGGTCTTTTAGTTCAACGTTTAAATAGGTGATTTTCGAAGTCACTACGAACAGGCGTTGTTTCGAGCAATGATGATAGATAGTAAAACACTTCCTCCCGCTAGCGGGCAGTGTCTTCCGCGGTGATACATTTCGTTCAATCAGCGAGCGCTGCATCTGTAACCATAATAAACATGACTATTACCGAGTGATAAAATTGTATAACTACTTTTTGGTTTAAATACTTTTTTTATATATAGACAAAGGTTTTTTATTAATTATTTCAATCAATCATTATTCAAAAATTTAGTTTTGAGTAAAACAAAAATTACGTCACAAAAGCTGCATACAAAATCCGGTCTACATTATATTATGTGGAAAAACTACAAACAGAAAAAAACAGAGAACGATATAAGAATGGACTGTTTAAATAAATCACATCATCGCACTGTTGATATAAATGTTATAAAATATGTAAAGTTATTGTGTGATTCTTCGTAACTTAATCACGCCTTAACTACAGAATATTTACTGGCACATAAAAGTGGTTATCTACATTAACGTCACAGAGTATTTCCAATGATTTTTGCAGAGATCGAAGACACTAAAACGGTGAGATAGAAATAACATTTTAGTAAATAAATCAAAAAGTTGCTCTGTTAGTGTGGTTATCAAACTAATACGAGTTTTACTCACGATAACTTATAAACCAAAATGCCAAAATTTACTGAATTTGTAATGATATTAAAAATAATTAGAGAAAATATACTAATCTAATTAAACCAATTACGTTTTACGATGACCGAGTTTGCTTGCTTAATAAACTGTTTTCACAATTTCAACTACATAAAAGTTAAATAAAATTATTCTTATGCATACCTACAAGGTGTTCAACTTGAGTAACTATTTCTTAAACAGCGCTTACTGGCTATATCAGCTTACTTAACACACGGTTCAACAATAACTTTTAGGTATATCATTGAGAAATTGATCCCATGGAGTGAATGAAATATGAAAAACTGTCATATATTGTAGTCATAGCGAGCAATATGCGAGCGACAATAGCTCTTCTAGAACGTGGGAATGGTTTTAATAACTACGGGACACGAGTACAATAGTAAGAATATTGTAAGACTACTGTGTTTAATACCGAGTGATATATATTATTATACTTTTGCTAGAGATATATCACCCGCATGATGTTTCAGACCGAGGATAAGAACACGATTCTTAGCATAAGATTTTTACTCTTGCAATATTGGAGTCACTTTCGAGAACCGAAACACTGTAACGTTAAAGTGAAATGGACCTTATGACATGAACATAGAGTCACGATTTCTTTACTAACTTTTTTATTTTACAAACATGCGGGCTGTGAAAGTCTGGACAAACTTGAGTTTTCACTAACGTTCTCAGTCGACAAATGACAATTTTATATTCATTCTCAATACGGTGATCATACTATCATCGCTAACGGCTGTATTAATTAATATTTTCGACACCCTTAGTGTAAAATTTAAACCTTATCTTCAAAACGTCAAGGTATATCATATAAAACTATCCTTTCAATATAATAACATTTCTTTAAGCGAGGGTAGTAAATCCACTGAACGTGCTAAGCTTTCCTTCAATGATTTTGTTTGTTGGAAAGCGGCGCACAATGCCTCAATACCATTATACGAGTAAATACATTCTAATACCAAACAATGGATCTCAATTTATCAATGAGACTTTTCCCAGTGATTAGTAGCCCAAAAGCCTACGAAATATTTAATAATTTCAAGGATTGGTTTCTTCAATGTTTGTGTTGTTAGTACCAGTTCCTTAACTGGTTTTTTTAGCTCAAAGTTAGCCCTCGACGGCTATCTCACGAGGTGGTTAGTGATGATGCTGTCTAGGATGGTAGCGGACCAACCTGTTTGTATTTTGGTAAACCTGCGCTCCTACGTTTCAACTCGACATCGTGCTGGAACGCTAAATCGCTTGGCGACACGTCTTTGATTAGCAACGGCCGAACCAGACCAGACTCGAGCCGGGAATCGAACCCAGGACCTCCAACTTAATAATGTGACAGCACACGCACTGCGCTTCGGAGGTCTTCATAAATTAACATTTTAAAGCATACACCCACCAAACGGCCAGTTAATACAACTAAAATATTATTTTATTTACTAACTACACTTTGGATTAAATGTATAATGAATGAATGAAGTAGGCTTACTTATTACGGTATTCCGTGTTATATAAAGAACATTAAGCTTAATTTGAATTTTAAAAGCTATAAACCGCGAAAATTTATAATATATAAATTTAAAGTTTATAATTTCTTCGATCCTGATACATAATATATATATATTTTTTTTAAATATCACACAGAACTCCAAGGTTCACAATGTAATAAACTATAGTAAACGCTTGATAACTCTCAGTGATTTTAGGTTGTGAAGACAAGATTTCCTCAGAATGCTCTGGTGTCAAATCGTGCGATGAGAACGCATTTACGATATGAACGATATGTGTGTTTTTTGCGGTATAAAAGCAAATTCAGATAGATTTAAAAATTATCTAATAAACAAAATAAAAGTAAATACAAAAAGGAAAGAATAAATACTTACTAGGTACAGTACAAATTAAAAATAATTCATAAAGGCGTTTTATCATTCAAGGCTAATTTTGGTTGTAAAACTCTTGACTTTATCTTACTGAGAACTGTTTAACAGAAAATCAATCTCAAACCACTATACTAACGAGAAATTTGTTTTTGTCCTTACATTTAAGTAAATAAAAGCGCTTTTCCTTTCCTATACCTTATATTCAAAATAGTGGTCCGACCACCTACAAATGAGAATCTTATGTTGTCGCTATCCCTAGAGGACGTGGACAGCCTCAACAATACCATGGAGACTTTCTATCGAAATATTTAACACGCCTGCGCGCGCGCACGGAATATTTATTGCGCAGGGTTGCCATGTTAAGCTTTTGAGAAACAGGACACCATAAAAAATATTGTGAAGATCTATTAAAGATATCAAGCTCACAATGGTAAAGAGTAAAAAAAATATCGAGGAATGATGACCCTTGTAGTGGTGAGCATTGAGGTGTTTTATTGGGTGAATGACTGAATTGGGCCTTTAGGAAATTGGAATTGGTAAAACTCGAAATGTTAGGCTTAGAACGCGATTTTGAAGAAAATATGGTATTTAAAATTAATATAATATCTTTAATATTACAATGAATATAATAAACTTTAATATTACAATTCATCATTTGGTCACAGTGACTATCTTATTCGACCCAACGATGACGCGACAGCCTTGTATTTGCAACAATAGTTGCATAGATCAATTAGTTCTCATGTTCAAAGATCCGAGAAGTAGAAGTTCAACCGAGGTGCTTAAATCTCGGGCTCTCTGGTGAAAAGAATATACCTTTTTGTTTTGTTTGGTTTTTGGGTAGAGATTTTTTACAGTTTGGAATTAATGAAACAGTGTCGTTTTGTCGCGTGCCTCAATAGGAAGATAACTGGAAACTTCACTAACCGTTGCAAGTTATTTGCCTAAAATATGATAATAATCGTTACAAACCGCCAATAACGCAGCAACGTAAACAATTTTAGCTTCATTCTTGGGAAAGGAACTGGCCTCAATATAATAAAAATAGCTACAGGGCTATTTTTATTTATACTAACCGAAGTTTACGAGCAAGAAAACGTCCATTGCCTCGCTTCAACTTGAAGCAAATAAGTATAAAAACCTTTACTTACTTCAACATTTAAAAAAATACTAGGAATACTGTGAATTTAAATTTTAATCAGTTTGTAGAATGAGCCGCGCTAAAACGTGTTCTTACAAAAGGAGCTCCATGGTAACCCTATTAGTATCGAAACAATGGCGGTATTCTACTACGATTTAGGAGTTGAACGTGTGATCTTTATAGTGTAGTTGGCATGCCATAAATAATGAAGTAAATGAGATACGGTTCGGTTAACGAAAATAATTAGAGTAGGAAGTTAGGTACAGCGTACTTGCCGTCTATATAATTTCAGACTGAGCTAGCTGCTTTTAACTCAAATTTATGTGTATTAGAGAAAACATAAAAGATTGTTTTGAATCGAAGTTTTATGTCAGTCTCTGCACTCATAGGTATAATTTACAAAACATTACTTAGCGTAAGAGAATCGATCGTTGTTAATAGATAGGAACTACTTATGACGAATGCCCAATTCTCCTTCAAAGTCATTTTGTCCACCCATTTATTTTCCGTCTTGTTCCCAAAGATTTGACGACCTCCGTGGCGCAGCGCGTGCGCTCTCGCATTACAAAGTTGGTGGTCTTGGGTTCGATTTTCGGCTCGAGTCTGGAGACTTCAACCGTGGCTAGTTACCACCCTAACGACAAAAACGTATCGCCAAACAATTTACCGCTCCGGCACGATTTCTCTTAGAAACTAATTAGGGTTTACCATACTCCGCAGATCACAGTTTAGCCCGCTGCCATCTTAGACTGGATCTTCACTTACCATCAGGTGAGATTGCCGTTCAGCTTAACTTGAAGTGTATAAAAATAACGATTTTAAAATTTAATATCGAATAGCATAGCTAATAGTATTCGATAAGATTAATCACCTAATTAATTCAGAGCAATACCAAGTGATAATGTAAGGGTACGAATAAACCACTCTTACACGTCGTAAAAATAAAGAAAACATCGAATTATTTTATAAACTGTTCAGTTTCAGACATACGAAGTATCTGAAACAGAGCTGCTCGAAAAAAATACTTGAGTGACATCTTATAGATAAAAATAGGTGTGAACATAACGTTCTCATAAAAAATATAAAAATCTGTTGACATAGGACCCAATCGCGAATATTGACGATATTGGTATTGCGTTTTCACACCATTCGATCCGATATCTGGTGGGCATTCGGCTGGGGCACAAGTCTGCTTTTTCACAAAATATGCCATCATGAGACCATACAATTTGTAATTGAATTATCGTTGTTCAAAAATTTGGTTATTTCCTGAATTCATAATGGTTTTATTGGATTGTTATTATAGTGGAAACGGAATCTGCATTTTCATTAGCTCAAAATGCGTTATCCGAAGTAATCGTCAAAAGCTACCATTATTTAATCTAGCAATACTATTACCTACAAATACTTTTTTAATGTTGATAAATTAAATTGTGTGTGATATTTTTAAGCGTCTAATTGATGATTTTAATATTACCATCAGACGTAATAATTATCCAAAAACACGAAAAAAGATTTTACGAGTGATGAATTCAATATAATTTCACAAAGATATATAATATAAAAAAGGAAGCGGTGATAGCCTAGTGGTTAGGGCGTTAGCCTTCTAATCAGAGGTCGGCGGTTCGAACCCGGGCACGCACCTCTAACTTTGCGGAGTTATGTGCGTTTTTAAAAATTAAAATATCACTTGCTTCAACGGTGAAGGAAAACATCGTGAGTAAACCTGCACGCCTGATAGTTCTCCATAATGTCCTCAAAGGCGTGTGAAGTCTGCCAATCCGCACATATAGCATATGGCCAAACCCTTCTCATGATTGATGATATAATATAATATTATCTGATCGAACATTTAGACACAATTGGAATAGCCTTAGTAATAGCCTACGACCCTGTGGGTGTCTTATGTTGTTCCAAAAATAAACATTTGTATGAAAAACGAATTGTAAACGAGTTACTGAATAAGACATCAGATGTACAACGACTTCATCATCTTGCTTGTCATACCATGCACAGACTGGATTAATTTTCATTATCGATTTCCCAAAATTTTGTTCTTTCATTCGTAAGGCAGTTTATCTATTGTTCATACAAAATTTTATGCTATCCGACATTGATATATCGGATCGAGCGTTATCAATAGAGGTAATATTCAATTGAGTTGCCACATTGTGATTTGTGACGGATATTAGATTTTCGCGATAGTAAAGAAAATGTATCAGAACTGAAACATATTTCTAGCGACCATCCGATAAATTGCTAGTATTGCGCTTTGGAGCAGTGTGGGGATGTACACTCCCGAACCTCCTATGATATAAGAGAAGAGGCATGTAAAGGCAGCTTTATTGTTGCAAGCAATAGCGGTAGGCTTGCTGTGAAGATATGTGGCAAGTGGGACAGTATTAAAAGGCATCTCATAAAAAAGTTACATACTAGATTTAAGGTGATAAAGGAATAAAGTATTAGAGCTGAAACATGTTTTATGTTGTTGTAAAAATTACAACAAATTAAACAACAACAATACAAATTACAAGTCGTTATAAAGAGTACATACACAGTATTTATACCTTATTATAATATTAGATTCTCAGAAAGCTTTTTATTAAAACAATTGGTAATACTCTGATATAAGGAAATCTATGCCCAAACTAAGCAACCATGATGATTATGATGATACCTGATCTAGTATCCTTTAGTTATAGTGGAAAAAGGTATGTACCTTTACTACATAACTATGTAGGCATAGCTATGTAGTAGGCTTTGCTGAGCGATCGCGTCGCTGTGTGTTTTTGCCCTAATTTATATTTTTTCATTCGCTTCTAGGAACGAGAACAATGCAACCTACTTAATATTACAGTTTTGATGTAGGTACGAGTTGAATTTTTATAAGCAAACAAGCTTTGCACGCTACTTCCCTCGCATTAAACACCACTGAGAGGCTTTGATATTAATTTCAAACTTCTATGTTGCCCGCCTAAGGGGTTTGAATTTCAAGAATCTTTTAGCTATAAACCAAATTTCAGTCCACATGTTTTGTTTTTTTTTATGTATCGAACACACAAAACATGTTACAACTTCTCCAGATGTGAAATATCAAAGTTTATAATATAGATAGTATAATTTCCGTATAGGGCGAGCATGACGCTACAACACACCGTTATGCCATTTCCCGTGACGGCATAAGATTAATCATAATGATAGGTAACTATAATAATACAGTTTACCAATTTTTTTAAACCAAAATTTAGTTTGACCCCGAACGTTTCGCTTCAACTACTAAACATCTATAGGAGATGTCGACTTTCAAGAAATAGTTTAAGAACTTTTAAGTAAGTTAACCTACTCACTTAAAGAATCATGATCGTCTGTTTAAACTCACAACCAGTACACGAAGCATCTTCAAAGTTTACGAGGCACACACTTGGACTCTTTAAAAGTTTAATAATGTTCTCTATCCGGTGAATTTTTCAAAGTCAACAAGTTTTCTAAACATTTCTCAAACTGTCTATAAAAGAAGTTATCTTCAGGAACATTGAACATCAATTTTCGTTCGGTGTATTGAAGTTAATTGTAAAGTTACGAGACGAACACCATCATCATCATCATGATCAATCCATTGCCGGTTCACTACAGAGCACGGGTCTCCTCTCAATATGGGAAAGATTTGGCCATTGTCCACCACTCTGGCGGTGCGGATTGGCAGACTTTACACGCTTTTGTCAACATTATGGAAAACTCTCAGGCATGAATTACTAATATGAGTCGTAAATTCATCTTCAACTTATGAGAATAATCAATGTTCAAGTACCTACGTCATAAGGAAGATTATTTAATATAGGTACATAACCAAATATCGTATATAAACCGAATATGTTGGTAAACACCTACATATTCGGTTCTTGAAAGCTAAGCAGTGATATAAAACTTAGGTATTGAAACAACCGGGTGACCCTTTATTTCTACGTATGTATGTGCCAATCAGAATTCATCTCTATTTCACAAGGTCCAAGGTCTAAAGCCAAGTGAAACGACATGGACCCCTTTCTGGCTGTAGCAAAATGTATCCTTTGAGACACATCCGTGCGAAATTACTGCCTCTTTCTACGTTTATATTTTACGGGGCCACATTTTTTGTGAGTGAACGTGAATTTTATTTTTGGAAATAAAATCATATAAAGCTACATTAGTGTATCAATACTAGTAAATAAAAGGCCATTAACCTTAGCATGGTTCTCGATTTGATTACTTGGTCAGACCAAAACAATTGTTAGATTGAGTTTAATGTCAAGTAATACGTCGTAGCAGTTAAAAGTTAAAAAAAAAAAAATACGATCGATACGAGTTTTGACGACCTCCGTGGCGCAGCGTGTCCGCTGTTGCATTATAAAGTTAGAGGTCCTGGGTTCGATTCCCGGCTCGAGTCTGGTCTGGTGGGAAGCTTCGGCCGTGGCTAATTACCACCCTACCGACAAAGACGTGTCGCCAAGCGATTTAGCGTTCCGGCACGATGTTGAGTAGAAACCAATTAGGAGTATGGATTTACCATACCCTTAATAGGTTAGCCCGCTACCATCTTAGACTGCATCATCACCTTACAAGTTATCATCATCATCTATCAGGTAAGATGCCCTCAGGGCTAACTTGTGGTGTATAAAAAAAATAACGTTGTTCTCCCGAATAATGGCTCACCAACCATACGACAATAATCCATACTAGGACGTCCTATGTACATATGAGTATTATATAACTCTTGAACTCTTACGAGAGACGGGCTGTGCCCCGCCGTGGTACATTAAGTACCTGACGTGACGTTGGTTATCATCACGTTACGACCACACCATCTTAGCCACACGCACTACAACATCTAAGTGACGCGAGCTGTCTCCACTAGCTCGGATCAATATACGTCACAAACAGCCCATACCTCCCTGTAATAATAAAATCAATGTTAATAAAGCATTACGGTACACGTGTTCTCGTTACAGAAAATTAATTGAGCTGTCATTCACCATAATGGCACGCTGAATCCGAGTATTATATTGCTGACAACTACGTCTGAGACTTGAAAAGCCGGTTGGCAGATTAAATACTAGTAATATGATTGGTGACACTAAATCGCTGAACGCCGTTTGTATTGGACGTTGGGCGACTTTTATAAGCTGTAAACTTGGCTACAATTTTATCTGAAGAAAAACGGGTCATATTATTCCAGAATTTCTTATAGTAGGAGTATTTTAACGTTTTATTCTAGACCACATAAAAGTGAACAAACCTGCATCCTAAGCGGGGTTTTCATTTGCAAACTATGTGGGATCAAGAAATCGCTCGATTTATCAAGGGTCTTTAGATCAAAATCAGGTGAGTTTCTAAGCCAATGCGTCCAACCCGCGTTCGGGCGGTGATTGGATTAAAATTTGTGATATCACAAATTCAACCAATCACAAGACGCGCCAGTTCTAGCAAGATTTTAGTAATTGGTCGCACTAGGCGCAAACTTGCATGTAACTCCAAGAAAGCTTACTATCATTAAATAAATAACTATAAATTTGAAGTTACCTGGAAGAATGAGAAAGAACAACTAATAATCAATAAAACTATTAATTTTATGAAATGCATGTATGGTATGAAATGAGTATACAATAATTTATTCGTTTAGGAAAAATAACCCATGGAGGCTACAGTCGCCTAATTAAAACGTCTTGCCAAAATAAAACACAAATTAAGGAATAAAAATTATAATAATAGCAATAAATAACTATAATAAAAACAATTCACATAAGAACAATAAAATAACATTAATAATAGAAGTCAAAATAATAATATCACAGTCTATATACTTTCTAAAAAAAACTTTAATCTTCTTTCCTAGCTGATGCGGCGGTGTATGAAATATGTCTAAATATGAATTATTGCGAGTTAAAACATTAAGTACCTAAGTAAGTAAGCGCAGCGCATGAATATTATCTATTGTATTGTCAATGGGCATAGTTTAATTTTTTCTAAATTAGTTTCATAGAATTTCGTGTACCATCTTCCTTGACCTATTGATACCTGTTGTGCTGTAGCAAGCATCCAACCGAGGTGTCGAGGGTTTTAGGCCCAGACATACTCTCCCAAGTGAAAGAAGATGTATCAATTAATCATTCATAACCTTTATTCAAATAGTCCTTTAAAATGTACCTTTGACGCTATAATAATTAACATAGTAGTGATTTGTTGGTGATAACTACATTTGTAAACTTAAAACTAAAGCTATGAGGGTTCCAAACGCGCCCCGTGTAGGAGATTTTATAGCATAAATACAGGTTAGGTTACCATGATAAGCTTTGATAGCCTAGTGGTTAGGACTTCAGCCTCCAAATCAGCGGTCGGAGGTTCGAACCCGGGCGGTTCGAACCTATAACTTTTCGGAGGTATGTGCGTTTTTAAGCAATGAAAGTATCACTTGCTTCAACGGTGAAGGAGAACATCGTGAGGAAACCTGCACGCCTGAGAGTTCTCCGTAACGTTCTCAAAGGCGCGTGAAATCTGCCAATCCGCACATGGCCAGCGTGGTGGACTATGACCGAACCCTTCTCATATTGAGAGGAGACCCGTGCTCTCCTAATTCAGTTCAACTGTGGATCTTTATTGCACGCTGTCTGTACTTTGTCGTATACAAACGCCGGTCTCCAAACTTTGCTCTTAGCAGATGAGGCGCCATCCATTTAAAGTAAAACTTTAAGAAAATTAAACAAGGAACATCTGGTGATAGATTGTTTTTCTTTTGTCTTATTATCTCCCCGAACTAAAGAGGTTAGGTACAAGTTTAATGTGGTTATTTGTGAATTCGTGTTTTTATCTGTGGCATCGAAGCTCCCAAACGAATGGATAAGCTTGAAAGCGATTTTCCCTATTTGAAATATGACAGTTAAGAGTTATCAAGATAGTTCTTAGCAATACCTTATAAAGATCTGTTCAGGCGTGTATAGATACTCAACTACTTAAACACTTGATCGAAGGGTCTTTCGCAGGTCCTATTGATTTAAAATACAGTGTGCGGATACCTTGGAGCTATTTCCGAGATATGGTAAACTTGACCTGATACTCTAGTATCAATTACAACTACAGGATACCTAAAACTTCAGTATCTTCCAGCAGATATATTGACGGCAATGCGTAGGCGTCTGATAGAAGATTAACTTCTATGGTGAAAAAAAAAACAAACTAATCTCGGGATCATTAAATTGAATATTACATAAAAATCATTAGAACTTACTTTTAAATAATTACTTACTTATTAATTAAATGGTACTTTGAATGGGTAATTTGAATAAAGAATATGATTTTTTTAAAGACAATTTTGGGAGAATTCAGCAGTTTTTTTGGGAGAAACATGCTAAAAAAAACTAAACCGAACTCGCGAGAAACAGCTTTAAGTAAAAATATATATTGTAAAGAAGTTTCTTTTCTGAATGGTTTTTTTGGTTGCAAGGAAACAAGAACGATACAAAATGTAGTAAAAAGTTTTATATTGCCTCGATTTTACTTTTCCCTGCTCTTAAAAGAGAAAGAGAACCTTAAAAAACGGAAACTTTTTTAATTCTGTTGGGAAATCCTTAATTTACTTCCGCATTTTTGCGAGCTAAAATTGTTTGATGTTAGGCAACTTGGGAGTTTTAACTTCAAACTTATATAGGTAAGAGTAGGTCTGATGATATTTGAAAAGAAAACTCTATTCGTTAATGTTTTTATGGTCGGAGGTCACAAGAGGACTCAATAAACACGTAAGCGTTCAAACTATTGTATACAAAATGTTTAAACATAAATAGTCCTGTAATTAATTATAAATATTTGTTTATCCAATGAACCAAAAATGTATTAAAGAAGTAGGCAAGTTAGTATTTGTTTTCCCTACCATACAACGATACCGAAGATATATCAAAATGCTAAATAACTTTTGTTTTGATCGAGACTCTAATCACATATTCAATCATATTCATTCACTTATATTTTGCTTCAGATATTATAAATTTCCAAATTCGTGTGAGAGAAAGAGAGAGTGTGGGTTTATATCCCTAACAGATTAGCCCTAATATATATATATATATATATATATATATATATAGTGCTGTCGGTAAAATTGAAATTATAACAAAACCAGTGATTACCTGAGGGATATCATATTGTATACAGTCTCACAAACCCCGTCGGAAGCGACGCAGTCTTGCCTGCGCCGCATAAGTGTTTCCGAAACAAAAAAAAAATGCCTTTAAGGTATAATCTTTCAACTAAATTTTTAAAGGCCGAAGATAATGATCAATCTAATACGAAATCTTCAGATAGCAGATTGAATTTAGTAGTGCTGTCTTCTTCCTACCCTTCCCTCTTAATAAGGATAGCGCTAGTGAATTAAATCTGCTGTCTAAAGTTATTAGATAAGATTTTATTTTATTTTTATTTTTATTGGATCATTAAACTAGTCACTATCTAAAAACAACAAAAAATATTTCAGAAGAACAGACACCAGATAGTGGCCTTCTAGAAATGACCACAGCATGCACAACCTTAAAATTAACCTTACATCTAAATAATTCAATTTATACCTAAAGCAAGTAAGACTATCTATTACAGCATTAAAATGCTATAAGATAGTCTTACTTGCTTTTTAAAAGAGGCCACAGAACTGCAGGAGATGTCGCAGATATTCCTGTGATCATTCAGCATTGAGCATATTCTATAGATAGGCGCATGCTGACCTGCCTTGGTTCGACAAAACGGTAAATGAAACGGTTTTCGATTCCGGAGGCGACTACCCTTACGCGGCACACTAAACCTCAGACGCTCCAGGATTTCCGGTGAATCAGTGTATCCATTAATGATTTTGTAGAAAAAAACCATGTCTAACATTTTACGTCTGAATAAGATGAATTATTAACCTTGGGCGGAAGTGAGGAACGCTAAAACAGAAAGTTATAAATAAACTTCTCGCTAATTTATTAGGAAAACACGTATTATTTTTCATTTCTGACACGTGAACAATTATTGTTTGGTTTGAGTGGCTGTTGAATTATTCAATACATTTGCAGTGCTAGAATTGTTTTCTCAGCCGTTTATTATATTATTGTTAGCTATAGCCTATAGACTGGGATAGCGAGTGCTGCCCAGCTTTTCATCCTCGCGGGAGACCTTCACTAATTGGAGAGGCAGCTAAAGAAGAAGAAGAAGAAGCTATAGCCTATAGCTGTATAGTATGATTAACCATATCTCCAGCTAAAACCGCCCAGAAATATACAGTAAGGCCTTGAATATTTTGCTCTAAGTTTACTGAATAAATTGGTAGTTGATTTTAGAGAATTAATTTCAAGGTTATTAAAATAAAAAAAAATCATAGCACCTACATTATTTTTTTTTGTAATTATTTCAATAATTTTAATTTATGACGTAGGTACTTAAGTAACACACTGGATTCTTCATGTTTTTTTAAACACCACAAGCTAGCCCTTGTTAGCATGTCACCTGATGGTAAATGATGACGCAGTCTATGATGGTAGCTGGCTAACCTGATATCGGTATGGTAAACCCATACTCCTAATTGGTTTCTACACGACGTCGTGCCGGAACGCTAAATCGCTTGGCGAAACGTCTTTGTCGGTACGGTGGTAACAAGCCACGGCCGTAGTCTCCCACAAGACTCTCCCAGACTCGGGCTGGGAATCGAACCCAGGACCTCCGATTTTAAAATGCAGCGTGGGCCACTAAAAAGTAGCGGAAGATGCTGTAAGATTATTTTAAAGATTATTTCATCACACTGATATTAACAGTTACTAGATAATAATTTAATGGTTGGTCACTAAACAAATAACGGCGGGTGAAGAAAGCGCGACTTTACGAACGGCACCCTAGTCAACCGTTGCGTTAGCGAGCGAGGGTGCGCAAAAAATCCTAACAATAGGAACGCACCCGGAGCACCCGGTTTAAAAATTTGAAAAAAAATAGACAAATAGATCCAGGTAGGAATTCTGCATCGCGCTAACAAAGTTTTTGAAATTCTCGGTACATATACGAAAGATTTTCTATGACAAACGAGGTGTCCGTTTCTCCGCGTTAAACCAGTGTCCGGGAGCTGGCCAAAATCCTTCTTATTATAAGGTAATGGGGTCCTGTTTCCAGTGACCTTGAAATCCCAGTGCACCTACCTCTATAGATGTCGACTGACATTTGGCACTGAGTGCATGTCAGGAGTCTCAACATCAACGCCGAAGAAGTTTTGACACCTTTTTAATTACGTTTACTGTAACAATGTTCACTGTAACAATGTTAATAAAATCAGAATGAGATGCATTATATTTTTTTTAACTCGTGTCTGACTGAATGATAGGAGTTAAAAAGAATATAATACCTGACAAAGGCGTGTCGCCAAGGTGGGTTTACCATACTTAGACTGCCTCATCAGTTACCATCAGGTTAGATTGCCATCAAGGGCTAACTTGTAGGGAATAAAAAATATATATATATATCTTTATCAACGCACAAACTTCTTGAGGAATCGGGCTAAAATTGCATTGCATTGATAGTTATTGCTATTTATGTAAATTAGTGTGTATTCCTTATTATGTAATTTTATGTAAGTTTATCTTTTTTTATGTTCTTATTTGTACACCAGCCACTTTAATATTGTTAAATGTTTCCTGTAAATAGAGGTTGCCTGGAAAAGAACATTTGCAGTGATAAAGCCACATTACACCGTTTTTATGTCGTTTTTTTTATTTTTGTTTTTGTTATGCTTTGTGTTGTATGTAATAAAGAGCTTTTATTATTATTATTGCAATTAATAGCTAACATAATACAGGTTTCTTATTAGTAGTTGAAAATATAACACTTACCAACTGTTTAATCTAAATATCCCTCTTTTACAAGGGATGATTAGCCTGAGGAATAAATTTGAATGATTTTATACACAGAAAATATTAAAAAATCTAATTTACCTACCTACCTTTATTTAAAGATTATTCAGCAATTGGACAAATCCGTCCGTAAATTCAAATTTAAATTTCATTTATTTCAGCTTGACCTATAATAAGTTTTTTCAAATGATAGGTTTTTTTAAGTTACTTTTTACTAATAATAATAGACTTTTTACAATACACTACCAGAACGTAGGTTGAACTGCAGGGCTGTTGCCTTCTCACTATCATAGCATAAAGTTATTCATCAAATACGAAAAATCGACACATATTTTATCTCGTTCAACTCATCATTAGAACAAAACTTTGTAGCTTATTATAGTATATTATTGTCAAGAGCTGTCCACTTACTTGTTTACATAATGTGCTAGTTAAAAATGTTAAGAAAAGATTACAAACTTCTTTGTTGGAAGGGGCTCCTCCAAACCTACATGTTTTTATTTTAGCAAGAATAAAACTATTATTCTCATAGGGTAAAATTATCATCATGATCAACCCATTGCCGGCTCACTACACAGCACGGGTCTCCTCTGAGTATGGGCCATACTCCATCACGATCACCATGTGCGGATTCGCAGACTTCACACGCCTTTGAGAATATTATTAAAAACTCTCAGGTATGCGCGTTGAATCAAGTGATATTTTAATTGCTTAAAATCGCACATAACTCCGAAAAGTTAGAGGTGCGTGCCCGGGTTCGAACCCACGACCTCTGATTAGGAGGCGGACGTCCTAACCACAAGGCTATCAATCCTATCCATATTACGATTAATAACATATAATATTATTATGTTGTTAGATATTTAATTACGAGTACATGTTGCATTCCTTGAAACATAAAAATTGTTTTTCACGTAACTTTTAACTTCTTGCACTAATGCACATAATAGTTTCATCTGGATTTATATGATATATCTATAATAACTCACTTCACAGTCTACTTACAGAAGAACTTCAGTGATAGTTAATATAATATAAATTACTTAGATGATCAATCAAAAACACCGTCGGTAATATTTCACTGTACTTAATTGCTTGTGTTTACCAATCTGTCAATTGGTACATTTGGCGTTTGTAGTCACATTTTCTAAAACTACCCTCATTATAAAAAATAGTCTTAAAAGTTTTCAGCTCATTGCAATAGATGGCACTGATATTTAATATATTTTTAATAAACATTTAAAATATTTCTGTACAATTTCCATTTATTTTGAACCGTTTAAAAAATAATTTTATAAATTCGCAAATGATAAGTTGCATTTGTGAGTAATTTTTTTTACATATTTTATTACTTTTCAATGAAAACCTACATCGCGATAGTGAAGTTTTTTAAAATATTGGGTATAATAGCGAGATGCAGCAGATTCTCTTCGGGTGTCCAGCTCTCCTCGGGAAGGCGTAAATCCTACGTCATGAGTTGAAAATGCTAGTGAATTTAGACCTACACTCAAAATTTGTTCATGAGCCTGCTTTGGCAGTTTATAAGGGGAATGGGAGAGGTTAGCGCGGGACTTTCTCCCTGCCCCCTCTGGTCGGAGTTCAGTTTACTGTTCTCTACTCCACCGCAGGAGAGCGAGTTTGACACCTTTTTGTTTTTTATTCACGTGAATTTTATTCCAATTCAATTCAATCAATATACTAAACTTGACAAATATAATAAGTATTTTTTAAGTTGATAAGTTCTAAAGTTTTACAAACAATGCAACAAACAATTACAGTTATTAATTATTTTTGTACTTTATTAGTGTTTGTAATAATTATATGTAAATGTTAATCTGAGCCTAGTTGCTAAAATAAAGAAGTAATAAATAATATTGTTTTTTAATGCCTTTCATATGTTCACTGATGGTCAGACATAGTAGTTCAAACGCTGGCCTGAATTTACCACAATATTACCTACATTGGTTTCCAGACGCGCAGTACATTTTTGGTTTCGTGCCCATGTTCGATGATCATGGGCACGAAACCAAAAAAATCACTAACACAAACACAAAAACTTAAGCCAGAGTTTAAGAATCTAAGAGCTAAGGTTTAAGAGGCAAGTGACACAAAAAAGTCCTCAGTAAACTGAGTAATCATGACGCTTCTATATCTTTGAGCGGACTCGATATTACTACACCCGCTCTCTGCAACCTAATTACCTGGTAAGTCACCATCATCAGCATGATCAACCCATTGCCGGCTCACTACAGAGACTCCTACTCCTCTGAATATGAGAAGGGTTTGGCCATAGTCTACCACTCTAACGATCTGCCGATTTGCAGACTTCACACGCCCTTGAGAACATTATGGAGAACTCTCAGGCGTGCAGGTTTCTTGAAGATGTTTTCCTTCACCGTTGAAACGAGTGATATTTTAATTGCTTAATACCTGGTAAGTAAGACACTGCTAATGTATCATAGCAGGTTGCATCCCACTTGAATATGTTCACTTACAAATTGTGGGTCACCTGATGTTAAGTGATTGTACATCTGCAGCACCAGAGGAGCCACCGATACCAACTGAACCCATCCTCCTATTCGATTTTTACTCGGCATACCGGAACGCTTAATCCCTTGGCGGTATGTCGGGTGGGAACTAGCCGAAGCCGAAGCTTCTAACCGGACCAAACTCGAGCCAAGAACGCCCATTTACTTTTTCTTAAATATTACAATTTTCATGCATTCACACTTTGAATACTTTCCAACAGAATAAATATACTTCTTATTAATATTTTTTTTCTATTAGAATACATACACTTTATCAGGTTACTTTCAAATTGAACGCCTTTTAAGCGAACACGTAGCTTTAGTGTGCGAATATAAGTATATATAGGTTTTATTACTTCGTCTTAATTGCCTTTGTACAGCGAAGCGTCTCAATAAGCAACGGAACATTGGAATATGATCTTTATGTTAAAACAAATAAAATCGAATTAAGTTCCATATTTATTAAAGCCTAACTATTGTGATACAATACTTAAAACTTAATAATTATTCTGGTATAATTATAAAGAGGCTTCTTGAAGAGCGATCGAGGCCTGATCCTGGCAAACCTAACTACCGTCTTGCGTCACTAAATTTCGTCTTGAGAAGGGTTAGAAAGGCTAAGCCTTTTTTAACGCTGGGAAATGCGTTTACGCATCCCCTGCGGAAATGACGTAGGCATAGCTGCACAACTTCCGTCGTGGTATGCGGGACTATACCACGGTATACCACGGTAGCCACTAGGCTACCGTGGTAGCATCACTGGGTTTTAGTTTGGTATCCTAGTGGATACCCAACTAAAACCCAGTGATGCTCCTTAAGCATTGCCTAGTGGCTGGGTCACAGCAACGGTCGCGCACTCGACCGCAACAACTACGCAAAGCCAAGCAACCGAAGTAACGGCTCGGGCGGACGAGGTAACGCGGTGGGTCTAAAATATTTATCACAAGTTATACAGCTAGTTAGTTGTGATAGCCTAGTAGTTAGAACGTCCGCCTCCTAATCAGGCGGTCAGAGGTCAGTGGTTGGAACCCGGGCACCTATAACTTTTCGGATTTATGTGCGTTTTTAAGCAATAAAAATTTCACTTGCTTTAACGTTGAAGAAAAACATCGTTAGGAAAATTAAAAAGGAAAATGTTCTCAAAGGCGTGTGAAGTAGACAATGGCCAAAACCTTCTCATATCGAGAGGAGACCCGCGCTCTGTAGTGAGCCGAGAATGGGCTGATCATGATGATGATGACAGCTAGTGATTATTATATTCCGCAACACTTGGACCACAGTTTCATTATTATTACTTCCCAAAATACACTTAAGTTTAGTTAGTATATTTAAAACTAATATACATAATAGCAGGATTATACCAAAAGTTTTGGGTCGCTATACCACTTAATTCACGCGTGTGAATACATTGCCGAAATCTAGGTAAATACAGAGATATTTTAATCAAAAGTTGAGCATAAGTTGCGATATAGTGGATCTCGCGTTGATAAGAAAAGTTTTGTATGGGACAGTCTATATTGGAGATTCAACTTTCATGATACATTAAACTCATTATTTCTACGAACTTATCTACCTTATAAGTCTTTTATATAAGAAATGTCATTTTGTAGGTGTGGTAAAGTTTCTTTGTGGGTTGTAGTCTTCTGTGGAATGATGATAAATGACTTGAGATTGGTATGTGGACTGTGTTACATTTGGTAACTAATAATGATATGTAAAATTTATTGATAAGAGGGGCATATCGAAGTGCACTGTGCTTGATACAAGCAAGAGGTTTGCGTAAACTGCTGACGATGCAGTGGCCTGAACAAAACTTTACAAGACATTTAAAGGATTTTTAAAAATAAAAATAATAATTATATTATTTTTATTTTTCTTACGCGTTAATGCATATCGATACGTGTATTATATAAGAGATTACTCCTAGATAAAAAAACGTAATTTGTGTGAAAATGTTATTTTATGTTTAGTGCGCTGTAGTGATTAAGAAAATAAGAATAAGAAAATTAACAAGAAAATTTAATGAAGGGAAAAAATTATTACAAACATAAACGTAGGCACCTAATTACTCTAACGAAAGTTCAATTACTAAAGAAACCAGTGTCGACTTTTAAAATTATTAAAAAAAAAAATACTATTCTTTTCCTATGTAAAATCTCTTATTTCTTCTAAGAAATAAATATAATCTTATTTAAAATGTAATATATTTCTCTTATACTATAGGTATAATATGTATTGCTCAAATAGAATTTCAATACATAAAAGGAGTCAAAACTTCTACGTCGGTGGGGTTGGGTGCTCAGCACCTCGCTTTTCTC
This sequence comes from Lasiommata megera, assembly GCA_928268935.1. NCBI lineage: Eukaryota > Metazoa > Arthropoda > Insecta > Lepidoptera > Nymphalidae > Lasiommata > Lasiommata megera. Next base: position 9,327,109 of record OV743325.1, on the reverse strand, counting down.
ATCAAACAGCACGGTGCCCTCTGATGCCAGATCCATACAATCAAGTACTTCACGTCAAACCAATGATAGGTGCGACCGCTTTAAACCGTCGCACTTCCCGCGTAGAAACGGACTCCTACCCGCTAAGCAAACAAAATCTATAATATACCCAAATATTTCAAAAACTTCGATAGTGCGATTCAGGATTCATAGAAAAAACAGCTAAAAGAAAGCATACTTTCTGTGACGTCACTATAGGACGGGTGCAGGTAGGTAGAACGGGCAATACAATAGGCCTCAAGATAAGAATAACGAAAGCAATGTGCACACAATGTACTTGTTCAGTCTTCTATCACAAGCGATTACTGTGGTTAGGTTCGTTTAATCTTTAGAAAGGCAATCTCTATTTAAAAATAGAGTAGATATCCTTAAATGGATAATTTGTAATTAAGACAAATATACCCTAATGAATAGAAGCAGACGTTATTTTGCGGAAGTCCATGATAAACAAAAAATAGCAAGTATAATTTGCTATATTCCGCCGACAACTGGGAGATTTGTATAATATAACACCACACAAAATCGTCCACTAGAACCTCTACGCACGTTTCGATCCTCAGGAGATGTTGACTTCACAAGCGCGAAAAGTAAAGTCAAATATACCCTACACAAGCGTAGGTAAAGGGAATGCGTTCCGGGATATGCCATGAAAGTTTCAACTTGATTTTATACAGGGCTAGGTATCTAAAAATCAATCAATATTTTATAGCTAGGATCTTGAGACTATTATATTGGTATATTATTATTAACGTGTCATGGTTTTGACTCAACATCATTTAGAAAGTATCCTAAAAAACCGGTCTTATAACATGAGTAAGGTTCGAAGAGCAATCCTGTACAAGGGTAATTTAAACAGCATGAAATTTAAACAACATTCATGTGAATTTGTTAAAGTACCTACCTATTACTTTTCCTAGCGGTAACTTATTAAGTGGCGGCACAGATATTTTACAGGCGGCATTTTTAGCAAATGCTGTGCGACGTTAGCACTTCTTCCAGACGGGTGGGTCTCAAGATGAACGTGGACAAAACGAAGATAATGTGCAATGAATACGTCATCACAAGGCCCATTGTTGTCGAAAATGTCAGCATCGAAGTTGTCCAAGAATATAACTACCTAGGACAGATTATACAGTTGGGTAGGAACAACTTCAACAAGGAAGCTAACAGAAGAATTCAGCTGGGATGGGCAGCATTTGGAAAACTGCGTCAAGTCTTCAACTCGCCGATACCCCAATGCCTAAAGACAAAAGTCTTCAACGCCTGTGTCTTACCGGTCATGACATACGGAGCAGAAACGTGGACACTCACGGTAGGCCTTGTCCAAAAGTTTAAAATCGCTCAGCGTGCTATGGAAAGGGCTATGCTGGGCGTTTCTCTGAGGGATAGAATCCGTAACGAGGACATCCGTAGGAGAACAAAAGTAACTGACATAGCCCAACGGATTAGCAAGCTGAAGTGGCAGTGGGCGGGTCATATCTGTCGTAGAACCGACGGCCGTTGGGGCAGACGTGTTCTGGAGTGGAGACCGCGTACCGGTAAGCGCAGCGTAGGACGACCACTTGCTCGCTGGACCGACGACCTTAGGCTAAGAACTCACGGAGCGGTTTTCACCCGCATCCGCCGCGGTTGCGGGCCCGCAGCTTCTGTAGAATGCAGATATATATGTAAAAAATTAAAGCACATTTCACGACGCGTTTTATGCCCGCGGTGTGCGCGGTTGTTTGCGGGTCCCGCTGCACCGGCGGTCATCTTCTACTGGCGGGCGCGGGTCGCGGTCCCGCAGCCGCGGCGATTTGCACCCGCGCGTTCTGCGATCGGTTGGCGGGCGACCGCGCGTTGGCAGCGGGGTGGCGGGGGGAGGTTAGAAATCCGACGCCATTTTGCTTGCAGGCAGTGATAACTCGTTGTTCGTTACGTAGTGACGCGTTCAAGCACGCACGCGCACGTTTGTCAACAAAATGGATACTGATATTGAAGTCGATCTACTAATTACTTTGGTTCAAGATAGGCCAGTTATATGGGATAAGAGCTTAGAAGAGTATAAGTACAAGAACTTGACACTTAAAGCATGGGAAGAAATCTGCGGTATTTTAAATAACGATTTTGAAAATTTGGATGAGACAAATAAAAAAAAATATGGTAAGTATTATATAAGTTTATTTTTAAGCTACAATAATTAACTTTATTAAATTTTTGACAATTGCCAGCTTAAGGCTCCGCTGTCACTCATAAAATATTGTTGAAAAATATCTCTTATGTTGTTGGCTTGTCTTCCACTGCGTATTGATGGAGGTGTTTGTATACTCTCAAGATTATGAGTAAAATCTTCTTCTCTAATGTGATGGCCGTCTCGTTTTCGTACAAAATTGTGAAGTATGCAACATGCCTTCACAATATTAATTGATAAAGGTATTGATACATCCAATGCACGATTTAAAATTCGCCATTTGTTTGACAAAATGCCAAATGCACATTCTACGTATCTTCGTGCTCTAGATAGGCGATAATTAAATACCCTTTTTTGGACACTCAAAAATTGACCACCATAAGGTCTCATAATATGTTGATGCAAACCAAATGCCTCATCGGCTACGAATACATACGGGACAGGTGGCAAAGTAGATCCGGGTAGTATTTTTTCATTAGGTAGTTTGATAGAATTGCTATTAAGCGCATTGCAAAGAGTAGTATTTTTAAAAATGGTTGAATCAGCATTACTTCCCGGGGCTCCAATGTCTACAAAAACGAAGCAGTAATCCGCATCAACTACGGCCATTAACACAAATGAAAAAAAAATTTTATAATTGTAGTAAGTTGAAGCACTGTTATCTGGTTTAGTTATTCTTATATGTTTGCCGTCTATTGCTCCGACACAGTGGGGAAAATTTGCGTACTTGTAAAATTTTTGGCTGATTTCTTCTAAAAGTTCTGTAGTGATTACCGGAAAACATTCAAACATTAACACTTCCCATAATTTTTCACATGCCGTTCTTATAATTGCTGATATAGTTGTGTGCCCAATTCTGAATGTGTAGTGCAAATCGTGCATTGTAGTCCCACTTGCTAGATATCTGAAATAAATAAATTTACTTAATTACGTATATTTTTTCAGGTAACATGATTATAAAAAAATGGAAAAATATTAAAGATTGCTGGATGAAAACAAACAAAAAAGTTGAAACGGAAACAAAATCTGGATCGGGAGCTAAAAAAACTAAAAAGTACATTTATGATGATCAGTTACAGTTTTTGAAGAAAAATATACCTATTGAAAATACCTCCTCAACCTTAACGAGCGGTGCTACAACTGAACAAACTACTACTAACACTACTACTACTGTTGCATCAACATCAGAAGCTTTTGCTACGCCTACCACCTCAGTTTCTTCTCAAGCTGGTGTTAAAAAAAAAAGAAAAGACGACGCCGACAAAGCATTAATAGAGATGTTGTCTCAACGCGAAGATAGACATTTGTCATTTTTTCGAGGAATACTGCCTTCATTGCAAAATTTTGATGAAGCAAAAACAAGACGATTTCAAATAGCAGTTCTACAAATTATTGATAATCTTGATAATAATCTTCCAGCATTTTCTTATCAATATCCACCATATAATTATAGTCAAGAAAATATCAGCTATCGTACCTATTCTACTTCTGAAAGCAATACCCAAAGTCCACAAAATATTCCATCAGTTTCTTCAGTCAATACTAATTTGTCAGATGATGTGTATTTTCAATAAAAAAAAATTATATATTACCACTAGTTTCATTAACACCTGACGCAAAAACTGGGGTACCCCTATGTCATGTCATGTAATACGACGACCGATGGGCAGTGGTTAATAAATTGACTACTAGGCAAGATGTTGCGGGTTCGATCCCCGCGCAATACAAACATTTGTGTGCATGAACATGTCTGTTTGTATTGGTCTGGGTGTTTTCTATGTATAATATGTATGTATTTGCAAAAAAAGCATATAAGTATGTTGTATCCGTTGTCTGGTATCCATAGTACAAGCCTCGTGCTTAGTTTGGGACTAGATGGCGCTGTGTAAAGATATCCAAGAACAACATTTATGTCTATGTGTGCGTGTGCGCGTGTGTGTGTGTGTGTGTATGTGCGTGTGTGTTAGTGTGTGGTGTGTGTGTGTGGGGGGTTCGTGCGTGCGTGTGAGTTATTTAAAGAAACTTACATACCTTAATGTCACTGCCAACATTTCCTCTGGTGATATGGGATCTCGCATATTAGTATGTTGTTTTTGAAGAGCAGTTTCTGTTTTTCTTAAAAGTTCTAAATAACTACTTATGGACATTCGGAAATAATTAAAGAACTTCTCTTCATCCTTCTTTAACTCATTAATAAGAGTAACAAATAATCCATAACGATCTCTTTCCACAATCAGTGGATGTATCCAGAATCTTTTAGGCCTTCTTTTTTTAATTCTTCTGTGAAGTAAATATAACGCAACAGCTCGTTTCTGGTGTGTATCCATGACGGTCTGGAACTGAACTGATCGTTTAACCACCCGTCTTGCAACCGCCCGTCCTGCGATAATCAACCGCTACGTTTGCGAGTGATAATCGCAACCGCGACGGCTGCGTTACCGCACAAAACTCCGGTCTCGTGAAATTGGAAAAAAAAACTCCATTCCGCCAACGCCGGCGTGCGCGGGTGAATACCGCTTCGTGAGTCCTTAGCCTTAAAAGGATCGCTGGTGGCGGGTGGATGAGGAAGGCGGAGGACCGTGTGTGGTGGCGCGCTCTCGAAAAGGCCTATGTCCAGCAGTGGATGTCTGTAGGCTGATTGATTGATTGATTGATTGATTTTTAGGAAAAATAGGGCACACAAATAAGCCCCGTAATAAAACAAGCTAAAATATAACAATAAAAAAGTTCTGTTCCGCGAACAACATTTCATTCATCGTTGTCATACTAAGTTCGGGTCTTAGAAGACAGATTTTTTGAGCTTAAACCAACCACGTTGCTCATCAACCCTGTAACAATCGCCAAGTCAGGCGGGTGGACCGCTACAAAATAAAACCCAATAACCGACTGGTTTTGGTCCGACCCAAGACTCGAACCTAGAAAGAGTTTATCTGTATATGTAAACGGGAAGACAAAGGTATAGTATGATCTTTCAATACACTGAAAGACATACAGACCAACAGATAGCTATAAGTAAGTAGGCATCCGCAAATTTTAAAAATGTATCCACTAAAAGTTTAAATAGGGGTTTTAAATAAGTATGGAACTCTACTACGTATCACCTCTCAGCCTAACGCTTAAACCACCAATCACCATTCAGGAGGCGTAAGTTATAAGTTAAATAAAAAAAAACAACGTAAAATCCTAAAAAGAAATTGTAAGTAAGTACTACGATAAAATAATATCTTGCACAAGAAGAAATTTGCTGTTTCTTCTATTACGTACAAGAATTTCAATATATAACGTGAATCAGAGAAAGTCACCTCCGATATATAATGCCTAAAGTAAATTTATTCATAGTAGGTACTTCCAACTGTAGAATCACAAATACCGGCTGAACTTTAACGTGTTAACTAAATTGCTTGAACCAATTCTACACAATAATTTTCGCCGAAGGCAAAGCGAAATACCTAGCGTTTAGACGTCAGCCCAACAGTTCTAAACCTAGTAGCTAACCAAAACTTCTGAATTTAGATGTCGACCCAATATTTATGTTACCTATGCACTAGTTATACGGCTCAAAGTTGTTCCGAGAACTTATCGAGCATAATAGAGTAAGCAAGGGGTGTTATTTGGCTCCAGTGAGTATGTACTGCCCCACTTGTCGACCCATATTTATCTATCTACTAGCTGGCGCCCGCGACTTCGTCCGCGTGGAATAAGTTTTAAAAATTCAGTCAGAATAAGTTGTAAAAATTCCTACGGGATCTCTCCTATGTCACTCCCCAGATCCTCAACTATACTTTCAAAAATCACGTCGATCCATTGCTCTGTTGCGACGTGATTGAAGGACATACGAATATACAAACACACTTTCGCATGTATAATATTACTATTCGGACTTGTACAAATTATTTTCTTAGCGATGTCTACGGCTCTACGGTCTAACTTCCAAATTCCTTTTCATTCTTTATGTTTCTACTTTCAAGATGTGATTTTCCAAAAGAGCTTATACCTACATGTATTATTACTGAAAAGTAATGCTCTAATTGCCGATTTTAATTTCTCTAATTCCAAAAACGCAAAACTTTCCTACCAACCCCTCACCTCTCTCACTCCTTTTGGGGTGGATTTTTTTAAATGTTTTTATTATTTAAAACAAAAAGACTAAATGTCAATTTTCATGTCCCTAACTTCGAAATCTTAGAATCTCCATGAAAACTTCCAACCCTCATTTTATCCTCTTTGGGGTAGATTTTCGTAACATTGATTGATACAGATCTTTATTATTTATAATTAACAATTTAGTTGCCAACTTTCATGTCTTTAACTTCAAAAATATAGGACTTTCATATAAACTTCCAAACCCCATTTTAACCTCTTAGGGGTGGATTTTTATAATATTGCGTGTATAGGATTTTAATATTTAAAACAGATAATCTAAACGTCAATTTTCATGTCCCTAACTTCGAAAACTTAAGAATCCTCATAAAAACTTCCAACCCTCATTTTACCCTCTTTGGGGTAGATTTTCGTAACATTGATTGAAAGAAATCTTTATTATTTATAATTAACAACTTAGTTACCAACTTTCATGTCTCTAACTTCAAAAATATAGGACTTTTTCACAAACTTCCAACCCCTGTTCTACCCCTTAGGGGTGGATTTTTGTAATATTGCGTATACAGGTTTTTATTTTTTAAAACAAATTACCAAAATGCCAATTTTCATGTCCCTAACTTCGAAAACATAGAATTCTCATGAAAACTTCCAACCCTCATCTTACCCTCCTTGGTGTAGATTTTCATAACATTGATTATACAGATCATTATCATTTATAATTAAAAACTTAATTACCAATTTTCATGTCACTAACTTCAAAAATATAGGACTTTCATACAAACTTCCAACCCCCATTTCTACCCCTTAGCGGTGGATTTTTATAATATTGCGTGTACAGGTTTTTATTATTTAAAACAAATTACCTAAATGCCAATTTTCATGTCCCTAACTTCGAAAACTTAGAATCCTCATGAAAACTTCCTACCCCCATTTCACCCCCCTCAGAGTAGATTTTCGCATTGTTGATCATACAGATCTTTATTATTTATAATTAACAACTTAGTTGCCAACTTTCTTGTCTCTAACTTCAAAAATATGGGACTTTCATACAAACTTCCAACCCCCATTTCTACCCCTTAGGGGTGGATTTTTGTAATATTGCGTGTACAGGTTTTTATTATTTAAAACAAATTACCTAAATGTCCATTTTCATGTCCCTAACTTCGAAAACATAGAATCCTTATGAAAACTTCCAACCCCCATTTCACCCCCTTGGGGTAGATTTTGGTAACATTGATTATACTGATCTTTATTATTTGTAATTAAAAATTTAGTTGCCAATTTTCATGTCTCTAACTGCAAAAATATAGGACTTTCATACAAATTTCCAACCCCCATTTCAACCCCTTAGGGGTGGATTTTCTCAAAACCGTTTCTTAGCTGACCTGTACTTCATAAAAGGAATCTACCTTCCAAATTTCAAGTTCGTATGTTTTATAGTTCCTTAGATATCGTGATCATCAGTCAGTGGTATTTCGCTTTTATATATATAGATTAATAACGGTGCGCAGCGAACTAAGACCTCGTGCTATAAGACAAATAGCTTTTACATTTCAGCGTAATACCCTATCTATATGGTATGGAGGTATTAGGTATCTCTCTATCTTCATCCTTAGCCCATTAATACCACTCTGATGTATCTCGTCTAATCTCCTCTAATTTGTTATTTTACAACAGAATATTACTGAGGCTGTAACAAATCAAATCAAATAAAAATGTATTTATTCATGAAAAATTGCGGAAAAAATGAGTAAACTTATCCTAATAGATGTCTTTTACCTTTATTATAATCGTATAAAATCGTACGAATGTAATCGGTTTTAAATTTATTATTAATAAATACGATCTATAGAGACATTTTTCTTTTCCAGGTGTCCCGTAAAGAACGTTAAGTGAAGATAAAGTAAATCAAGTGTTGGTGTAAAAGTTTCGCGTCAAGTGTACATCGGAAAAAATCACTGTCATGTGACCACCCAAAATGTTGAAGATACAGATGTTAGAGTCAATCGTCAGCAATGAGTCCGAAGAAAACCAACAGCCGCAGCCAAATGGGTGAGTTTTATAATATTTTTAAAAAAACATACCTTTTCTAAAAGCCTAATATTACATTTAAAAAAAGAGTCCTATAGAAGATACATATGAGACTAACCTCCAGTGCTAACGTCTTGGCGAAGCTTGTAGCAAAAGCCCAGACCTTCACCTTTACAAAAATAAGGTTTCTAGGAACAGATCCAAAATTCAATAGCTGTTTTAATTGTTATAATAATAACATTCATCACGATTAAGGCAAGTTAATATCGTAAAACAATAAAACTAAACAATATAAAATATACAATTTTTAAATCCGGACTAGCATTGACATTTTTTATTAGAAAAATCCAACACCTAAAAAAATATATTAGCTAAAAATATTAGCCTAGTGGTTAGGGCGTCAGCCTCTAAATCAGAGGTCGGCGGTTCGAATCCGGGCACGCACCTCTAACTTTTCGGAGTTGTGCGTTTTTAAACAATTAAAATATCACTTGCTTCAACGGTGAAGGAAAACATCGTGAGGAAACCTGCACGCCTGAAAGTTCTCCATAATGTTCTCAAAGGCGTGTGAAGTCTGCCAATCCGCACATGGCCAGCGTGGTGGACTATGTCCACCCTTCTCATATTGAGAGGAGACCCGTGCTCTGTAGTGAGCCGTTGATGGGTTGATCATGATGGTGATGATGATTATTAAATACAACAAAACTAATTATAATAAACTATTTCTTAATAACTATTCAGTAGAAAGGAAAATGTTGAAAAGCTGTGTCAAAAATATGACACAGCAAAAGAAAGGCGTCGCGTAAAACTTATCGGACGTTACCTTGAACCTTTTGAAGCTGAAAGCGAGACTTTCCATCTCAAGGATACCTACGAGTAAACAAGTTCGAGGCTCCACTTGGTCTGCCAGGAACGTAAACATGGCACGGCGCATGTGCTGCGGAATACGAATGAGACCACGCGAATTGTAGACGAAGTCACTAATCACCGCGTTTGGACCATTTGTTCGGCTTAATGGTCTAATTTTGTGATTTAAGATTAGATTTTGAACACATAGACTAATTATGCGCTTTAAACGCTCACCTGGCTGCGATTAAAGTAAAATAAAACAACCATTTTTGGTATATTGAAAATTTAAAGTGTTTAACATTAAAGTTGATAGTAGATATTATTAATAGCGGGATGATGGCACAAGAGAGCGTTATATCGTTTGCCGTGATGGCACATGGGTCTACTATAATACTGCCTAGGCGTTCTAATAATTGTTTTATATTAAAAATGGACGACCAGAGGCTTTTTTCTCGGAAGAAGCATGCGCCTGTTCTACACCTGGAAGTAAAGAGTTCAAAAAATATGTTTTCCTTTGTAGCAACTTTTGAAAACTGTTTTTTGGAAAAAAAGTTTATGTAAGCTTATATAGCTATAGCTTTCGACGACCTCCCTGGTGCAGTGCGTGCGCTGGTGCATTATAAAGTTGGAGGTCCTGAATTCGATTCCCGGCTCGAGTCTGTTCTGGTAGGAGGCTTCGGTCGTGGCTAGTTACCATCCTACCTACAAAGACGTGTCGCCAAGCGATTTAGCGTTCTAGCTATTTAGCGATCTAGCGTCGTGTATAAATCAATTAGGTGTATGGGATTACCATAGGTACCATACCCCTAACAGGTTAACTCGCTACGGTTAGAACGCATCATCACTTACCATCACGTAAGATGCCGTGGTATAAAAAAATATATACATATATGTATAATGACAGCTTTTAAACGCGAGGTAGATAACTCCACATATACGAAAGGTTTTTATTCCAGAAGGTTCAATAACGTACGTTGGAGATAAGGTAAATAAATGAAGAAATGAATTGAGTAAGTAAATCTTGATTTCGTTCACCTACGTAATACCTACTCGTACATTCTATTTGTACTAACACATTTAGTATCGATCCCAACGGCCTGACCGCCCCTGTGGCGCCGTGATAGCAAATTATCTATATAGAAATTTAGTTGTTTGTCACTTATTATTACAGGATATATATATTTTATCTACTACCGGTCTCTACGATCTATGATTGATAATTCTAGCGTAGTATTTAAATGCATCTTTCTAAATTAAAACTATGCAAGGTCTAAAACAAAAACGGTTCGTTTTTCGTTTCGTTTTTCGAATGGACGGTTGCAGATAACCATAGTAGTTACTGCGACATTATTTATATCGATCTAAAGAATATAAAACTATATTTTTGTATTCATATGCTTAGGATGTACTGAATGAATGAAAAATAATGTACTTAATGAAGCGTTGCGAATAAATTCTATCTCTATGGTTGTATTAGGTTTTTTATTTTAATATTATTTGTTATTACGTCAATAGGAATACACAATGTTATAAATCATCTGTTTTTTTAATGTACTTTTTTGTGTCCGTGAATGCTGGTCTTTTCCACAGGGTTGTCGTTAGGTAACGTAATGTTTGTATACTCTTGTTACTTGGCTGCATTGTTGACTATCTTTGCCTGAACGAAAGCGGTAAAATAAACACAACTAAAAATCTCTCAATTTATTAAACAATAAATGTAAATTAATTTTGAAAGCTATATGAAAAAATAATATTTTTATAAAGCAATTTCACTGTTACGTAACTTTTTTGGAAAAGATATGCAATATACAAGCCTTCGGTTTAAGGACAGTTACCTACATTCCCCTACAATAATGTTCTAGGTACTTTTATTTCGAAATTCTAAAACAAATCCATAACAAACCTCTCCCCATCATAAGACTTTATGATCATCATCAGATCAAATTAGCAATGACAGCATAGGTATCAAACAATCAAATAAAACCTTATTTGATAGAAATCGTACCAGAAGCCGTACAAATAAGGATTTTACGCGAACAAACACCTAGCGAGGGAGTCGTAAGAAACTTACACAAGTTCAGTTAGGCGCCATTAATCCTAATGTATAGGCCATAAGGAGATTCGTATACCTTCCAGGGATAAAAACAAGATTTTTTTCGAAATATTCAGTGAGATAACCATCAGTTAAGAATTTGCAGGAGAATCCCTATAGCTATTATTCTGGTGCCAGTTCAAATTTAAAACGTAATTTTTAACGACCAATATCGGTTGTAGTTGAAAAACATTTTATTCTAATGACATTTTCGTAAAATAATCTGATGAAATAGTTACTAAAGATATTTTTTAATATAATTAATACATTTAATTCAATCCGCCGGCTCGTGAGGCCAGTTTTTAGCATTTTTATACAGAAGAAAGAGTGCCTACAAAGTAAAAAAATATAATTATGTAGGTACTTTATTTAGAATTATCTAAGTATTATAATAAGTATTTATTTATAATTAGTAATTATAATCATAATCATCATATTTACGGAACTGTATGTAGGTACCTAATTACGATTTAAAATAAAATATAAAAAAAAATGAGACTTAGGTGAACTACTATTTGTTTTGGCGCGGCTGGCCTCAAAAGCGCAGTTTTTATTTCATTTTTATCAAATTTTTTTTTTTTTTTTTTTTTTTTTTTTTTTTTTTTTTTTCGGACTGTCTATTAGCTGTACAAACCCTATTGGTTGCCACAGCGTAACCGGGCTGTTTGGCGAGCTTTGGAAAGAAGCTCTGCCAGAAGAAATTTTGAGCCCTAGGGCTCGAAGAAACTATGGGAACGACTGCCTAAGGGCGCCTCCTTTGAGGCCGAACCTCGGCTTAGGCGACGTTTGGGATAACGGGGGGGTCGGACGGTGAGTGGTCCGTACGTCTCCGAGGCCGTGGATGGAGCCCACGTCCGGATGACGTAAGATAGCGGGGACCTCGTCTTCGCCGGCGAAGACGGTGTGTAGCGTATGATTGTGTGGTAGGTGGTACGAGTGTGTTGTCAGTAGTCATCTGATCGTCAGGGTCATGAAGGATATGTTTAGGTCTCCTCTTTCGGAGAGGAGCGCTTAGGTCGGGGGAGTAAAAAGAAGCCGCAACTACGAGAGGGTTGGGGTGTCGGATTGATTTCTCGAAATAGATTTTCGAGAGTTTCTTAAAGTGCTGAGCGATAGTGTCAAGTTCTAGGTCTCTGTGCAGATCTACGTTACGCACATACCAGGGACAGCCGGTTGCCGTGCGCATGAAACGATTCTGAATCGTTTGAAAGGTTTTATACGTGGGACGAAGCGCTATAGCGGCGCTCGCGTAAGACATGATTGGGCGGATACAAGTTTTATATAATGTCACTTTGTGACGGAGAGGTAGCCTACTGCGTTTATTAATCATGAAGTAGAGTCTGTTAAGAACATAACGGGCTTTCTGACTGACTCTACGTATGTGCGGCGAAAAGGACAGGCGACTATCAAAGGTTACACCTAGATATTTGACAGTGCGTTCCCATGGAATCACACGATTAAATAATATAAGGTCCTTTTTGTATCTGGGGTCAGGGCGGTTAAGTCCGGTAAAAAGAAGCGCTTTGCTCTTTTCCGGGTTAGCTTCTATCCTCCATTGGCGGAACCAAGCGCCTAAGCGCTTGATCGCTTTCTGAAGGCGGGCTACTATGTACGGTAGCGAACGACTGGTCGTGTAAAGAGCAGTGTCGTCCGCGTACTGGGCTAGCTCTACATAAGGGCTCTTGGGTATATCGCTCGTGTACAGCGTATAGAGGTAGGGCGCTAGAACTGAACCCTGGGGTACGCCAGCCTTTAGGGGTCTCCTAGACGACAGAGTGCCGTCTATTCGAAACCTAAAGGTGCGATCGGTTAAATAGTCTTTTAATAGGTATAAAAGCCTATCCGGGATACCCTGGGTTTGTAATTTATAAATGAGACCGGCGTGCCAGACTTTGTCGAAAGCCTTGGCTACGTCGAAGAATACGGCTCCTGTGAGGCGACCACGTTTCCAATCGTAAAGCCCTCGCGCCACGTGCTCCGTTAGGCGGTGCACTTGGTGGACGCTAGAATGTTTGGATCGAAAGCCAAATTGTTCGTCATTGATAAGCTTTTTAGCTTCGATGACGACTTTAAGTCGGGCGAGTATTATCCTCTCGTACACCTTTGCTAAGGAGTTGAGAAGACTTATAGGGCGGTAACTAGAGGGGAGGTTAGCGGGCTTACCAGGTTTTTTAATACCTATTACTATAGCCTCTTTCCACTCTGTGGGGAAAGAGCATCCTGCCAGCAGGGCGTTATATATCATTACCAGTAGGTACAGTAGCTGGGGAGGGATGCATTTAAGTGCCCTGTTTGTGATCACATCGGGACCGGGAGCTTTCTTAGAGTGCAGCCTATTGATAATCGACTGAACCTCTTCGCAAGTCGTGGGAGCTATGGGCTCGCTGTCTGGAGACAGTGGGCCTAGTGAGTCTATTTTATTGGTGACGATACCTACAAAGTTGGGATTTATAGAACTATCGCTCGGGGTGCACTGTGCTTCAAACGAGTCAGCGAGGCATTCGGCCTTATCCAGATCTTCGAAAGCGGGTGGAAGATTGGGTCGTAAGAGAGGGGGTGTGGCTGCAACGTGGTCAGCTTTGAGAGCTCTCGCTAGGCCATGGTACGCTGTATGGGATGGCGTGAGCTCTCCTAGCTTTCTGTCCCAGTAGTGGGCCCTCAGAGAGTCAAGGCGAGCCCTGAGCTCTCTTTGGATTTGCCAGAGTTTTCTCCGGTTGTCGTCTGTCGGACAGTCGGCATGTGCCCTAGCTTGGCTGTTCTTACGCGTCAGTATTTGTCGAACGTTGGCCGGCAATTCCCTACGACCGAAGTCGTTAGAAATTGTGCGGGAACAGTCGTTGACTGACTGACGAACGTGCCTGGTAAAGTGAGACGCTGCACGTTTAGCGTCCTCTACGGAGTCTATGGTGTCGGGGATTTCATTAAGGTGCACAGAGTCTAGTGTTTTAAGTCGGTCGGTTTTTATCAAATGACCACGTTGCGCCGCAGCGGAGCTCATGATTACTCAAATATCCCAGCTGTTTCCTCTCCCTGTATTACGATATGAAACCTCAGCCACCCTACACTTTTGGCTGGAAGTCACAAACATGTAAGAATGTTTTCGATCGTAAAAAGTTAATGAAAAAGTGGGGAGACGCCGCGACGTCGCCAAACATTCAAGATCAACTGTTTTACGAGCATGCTGGCATGCCACCAAAATCTGGAACTCGAATCATACAGCATTATATTATTTAATCCCTTGTTACATACTAGATTGGAAGGAATTGCTGGAACGATGGCGGGCAAAATATGTCGCTATAAGAAGAAATGTATTCATGTAATCAGATATGTAAAGCAGAAAAACGTTACAAACATTTTTCTAGTACGCATAATTTTTTCGTAAAAATAACCGGCGACTATTTGGACGACCCTGACGCAGTTGAGCGCTGTCTTATAAGTTACAGGTCCCGGATTCGTGCGATCCCCGGCTAGGTCAATTATTTAAAATATTTGGAAATTGGGTTATTTTATTGACAAAGAATCAATAAATATGTTAATAAACCGCACCAAGCGGTGATAAGAAGTAGTTAAGACTCCAGCCTCCATTGCGAGAGAAACCCCCGGCACGCTCAAAAAAAAATTCGGAATTATCTGCGTTTTAATAAAAGCAATTTTAAATATTAAAATAATCTGCGTTAACGGTGAAGAAAACGGTGCAGAACGCTAAATTGCTTGGCGACACGTCTGTCGGTGGGGTGGTAACTAGCCACGGCCGAAGCCTCGCACCAGATCAGACTCGAGCCGGGAATAGAACCCAGGACCTCCAACTTTATAATGTTTAATAACATCTACATTAGAATAAAAACAAATTTTATTTATATGTATGTGTAATATATTGTATGTATTATATTATATTTTCGTAAGTGTACACCTTAATCCTGCTATATATATTATATCCAGGTATATAGATTGCTTGGCAGAGATCGCTTTTTAGCGATAAGGCCGCCTATTGTACCTTCTATTCTTTGTGTTTTTTCTTTACTGTCTTGTATTTCTTCTGTTTGTGTGGTGTACAATAAAGTGTATTATCATTATCATTCCATTTCATTTCATTTCATAACGAATGAAATATATTCTAGTTATAACGCGAATATGCGGTTTAGTACCTATTCAAGTATTTTATTCCATATAAATGAAACTTATACCGACATCATATCTTGTTAGTGTGTAAACATGTACCCAATTTACCACTATTGACAAAACTGATTACAAAAAAAAACATTTCACATTGTTAATTACCGCTAATATATCTATTGTCACTCGATGTAACGTTAACACTTTTTTGAGACAAAACTATAAAAAGGCTATTTTTAGACATAAACTTAGGCTCAGATCTATAAAGCGTGCCTTAACTTGGCTCTTCCTAAGTTTGTGTTAAAACGAGACAGAATTATATCAGTCACACAATGTTGTCTCCTTTTAATTATCTACAAGCTTGAATTTATATTTAGCCTAATAGATTAGCCTTTTTTATTGGATCATTGAACTGTAAAAATCGAAAGTAACTGACCAAAACGTAGAAGGGGAATCAGAAATTATAACCTTCTAGAAATTACCACAACATGCTTAAATAAAATTTACCTAACGACTAATCTAAATATCGTAAAAAGACCTGTAATACTACACAGAAAAAAAAACAAGTGATATAGGAGAATAAATGAAAATTAACTGAGTTTTTATCTAATTTATTTTTTAAATGAGGTCACAGTACTAAAAGTGAACAAATTCTATAGACAGCCTGACCAGCCTTAGTAAGACAAAAAGGTACACGAAATGGTTTCCGATTCCATAGTCCAACCCCACACAAATCTTCAAACGCTTTGAATGATTTCATGGAAAAAAAAATGTAATAACAGGTAATATTAAAAATTATTTATTTCAATTTAGAACAATTTTTCTTAAACTACCCTAGCCCCTTAACTAGGATAGACCGTAATCTCGGGGTAAGCCTCTTCTAATAGTGTAATAAAATAAGGCGTAAAATATGGTTAATATTTAATATTTTACGCCTGAGTCCATATCATAGCTTTCAGTATTTGAATCAAAAAAATTACAAAAAGAGTCAAATTGTATACTCAGTCGTGTCGCTCGTAACTTTAGTGGGAGAGGGTAAACACAGAAACCACATTGGTTAACTCACATGCCAGTTCAAATATCCATTGTATTGTTACACTGGTGATATCACGTTAACCAACGTAGTAGGGAGAACTAGAAATAATTTTTAAGTTACGAGTCAAAATCGCTTCAGCGAAACTCACTATGTATCTACTGGGATAAATCAATATACCCATAGTTACATAGTGAGTGAGTAATGACGCCAGATACCCGATGGATTACTGAGTATACACGGACTCCCAGTCGATGAGTCATCGACTGAACGCCTTTATAGCACGAATTTTCAAAAACTTCGTTAGCGCGAGTTAGAACTTCAAACAGTTGAGCCTTGTTTTCAGGCCATTAAAGATGTATTTTGTTACTTCTTTTTATTACAGCGTATTGTGTTTTCACTCGGCTACACCTCACTACATTTTATAAAGAAAAACTTGCATTTTGCAAATTGCCGATTGTCCTTCCTGCAAAATCGTTCCTGTTCAATATTTTTATTGATACTATTTATTTTTATTGAAAAAAATTGGCAAAAAATTATTAAGAACATTGAAAAAATCATCACAACAAGTCATATGTCAGTCATAAGTCATTTGTCATAAGAAGTAGAAAAATATATATATTAATTTTTTTTTTCATTTCACGTACGTGCCCGGGTTTGAACCTTCGACCTGTGGATTAGGAGTCCGACCACCTAACCACAAGGCTATCACAGACACAACGTTACTTATTCCACATGTATTATCTTAACCTCTAATCTCTGCGGACGAAGTCACCGACTAGTATATATTTATATATACCTATCTATATATATAAAAGCAAAAGGTCACTGATGTACTTACTTACTGATTTAACACGAGATCTCGAAAACTACTGTACGTTTAAAGCTATAATTTAGCAAGTAGGTAGTTGATAGTTAAGAGATGTCAGCTAAGAAAGGATATTTTGAAATTCCACCCCTGAGGGGATAAAATAGGGGTTGAAAGTTTGTATAAAAGTCCTTTGTTTTTGGAGTTAATGACTCAAAAATTCGCATTAGGATTAATAATAACATATAAAAAACATTCTTAAAAGATATTGATGCATCAAATTTTTTTTGAATATTACCTATAAGGCCGCACGGGTAACATCAATCTCAGGGGAAATCAGCAATTCTACGCAGATGAAGTCGCGGGCAACAGCTAGTATATATTAATATGAGTGCAATGACGTGCACTACAATATACTACGCTAGCATTTTCATACTGTTATTAACTTATTAGTGTGACTGTACGTACGACTGTGCAGTTACCCAACGGTATCAAAATCACTTCAAAACAAACGAGCCGGAAAAAAGTGCTCGGAAAAATTCTTTATTGCGCGAACGTTATATTTATACGCCCTAGGGATTATTTGAATTTTAATATTTATCGTAATATTATGTGACTTTCATACTAATTATCATATTCTCATTTTATTGAATGTTAAACATTTAAGTTAACCTACAGACAAACGGGAGTTCTATTCACACGCAATTACCACTTGCGGGCGAATAATGAAATGTCAATTGTTTGTTAATTGCGCGTCGTTTATTGTATGGAACAAATACAAACACTCGTCGAATAACACGTAGACTTTCAGAACGCTTTTTAATGAAACTGATATAGGTTACTAATACGTTAGCATGGTATGGTCACTTAGTGAGGAGGCGCACCTCGGACGGAGTTCGGGGGTCATCAAAGGCCCCCCGTGGAGGGTCTACCTCGGCGGACGCTGGGAAATGCTTTTACGTATCCCCTCCGGAGGCGACGCAGGTAAGACTGCGCTGCTTCCGACGGGGTATGTGGGACTCCCCGGCGGCCAGGCTGGCGTCCAGAATACCCACTAAAACCCAGCGATGCTCCTTCGCGTCGCCTGGTGGCTGGGTCACGGGAACACTTATGCACTCGACCGCGGCCCAGCCAGATATAGTGCCGTCCCAATATAGCGTGGGATAAGGGAGAAGAACTAAAGACAAAGGAAAGGAATTATTGAACACTGATGCTACATTAAAGTTTATTTTTTAGATAAATAGGAAGGCCTAAAATTTTATTTATTCGGACAACTTAAATCCACATACATATTATGTTAGAAAATAAAATCAATGCTTATTTACCGATGGGGATTTAGTTATCTGTGTTAGTATCCACAGAGGAGCATCCATCTGGTGCGATTATACCCAGGGTCCTGTTGCTGCTTCCCCGAACCCTCTTGCGTAGTGACACAGTTTTTTTTTGAGGCAAATGGCATTTCAAATGGCATCAAAGCTATCCGTCTGAAATGTTAAAACATCTTGTTAACTAATTACTTATTTATGTATATTTTTCGTAATCAGCTAGCGTTAATATTCCAAGGTTTAATAATTATAACCTTAGAAGATATTATGGAGGGAGATAATTCGCGAAACAATGCATGTCTTTAAGTTTGTTAAGGTATTGATGTCACGGCCTGCCAACACCAATAATATCCCTTTGTTACCTTCAAAGGTATATCTTGTCAAAGCGGAAGTAACAATGTCACTTTATCCCCGATCAAAATGTCGCTTCCAAGTAAATCCGCCCGTCATCCACCATACACAGACCCTCGAGTGTTACTCAAACTCACTGAAAATAATGGAAATGCAAAGCCAAAGAAGATACAGGTAGATCAAGGGAAACTGGCGCAATTATTCCGTTAGTTGTGCTTGTTTGACGGATAATATTATGTCGAAAGTCTTGGGGAAAGCGTTTTAGTTCAGTTTTTAGTCTCGTTAGTGTCTTGTGATTCTTTGGTGTAATACCTTAGTAACAGCACGTAATATTATCAACTTTTTCTTCCTGTCCAAAGTTTCGTACTTGATTACGATCGCTCTAAACTAAAACTCTTTGTTATCATAAAAATATACGGAAACTAAATTTGTGTTGATTATCAAATATTAAAACAAGAATCTTTAATTGAATGATTAGTATGGTCAAATATGAATTATTAAAACCTTTTATTGGTATCTTTTACTGAGTAGAAGTAGTAAAAATAGTTCATCATTATCATGATCAACCCATTACCGACTCAGTAAAAGGCACGGGTCCTCTCTCAATATGAGAAGGATTTGGCCATAGTCCACCACGCTGGCCATGTGCGGATTTACAGACTTCACACGCCTTTGAGAACATTATGGAGAACTCTCAGGCGTGCAGGTTTCTGCACGATGTTTTCCTGCACCGTTGAAGCAAGTGATATTTTATTTGCTTAAAAACGCACGTTACTCAGAAAAGTAAGGGGCGCGTGCGAGAACAAATCTGAGGTCCTCAGATTAGGAGACGGACGCCCTAACCGCTAGGCTATCACAGCTCTAAAAAAATAAAAATACTTACATGTTGAGATTTCTACATATAAATCTTAGTGCCCGCCAGGCCGAGTTACAAAATTTACGTTCACCACACCTCTACGTACCTACCGCACATAGGAATTTAAGCCGTCATCACCCGCTAAATCGCGTTATGAATGCTTGACAATCGTCTGCCCCTCACTCAAGAGAAATTCGGTTTGAGTTCAGCGGTAGGCAATTTATATGCGCATCCGTTTATATAGCCTTTTACACGGAAATTATCTCATCATCATCGTCATCATTATTTCAACCGATTGACGTCCACTGCTGGACATAGGTCTTTTGTAGGGAGTTCCAATGGCCACGGTCTTGAGCCGCTTGTATCCAGCGGCTCCCTGCGACTTGTTTAATGTGGTCTGTCCTCCTTGTTGGGGGTCGACCAAACTAGTAAAGTTGAAGGGTGTATGGGGAAGACTAGTGCCAGTCGGCCTTCCCAATTGCCAATCTCACCTGCCCGTGGTGCACCCTGCCGACTTACCGACGAGGCTCTGGCGACCGATCAATGACGGTATAACCATTAAATATTAACTGGTCCAAAATTGACCTACAATAACGGGCAGCTTGAAGCTGTGATAGCCTAGTGGTTAGAGCGTCAGCATCCTAATCAGAGGTCGGCGGTTCGAACCTCTAACTTTTCGGAGTTACGTGCGTATTAAAAAAAATTAAATATCACATGCTTCAACGGTGAAGAAAAACATCGTGAGGAAACCTGCACGCCTAAGAGTTTTCCATAACATTCTCAAAGGCGTGTGAAGTCTGCCAAACCGCACATGGCCACGCATCCGCACGTGGTGGACTAAGGCCAAACCCTTCTCATATTGAGAGGAAACCCGTGCTCTGTAGTGATCCGGTAATGGGTTGATCATGATGATGATGTACGGGCAGCAGCGTTCTTGGTGTGAGAGGACCAGCACTGCGATCACCAACCCGCATGCCTTTGCTTTGTAGATGATAGAAACATAAATTATCTACAACTAGTTATTTTTAAACACACACACTACAACCTATTTGTAAGATAGATTTACTAACAAACAACGTGGGAGGTGCTTAAAAGTTTAAACACTAGTAATTTATTACTATTCTCCGCAAAACCGAAAACTGGAAGTCAAGCCGGCAGCTTCATAAATAACGGGCACGTCAACCGGGACTCTGTTAAAAGGTTAAAAGTCCGCATTTCGAGTTTTCATTGTAAACTTCAACGAAACTAATAATTCATCGTTTTCTTTTCAGTAAGGCCAGAGAAAAATGCTTTCAGTTACTTTCATTCCAGTAAGGCCAGAGCAATATCAACTCGAAAGCGTAGCGAGCTCGAGTAGGTCTTCTGTGAAATATTTATTTGCTCTACTAGGCAGTCAAATCGGCCAACAGCAGAATGTTGTCTTATGCCATCTTGTCTCGTCTACGTATATGCCACGTCGTATTTCATAACCTTTGACCGCGAAGGTCTCGTCATACAAATAAATGTAAGCCTTTGACTGCAACCCAAGGATCGTTATCAAAATGCCGTTTAAAATATTGGTAGGATGAACGGATCAGTAGTGTGGCAGTTAAATTACTTGCCCCTAATCGGATTATGCGGTAAAGTACCAGAACGCTTAATAGCATAACGACACGTCTTATGTACTAGCCATGGCCGAAGCAATCCATTAGACCAGACAAGAAAAAAATAAAATTGTAGTCTACCCTACCATAAATTTAATAAATATAACTATTGTAAGAACTGTGAACGACGAATGCCGAATTCTCCAACCTTCAAAATTGGTCACCCATCCATTAACTGACCAAAGCCAACGTTGCTTTGTTTTAAACTTTTTTTTTTTTTTTTTTAAAAAAAACCTCAATTTTTTGTTATTTTTTTTAAACATTAATGTCACTGGCATCAGCTAGTGATGCATAAAACCACGTTAATAACTCTTAGGTAACGAAGTTAAAAAAAAGGGGGACCTCTAGTTTTTTGGTGAACCAAATCTTGCATTGCCATTGAAAAAAAACTACTACTACCAATAAAACTCGGTTTAAAATAAACGACATTATAGTAAGGTACTTGTTTAACTAGCTAACTTAAACCTACAAAATCGATTTCAACCCAGGAACATGCCTACTCTATAGACATTAATTGGACTAAACAGTTTGTTTGAACGTTAAAGCTTTGAATACAGAACAGAACTTGTGTGGATGACCTACTTACATATCTACGTAGTACGTGCCTTAGATAGATATATCTATCGACCTACCATTACGTTATTAAGTCAGAGCAGCCATATAGAGGAATTGTTATAGTTATATGTAACTAACTAACTTGGAAGGTACTTAGTTAAACAAAGTTAGAAATCAAAACAACAAATAATTATTTAATTAAATTTAATCCAGGATGTGCTGTGGCTTGCATAGAAACTTTCCTTGTGTTATGCTGACTGAATTGAGTTGTTATTGGTAGAAACAATAAACTAAGTAAAATAATAACATTTCACCGAGATGTTAGTCCAATCATTAATTTAATTAGGATGCAGCATGCAGATGCGTATATCCAACATTGGTTAAAGAACTATAATTAACAGCGCCATCTATTTGAAATCCTCAATACTACGTCGATAAAAGTACGATTTAACCGATATATCCTGAAATGCGGATGAGCTAGAAATATAAACTAGATGGCGTTAAAATTGATGATTTAATCTAATTTGAAAGTAACGCAAACAATGATTATTGTAATAAATTATTAATTTTAAAATTTGTTCTTTTAGAATGAATATTTTGTGTTATTTTGTTATTGGCAGGAAAATAACAGCTTCTGCAGAGATTTTCAAATAACAATTAAGTACTGCAAACTTTATAAGAAGATTAAGTTTAAACGTATTTTTATAATAATATAATAGGTCTGGGCTGAAATAATATTCAGATTAACTTCTGACAGTGATAATTGGTCTATATTTGGGCAGTTTACCTAACAAAACATTCCAAAGTATGAACGGCCACAATGAACCCGACGTCTGAATTTATGTACAATGCGTTTTGCAATGTTGCAAAAAAATAAATATTATACTTGCGTTTACTTAGATTAAGAGAGGTACCAAATGTTATTTAGAATATTATAACAAAGATACGTAAACTCCCTTCCCGTTCGTATTTTAATTTTAATAATGTGCCATTACCCATAATTTTGTCTTCATAAGAAAATGACTTTTTTGTTTTGTTTGGATTGATGTTTTACCTACCCGTAATGACAACTAAAGAATCCCTTTTTAAATTTTGAATGATTTTAGAGTTATTGGGGTTTATTGATTAAGCAATTAAAATATCACTTGCTTCAACGGTGAAGGAAAACATCGTGAGGAAACCTGCACGCCTGAGAGTTCTCCATAATGTTCTCAAAGGCGTATGAAGTCTGCCAATCCGCACTTAGCCAGCGTGGTGGACTATGGCCAAACTCTTCTGAGAGGAGACCCGTGTCCTGTAGTGAGCTGACAATGGGTTGATCATGATGATGATGATGATGATGATGATGATTGAGACTTTAGACAATTACATTACATAATAGAATGATTGCAACGGAAATAAAATTCCGTATTATTTATGGACGGTGTTGTCTAATAATTATCTTTACTACCTACCTACCTATCTATTAGTAATTTTTAGACTTGTCAATTATTGAGACTACCTTTACCTATCTATGTACTAATTGTAGACGTTACTTTATCATTATCATGTGTGATGTGCGTATTAATATCATAATGCATTTAGAGATCCAAAATTTCAACGAAAATTCCGGAGCTTGTACTACCTAATTATGATGCTGAGTAATTAACTAATTTAACGGGAAAGCGTGGGTTGGGTAGATAGTCACATATACATGTACCTACCTAATATAGGTACATTAAGAATACCTATAAATGAAATCTTATAAAAGAGGTTATATAAGAAGTGGGCTTGTTTATAAGCTATAATCCTCGGCTAATATCCCACCGCCTGTACCCATCGAGCTGTTGCAATGCAAGTTGGTGGGCTTTTACGACTCTTATCAGAGGTTACATGCATTGTTTTACCACTAGCTGTAGATCGATCATTAACGCTCAAAAAATGGGACGGAAAAGTAGTGCACAAATAGCGACGCGTGCACTCCTTTCCCCCAGTGTGTGACAAGGCTAGACGAAAGTCACCGATTCTAACACTCGAGCTGTATAATCTGAATGAATTACAAAGCACTACGCGCCGCTATAGATAATATAACGGCCAGATGTCTAGTGTATTAGACTGATTGTAATACATCGTTATACCGATATGTAGGAATGTATAGTTAGTTGGTGAAAAATTCTCGCCTTGTTTTTGTATGACACGCTCTATCTACGGCTAGTGGTAAATCAATGGTTACATGTTAAAGATAACAGGCGCGACCAAGGTACCGTGACCAAGGGCCAAACTTGCGTTCCCAGGTGAAGGGGTGGACAACGCCATCTTTCGCAATCCGTGTGTAAAAACTTAGATAAATACGCCAGTTATATTGAAACCTTTCTTCCAAAAATACTACTCAACTTATCGCAATGTCCTCTTGGCGTCCATTGTTATTGCTATTTGGCGTGGACCAATCACTTGCCACCGTTTTGGCGGGATCCAAAGCGTGGCGACACGACATGATGACAACATGTTCTAGTCAAGTTTTACACTCTTTTATGCTTATATAAATTAATAACATTGTAACCCTTACAAACTTATTGTAAAATATATATCTTTATTAATAAATTCATCATAATGTATATACTCGTATATCTATATATATAATAATATTCTTAGAATCGAGGCGATAACATGTGGTACTGGTTGCTGGAATGGTTTTATTAGAAAAACCTATCAATTCTTTTTTTATCCGAGATACAGTCTTAACTAGTTCGGAAATCAGGTGCATAATGGTAGTGTTATATATTAGACAATTTATGTTACAAGACTTCTGTTGTAAACTATATGTATGTTTTTTTGCTGGAATAAAGTTATTTATTTATTTTATCGGCGCGATCTGTGTGGAGTTGAACCCAGAACGAACATCCACTCGACTAACTTAGTTAAGTAATTTTGTTACGTCAGTATCTACGGATTAGACGAATGTTGAATTAAAGAGTACATATCTCATTAGGTTTTCTAGGCACAACTTCAAGTTGAAGGAACAAGTCCTTTTAGACATTGTAGGGAGAAAATTAAATTAACTGTTTAGTCTAATTTATATAGACCTCGTTTCGAATTTAACGTTAATACTATCTGCGAGAGAAAAGTATTTAGTGGGCTTGAGATAATTCATTTCAAAATCATTGCCCGGTTTAAGAATATGGCTGCTAGATATAATTCCTTTATGTATCATGTGTCCATGAGGCATAAAGGAATAAAATTCGGAATGTGGTTTAACGGGTGAGATAAGTATTTTGTAATATTTACACACCGGAAGCACCGCAGGCAAGACTGCGCGCTTCCGACGGGGTAAGTGGGACACCCCGGCGGCCAGATTGGCTACCAGAATATCCACTAAAACCCAGCGATGCTCCTTCGCGTCGTCTGGTGGCTGGGTCACGGGAACACTCGTGCAATCGACCGCAACCCAGCCAGCGGCGTTCGCAGAGGTAACACCTCCACGGGGGCCTATGATGGAGCCCCCGAACTCCGTCCGAGGAAACATCCAGGAACATTGGACGCGCCTATCTACGAAAACATATTATTATTGTCATATAATAATTTGTATAAGATTCTTATTATATTTAACATAAAACAAAAAAGTTTTAAAATACTAAAAATAACGCTTTTAAACTAAATTTAAATAATTTTTAGTAAATAAATTTAAGAAAAGAGTAATAAATAAAATAAATTATTTTGACGTACTATTTAGTATTATTTATTCAATATGTATTTTTTTAATCCTGAAGATACTAATTAGGATAGTGGAACAATCTTATCAAATTATTGTACCTATTGTCATCCGTCCTCGATAAGTCTACCGTCTGTCTACCTCGAGAAATTTGCCTGTTCGAAGTGGGTTACAAACAAACACACATACAGGTGTAACAAACACACATGTAGGTGTAATAAACGAATAAAAAGCTTATATTAAAACTACATTAAATCTAAAATGCCGATGCCGAACCTAGTAGCTGGCCTAACTGTCATCATTACCCGGCCAAGCTATGTCTATAGCCAAGTATCTTAAGGATCCTTGAAAGGTTATTATTTTTTTAACATACACTACAAGTTGGCCCTTGACAGCAATCTCAACTGGTGGTAAGTGATAATGCATAAGATGGTAGATAGCAGGCTAACCTATTTTGGTATGGTTAACCCATACTCCTAAAAGGTTCTACGCGACATCGTGCCGGAACGCAAAATCGCTTTGCAACACGTCTTTGTCGGTAGGGTGGTAAATATACACACCCGAAGCCTCCTACCAGACCAGACTCGAGCCGGGATTCGAACCCAGGACCTCCAACTCTATTATGCGAAAGCACACGCATCAGTCAGGTCACAATATATATATATATATATATATATATATATATATATATATATCCCTTTTAAGTTATATTGTTGCGATAATCAAAGCGACAAGTTCAGATCAGATAACGTAGTATAAGCTTTGCACACTCGCAAACATGTGAGAGTGTGTCATAGCGAGCGTTAACTAGCAGTTACATTATGCCCGGTTACGCTGTGGCAACCAATAGGGTTAGTACAGCTAATAGACAGTCCGAAAAAAAAGCAGTTACATTATAAGAGATAATATCTGAGGATTGGAGAATTCAGTAGAACATAGATGGTAGGTACGTATTACGCACCTCATTTCCTATAAACATTAATTTTGCGTAACTTACACTTTATAAGTTATGCATCATTGCCCTAAAATATACCTCGTCTCAATTTAGTGACTGGGGCATCTGCTCAAGGAGGGCTTGCAGTCATAAGGAAAACAATAATTCACGCATGAGAAGCGAAACGGGAAGCGTTATTCTTGCGCCTTGCTTAGAAAGTTCTTTTTTCCGTCGACCCAGAATATACGTACTACGGTAGCTTGTATTACAGGGTTTCATTAGCAAAAGTAAATGCGTCAATGTTAGCGCCGACGTAAGGATTACGCAGGTTTCTGAGAACTTGAGCATCTAATAATCAAAGTTTCACAGTTTATTGATGTCCCACACTAGGGCTTAGGCCTCTCTCTTAAAGCATAGATGGTTTTAGAGATAACACACGTTCATCATGATCAATCCATTATTGGCTCACTACAGAGCACTAATCTCCTCTCAGTGTGAGAAGGGTTTGGCCATAGTCCACCATGTGCGGATTGGCATACTTCACAGGCCTTAGAGAACATTATGGAGAACTCTCAGACATGCAGGTTTCCTCAGATGTTTTCCTTCACCGTTGATACAAGTGATATTTTAATTGCTTAAAAACACACATAACTCTGAAAAGTTAGAGGTGCGTGTCCGCGTTCGAACCCCCGACCTCTGATTAGGAAGCGGACGTCCTAACCACTAGGCTATCACGGCTTACTTAACTTAACTCACGTTATGTTGCTCTATTACAGATTTTATAATCAATATAACATGTTATTTTATTTTTTACACTACAAGTTAGCCCTTGACGACAATCTCACCTGGATGGTAAGTGATGATGCAGTCTAAGATGGTAGCAGGCTAACCTGTTAGGGGTATGGTTAATTGTCATATGTCATGTTAATTATCATACTCCTAATTGGTTTCTATGCGATATCGTGCCGGAACGCTAAATCGCTTGGCGACACGCCTTTGCCGGTAGGGTGGTAACTACTCCCACCAGATCAAATTATATCCGGGGATCAAACCCAGGACCTCCAACTTTACAATGCGATAGCGCACGCGCTGCGTCAGCTAAATATTTCTCGATATTTACCTCATGATCGGTAGTTGAACATGCTATGCCCTTATGTAAATATTTAGTCGGGTAGTCCCAAAGTTCCAACTCCAATTTCATTTATTCCGGGCTAGTAGATACATATAGAAAGAATTCACTTATAGAAAACCCCAGTTTTGAACCCAACCTGGACTCGAATATGAAAAGACACCGCAATCTGTAATAAGAAAAATTCCCTTGATGGATACCCGCAGTTCTTAACGACCCAACCTCCAACACCCATTTAATTTATTCCGGGCTAGTACATACCTTGGAAGAATTCCCTTGTAGAAAACCCCCAGTTTTTAACCCAACCTGGAATCGAATATGAAAAGACACCGCAATCTGTAATGGAACACAGATTTCATTCCTCTACTCGTAGTTCTGTTGTTAGTCATTGGCAGCATTGGTCGCTTATCATAAAGTTACCGCATGCTTGTTTGTTCGTCATAAGCGCCTAAAAAGTCTCTCGAAACTCCTGCCACTCGCAAGCAATTTAGTTACTTGTTTTCCGTCTGATAATTTAATAAGACACGTGCCGGACACACTTTAATGTGCTCAAGAACTGTGACGCGGTAAATCAACTTTTTGCCGCTATAAAAATAATAGGGGTGCTATGGACTGAGACGGTCAAATTTTAAAGCTTCGCGTTTCCTGTAAACTCATAATAAAAAATATAGGTCAAATATATACTACACAAAGTCAGGAAAATAATTTTACGATATTTACTGTAAAAGATTTGAATTCTTTACGTTATATTCTATAACTTGTACAAAATCTAAAAAAAACTATATCAAAAATTTTTTTTTCGTACTGTCTATTAGCTGTGCTAACCCTATTGGTTGTCACAGCGTAACCGGGCTGTATGGCGAGCTTCAGCTCTGCCAGAAGAAATTTTGAGCCCTAGGGCTCGAAGAAACTAAGGGAACGTCTGCCTAAGGGCGCCTCCTGTGAGGCCGAAACTCGGCTCAGGCGACGTTTGGAATAACGGGGAATCGGACGGCATATTTCAATGCGACTGTTATCCCCCATTCCCGTCCAACCAAGGTAAGACATGAGCCGTCTGAAGAAAACAGCTGCAATAGACAAGTTTATAAACTTGTTCTGTTACATTACGTAAGTAAAAGTTTTCTTTCAAATATTCCTAACTACAAAAAATATATATAATTACACTCAAATATCATATTACATTCAATATAAAGCAATGTTATTACGTATAAGGTATCATTGATTCGATAAAAAGGATACTATTTCTGCTTTTGAAATAGAAATTTCTAGAAGGGCGCACGTCACGTGCCAAACTAGTTGGATATCCGGAGCTATGAAAAATGGCTAAGCAAGGGCGGCTGCGTTACCGATAGATACGAGCCACCTAACGATTAAGCGTTCCGGTGTTATGTTGCGTAGAAACTTATGATACAGCTTATTTTTTTTTCGGACTGTCTATTAGTTGTGCTAACCCCATTGATTGCCACAGCGTAACCGGCCTGTTTGGCGAGCTTCGAAAAGAAGCTCTGCCGGAAGAAATTTTGGGCGCCTCCTGTGAGGCCGAACCTCAGCTTAAGCGACGTTTGGGTTAACGGGGGGGTCGGACGGTGAGTGGTCCGTACGTCTCCGAGGCCGTGGACGGAGCTCACGTCCGGATGACGTAAGATAGCGAGGACCTCGTCTTCGCCGGCGAAGACGGTGTGTAGTCATCTGATCGGCAGGTTCATGTGAAGGATATGTTTAGGTCTCTTTCGGAGAGGAGCGCTTAGGTCGGGGGAGTAAAAAGAATCCGCAACTACGAGAGTGTCGGATTGATGATGCAGTTTAGAAACTGAACCCTAAAAGGTAAGCCTGCTACCATCTAAGGCCGAGTTTTTTGTATCTCCTGACATTAGAAACAGTATGCGACGTATATCTGTCTCGTTTAAACACTAACTCAGGCTAAGCAAAGTGTAAGTTCGCTCAATAGATCTCAGCCTTAGAATCATCAATCAATCACTTACCAACAAGTCAAAGGCTAACTTGTAGTGTAATAAAAACAAAAATTACTGAATTAATCACGAATTTTACGAAATTGAAGTACTTTTTTTAGTACATATTTAGATACCTTACAACGAGATTACAATAAATGTAGCAAACAATTAACTAGAATAAAATTCATGTATGGCGAAGTATTAACAACATTTATTGATAATTTATTTGGTCACAGTTTATTGCGTTACAGATATTTAAGAGTTTGATTTAAAGTGCCAGTTTTTTTTATTATCGCATAAGAGAGGTATTGTTGGAATGACAGCGTGCATTTTATTTACGATCTCCTGCCATTTTGACGATCGATTTATTTCTGTGAATCGAAATAGGGTGAAAATGTTCAGTAGGTACTATTGTTTGGCTTTTATTCGGTTATTAAATAGGTAGCAAAATTTTCTGCAATGTATACTTGTATTATACATAAGCTAAGTAAATCTTATCAAACGAGTTTTTCAATAGAAACTCCGAACTTTTATGATTGAAAAATGATTTTAGCAGGTAGGTACATCGATTTTGTTACATGCGAATATATGTGAAAGGGTAGGGACCGCATAATATATATGCATGCATGCATGTTAAAGCAAATTAGAACCCTTGCTTTATATTCCTTGTTGATCATGGACGCAAAGTTGGGTACATCTTCTCTCAACAAATATACAATATAAGAAATGTTTACTATTACAACCCTCAGTGCGTATTATAGAAGTGGCAGGCCCCGGGTTCTATTCCCAGCTTGAGTCCGGTGGGGGGGCTTCAGTTGCGGCTATTTAAAACCCTACTAGCACGGACATGTTGTCAAGCTTTTTGGCGTTCCGGGTCGTGCCACATAGGAACTGATAAGGATGACGGGTTTAAAACGCATTGGTGGCTTCTCTGGTGATACTTTAGCGGTGGTAATCACTTAACAACAGGTGACCCGTACGCTCATGTGACCGCGATGTAGTTACATATATATATATATATATATATATATATATATATATATAAACAGGAGGAGTTTGTTTATTTTCAATCATATGAAAGAGATTTTTTTTTGCTTGTTTTCATATGGAATCAGCGCCTATACCACAACAATAGCAATCGTCCCGATTGCCAAAATGTATTCATTCGTTGCGGCCAACTCAATAAGCGACGCAAACATCACAGCAAAATATTCCCAACAACAAATATATTCTGTATGAATAAGCAGTTTTTTGGACGCGCCTGACAAAACGCCAATCAAACCCCGTCCCGTCCAAATAAAGTTATGGAATTCTGTTACTGGCTAGGTAGTTGATTGGTAGCGAATTTGAATTGAATAATGCCAGAAGAATTGAAAAATAAATAATAGGTAAGTACGCTATTATTCTAACGAGAAGAATATCGGAATAAACAATTAATTACATTATTATTATAACACTATAATATTTAATTCACGAAAATTCGTTCGCCTTTGTTTCGGTTTTTATTATTTTATTTAGGTATTTAATAGTCTTTTTCCCGGTCTGCAGAGACGGTATTGCATTCCACTTCCTAAGATGCAATATATCTTCCCGTCAAATTTTATTGAAACCTTGACAGGAGTTTAAGTTAGTTGGGTTGACAATCAGTTTCCTTCGAAGTTACATTAGCTTGGATCGAGGTTATCTATGATTTAACTAGTTAGTAAGTTAGTTTATTTAAGAGAGAAAATTTTCTCTCTTAAATAAACTAACTGACCTGCAAAAACTAAGGAAATCGAAACTGTGAATAGTTAGATTCTCCCATACAAGTTCAGTTTGTACATCGTAGTTTTATTCTCATTTTTTTCGATGCATTTGGTATCAGCGCCTGAATCGTAACAATAGCAACTAAGTTTTGACTTTTTGAATTCATTCATTCGTTCGCGGTCGGCTGAACAAGCAACGCGATCACCGCAATAATATATTCCATGCAAAAATAAGCTAAATCAAGCGCAAAAGCGTATCTAAACAACGAATAAATCAGTGGGTATAAATTATTCACTATTTTCGCGATATCAAACGTTTCATATAAATTTTAGATAGCTATTTTACTAGCGGTTTGCTAACGGTATGTTTATCATTTTCGTGTTAGAAACAAAACTATTAGCTTCATAACTGACAGAATTTTTATAAAAATAGAAATTTTCTTAGCGTGCCGCCCAGCTTTTCAGCCTCGCAAGAGACAAGACAAAATATGCCATTCTGACTGCCAACCTTCACTAGTTGGAGAGGCACCTAAAGAAGAAGGATTCTTAGCGTATTCATTTTTAAATGTTTTTCTTAGCGGATATTTTAATTTAATATTTATTTTCATTAATTAAATAAATCTTATGAAGATAAAATTTGGCCTTAAAGTAAATGTGATTTGGACTTATAATTCCATTAGTGTGTTAGTTAAAGCGGGGAATACTTATGAAAAAAATGGAGTAGGCATACGTACACAGTAACAAGGGTAGGTAGGTCGATATGTAGATTATAGGCAGTGTTTGCGATCGACAATGTTTGCTCGAGTGAGGCGCGTTCGGTTCTGTTACCAAAAAATATTTGCACTGTTTTTTGCTAACATCAATAAATTCAACTCGCGAAATTAAGCTCTTTGTTGGCCGTTACATTTCGTTCATCATTCGCTTATTGTTCTGACGTTCGCTTATGGTTCACTGCTGTTCAGAGGTTTCCTCTCTTGTAAAAGAGTGGGTAGTCGCGAAGTATTTCGTTCGTACTATCTCAGTACGCAGTCCCAGCTCGTCATTAAAAAAAAACCCGGTTAAGTTTTTTGTGGGCTTCTTCTTAGACCAGGGCGCGTTTGGAACCCTCGTAGCTTCTAGCTTTAGTGTTAAGTTTACGAATGTAGTTATCACCATCAAATCACTATGTAAATTATTGACGCGTCAAAAACTTTTAAAGGACTATTTGAATAAGGATTATCTGAATTTTGTATTTATATTTTGATTCGCTACTGGTCCGGCTTTCGACCAGTGTGTATGTGACCGTCACCTATAACTTCCAATTTATTAATTTATTTGAAACACACTTAACAGTGTAGATAGAAAGAGCTAACACTGTGAAACCCTCCACGCTGATTCTATATGGGTTGGAGGGCTCTTACGATTGGTATAACGTGCTAGAGATAGTAACAGAGAGCTAAAGGCTTCTTTGAGGATTCTGGGATTCTTGGAGGTACCTAAGGCGTAAAATTTTTTTTAAAACTCCGGTGTGGTAATGACTAAGAATTTTTCACCGAAAACCATCGTTCAGGCCGACGACGGAATTTGACCCTAGTACCTCGTGTTCAAGATCTATAGTAGAACATAATATATTCGACTACGGATGTTAAAGTCGAAGTCTTCAAGACTTCTAGTAGTTTGCATTTTGTAACCACTAGAACCCTAGGCAGGTTGTTGCGCATCACACATTGCATTAGAAAATGCGAACGTGCTATTAACGTCATTAGCGTTTTAAGTTCTAAAAAATGTAGTCAATAATTTTAGCTTCACATTAATCGCAGTACAAATAGGTATAATACAAATAAATTGAGCAACACTAAGTACTAAGTAAGTTTGTGTATGTGTTTTAGGCCTATTTTAACTTGTCGTATTGCTGAGAATTATTTTTAAATAGAAGAGAGCAAAACTGTCTTCAAAACACCTAGAGCATTGGAAATACAATAAACTATTTTAATACTTAACTTATTGTATAAAATGTCTTAATTTTTAGATGCTATGATCTTGGTGCGTCTAAAAATATAAGACTTACTATACTACAGATAAATTTAAAGAACTTACTGACCTGTACCTATTAACACTACGCGTCAACTTGTGAAGTCACTTTTGGAACTAGAAGTTATATTTCAATGTACGAAAACGGCACTAAGAAAATTCAAGAAATAATATAACCGAATCGAAAACCTTCCCATTTTGAATTCGATTAATATGTAAGCGCAGAAGGGCCTGTATCAGTCTTCCATCACTCGCACAGCACAAATAGTAATGTAACAAAACTTAATTAATAAGAAAACCAATCGTCTTCCAATTAACACAAAATGCACAGCAATGCGAAGCTGTGATAGCCTAGTGGTTAGGGCGTCAGCCTCCTATTCAGAGGTCGGCGGTTCGAATCCGGGCACGCACCTCTAACTTTTCGGATTTATGTGCGTTTTTATACATTTAAAATATCACTTGCTTCAACGGTGAAGGAAAACATCGTGAGGAAACCTGCACGCCTGAGAGTTCTCCATAATGTTCTCAAAGGCGTGTGAAGTCTGCCAATCCACACATGGCCAGCGTGGTGGACTATGGCCAAACCCTTCTCATATTAAGAGGAGACCCGTGCTCTGAAGTGAGCCGGTAATGGGTTGATCATGATGATGATCAGGGTTTAATTGGATTTAGATAGTTCTCGAAATCGCATGTGGTGGAACAAATTATACTCCCCGTCTTTTTATCCCAACCCAAAATCACTAACCACCAATCTTTTCCCGCCCTTTCTCTCGTTAAGTTTTCCCGCGCTCCAATGACGCAACCATCAATTTCGGCTCCATCAGCATGTCAGTTTGTCACACAGACCCACAATCATTCTAATCCAACATTAATTGAGAAATAGACCACAGAATGGAGTATGCAATCTTCTGACGCGCCGTCAAATAAAATATTAACATGTTTCGAAATTCAAAGTTATCTAATATGAAACCCGACACAGACAAAAAAGCTCTATATACGAGTACCACTGTACTCTATATGCGTGTCTATGGTTATATTGTAACTTGATCAATACATTATACTCAGTAATAAGGGTAGGTGTGCGGGTAATGTTTGCCATAGGCGGTGGTTATTCGAGAGGGGCGTTTGGTTCTGTTACCAAAAAATATTTGCACTGGTTTCGCTAGCATCAATAAATTAAACACTCAAAGTTAAGTCCCATTGTTGAATATTGAAATAGCATTGTAAGTGGTGAATGAAATGTGTGTTTTTTTATGATAACCTCGGGTTGTTTGAAGAGTTTTTGTTTTTTTTTTATATATATAGCGAGCAAACGAGCAGGCAGGTCACCGGATGGTAAGTGATTACCGCCGCCCATGAATATTTGCAGCACCTCTGGTGCTGCCAATGCGTTGCTGGCCCTTGAGCAATTAGTTTATCCGCCCTTTTTAAGATCCCCATATTATAACCATTAGGGAACACAGAAGATGGAAGCTGGTTCCACAATTTGCAGGTACGTGGCAGAAATGACCTGGAATAGCTTCGGATCGCTGTTACTTGTAAACTAGTTGTTTTGTATTGACAATAGCTGATAATACTATTGGTTATTACAGCATCACCGGGCTTTAGCGAACGCGAAACTCTGGTTGAGAGAAGAGAAAATAACCCCAAAGACAGGTAATACCTAAACCTGGTAGATTTTGACAAACGCTGAAGGTTTTTTTTTTTTATTTATTTGGTTCGCCAACAGCCAAAACATTTTTTACAAGATTCAGTACCTTGCACTGAGGTACAGCACAAAAATGCTTAGCCACTTACAGGCAAACACCGCATGCAATTAAAGGTAATGTAAATTAACTTATCCTAGTTATACTAAGGTATCTAACAATAAAACAGTAGGGTATAAGGTTCTTAAATAAATTATGCGGTAAGGAAATTCCGGTCCACTCTAACCTTTCGCTATTGAGAGAAGCATATGGCTGTGTAGCAGAAGAATAGGTTGAATACACTATAGTCCTTCACCTTCCTCTTCCACCCGCTATCACGGATCCTTTACAGGACGTCGCGCGTCGGTCCAACGGGCAAGAGGTCGTCCTACGCTGCGCTTATCATCGTTAATAATCCTATAACAATCTTTTTTTATTTTAAGGCCATAAAACTTATTTCCTTATACCTGAATGTCTAACGGACTTGCGTTTTAAGATCATATTGTTCACCATTTTAAATCTAACTCCATTAATTAGGTAACATACCTACTTACGCGTTGGGTTGCTTTACTTTAAACGGCTGAGGGCCATTTTCACTACTTACTATGTATTATTCATTTATGACGGAAAACCAACAGCTCAAACACCTTAACTTTTTTTTAATCACTACAAGTTAGTCAAGGATGGCAATCTCACCTGATGGTAAGTGATGATGCAAAATGGTAGCGGACTACTAACCTGTTAGGATTATGGTAAACCCACATCCTAATTTGTTTCTACGCGACATCGTGCCGGAACGCTAAAACGCTTGGCGCAACGTCTTAGGGTGGTAACTAGCCACGGCCGAAGCCTCCCACCAGACCGGACTCCAGCCAGAAATCGAACCCCGGTCCTCCAAATTTATAATGAGACAGCGCGCGCGCTGCGCCACGGAGGTAGTCATTTAAAATTAGTTACCGAAACATCGTACGTACCTATTTTATAATTTTAGTGAAGCGGTATAAAGAATACAAATGTATAATAAAGTATAAGTAAAAAACCTAGGATATAAAAAAATTATGTTTGCTAAAAACTGACGAAAGCTCTCACAATTGCCTGCGACCTGATACAGAATCTGAAATCATCAAAATCTTGTGGCATGTTATTTATTATGATAATTAGTAAACGATTATTCAAAAGCCAAGTACCGGCCTACCTATCTACATCATACTTGACAATACCACAGTACGCGAGGTGTAGAACAATATCACTAATTTGGGGTTATTTTTTCTCACAATCAAAACAAAGGTTACTTTTTATTATAATAAACTATTCTTGAAATTGAATGGGAGTACGAAAGGTGCTATGAAAAGTCAGTGTGTGAACTTTTTTGTGATTCTTTTTATGCATTTATTTCTAGCTTCATTGTTTTTAATATCCGTCAAAAAATTTAAAAAAAATTAAATCATTATAGTTTGTGAGATTATATTGGCACCAATAATATTGATGTACCTGTATCTAAAACGCTACTCAAGGTCATACACAATCTTTGGAATATCAGCGTCTTCGCCACTGAAGACGCGGTTACCAATTTCTGACGTCATCGGACGTGGGGTATTTGGACTGATCCCCATCCAACAAGCTATACTCCCAACGTCACCCTAAGACGAGCTCCATGCCTCATTAGGGGACATTCTTCCGATGTCGTGGAGCTCTTAGTCTAGTTTCTCAGGCTGAGGTTGTGCTCGCTAAAGCCTTCCGGTGACGCTGTAATAACTTCATATAGCTATCGGCTATCTTTAATTTGT
The DNA here is from genome assembly GCA_928268935.1 of Lasiommata megera. Taxonomy (NCBI): domain Eukaryota; kingdom Metazoa; phylum Arthropoda; class Insecta; order Lepidoptera; family Nymphalidae; genus Lasiommata; species Lasiommata megera. The sequence goes on along the minus strand of OV743325.1, from coordinate 9,290,213 downwards.
AATAAACCTATACCATTTTTTTTTAATACCTTTTTTAAACTAATATACTGGCCCACGGCTTCGCTCACATCTTCGTTCTCGTATATCTAACATCAAACTAGTCTTTTACATAAAAGTCACATTGTTATAAGATACAGCTATTACGACTTAAAAGTATATATTCTTTTTTTTTATTACTTTTAGCTATGCACTTCAAGTCAGTCACCTTTTCTATGCATACAGGATGTACAGATTGAAAAAGACGTACCGTACCGTACGTATTTCCGATTTTGCTTTTTTTTTATCCACTACAAGTTAGCCCTTGACGGCAATCTCACCTGATGGTAAGTGATGATGCAGTCTAAGATGGTAGCGGGCTAACCTGTAAGGGGTATGGTAAACCCATACTCATATCGGTTTCTACGCGACATCGTGCTGGAACGCTAAATCGCTTGGCGACACGTCTTTGTCGGTAGGGTGGTAACTAGTCACGGCCGAAGCCTCCCACCAGACCAGACTCGAGCCGGGAATCGAACCCAGGACCTCCAACTTTATAATCTGACAGCGCGCCCTGCGCCACGGAGGTCGCCGATCTATATGGAATACTGATCTGTAATGGAATATACGGCGAGTTAACTACAATTGTTGTCTGTTAAAAAATTCATGTTGTGCACAGCTTTTTCGGTGAATGGACAGCAACAAAATGTCAAAATGCAAATCAAATTTCGTAAATCGTACAAAAGAGGCGCCGGCGCATTGTTATGCCAAATGGTAATGAATTCTTTCAACGTTGTTACAATAATAAACGCGAACCCTCCTATGGCTATTTGTTTGTGTTTATTATGGTTTTGCTTGTGACTGATAATTCTAATTTACTTTACTTATACTTAATTTATTATTTACTTCACTTTACTTTTACTTCAGCGAGCAATGGAGAGAGCTATGCTAGGAGTATCTCTACGTGATCAAATCAGAAATGAGGAGATGCGTAGAAGGACCGGAGTTACCGACATAGCTCAGCGAGTTGCGAAGTTTTTTTTTTAGTATATAAAGCGAGCAAACGAGCAGGCGGGTCACCTAATGGTAAGTGATTACCGCCGCACATGAACATTTGCAGCACCAGAGGAACCGCCAATGCGTGGCTGGCTCTTGAGAAATTTGTTAATCCGCCCTTTGAAGATCCCCATATTATAGCCATTAGGGAACACAGAAGATGTAAGCTGGTTCCACAATTTGCAGGTTCGTGGCAGAAATCACCTGGAATAGCGGGTGGTGGAAGAAGTCCAGGCATCCAGGTGGTGAGGATGATATTTATTTCTGCGACGAAAAGTGCGACTGGAGAACACGGAGCACAAGTTGAAGTGGCAATGGGAGGGGCACATAGCTCGGAGAACCGATGGACGGTGGGGTCCCAAGGTGCTGGAATGGCGACCCCGCACCGATAAACGTAGCGTTGGTCGACCCCCAACAAGGTGGACAGACGATATCAAACGAGTCGCAGGGAGCCACTGGATGCAAGCGGCCCAAGACCGTGGCCATTGGAACTCCCTACAAAAGTCCTATGTCTATCGGTTGAAATGATGATGATGATGATGATACTTAAAAAACGTGGCCGATTTGAATTATAGGCTAGATGTTGAATTTTATTATTCTCTTATCTATATATATAAAAGCGAAATACCACTGACTGACTGACTGACTGACTGATGATCACGATATCTCAGGAACTATAAAACATACGATCTTTAAATTTGGAAGGTAGATTCCTTTTATGAAGTAGAGGTCAGCTAAGAAACGGTTTTGAGAAAATCTACCCCTAAGGGGTAGAAATGGGGGTGGGGCGTTTTAATGAGGATTCTATGTTTTCGAAGTTAGGGACATGAAAATGGGCATTTAGGTAATTTGTTTTAAATAATAAAAACCTGTACACGCAATATTACAAAAATCGACTCCTAAGGGGTAGAAATGGGGGTTGGTAGTTTGTATAAAAGTCCTATATTTTTAAAGTTAGGGACATGAAAACTGGCATTTAGGTAATTTGTTTTAAATAATAAAAACCTGTATACGCAAAATTACAAAAATCCACCCTTAAGGGGTAGAAATGGGGGTTGAAAGTTTGTATGAAAGTCCTATATTTTTGAAGCTAGAGACATGAAAGTTGGGAACTAAGTTGTTAATTATAAATAATAAAGATCTGTATATAAATGTTGCGAAAAACCACCCCAAAGAGGGTAAAATGCGGGTTGGAAATTTGTATGAAAGTCCTATATTTTTGAAGTTAGAGACATGAAAATTGGCAATTAAGTTTTTAATTATAAATGATAAAGATCTGTATAATCAATGTTATGAAAACCTACACCAACGGGGGTAAGATGGGGGTTGGAAGTTTTCATGAGAATTCTATGTTTTCGAAGATAGGGACATGAAAATTGACATTTAGGTTATTTGTTTTAAATAATAAAAACCTATAAAAAATCCACCCCAAAAGGAGTGAGAGGGGTGAGGGGTTGGTAGGTAAGTTTTGCGTTTTTGGAATTAGAGAAATTAAATTCGGTAATTAGAGCATTACTTTTCAGTAATAATACATGTAGGTATGCTCTTTTGAAAAATCTCACCTTGAAAGTAGAAACAAATAATGAAAAGGAATTTGGAAGTTAGACCGTAGAGCCGTAGACATCGCTAAGAAAGTAATTTGTAAAAGTCCGAATAGTAATATTATAAATGCGAAAGTGTGTTTGTATATTGGTATGTCCTTCAATCACGTCGCAACAGAGCAATGGATCGACGTAATTTTTGAAATTATAGTTGGGAACCTGGACAGTGACATAGGAGAGTTCACGTTGGAATTTTTACAACCTATTCTGACTGAATTTTAAAACTTATTCCACGCGGGCGAAGTCGCGGGCGCCAGCTAGTTAGATATATTTTAATTAAAAACAACCTACCTGCCCATTGACTAATCAAATTTATAATATTATATATATTAATTTATGAAGCAGTGATAGCCTTGTAGTTAAGACGTCCGCCTCCTAATCATAGGTCGGGGTTTCGAACCCGGGCACCCACCTATAACTTTTCGGAGTTATATACGTTATTAAGTACGTGGTTAATTAAAATATAACTTGCTAAAACGGTGAAGGAAAACATCGGAAGGAAACCTGCATGCCTGAGAGTTCTCCATAATGTTCTCAAAGGCGTGTGAAGTCTACCAATCCGCATATGGCCTGCGTGGTGGACTATGGCCAAACCCTTCTCATATTGATAGGAGACCCGTGCTCTGAGTGAGCCGAGAATGGGTTGATGATGATGATGATCAATATATTAATATAATAATACATAAATCCCTCGGATACCGTACAGTCCTGAGATATAGACAGATTCATACAACGGACCGACAAGACAAATAGACCAAAAGACATATACACATTTATAGTATTAGAATGGATATTGTAACAATAAGTCATCGAACCCCGTTATTATTACCTGTAGGTACCGATAGGTAATCGATAAAGCCCGACCCGGTTTGAGCAGTTGGATGTCTTCCGTGTTAAATTTCAGGATAGAAATCCCGTATTTAACTCTCCAGCTCTTATAATACCTTAGTATGAAAGTTGGATTGCTGCATGAATAATGAGTTGAACACCACTGTACGTCGTCACTGTATCATCATCATCATCACCACTGTACGAGAAGTGAAATAACGAATTATATCATAAAATTTACGTAAACAGGGCATCATTGTGCATTACTTACGTTATGAAGTGCGTTATGTCGTTTACCGTGACGGCATACAGATTATACTACGGGACAATTCAGCCACTATGCTGCGAATTCAACCTTTATAAACGAGCATTTCATAGACGAGTGATTTCCTCAATTTGTCTGAAGTTAGGGACGGAATGTTGGTGGATCTAAATGTTATACATCAAAAGGAAAACCCAAGAAGCTAACGTCCTTTATCATTTACAAATTTGGTTGGGCGAGTTGATTTTTTTTTTTATAAATAGGTATCTATAGTTTACCTGTAAACGATTAATTTTCTGTCGATATCAGTTTATATGTGGGTACTACTTAATCATTTTTATTTCCTTTTTACTACATAGTATGTCGGTTAAATTTTATACAATTTTTACAAATATTATTTAGGCTGCAGGGTTATTTTGAACGCTACGCTGATCACGCTCTCTTGTGCGCTATACGTGCGACCCCCCCCCCCCCCCCATTTTCCCAAACTTCGCCTAAGCCGAGTTTCGGCCTCAAAGGAGGCGCCCTTATGCAGACGTTCCCTTAGTTTCTTCGAGGCCTAGGGCTCAAAATTTCTTCTGGCAGAGCTTCTTTCGGAAGCTCGCCAAACAGCCCGGTTACGCTGTGGCAACCAATAGGGTTAGCACAGCTAATAGACAGTCCGAAAAGAAAAATTGTGCGCTATAAATCACTCGGATTCCGAAAAATATTTTTTCTGCAAAAAGCTCGTTTATTGAGGGCAGTTAAAATAACAGCACGATATATCCTAACCCAATGCGGTTAAAACCGCGGAGCACAGATGGTAGATAAATAAAAGTAATCATATAAGCCAATAAAGCGTGGAAAAATATTCAGGCGCTTCTAGTAATTGGAATAGCATATAAATAAATTAAAAATAACTGGGCCAAATACGCGGAAAGGGAAATTAATGTACTGCAGAATTATAGACGGTCATTATTTATAGCTTATTGTAAATACTGCTGAGGTCGTAAATCATATTTTCGCCGCTTCCTTTAATGCTAAATTAGGTAGGTACCCACCTACCTGTTTGATTTAACGTGCAGTGATCTAGTTCCCATCAAAATATACCGTTACCTATGTGCTTTCGTTTTAAAGGATTTCTAAGATTCGTGTCTGAGAGTAGTATAAAATAATGAGAATACGTACGTACTGAGGTATTAGACACATATTTGCATATGCCATCAAAGGCTTTTTTGTTTACAAGGAAAATACCTATAAAGGAACATAACAGCTACCGACTGTCATTTTAACTCGGAAAATTAAGTCAGAATTTTTAACCAGCTTCTACACAAAAGAATATTCTAAGAAACGAATAAAAAAAATGCTTTACCCAAAAAGAATTACACTGTCAGGTCAAAGAAGCCAAACGGAATGAGAAGAAAATATGGCATGTCCGGGTTCCTCAAAAGTGTACATTGAACAAAGTATAGAAGACGGGTTGAGTGTATTTCTTCAGACATTGCTGGCACGGCAAATACCTCGGCATAGCTAGGCCATGATGTCTTCAAATAGTGATATTAGTGAGTGACCATCATCATCATTATCATGATCAACCCATTACCAGCTCACTACAGAGCACGGGGCTCCGCTCAATATGAATGCTCAAGGGTTTGGCCATAGTCCACCACGCTGGCCATGTGCGGATTGGCAGACTTCACACGCCTTTGAGAACATTATGGAGAACTCTCAGACGTGCAGGTTTCCTCACGATGTTTTCCTTCACCGTTGAAGCAAGTGATATTTGAATTTGTGAGTGATGCGCACTCTCAATTTAATGGCGCAAAAAGTTTCCGTGGGATTTTAAAAAAGACATTGGTTGGTTTCTTGAGTAAACCGTTCTTATCTATATCTTTGCGTAGATGTATGATATGGACAAAGAATACTCTTTATTCCGGGACAAAAACATTTTTCGCGTAAGAAATAGAGAAAATATAATATGCACCAATAAATACACAATACTACAAAATACAATAAAATACAGTTGTAATTAAAAAATTAATCGAAATAAATGTTTTTGAAGCCGCGGTAATCATCTTGACTTTTTCTATAGGTATCTACTAATAATATAATAAATATATGTTCTTTATAATAGAATAATATTATTTATTAATATGTGATTGTACTTGAAAACTATTGAACCTATATTAATGATAATCTTATTGTTAATCAGCAATCAGTACATAATAAGTATGGGGTGCCAGGTCGGGTAACCTCCACGTGTGCCCGGGTGCTGTGGGTCCCTCTTGATTCGTCCGGGGGGAAGAGCAGCAGAGAGCGTTCGCTGCGCTTGCCGTCGGCGATGGAAGGCCGGGTGCGAGAGAGCTCTTCCACCTCTTTTGCTCCTGTGCCTTCGGAGGACTTGTGGGCGATGGAAACGGGGCCGTCCATCACTCACAGTACGGTTCTCAAGTTGGCTGGTGTGCTGTTGTTCTGGCACACCCGCTGGTGGAGTTGCGGTTGTATGCGAAGGCTTTCCCGTGACTCCACCATACAGCGGTGAGTGGGAACACGTGTGGGTTTTAGTCAGTAAGAGTCTGACATAACCTCTGTGCCTCCCCGTGGCGCAGAGGTATCCATGAGGATTTACCCACGATAAAAAAAAAAACATAATAAGTATATTTTTATTACATAGGTAAAAAAAATACAAGTAACAAAACTTTAGTAAATTTCAATGTTGCTCTTGCCCATACTCAGTTCACCAGAATCCGTCAAAACAGAATACAAATCAACGAATCTAAGGCAAAGGTCAGTGTAGGGCGCATGCCCATTGTCGGGCCATGATGAATAGCTGTCATATTCCAACTATCACCCTATACGTATGCAAATTTATTTGTGATGTATGACTGTCTATACTAGCAGTGCACGCGCTCTTTTTGACACGTTTTTTAAAACGTGAAAATTTCATTAAGGGTGACGTTTGTTTGGTAATAATAGCAACGGTAAAATTCTGTTAAAAATTATACCGTTATTCATGCAAATACAGGGGTCTAGGCTCCGAATATGATGTTGTCCCATTCGGTGTCGGTGGGGTTCTAGCGCTATACGGCTTTTTAAGGAAATAGCAAAAAGGTTAGTCAACATCACAGAAGTCCGAAGAGCTGCCAGCTACCACGGACAAAGAAATAGTCTAGAATTCAAAGGGGGAACGCTGCCAGTATCTTCGGAACCTAAAGTGACTCCTTTTAATAATATATTTTAGTTTTTATGTTATATTTTTTACGAATTTTAGTTTTAGGTTCGTTAAAAATTATGCAGTAGTGTTAAAAATGTGGATATATCTCTATATTTAAATCGTGAAATCTAGGTTTTTTTTTTATACACTACAGTTTAGCTCTTGATAGCTATCTCACTTAGTGGTAAGTGATGATAGGCTAACCTGTTAGGAGTATGGTAAACCCACGCTCCTAATTGGTTTCTACGCGACATCGTGCCGGAACGCTAAATCGCTGTGCGACACGTCTTTGTTTGGTCTTTGGTTGAATTCAGATCTCTAAGCCTGAGATCTTTAAAGTTTGCCTAGCCTTACCCCAGACTTATGATAAGTTGAAACTAGACAACGTTACGTTAATTCTGTCTGATGCCTTGATCTAACACTAATTACTTTGACTGAGCCAAGTGCTTTGCCTTGCTATATAGATCTCCTCTTGAACCAATTTCGTAATTGGCTTAAGTTTAGAAAGGCATATTTAAATTAATAATTTTATTCCTGTAATCATTTTTATGTTACGTTTTTATAATCCATTATTATCTTTTTACAAGTATATTTAAAGTGATTTAGGTATTTTTTTTTATAATTCCCTTTAAATAAACAAAAAAAATACATTATAAATCTGTTATTTTTAAGCCCCGACGTGGCGCTATGATTCTCTCTGGCATCGTAGCTCCTGAACGGATTAATCATTTTGGATTTTGTTTTTTTTTTTTGTTTTAAATAGCCTGGAAGGTTCATCTCGGGATATATTTGATGTAAATTACTCAAAAATGGCCGCTATCACAAAATGGCGGATTACATTATCATTATTCTCACAAGTCTAAATATTATTAAATAGGTATGAAATGAAAGAGACTGATTAGTAGAATAATGTAAACTAGGTATATTGAAAGGAAAAGAGGAATATTAAATTTTAAAAGAAAACGTTTCTCGGCATTGAGTGACTCCAATGTTAACTCTTTTTTAATATAAAATATTTAGAGAAGGTATTTATGTAGGTACCTACTTACTAACTAAATAAAAAAAAAACATTTATGATGATATGCTATGAAATAAATATCACAACACTACACTGGTAGTCTACGCAACCCTAGACGGAAATGACGTGTCTAAAAAAATACGATCACGCCCGGAGAGTGAGCGACCGTTATCGAAATTCGAAATTCAAAATATTTTCGCCGCGTCTCCGCCCCAGCGCGTTCGGGCGTGAACGTCACAGCTTCGTTCATTCTGTCATTAGAAGGGTTAGTTGCACAATGCGTCGAAAAATCAAGCTACTATACATTTGTTTGAGTGCAATGTTAGCCTTTTTAAAACCAGTGGGCCGATTCCTACTGTCACCATTCACCGTATGATTGATGGAACTAATTAATTTTCGGCGTACGCGTATGCAAGACACTCGAATAGTTAATTTTAAAATCGGAATTCCAAATCTATTGTGACGATTCACAACAATGGATTCGTTTTTTAATTTCGATGTGATTTCGTGGCGTGCTTTTGAGCTATGGCTGCACCTTTGGTGGCACGTGCTCGGTAAGCAAGGTACATAATAATTATATGGGGACAAAATTAATTTTAACCAAACATTTTTTTCCTCAACTAATTCTTAGGTTTTGCTGTAGTTCACCTCGTTGTAAGTAATGAACTAGTTGGGATAAACGCATACCTCTTATAAGTTTACCTATTTTAATCTTACTACGACCTAAACTTCTCTCATTCTGATAGGAGACCCAAGCCCTGTAGAGGGCAAGTAATAAATTGTTATGGTTATGGTTGTCACCGCGTATTATTTATGAAATTTAATTTTATTTCACGGAAAAGTTGAACAGCAAGTATTAATTTATTTATTTAATTATATAATAATTCATAAGCATTAGCATAGTATTCATTTTTTGTCTCGCATTATATATTTAATATCTGCTCCCAACGTGTACTCGTAAAATTTAAGCCGCGTACCTTAACTTTGCGTTTTATAATTTTTTACTATCTCTTGAATTCTAGTCCAAATATTTTGAACAGAGCATATTTTTATTACATAAGATTTTCCTGACTACGTCATTTTCTTAGGGTGATATCATAAGGTAACCCCTAGTAATTATTGAAAATTACCTTTAAATTTTCAAGTAGTTTTGAGATAAAATATGTCTTATAAATAAGTTACGATATTACAATTTTTGTAGCTTATTCATAAGACATCTCGAGGTAGATTTTTTAACCATGAAGACCAGTATTTTGTAACTAGGTACACTGCAAATTTATATACCTACTTTAACATACCATTGCGTAAGAAGAAATACTGTTTTTTCATGTGCACCCACACATGAAAAAACAGTATTTCTTCTGGCTCACTTTAAAAATACCATTAATTCAGGCTGAAACATTTTTATTACTGAAATAAAATATAGTCTATGGTTAGTTCGGGAACATTTCTGAAAAAGCTTTCTAATGGCGAGGGAATAATTAAAAACGGTCCATTAGTAACGGAGTGTCCGATTACAAATAAACAAACAAACAATTCTTCCCTCTTTATATCTTATATTATAGTAAATATAGTGTAGAAGAGTAAATAAAATAGGGGTTTGTACTCCCCAGAGAAGAAGTGTTGATGCATCTGCATAATATATGTTTCAATCTTCGTACAACCTTCATCCGTGACCTCTCTTCCATAACGAGAAGAGCGCAATACAGTTTCCACCATTTGACTTACCGACTCGCAGAAAGTAATGGGACAAAAAAAAAACACTTTCACAGGCTATGTTCTAGTATATGTAGATATTAGGTGTTATGTGTAGTAGGTTAGCTGGTGGCTTTAAATCCTGACGCAGTGCGCAGTATGCACCGGTGCGTTCTTAGGAGATCCCGGAGCCTCTCATTGTTTTATGCTGATGGTGGCCACCGAGGGGGTTTTAGTGGGTAAAAATCCCACATTATCATGATCAACCCATTACCGGACTCACTACAGAGCACGGGTCTCCTCTCAATATGAGAAGGGTTTGGCCATAACCACCGCTTAAAAATAAATAAAAAAGTCCCCCATAGCTTTTCCTCAGCAATAGTCGGGTATCTAAGTAGGAGATCCCCCCCCCCGTAAACCAAGGTTCTTCCTCCTACGCAGTAGAAAGCGCTGTGGTCTTAAAAGTATTGGGTATAAAATATATCAGTTTTTAATTCACGCCAAAGGCAATTTGGGATTTTTTAAATAACAACCCATCACCGGCCCACCGGGGTTTCGTCCCAGGGTTTGTTCGTGGTTTACCAGTCTGGCCAATTGTACGTTGGTAAACTTTACTCATATCTGCCAATCGCAGTACTATACGGATAGAGTCATCCCCATTAATTTTTGTTTCCTTGACCATTCTTAGGCATTTGATCTGGTCCCGTATGATATTAAAGCACAAGCTGCGAAAAATGGTTGCCATCGGAGATATAATCGCTTTTTAAATATTCGTAACTCAATCAAGAGAACCGGGTGAGGTACGTTACTAAGCCCTCGGACACGTACAGGCTGGAATGCGGAGTGAGGCAGGGCGGTTTGAGCTCTCCTCTTCTTTTTAGTATGTACGTGAATCCACTGGTTGAATGACTCAGCGCTATACCGGTCGGCTGCTACGAGGATGATGTTAGTGTCATGTGGCATGTCAGCGCACTGCAAAAGTTACTCGCTGTCATACACTGCAACACATCGTTTGCAATATAACATAAGAAATACGGAGTTATGCTCTTCAAGACGGGTGCCAAGTGCCCCTCTTATCTATAAGACTAAATGGGGTGCCCATTAATAGATTATACCTATTTAAATACCTTGGGCATTGGGTAACCGGAAACCTTGAAGAGGAGGCTGATATATAGAGGGATCGCAATATATTGTCCGAGCTTATATGTTGTTACGCAGGTTATACAGATACTGTGAAGGTCACAAGGTTGATATATTTTTTTTTCACTCTGGGAAATTCTTTTACGCATCCCCTCCGGAGACGATGCAGGCAAGACTGCGCCGCTTCCGACGGGGTATGTGGGACTCCCCGGCGGCCAGGCTGGCGACCAGAATAGCCACAAAAACCCAGCGATGCTCCTTCGCGTCGCCTGGTGGCTGGGTCACGGGAACAATTGTGCACTCGACCGCGGAAGTTTGATATACACTCAGTATATCAACGCAACGCGTGTATATCAATATGTGTATATCAAAGCAAAATGTTTACAATAGCCTGAGGGTTTAATAATGCGTTCAGGATGCTTTTGAGGCAACCGCGGTTCTGTAGTGTTTTGACTATGTTTATCAAAGCGCGGACGGTTAGCTTTGATGCCATCTGGCGCTAAAAGACAGCGTCCTTACTGAAGATGGTACGGGTGTATCCCGCGTATGATAGCAGACAGGATGCTCCTCTGCTATGTAACTCACACACAACTAAATGCCTTTTAGTTATTAAGTACTAAATTTTTTGTTAATAATTAACATAAGTTGTTCGATTAAATAAAACAATAAATAATCAAACCCGTCTTTGGAAAACTCGTAAGCGATGTTTTCCTTCACCATTTTAGTAAGTAAAACTTGCTTGCAGTACTTCAAAATTGCTCAAATTGAATGCAAAATGCACATAACGCTGCAAAATTAGAGATGTGTGTCTGTAAACATTTGGAATGTACAATCTCTGATTTTATGTCTGCTCTGATCTGGGAGGCTTGTGTCATAGCTATTAATAACGAGTTATTCCTTTCCCTATATATAAAACACTACTTGTTTAAAATACACTGAGCCCCTGTACTTCATATCGCAATAAGAATTATATATCCTAGTACAATACACATCAAAAAGTTCAATGGATTTATACGAACCTACGTCGAAAGAATGAACTTGTCACTTCCGTCCGATATCTTCTTTCCGTCATAGGCAAGTGCCAGGCCATGCACCGATGCTCTTGACGTAGGTACCACGGTTCGTTACCTTTTCTTAGATTTTATTTAATTAAGTACGAGAAGTCTATATTTTAAATGCAACTAATTATTTCCGACGGAAGCTAAACAAGTGTGTTCCAATTAGACAACTCATAAAATTACTGTGATTTAATAAATTAATACTAGATGTATTACCTACCGTTGATTTTTTTCTGACACAGGAAGCATTTGTATAGTCTTCAACCCACCAAGCGTTCATTAATATCGATAACAACGTTAACCAAATATTTTTTGCGTATAGCATGTTTTGACATGACATTTAAGTGATACGATTTAAAAATAACTTGTGGGTATGCAAAATATTCTTCATACAGTCATTTTAACCAATTACCAAATGCTCTGGTACGCTTTATAAAAAGGATGAATTACGATAAATGTGTTTTATTTTATTTGACTACAAGTTAACCCTTGGCGGCAATCTCACAAGTGATGATGCAGTCTTAGATGGTTGCTGGCTACCCTGTTAGGGGTTTACCCATACTCCCAATTCTCGTCGGTTTTTAGGCGACATTGTGCCGGAACGCTAAATCGCTTGGCGATATGTTTTTGTCAGTACCGTGGTAACTAAGCTTCCCACCAAACCAGATTCGAGCCGAGAATCTAACCTAAGACCTACAACCTATAATTATGATAACGCACGCGCTGCGCCACCTAGTTCATCGAAAGCCATTATTAAAACAATAATCATTGGTACACGGATGGACAAATTGGCAAACTCAGTGATCCTATGAGAAGATGTACTTTCCCTCATATTTATTAATATTGTAGTCAATCCTTGGCCACTTAGGAACTAGCACAATCAAAGCACAGTCCAGAATTGTGTAATCTAATACATTTAAGATAACATTGGGATAATAATCTCGCTAACAATATGCTGTATTCACAGCTGTTGCCGTGTGCCAAGTTGGCTAAACTGGCTTGTAAATGTTGGTACAAGCCATAAGGGAATTTATGGACGTATTCAAATACGTGTTAAAACAGAACATTTTATTTAACTAGTTATTTAGGTACTACAATGCCGACCCTTTTTTTACACTACGAGTTAGCTCTTGACGGCTATTCCACTTGGTGGTAAGTGATGATGCTGTCTAGGATGGTAGCGGGCCACCTGTTAGGAGTATGGTAAGCTCACGCTCCTAATTGGGTTCTACGCGACATCGTGCCGGAACGCTAAATCGTGCGCTGTCGCATCATAAAGTTGGAGGTCCTGGGTTCGACTCCGGCTCCGAATTCGGCCGTGGCTAGTTACCACCCTACAGACAAAGACGTCACGATTTAACCAATTAGGAGTATGGGTTGTATCCTAGACTGCATCATCGCTTACCACAAGAGTGAGATAGCCGTGAAGGGCTAACTTGTAGTGGATAAAAAAAATCTCATCATTTATAAAGAGAATTTACTGGAATCCTAGAGTTTTTAAATGAGGTACATTACATGTTTCATTTTCCAGCGCTGCCGCAAGATAAAACGATGTGTTATCAATAACATGCACTTGTTAAAGTTATAAAATACTGATATTCTTCTCTTAGGTGTACTTTATAAGACATAATGGTTACAGAATGAGCGGATAACACGTTTTAATGTACTTGAAACTAAACTTGAAATCGATGAAAGTAGAGCACTTTAAAGTGGTACAGAAATTAGCTTGCTGCACATGCATTTCCCTTTGATATTAATAAACGTGTAGATTAGACGTTTGAACTGACAAGAGAGAAGAACAAATTATTTCATCTCACTGTACCACATAACATTCTCGTTAGATTTAACTATCTATAATACTTTTATATGCTTAGCTTTGGACGTAGTACTGTTAAGTACTTTTTATTTGTATTCCGGTAAAAGTTATCTCTTGTCTGCAATCTATTTATATTATACCTAATTTATTAATTTAATTCTACGTGGCATAGTCCAAGAACGCTAGATCGCTTGGCGGCACGTTTTTATTGGAAGAGTTTTAGTTGGCTAGTCAGACAAAGTTTAAAAATTATAAATTTCCAAATGAACTCTGATAGGTAATGAGATGGGATCAAAGCAACGTCGCTTACATTACGGAGATAGTCCGGCATTTTGTTGCGGACGAATACGCGAGTGTTCCCGTAACCTAGCCATCAGTCGACGCGAAGGAGCATCTGGAGCTGGTTTCTAGTGGGTATGCTGGCCGCTCCGGCTGCTGGCGAGTCCCACATACCCTGCCGGAAGTGGCCCAGTTCAGTAGTTCTGCCTCTGCCGCTTCCGGAAGGGATGCGTACACGCATTTGCCAGCGTTAAAAAAGGAAGGAGTCCGGCATTTCGTAGTAGAACTTATCATTAATTAAAAAGCTTAATAAAATAAAGTCTTTAATCAAGTTATAGATAAAAATACGCTTCTAAAATCAATGTAATGTACACCAAATGCCATCAGTCGTTTCTGTTTTTCCTGTTAAATTGAAACTTTGGTGAAATAGGAGGATTTTTAATTCAATTTTGCTGAATACAATTTGCAAAAATAAATAATATATGGATAACGTTGAATTAAACGTTAAAATTATCATCTATAGCCATTCCTAAACTCCACTTTTATCAACCCATACCCATAATAAAGAGGGTTATTTAATCACGATTGTGAGTTTAAGAACGGGATTTTAAATAATGTAACATGAGTTTTTTAATATCTGTTTTTGTGCAGTCTCATTAGTTGTTCAGAAGCTTAACCTAAACTAAGTAGATACATCTAAATTTATAACTTAGAATAGTCTCAAAAGAGAAAAACTTTTAAGCTCATATCTTTCTGCAACAGCTAATCTATATATATGTAAGCGAAAGGTCACTTACATACTTACATATTTACATACATACTGATTAAACACGAGATCTCAAAAACTATTGTACGTATAAAGCTATAATTTAGCAAATAGGTAGTTGATAGTTAAGAGATGTCAGCTAAGAAAGGATATTTGGAAATTCCACCCCTAAGGGGCTAAGATAGGGGTTGGAAGTTTGTATAAAATTTATTTGTTCTTAGAGTTAGAGACATAAAAAATTGCATTAAGATTAATAATAATTAATAAAAAACATGTACATGTGACGAAGTCGCGGGCAACAGCTAGTTCATTATATAATCTTCTTTTTTTACACAGAAATATCAAAGGTTTTATCATACTTAAAAAGAAACAAAATGAATAACTTTCACTTTTAACTCAGCGAAGAATTACCGCACCATTAACCATTTGTCTTCAAATAATAAGGGTAAGAATTATTAAGTTAAAGTAATAATGCAAAACCATAAGCATGACGTGGCGTTGAATTTATGAGTCTTGCGGAACTCATAATGTCTCATTATTTAAACAGTATAACTCAGGGCCTAAAGACGTTAGTTCGCTAGGTATTTTCACGTAGTCCAAATCCTTCTCTGGTATGGGAGCTGCTATGAGACATAAATTAGGCTGACAATTATTTAATTATGAAGGCCTTCGAAGTTATCTCTTTAATTTTTCTTCAAGCTATTCCACTCTGTGTGGAGTCGATAAAACATGTCTCCTTTAAGGTGATCTGAACTGATATATTTGTATGACCTCCATAGGAATTTAAACTAATAACTTCTCCATATACCTAATCTTATAAGGGTTGAAATTAATGGATTGCCGTGGCTTTTGCGTGCACGTCTACAGCACAACTCTGTTATGAACTCTTCATGCTAAACCGACATAACGGATTTTGATGACCTAGGGGTTCAATAATGTCTTTTAGTCCCACTTATTTCACTTACTTAAATAGCAATAAACAGGTGGTAATAATTAATACACCTTAGTTAAAAAATATTCTCCATAGGTACTATAATTTATTATGTGAGATGGTTATAACAAAAAAAAACACGGCTAAGTTTGTTGCAGGCTTTTTAGACCCAAGGCGCGTTTTGAACCCTCATAGCTTTAGTTTTAAGTTTACGAATGTAGTTATCACCATCAAATCACTACTATGTAAATTATTGACGCGTCAAAAGTGCCTTTTAAAGGACTATTTGAATTTGAAAAATAGCGAATAATATCAGCGTCTATGATAAAACTAATTGGACACATCTGTAACGTTTTACTTAAACGTCATTCACCCAATTTTATCACCCGGTGGGATGATATAATTGGGTTCTATGTTGCGTCCGAAAATTGATAAAAAATCCATTAAATTTGATTGATTAGTCTGGATACAATGCAACATCTGGGCTTGTTGACAGTTGTACGATACACTAGTGGCAAATACAATAAAAAAGCTGATGCCCGCAAACAAGTATTTTAAGTTAATTTTTAATCTTGCTGAATTGTTATTTTTCCCTGGATCAAAAACGCTCTTTGTCCGTCTCCAGGCAGCAGGATCTATGCATAATTTAACCGATATCATTTTAGCTGTGAAGCAACTCTGTTAAGATTGGCTACTTTTAAAACCAGTTGTGAAAGTTATCACATTTGCGACATGAAGATCAGCGTTGACTTAGATGCAATATGGTATTTGTTATTACTTTTCTTTTAATTATTATTAATATTACTTTTTTGCCGTGACGTCACTCGGGTCACAGCTGAAAATTAGCAACGTTTTTTTAAATAAGGCACGGCTTACGGCACGGTAGAATGCTGCATAGTTGTTGAGATCGAGCAGAAAACATCTTTCTTTCAACGATGGGATTTCAATGATGGAACAATCCTTTATTTTCAATTTTTTTTTTATACATTATTATTTGTTATTATAGGAAAAATAAGAAGATAAACGTCTACCAACGTTGTGGTCCGACTAGTTAAAGGGAGATCTCTTGATAATTCCAACTCTCTACCTATTACGGTTCTTGAGCTCGCTTAGTAACCGAAAATCCCTACCGAGGTATCTTGATTGCTAGGCTTCGATCATATCACGAAAGCAAGTTTTTTTTTCAATAAACAATCGGTATATTACGTAAGTCCTCAGTATCTAGCAAACACTAGAAGTCATCAATATCGAGGCCTTTATGTGACCGAAAAGGTATAAGACCGTTACACATACCTACTCACCGGTACAATGAGTTGGCTGCCATTATTGAAGAGGGGCACTTTCGCAATAAATAACACCCTTCGATATCTGATACCTTTTTTAAAGCCGAAAGTTGTTAGACGCCGTATCTGTTGCTTTTAATAGCTGACAATGAAATATAAACTATTAAAAAAGTAATTAACAAAAAGGTTAGTTTTTTTTTAAGCCAGCACGTCAAACGCGTAAAAGTTTTCATCTGATCAGTTTCTAGCTCAGGAAAATAATAAAACAATCTGTGTTAAACAAAATTTGGAAGAAAAAATATGGCTTGTATTTTGAATCCTACGAGGGTACTTTAATCGCGCAAAAGCAAACAAAAAAAATACCCATCTTGACAAAATTCTGCGTAGAGAGTTACAATCTGGAAACAGGCAAGGGCTATTTTCCATAAGAGATAATTAATAGAACCCGTGAGTTATTCAAAATTCGCCCCAAGTCGTGCGCATCAGCTGAATTAATACAACAGCATATAAATTTGAATACCTACTTTGTTACTACTGTACTAGTGCCTTAAAAGAAGTGGTTAACGAATACCTATTTATAGTATAACAATGTGGAAGTATGCATGTTTGTTTGTTTGTTTTGATGTTCGGCCGCTGAGTCGATCATGATGGAATTAAATAGATTGCATTCTGGAGTCTGGCAGATATGTCACATAGGATACATAAGCCAGGGAAATAAATGCTTATGAGATTATATCTCCACAAATATATTTAACATTTTATCGACGGATGATAGATCCAAATTCAGGTGCATTAGTATTGCAAAAACCATTAGCGGTAATTGATAAACCATTAAGATAAGTTAAACGACAGTTTATTTTATCTCTTTCAACGCGTGACAATAAGTATAAATTCATAGTCAAAGTTTTTATTTGTATTCGATAACGAACTTAAGGAATCGTTTCATAGGTGTTATCGTTACGTTTTAATATCTATATAATACTAGCTATCCTAGCTACATAATACTAGTTCTTGCATGCAGCTTCGCTCAATTTAAGGTTGCCGTTCTTCTGTATGTGACTTAAAAACTAACAGATTTTCTTTCGTCTTCTTCCTGTAGTAGCGGACGTTACGTATTAACTATCAGTATACAATATTTCAGGGCGATCAGACGAGTGGTTGATAAATCAGACAGTCAACTTTTATATATGCAGGCAATTAAGCATCTACTCAATAAATTCCAGCTCTACCTAACCAAGGCCCTCTGACCCCTACTAATTTAGGATTATCGCTCTGATATTATACAGCTGCTGTGATCCTGTGGTTAAAGACGGTTTATTCACTGTATATCAATCCTAAACTATATTCAAATATTCTTATAAAACGAACTTTTTATGCGTTAATAAATTTCATAGCATTGAGTTGATGGTGATAACTGCTTTCCTATAAAGTTAAATATAAAGCTACGACAGTTCCAAACGCGCCTTGGTCTCAGAAGAAACCCACAACAACCTCAGCCGGGTTACTATTATTTTTACTGTCACCATCTCACATGTCGCTTAAAAGTATTCAAAAGTATATAGGCAAGATTTCTTACCCAAGCTAGCTATTTAACTATACTTTACGCTGCAATAGGATTTTCCTACAAGCTTACGTTTTATACAAACTTTAAGGTAATTAAGAGACAAATTGAAAAAAAAAATTAAAAATATTTATTTGCCAAAAAACAACTTTACAAAGTTTAGTACGTCCGTAATTGTGTACCTTTAAATAAATTTATATAATAAGTGAAATGAATTTATATTTAACCGGAACATCTTTTAATAAGAAATTCCTGAACAGTTTTATGACATTTTGCGGATTAAAAAAAAGCTGCTCTAAAAATTATGCGTTGCATCGAAAACACGTGTGTGTATCTGTGTATGTAACTTACTCGTTCACGCTGAAACTGCTAAATCAATATGGCTTTATTTTTTTTTCCCCCCGCTGGGAAATGCGTTTACGCATACCCTCCGCAAGCGACGCAGGCAAGACTGCGCCGCTTCCGACGGGTATTTGGGACTCCCCGGTGGCCAGACTGGCGACCAGAATACCCACTAAAACCCAGCGATGCTCCTTCGCGTCGCCTGGTGGCTGGGTCACGGGAACACTTGTGCACACGACCGCGGCTCAGCCAGCGGCGTCCGCTGAGGCAGACCCTCCACGGGGGTAAATCAATATGGCTAAAAAATTGGCTGAAATTTATTAATTTTATGGTGCTAGATAATCCATAATTGTCATATTTTAAATCACCATGATTTCCCTTTGTTATTTTACGAAATTATAGCTGAACTAGACATTTTACTGCGATATATTTTGGTCGCTACATTTTCCCCAACAAATCCCCCTTCATACGCTGTGATCCTTTTCTACGAATTAAGGGTTTAGAGGGCTACAAGTGCCGGCACGTATGATAACACATACTGTAATATACATACACGCTCTGGTTCTTATGTCTTTGTAGATAAAGTCTATAATGGTTCGCATGTAATAGCTATCAGCCATAGCAAAGGCCTAGAGCCCTAGACGTTTAATTTGTCCTCGCTTTGAGGGTAAACACAATTTAGCCCACCCCCTCCCTCCCTGTTAGACTTCAACACTTCACGTTTTCAAAGTAAATTTCCGCTTTAAACGCGATCATTGTCTGCCCACTTACCCCTACCGCAAATGAAACGTTATCATTATATTATTTGACCGTCTGTATTCGTTTAGTATTAACAAGATTTATACCCCAAGTAAAAGTCGGAAAACTTTGATAGTTTTCGGGGCTTATAATAATATAACTTTATATTACTTTACTATGACACTGGGTCTTTAGTCTTAACCGTTACGTTGCATACATTTCACCTGCATGGATTTCTAGAACGCACGCAAGCATCTGTGATTTAGCCTTCCGTTTTCCCCCAAGCTTATGAAAAAAAAATGTTACAAATTTAAAAAAAAAAACGAAAATGAATGAAAATAAACTGTTTTACACCATACAATAGAAGAAATACAATACACACATAGAAACACGCACACGGAAAAGAAAAGAGATACAATAAGCGGCCTTATCGCCAAAGAGCGATCTTTACCAGGCAACTAACTGAAGATTGAGAGAAATTGAAGTTTACTAGATTAGAGTGCCACAGTTTTCAGGGTGGATCAGATTTGTTTTATATTTAAAATAAAAGGTCATAGATAAAAATAAGTGTAAGTAAAACTACTCATATAACAAATACTTTAACTTAAATTATACTTCAGGCTCTCACGTCTTACCTACTGATATCTGGTATGTCACCTATATCTACTACCCACATAAGTTTTGCTTCACATGTGTAGCGAGGGATTAAAAAAATAAAAACATACTAGGAATATCTTCCGCACACGTAAATTTTGTTACACATGTGTAGCGAGGAATTAAAAAAATAAAAACATACAAGGAATACCTTCTGCACACGTAAATTTTGTTACACATGTGTAGCGAGGAATTAAAAAAATAAAAACATACTAGGAATATCTTCTGCACACGTAAATTTTGTTACACATGTGTAGCGAGGAATTAAAAAAATAAAAACATACTAGGAATATCTTCTGCACACGTAAATTTTGTTACACATGTGTAGCGAGGAATTAAAAAAATAAAAACATACTAGGAATATCTTCTGCACACGTAAATTTTGTTACACATGTGTAGCGAGGAATTAGGAAATAAAAAACATACCAGGAATGTAGAAGTATCCAATATTCACATACGTTCAACTATCCTTACCTAACTATTACCTTCACTAACTATACGTTTATGAAGTATTTGGTCTGTTCAAGGATACCTAAGTGAAGATCCTTTTAAGAGAATCTTTTGTCTTCAATTTCCTCGCGCAATGAGAATCTTGGTACCAGATGTTCATCAGGAAACTATTAATCTACTGGCGGTATTGGTCTTTGTATTACTTCTTTCAAAGTAAAGAGAACTATTGTTAAAAATTCAATCAGTGTAACGATGAAAAGTTGGGTAAAAAAATATTTCTACTTTACTTCAGCTTTATTAGAATTTCATGCAGAACGACACTTTGTGAAGGTTTAATAATACCTTGTCTATGGTATGTATCTGAATTAAGAAACAGAAAAATCTTCTAAAATTCGAGTAATTATTCATAATTCGTACTTGCTGTTTTCGGCATAGAAAATGTTTATTCGTTTCTTTGCAAATTCTTATTCCCTAGAAAAAGTTCCATCGTTATCAGTACAGTCTTACTAACAATAAAGTAGCATACTAGTAGATTTCTAAGTGAAAAATTAGTTCAGCTGTATCGAAGATTATGCCAGGCGTATAATTATATTACATGCATAAAATAATAATCATCGTCATCATCATTATGATCAACCCATTGCCGGCTCACTACAGACCCTGAGTAAAGTCCTCTTAATATGAGAACGGTTTGGCCATAGTCCACTACGCTGGTCATGTGCGGATTGGCAGACTCCACACGCCTTTGAGAATTAATTATTAAGAATTATGGAGTTTTTCTTCACCATAGAAGCAAGTGATATTTTTATTGCTTTAAAACGCATATAACTCCGAAAAGGTAATCTTCCTAACCTAATGGTAACCTGTGATAGCCTAATGGCTATCACAGGTTAAAATAATCATTAAACTTAATAAGGAAAAGTCTTAATTTTATTTGAATATATTTCGCATTAATATATTGGGGATTAATTTAATAAGCTGTAAAAGCTCTGAGGAAATGATTCATGGTCTGCTGAATCCCAGCCTCAATTAGTACACAGGATACGCCCACTGAAATCATTAGGGAATCCTTTTCAGTAGATTATTTTTACTTTATAATATACTATCTGTTGCCTGCGAATTCATCCGCGTTATTAAAATATTTAAAGATTTTTTGTATGATACTTACGAGTATAATAAAATCAAAATAGCTTTATTTATGTAAACCTATTTATTACATGCATCCATGAAGCGTTCATATATAATATATTATTTTATTTAATTTTTTGTTTTAGTTATTTTCAATTCATGTTTGTAGTGTGCAATAAAGAGTATATCTATCTATCTATCTATATTGTTCATTATTTTTATTTATGAGGTGCAGGGAGAAATTATCTATTGCTGTCTAAATTTTTTTAAGCTTACTATTTTTTTTTCTAAAAATTTCCTGCCTGTCTCCTGAATGCAGAATTCAGGATGTCTGATCGGTGCATCGATTGAAATGGAATGAACATAGGTTATTAACAAACAAACAAAAACACTAGCTATTATAATGTTACTAGCTAATTTTCGCGACTCAACCTTTTTATAATAAAAAAGTTTGTAATTGAAGTTATATGATTTTACTTTATTATTTATTTTATTTTATTGTACTTATATGATTTCTCATTCCTAATCCCGTTCCTGTTTTCTCTTCGTTTCCCAACATATATAAAACTAAGTTCGAGGAAGTTTGCTATGGCAAACTAAAAATATAGTTATACATCATCATGGTTGGCTCACTACAGAGTTCGGGTCTCTTCTTTATATAAGGGTTTGACCATAGTCCACCACGCTGGCCATGTGCGGATTGACAGACTTCACACGCCTTTGAGAACATTATGGAACTCTCAATCATGCAGGTTTCCTCACAATGCGTTCCTTCACCGTAGAAGCAAGTGATATTTTAATTGCACATAACTCGGAAAAGTTAGAGGTCCCTAGATGTCCGTTATCGAACTGACCTCTAATTAGGAGACGGATGACCTAATCACTATCTAGCTAGCTATCACAACTTGTTTTAGTTATATATACTCGTATAAAATCAGTTTTCTTCTCTATCTCTGTTTATATTACATTAATAACGTAAATTTACCTATAATATTAAACTATGCAATAAAGTCTAGCAGTTAAATACTTTCAAATATAATTAAGCCATACGGGTATATTTATAGTGCCCTAACTAATACGCCTATAAACTTAATGGTTTTTGTACATTTTAGTATCAAGTCTCACCCTTATTAAAAGATGATATTTACAAAGTTATATAAAACATCCTTACAAGCATATTAGGTCCCTATTTTGTGCACAGTAAGTGTTATAATGTTATGCATTGCAAAGTTAAGCACCTAATTATTATTGGCATTTTATTGCTAAGTCACATTTCGAAAATAAGTTACCTTTATGGCTTCAACTTGGTACTATAGGTCTTTTAAGAATTTTTATCTGGTATCAAAAGTGTGATCTGGTCTCTGTCCATATAGATTCGTTTATTTTTAGATTGACAATTGGTCATTGTACCCCCGTTCTGCACATTCCTTTCTATATGGGCTTTAAAAAATAGTATAGTAAAAAAAATACATCACATTTTGAAAATCGGTTAAACCCGCGGATTCGCTCGCTTTGAAGCCATTATATAAGTGTCAGAGATCATGACAATAGAATCAATGTGATAATTATATTTTACAAACCATATTTTTATATATTTTAAATATATATATATATATATATATATATATATATATATATATATTTAAAAATTAAGTATCCTATGTATTCTAATACTTCCAAGAATATGTGTACAAAGTTTCATGTTGATCGGTTTAGCAGTTTTGGCGTGAAAGCGTTACAAATAAACTTACATTCACGTTTATAATATTACTAGCTTTTACCCGCGACTTTGCTCGCATTGAACCCATGAAATAAATATTAAATAAATAAAAAGTAGCCTATGTTACATCTAATATCTCCAAGATTATGTGTATCGGTTGAGTAGTTTTTGCGTGAAAGCGTAACAAACATCCCTACATTCAAATTTATAATTATAGATGGAGAATCACTGAAGATCAACATTGCATACTTTTTCTGGGCGTGACATTGTATTGAAAACTTCACTTCAATCTACAAGCAAGCATCTATGATGAAATAAAATGCAACAAGGCTATCGGCTGAGCTTTTTATCTGATATTCTTGACGTTACGTACCTATACCTATAATCTTTTTAATCTGTAATCGAATCACTACGTCACTATTATCGATTGCAATCTGCTGCAAGTTCGTTTACCTCTCGAATCTGGATAGCCAATGCCGAATTCTTCCGACTTCGCCAATTTAAAAATTCAGTTATATCACAAGATATTAAACCTTAAATCAGATATACTTTGGGTTGTTGTCAGTGTAGATAATACTTTGGATAATTCCCGAGCCCTTTTTAATTGATGTTATACACACTTGAATCGATGTTTTTCACGCACTGTTGCTTCGATTATGTTAATTCGCGTATTACGGGTCTTAAATCAACATATGAACTACATGTTTGAGGGGATATAATTATTATTAAAAGGAAATCACGTACGTACATTTGCATGCAGTGGTGGCAATCGCATTTTTAGTTGGTTGGGCCAGAATAAATTAATTTGTAGCCATAGATTTATATATAAAGATACTGCACTCTTATCACTTGGCTTACTTTGTTATTGTAGAAAATGTTAACGACATCTATTCACAATACTCTAAGCTACATTGTCGTCGAGTTATACTTTTTTTTTTTATTGCAACATTCCATATAATACGTAGCATTGTTTGCAAATATTGAGTTTGCAAACTCAATATTTCCTCTCATGACAGAGCCAAAGTATTCACTTGCCGCTTGAATCCAACTTCGGCACATTTTTAAAGCAAAGCTATGCGCGTAGTCAGGCTAGTATTTTGTGTAGTACTTATACTTACTACTACATGACCGATGAAGGTTTCATGATATTATGTTAACTTCACATGTACACGTCATGTCTGTTCTATACAAGGATCTTATAGGTTGAGATCTATAAAACGTACTTTGACTTGATTAGTTAAAGTTAAAAAAAAACGAGACTGCGAGAGAGATTTATGTCAACACATAAGTTTGTCTCCTATCAACTGTTACTTAAGTCCGATCCCAGTCATCCAAGTCTCGCCGCGGTCCAGTGCACGAGTGTTCCCGTGACCCAGCCACCAGGTTATACGCGAAGGAGCACCGCTGGGTTTTAGTCGGTATTCTGGTCGCCAGTCTGGCCGCCGGGGAGTTCCACATACCCCGTACCCCGGGGATGCGTAAATGCATTTCCCAGCGTGAAAAAAAAAGTCATCTAAGCCGCAGAATACTGTAATGATTTGGGCATGGAGAAATCACCTGTTGCTGTCATATTTTGTTATCTATAATTAAATTAAGCTCTTCCGGATACGATTTTGTATTGAGAACACCTTTCCGTTTTTTCACATGACTGAAATAAGTGACAGTTCGTTAATTCCCAGCATTAAAATATCAAGCTAAAATGACCAAAGCATCGAGGATTTAATATGTTAATTTAAGGGTCGCAAAAAAACACATTTATTACATTTTTTGAAACTTGTGACAAAACCCGTGTAATCCCGGTTTTCTCTTTTGAATAGCATCACAATCTAGCGAAGCAACAATGGGGGGATCAACCCTAAATTTTAAATCAAATAGCCAAATCTGAATGGGCAACCCTCGAAATTTTCGATTTGGTGGTCAACGTAACCCGACACTTCAGAGCTACCGCGTCGGGTGGAGTCAAATATCCGACGCCATTAAGGTCTTATTAAAATTACACGCATTGGAAATAAAATAATTGAGCACTCAGCCACTCGCCTTTGGGTGGGAGGGCGTACATTGACTCTAATATCATTCATAAAGATGATATTAGCATGCATTTAAATGTAGCTACTCGATAGACTTATTTGTTGTTTGAAAATAAATGCTCCGATTATTTCAAGTATCAACCGACCAAAAGTCCTTCTGGATCTCCCAACCTCCTTGCAATGTGCTAAAGATGGAAAGCATATCTCTAAGAAAGTATAGAAGCGATTTCTTATCCAACAATTGGCAAACAGGCGTGTATTGTGGATAAAGAAAGTTATCGTTGTTATATTTCTGTAGTTTTGATAAGTACTCGTATTCTTCATAGTTTAAACTTGTTTTTATAGTGTATTATTTCGTTTACCAAGGTCCGTTAAATTTAATCAAGCATAAATAACATCACTATAAATAACATTTCTATCCTATATGTAACTACAACTATAAAATTATACTTGCAACATAATGTTCGAATGAATGTCCCAAAAACAAAACCGTCACATTTTATCCCCTTTAAAAGTGCATCAGCAAGCGAAAAAGTCGATGGTGAATTTTTAGCACATCGACAGTGATGGATCGTCTTCCTGACGCAGGGTGTCAAATCGGCAAAAAAAAAAAAACACAATTGCAATGCAACTGAACTCAATCACATAACTCATTTAATTGGATTAGGCCCACTGTCAACGGGCAATGATAAACGACATTTGCCTCGGAATATTCTCCTACTGAGTTTAAAAAAAAAATATTCTAAGGCAATGGAATTGGGATCCAATGTGATTGGAATAAGTTAACTGAAAACTTATAATAGATAAAAAGTCTAATCAGACATAATATGTTTTACCTGTATTATGGATTTCCAGGTTTTGGACGACGTTGGCAAAATTGAAGCTCTTCAGAGAGATGTCCTTAGTTATTTGAAGTTACGGCTATTAGGAAATTTGTATTTTTGGTTGGAGTTTCAATTTAATGTACGTATGTTATCCGAGAAAGTGGGTTAAACACTAACTGAGTTTTTAAACGTGTTTTTTGAACATAACACTCATATTCTATATGCCATAATGGGCAAATCTAAACCATTGCATACAGATTGTAAACAAGAATTATAGTTTTACACCTCCTTCTCTAACTTTAAAATTTTTCGACCATCAGATGGATCGGCAGATATATGGACAGAAAACAAACATTTTTTGAATGCAAATTGGATTGTTTAAAAATTACAAATAGTTTTTTCAGCTTAATAAAAAGACACTGCAATCTACTGCACATACTCGTACGAACTCTGTGTAGAGAGAGATTAAAATCATTTATTTTTTTCTACTTTTTCAGCGCTCTCGAAGCACGAAACTGTTCCTAGTGACCTACTTTCATTTACCTAATTAATCACGTCCCACTTCTAGTGCGACCAGCTGGGAAAACGGATAAGATAAATAGTCCATAGTTGCATTGGATTGAGTAGAATCAAATTT
The DNA here is from genome assembly GCA_928268935.1 of Lasiommata megera. Lineage (NCBI taxonomy): Eukaryota > Metazoa > Arthropoda > Insecta > Lepidoptera > Nymphalidae > Lasiommata > Lasiommata megera. The sequence continues at coordinate 9,263,230 of OV743325.1, read as the reverse complement.
GATCAATGAATCTCGTGATTGGAGTCATCATAAATTATGTTCTGATGTGCTACAAGATCACACCCGACCAACTTAATATCATTTCATCTCAACCGCTTTAAAATTATTTGTTGTGTACAATGTATTAGATAAAAACATTTTTTTTTTTTTCCGCTGGGAAATGCTTTTACGCATCCCCTCCGGAGGCGACGCAGGCAAGACTGCGCCGCTTCCGACGGGGTATGTGGGACTCCCCGGCGGCCAGGCTGGCGACCAGAATACCCACTAAAACCCAGCGATGCTCCTTCGCGTCGCCTGGTGGCTGGGTCACGGGAACACTGATGCACTCGACCGCGGCAGATAAGAAAAAAAAAAAAATTAGATAAAAACATAATGAGTAGTTATATCAGGCAATAAATTTAATAGTAAGGATTTTATTTCGTTAAAAAACTTTTATTTATAATATAAAAATAATATAATTAATATAATTAATATAATTAATATAACTAAAATAATTTATTTCCTGGACTGTTTTTAAGTTCCTTCTTGAAGAAAACCGACAAGAGAGCCTCTCGCTTTTCTATTTCAGTTTAAAGTTTACTTTGTTTTTCAAGTTACTAGTCCTACAAGGACGGACTGCCGGTGGACATAATCTAAATGCTGTTAAAATGTATTTACATCATTTAAATTTACCAAAATGATTGATAATAGTATCCCACTTCTGCACAAGCTGAGAAAATGAGAGATGTGAACTTAATAAAGCGTTGAGTTACTATACTATCTAAAGACATAGGCGGAAGTTCAAGGGTTATTTAACAAGTTTTCTACTTTTTCCTTTTAAGCTGTTAAAGCTCGAGTCTACGTAAGTGTGACCTAGTTCCGTACATCTAATTAATCACGTCCCACTTCTAATGCAATCGAATGGGAATATGGATAGGATTTACAGTTTATCATTGCAATGAATTGCTGGGCTGTATTTAATTTGATGATTCATTCTCGTTAAATCTACTTGTCACCAAAATGTTTCAAATATTTATCATAATTGAACTACTATTTATTATTCTTTACTAAAACCAGTTATTATAAAAATTAGCAATGCAGAAAAAAGTTTTTTATTTGTTTATCTTTGGTAGATTTTGGATGATTTGATAATAAATAAAGCTGGCTTACAAATCGAATAGTTTAGAAATCATTGGACTCACAAGCCGTTGGTGTTGTATTCTAATGATTTTATTTTTCCTTGCCCATTGATTCAAAATAAAACAAAGTTAACGACCTTAAACGGAATGCGTCTCATAGAAACTGCATATAGCCATACAATACGCTTAAAAGAGCTATTGTGCGCCGTGTCTGACTTAATACAATCCATTTTAACTCTTTGTGCGGCTGGAACGTCTGTCTGAAAGATTAAATTTTAAAGGTTACTATGGAGTGCATTATGCCTACGTTTACTGAGGCGTCTGGAATTTCCATCGAAGATTTATCACTCATTATAGTACTAAATGAGGTGACACAAAGGCTGACATAAATGTAGAATTCAAATTGAACTGAAACATGTCTGCGTTATTGTATTGTCTATTTTACCTAAACTCTTATCTAGCTTAGGTAAAATAGACAGTACAAATAATAGGTTAGGTAAACTTATCGTAATATTTTCTACCGCCAACTGTTGTTATCACGATAATGGAACTAACGTACGAGATAATAATAAGAACTAAACATTGAGCGGATTTCTTACTGAATAGCTTCTCATTATAATCATAATTATCAACTCCACAGATAGGCGTTCATGTTCATAGCAGTCTCTTAAGCGTCTTATGTTTAATTTGCCGGGTTTTTGGCCATACAATAAAAAAACGGAATATTTGTGAGTACCATAATTTTTTTTTTACTTTTTATAATTATTTTCATCACAAAATACATTCGGTATATTGTGATCAAAATAAGTTATAAGTTCTTAAGTATCTATACCGCTCGGAAGATCTAAAAATCTTAGTAATATCTAGAAGACAACATTACTTGTGTGAAGAGATGTCAAAATTTACATCACAAAATTAACTAGATAGGTAATAAATGTTAAAGGTGATGTATAACTTACTAACTTCTTAAGGTTTTTTCTTTTAACATATTGTATGTTGTGTAAGTATTTTCAGCTTATTTAAATTTAACGTGTAAATAGTTGTTATTGTTGTGTCATATAATATGTATTCAAAATGGAATATAACTGTTGCTTCCCCTGGTAAGTTAGTGCCAACTGCATTCTTTTAATACACTGGGTACATGTTTAATGTGCATCAATATAGTATTGTTGTCCGCTACCATCTTAGACTGCATCATCACTTACCTTCAGGTGAGATTGCCGACGAGGACTAACGTGTATTGGTACAAAATAAGTGTTTTTGTAATTTTTTTTTGTCGTCTTATTTACTTTATCGTATATAACGCATGCCTATATCGTTAAGAATTGAAATAGGTAAATTTCATAACACAATTCAAAAGAAGCAAAGGTCATTGACATGCACCAAGAAAAAAGGGGTGGCTATCGCTTAATTGTTTTGCTCCTTTTGTCCTGCTTTTGTGGATATTGTTACGCACTTGTGACTTGCTCCACCTTGCTCTGGACTGCATCTTGCTGCAAATTATAGAGGGGGCTCCGAAACGGCATTGTTTTGGATTTAAATGCTACATTACCGCTGCAGTGAAAGTGTGGATTGTTGAGCTGGGGAAAGAATAAAGCGTGTTACAAATGTACTACGGTTTCGAATAATGTTATATTTTACAGGGACCGGTGACTTAAAATGTAGTGGAAAGGGTATATGAAAAAAAAAATGTTGTAATATCGGACTTAATACTCGATTGACTTAACATTAAATAGGCTAAATAAGGCATAATAATAAAACGTAAGCTTGTAGAAAAGTCCTACTATGGTATAAACAAGCATGGGTATGAAATATTGCTCTAATAAGATAGCTTTTAACATAATTTTAAGTGGCATGTGAGATGGTGATAACAAAAAGAAAATTTACCTGGCTAAGTTTGTTAAGGCCTTCTTCCACCAGGGCTCGTTTGGAACCCTCGTAGTTTTAGTTTTAAGTTTACGAATGTAGTAATCAAAATCAATCACTACTATGTAAATTATTGACGCGTCAAAAGTGCCTTTTAAAGGACTATTTGATTAAGATTATTTGAATTTGAATTAGGAATACCTCCGCTGGCTAGCTTGTCAGCCGCTATGGGCTTGTAAGTCCTAATTTCGCCTCTCCTTTGAGAGTAGAAGTTGCAGAGAGAATTCTTGTGAGAGGAGGTGAACATTATTAAGGGATCAGCTATAATTATGATCAAAAATACTTCAGGATTGCAATATTCTTCAAATTGAGCTACGTGAGAACACAATCAATCTACTGTATTTTTTGACAAGACAAAATACTGCTGCAGTTACATATACCTAGTCCGTGACTGTAAATGTCATCGACTGAAAAGGTATACGTAAAAAAATGTGCTCGTTTTCAACGTAACGACTTATAAGAACTGTCATAGATCTGTCCAGGATGCAAGCTATATCTATGACAAACTTCGTATAGATTTGATGATCTGTTAAGCGATAAGTAGGTACATAGTAATCTATGTTCCAAATTTAATTTTTTAAAAACATTGAGTTGACCGAGCCGATCATAGACTAACTATTAAAAATGGAGTTTCACATTTATAATATGGATTCAAAGTTTTAAACATTAGATTTTGACGACCTTAGTGACGCAGCGCGTTCGCTGCCGCATTATAATTCCGCATTGGAGGTCCTGGGTTCGACGTAGCTTCGGACGTGGCTAGTTATCACATTTCCGAAAAAGAAGTATCACCAATCGATTTAGCGTTCCGGCACGATGTCGTGGAGAAACCAATTAGCGATATGGATTTACCATGTCTCTAAGCCTGCTACTATCTTAGACTGCATCATCACTTACCATCAGGTAAGATTGCCATTGCCAAGGGCTCACTTGTAGTGTATAAAAAATAAAAAAAAGCATTTTCTAATCATACTGTATAATGTCCATGTCTAACATCTTGGTCATATTAACAGCGTGATATAATAAACTTAACTGTGTGAATAACAGCATCCCTTTGTGACGTATTGTTGTTTTGTGGGAACGATTCTACTGGGTCATGCATACGAAAATTTCCATTTAAGTCCTCATTGTCCGAAGGGTGATCTTTACTATTCTTTAGGGGTTATATTATTTTTACAAAGTGTCCATTCTTGAGATTAAATTCCATCGCAAGAGCTGCTGTCTCTTTAATTAATGTGACTAATACTAGACACCAAAAAAATCTAAGTTATTTAAAATTCTTCTATAATACAAAATAAATCTTAATTTTAAAGTTACTTATTAATCATTCTTCTACTGTTACTTATATCGCAACCATCGATATTATATGACAATTCTGTTTTAATAATAATCTATTTATATATTATTTTCTAGAATGTATGTACAATATACAATGAATCGTTTTTAGACATGATTCGAATGTTAATCATTAAAAATAAAAAGTTTAAAAAAGTAAAATAAAATATACTATACAGTAATTTTCATTAACATAAACAAAGTAATGGTCGCTTGAACCCAAAAAAACAATACCTATAAGTCAAATAAAGCTTCATTAAAAATATATTTAATTCGAAGAACACCACTTGAAATACTATCTAGAAACGTAAGGGTTACAACGAGATTACACCTAAAGCACTTAATTTTCAATTAATGCGCATTTCCACTTTGCGCCAGGCTAAATTTTAATCGCCTGGAAATTGCGTTGCAGTACGACTCCTTCATTGCAGATTTCTTGACCTGAAAATATTTAATAACATTTGAAGGTCAAAGGAAAAATGGAAGATGTGATAGCCTAGTGGTTAGGACGTCCGCCTCCTAATCCTCTGTCGGGTCACCTCTAACTTTTCGAAGTTATGTGCATCTTTAACCAATTAAAATATCACTTGAATCAACGGTAGTAAACATTGCGAAGACTTGTATGCCTGAGAGTTCTCCATAATGTTCTCAAAGGCGCGTGAAGTCTGTCAATCCGCACATGGCCAGCGTGGTGGACTATGGGAAAAACCTTCTCGTATTGAAAGGAGACCTGTGCTCGGTAGTGAGCCGATAATGGGTTGATCATGATGAAGGTCAAAGAGGAAAAAAGATCATAGTTTTAGGTAGATAGACATACATTGGTAGATAGATATACATTTTATTTATACACCAATACAAGTTAAGGAAATTAAAAGAAGAACTAAATAAAAATGAATACACCCGGATATAGCCTTAAAAACATGGCTGGCTTATCGCTATATTACCTTATAGCGCTCACTGCCAAGCCGGAAGGTGGGAATGCCGAAATGAATAATCAATCAATCTAATCGGAAATTACATAGCCGAATTAATTTAGTAATGATATCCTTTTCTTCTTCTTCATTGCCGATAGAGATGGCGCTAATAAATTCAATCTAAAGTTCTTGGATTAGATTGATTATTAACCTCGTACTTAAGACAACGAATGGAGAGTTAAGAGAATATTAAAGTTTTTTTATTCTTTTTTATATTATGGTATGTATTGATATTGTTCTGGTAAGTGATGAATGAAGGTCTACTCTAAACAGTATTATATTGTTATTTGTTTATGGGTTATTCCCGAATTGGCCAGACTCACCGATTGGTATGGTAATTCTTATCAGAAGACTTGCAAGTGGAGGGTTTACTCTGAAAACATAGAAAGCTTAAAATATCTGCCCATTTTTTTAATAACATTCAATTAAGCCAGATTGAGAATTTTCAGATTGTTCTTCCCCCGTAAGTTTTATTCCACATAGGAAATTATGTTAGTTTACTTTTTTTTAATTAATCATCCAAGGAATCACATTTGTCTAGAATTTGTTTATCTGCATTATTACAATTATTGTCTATTATTATGTGTTATTTAATATTTAAAGTATGTGTTATTTCTTTCTTTTTTTAAAATTATTATAACAACTTTAAATTAGAGTAAAGTAAACGGTAAATTTATTACGCTAGTAACAAAATCTGTTAAATCATCAATCTGTAAAAAAAGTTTTAGAGTTTTATAACTGTATCATGAACTGAATAGTAAAAGAACCTTAAAATTCCTCACCGTTGATTGCAGGTTAAGATGACCACAAAATATGCTACCAGTACGTCGAAGCTCGTTCAGCTAATAGGCTTCCTGCGGGGTTTACAAAAGCCACCACTTACGTCGCTCCTGGTGTTTTAGAAGGTTTCATCATGGTATAATTATTTTGGATCGGCTCGATTTCTTATGGGAGATCGTGCAAAATTATTTGCTTCGGGCATTTTGAAATTCCATAATGTTAATGTAATGTGCTTGAACGCAACTCTTACCTGCATTTTAGAAATGTGTACAAAATCGGCATAGATAAGAGGATATGTAGTTTTGATTTCCCACATACTCTGGCAACCAATTGTCAAATCCAGATGTCGCATTTGAAAACATATATTTAATTATTTTGTTAAATAATTATTTATAATGTTAATCAAGTTCAAGATAGTAGAGTGGGGCGCAGGCGACGGGCGCACGATCGCCGCCTGCCCCCCTGACGAGGAGCTCCGGGTGATGGATGAGAGGCATTCTCACCCGTCGAGCCTAATCCTCGGGTCGTGAGGCGCGTCCAATGGTCCTGGCGCGCCTCGGACGGAGCTCGGGGGCCAATATAGGCCCCCCGTGGAGGGTCTGCCTCGGCGGACGCCGCTGGCTGGGCCGCGGTCGAGTGCACGAGTGTTCCTGTGACCCAGCCACCAGGCGACGCGAAGGAGCATCGCTGGGTTTTAGTGGGTATTCTGGTCGCCAGTCCCCGTATCCCGGGGATGAGTAAATGCATTTCCCAGCGTGAAAAAAAGTCATCTAAGCCTCAGAATACTATAACGATTTGGGCATGGAGAAATCACCTGTTGCTGTCATATTTTGTTATCTATAATTTAATTAAGCTCTTCCGGATACGATTTTGTATTGAGAACACCTTTCCGTTTTTTCACATGAATGAAATAAGTGACAGTTCGTTAATTCCCAGCATTAAAATATCAAGCTAAAATGACCACAGCATCGAGGATTTAATATGTTAATTTAAGCGTCGCAAAAAACACATTTATTACATTTTTTGAAACTTGTGACAAAACCCGTGTAATCCCGGTTTTCTCTTTTGAATAGCATCACAATCTAGCGAAGCGACAATGGGGGGATCAACCCTAAATTTAAAAATGAAATAGCCGAAATCTGAATGGGCAACCCTCGAAATTTTCGATTTGGTGGTCAACGTAACCCGACACTTCAGAGCTACCGCGTCGGGTGGAGTCAAATATCCGACGCCATTAAGGTCTTATTAAAATTACACGCATTGGAAATAAAATAATTGAGCACTCAGCCACTCGCCTTTGGGTGGGAGGGCGTACATTGACTCTAATATCATTCATAAAGATGATATTAGCATGCATTGAATGTAGCTACTCGATAGACTTATTTATTGTTTGAGAATAAATGCTCTTCTTCCAAAAGTCTTTCTGGATCTCCCAACCTACTTGCAATGTGCTAAAGATGGAAAGCATATCTCTAAAAAAGTATAGAAGCCATTTCTTATCCAACAATTGACAAACGGGCGTGTATTGTGGATAAAGAAAGTTATGGTTGTTATATTTCTGTAGTTTTGATAAGTACTTGTATTCTTCATAGTTTTAACTTGTTTATTTATCGTGTATTATTTAGATTAGCATATTATTAAGGCGACCACGCCGTCCTCCTCATAAACACAAAGTTTCTCGAGGATGGTTAAATTTATAATTAAAATTCAAGCAGTTAAAACATAACTTGCTTGGTGAAGGAAAACATCGTGTGGAAACCTGTATGCCTGAGAGTTCTCCATAATGTTCTCAAAGGCGTGTGAAGTCTGCCAATCCGCACATTCTCTTATTGAGAGGAGACCCGTTTTCTTTAGTGATGGGTGTCCCCCGACAATGGGTTGATCATGATAATTAAAATGTGTTTCTCTTGTAATTTAAACAATAAATAAAAAAAATCTTAGGTTAACTTACAAGAATTTGTCAAATCAAAGATCCATACCAAGGTCCGTTAAATTTAATCATAAATAACATCACTGTAACTAAAACTATACAATTATATTTACAACATCATGTTCGAATGAATGTCCCAAAAACAAAACCGTCACATTTTATCCCCTTTAAAAGTGCATCAGCAAGCGAAAAAGTCGATGGTGAATTTTTAGCACATCGACAGTGATGGATCGTCTTCCTGACGCAGGGTGTCAAATCGGCAAAAAAAAAACACAATTGCAATGCAACTGAACTCAATCACATAACTCATTTAATTGGATTAGGCCAACTGTCAACGGGCAATGATAAACGACATTTGCCTCGAAATATTCTCCTACTGAGTTCAAACAAATTATTGTAAGGCAATGGAATTGGGATCCAATGTGATTGGAATAAGCTAACTGAAAACTTAGATAAAAAGTCTAAGCAAACATAATATGTTTTACCTGTGTTATGAATTTCCAGATTTAGCGACGTTGTCAAACTTGAAGTTCTTCAGAGAGAAGTCTTCAGTTATTTTAAGTTACGGTTATTAGGAAATTTGTATTTTTGGTTGAAGTTTCAATTTAATGTATGTATGTTATCCGAGAAAACGGGTTAAACACTGAGTTTTTAAATGTGTTTTTTGAACATAACACTCAAAGTCTATATGCCCATTATAGACAAATCAGTGCCATTGCATATAGATTGTAAACAAGAATTATTTTTTACACCTCCTTCTCTGACCTTGAAATTTTTCGACCATTAGATGGATCGGCAGATATATGGACAGAAAACAAATATTTTTTTTAATGCAAAATGGATTGTTTAAAAATTACAAATAGTTTTTTCAGCTTAATAAAAAGACACTGCAATCTACTGCACATACTCGTACGAACTCTGTGTAGAGAGAGATTAAAATCATTTATTTTCTTCTACTTTTTCAGCGCTCTCGAAGCACGAAACTGTTCCCAGTAACCTACTTTCATTTACCTAATTAATCACGTCCCACTTCTAGTGCGACCAGCTGGGAAAACGGATAAGATAAATAGTCCATAGTTGCATTGGATTGAGTAGAATCAAATTTGATCAATGAATCTCGTGATTGGAGTCATCATAAATTATGTTCTGATGTGCTACAAGATCACACCCGACCAACTTAATATAATTTCATCTCAACCGCTTTAAAATTATTTGTTGTGTACAATGTATTAGATAAAAACATAATGAGTAGTTATATCAGGCAATAAATTTAATAGTAAGGATTTTATTTCGTTAAAAAACTTTTATTTATTACTAAAATAATTTATTTCCTGGACTGTTTTTAAGTTTCTTCTTGAAGAAAACCGAGAAGAGAGCCTCTCGGTTTTCTATTTCAGTTCAAAGTTTACTTTGTTTTTCAAGTTATTAGTCACACAAGGACGGACTGCCGGTGGATATAATCTAAATGCTTTTAAAATGTATTTACATCATTTAAATTTACCAAATTGATTGATAATAGTATCCCACTTCTGCACAAGCTGAGAAAATGAGAGATGTGAACTTAATAAAGCGTTGAGTTACAATACTATCTAAAGACATAGGGCGGAAGTTCAAGGGTTATTTAACAAGTTTTCTACTTTTTTCTTTTAAGCTGTTAAAGCTCGTGTCTACGTAAGTGTGACCTAGTTCCGCACATCTAATTAATCACGTCCCACTTCTAATGCAATCGAATGGGAATATGGATAGGATTTACAGTTTATCATTGCAATGAATTGCTGGGCTGTATTTAATTTGATGATTCATTCTCGTTAAATCTACTTGTCACCAAAATGTTTCAAATATTTATCATAATTGAACTACTATTTATTATTCTTTACTAAAACCAGTTATTATAAAAATTAGCAATGCAGAAAAAAGTTTTTTATTTGTTTATCTTTGGTAGATTTTGGATGATTTGATAATAAATAAAGCTGGCTTACAAATCGAATAGTTTAGAAATCATTGGACTCACAAGCCGTTGGTGTTGTATTCTAATGATTTTATTTTTCCTTGCCCATTGATTCAAAATAAAACAAAGTTAACGACCTTAAACGGAATGCGTCTCATAGAAACTGCATATAGCCATACAATACGCTTAAAAGAGCTATTGTGCGCCGTGTCTGACTTAATACAATCCATTTTAACTCTTTGTGCGGCTGGAACGTCTGTCTGAAAGATTAAATTTTAAAGGTTACTATGGAGTGCATTATGCCTACGTTTACTGAGGCGTCTGGAATTTCCATCGAAGATTTATCACTCATTATAGTACTAAATGAGGTGACACAAAGGCTGACATAAATGTAGAATTCAAATTGAACTGAAACATGTCTGCGTTATTGTATTGTCTATTTTACCTAAACTCTTATCTAGCTTAGGTAAAATAGACAGTACAAATAATAGGTTAGGTAAACTTATCGTAATATTTTCTACCGCCAACTGTTGTTATCACGATAATGGAACTAACGTACGAGATAATAATAAGAACTAAACATTGAGCGGATTTCTTACTGAATAGCTTCTCATTATAATCATAATTATCAACTCCACAGATAGGCGTTCATGTTCATAGCAGTCTCTTAAGCGTCTTATGTTTAATTTGCCGGGTTTTTGGCCATACAATAAAAAAACGGAATATTTGTGAGTACCATAATTTTTTTTTTACTTTTTATAATTATTTTCATCACAAAATACATTCGGTATATTGTGATCAAAATAAGTTATAAGTTCTTAAGTATCTATACCGCTCGGAAGATCTAAAAATCTTAGTAATATCTAGAAGACAACATTACTTGTGTGAAGAGATGTCAAAATTTACATCACAAAATTAACTAGATAGGTAATAAATGTTAAAGGTGATGTATAACTTACTAACTTCTTAAGGTTTTTTCTTTTAACATATTGTATGTTGTGTAAGTATTTTCAGCTTATTTAAATTTAACGTGTAAATAGTTGTTATTGTTGTGTCATATAATATGTATTCAAAATGGAATATAACTGTTGCTTCCCCTGGTAAGTTAGTGCCAACTGCATTCTTTTAATACACTGGGTACATGTTTAATGTGCATCAATATAGTATTGTTGTCCGCTACCATCTTAGACTGCATCATCACTTACCTTCAGGTGAGATTGCCGACGAGGACTAACGTGTATTGGTACAAAATAAGTGTTTTTGTAATTTTTTTTTGTCGTCTTATTTACTTTATCGTATATAACGCATGCCTATATCGTTAAGAATTGAAATAGGTAAATTTCATAACACAATTCAAAAGAAGCAAAGGTCATTGACATGCACCAAGAAAAAAGGGGTGGCTATCGCTTAATTGTTTTGCTCCTTTTGTCCTGCTTTTGTGGATATTGTTACGCACTTGTGACTTGCTCCACCTTGCTCTGGACTGCATCTTGCTGCAAATTATAGAGGGGGCTCCGAAACGGCATTGTTTTGGATTTAAATGCTACATTACCGCTGCAGTGAAAGTGTGGATTGTTGAGCTGGGGAAAGAATAAAGCGTGTTACAAATGTACTACGGTTTCGAATAATGTTATATTTTACAGGGACCGGTGACTTAAAATGTAGTGGAAAGGGTATATGAAAAAAAAAATGTTGTAATATCGGACTTAATACTCGATTGACTTAACATTAAATAGGCTAAATAAGGCATAATAATAAAACGTAAGCTTGTAGAAAAGTCCTACTATGGTATAAACAAGCATGGGTATGAAATATTGCTCTAATAAGATAGCTTTTAACATAATTTTAAGTGGCATGTGAGATGGTGATAACAAAAAGAAAATTTACCTGGCTAAGTTTGTTAAGGCCTTCTTCCACCAGGGCTCGTTTGGAACCCTCGTAGTTTTAGTTTTAAGTTTACGAATGTAGTAATCAAAATCAATCACTACTATGTAAATTATTGACGCGTCAAAAGTGCCTTTTAAAGGACTATTTGATTAAGATTATTTGAATTTGAATTAGGAATACCTCCGCTGGCTAGCTTGTCAGCCGCTATGGGCTTGTAAGTCCTAATTTCGCCTCTCCTTTGAGAGTAGAAGTTGCAGAGAGAATTCTTGTGAGAGGAGGTGAACATTATTAAGGGATCAGCTATAATTATGATCAAAAATACTTCAGGATTGCAATATTCTTCAAATTGAGCTACGTGAGAACACAATCAATCTACTGTATTTTTTGACAAGACAAAATACTGCTGCAGTTACATATACCTAGTCCGTGACTGTAAATGTCATCGACTGAAAAGGTATACGTAAAAAAATGTGCTCGTTTTCAACGTAACGACTTATAAGAACTGTCATAGATCTGTCCAGGATGCAAGCTATATCTATGACAAACTTCGTATAGATTTGATGATCTGTTAAGCGATAAGTAGGTACATAGTAATCTATGTTCCAAATTTAATTTTTTAAAAACATTGAGTTGACCGAGCCGATCATAGACTAACTATTAAAAATGGAGTTTCACATTTATAATATGGATTCAAAGTTTTAAACATTAGATTTTGACGACCTTAGTGACGCAGCGCGTTCGCTGCCGCATTATAATTCCGCATTGGAGGTCCTGGGTTCGACGTAGCTTCGGACGTGGCTAGTTATCACATTTCCGAAAAAGAAGTATCACCAATCGATTTAGCGTTCCGGCACGATGTCGTGGAGAAACCAATTAGCGATATGGATTTACCATGTCTCTAAGCCTGCTACTATCTTAGACTGCATCATCACTTACCATCAGGTAAGATTGCCATTGCCAAGGGCTCACTTGTAGTGTATAAAAAATAAAAAAAAGCATTTTCTAATCATACTGTATAATGTCCATGTCTAACATCTTGGTCATATTAACAGCGTGATATAATAAACTTAACTGTGTGAATAACAGCATCCCTTTGTGACGTATTGTTGTTTTGTGGGAACGATTCTACTGGGTCATGCATACGAAAATTTCCATTTAAGTCCTCATTGTCCGAAGGGTGATCTTTACTATTCTTTAGGGGTTATATTATTTTTACAAAGTGTCCATTCTTGAGATTAAATTCCATCGCAAGAGCTGCTGTCTCTTTAATTAATGTGACTAATACTAGACACCAAAAAAATCTAAGTTATTTAAAATTCTTCTATAATACAAAATAAATCTTAATTTTAAAGTTACTTATTAATCATTCTTCTACTGTTACTTATATCGCAACCATCGATATTATATGACAATTCTGTTTTAATAATAATCTATTTATATATTATTTTCTAGAATGTATGTACAATATACAATGAATCGTTTTTAGACATGATTCGAATGTTAATCATTAAAAATAAAAAGTTTAAAAAAGTAAAATAAAATATACTATACAGTAATTTTCATTAACATAAACAAAGTAATGGTCGCTTGAACCCAAAAAAACAATACCTATAAGTCAAATAAAGCTTCATTAAAAATATATTTAATTCGAAGAACACCACTTGAAATACTATCTAGAAACGTAAGGGTTACAACGAGATTACACCTAAAGCACTTAATTTTCAATTAATGCGCATTTCCACTTTGCGCCAGGCTAAATTTTAATCGCCTGGAAATTGCGTTGCAGTACGACTCCTTCATTGCAGATTTCTTGACCTGAAAATATTTAATAACATTTGAAGGTCAAAGGAAAAATGGAAGATGTGATAGCCTAGTGGTTAGGACGTCCGCCTCCTAATCCTCTGTCGGGTCACCTCTAACTTTTCGAAGTTATGTGCATCTTTAACCAATTAAAATATCACTTGAATCAACGGTAGTAAACATTGCGAAGACTTGTATGCCTGAGAGTTCTCCATAATGTTCTCAAAGGCGCGTGAAGTCTGTCAATCCGCACATGGCCAGCGTGGTGGACTATGGGAAAAACCTTCTCGTATTGAAAGGAGACCTGTGCTCGGTAGTGAGCCGATAATGGGTTGATCATGATGAAGGTCAAAGAGGAAAAAAGATCATAGTTTTAGGTAGATAGACATACATTGGTAGATAGATATACATTTTATTTATACACCAATACAAGTTAAGGAAATTAAAAGAAGAACTAAATAAAAATGAATACACCCGGATATAGCCTTAAAAACATGGCTGGCTTATCGCTATATTACCTTATAGCGCTCACTGCCAAGCCGGAAGGTGGGAATGCCGAAATGAATAATCAATCAATCTAATCGGAAATTACATAGCCGAATTAATTTAGTAATGATATCCTTTTCTTCTTCTTCATTGCCGATAGAGATGGCGCTAATAAATTCAATCTAAAGTTCTTGGATTAGATTGATTATTAACCTCGTACTTAAGACAACGAATGGAGAGTTAAGAGAATATTAAAGTTTTTTTATTCTTTTTTATATTATGGTATGTATTGATATTGTTCTGGTAAGTGATGAATGAAGGTCTACTCTAAACAGTATTATATTGTTATTTGTTTATGGGTTATTCCCGAATTGGCCAGACTCACCGATTGGTATGGTAATTCTTATCAGAAGACTTGCAAGTGGAGGGTTTACTCTGAAAACATAGAAAGCTTAAAATATCTGCCCATTTTTTTAATAACATTCAATTAAGCCAGATTGAGAATTTTCAGATTGTTCTTCCCCCGTAAGTTTTATTCCACATAGGAAATTATGTTAGTTTACTTTTTTTTAATTAATCATCCAAGGAATCACATTTGTCTAGAATTTGTTTATCTGCATTATTACAATTATTGTCTATTATTATGTGTTATTTAATATTTAAAGTATGTGTTATTTCTTTCTTTTTTTAAAATTATTATAACAACTTTAAATTAGAGTAAAGTAAACGGTAAATTTATTACGCTAGTAACAAAATCTGTTAAATCATCAATCTGTAAAAAAAGTTTTAGAGTTTTATAACTGTATCATGAACTGAATAGTAATAGAACCTTAAAATTCCTCACCGTTGATTGCAGGTTAAAATGACCACAAAATATGCTACCAGTACGTCGAAGCTCGTTTAGCTAATAGGCTTCCTGCGGGGTTTACAAAAGCCACCACTTACGTCGCTCCTGGTGTTTTAGAAGGTTTCATCATGGTATAATTATTTTGGATCGGCTCGATTTCTTATGGGAGATCGTGCAAAATTATTTGCTTCGGGCATTTTGAAATTCCATAATGTTAATGTAATGTGGTTGAACGCAACTCTTACCTGCATTTTAGAAATGTGTACAATATCGGTACCTATAGATAAGAGGATATGTAGTTTTGATTTCCCACATACTCTGGCAACCAATTGTCAAATCCAGATGTCGCATTTGAAAACATATATTTAATTATTTTGTTAAATAATTATTTATAATGTTAATCAAGTTCAAGATAGTAGAGTGGGGCGCAGGCGACGGGCGCACGATCGCCGCCTGCCCCCCTGACGAGGAGCTCCGGGTGATGGATGAGAGGCATTCTCACCCGTCGAGCCTAATCCTCGGGTCGTGAGGCGCGTCCAATGGTCCTGGCGCGCCTCGGACGGAGCTCGGGGGCCAATATAGGCCCCCCGTGGAGGGTCTGCCTCGGCGGACGCCGCTGGCTGGGCCGCGGTCGAGTGCATAAGTGTTCCCGTGACCCAGCCACCAGGTGACGCGAAGGAGCATCGCTGGGTTTTAGAAAAAAAAACGACATTAAAAATGCAGATCAGGCTAAAGCAAACCATTGGACAATCCGCACAATTCAATTATGCGTTTTGTCATTCACATCACCAAAATTCAAAAGTAAAAGTATTAAAATCTGCTTTAACTATTTGAAAAAAGCTTAGATAATAATAACGCGTACTGTTAAAGTTTTAAATGCCGATAAATTCTTAATAAATCTTTAGTAAATTAAAGTTTAGCAAATTCAATTCTATAATTTCTAGTTGCTTGAACAAATTTGAAAAGGGTAAAATTATTAAACCTAACGTAAAAATTACGTACTGTTCCCATAAAATCACCAAGCTCGAAGGAAAGTCATCAAACTGGTTCTGGACTCAACTGATTTCATGGCAACAATCACCTTGCGTGTTGCAAAAAATCTAATTTAAATTTTTATGAAACACGTTCTGATTAAATTGATGATGAATGCATTAGAAGTCGGTCAGGTCAAACACGATCACACTCCCATCGGAACCGAGAGTAAACGAGATTACGATAACAATTGAAGATCAGGTACCGAATAGCTAACAAGTTGCAGAAACTGGCCAATATGTTAATGTTGTTGCAGATGTAGAATAATTTGTTATTCGTAATGCTATTCATTGTAACGAGATGGATTATAACAAGATAAGAATACCATAGACGACCACCGTAGCGCCGAGCATTGTAGCGTTGTAAAATGGCAGTTCTCGGGTTCGGACTAAGATGTACCTCCAATCAATTTAGCTTCCGGCGTTATGTCAAGTAGAAACCAATTAACTCTAACAAGTTAACCTAGACTGCATCATCACTTACCACTAGTTAAGATTACAGTTAAGGCCTAAGTTACAATGAAATAAATCGGATCTGATTTAGTGGGAGGCTTCCGTGGCAAGTAACCACCCCACTGGCAAGGACATACCATCAACATGATGCTGCGTAGAAATCAGAGGATTGGTTTCAGCCGGCATCGCATTGGTGACTTTTCTGCTGCAGATGTTCATAAACTGTCATTACTTAAGATTAGGTGACACGTCTGCTCGTTTGCAAGCGTTTATGTTTGAAAAAAACATTATAACTAACAGGCAAAGCGGTTCGAATCCGGGCACGCACCTCTCACTTTTCAGAGTTATGTGCGTTTAAAAAAAATATCACTTGCTGTAACGGTGAAGGAAACCATCGTGAGGAAACCTGCACGCCTGAGAGTTCTCCATAATGTTCTCAAAGGCGTGTGAAGTCTGCCAATCCGCACATGGCCAGCGTGGTGGACTATGGCCAAACCCTTCTCGTATTGAGAGGAGTCCCGTGCTCTGTAGTGAACCGGTAATGGGTTGATCATGATGGTGATGATGAACTAACAGTAATGCATAGCTTAAAATGTGTTTAACGTAGAACGTGTCATAAGCGTTAACTTATAATTTTAACTTTTGTGGATCTAACTTTCAATTATCTACAACTCATGTTTCTGTTTCAGGTAAGCGTTGTAGGTACATCAAGCAGCGATTTCAGATTACAGGTAGGTACATCTAATTTTTTAACTATACCTAAATGCTTTTCATTAGGAAGAACTATTTAGATGCTCACAAATAAAAGTGTCCACTAAAACAATTACTACAAAACGTTATGTAAGTGGATTTTCGACCATAAGCGTTGTTTCGAAAATCGGATCAAGAACATATTACGTTCTACAAAAATATTTGTTTAACAAATTGCCTATCTACATCAAATGAATACAGGAGCAAAGGGCCGAAGACATTGCAAACAATCCCCGTGGGTAATTTTGGAACGTTTGAAGTCCCATGTTGAGTTAATTACAGGTCAAACTGGGTTATGACCCTTTTCAAGTTTAAGAAGAATGGACCAAGTGTATTCATGGAGTTAGCAATTTGTGAGGTCATTGCCTTGGATGTACACAAAAGTGCCTATTTTTGTATAACTGTAATTTAAGCAGGCACAATTACTGAAGGAATTCTTTGCTTAATATTGATTCTGTGTGTGTAATCTACCTTTAAGGGTTGCAACCCGCAAGCAGTAACATTTTTGCAGACAAATCCTTAAAGGTTTAAATTACAAAAACATATGAGACATCCTCGAAGTAAGACTTTCACTGAAGGAAGAGATCGCTTCAGCTATAAATCCGCCTTTGCACGGTCAAATTTTTGTTAATGTTTATTTTATTTTGTGTGTGTAATAAAGATTTAAACAAATAAAAAAACCTTATATACTTAAATTTTAATATAAGTATGTACCTACTTAAATTTCACCCAAGTATTGTTAAGTTACGTCAGTCGCACTTTTGCCAATTTAAACTTCATCGCAGACAATAATGCTCTTTCGCACAACTTCCTGCTATCAGGGTTTATAATAAGCTCACGTGTGTCTGTCTTAATCAGGTTTCACACGTGTTCGGCTTACGACATTGTAGACGTGTTCCATAAGTGGCCTAAACGTTTTAGTAGCACCAGCTGCCAAATAAGGAATAGCTATAAGAAATATTTCTATCAGAATATCATTTCTACGAAACCGAGTCCAGTGCAAATTATTCTGAACCATATCGAGAACCTTTTATAGTGGCTTGACTAGGAAACGTGTCAAAGTCAACTTTATGCCCTATCCACTATTCATGTTACCGCCAGCTTCGTACGTTTAGGTTGCCTTTAAAAGATCACTCTAAGTGATAAGGCCGACTTTGCACCTAACACTTTTTTCTCTTGTTCTTATTTTGCATTGTTTATTTGCAGTAAATGAAAAACAAAAAAAAAAAAATAATCTATTTAAATATATCATCCGCGACTATGGTGCAAAATAAGGCAAGAAATGGTATATCCGTAGCTTAGGCAGCATTATTTTCGAAATTACTTATAATTATTGACGACCTCCGTGGCGCAGTGCGTGCGCTGTCGGATTATAAAGTTGGAGGTCCTGGGTTCGATTTCCGGCTCGAGTCTGGTCTGGTGGGAGGCCTCGGCCGTGGCTAGTTACCACCCTACCGACGTGTCGCCAAGCGATTAAGCGTTCCGGCACGATGTCGCGTAGAAACCAATTAGGATTGTGGGTTAACCATACCCCTAACAGGTTAGCCCGTTTCCATCCTAGAGTGCATCCTCACTTACCACCAGGTGAGATAGCCGTCAAGGGCTAACATGTAGTGAATAAAAAAAAAAAAATTTAGCTCAGATAGACAGTAGTTTTGGTCATTGGCGTCATCTCTAAGATCGTCACTAGTGTCATCGCCAAATCTTTATGTCATTTAGCAACTTATTATACAAGGTGTTGTGGTTCACTAAATGACGAGCCATTAATTAGCCACACTACGATCTACGATAAAAAAATCATTAACCTCTGTCATTGACGTTTACGTTTAACGTTTCAATTGAAACGATAATCGCTTAAAAGAACGTCCCCATTCCCAAACACACCCTTAAAAGTCCACAGGTGGCCGCACTAGCACAGTGACCCGGATTTCATACCCGCGGGACGTCCCGGCCCCATTGGCGGTAATCTTTTCATCTCGCACGCAAATTAGGAGATTTTATCTCGATAAAAGACTTAATAGGCCGAGTTAACTAACGATATGCCATTACGTTTTTAACCGTTTACCTATTTGACTTCTGTTACCTATCTTATGATTCTGCTACATTATAGGGTGGATGTTCGTAGTGGTGCTATCTAAATTAATGCGTTCTTGGAAGCGGTCATAGCCTAGTGGTTAGGGCGTCAGCCTCCTAATCAGAGGTCGGCGGTTCGAATCCGGGCACGCCTCTAACTTTTCGGAGTTAAGTGCGTTTAAAAAAAATATATCACTTGCTTTCAACGGTGAAGGAAAACATCGTGAGGAAACCTGCACGCCTGAGAGTTCTCCACAACGTTCTTTCTCAAAGGCGTGTGAAGTCTGCCAATCCGCACATGGCCAGCGTGGTGGACTATCGCCAAACCCTTCTCATATTGAGAGGAGACCCGTGCTCTGTAGTGAGCTGATAATGGGTTGATCATGATGATGATGATAGGTGCCAGACTTATAATGAATCAAATGTTAAAAGAGTAATAAAAGCATCCTATAACGCTAAAAGCAGTCCACAATAAATTCCTGTTTACGTGTATAGGTACTTAGGGACGTCTCCAGGTAGATTATCGTGGTACATTAGTATGCGTCGCGAAACGGAGTGAAGAGGCGTGTAGCATCAGTAAGATACAGTGACTAACACACGACTAATGATGCCCCGGTGAACTGTGGAATACATTACCTAAGTAACGGCATACGGCCCTTTGTTGGGGCAGCAATGGTTTTGCATTTGGCATAAACGTTTCTTCCAATGCTATTCTATTCTATTTCTAGCCGATTTTGTCGGCATGGCAAAAAAAATAGGTCCTATTACTGTTACAGGTAGAACCCTCATAGCTTTAGTTTTAAGTTTACGAATGTAGTTATCGAAATCACTACTATGTAAATTATTGACGCGTCAAAGTGCCTTGTAAAGGACTATTTGAATAAAGATTATTTGATTTTGAATTTTGAATTCAAGTGGGGGGAAATTTTAATATCGATGCTTATATTTTTTTATATGCTACAAGTTAGCCCTTGACACGGCAATCTCATCTGATGGTAAGTGATGAGGCAGTCTATGATGGTAGCGGACGAACCTTTTAGGGGTATGGCTAGCCCATACTCCTAATTGGTTTCTTCGCGACATCATGCAGGAACACTAAATCGCTTGGCGACATGTCTTTGTCGGTAGGGTGGTA
Source organism: Lasiommata megera (assembly GCA_928268935.1). NCBI lineage: Eukaryota > Metazoa > Arthropoda > Insecta > Lepidoptera > Nymphalidae > Lasiommata > Lasiommata megera. Next base: position 9,242,757 of record OV743325.1, on the reverse strand, counting down.
ACCAGCCAGGGCCGAAGCCTCCCACCAGACCAGACTCGAATCGACTCGAAAGGGAATCGAACGCAGGACCTCATACTTCACAATGCGATAGCGCATGCTCTGCGCCACGGAGGTCGTCAAATAATGATCAAAACCAATGTCTATAAGGAAAAGGATAGACACATCTTACACGCTAGTAAAAGCAACCAAAAGTAGGTCAATCACCAACACAGGGAACTTTCAACTGGAAATTTATTAAGTTACTAAGAAATGACTACTTACATATTGACTTTAATTAAATAGGTAGATACACAATACAATACACATCCATATAGATATAAAAAAAGTTTATAATTTTTGTCTATTCATTATGAACACTTCATGCCTACTCATCTTGTTAATTTTGACACCGCTTATTTGAATAAGAATTTATTGAACCCTCTAACCCTATTTGTTAAATTGTATGATGGATATGTACCCCTGATCGGTGGCCCGCTGCAGCCTCGGCGTAAGCGCATCGAACAACCGCCGAGTTTACGAACTTTAACCAATCAGAAACGTGGAAGCGTCACTCAAAAATATAGTTGTCGTCCGCATGTGGTACGGCGTGGTTGTGTCGCTCGTTCGCATTAAAACGGTCATGACATCGGACTTATTCGAATTTTGAATTTGATAAAATGGACCACTCAGTGATAATGTGCGTGCTCAAGATTTAGGAATTTTAATGGATTTTGTTTTTATTAAAACTCATTAGTTTCTGTGGCTGGATTGTTTAGTATGGTGATCGTCAGCGTTTTCAACAGGTCAGTGACAATTTCTGAGAGTATTTTGGTTTTTTATTTGTAAATTATAAATATAATAAGTATGCATGTTCTTGTTTACGCTTCATTTATTAAACAAAATGAGTGAATTGCTGGAAAATACTGCCACTAAGACTGAAGTGTTAAACTTTCTCTTGAACTTTTTAACATAAATTGCACTTTTGTTTCTGCAAAGTCGTTGTAATTGTTAGGTAGATAATTAATGTAGGTAAAAAGTATATTTAGGTCGGTAGGTACTTTGCGTTACAATTCTTTCTCTTCCGGTTGATTTCCTCTATTATATCAATGTTATGTATAAAGCCCACATAACTGATAGGAACAACGTTTACATATTTATGTATCATCGCCTAATTTAGAATTCATTTGTTTGGTTCATTGTTACGATAAATTCATTACGACTTCTATTACATACGCCTTTATTTAGTTTCATTATTCCATTATATTTCAAAGAACTTTAATAGTTTTATGAATGAATTAACATAACATGACAATTTGACTTACAAATCCTATAATACGATAGGTCAGGATGCATATGTGTACTTATAATGATTAAAACTTTTAATAAAATGGGAACCTATATAGTATCTACCTATTATCGTACCTATATTCATATATATGGGTGGTAGTCAAAATAAGTAGCCCAACTATATTATCAGTTTTTGTACAATTTGCAGCCACACCTTGTATTCAGATTGTCCAGGTACTTCTTAGCTTGTGATCAGTGCACCTAACTTTGAAAATCTCAAGATCACGGTGCAGGTTATGAGATCTCAAGCTGTTGGTTTTATCTACGTTTCTACATACCCGTGCTTGGGAAAGAGTATTTACCAGGGCTAACGGATGTACTAATAAATAATCAATGATCGGCTAGATAGTATATTAAAGTATTTTTTGTTAGTTTAGCTCATTGAATTATTAGTGTAATAATTCCTCAAAGGTTTAGCTCCAGAAGTTCGAAGGCGTATAGAAACTAGAAACTAGTAATTTAATTACACAACGATTTTATTAACCTACCTCCTTACTTATTGCAATCGGGAATAAGATAAAAACATTATCGTCGCTTTGTTAAAATTTGTGTAAAAACGTGACAGATTTATGTCGGACACAGATCTTTGTCTCGCTTTATCTGTTTCTATAGTCAGAGGTAAAACTAAGCGCTTTTATCTCAGCCTAAGACATAATTATGGTACATCAAGCCAAGCTCCTAATGATTTCTTTCATCTGTCATCGACTCTGCTAATCCTACCCTACATGTGGAACCCCCTCGGAGTTTTTCAGCCATGGACAGATGTCATTATCGAAATAGGTATCATAAGTAGGTAATAATACTTAAGTAACTACTAAATTATATTAATTATACTAGGTATAGTATAACGGATAGAAAATAAAATATTATATCAATTAATATTAATATTGGTTTGACATATTGCACGATAGCTAAGTTGGTAATGCGAAACAATATTAATGTATTGTTTTGTAATTATATTAAGGTAGACAAAAGTTATTCACGCGGCTTTACTTATTCTTAAGTTTTTCATATAAATTTTAAGCCACTAATATGCTTAAACTCCGCTTAAAAAACTCCTCTATTACATAAGCCAAATTTAAGCACGATCTGTCCAGTGGTTGTACCTGTGTGTTGATAGATATCATCATGATCAACCCATTGCCGGCTCACTACAGAGCACGGGTTTCCTCTCAATATGAGAAGGATTTGGCCATAGTCCACCACGCTGGCCATGCACGAATTGTCAGGCTTCACACGCCTTTGAGAACATTATGGAGAACTCTCTGGCATGTAGGTTTCCTTACGATGTTTTCCTTCTCCGTTGAAGCAAGTGATATTTTAATTGGTTGAAAACGCACATAACTCCGAAAAGTTATAGGTTCGTGCCCGGGTTCGAACCGCCGATCTCTGATTAGGAGCCTGACGTCGAAGTCACTAGGCTATCACAGCTTCAATTGATAGATATGTCAAGTCTTAATTTTTTCTTTATATGGCTTAACACACATGAGCCACTATCCGGTTCATGTCTTCTTATATATCCATCTTATACGCTTATATATCCGGATGAGGTCTACACCTTCACAAAATAATTAACCATCCGGCATTTAGAAGAAACGCCTGTCAATAATAATTTTAATTAACGCGAAATGCATCCGTCAACTTCCGTAACAAGTCTGTCTGCAACACAGTCGTATTTTACCGTCACACTCTGACGCGTCATACAATATTTGCCTTTTTTTCTCCATTTTTTGCTACCTCTTCCTCTTTGTAAGTAGTTTATAAATTAATAAATCATCATCAACGTACGTTTTAGCGATTTCGAACTTTATTGCTCGCATATTAGAGCACGTATCGGGTTTGGACGTTTCGACGCATTTCCGATTACGCACGCGAAATGGAAACTGATCTTTGAATATGCATGTGCACGCATGGCGTCGTCCAGCTGCACACTTCCATGCATAAAGCTGTTTCCTCTCAGAAGTGAAGTTGTAAAAACAAACGTCATATTAGCCGCATGGCCATAACTAGATAACCGCAAGTGCGGTCGTGTCAGCTTTTTGAACATGATTGATTGTGCGTATATGTAACCAATTAATTACGACGTCTCGTTGATGAGAAACTGAGAGTAGATAGCCTAGTGGTTAGGACGTCCGCCTCCTAATCAAAGGTCGGGGGTTCGAACCTATAACTTTTCGCAGCTATGTGCGTTTTTAAGCAATTAAAATATTACTCGTTTGAACGGTGAAGGAAAACATCGTGAGGAAACCTGCATACCTGAGAGTTCTCCAGAATGTTATCAAAAGTTATGTAAAGTCTACTAATCCGCACATGGCTAGTATGGTGGACTATGGCCAAACTCTTCTCATACTGAGAGGAGACCCGTGCTCTTTAGTGAGGCGAGAATGGGTTGATCATGACATGTGGTGTAGAATTTCATCTGTATATATGATTCATTTTACTGCATTCATTTTTTTTGCGTCTGGCTTTTGAATTATTTGAATTGATCTCAATTAAAGATCAATGATAATTGTATGTTTGTACAAGTGACTGAATCATATCATTAGCAATGGAGGACTAATGCGTGTGTGATAAAATAATTGCAAAGAAACAGTAGGTGCTAGATCTCGTCCCACACTAGCAATCCATATAAATTGCGACATTAACATTCTCGAATAAAGCAATTAATCTGAAATAATAAAATGGAATACAAACTCCCGTAAGCTTTAATTTTGCACGATGTAATTGTATTAAAGAAAAGAGTATGAGATTTCTAAGCAAAGTAGCTATACAAAAAAATCTGATAAGACTTACACTTGGTTGTAAAACGGAAAGTATTTATGGCAATTAACAAAGACTTCATTATGTAGCAAGTAGGTAGCTGCTATGCAATTTCGCTAGCTATATCATTAAGAACATGAGAGTTTTACAAAAATACTCGTATATAAAAAAGTACCGAGGCTAGTTAATAGTAAAGATTCAAAACGTGCTTTGTCTACGCGTTTCTGAATTTGCCGACTGAATTTCTAATTATCATCATGATCAACCCATTGCCGGCTCACTACAGAGCACGGGTCTCCTCTCAATATTAGAAGAGATTGGGCATAGTTCACCACACTGATCATGTGCGGATTGGCAGACTTCACACCCCTTTCAGAACATTATGAAGTACTCTCAGGCGTGCAAGTTTCCTCACGATGTTTTCCTTCACCGTCGAAGCAAATGACATTTCAATTGCTCAAAAACGCACATAACCCCGAAAAGTTAGAGGTGCAAACCCGACCTCTGATTTGTCTGGTGGGAGGCTTCGGCCGTGGCTAATTACCACCCTACCGACAAAGACGTGTCGCCAAGCGATTTAGCGTTCCGGCACGATGTCGCGTAGAAACCAATTAGGAGTGTGGGTTTACCATGCCCCTAACAGGTTAGCTCGCTACCATCTAAGACTGCATCATCACTTACCATCCGGTGAGATTGCCGTCAAGGGCTTACTTGTAATGGATAAAAAAAAAAAAGCTGACGTCCTAACCACTAGGCTATCGCAGCTTACTTTAGAATTTCTAATATTATTCCTTAACCATACGATGTGTAATAAATTTTCTTATCTCTACACAATAGAAACATCAAGGGACACTGAGTATTGACGGGAAATAGTGTCCTTTAAATCTTTGTCTTCTGTCCATTCTCGTGTAGTCAAGTGGGACGTCTGTCCGCCATGAATCACCGAGTCTTCGCCCACGGGCTTATTTACCTCTTTAAGTACTCTTAACTTTATTCTAATACTGTATACTTAATAATCGTTAATGTTATTCGCGAGGAAAATACCTATTTTTGAATTTTTCTATCTATATATAATCTATATATAATCATACAATTTTATTCATTATATTATCATTAATTAACTAGGTATGATAACTAACCTAAAATGACATGTATTTAGTAAGCAATTAAGTAACCTAAAGATAAATAATATCTCTTATTTAAAACACAAAATATTTTTTTTTTGATTATTTTTAAAGTGGTACTCGACAATCATTGATAGGTTTTTAATTCTGACATTGCGGGATAAACGAGCAGATGGGTCACCCAATGTTTAGTGATCACAGTCGCCATGAACATTTTTAGCACCAGAGTATGTATCGATACGTAGCCGGCTGTTCCTTACCATATTTCTTATCCGTTTCTACTCTGCATCATACTGGAACGCTAAACCGCTTGGCGGCATGTCTTTAATTCTATTTATCAGGACGAACATTGTTTTTTTTTTGTGGTTAAGTGATGATGCAGTTTAGGATGGTAGCGAGCAAACCTGTTAGGGGCATGGTCAGCCCATACTCCTAATTGGTTTCTACGCGACATCGTGCTGGAACGCTAAATCGCTTGGAGACAGGTCTTTGTTCGGCCACAGCCGAAGCCTCCCACCAGACCAGGCTCGAGCTGGGAATCGAACCCAGGACCTCCAAATTTCTAATGCGACAGCGCACGCGCTGCGCCACAGAGGACGTCAAAATTCTGTTTGATATTTACCTAACATCAATATGATTCAGATATAAACATGATGTTTTGTTCAATTCTGTTGCATAGGCTATTACTGTACACGCCCCATTTGGCCACAAAAGGAAAGTCAATACGGCAAATTACCCGTGAATCGTAGATACAACTATACAAATTCACTTTCACTGCAGTCAATAATGTAAACTATAATAACATCACGTCCTATGTCACGTATAACACATTACCATAACAATGATTCTTTATAATCTAGTGGTCAAAGTTCTACTCTCGGTTTACTTATATTATAGTCATTTTGATTGCTATTTCCTTCAAAACATTGACCTGGCAGCCCATATTAAGACGCCTGAGGTATCTGCACCAATTGACTGAATTCAAAATTATTTTATACCTTTTTGTTCATGTAAACCTATTACAGGCATTATGAAGCGTTAATATATAATAGATTCTCCATTCTATTCGCCAACTTAAAACTAATGCTAGGAGGGTTCCAAAGGCGTCCAGGTCAAAGAAGAGGCCCACAAGGAAAGCTTTTGTTTTGTTATCACGATCTCAGCTGACTTACCTGTGAACCCTTATTTATATAAAAATACTCATCCACATACATTACGTACGTTACAATATGAATAGAATGAATGGTGAATTATATACATTTTTGATTATAAATTATTAGATTACATAAATTTGTTTAAAAGCTATTAAATTTATCTGAAAGTTTTATTATTTACCCAGTTAACAAAAATTATTGATTTTGACATTATAATTTAATTAAAATCACAAATAAATTAACCCAGATTCACAAAACATTTTTATTCGACGGAATTTGAAGCATACCCTGAACTGTATTTCTAGTTGGGTCAATTGAGTTCGATTGGGAGTCCTTGCGTAGATCACTCGTATTAGAAATTCGCTATGAAGTAGGTCAAATTTGTCTAACGAACAGTATTTCCGATATATTCTCACGCCTTGTCCGACTCCTCTCGGATTCACATATGTAGTATACATCAATATTACAAACCTAACCGTTACTATTTTTACTGCTTCTTCGTCTATTATATCATTTCCAAATTTGATGGATATCTTGTAAGGACGTCCACACTCCACGGTCTTATCTCATCACCAACATCATCTTAAACGTTGGACTGGGGTTTTTTAAATTGTTAAGTGTCTTAATTGATTATAAATAAATGTAAGTAATGAGTTAATTATGAAAAAATGGTTTCATTCATTAATTACAGTGTTAACTGAATGGCCGTGTTAACAGAATTTGACATTTCCGGCGTAAATCAAGTCGCTCTAGGTCAAATCGGTTAATTACAAGAGAAAATCAAACCACAAGAGAACTGTAAAATGTCTGTACTTATCAACTGCCTATTCAGCTTACTCTGACTTAATTGTAGAAATATTGCGTATTTTTTATAGATCAATTATAATACTTTAGTTCGGCTCTAATACGATCTAATGGTCACTAATTACTCGGTCTGGTCTGGTCGTTACTGGAACTTGCTTATCTTTTATTATGACAGTTGTATAGATAGGCACATACGTGTAATTGAAATCTATATGGCATTATAACAGAACTCCTAATTGTTTCAAGAACCGGGATTATGAAAGATGAACAAAGTTGAAAATCTTAAATCTAGACAGTAAAATGAACGATATGTCGGCGATATAGTTGTGAAAAAGAAAACTATACTTTATTGACAAACATCCAGGATAATTACAAAAACAAAAACATGTAGGTACGTGTGAGGAAGAACTTCAAAAATAAATAAAAACATTTCTTTTAAATCAAAATATAAAAACATCGATACAAATAGCTGACAACTGAATGGAATGTAATAGATTAAGTCATAAATTCCAATTAAGTAACGATACCTACTATACAAAGTATTTGTAATCGAAAGTGGCGTTCATCTCACGCTATCTGACAGAAATTTGTACTCGGCGATTAAATCTATGAATGAACAATAAATTAGTATGAGCGTCGGGTTACTGACTTATTATTACGATGCAAAAGCAGTGTCATTTCTTTCAATTTATAAGACAGCGTAATTACAACGTCCATTGATAAATTTCTTCATTTAAATACTATTTCAAAATCATCGAGTATTTTATATCCATTGCTTTAAACATATCCTACATCGCTATCCAGATGTGTCATATTGTGACATCTTATTTACATACTATCAATCGAAATTAGTTATCAATCTAATCTTAAACTTTCAGATGGCAAATTCATTTCAGTAGTTTATTAAATTGTTTAATAACTTTGGATCTTTAGAAATATAAAAAGTACTATCAAGCTAGTGAAACTTTTAATACATTTAACAACAGAAATGATATGACAAAAATGGATATATTAATAGAAACTGTCTTGCAATCTATACTAATTATAAAAACGTCATTATTAAAACAAAAGAAAGTTGCCTTGGAAACGAAATGCTTTGTTTTGGTTTGTGAAACATTTGGTGTTTTCCACAATTACGTAAAACATTAATTGAAAGAACCTACTCGTGTATATGAAATGATGAATTGTGGTAATAGCGTATGCCGGCGTCTTCAAAAATTCAATTAAGCGTACCACCATAGGGTTTCATAATAGCTCAGTTTATTGCGATGGCTCAAAACAACATTGTAAGCTCTTTAGAAAAGCCTCTCCCCCTTCTTTGCGCAGTTTCACTTTTACTTTTCCATACGATAGAGGTATTTTGCGCCGCTGTTTAAATCGCATTCACTCATGCATACGAAGCATTTTCTATCTAATTAATTACACATTTCACACTCTTTACTGAGATTAATATCTCTTATTAATTATGACATTGCTCTTTATACGATATTACGTCGATTTTCATAAATTGTATCTTTCCGTAAAGTTTAAAGTTATCAATGAAAATGTATGAAACACGAAAATTGTTTTTAGCAATAACGGACTTTGAACCATTGATCAGATTGTCATGAGACTTTGGTAGGGTGTTATCGGGACAACGCAACCTTGCCCACAAAACCAACGATTGTATTTTATAAATGTTTTATATACTGGTAGTGTACAATTTACATTTTGATAACTATATTGTAACATATACCTTGACCTTGAACCATGGCAAACTTAAATTACCTCGTTAAGCAATTTAATCTCAACCCCGCATGTGTACTTTTCTCGAATAGTATGCCGATATAACTCATACCGTTACGCATCTTTGCACACAGCTGGTAAAAAAGCAGAATTAATCTGTGGAATTCTTACATTTTACAGTTTTTTAACTTTTATCGCTATTTGGTTTGTAAGCGATTTTTAATAATACCTCCTTTTCTATTCAATATAATGAGCACATCAGACACGCGTCTCCATGAAACGCCGGACCAATTTTTAACGTACCTATGTCATAATCATAATCAATAATCACTATTAATCCGACAGCTTGTATTGCGGAAATATAGAGAGAAGCGGAACAGGATGAATACGCAAAAATGCCCCCAGAGCATTTCGATAGGAAATTGGGCTAACAATGACGCGTTGTATACGCCTATTGTGTTTGCCATCTGTCATTGAGGGTTTCAATCACTGCGCCGGATAATGTTACGTTACCTTCGTGAATGCAGTTCACCATCGTTTGTTTTAGGACTGGGATAGATTGAAGACTTTTTATCACCAGCAGTATTCAGTGGAAATGGTAAAGAAGTTGTAGGTAGTACTTAATTTAAAGATGAACTATGAGACTTAGCTCAAAAATAAGTAAATAAACAATTCAGGATATGTTGTTAAACTTAACTATTAAAAGAAGTCACGTTCGGTTATTGGACAGTATTCAGTAGAAAAAGTAAAAAGTTGTTAAAGAGTTACCTCTATTACCGTCATTAAAATTAAGCACGACTCGAATATATTATAGTCGTAATCTTGCTATTACAATAACATGCTTTTGTTTTTATTCTATTCCTAGTTAGATCTTGACTGTAACTGCAAAAATAGTGGTAAGTGATAGTGCAGTCTAAGATCGTACCTGGCTAACCTGTTAGGGGTATGGTAAACCTTTAAATTGGTTTCTAACAGTGACCTCGTGTCGGAACGCTTAATCGCTTGGTTCCACGTCATCGCTAGTTTTGCTGGTTATGCTTATGTTAAGTTGCTTGAAAGGGCAGTTTTACTTAATTATGTCTACCTAGTATGCTCGCCCTTATTAAATCAACGAACCAATAAACGGCACTCCACGCGCACGCGTTCGCATCGTAAGTAATATAGCTATTATTGAATCCTCCTGTTTTTTGCCGCGCTCCCCACAATCCGGTGAGTTTATTTATTGGTCTAGCAGTGAAATCGTTGTAAGGGGTACAATTTACGACGCAGTTTTATTTCGTTGCTGGGGATCTATGATGTCTGTCAATGCGCGTTGTGTTACTGTCTCGTTAATCTTGGGGTTATCGAACTATTTTATTACTTGTATAGTCAGCATTGTTCTTTATTCAGCATTAGTCAGATTTACTTTTCGCGCTTGTGAAGTCAACATCTCCTGAGGATGATCCGGTGTCGGGTCGAAACGTGCGTAGAGGTTCTAGTGGAAGATTTTGTGTGGTGTAATATTATACAAATCTCCCGGATGTCGGCGGAATATAGCAAATTATACTTGCTGTTTATTGGTTATCAGCATTATTCGTTTCAAAACATTGTTCAATCATTAAGCAGTATTTTAAAAAAAGGGTTTTGAGGACTTCCGTGGCGCAGCGCGCGCGCCCTGTCGCTTTATAAAGTTGGAGGTCCTGGGTTCGATTCCCGGCTCGAGTCTGGTCTGGTGGGAGGCTTCGGCCGTGGCTAGTTACCATCCTACCGACAAAGACGTGTTGCCAAGCGAATTAGCGTTCCGGCACGACGTCGCGTAGAAACCTATTAGGAGTATGAAATACCATACCGCTAACAGGTTAGCCCGCTACCATCTTAGACTGCATCATCACTTACCATCAAGTGAGATTGCCGTCCAGTGCTAACTTGTAGTAGATAAAAAAAAAAGTTGAATCGAAAACGGGTATCAATCAAATACACAAATAAAGAGATAAACAATATTAGTAGATACGAATTTTTAATTTAATATAATATATATTTAGTGAAATCAAGGGCTAACTTGTAGTGGATTAAAAAAAAGGTAGTCTTTGCTTTCTAAGAGATCATTTGACTTGCGTAGTACGTACGTACGAAAATATCACTTGCTTCAACGGAGAGGGAAAACATCGTGAGGAAACCTGCACGCCTGAGAGCTCTCCATAATGTTCTCAAAGGCGTGTGAAGTCTGCCAATCCGCACATGGCCAGCGTGGTAGATTATGGCCAAACCCTTCTCATATTGAGAGGAGACCCGTGCTCTGTAGTGTGCCGGTAATGGGTTGATCATGATGATATGCTATTCAAGATTAATTAACATCATAAATTCAATTAATCAATCAATCATAGACTCAATTCAAATAATCCTTTAAAAGGCAATTTTGATGCGTTACACAGTAGTGAGTTGATGGTAATAAAAACATAACATACTAAACTTAAAACTAATGCTATGAGGGGTCCAAACGCCTCCTGGTCTAAGAAGAAGCCCACAACAAAGTTAGCCAGATAACAAGTATTTTTGTTAACACCATCTCACCATTAGGAGAACCACAGTAGGTTTACCATACCCCTAATAGGTTAGCCCGCTACCATCTTAGACATCATCTTACACCAGGTGAGATTGCCGTCAAGGGCCAACTTGTAGTGGATTCTTTTATTTTATTTTTTTCGTTTCTTTTTTTTATCGGACTGTCTTTTAGCTGTGCTAACCCTATTGGTCGCCACAGCGTAACCGGGCTGTTTGGCGAGCTTCGGAAAGAAGCTCTGCCAGAAGAAGTTTTAAGAAGAAGTTTTGAAGAACTAAGGGAAGTTCTGCCTAAGGGCGCCTCCTGCTTAGGCGACGTTCGGAATAACGGGGTGGTCGGACGAAAAAGCCAACATCATTCGGTGTTCCCAGGCGGTCACCCATCCATGTAGTGGCCGCTCCCGACGTCGGTTAACTTCGGTGATCGGACGAGAACCGGTGTGTTCAACGTGGTATTGACGTTGGTCGTGGATTAAAACAAAATACTGTCAACATCAAAGCTCTTCGCCTATTCCAAGAACAATTACGCATTGTTCCGAACGTAATAATTATGTTACCAATGTTGCTGACCTCTAACATAACAACTGGCTCACGCAATACAAGATATTCGATCACTTATAATATATTGAAGCACATTTATTAACACTTTTTGTTTTCAATACAAAAAGAATCATCTCTATGAGAATTATTGCGAGATATTTTTTGTTAGTACAAACTGATTGACATGAGATCAAATTAATAGCCATGAGAAGACAGAAAAAGACCGAGTTAAGTTTATCGCACATCCGTCAGCGCCGTACGCGGCGAACGCAGCGAATTTTAAATAGCAATATATTTGTTTTTCCTTCCATTTCTCGTTCCGTCTCATAGACAAGTTATTACAAAAGTTAATCTGAAAGTGGCAGGCAAACTATTTATTTAGAAAGCACTGCTATTTGAAGGTGATAATGCTAGGTAATGAGGCAGTCTGGTCAGTGTTATTAGTCGCTAGGTGGCACATTTTTGTCAGTAAGGTAACAACTAACCACGGCCGAAGCTTCCCACCAGATTTTTTTTTTTATATCCACTACAAGTTATCCCTTGACGGCAATCTCACCTGATGGTAAGATGACGCAGTCTAAGATGGTAGCGGGCTAACCTGTTAGGGGTATGGTAAACCCACACTCCTAATTGGTTTCTACACGACATCATGTCGGAACGCTAAATCGCTTTGCGACACGTCTTTGTCGGTAGGGTGGTAACTAGCCGCGGCCGAATCCTCCCACCAGACCAGACTCGAGCCAGGAATCGAACCCAGGACCTCCAACTTTATAATGCAACAGCGCACGCACTGCGCCACGGAGGTTGTCAGAAACTGAAATCTCTTCGGCAGATGAAGGTATTTTTAATAGCTATTCTAACGAGATTATGAAGTCTAGTAATTTAAGTGCGTAGTGGGGTGAAGTTATTTAATGTTTAAGCAAGTTGTAGGATGCTGTACGCATTGTTCGCATGTTTTAACCAAGCCCATCATTAAACTCGTGGGGGAAAACAAAATCCAAATAAATATTATTATAAAAAAAAAATTTATACATGATTAAACATTGCCCAATGTTTATTGGGATTTGGCAGCAGTTTTTAGGTATGGAGCATAATAACATGTTTATTACGCGTACTTATCGAGGGGTGCATTGATTCGGATGATTTCATTGTTGTACGAATTATGAATATTTTATGGCTTATCCATTATTCTGTGAATGCGGTCATTGTTGGTGAGCAAATGGTTCCCCATTCCGGTCATTCCAGCTGAACGGCCGGCCCCGTAACCTCTGCCAATGCGTCGGACGACAGTAGGACTAAATTGTCCGTTAGTTAAACGACACTCCGGTAAACTGTAGAATCACCCTATAAATTTTAGGTATAGAAGGTGAATTATTGAAGGGAACCTAAATTGTATATTTCTGTGACAGCCTAGTGGTTAAGACGTCCGCCCATCAATCAGAGGTCGGGGCTTCGATACCGGGCACGCACCTCTAACTTTTCGGAGTAATGTGCGTTTTTAAGCAACTAAAATATCACTTGCTTCAACGGTGAAGGAAGACATCGTGAGGAAATGCATGCTTGAGAATTCTCTATAATGTTGTCAAAGGCGTGTGAAGTCTGCCAATCCGTACATGGCCAGCGTGGTGCAATATGACCAAACCCTTCTCATATTAACATACATCGCGGGCAAACGAGCGATAACTAGCCGGGTCAGAACAAAATATGAGCCGGGAATCGAACCCAGGACCTCCGATTTTAGAACACGGCAGAACTCGCAGTGCGCCTCGGAGTTTTGCAAAAAAAAGACTCATTACACTTTAACAAACATTGACGTCAAAACTCAAAACTGTTTTTGGTGTCAACCGCTTTAACACGCATTCGCCCTTCATTTATTGTTTGTTTTATTTTTAATCCGAAGTTCGCATCTGTGTTCTGATCCCGTTGGTTTCGCAATCGTTGACATGAATTAAAAAAAGTTTTTTATATGAATTCTGCGTTTAAATAATTTGGTAAAACAACCAGTTTTATAAAGTTTATTTTTAAGAGGCCGTAAATTTTTTATTCCATTACAAGTCAGCCCTTGACAGCAATCTCACCTGGTGGTAAGTGATGAAGCAGTTTAAGATTGTAGCGGGCTAGCCTGTAAGGGGTATGAAAAACCCATACTCCGAATTGGTTTCTACGCGACATCGTGCCGGAAAGCTATATTACACGTCTTTGTCGGAGGGTAGTAGCTAGCCACGGCCGAAGTCTCCCAGTAGATCAGACTCGAGCCGGGAATCGAACCCAGGACCTCCAATATAATGATGCAATAGCGCATGGTCATCGTCACTTTACATACTGAACTTATGTTTCCCTCCAACCCGCATTTGAGAAGCGCGGACCGTCTAAGCAGAAAGGTATACATTCCCTTTCATATATCCTATAAGAGGGGACACTTGTTCCTAACAGTGGGATCTAAATAGGCATTCTGAGGATATTTCTTAGTATCGTTTTTTTAGTATTTTTAATAGAACTATAAGAATAACTACTACACTGCGATCTCACTTAACAATATAAAAACTTAAGGTCGATAACGGTAATAACCTTTTATGTATATTTGTAATATGTATCGGTGTTCAGAGTAATATGAATAGGTAGTTTTTATTAAACGAACAAAAAAGCTTCACTAGAAATTAAAAATTCCCTGATTTAACTGGCAACGGAAGTCAAGATACCCCGCTCAAAAATAAAAACACAAGCACAAAACTTCTGCGTTAAGGACTTCATCGTTATTTAGATCAGTTTATCGGGCACTTTCGTTAAATCGATACCTTTTGCTAACGGTACCTTTTCAACGGTAACGTAATCGGATTATATCGTTGTTCGACATAAAAAAATCTGGTCACATTCGTTTCAAGTTATTCGGAAATAATCACGTTAAGTTCGCGTTTGTTGGGAGTTCGGGTTGAAAGTTTGATGTGATCGGGATTATATTACTTCTCACGGCTTTGGTAAATAAATCGGATTAGCTTCGATAGAACTTTTTTTTTTTTTGCCACAAATTTACTGTCACATTTAGAAAACCCACGCGGTAGGTTTAACCTTTAGTGGGAAGTTATATGAAATATTTGTTTTACATTCATATGATAAGTTAAATTACCAAGGGGGTTTCATTTTTTGCGGACACGGGTACATTTTCTGTGGAATCTCTTAGGTTTCAGGCCAAGCCAAACAAGGTCTTGACAAAAAAAACGTTGTTTTGATGTCATAATTTACTGAAGTAAATAACTTATTATTTACTCCTCAGTAAATGATAATTTCAATTTGGTTAGCCAAAAGTTTAACATTTTACTTTCGAGGTATGTGCAATTCTTATTCCTGATCGTATAGGTACTGCATACAACTATTTCCTCCCAATTATTTCCGGGTCGGGCCAAGGAATTTCAGTACCAGGCTGAGGTTTGGAAATTGGAAATCGATGTTCACCACCGTGCCACGGAGAGCATGTTAAGCCTTCCTTCTCGCTTGTTATTACAAATATCTGCTAAAGCCCATAAATCCGCATTCGAGTAGTGTGGCTTTAAACCCGAGATCTGTTTTTAAAGGAACTTTAACAGGCTGACGATGTTATCAATAACTAGTAACAAATTGCTATTTTTTTATATGTTAAAAATAAAAAAGTGCCTATAATTTTGTTCCCTAACACGTAATAATTGTTGTAATTAATTTAGGCGTTATTTGTTTAACATCAGTATCTTATCAGAATGGAAAGGACTACTTACTAGCTCCGCTTGTAAGTAGGTAAGTACCTACATCGCTTTTGTACATTGGAACTTCCGAACAATGAAATGTTTTCGACTCGTTCATTTTATATCAAGCTACCGTTTAAACTATTTTTAGACTTCCTTGTTTATTTGACACTATCATTATTTGTTTATTATATAGTCCGTATTGTTAGAGATTAGAGGCCTCATAAGAATGCACAAAGTTCGATTAATAGCGGTTCTTTTAATCGAACTTTACGGATTGTTAGGTAGCATAGATCGCAGAGTTGCTGGATTATTCAGAAAACCGATCGACATCGGGGTACCAAGATGAATAGCGACCCCGCTCTGGTAAACGCAGTGTTTGTAGACCCCTAGGTGTATATACGACATCAAAAGTGCACCAGCTGCTACCGACTATTTGGCTTATAATTTTTCGCCGCTTCATTTTTTCTACAGATTGTCCTATACAAGATTTAAAAAATAAAATGACTTCTTAATATGTATTTTTTTTAGTCTAAGGCGCATTTGGAACCCTAGTTAAGTTTGAAGTTTACGAATGTATTTATGACTATCAACTCTGTAGTATGTATCCTTTTAAAGGATTATTTGAATGAAATGATGAAAGTTTATGATTGATTGATTCATAAAACTGGATTAAGCTTGAAATCAAAAAGTCAGCGTCAGGTTGAGATATGGGAGCAGTTCCCTAGTAAACGCTTATTCATTATATATAATATATTATTATCTTGAATGTTACAGATTTTCACATAAAATAAATACAGATGATAGATTCACTTTGTTGCGCCTTAAGGTGAGATACTTACTTTAAACCTCAACTAAAATTGCAAAATGCAGCTCTTCACTCTGCGCTTTTATAATAACGATCCCATTTCAGCGTTTCTTGCTTACAAGTGTCATCTGCGAGTATCTTATAAACGTATAACAATGTTATTGCCGCCCACAATTTACAATTACCTCTTCTAAACTTCCAAAGCAAAGAAAATTGCAATAACCGTGCGGCGATGAAACCCGTTAGATTATTATTATGTTGTCTGCGACGACAATAAGTACGTTTTATTTATTGAACTTGCTCATTGTCAGCGTATTGGCTATAACCACATATTTGTTTTAATGTTAATAGGTGTATATATTATTAGAAGCGGTGATAGCCTAGTGGCTAATAATGAATAGTGAATAGAAGCAGGCGTTACCTTGCGGAAGTCCATGATAAACAACAAACAGCAAGTATAATTTGCTATATTCCGCCGACAACCGGGAGATTTGTATAATATAACACCACACAAAATCCTACTCTACGCGTCAGCCTCCTAATCAGAGGTCGGCGGATCGAATCCGGGCACGCACCGCTAACTTTTCGGAATTATGTGCGTTTTTAAATAATAAAAATATCACTTGCTTCAACGGTGAAGGAAAACATCGTGAGGAAACCTGCACGCCTGAGAGTTCTCTATAATGTTCTCAAAGGCGTGTGAAGTCTGGCAATCCGCACATGGCCAGCGTGAAGGACTATGGCCAAACCCTTCTCATATTGAGAAGAGACCCGTGCTGTGTATTGAGCGGGTAATTGGTTGATCATGATGATTATTACAGCATGTTAAAAAAGCTGTGTTTTTGTTTTTAAATAAAGATTTTTATAAGGAACATTGTTACATAAAGGTAGCTCAAGTAAGCTTGTAGAAAAGTTCTATTGTAGTCTAAAGGATTATCTGAGTGATAAACAAGTTTAGGTATGAACTGTTGCAGTTGTGAGATCAACATGTTGTTATCAAAAAAAATTTACCTAGTTATGCTTTCGTTTGGTGAACCCCTCTTTCTAACAATTGTCACATGTTGTGTTTTGAAATTGATATACTCAACCAAATAGATATGCCAAGTTGATCACAATAATTAGGGGTAAATTATTTAGAATCTGAGGAGCAAAGATTATTTCTACTCACTGCAGGAAGGTTGCATAAATATCTTAACTGTGCCCTGAAATTCACTTGCAATGCATGTTTTCTGCAGTTTTTTTTTATCCACTACAAGTTAGCCCTTGACGGCAATCTCACCTGATGGTAAGTGATGATGCAGTCTAAGACGGTAGCGGGCTAACCTGTCAGGGGCATGGTAAACCTACACTCCTTTCTCATTTCATTGGTTTCTACGCGACATCGTGCCGGAACGCGCGACACGTCTTTGTCGGTAGAGTGGTAACTAAAAACCACGGCCGAAGCCTCCCACCAGACAAAATAAGATAAAAAATATTTTTAAAAATATATACGAGCGTTTCGCTGAAAAAAGTTGCCGAATTGTTTGTCACAAAACGTGTCCATATGAATTACTACTGGGTCAAGACACCTTAAGAGGAAATCTGACGTAATCAGTTATATAAGCTTGTCTATTGTCCCAAAGTGGCCAGCTCCTGGCACGTGAGCCATTCCTGCCCACATCTTTTACGGACAATGCTGTCTGTACCTTTGTTTGAAAACGTGATTCCGAATGGGCCTCCAATATGCAAACTCGATACAATCTTCGTAGGTGACAATAACTCCCATTGGCGGAATTTATAGTTTTCGATAAAGTTAATAAGGTAGATACGAGCTGCCCGACAAATATAGGTTCAGAATAATAAGCAGACCCTTGTTGAATACCAGCCATTTCCAAAGACGAAGGATATAAAATGGATATTCTGACTCTATCCCGACTTTTACTTAATACTTATTATGTAATAGCCAAGTAACCTAGGTTCCCCGCGATTTTAATTTTTCTGACATTCATCGCATCTTCCACCCATTGTTCGACTTAAAGTTGTAGCATTATTTTAAATGTATATCGAGAGGGACATAGGCTACTTTTTATCTCGGAATAATGAACAGTTTCTACATGATTCTGGCAAGTTTAAAGCCGAATATTACCTCTTCACTCTCACGCCATAGATAATTTTATGAAAATACCGTGTATACAATGTCACGATTATTATCTAAATTCTAGAATTTAGTAAAAGGCATGCTTTTTTTGGTCATACACTACAATAAGCCCTTGACGGCCATCTCACCTAGTGGTAAGTGATGATGCAGTCTAGGATGGTAGCGGGTGGTTAGGCTTATGGTAAACCCACGCTCCTAATTGGTTTCTACGCGACATCGTGTCGGAACACTAAACCGCTTGGCGATACGTCTTTGTCGGTAGGGTGGTAACTAGCTATGGCCTTAGCCTCCCGCCAAACTAGACTCGAGCCGGGAATCGAACCCAAGACCTCCAACTTTATAATGTGACAGCGTCACGGAGGTTGATTGATGCCATTTCATACGATGCCACAAAATAAATAATAACTCATACCATAAAAGTTTGATCCAGTTAAAGTATATATATACATTACTTATTTGTCTTACGTGTCACGGTGTGCATATCTGTTGAATTCCCAATAACTTCACGGTCCATAAAATGGCGTACAAAGCTCGCCGTTTTAAGACTCCAGAATAAGCGATTAGTTCCGGGGCTTTACTTAGGCCTCCGCGATTTCACAGTTGTGTTTTAATCTATGTGATTTATCGATAATCTGTAGTCGGTTATCGTTTCGTTATTTATTGTCTGCTCTTTGTTTTGAATGTGGAAAGGAAATGTTTGGATAGTCGGAAGCGGTTTTATGGGCACAAAAAGCAAATAAATCTTGAATTCAAACAATACGTCTTCAAACAATAAACGGACAATCCAATGTTTGAATTATCAAATGGTAAATGGTATAGTATTATTCTTAACCAGCTCTCATCGTATTGCTCAGTTTTTTTTAAATCCGCTACAAGTTAGCCCTTGACGGCAATCTCACCTGATGGTAAGTGATGTTGCAGTCTAAGTTGGTAGCGATCTAACCTGTTAGGGGTATGGTAAACCCATACTTCTAATTGGTATCAACGCGATATCGTACCAGAACGCTAAATCGCTTGGCGAGACTTTTTCTTAACTAGCCACGGCCGAAGCCTCCCATCACACCAGGCTCGAGCCAGGAATCGAACCCAGGACCTTCAACTTTATAATGCAACAGCTCGCGCCCTGCCTCAGGACGTCGTCAAATTAGATAGAAATTAATAACATATATTTTTGTTCGTGCATAAGCTAAGTGGCTTCTGGAATTCTCCCTAGAGATAAGTTGTCCGTATACACGTCCAGTCCTTATATTATTTAGTGCTTGGTACAAGATAAATAAATAAAACTAACTATAATAATATAAAACTACTAAAGATTTATATTTAATTTATCTAAAATTGATTAAAATGAATGAATGAAATGAATGATTCTGAAATGATTCTTGTATATTTGTAAATGTAATGAAAAAAATCGTATAAATATATAGGTAAATATAAAATATCAGAAATTACTTAAATTACATATTTCGTCATCAACTATTATCGGCTCACTACAGAGCACGGGTCTCCTCTCAATATGAGAAGGGTTCGGCCATAGTCCGCCACGCTGGCCATCTGCGGATTGGCAGACTTCACACGCCTTTGAGAACGTTATGGAGAACTCTCAGGCGAGCAGGTTTCCTCACGATGTTTTCCTTCACCGTTGAAGCAAGTGATATTTTAATTGTTTAAAAAACGCACATAACTCCGAAAAGTTAAAGGTGTGTGCCTGGATTCGAACCGCCGAACTCTTATTAGGAGGCTGACGCCCTAACCACTGGGCTATCACCGCTTATTTACATATTTATTGTAACGAAATTATTACTATATGAAGTAGGCTAAAGACAATTATTAAATTAGTGAAGTGGTAGCTAAAAGCAAAAAAAAACTTTTTAGCAACTAACCAAACTTACCATAAAAGGGGCTCGTTTAAAAGGTTTCCAATAAGGAAGTGTTTCGAGCAATTACAAATCGTAAAACAATTATAATAATTTGATGACCATATGTATGCAAATGTAACCTACTTTCGGGCAACCGGTTGGGTTTGTGGCGCCGAGTTTGGGATATCTAGTTATTTGATGTTGATTTACGAGTACTTGCATAATAATAAGTAAAGTCTCAATTTAATTATGCATGATGTAATTGTGTCTCTGCAGTCTTAATGTGAACGCGTTTCCACTTATCGTCATAATACATAATTAAGTTTATATATATAATTTTCTCTATTTATATTTTATCTGTATTAGATTAACCTAAAAACCTTAAAAAAATTATAATACCATAACTACCATAACCATACCATAGTGGCAGCGTTCCCCCTTTGAATAGGTTAGGCTAATTCTTTACCAGAGGTATATATATATATATATATATATATATATATATATATATATTTATATATACGTCTTTACATTATATCGTCAATTTTTTATATTATTTATATATATATATACCCCCACACACATCTTTACATGATATCGTCATTAGTTACGTCAGATACAAGCTAGCCATTGACTGCAATCTCACCCGGTGGTGAGTGATGATGCAGTCTAAAATGGTAACGGCATCGCCAGCAATCAAGCCCATACCACTAATCAGTGTTTACGCGCATTGGAATTATTTATTGGAAAGTATCTAGCCACGGCCAGAACTTCTCACCAGAGAAAATTCTGAAATTATAAATTCCTTGAACCTCCCTTATAAGACTGCTGGTATCTACCCGCTAGTAATAAATCCCTTATCAACAATCCTTGCCATTGTGAAACTGATATGAACTATTCTAGGTAAACTGTGTATTATATTTATTGGTATATTTTTGGTGTGACTTATGCATCTCATCTACGTAAGACTATCTTAATGAATCTGCAGTCTCAATGTCAAAGTGGTAACTTTTACTTAACAATGAGTAATTTTTCTAAGTGGTCTAATTAAATTAATTATTTCTAATGACTTGGATCTTGCGTTTATTCATCAATATGCATATAATCTAAGAGAAAGTCACAATGATGATATAGACGGTATACCATTTATTCTCAAATTTTTGTCTGATAAGTTTTATTCATTTACTCTGCTTTTAAATTCTGAACTATATCAGTAGCTTCTCACTGGTAGCGGCCAATAATGCCAGTCTTTTTAAGCCTTATCGTATTAATAATAATCATCATCATCAAAATTATCAATCCATTAGCGACCCACTGCCAGATTGGGTCTCCTCTCACAATGAACCACCTAGTGTGGTTTGGTTGACATCAAACCTGTTTAAAAACTTTATCATTCAGGTTTCCTCACAAAGTTTTTCTTCATAATTAAAGCAAGTGAATTTCATTTTTTTTAATTAGAACGCACATAACTCCGAAAGAAAGGCCGAAAGCACGAGTCTCAATAACTAGGCCTTAGACTTTCAAAATTCTAATGTACCTAACTACTTGTACTACCTTTAACTGATCATCTCTTATAAGTATATTGAATATCTTATTTTCTCTCCGTATTTGCAATAGCGCTATGATCACTTATCAAATGAAATAGTCTCTAATCGGCACGCCACTGCCTCATAATTAATTACTAGCGATGTGCTCATTAGGTTAACCATGGTTTAGGTTAAGCATGATACTATTCATTTATTGCGGTTTAAAATAATACATTACAAGATCAATCCGAAAATCGGCATTCTCGGACCTAAAGTTGGCGAATTTGTATCATATACGCCCGTATTTAAGAAAACGATAAGCTGTCAGTTCTGTATACTATTTACGCTTGTAAAAGCTTGCTAAATCGAACAAAATAGGTATACTTTACTATTTTCTCTAGTTTTGGTTCCTATTTTAAAGATAAGGGCAACATACTGGGCAAAAGGCTAGAATATTGTAAGAGTGGAACAAATAGCCCTGTGGAAAAAATATTGTTCACATGTTAGTGATAATAACCAACAGATCTTAGGGATCAGAGGCTTAGGGTTTCTGAGGCATTAAGTTGGACAAAGCCAATTTCAAAACTTCGGACCTACTTAAATTTAACTCATATTATAGTTCCTTTACTCATTGGAAAATATTTTTATCCGGAATATATATTCCGGAACCTTTTATTTTCAAAATTTCATAATTCAAAATTCATTTAAACCTATACAGCATCTGTGAAGTGTTCTGATAAATTAATTTGTGAGGTGATAACTACACTCGCCAATTTAAAACTAAAGCTAGTTGTGTTCCAAGCTTGCCCAGCTCAAATTAGAAGCCCACAACAAACTAAGCCGGGGTTTTATTTTTTTTATCACCATCTTACATAGTCAATAATAAATTACAATTAGCTATGGAGTTAGAGCAATTCACACCAAAACTATTTTTATGGTTTATAATTATAATCCTTAATATCGTAATAGGATTTTCCTATAAGCTTTAATATGGTCATCCTAACTAGAGAGTATAGGGCATGTAGCTGAATTATTAACTAGCTATTAAGCCGACAAAGTGGTGACAGCTTCAATTAATACGGTACGTCGTGACCTTCCAAAACCTGGTCACAATTTTCTATGGATTTGCTTTGTAATGCAATGTTATTATTTTAGTTAGAGTTGGAATATTAATTAGTTTATAAAAAAAAATTGTATGCATACTCATTATAAATGCGTCAGTGTCTGTTTATTTATTTGTTATCACAACCAATGCATAAATTTTAGTATCAAATTTTCAACGTCTCCGGGATCCAATTTTGTATTTCAGAAATAAAAAATTCCTAAGGGATTTACTAAAACTAGTACCTTTGCTGTATTTATACCCATGTTCGGTTGACCTTTGAAATAACATAGCAGTGGTTGGCACAGGGATATCATCAGAAATGTATCTTGAAGACGAATCTAAAGTTACAGGATCTCTTGCTTTAGAAGTCCACCAATCTGCACATGGCGAGCGCGGTGGACTACCTCGAGAACTCAGCTAATGCCGGTAGTGGTCGCTAATGGGTTAATAATGTTGATGTCGATGATTTATTTCATAATTAGCTGCTCCACCAACTTTATCAGTGAAATTAAATTATTATCATTCTTGTTTAATTTCTTAGCAATAATAAAACTGGGACAATTTATATTTACGATAGCGTTGTGTGCTCGCTAACGAGGGCAAAGACAGTATTTATTTGTGAGATTGTAAGTGGTAATTGATTATTGAATAGTCTACCCATGTATTGCATCAACTTATTAATTCAACATTATCAATGTTTAATTCAATTTCAATGGCGGCCAAGCGTGCTTTATGTATTTTTTTATCTCCATGCACGACTTAAAATCCCCGACACTGCCTCTGATAAGTAAAATTTACTTCATCCACTAACTGTCATATGTTTTTCTTCTGCTTATACAGTTATGTAACGTTAAAAGAGTTATATTATATGTATATAAAAATACCTGTACTGACTCACTGATCTATCAACGTACCTATTGCCCATGCTTGAACAGTAGGATTCTCTTGTTATGTAGGCTAGAAAGAATTTTTTGAACTTTCGCCTCTAAGGCTGTCAGATAGGGGATGAAATTTCGTCATATTAGAAATTCAACGCGGAGGTAGTCGCGTTTAATTTCTAATATGACGAAGGTAGTTTATACAAAACTAGATGATGGCCGCGACTCCGTCTATTTTGATTGTTTATTCTACAATACCGTAAGAGTTACCCGAGATAATAATTATGCTGTGTCAATCTTCAAGATGCAGGTTATATATGTACAAAATTAAATTAAAATCGGTTTAGTACTTAAGATGTGAATGCATAACAAGCAAGCAAAGTTAGGTATATGTAACAAACATATATAATATATTGTAGTAACAGTTGGGTCTTGCAGTTTCACAGGCGTAGTCCCTGTGGGAATACGTATTACGAGCAATAAGAATTCATGAAAATTGGTTTTGGTTTTTAGTTTAATGTCCCAAGTATTATAGAATTACAGAAACAATATAATTTATACTTGCAATTAGTTGGCTTTAAGGAAATGTGAATTGATGTTAGAAGATTGAATATGAGTTAAAGACATTAGAATCTGCCTGTTCTCTGAAATCTAAATAAAATACCCGCATAACTCAAAGGTGGCATGAAAGTTTCTAAAGAAAGTCTTTTTTTCGTGTTACGAAGGAAAACCTGTAATGCATTCATTCAAAACATTTCAAGTACATACAAATATTGATAAAAAAGGATTAATAAAACGAAAGTATCACATGTTATCGCACCATATTTTATGTTCAAAAATAATATGCGACAGTAACAGGAGATTTATTCCCATGGAAAAATGTCTGTCTGGCATTTTTGCAATCAGTAAATTTTATAAAACTGTTTTTATTGGCGCGTCGACGTGACATGTCGTTCTTTGCGTTCCGCATTTAATATGAAACTCGAATAAAAATATGCTATAAGATGCAATGACTTATCGACAAAAACTTAATAATTCTAAGTTGCGACGTATTAAAACTCTAGAGAAGTGTTGCTTGCTTTTGGGCTGATAGCAAGGGCCCATCTTTAATTGTTGCGGGCAAGTGCTCGGGCGTTCCCGTGACCCAGCCACCATGCGATGCGAAGGAGCAGTAATGGGTTTAAGTGGGTATTCCGATTGCCACTCTGGCCGCCGGCGAGTGCCACATACCCTGCCGGAAGCGGCGCAGTTCTGCCTGCGTCGCTTCCGGAGGGGATGAACGAACACATTTTCCAGCATTAAAACAAAAGGGGTAAGTATACTTCATGAATTAATACATAAATATTCTTTGTATTTTGCTATACGATTAATGGGCTATTGTGATTGACTACGATTCCGAATTTAACGTGCTCTCAAGGAAGAAAAAAGCTATAAATAGGCTAAAAACTTTCAAGGTCATTTGGGTATACCAGTGAAATCTAACGTTTCACTGACGCGACTAGGGACCATTTTGTATCTTCTAACTTATTGGCTAGAACAACGCAATACAATAGCATAAGGAAGTCCATGTTACAAGTACAATGAACTCATAAGCTTTAATTAGAATTAAGGATACATGTACTGTAATTATAATACCTATATCTTTATATTCAACACGTTTCTTAGATTTGGTAGATGTTTTTTTTACAAAAGCCTTGTGCTGGGTGAATAAATAAGAGCCGACCAGATATACATGCGTTGTTTGATTCGGAAGCTCCAAATTGCTACTTAAAATATTCATGAATGTTCTGTATCCAAAGGAATGAGATTCGGATTAGGCGTACAAAATTTTAGCATAAATGTTTCTGTGGAATTTGGTAATGTTTTATTATTGCATTAATGTATTATATTTATGTTACATTTGTTTTTTTTTTTTTTTTTTGTCAAAATTTTGTAATTTGTCTGTCATCCGAGCGTCAAGTGTGAACCTAAATTGTTAATATCGGCGAATTGGGCCCCACGACACAGGATTACCTAGTGTGGGTCCAAACAGATATACTAAACTTTGTAAAGTTGTTTATTGGCAAATAAATATTTTTCATTATCATTTTTCATTTCATATGTTATTCCAATTTTTAAGCAACACTGACTCTTTCTTACAATTTGGAAACTATAAGAAAAGAGTTCTCTTAAATAGTTACTCACTTCAAACTTGTCAAATTTATAGCTATTATATGGTTAATATATATTTATAGGTATATACTTACTGTAAAATTATACAAACTCAAAGTGCGTCACAGTAAAGCTTTTAGCTCTGTGTGCCAAATTTTAGGCCGACATGTCCAAAGGCTTGAAGCTGGGCCTTTAAAGAGCTACCTTTTCCTTTATTTATGTTATACAGAAGATGATGGTTTTTCAACAAAACTCGTACAAAAACTGTCATACTAATGTTTTATAAATAATCACGCGTTGGCCCATAATATTTTGAGCATATTTAGGTAATCTTTTCACAGTAACATTTCATCAACTTCATAACACTACTTGCTAAAATAAGTAATAATAAATCTTGAATAACTAATTATAAACTCGTTATCTAAAACACTTGAAAGTCAAACCGCAGATTAGCTTTAATGTCTTTTAATAGTTATTAAGATATACTGGACGATTCTCATTCTATAAATTCTAAATGACCAATTAATTGATTTTACGATGCGATAAGATCTGCCTCTTCTTACAAATCCGGCATATAGTTTTTTTCTTATATATACCAGTTCTCTTTGTTTTCATAAGAAGCAGGTAGGTACTTGAATGAGTAAAAATATTTTAATGATAAAAATGGAATTGAATAGTTTGGTAAGTTGATATGCAGTCCTAGGTAACTCCTACTATTCTTAACGTACCTACTTGCCAGAAATCGTCACGTAAGGTATAAAGCGTTGTGCCTCCACGCGAGTTGTTAGCTTCCGTTCGGAGCAGTGCGTATATTATCGTCAGGCGCTAGCCGCCATGCTTGTTAACATCATGACGTGTTATTTTGTTTAAATGGTTTTTCCGGTGATGCCGTAGAGAATTCTTTCCTGACGGGGATTTACCATACACAAACGTTTATTTCCTCATTATTTAATATTAGCAATATCAAATTATTTCCAGAATTATAATTATTTGAAGGCATATAACAATAAAATTACATTATTAGAATAACATACATAGTAAGCTATTATAGTGCCTAGTGGTTAGGACATCCGCCTCGTAATCCGAGGTCAGGGGTTCGATTCCGGGCACGCACCTCTAGCTTTTCAAAGTTATGTGCGTTTTAATATAACACTTGCTTCAACGGTGATAGAAAACATGAGAAAACCTGCAGAGTTCTCCATAATACGTTCTCATAGGCGTGTGAAGTCTACCAGTCCGCACATGGCCATGCTCTGTAGTGAGCCGCCAATGGGTTGATCATGAATAACATACTTAAAAATACGACTCAAAGCTACGCCAGGTTTTCAAATAATTAATAGAAGCAGGCGTTACTTTGCGGAAGTCCATGATAATAAACAGCAAGTATAATTTGCTATATTCCGCCGACAACCGGGAGATTTGTATAATATTTAATATTTCTAGTGGAAGATTTTGTGTGGTATTATATTATACAAATCTCCCGGTCGTCGGCGGAATATAGCAAATTATACTATATATATATATCATATTATATTATAGTAGGTTAGTAATATTATATATATTATATTATAGTAGGTTTTGTTCGTGGGGGGATATCAATTTGCTTCAAAACACCGAATAATAGTTCTAAGCTAATTTTGTGAGCGCGGCCTTTAACTTTCATAAGATATTAGTTACATAAACATGCGTCTACATTTTATATACAACCCCGTTTGCATTGTTTCAAGACCGCGTAGACAATGTTGGTACAGTTTATATTATTTTGATAACAGTAAATTGTCTAATTCTTGTACCTAAGCAAAGCGTTGTAAATTAGTGTGTACAAATTCTCGGTTAGTTATTAATGATAACTTCTCCTTGGTATCTTAATGCTTGTTAAAGTAAACAAACTGATTTGACTTTACTTCATAAAGTACTAGTAACTGAGATAATGGCTACTTAATATGATTATTGTTTTTTTTTACACACTCC
Organism: Lasiommata megera; assembly: GCA_928268935.1. NCBI lineage: Eukaryota > Metazoa > Arthropoda > Insecta > Lepidoptera > Nymphalidae > Lasiommata > Lasiommata megera. Next base: position 9,214,641 of record OV743325.1, on the reverse strand, counting down.
AAGTTAGCCCTTGACTGCTATATCACCTGGTGGTAAGTGATGATGCTGTCTAGGTTGGTAGCGGGCTAACCTGTTTGGAGTGTGGTAAACCCACGCCCCTAATTGGTTTCCATGCGACCTCGTGCCGGAACGCTAAATCGCTTGGCGACACGTCTTTGTCGGTAGGGTGGTAACTAGCCACGGCCGAAGCCTTCCATCAGACCAGACTCGAGCCGGAAATCGAACCCAGGACCTCCAACATTATAATGCGATAGCGCACGCACTGCGCCACGGAGGTGGTCATGTTGTCGGAAGTGTTTTGAATGTAATGTAACTTGTTAAGTATATAATGCAAAAGACAGGACAAATATTTTAATTATTACATATTTTATAAACGCACAATTCAAACCACTGGACAGATGAGGCCAAAAATTGTAGCCATCCACACAGAAAAGATTTCTGAAAATTCATCCTCTGTAATTGCAATAGGGGTTGAAAATAGTATTAAATTTGAAATTAACGTGAACGAAGCCTGAGCAACACCGGGTAAATTATAAATTATTTTTATACACTACAAGTTAGCCCTTGATGGCAATCTCACCTGATGGTAAGTGATGATGCAGTTTAAGCTAGTAGCGGGTAAACCCATACTCCTAAATTGGTTTCTACGCGACATCGTGCCGGAACGCTAAATCGCTTGGCGACACGTTTTTGTCAGTAGGGTAATGAAACTTTCCACCCGACCAGACTCAAGCCGGAATTTGAACCCAGGACCTCCAAATCTATAACGTCATGGAGATCGTCAAATAAATTTAATAATGCGACTCGGTACACGTCCTTGTTTGACAAAATTTATTTTATTGGTTTATCGAACATAAGAGTAGTATGAACTTACTCTAAGAATGGCAGTGTTACTAAAATGTATTTACAAAATATATCTATAAATAATCCCAATTCCTTAACATTAAGGCAGCATAAGATTTAAGGAGGTAATCTTATATGTGAACCTCTTGAAGTATCTCTCACACAAACGGAATGAGATTTACTAAGTATTACGCATTTTCATTTTGTAACCTTGGCAAGGTTAACGGTTCAGCGAGCACTGAATCGTATTAAAACATCAAACGTCAAACAAAAACTGATAAATTATAATCGACACACATTGTAATTGAATAAACATTTTAACATAATTTCAACCGCATGACTAATTGATTAAAGATTGATCACAAATGCAAATAAATTGAACGATCAAATGCAAATGTATTCGTGTTACTAACCCGAGTCAAGGTATACAAAGGCAGCGTACTGGTACTTACCTAATAGAAATTAAGATATTGAAATACATATCTCGCGGTAAGATCGCTTAAATGAGCTATGTTATGAGCCTACCGTCTTAATGAGCTCCAGTAACTCGTAGTTTGGACTTTCAGTATATTTGTTTGCCTTAGTTTGACTTATTGTTAGTTTTTTATTTTATGCATTTATTTGTAATCAAGGGCAAATAAGAATACAATCCCGTTTAACAATTTATTTAAATGCAACTACTTATAATATTTATAACAGTATATAATACTTATAACAGTAGGTTTTAAGGATTGAAGAAACCAAACAATTTAAGCAAGCTTTAAAATTTAACAACATATTAAATTACTTACTTTATTAGTACAACAGAGAGAGAGAGAGAGAGAGAGAGAGAGAGAGAGAGAAATAGAAAGAGAGAGAAAGAGAGCGTGTTGGTGACCTGTAGTAACATGTAGTATGAAAATTGCGAAGTCTTCCAATTAAGTTGAGTTTAGCTGGATAATAATGAAAATATTATGTCAGATCAACGTCCGTATAGCAACGTCGATTATGTTAAAGTAAAAGTTGTCATGTAGAAATATTCTGTATGAGTTATCAATCTCTAATTCGTACCAGTCCTACATAGAGCGTATCATCATCATCATCATGATCAACCTATTCTCAGCTCATTACAGAGCACGGGTCTCCTCTAATCTAATATAATCTAATATGAGAACGGTTTGGCCATAGTCAGATCATCAGTCATGAGATTTCCTCACGATGTTTTCCTTCACTTTTGAAGCAAGTGACATTTTAATTGCTTAAAAACGCTCATAACTACGAAAAGTTATAGGCGCGTGCCCGGGTTCGAACCCACGGAGTCTAATTAGGAGGCTGACATCCTAACCACTAGGCTATCACAGCTAGAGCGTATATTTGAATATATTTGGATTTATGATCGTTGCATATGTACATGCATTGTAAAGTTATAAATTTAATCGGAATTCGCTTCAATCTAGGTTTCTGACACGTAATTTGGACTAATTAAGTTTATGCTAATCAAGTGAATTACGGTACATTATATTTATAATTTTATTTCATAACCGCTATCGGTTGTTGCACCCACGAATTTGGCAGTTACTTTAAGTTTACTTGGCAGCAGCCAAGTCTAGACAAGTTCTAGATTTACGTTGCCCACTGCGCGTAGGAGCCGTTGGCCTCGGACGGACAAACTCTCCTTGATAAATCTTACTAGCATTATACATTGTTGATACCCGTATCTTGTGGTATAAGTACGTATTTTAATATTATTTTCGAGGGCAAAATTCAATACTGCATGCTATGATATCATCAAAGTCTTGTTGGCTGTGAGAAGGATCCTTTACGTTTCGAAACATCTGAAGTTGGGTAGATGGGTACTATCAGTATCCTTAGTATTAATATCAATTGTAATCATCATTAAACATAATTTGATTGCATGTAGGAGCGGGGATCATAATTTTTGTTTTTTAATTTATTTATTGGGAACAAAATACATGAAAATACAGTATATAAAAATAACCTTGTTAACTGCATTAGTAAAAACTGAGTTGCTTGGTTATACAGCCCCTCATTTCCGAGACACATTATTTTATACAAATCAAAGGTTACAGCGGTTAGTGCCTAATACAAACTTAAAAAAAATACATGAGAAATGCCTATAAATGTATTGTAAGAATATATGATAAGAGAACCGCCGTGACGTAAAAGTCGGAGACATTTTAAATGGCTCACATATAAGTAAAGTTTAAACCTAAGTAAGTGGGCAGAATCGCGGCTTACTGCTTAAATAATGTAATGTATGGAACAATATGCGCATACGCATGCAGTAAAAAACATAAAAGTTAGACGTCGGGCATTAAAATTCCACCATATTGTGCCAGCTTATGTTACAAGGCAAAAGTACTTGTGAAACGCAGTAATTGCTTGGACACAAAGAAAAATATACGTTCGAAAAGGAATTACGTACGTACAGGCAGAGGTCATTACCATTCGCCCTTCAATAAACAAATATGTAGGTCTAAATAGGAAGGAATACTAAACGACGATAATTAAGAAGAATACAATAAAGATAAGGAGACACATAAATCATAAATGTGAATTTAAATCGGTACATAAGTATCTAACTAAGCAGTAAAACCATTAAACTGTTAAACACAGTTATTTTAGGAAGAAATTTATTCATATTATCAACAGTGTTGTGAATAGTGCTTTCAAAATAAAATTCAAATAATCTTGTCCTTTAAAAGGTGCTTTTGACGCGTCGATAATTTACATAGTAGTGATTTAATGATGATAACTACATTCGTAAACTTAAAACTAAAGCTATGAGGGTTCCAAACGCGCCCTGGTCTAAAAAGAAGGCCACAAAAAACTTAGCCGCGCTTTTTTTTTTGTTATCACCATCTCACATTACCAATAATAAATTATAGTACCTATGGAGATTCAATGCAATTCACACCCAATCTTCTTTATCGTTTATATAATCCTTAAAATCGTAATATGATTTTTCTATAAGCTTTCGTTTTATAAAAACTTTCTGATGGTGAATGTAAAAGTTTGTAACAGTATATATTGCAAGCTTATGAACATAGGCTGTTAAACTGTTGCCAGTAGCTCATTACCTGGCATGAGTAAGGACTGATACGCGTAGGCAAGGATTATATTGAAGGCGTAGAATACGACGTAACACTCGATTTAGGAGAACTAATCATAACAATAAATACTTCAATAACCTACGCAGACGTCAGTAGTTTGAATATTTCACGAATTATGGTCATATTATGTAATATTTTACCATTTGACAAATCTAGAATGAAGCATTTTGTCTGCATTTTTTATAATTAAAAGTCTTTTACTTTATTATCTTCCGGAATACAGCCACATTCCAATTATATATAAAGATTCTGATGCTTCATATAAATTTCAATGTTTGTATAATTCAGAATATCTAATGTAGCAATTTTTATATTGTAACACAAATAAGAGAATAGCTTTCTTAAGTTCTTGATCATGTATAAGCTCATTATGCGACCAACATGATGTCCCTATTGCGATAAATTTTACGTTTGTACGGCATTCAATTCTTAATGTTAACTTATTAATTACGAGTAAATTCGTTCAGATTTGAAGTCTTATTTCATTGGTTGTCAGTGTGATTTGGTTGATTACATCATGACTTAACAATTGGCTGCTGCATATCTTATAAATGTGGAATGTCTGAATAAATACACTTAAAAAATAAGAGTAAAAGTTTTTCGTATATAAATCGCATATTACAAGTTGTATTAATAAACCATACAGTTCATCAGTTCAGTTTTAAGCAATTAAAATATCACTTGCCTCAACGGTGAAGGAAAACATCGTGAGGAAACCTGCACGCGTGAGAGTTCTCCATAATGTTCTCAAAGGCGTGTGAAGTCTGCCAATCCGCACATGGCCAGCGTGGTGGACTATGGCCAAACCCTTCTCATATTGAGAGGAGACCCGTGCTCTGTAGTGAGCCGGCAATATGTTGATCATGATGACAGTTCATCAATGTCATCAATGTCTCAACATTAAGAAATTAATGGATATCAACATATGTCAGAACAATTTCTAAGGATCCAGAATCGACTATTTGTTATAAACATCCCTTACTTTGTTACTATCATCAGATGGATTATCTGTATCTCGTCCTTTTATCATTAAACGCAGAGTTGAGAACACTTAGCGTGGGTACTCAAATTAAAATACTCTTTATGCTATACTTTGGTTACTAGTCAGTCCTTTGTGTATGTTTTTGCAAAATTTGCATCAAGTGTTTGTCATGCATTAAATTCTCAGTCACGTGAGCCCTGAAGCATATGGAACATACAGTATCTCTTATAATTAACGACGAAGTTAATTGCATTTCTGCAGCATTTATTTGCTTTCCATATTACATTCGTAAAGTGTACATAAAATTTCTCTTTTATCATAGTTTTCAGGTTAATCTCTAGTTGTGCTACTAGTTTGTAATCTTTTAAAAATTAAAAAAAAAATAAAGATAATAATCATTGAAGCTGTGATAGCCTAGTGGTTAGGGCGTCAGCCTCCTAATCAGAGGTCGGCGGTTCGAACCCGGGCACCTATAACTTTTCGGAGTGATGAGCGTTTTTAAGCAATTAAAATATCACTTGCTTCAACGGCCAAGGAAAACATCGTGAGGAAACCTGCACCCCTGAGAGTTCTCCATAATGTTCTCAAAGGCGTGTGAAGTCTGCCAATCCGCACATGGCCAGCTTGGTAGACTATGGCCAAAACCTTTTTATATTGAGAGGAGACTCGTGCTCTGTAGTGAGCCGAGAATGGGTTGATCATGAATAATCATTGAGTTATCTAAAACTATAAATATACTCGGTTAAATAAACCATTACTATAATATAACAAAAGGCCAATTGACCCACAAATGGAAGTACAGCGCCTTTATTATGTACAATTTTCGTATTCAGAGCTTGCTTGTTACTATCATTTCATTCGTGTTGACCCAAATCTGTTACTGTAGCTGGATCTATGTCCGACTCTGACAAGACTTATGTTCACGTATTCCCATTTCATGCCTTGGAGAGTACATTGGATTGTCGGATGCGATTAATATTTTAACATTACTGGGATTTCAAATGAAAAAGCCAATTAAATAGCCACCTATTTAAATGAAAGACCTAAACAGATACAAGTAGTAGTAATAAAAACTCATCATAATGATCAACCCATTCTCGGCTCACTACAGGCACGGGTCTCCTCTCAATATGAGAAGGGTTTGGTCATAGTCCACCACGCTGGCCATGTGCGGATTGGCAGACTTCACACGCCTTTGAGAACATTACGGAGAACTCTCAGGTTTGCAGGTTTCCTCACGATGTTTTCTTTCACCGTTGAAGCAAGTGATAATTTAATTGCTTAAAAACGCACATAACTCTGAAAAGTTATAGGGTTCGAACCCCCGACCTCTGATTAGGAGGCTGACGTCTTAACCACTAGGCTATCACAGCTTGAACAAAAACATAGTAAGTATTATTTTCACTGAAACTTTCGAACGATTACGACACCATTTATATTTCTTGCTTAACAGTTTTATAGCCGGCAGCGTACGTTAATTTAGTAGTTGCTATGATTGATAGCAACTACGCTGACCTCTCAACTAACAAAACAATTCGTCTGTTCAGAGATTTCGGAACGTTATTATCATCATGTATTTACTTACTATTGTTAAATAGAACTTTAAATGTGATTGTTGACCCATTTAGTGAACGACTAATGTTGTAATATTTATCAACTATAGGAAAATGATGGAGCTGTGATAGCCTAGTGGTTAGGACGTCAGCCTCCTAACCAGAGGTCGAGGGTTCGAACCCGGGCACGTACCTCTAACTTTTCGAAGTTATGTGCGTTTTTAAGCAATTAAAATATCACTTGCTTCAACAGTGAAGGAAAACATTGTGAGTAAACCTGCAAGCCAATCCGCACATGGCCGGCGTGGTGGACTATGGCCGAACCCTTCTCATATTGAGAGGACACCCCTGCTCTGTAGTGAGCCGAGAATAGTTTGATCATGATGATGATGATGATGACAAATTGCCAGTGTCCATTAATATTTCAATCAGTTACTTGTTACTATATCTAGATGATTCAGTTGGATCTTCTATTAAAACTGGAAGCTACATGGATTCATAGTATATGCACAATTGAATTGATTAAAAAGAAACTCACAACTGAGAATAAAGCAAAGTACAAATCATCATTAATATTATATATAAAAACGTTAAGAGTAGCGCTCACAATATTGTTACAAACGATATTGTGTTTCGTATCAATTTATCAATCTTGGGACCTGTTCAAAGATTAAATCATTATTGGGGGCTACTTCAGATGAATTAACATCGATAAAAACTCGTTCAAACGCTTCAGTATGTAGTGCGTGGTTGGTAAAAACTAAAATTTGAAGAATCATATGATGGTGGGTGGGTCTTTAATTATTACATTAATCAAGATTTCGGAACAAATCTTAATAATGCTAGTATTTTTTATCATTTCGTAGTAGCTAGTAGTTTTTGCATGGTTTAGCTTGTGAGCTTGCCAATTGCGAGTCGGCTACTTTAATAACGTAACAAAAGGTCGTTAACTTGAGACATATGTTATTATGTTTTTAAGTTTAAGTAGTAGTTTAATTACATAGTTTTAAGTTTTAAATTGTCGATTGTAGTTATCACCATCATTTCACGAATAGAAATAATGAAATGAACGATTCATAGATACTTGTAATAGGTTTATATGAATAAAGCTATTGTTGATTTTGATTTTGATTATGTAACTTTCGTTTTAATCAATGTGCATATAATTAGTGAGAAAAATTCTTTGCATACCTCATTATGAATTCAAATTAAGAATCCCAAACCGAAAATATATTGACCTCAGATATCAATTATTTTAATCCGATAAAGAACGATATGTTTTTCGAATTATATTTAGATTAATTTCTTATCTAGAAATCAATCTAAATATACGTTTAGCAATATTTCTTATATAAAATGTGTGTGATCGTATTAGCGCATATAAAAGATTATTTACTTTGATTTCTACAGATCAGGTAGATATTTAGGTAGTTATTTACCAGCTTACATTGACGACTTGACTTGATCAAATTAACTATACGTATTTGCGAAATGAATTATTTAGAAGTTTATTTATCTCATATGCAATTTGAATGTACGTATAAATAACGTTTACCCACTACAAAATACCTAGTTAGTAAAACTTGTTATAAGTACAAATTTTATGCCTAGCTTTTATTCTTGACTGTGGAATTGAATGTTATGTGTGTTGCTATGAAAATGTATATCGTACCTATTTATTGAATTCGCACTGTAGTATGATCTATATTTAATAAAAGTGATAAATATGGGGACATTACGTATATTGATTTGCCTTGGTGTTCCGCAATTTATTAATATCTTATATAATCACTATCATCATGTGAGATATTAATATAATATGTCGTATAAACATGGTAGAAAAACACAAGGATGTTAAGAAACACATCTCTACCGATGATATAAGACGCAAATAAATCGTTTTCCTTTATGTAACCTTTCTTCTAACATAGTTTTATCTAAAGGGTTCATTTTGAACTTTTTTATGAAGGAAGTTTATATATTTTATTTTACGTCCTCTAAACATTTCGGTTAAATTTTATTCGTTATTTGTGTTATTACTAAAATATGTACATAGTGTTTTACACATATTATTACAAACATTGGAATTTTAATCAAAATTAATTCGAGTGCGCTATTCTATATTATATTTAATTATCAAGTTAGATTTTTACAGCAAAATTAATCGTGTATTATCAGTGCTGTTAAAATTCCACAACAGATATTTGCGTTCCCACAAAGAATCTAGTTTCAGATGCTGATATGGTTAGTAATAAGCGAATCCATTCACAAGTCTATCTAAGATGCGCAATCAAAATTGTATCAGATCTTTACAATTTAGAATTTCGATACCGTTATAGATACTGTACACCGCGTGACTGTAAATAATGCTTTGTAATGTTAAGTAATTATTATAATAATAGTTTATCAACATCGCATCGAGCATTCACCGATATATACACATATATCGGTGTAATGTAAAATACATGTGTATATAACACCGATATATACACATATACCGGTGTAATATACACATATATCAGAAGTTTATTTATCTCATATGCAATTTGAATGTACGTATATAAATAACGTTTACCCACTACAAATTACCTAATCTGTAAAATTTGTTACAAGTACAAATTTTATGCCTAGCTTTTATTCTTGATTGTGGAATTGAATGCATTTAACCGATTTTCGGTCTATGATTACTTTTGAGAAATCCTATTTTAGTTTTTGTCGACGACCCTGGGGCTCTGACAAACGGGGAGCGCTGTGATTTTATAATTATCCCCGGCATATTTATCCTCGATACCTCGGTTTCGGCAGTGGCTAGTTTAATTTAAACCTCTACAAGTTAGCCCTTGATGGCATGTTCACCCGCTTGTAAGTGATGATGGTGTATTAGATGGTAATAGTCTAACCTGTTAAAGGTATTGAAAGCCCATACTCCTAATTGGTTTCTACGCGACATCATGCCGAAACACTTAATTGTTTGACGACACGTTTTTATCAGTAGGTAGACATCTTAGACTGCATCATCACTTACCATCACGTGAGATGGCTGTCAAGGGCTAACTTGTAGTGGGGGAAAAGAAAGCTTTCTTTGTGTCATGTTTGTATTTAACACACAATAAGCTTTTTAATTTAACACCGTTATGCGAACTTGAGACTGTTTCTTATATACCTTATGTAAGATCACCTAAGATAGTCACTACTAGGTACGTTCAGTCAGATTTATATTACAGTATTGACAGACATGTTGAAACCTAAATGTTTCTATTCCAAACATATTGTAATGTTTGTTTATACGGATGTTTAATCTCATTGGTTTAACAATGGCTTGTATTACGCATGTGCACTAATTAGTTATTTATCCTGTTTCCATTATTAATTATAAGGTAAAGTAGTGTGTTGTTTGTGTTCAAAAACATTGTTGTAGGTAATTTGCATTTACCACTAGCCGTGGATCGATCATTAACGCTCAAAAAATGGGACGGAAAAGTAGTGCACAAATAGCGACGCGTGCACTCCTTTCCCCCAGTGTGTGACAAGGCTAGACGAAAGTCACCGATTCTAACACTCGAGCCGTATAATCCGAATGAATTACAAAGCACTACGCGCCGCTATAGATAATATGACGGCCAGATATCTAGTGTATTAGACGGGTTGTAATACATCGATATACCGATATCTAGGAATGTATAGTTAGTTGGTGACAAATTCTCGCCTTGTTTTTGTATGAAGCGCTCTATCTACGGCTAGTGGTAAATCAATGGTAATTTGGTTAAAACTGAGTTATTGCTTGTTAACGCTAGTTGGCTTTAGTAGTTTAACGCCTCCTGTAAATACCTTCAATCCTCTTTCTCTTCATTATAGGAGTGCTGCATATTTGGGTGAATCTTACGAGGGGCAAAGACTGTGACCATAGGTTCCGAGGGTTGGTTTTTCTGCCAACTTTTGAGCTAAGCCGCTCACCGAATGAAGTCGAAAATTGTGAAAATGAAATATTTGCCCACGGGCGGGCAAAAGGAATCGTACACGCTCCTCACTGCGAGACGGAGATACATGAAGAAATTAATGTATGTACATAACTTTGCTTTTCATTATTTTAATGTTTTTGTACCATGCTTTTTGTGGTTTTGGTATCTGCCTAGTTTTATTTTATTTCGTTCGAGAAGCAAATTATACAGCTGTTAAGGAAGTTTATGAAATATATCGGATTTCCTTCTCAGTTGGTAGATTGTAACGGTGTCATATTTTTTACAAAAGCTTGGTGAACGTTATTACTAATAAATGTTTCAAGTTATTCGAACGGTAAATTAGTAGTAATTAGTTACTTTTTCAGTATTAACAGTATTGTATTTATTATTTCCTTTATATTTCGTGTATTTCCATTAAATGTTTATATATAATATGCTGCAATATTTTGACTAATACTTTTTCATTTAACTAATTACGATGAATAAAATTACGCAATAAAAATTGTCTATATTAAAATTAAACATTAAAATAATATTACAATAAACTACAAATTATAAAACGTAAAATAACACATAATATGTTAAATTTTGAAGTGTTTAATTAATCATTGTTAATTATGAGTTATTTTAAATTGAGATTGGGAGATAGAAGTTTAGTTAGTAGTCATCACGAGAATTTTATGTGTATATAAATAAAAAATATTGCAACATTTTGACTAAAACTCTACATGAACACATGATAATAACGATCAAAATATTTTTTCTCGATTTGCGCTCATGCGAAATTAGTAGTTTATGACTTAGTTAATTACCTACTTGTCAAAATTCTTTTCATGTTAACCTTAAGTCTTAAATTTTAATTAAAATAAATAAGGTAAATAGATACAAAACTACAAAGTAGGTAACATAAGTATATTAAAAATACTCGCTATGATGACTTGATGTCTGTCCACTGACAAGAACTCACTTAATTTAGTAATGACATTATTCCTAAGTCCCTAGAAAGTTAAAGATGTCACAAGAAAATTCCTTTATTTCCTCCATTACTTTTACTTAACTTTTCAGTTAAGTAAAATTAATGGAGGAAATGTTTATTCAATGGCGTTGGAATAAAGCTATCGTTTTGCTTGTTCAAATTCTTGGTGAAACTATGTTGTGGAGAATTTTGCGAAATTGCGGTGGATAACGACTTTTGTTGTACAAGTTGTTCAGTTCCCGTTACTGGCGAGATCTTTAATCATGATAGATGAACGGACAATCTGTATCGAAGGCGCACCCGGCTGTAGCGACCCTCGATTTTATTGGATTTTCTACTTTACCAACCGTGCGTGCAATAATAACTGCTCAATATCCGAATACCTGTATCTATAGGTTCGCCGTAGACACTTGCTGGGGCTATCGATATTTATATCAGATTTATATTAATTTATTGGGCAGTTTAGTTTCAGTTGACTTAAAATAATTAAAAAATTAATTACCTAACTACAATGAATAAAATAAAGCAAAAAAAAATTTAGATATTTAAATTAAACATTAACACATTCAGTACCTATATCATATTCAGAAGCTTACTTTCTGTTGGGGTAAAGCTGTAAAATTTACATTATTTAAAAATCATTCGTTATTTAAATTAAACATGAATAAAAAAACTAAATGTAAAACGTTATATAATACATATGTATTCATGTAACATTTAATATTCAAAATTAATTGATTTTAAAAATTGTTACTTTATGCACTTTTAAAACATCGAGTCTATTTGTATGACATGATTGTATCGTTCAGAGGGTAAATTCTACCGGCAAGTAACGCAGAAGCTGATCTTATCCAACATCACAATTACATAGTTTATCAATCAGTTATCTATAGTATTTGAGATGAAAGCAGAACCGACTACGTCTGAGCAATCTTATCATTAAGAATTTCGTTAACTGTAAATTTATATCTGCTTAATGAGCTTATTTAAATACATGGTTTTAAAAGTATTATACAGCTTAATCATATGCGCTATAGTCTTCGTTTTTCGTACCTGTTAAGACAAGACAAAAGATATACACTATTATTTCGTTACTTTTGATTGCAAAGTTGTTATAATTATGTCAAATAAATAAAAACTAAAAGATAATCTTTCCGAGAAATCCGGCTCAAAGGACCATAAAGATGTATGCGCTGCTGATTGTGGCGTACACAACTTTAGATTTTATATAGGAATAAATCACTTATAGTCAAAAAATATATGTTTAATATACTTTGCTAACAAGTAACTAATGCTATATATGTTGATGTGGTGAGTACCGCTCTATGTGAGTGCTGAACGTGTACTGTCGCTTTAAACTATGTTTCGTGTAAAGTGACGTAAAAAGTGCTGATGTGCCCTGTACGATACATGACTCGTACAATGTTTTTTATACCACATATGCTTATCTTTCCTAAAAACTTTTTTAAAAGAAAATTTTACACTAAAAAGTTAAAAAATGTGTTTGCACTATGACTAAAAATGAGTCGTTCCGGTTAGCGTTGAATCACGCCGTCTCGCATGTACCTTACCTTGAATTTGCTTACCTACATCGCCAAGTTAGCAAGCACCATATCCTCACCAGTGTTATATTAGTCAAGTGCAGAACTGTCATAGCTATAGAAAAAACATAACTTCCTATGTATCATCACGATCAACCCATTCTCGGCTCACTACAGAGCACGGGTCTCCTCTCAATATGAGAAGGGTTTGGCCATAGTCCACCACGCTGGCCATGTGCGGATTGGCAGACTTCACACGCCTTTGAGAACGTTATGGGGAACTCACAGGCGTGCAGGTTTCCTCACGATGTTTTCCTTCACCGTTGAAGCAAGTGATATTTTTAATTTTTTTAAAAACGCACATAACTCCGAAAAGTTAGAGGTGCGTGCCTGGATTCGAACCGCCGACTTCTGACTAGGAGGTTGACGCCCTAACCACTGGGCTATCACCACTTCATTCCTATGTATACGTAACAAATTTTAGAATTGCTGCGTAGTTTGACGATGATGTATTCCTTTAGTTGAAGTAAATTACGTTACTTAAGAGGAAAACGCTGTAGGGTTTCATTAGTTGGCCCTCCGTAGTAATCATTTTGTGTCATTAGTAAATGATACGTAGCCATTGGCTATTATAGGTAAGAGTATAATTACAGCTCTTGCTAATTTAAACCAACACTAAGGGGTATCTTCACATAGGTATGTGTTCCTAGTATAAAAACGTAAACTAGCCCAATGAATTTTTTTTTATATACTCCACAAGTTGACGGCGTCTCACCTGATGGTAAGTGATGATGCGGTCTAAGATAATTGCGGGCTAACCTGTTAGGGATATGGTAAACCCATACTCCTAATTGGATTCACGAAAGCGTGTCAGAACGCTAAATCGCTTGTAGACACGTCTTTGTCGGTAGGGTGGTAACTAGCCACGGCCGAAGGCTCCCACCAGGCAAAATAATGACGAAGTTATCGCACTAAGGAGAAACTTATGAACCGTTCAGCGTAATCCATAGAGACTATAGATTAGGTACAGTTAGCGCATTCCACGCACTTTACAGTACTGTTGCGGACGTAATAACTTTTAACTATCTTTTGTCTGTGGCTTCGAACCTGCGTGTCGCTACACAGAAATAAATAACAAACTATTGTTTCATTAAGAAAGCAATACAAGTATCCCTAAATATGTCAAGTTTACCTCATAAACAATTACTTGGTAAAATTACTGTAAATAGAATTCGTTGAAGGATATGCCCTACTTCACTTGAGAGAGTATGTAGTGGAGCGTTAATTTTTTTCTAAATCTAAATCGCTTGGCGACACATCTTTATCGGTAGGGTGGTAACTAGCCACGGCCGAATCCTCCCACCAGACCAGACTCGAGCCAGGAATCGAACCCAGGACCGATATAATGCGACAGAGCGCGCGCTGCGCCACGGAGGTTGTCGAATTTACAAAATGTTATAAAGATATTTCAATATTCTTCAATGTGACAATGTTACCTCAAGGTTTTTCGGTTAGTAGTTTACATTTATTTATTTTTAATATACTCACATTGTACGCACATGTTGTCAATGCCCAAAACGCACGATTCCAACTTCACCGAATCAAGCTGTGGAATATATAGTCAAAGACAATCCTTATAACAAGTATCAAGTGTATTCATTCAATTTTATTCTAGTCCAATTGAATTGCGTTAATTGCAATCGTAATTTTTTTGGATGTAGTGGTATTTCCCTTATTTTTGCGCATTATCTTAGCAATAATAAAATATGACCATGCACAAAAAATATCATCGTGAAATAGAGAGACTAATACATTTAGTGATTATGTGATTATTATTAATAATACGGTGGCAGGTTTAAGAAACGTTTGGCAATCCTACCTATAATTTAAAATTAAATATTTATAATTGCTAAATACGGGTAAAATTCAAGAATATTATTAAAATAAATTATAAGTGTGATTGTGATATGAGCGGATTATGGCTATTTAAAAACCCTAATCCGCTAACATCACAGTAATTAAGCGAGTATTTCAGCAAATAATTTAACTTCCTGATTACACATATCCGAAACAGCCGTATCAGGTTTCAAAGCCCTTAATATCGTTTTTCTAAACCATATTTACGTAATTATACCTAACTAGCGTGCTCGGTTCTATGTGGGCTATTTACACCTACCAATTATAAAGCTGCACCAGCACTTAATACTTACCCTTACAGTAGTTAAGTTTTGTACGCTCGACATCGAGGGGTCGCGATGACGTCATGGAATTGCAATTTTTTTTTTATCGCTGGGTAATGAATTAACGCATCCGCTCCGGGGTATGTGGGACTCCCCAGCAGCCAGCTTGGTGACCAGAATATCCACTACAACCCAGCGGTGCACCTTCGCGTCGCCTGGCGGCTAGGTTACAGGAACGCACGCGCACGCGTTCGCACCCCAGTCAGCGGCGTCCTTAAACCAAGGGTTTATCCAAAAGGCCCCCCACCTAGTCCGAAGCGCGCCAGGAATATGGAGTGCGCTGAGCTTCATTGAATTGACAGTCCTAACTAAATAAATATGCCTTAGTAACTAAGACTAATCTTTGCAAGACTTTTTTTAAACTCAATTTTCTTCAAATTTGTTAATACCAATAAATACGTCTCAGTTCGTTAATAGATAGAATTAAATCCATTATATATACGTATATATGTATAGTATATATAATTTTACATATTTTTAATTAAGAATATGTAAATATTTACAGTTATGTGTATCTTAGTATGTATTATAAAACCTACTAAGCTTCTAGAGCATTTTCACTTTGGTTGCCTGGAAGAAATCGCTATTTAGCGATAAGGCCGCCAAATTGTACCTGCTATCTCACCGACATTTATTTAGTCATTCATTTAAAAGTTACCTTATTTGACAGTACCAAAACGTTTTTATTATTCACTTTAAGTATAAACAAAAACAAACATAAGTAATCATAATTTAAAGACGTTTACAATAATTATGAAATATAGGAAAAAATAACCTTTATTTATCGAGGTACCTCTTTAGCATGAAACCTAAATTAACCCAAACTTTAAGTGGTGTATTTCGGGTTCGATCGCTGGCAGGGGCAATTTAGAAATATTTAATGTTGTCTTACCCGTTCTGGTGGCAGGCTAAGGTCGTGGCTAGTTATCATCCCTGAGATAAAGACATACCACCAAGCGGAAAACCGATCAGGGGTATAGATTTATAGCTGCCATACCTTTAAAAGATTATCCCGCTACCAAGTACCATATTATCTTATTGGGTCATCGCTTATACCAAAATATGACAGTCTAATTAATAAAAGAGGGCTAAGTTGTAAAAAAAAAAGATTTTTTTTTTCGAATCGAATGAGACAGAGAAATTCATTCATTAATTTAGTGCCGCGTGCGGCAACAGCGACTTTTTTTTTTACATAATTTTATATTATGACCACGTTCATATGCCATGATGTAGCTTACATATCCTACTCAACTGAACTCAAGAGAAAACTCACTCACTCACCTCGAGTAGGAGAAAACTATAAGTACTTACTCGAGGTGAGTGAGTCAGTTTGAGTGTGAGTGACAGCTTATAAATATTTAATACTAATAATGTTGTTACTAATATTTTTTAATATTTAATACTTGTTATGTATGTAATTATTATTCTATTTACACAGTAGCCTACTACAGATAGTAACTGGTTCACCATACCGTATTGGAGCAAGATGGTGTGCCTTAGCTGCATAACTCTCTCCACTATAAGATATAGAGACCTGTGGCCAGCATTTATTTAATATAATACTGAAAATACTCAACGTACTTTCAGTTGAAAGCTTTGATAATTTTTTCAACTCGCCGCCATGTTTTGTTTACATCATTGGTATGCAATTTCTTAATAATCTATGAGGTTTACAACAATAGAAAAAAAATTAAAAAGATAAACCTTTCCATTCCTAATATAATAATTATAAGTAGGTATTCCATTATATAATAATTATAAGTAACAAACAAATAAACACACTTATATCAGTATTCACACTTATATTTAAATCGTAATAATACTGTTTTCTTTATCCAGAACCACACTGAAAACACCCGTAAACACTAATTTGCGTGTAGCCTCTGGCTCGTGTACATAATACCACCACAACGGTTGAAAGCACCTGCGATGAGCTGTTATTATATATGATTATAATTCATAATATAAGTTACAGTTTGCATGATTATACCTTGCAATCAAATTATACGTTACAGCAAATCTATTAAAGTAGGGTATATGTGAACGTACGTTGATTTTAAATGATAATTTAATTTAGATAAATACTAAATATAAATATTATTACTCTTAGAATCTTTTTTTATCTACTACTACTTAACCCTTGACGTCATTCTCACCTGAAGTGATGATGCAGTCTAGGATGGTAGCGGGCTAGCCTGTTAGTGGTATGGGTAAACCATACTCCTAATTGGTTTCTACACGACATCGTGCCGGAAC
The DNA here is from genome assembly GCA_928268935.1 of Lasiommata megera. NCBI lineage: Eukaryota > Metazoa > Arthropoda > Insecta > Lepidoptera > Nymphalidae > Lasiommata > Lasiommata megera. The sequence continues at coordinate 9,197,178 of OV743325.1, read as the reverse complement.
GCTAAATCGCTTGGCGACACGTCTTTATTGGAATCTATTGAAAATGTCATTATTTTGAAGAATACCTACAAAAGAACGCGATAAGAGTAATGTTAAATTTTTAATTCAATTACCCGCACTTATTGTCCTTGGAAAATGGAATAAACCACCAATCACTGTTATTCAGTGTTACCATTTTAATTTAAAAGCCAAAAATCAAAATTTTTTAAGTCAAAGACTCACAACACACAAGGAGACAGCAATCTGTGGTTTTTATAATGGGCTAAAGAGTTGTAAAGGTAAATTTTAACAGTTACTAAACATAATCTGCATTATTATTGAAATAATGATGCACTAATTTTTAAATAATCGCATTTGAAAGCAGCAGTAAACAAGTCACTAATGCCGGCATCGAAATTTCTGGAACAAGGATTCATAACTTAAAAGTTTTTGCCCTCGCAGATAAAGCATACTTGCTCCGAGAAATCAAATAGAATCTCCTAACACTTAACAGTCGCCAAACATAATCTGCACTGTTATTGAAATAATGTTACACTATTTTTAAATAATCGCATTTAAAAGCAGCAGTAAACAAGTCAATAAATGCGGCATACAAATTTCCGGAACAAGGATTCATAACGAAAAAGTTTTTTGCCCTCGCAGATAAAGCATGCTTGCTCCGAGAAATCAAATGGAATCTCCTAACACTAAACAGTCGCCAAACATAATCTGCACTGTTATTGAAATAATTTTACACTAATTTTTAATAATCGTAGGCATTTGAAAGCAATAAACAAGTCAATATTTCCGGAATCAAAATTTCCGGGATAGGGGTTTACATCGTCAAAGTTTTTTGCCACAAATCTCACGTACTCTTAATTCGCTACAGTTCCGAACTGCTTTGAAATTTTAAGATAATACCATTCTTGTTTTAAACGTGAGCTGGTTCTGGTTTAACCATTTGATATGGGTGAGAGTATCTTCATAACTCACACAGTTAGAGTTCTGATGGTAACATGAATTCCCCAGACAGCCCCAACCTGCGCGGGTATATCCTAGTTCGTGTATTTAAATGCAATCTCCTTACACTAAACTTCGTGACATTCATAAGGTGACTTATGTTCGGCGCTGGTCACGAAACGTTCCCCCGCTAATAAATTTATTTCAGCCTCGGAGGTTTGATGCGATCCTGGAAGCTGGGACAGGGCCTTTACTGTTATTATAACTAATGGCTTTACTTATCATGTAAATGCATTCCTTTTCGCCTTCTATGGTTAATTTAAATACCTTATGGTTCAACTCTCAGACTCAAAATAATGTAATGTAATGTAGTAGGCAATTTTTGCCGTGAAAAAATAAATACTTTAAATCCAGCTGAATGACAGTCATGACGGATTCCAAGAGTAACGAGTTTTAACAAATAAATATAAACCTATATCATAGTCATATTTTTCCCGACTTTTTCCCAAAATATAAACAAGATTAGTCATGACCTAACCGCAAATAGAAACCTAACAACTTTATTAAAGATAATTTTAATAATCACTATCAACCTATTATCGTCCGACTTCTCCTTCCTAGTAGGTAAGTGATGATGCAGTCTAAGATGGTAGCGGGCTAACCTGTTAGAGGTATGGCAAACCCATATTCAGATTATGGGTACCGGAACACTAAATGTCTTGGCCATACGACTGTGTCGGTAGGTTGGTAACTAGCCTAAGCCGAAGCGTCGCACCGGACCTGACTCGAGTCGGGAATCGAACCCTAGACATCCAACTTTAAAATGCGACACAGCGCAGACGCTGCGGCACGGAGGTCGTCAAACACACGCCACGATGCTTTTCTAATTTTAGTTTAATAATTAAACTTCACGTATATAGTAATTATCAATACGATAGCTGAAAGTGCTCGAAACTGTACGGGGGTGTACACCGTGAATATTTCATTACCGGTTTAGTACTAAAATCAATATAGAAAACTCTAATACCTAAAATTTATGGCCCAACCCGATAATCGAACCTCATGAAAGATAGTAACGTAATGAGGCATGTTAACCATTAGAACAATGAGGCAAGTGACCCCTAACTATGTGTATTAAAAGATAATATAACTAAAAGTATATATAAGAAAACCAACACTGTATCATATTCTGATAAAACAAATGCTTTTATTAAGGTTGCCAGTAGCTATACCCCGCATTAAACTTTAGCCTTTACTGTATACTTAAGACTGTATCTAATTGATTTGTAGGCTGTTACGGTAGAACAGAAGCCAAGTGTAGCGAAGGAGGTAATATAAATGAGTAATGTACCAATAAACAGCGGTTTACAAGACCGCGCAGCAGGAGTTGGACCATCCGGCTACAGCAATCCGATGATATAGACGACCATTATGTAGAAACTGGTTCTGTCGATGCATTCTTGCAGCATTAAGACGTAAAAGAATTAAAAAACAATAGCAAAGATGATCGGATAGATTGGAATTGCATACATCCTGCCATCCAGTATTCATCGTACGTTCTCTTTACGACTATCGACATATCTGGCATTGATCATTTATTAAAAGATTAATCAACTGATCGACTGGATTTCAAAATCAAGTTTATATAAAACGTAAGCTTGTAGAAAAGTCCTACTATAGTGTAAAGGATTACGTAAATGATAAACAAGCATGGGTGTGAAATATTGCTCTAATAAGATAGCTCTTAATATAATTTTAAGTGGCATGTGAGATGGTGATAACAAAAAGAAAATTTACCTGGCTAAGTTTGTTGTGAGCTTCTTCTTAGACCGGGGCGCGTTTGGAACCCTCATAGCTTTAGTTTTAAGTTTACGAATGTAGTTATCACCATCAAATCACTACTTTGTAAATTATTGACGCGTCAGAAGCGCCTTTTAAAGGACTATTTGAATAAAGATTATTTGAATTTGAATATAAAAAATTCTTAAGTAGTGGTAATGGTTAACAAAGATCTCAAAGAAAAATTAAATATTAATACTTAGCCGGTTTAAGTATATAATATATTTAAAACGATGTAAAATATAAAAAAAATTGCAATTCACCTTTTTAATTATACTTAGGTAATATTTTTAGTCTTATTTTTAAAAACACAAAATCACACGTTTTATTAACTAACGATTCCTAAACTCACTTATGAATCTAATCTACTAAGCCTATCTTGAAAGCAAATCCAGTAAATCTAAGATTAACTACATTATTTCCACCCTAGTTAGACTTCAGTTATTACGTTTGCTTTACGTTTAGTTAATACTTACGAATTGTTCGAAATGTAAACTAGGCATATTAATTTACGAAGACTTACACAACACCAATTTACTGTGTAAACAATAACTTTCCAAAACAAACACTAAATTGGATTTACTTCCATTATTGCCAAGTTTACCTACAATAACTTAATTAAGAACTGTATCTGATTTATCTAATTTCAGATTACTGCATGAAAATACTTACTTTATTGAATTCATTAGTATCAGTTTTTGCTTACTCGATATCTAATTCGTGAAATCTTGTCTTTGTTAAACAGTTAGGTTCGAATTAGGATCTGATTAGTCTCTGCATATTTGTATGCACAGAGAAACAATTTTGTGGAGACCAGGGATTAATTGGGAAAATAATTCCTAATGATTATCTTTCGTCTTCACTTTTTAACGCCTTTTAAAGTGCCTTTATCAGAAATGCAGTGACTAAAAATCTAAACTTTTTAGTCAAGCATTAGCAATATTTCACCTGTGTGTACATTAACTGAAAAATTACTTAACAGTATCTATCTATGTATTGTTATAAAAAATACACGACTATATACGTTAATCTGTTCCAGGTAATCTAAGCTATAAAGTTATGAACGGCTTCTTAAAAACTACCAAAGAAAGAAATCAGAAATATATTTCAAGAAATAAACATATATTAAAATGTATAACTAACTTAAAATTTATACAACTATGTGATTATTACACATTTGTAATTCCAGGTACTAGATTTTTATGGTCGCCTCCAGCTTAACAATTCTATCGATAATAAAAACCCCAGAATACTCCAAAAGGTCTCTAAATAAAAACATCTCCAATAGGTACAAGTATGGGGTTGTAGCATAAACGCATAAATTTTAATGGGAAAGATACGTCCGCCATCAACCACATGAAATAAAATTTTCCGGTCTCCGTATACTCACCTGTAATGTATGGAATGCTATCTGAGTGCTCCCCTAAAATTTCCCTGTTCCAGGGCTGATGAACCTTTTAGGCTACACGTATGAAAAAGGTTATGAAATTTTGTTTATTATATTTCGTGTTAAGCCAGAAAGAAGCTTGACTAAGCCATACAACAAATGGAATTGATTAAAAAGTAACGGCTTGTCAAACATTATAAGAATTTCATAAATCCAAGAAGATATTAAATTCATATGTTATTTAAAATACAAAAATATGAATGAAAACAAAAAATGAAAATCACATCACCTTTGCGTACTTTATATTTACTCGGTACAACGTTAATATGTCCAGACATTATCTGGACATATTAACGTTGTTGCTTTTTTGGTACCTGCGCGTAGTTCTATCTTAAGGGAGATTGAGAGTAAGTAATATTGATAAATTTTAATAAATATACGCTTATACATTCATCGCAAGTTTGTTTATCATATGAGCTAATAGTCAAGCGCTTAGGCCGATTTCGCAGCTATTCTAGAATTTAAAGTTAACAATGTAATATTTGAACTCATGCCGAAGGTTTAGGTGCCCTGTTCTAGCCCCGCTTAGGGATTCACGCAGGCCAGGAAACGATGCTTTGTTGTGATTCACGCGTACCCAGACATTTTTTTAAAAGGCTTTTGTGCTATCAAGTGCTGCTGTCATCTACTCCGTACAATTGTTTACGTCGCACTAGATACAACGTCTCAATCATCATCATCATCATGATCAACCCATTCTCGGCTCACTACAGAGCACGGATCTCTTCTCAATATGAGAAGGGTTTGGCCATAGCCCATCACGCTGGCCATGTACGAATTGGCAGGCTTCGCACGCCTTTGAGAACATTAAGGAGAACTCTCAGGCGTGCAGGTTTCCTCGATGTTATCCTTCACCGTTGAAGCAAGTGATATTTTAATTGCTTAAAAACACACATAACTCCGAAAAGTTATAGGTTTGTGCCCGGGTTCGAACCCCCGACCTCTGATTATGAGGCTGACGTCTTAACCACTAGGCTATCGCAGCTTCTCAGTCATCATCATCATCATCATCATGATCAACCCATTACAGGTTCACTACAGAGCACGGATCTCCTGTCAATATAAGAAGGGTTTCGCCACAGTCCACCACGCTGGCCATGTGCGAATTGGCAGACTTCACATGCCTTTGAGAACATTATGGAGAACTCTCAGGCGTGCAAGTTTCCTCACGATGTTTTCCTTCACCGTTGTAGCAAGTGATATTTGAATTGCTTAAAAACGTATATATCTCCGAACTCCCGACCTCTGATTATGAGGCTGAGCCACTAGGCTATCACAGCTTCTCAATAATCCATGCTAATTATGTATATGCGAAACCATGTCTATTAGTTTACCACATCTCAAAAAAATGCTTATTAAAAGTAGCTATAATATAGCCTTATTTACGTCGTCGAAATATCCTTAAAATATTCCTTTAAAACATTGAAAGAAATTCCTGGGTCAGATATGAATAAAACATTGTTTTGTGGGTTCAAGAATCATAAAATTCTAGGCTTTAGTTATTAACTTTTGCGAATAAGTATGCTAGCTTGGGAGAACAGCTAGAGTTCATTGCCACATAAAACTTTAGTATTACTTAGAATGAAAGCCTTTATTGTTCAATCAAAAAGCACAATAAAAATATCAGTAAAATAAAACTGAAGGACTGAAGTCTGAATATTTTTGCGTATTAACGACATGAACTCCCATAAAGAATGCTTTTACTGCGGACACTGTGGATTCTGATAACAGATGTGCGCATCGGAAAAAAACTTGTCTTGTGAAACGTCTGCAGTTTCGATAATTTCCATGCAACTCAACTAATTTATTCTGTATTAATCCTCTTGTTCTGTCATACATCCGGAGCAAACGATAGCCAGCACTTCTTTTACTCTACTTTAGTCCACTACGTGATTTTTAACCATGCTTATTAGGGCCGAAGCGGTGATAGCCTAGTGGTTAGGGCGTCAGCCTCCTAATCCGAGGTCGGCGGTTCGAATCCGGTGAAAAAGTTATGTGCATTTTTTTAAACAATTATATTATCATTTGCTTCAATGGCGAAGGAAAACATCGTGAGGAAAACTTATCGCCTGAGAGATCTCCATAATGTTTTCCAAGGTGTGTGAAGTCTGCCAATCCGCACATGGCCAGCGTGGTGGACTATGGCCAAACCCTTCTCATATTGAGAGGAGACCCGTGCTCTGTAGTGAGCCGGTAATGGGTTGATCATGATGATGATGATTTTCATTAGGTGAAAAATTTATTACATTTCTCTTTAGCGAGTATTGCATCAATGTGATTTATCATTTGTTATTTTTAAACAAAAAATATAAATCTTTAGATTGCCATATGTTTATAAATATCAAACGAAGGTCGTTTAAAATGTCGGTCGTGTCTGTGGGAGTGTGACTGATATGAGACACCGACCCTGTCACTGGATATACTCGTAGCTGGACACAGCACTCGGGAGTAACATTTCAGTGTTTTATTCAACAGATTATGTATTTACAGGGGTACCTATTAAGCACCAGTAATTAGCTATGTTTTGCGATAACTAGACTTAAAGTTGTAGTATAATTTATAACTTATTTATCCTCCGTGAGAGATGGGGATGGAATGATGATGATGATATAAACGGGATGTTCTCAGATGTTGTTTTTTGAACTTCACTAAATAGATTGACAAATAGGTTATTAAAACAACCCAATGCTTAATGGCCGTCAAAGAAAGCCGTTTAAAAAACAACTTTTTCATGGAATGTTAGGAATCTAGCAAGCTTTTCTTTTAAACTTTTTTCACAAGTAAAGACCAATAAGTAAAGATAAAAACTTAAAAGATTCTGAAGATACTCTACCAGTCAATATTGGAGCGTGCATAAAACTATTGACAGGCACCAAAAGAAGTACTAGATGTGATACAGGATATAGTGGAAAAACAATTAAGAAACACTCTTTAAATCCTTGTTATTTAATTTAAAATTGTTTATCTTCCCACGCCTCGTAGATAGGACAATAAACAGCTCTATCTTAACATAACGATAATATTTTAAAGCGAATTGTTTGTGATATCAGAAAAACATAACGCTTACCATATGTTAACTGGAAGGTTCGTTACGAAACTTTTGAGGTTTGTTTATAATTCATTGATTATTACCAATCCGTGAAGCGGGTGCGTGCCGGCCATTATCACTAACGGGTAACCCGCATATGAGTGGTCTGACATTTAATGTTTAGGATGCATATTTAGTGATACATGTCGAAAGTTACATGTTAAACATTTGCATTCTTTTTTTATGCAGTACAAGTGACCTCTTAACGGCAATCTCACCTGATGATAAGTGATGATGCAACCTAAGATGGTAGCGGGCTAACCGATTAGGGTATGGTAAAGCCATAAAAGCGACATCGTGCCAGAACGCTAAATCGCTAGTGGTAGAATGGTAACTAGCCATGGCCGAAGTCACCCACCAGACCAGACTAAAACCGGGAATCGAAACCAGGACCTCGCAGCTTTATAATGCGACAGCGCACGCGCTGCGCCATGGAGGTCGTCAAAAAACGTTTAATTTGTTTCAGACAGCAACAGATCTTAAAATATCCCATATACAAGACAGACAAATATCAAAAATACGTTAAGAACAAATTTTATTACAAAACTTCATCATTCTTTTTGAGTTGAGATAAATGTTTCGATTTTCATATCAAGTTAAAGGGGATTCTCAATAAATATTTATATATAGTTTTAGGTTCAATTTAAGGTTTATTTTAAGTTTTTAAGTGTTTATAATACAGTTACATTGTTTTAGTTGTAAATTATAATTGAATGTTTATATATAGAATATATTAACGTAACGGTCCTTCCGTGGTGCTACTTGTGGAGTACATAATAGTCGGGTTCTAGTATTGAATAATATCATAATATCGCTAGCTTTTGTAGGGTACTTAAGTTCATTATCCAATTAATTTTAGAAACGTGGGCGATTTAAACGACGTTAAACTTGCCTACTTACTTACTGGATATTTGGACCATTACTTGGATTTCTGTGGTTGGATTGTGGGCTGTGATTGGCATAACACTTATATATCAATTTTTATCTGACATTGATCTGAACAGCGAGTGGTCTTTTAGTATTTCGACTTCGACGTGCACCGTAAAAGTAAAGAAAAGAAAATAAAAGTGTGTTATTGAAAACAATATACTTAAATAAAAAATATGGTTAGTCAATAAAAAAAGATACAAGTGAGTAGGGTAAAATGGAAGGTCTCTTCAAAATAAAAATCAATAAGAGGTCAAGTGTAAATTGAGACCACAAAAGGTATGGTTCCGTATGAATCTTAAAAGGAAAGTAAACTTGTTGCCGCGATACCAAAAATTAAGAATTATTAAAAGTTTATGGTTGTAAAAAAGTTATTATTTTTGCGTTAAAGCCTATTGTATGTTGGGAAATGACGTGTAAATAGATGGTAAAATAATCTTTATATAGTCAATAACTGGATGAGTAAAATGATTTGATATCCAGATTTGGCTATTACTTTACCTCACATCCCGTTAAACTATCGCTCCAAGTCATAATTACTAACTACTTTTACGTCCCAGAAGAGTCTTAGCTGATGAAAGGATTAAGAAAAAGAAGCGCTGCCAACTATATATGCCATTTAGACTTCCGATACGATGCCGCGGCGTTAAAACCTATTAGGGGTATGGCACTGTCATACCCCTAACAGGTTAGCTCGTTTACCATCTTAGAATGTAACTTTTCAGAGTTATGTGCGTTTTTAAGCATTTAAAATATCACTTGCGTCAACGGTGAAGGAAAACATCGTGAGGACCTGCACGCCTGTGAATTCTCCATAATGTTCTCAAAGGCGTGTGAAGTGTGCCAATCCGCACATGGCCAGCGTGGTGGACTATGGCCAAACCCTTCTCATATTGTGAAGAGACCCGTGCTCTGTAGTGAGCCGAGAATGGGTTGATCATGATGATGAAATTGCAGATTATTTGATAAAGTAATTTTGTAATTAGCTTAATTGTTCAGTAGTTTAATTTAGTTGTATATCTAACGGAACCCTAAAAGGACGAAGGTGACAAAAGGTGGTGACACATATTCAACGCAGGTGAAACAGTGGCAGGTTTAACTCGCATAATAATTGTATAAAAACTAAAAGAATGGGTGTAATCAACGAACACCCAGTTTATTTAATTAAGAGCTTTTAAATATCTTTTGAAACACCCGCACGCTGGTTTAACTCTTAGGACGCAAAGGTTTTATGAACTCCGTTTGTTGATTGTAAGGATTTAACCCGCTAATTGGAAAAGTTGAATACATAAATGGAATTTCTCTATTATGTTTTAAAATTCCTTTGATGTTTTAGGTCACCTTATAATCTCATAATTAAAACTTCTGGATGATATCAAGATTTGTGGTTTTCACTTAGTTTCTTTACCTAAGGCAGACAGAAATACGTATTTTTATTTTTATTTTTTATTTTTATACACTACAAGTCCCTTGCCGGCTATCTCGCCTGGTGAGGATGCAGTCGAAAATAGTAGCGGGCTAACCAGTTAGGGTTAAAGTGAACCCCCACTCTTAATTGGTTTCTAAGTGATATCGTGTCGGTTCGCTAAATCGCTTGGCAACACGCGTGCGCTATCGCATTATAAAGATGGAGGTCCTGGGTTCGATTCCCGGCTCGCTCTGGTCTGGTGGGAGGCTTCCACTGTGGCTAGTTACCACCCTACCGACAAAGACGTGTCGCTAAGCGATTTAGCGTTCCGGCACGATGACGCGTAGAAACCAATGAGGAGTATGTGTTTAACATACCCCTAACAGGTTAGCCCGCTACCATCCTAGACTGCATCATCACGTACCACCAGGTGAGATAGCCATCAAGGGCTAACTTCTAGTGTATTAAAAACAAAAAAAAAGAAAAATCGGTAATTAATTATAAAATTTTGATGCTCGCTGCCTAAATCAATTCTAATCTAATAAATCAAACGCCCATTTTTCTCTTCTGTTATTATTTAAATTTCTACTAACAGTAATAGATTATATTCAAAGGGGTTGGTATTGTTTACATAAGTGGTGTTATAATTCAAGTTTTAATTTGAAGGTTCAAGTTTAGGTAAATCGATAAGATCATAACATATTTTAAAGTGACCGTTAATAGAAAATGATTAGGCAGGTGACCGCCACAAAAAATAATCACTTCAAAACGCCGTAAAACGATCAGCTTTATTATATTGTCCTTGGCTTAATTAATGTAAATCATGCATCAAATAGGCTTTTATATATTTTTTTGACCACCAACGGTTATTTTAATTAATATCGTTTTGATTATCATTGACAGTTTTATTGAACTGAGACAAGGATTCTAGTAACTATGTTTAAAAAAAAAAAACTACGTTACGTTTTTTTTTGTTCTTCTACGTTTCTTTTATTCTTAAGCTGATATTGGTATGGCCAGCGTGGTGGACTATGGCCAAACCCTTCTCATATTGAGAGGAGACCCGTGCTCTGTAGTGAGCCGGTAATGGGTTGATCATGATGATGATGATTGGTATTAGACCATAGACAAAAAATTATTAGAAATTGGAAAAGTCATTTAGCTCGACTGATTCAGATCTTTGGTGTGGTTTAAACTATTATTGATATCGCTGGGCATATGTTTAAGACGTGTCGCCAAGCGTTTTAGCGTTCCGGCACGATGTCCTGTAGAGACCAGTTAGGAGTATGGGTTTACCATACCCCTAACTGGTTGGCCCGTTACTATCTCAGAGACCGCATCATCACTTACCAGGTGAGATGCCGTCAAGGGCTAACTAGTGGTGTATAAAAAAAAATGCAGTTCTGACAAAAGGGTGAGATTTAGAGCTCAAACCCAAAACGCTCCTTAAATTGGGACTGGTGGGAGCGACGTCCTACCATGTTTTTCGAGTCAGTATCAGTTTCCAAAATTCAGTCCAGGGAATATCTTGACTGACATCCGACCCGGATGATACGATCGATTTCGGGTCGGACCAAAAATGTTCCTAATGAATGCCGGGGGAATCGATTGCAGGATCTCGTTACCCGTACATAAATTATTAGAAAAAGATTCTATACGTATTCGTACGTATGTATATATATATCTTCTATATATATAAAAGCGAAATACCACTGACTGACTGACTGATGATCACGATATCTCAGGAACTATAAAACATACGATCCTTAAATTTGGAAGGTAGATTCCTTTTATGAAGTAGAGGTCAGCTAAGAAACGGTTTTGAGAAAATCTACCCCTAAGGGGTAGAAATGGGGGTTGGAAGTTTGTAAGAAAGTCCTATATTTTTGAAGTTAGAGACATGAAAATTGGCAACAAATTTTTTATTATAAATGATAAAGATCTGTATAACCAATGTTACGAAAATCTACCCCAAAGAGGGTGAAATGGGGGTGGGGCGTTTTCATGTGGATTCTATGTTTTCGAAGTTAGGGACATGAAAATGGGCATTTAGGTAATTTGTTTTAAATAATAAAAACCTGTACACGCAATATTACAAAAATCCACCCCTAAGGGGTAGAAATGGGGGTTGGAAGTTTGTATGAAAGTCCTATATTTTTGAAGTTAGAGACATGAAAGTTAGCAACTAAGTTGTTAATTATAAATAATAAAGATACGTTTAATCAATGTTACGAAAATCTACCCCAAAGAGGGTAAAATGAGGGTTGGAAGTTTATATGAGGATTCTAAATTTTCGAAGTTAGGGACATGAAAATTGCCATTTAGGTAATTTTTTTTAAATTATAAAAACCTTTTTACACAATATTTCAAAAATCCACCCCTAAGGGGTTGAAATGGAGGTTGGTAGTTTGTTTATTACATGAAAGTTGGCAACTAAGTTGTTAATTATAAATAATAAAGATCTGTACGATCAATGTTGCGAAAATCCACCCGAAAGGGGTTAAATGGGGGTTGGAAGTTTTCATCAGGATTCCAAGTTTTCGAGGTTATAGATATGAAAATTGGCATTTAGGTTATTTGATTTTAATAATAAAAACCTGTATATACGTAATATTACAAAAATCCATCCCAAAAGGGGTGAGAGGGGTGAGGGTTTGGAAGATTACATGTAAGTTCTGAGTTTTTGGAATTAGAGAAATGAAAATCGGCAATTAGAGCATTTGAGTTTGTATGTTGGTTTGTCGTTCAATCACGTCGCAACAGAGCAAGACATACGAGAGTTCCCGTTGGAATTTTTACAACTCATTTTGACTGAATTTTAAAAACTTATCTACGCGGGCGAAGTCGCGGGCGCCAGCTAGTATATATATATATATATATATATATATATATATATATATATATATATATATATATACTTCTCTGAGATTTACAATAATTATTACTTTAATGTCAATTATTATTTGCATTTCGTGGAAATTCTGCGTACCTAAGTGTTAACATTTATATATTCCTTGCTTTTTCTGCCTGTGGACCCGTAGCATTTTGCTCGTCTGACTAGGGTAGTCATTGTGCCACTTACCAGTGACTGCAAATCCAAAGCGTGTATTGTTTTACACACTACAAGTTAGGCCTTGATAGCTATCTCCCTATACCACCACCACCTGGTGGTAAACGATGATGCTGTCTAGGATGGTAGCGGGCTAACCTGTTAGGAGTATGGTAAACCCACGCTCCTATTGGTTTCTACGCGACTTCGTTGCGGAACGCTAAATCACTTGGCGACACGTCTTTGTCGGTAGGGTGGTAACTAGCCACAGTCGAAGCCTCCCACCAGAATAGACTCGAGCCGGGAATCGAACCCAGGACCCCTATCTTTATCGAAACCTCCCACCACACCAAAGTAAAAAATTCTGCGTATCTAAGTGTTAACATTTAACTAAAAAAGCAAGGAATATATAAATATATATTCCTTGCTTTTTTAGTCTGTAGGCCCGTGGCATTTTGCTCCCCTGACTACCTTATTGTGCCAATTACAAGTGACTGCAAATCCAAAGCGTGTACCTTCTGCGATTTATTGTTATTGAGATTCATTCAAATTTGTTATCCCATAAAAGAAATCTCATCCATATCATAATTTAAAGTAAACAATCATGTTGCTATACACGGAACATCTGCCATGCAATTACGTGTAATCTGGACAATGCACGCCCCTTTACGACACGGAAATTACACTTAGCCCAAAAACAAACATGCCTTGATTGAGTTGCTCCAAAACCGGTTTTTGGAACTATGCAGTGCTCAAGGGGAGGCGAATTTAATTCGGAACACCATTCCAGGTCACCCAAAGCAGAGGGGATCATTGAATGGTCAGTTAATTGACGCAATAAATCAAAGACTCGCGCCATTATTGCTGTAGGACTTTTGTCCACTGGACAACAGATGGGGTTACTGTCGCGCCTTTTTTTGGGTTCAGTAAGTCAAAAACTTTAACAGTTCGTATGGTTAACTAACTATAATATGTTATTTATTTATTGTATTTATATTCTTAGTATAGGTACGTACAAAAGCCAAAACGTAAACTAATTACGAATTTACGAAGAAACACAGATATCTTGTTATAAATTGTGGGTATAATAATTTAAGTTACATGTACTATATATATCTAGATCAGGGTAAGGCCAGATGCTTCCCTATATTACACATTTTTATAACAGCGCTATAATTTCGTGACCCAAGTATCTTCTCGTATCTGCCTGGATTACAAGATATCACGTTTTTGAGCAAGCTCATATTATTTCGGTGCCTCTATAAAAAATACTTCGAATTATTTCTGATTATTTTTAATATGTATGCATTGCTAGAAGTGCATTGACGTCCTAACTGGCTTCAAGGCGAAGCCTGAAATAAGGTATAGAATATAAAACATTATCTAAACACTGCGAAAAACTAATAGGATAGGGGTACACCTACTTACTTACTTTTTTTTTACTTGTCTTAATATGTAAACAATCTCTCATTACTTATAGAGTAAAGTATGTTTTGATAATATATTTAAAAACATTAGAATCACTATTTATTTAATTTTTTTTTTTAATTATGTATTTGTAAAAAAAGTTTGCAATTATTTTAAACAAAAAAATGTAAAATAAAGTCTAAAAATGATGTACCTACATAAATTGTAACGTTTACCTAAACTTTAAATCGCTACATACTCGATTACAGTACCTACTAATCTACCTACGGAACCCTTTCTCATATTTGCATGACACACGCGCATATTAAAGTTATTTATTTTTAATATTTTCTACAAACAGTAGTCAGTACCGGTCCCTAAAAGTTATGCCCCGCTGTCAACGTTTATAATACGGCTTTTCATAACTCTGATACTGGTCTCGTGCCAGCAAATAGCGATAATTAGGGCGACTTCAATTCAATATTGTATCGGATATTAGGAATTGCGATTGTAAATTAAAGGCCAACCAACAACCAACATTAGATTTATAGGTAAGCTAGTTGTTGTCCGCAAACTTAGTGATTGATTAAATTTTTTTTTTAATTTCACGCCTGCCTTTTATTTTCCCGGACTAAAAAGCTGTATGTCTTAAAGATACAAGTTATCTCACAACTGGAAATTTCGATTTACGATCGGTTGTTCTTTCTTATAAGCGGTGTAGATCAAATTATTAAAGTAGGTACCTACCGATATTGTTTGTAAAAGCATTCCCAAGTTTCGTGTAAATTATTTATATATATATGTCCTCCGACAAGGATTAATAATTCCAAATAGAACCGTGGCTGGTCCATTATTCGGTATTAATTAATAAGTAGGTAGGTATATTCTTAAATTCTCTCGGGTAAACAATTATATACGCTTTATGAAGTTGATATAATATTGATTTTGATTTTGAAATATTAAAGTACCTACTGTTAATGCCACCTAGCGGATAACCATTGTACTACGACAGTAAGGACGGATTCAACATATTTTCAACGCCATCTACTGGCAGTGATGAAAACTACGCCAGGTTGTTTACCTAGTTCTCTTTTTCACCACAGGCGGCAGCACGTTTCGGCGCCATGGAGCAGCTCCACGACGACAGGCAGCGCTCGAGCTCAGCACGAACTTTTCGAGCTGCTTGAACGGGTGCAATGTTCCAGGCTCGACGATCAGAGGGCAGTACTGCCACCATATTTTTCCCAGGTAAAACTTTATGTTTTCATTTAATGAAATGGATGTGAACTCTTTAAATATACCTAGTAAATTAAATTAATTCTTCGGCGACATTAGATTCGACCACATTCAACACTCACGATAATGATTCTTACTTAATTTTATTATGAAGAAAGTACTTCTACACCTAGCCTAGTGGTTAGGACCCGGGCACACACCTATAACTTTCGGAGTTAGGTATGTGCGGTTTAAAGCAATTAAAATATCACTTTAACGGTGAAAGAAAACATCGTGAGGAATGCATGCTTGAGAGTTCTCCATAATGTTCTCAAAGGCGTGTGAAATCTGCCAAACCGCATATGGCCAGCATGGTGGACTATGGCCAAACCATTCTCATAAATTCAAATTCAAATTCAAAATAATCTTTATTCAAATAGTCCTTAAAAAGGCACTTTTGACGGGTCAATAATTTACATAGTAGTTATTTCATGGTTATAACTATATTCGTAAACTTAAAACTAAAGCTACGAGGGTTCCAAACGCGCCCCGGTCTAAGAAGAAGCACACAACAAACTTAGCCGGGGTTTTTGTTTCGTTATCGTTATCGAATTATAATTCGTATTGAATGGATATATTATAATATGGTGTTCTGTGGTGGGCCGAGAATGGGTTGATCATGATGATGATGACTTCTACACTTGACTAAATTACCTAATAATATTATGTTGTGTACTTTTGTAGTAGTAGCTAGGTACTTCAAATGTATATAGAAGGTGTAAATTCTATTTAGTTAGAAATGTTGTGTAGGAACAGTACTACCGAATTAGCACTAAAATCAGCTGAAGTGTTCTATAAACATTAAAGCTTACTGCAGATTACCAACTAAGCTGCAATGGTGAATTTGAATTCAAAATGTAAAATCGCCGCCTACGACTTAGCGCGGCTGAATAGTGTTATCTGCATTGGTTAACCAAGTATTTAAAGTACCTAACGTAAAATAACGTTATATCCTATATTATAAATGAGAAAGTGTGGATGTTTGTTACATAATCACGCAAAAACAGCTGAACGGATTTGGATGAAATTTGGCATAAATGTAGCCTTAGACATGGAAAAGAACATAGGCTACCTTTTATCCCGATTCCTTAGGAAGTTCCCGAGGGAAAATTGAAAATTGTGTTACGAGCAGACAGCTTTGAAATTTGGTATGCATGTTATGGAAAAGGACATGAATTTCTATACCGATCTCTAAAATATTTAAAATTGTTAACGAACGAAGCTTGAGACCCAATTCTGAAGTTCACTAGCTAGTATTGTATATGTATGTCAGTTATGGAATTTGTCCTGTTTTCCTACATTGGAACAGCTATAAACTTCAACTTTGGCAAAATTACTTAACTCGATTGATTTCCGTTAATGCAAATCATAAGTCTGGGCTTTTTATGATTTGCATTAACGGAAACTAAAAACTTTAACCGCATTGCATCAAATATCCTGTTCTAAAAATGTCTCCTCTCAAAGGGTGACTGATTTATAGCTTTGACTGTAACAAATCATTAAATCTTAATGGTTATCAACCCATTATTCCAGCATTATGAATTAGAACCCTCTGAGTTAGTAGGAATTTATTTTTAAATCAAATCAAATCGTTTATTTGCTGATTGTAGGTACATTGGTTGGTACAATTTGTGTACGTGTTAGGGTATGCATTTCTTTTATATTTTTATTTACGAAAATCATATTACGATATTACGGATTATATAAACGATAAAAAAGCTTGGGTGTGAATTGCTCTATCTCCATAGGTACTAAAATTTATTATTCATTATGTGAGATGGTGCTAACGAAAAAAAAACCCCGGCTAAGTTTGTTGTGGGCTCCTTCTAGACCGGGGCGCGTTTGGAACCCTCATAGCGTTAGTTTTAAGTTTACGAATATAGTTATCACCATGAAATAACTACTATGTAAATTATGACGCGTCAAAAGTGCCTTTTAAAGGACTATTTGAATAAAGATTATTTTGAATTTGAATTTGAATTTTATGCATGTATATGGCCGGGACCGAGTGCCACATACTTTCTTATAAGTATCAATGAAGTAAAGGCGAACAATCGGTCCATGAATTTTCCGCTTCTGTTCAATGACCGTTAGAGTTCAACAGACGGTGGTAGGCTCCATTATTCGCTGGTTCCTCGCCACTTAAATATAATCGTCGGAAATGGTAGTGGGTAAGTATAAAGATGGGAACCGTCCGTGGGGTGTCAAGCGGAGCATGTCGAAATTATCTTGTCACGAACATGCCCTGGGGAACTGTTACCTGTTGTGCTTAGAATATGCCTTTACTTGACCGCTGCTAATACGTTCAAGTATGATTAACTGGCGGTTTCACGCTACTTCGTCCACTTACTACTTCTGACAAGCAGATTTTTCCTATACAACTTTACTCGTATATCTTGTATCAAGCAACCAAGCGCGTTGCCTCACCCGCCTGCACTATTACTTCATATTAATATAGTTAGATAAGCTAACAAAACCACCCAAAACAAATGTTTTTTTTTATAATGGAACCCTTCTTTTTCCAATTGTATTTCAATTTTGATTGTTTTTTGTTGTCAGCTTCATCAGATACACATGATGACAGATAGACGGACAACATTGACAGTAAGAGCCCCATTGGTGCTAAAAAAATTACATATTTTCTTAGCACCAATAAAAATGATATATATTTTTTTACGTACCCTAAAAAATGACATATATTTTTTTTATACTTGTATTGTTTTGTATGTATGTATAAAATATTACACTATTCATATTTTTAGTTGTTTATATATTTAACCTTTTATTTTTCTATTTATAATTGTACACCCCAATCTCGCCTTACTTTAGGTATATTGTGCTAGGTTGCCTGGTAGAGATCGCTCATTAGCGATAAGACCGCCTATTGCACCTATTTTTTTCTGTGTGTGTGTTTTTTCTTTTTTCCTTTTGTATGGTGTGCAATAAAATATAATTTCATTTCATTTAATATATATATATATATTTTAATACTCTGATTTTATACTCCTTGCTATAGAATAAACATGAGAGATCGCCTATGGCTACGAAATGTAATATAGAGAAAAGACGTGATCCCATGGACAGTTCTTGGTAGAATTTGTAAATTGTGTTCTCCTGCTCAATAGGTCTCGTTTTGGAATACTATGCTTGTAAAAATATTTACTGGATAAACAACGTAAACGCATTAGCGATGTATAGATAGGTACCTGGTAGTTTTAATACTGACAGGTAGTAAATTACTGAAACCAAAAACCTGTAATTGTTGTGTTGTATACATTACTGAACAATATAATTTCCGTAACATTAACTAAATAATTAAGAACCTTTTAAACTCTTCATATAAGAAATCGTATAATATCAACATCAAGTTTATTTAAATATTTATCGTTATGGTAATGGCCGAAGGTACTTATAGATGCAGGATCTCTGGGCTCTCATTATATAGTCTTACCTACTAAAGATTTAATTACAGGCATTTAAAATTCACCCCTCTATACCATCATGGATGGTTCATTACAATTAATAAATAATATGAGTAGTTGTTCCAAGGATTTTAGTGTTTTTCCGGTAATATTTTTTTGGGTACATTAACTCGTATGATACGGGTATAAAGGTATATTTATATACGGGTGGCAGGGTATGTTTTCCCCAAAATTTTTCTTTGTCCAGATGTCACATTATACCCTCCTTAGCACTTCAAAGCACATTGCAGTTTAACCATAATTATAACCTGTTAATGTGATTCTAATTAAACGCCATGCGTTTAAGGAAAGATACACTTCATCATGATCAACCCATTGCCGACTCACTATAGAGCACGGGTCTCTCTCGATATGAGAAGGGTTTGGCCATATACCACCACACTGGCCATCTGCGGATTGGCAGATTTCACACGCCTTTGAGAACATTATGGAGAACTCTCAGGTTTCCTTACGATGTTTTCCCTTCACCGTTAAAACAAGTGATATTTTAATTGCTACACATACATTCGAAAAGTTAGATGTGCGTGCCCTGGATCGAACCCCCGACCTCTAATTAGGAGGCGGACGTCCTAACCATTAGTATATCACAGCTTCTACTTGTTTTTTTTTCTCGTTATATGGCTTTACACAGATTAGCCAATGTCAAGTTTATAGCAATTTAGAAGTTAGGGAGAAATGGCGGAAAACTTCGCACTCTGCGGACGCGGCTCCCTCAAACCTTTCCCAAATTAATACCTGTTAACCATTCAGACTAGCCACTACACAAACAACACCAAAACTGTCCACGACACAACCAACACCAGTCCTTTTCAAAATTAGCCAACAAATATTAATTCTAGAAAAGCGTGAAAAAAACGCACCCGCCATATACGAAGTCTCCCGCCTTTCTCACTTGTTTATTTCAGCGCTGACTCTATCAGCCACAGTCTGAACACTTTACCTGCGATATTTTTATAAAACTAAATTTATTACGTTAAATGTAAGCAAATATTCACGTGATGTGGATATTATTTAGATGTGTGTAATAAATTTTAATGAACATAAAATGAGATCAAAGTCAGTATATCTGGCGAACTACCGTTTCCCCCCTCATTTCTAATAAACCCGTCATCAAGAGTTACCATTTTGTTATTATAGAATTATTTTAGATCATATTTCTCCGAAATAGAAGAGGGAACAAAAGCGGTAAATGCAAGCTTCCGTTCCGAATATTTTTGAATCGAAAGATTTGTAAACAACTGAACATTGCCGTGGGGGGTTATTTTTATAATTTGAGCATCTTAAGCCTTGAGCTTGGTTTATATGAAGAATTTAAGTGCGATTTGGACTCAAATACGAAGGGTTTCATATCACGTAATTTTATAATAATAAAACAATACAATATAAAAATAGAATTATTCAATAAAGCAGACCATTGTTATTGTGATTGGTTGTTATAGCGGACAAATGTAATCATTTTTGGCTCTCTATATATAAAGTCTCTCGAGATATTTAAGCCTCCCACCAGACCAGACTCGAGCGGGGCATCGAACCTAGGACCTCCAACTTTATAATGCGGCAAAGCGTACGTTGCGCCACTGAGGTCGTCAAAATGTTATTTTTCACTTACTCTTTGTAATTATTGCAGTTCCACCATCTTTATCATCGAGAGATAGCAATCATGCGCAAAACCTGTCAAAGAAGTAACGGTGATTGCCCACCTAGTTATTAATAGGCGTGCAAAAAATCTCTATTGACCAAAATGTTATCTCAGCTGGTACTGTTATCGATATCACCGTTAGCCGCCATTGGCGAAAGAGTCATTTTTTAATTTACTTTTGTGCTTTGCAACCTATTGATAAGTGATAGCCTAGTGGTTAGGGCGTCAGCCTCCTAATCAGAGGTCGGCGGTTCGAATCCGGGCACGCACCCCTAACTTTTCGGAGTTATGTGCGTTTTTAAACAATTAAAATATCACTTGCTTCAACGGTGAAGAAAAACATCGTGAGGAAACCTGCATGTCTGAGAGTTCTCCATATTGTGCTCAAAGGCGTGTGAAGTCTGCCATTCGTGGTGGACTATGGCCAAACCCTTCTCATATTGAGAGGAGACCCGTGCTCTGTAGTGAGCCGGTAATGGGTTGATCATGATGATGATGTGCTTTGCAACGAAACGTAAATTTATTTTAACATTGATTAGTTTTAAATAAACCATCATACAAAAACTAAAAATCTTAAAAATATAATTTAATAACTAAAATATATTATTAAAAGGAGTCCCTTTAGGCAAGATTCCGAAGATACTGGCAGCGTTCCCCCTTTGAATAGCTAGACTAATTCTTTGTCCGAGGTCGCTGGATAAATAAATAATTTAAATAAATACCATAAAATTAATTAGTTACGCGCTGACCACATATTTTTTCTCACATAGGCTAACTTCCGGTGGCCTAAAAACCTGAATTGCTGACTTGCTGGTAGTTCTTAAAGTAGTCTGGCTCAGATTTACTTTTTTTATAATTGTAACATAGGCTGACATCTATAGAGTGTATTTTGATTTCGCTCAGCCAGATTTAATGTTAAAACGAGACCACTTATATCAGGCTCATAGCGTTGTTTCGTTTTAACTGTTAAGTCAGAGTTACCTACCGTTTCTTTTTCATCCACTACAAGTTAGCCCTTGACGGCAATCTCACCTGATTGTAAGTGATGATGCAGTCTAAGATGGTAGCGGCTAACCTGTTAGGGGTATAGTAAACCCATACTCCTAATTGGTTTCTACGCGACATTGTGCCGGAACGCTAAATCCCATGGCGACACGTCTTTGTCGGTAGGGTGGTAACTAGCCACGGCCGAAGACACAAATGTGTCAACCATCCAACTTAGGTAAAAAATATTCTTATAATTTGTGTTTGACGTTTATAACATGTAATTTTTGGAACGTTGGAGGTAGTTCAATAATAATATATAACTAAAATATATACGTGAAATAAATATACAAATAAATATATGTCCTTACGTTAATATATATTGTCTTAGGAAACTTGACAGAAAATGTTGTCGCTCGCGGACTTTGAATACCGCCAATGATTGCGAGCGCCGAAGATGAGAGCGTATAGATACATTTTCAAAAACCTTTTTTTTTATACACTACAAGTTAGCCCAGTGGTTTGAGCTGTGCATTGGTATTTCTGTCTGTCATCTTTTTATATGAAAAGGTACAGTCGCAAGGCATAAAAGTAAAAGTCAAGATGCACCCAATGATCCGAGATGACCTCGCACATTAATAATTGTCATTCCCTTTTACTTTTATAGAGTAAAATAAAAAAAATATGCAGTGAATATCATCAGTGATGCGGCGTACCTTGGACCTTTTATTTAGTTTGTACTTTTAGTTCTTCGTAGTGTTTATTTTTTACGCAAGTGTGTGCTATGCATTTTACGGACGTGTTCAGTTGTTTCTTTAAAATGAAGTTGCATCAAGTAAGTTCGTTATTTTTTTTAATATATTTACATCGGGTGAAACGAAACGAATGAAACGGGTCGAGGCCGTTGTTCACCATGTTAGCTAATTATGGAGAACTCTCAGGCATGTAAGTTTTCTCAGGATGGTTTTCGTCGCCATTAAAGAAAATGATAATAATTTTAAAATTACTTAAATTGATACGCTCACAACATAGATAAATAAGAGGTGTGAAGATCGAACTTCAATATTTTGCCCTAGTAGTAACCATTTTGCTTTTAAATTGATTTATAAATGCGAAAGTATGTTTGTTGGTATGTCTTAAGCTTAATTTTTCGCATCCAGATAGTTTATGGGCCGGAGAGTGACAAAAGCAACTTTTTTTGTGTTAAGTGAATTATTTGACTTTATTAATATGATATAATACTCGTATATTAAGCTGCAAATAAAAGAGCCGAACGGTTACAATAAGTAGATACAAAGATACAAGTTAGTAATTTTCACAACGTTCGATAAAAACCACTAGAGTTATTTTTTCGTCATGCCAATTTACTTTTGCCTATGTTTTGTTTAGAATTGCACTTTTGTCACAATGTTTTCTGTCAAAGACCTCGGTTTTTAAGCTTGCCTATTTAATTTAGCTACCACTATGTTCTTTAACCGAATTGTACGACTGTCTCTATTTACAGCAATGAAGTGAATATATAATATAGTATAGCATCAGGAATTATTGTGACTTTCTGACTAAGAAAGACTTTCTTAAAAATCGTAAAGTCTCCTCTAACTTTTCTTCGTAAATTAAAAACTTCTTTCAGTTCTTTTTTTTGGCAGAGTTTTGTTTAAATCATAAGACCCTTATTCTAACTTCGACATAGGAACATTACTATGTTCAAATATGTGTTTTTTTTTTACGTTTACGCATCCCCTCCGAAATCGGCGCAGGCAGGCAGAACTGAACCGCTTCCGGCGGGGTATGTGGGACTAAGACTAGAGACCAAAATACACACTTGCCGTGTATTCGCAAACGCGGGTAGGAGTATAGTCACTTGCCGTGGCCGTAAGCGTGCGTATGTATTTTTTTTATCTACAAGTTAGGCCTTGACGGCAATCTCACCTGATGCTAAGTGATGATGCAGTCTAAGATGGTAGCGGGCTAATCTGTTATGGTATGGTAAACCCATACTCCTAATTTGTTTCTACGCGACATCGTGCCTGAACGCTAAATCGCTTGGTGGCACGTCTTTGTCAGTAGGGTGGTAACTAGCCACGGCCGAAGCCTCCAGGATTACAAGTTTATAATGCGACAGCACGCGCGCTGCGCCACGGAGATCGTACCCTACATCGATTATCTGAATGCGTGTTTCATTCACAAAATAGTCATTACACAACTAAAACCCAGCGATGCTCCTTCGCGTCGCCTGATGCCTGGGTCACGGGAACGCCCGCGCACTCGTCCGTAACAATGTCGAAATTTACATAGGTCCATTTCTTTGTTCGTAACTCCATTACCTTATAAATAATACCTTTTTATGGCAACTTTTTTATACAAACGTTTATTCTATGCATAAAGAAATACCGAAATATAATTTTAGTTATGCAAAACTATAAAACATTAAACAGTTTTATAGTTTTGCATAACTAAAAACAAAAAACTATCGAAAAAACTGTAACCTTAACACGATATTGCGTGAAAAACAAAAATATTAATTTCACCTATTTTCTCTGCTTAATTTTTTCTATTAGTAGCCCTAGACTAAAATGACGTAAGTATTAGTGATTATGCAGTCTAAGATGGTAGAGGACTAAACTTTTAGGGGCATTCTTAACATGTGTTCTTAACATTAATGTTTTTCTTTTCAGCCTGTCAATTTTATTTATTCGCGATGTTATTATGGCACCAGCATTATTATCACTGTTGCTTTTACTACAATACATTTAATAATAGATATGATATACAATAGATAGACGTTTCATTTTTGACCTGCTGTCATAGCCGTATAATACGTGAGTCAGCAAGCTGTCATTTGCGGCTATCGATTGACCTTCACATACATATTCTTGGTAACAATATACACTATCAATTGTATTAAATCAGTTAATATTGGGACATTGGAAATCTGGTTTACAAACACATGGCTATATATCTAAGCCTAGATCGGAATAGAATAAATAATATACAAAGCAAGCTGTTTTTGAGTCATCATCATCATCATCATGTACAACCCATTACCGGCTCACTACAGAGCACGGGTCTCCTCTCAATATGAGAAGGGTTTGGCCATAGTCCACCACGCTGGCCATGTGCGGATTGGCAGACTTCACACGCCTTTGAGAACATTGTGGAGAAATCTCAGGTTTCCTTAAGATGTTTTCCTTCACCGTTGAAGCAAGTGGTATTTTAATTGTTTAAAAACGCACATAACTCCGAAAAGTTAGAGGTGCGTGCCCGGATTCGAACCGCCGACCTCTGATTAGGAGGCTGACGCCATAACCACTAGGCTATCACCGTTTCGTAATGGAAATTTATATCTCTTCATGAAAGAAATTACTGTAAGTGAGAATGAAGTGGCGTAAGTTTTGGCGAACCAAGGCTGGTCCGCATGCGCCTGTTTATAGAATATGCTCAATTCTGAATGATCTCAGGAACATCTGCGACATCTCCTGCAGTTCTGTGGCCTCCTTTAAAAACCAACTAAGACTGTCTAAAACTGTATTATAGGTATTAATCGAATTATTTAGATGTAAGGTTAATTTTGAGAATGCACGCTGTGATCATTTCTAGAAAGTCACTGTTTGTTCTTCTGTTTTTATTTTTTGTTGTTTTATTTTGATTGTGCCTAGTTTAATGATTCAATAAAATAAAAATAAAGTGTATGGCTTATTTACGTGTTATATTTATAACAAAATTTAACCCACCCATTGCCAATATGTCAAGAATATAGTGTATTTTTTTATTCTAGTTTTATAGTCTAATCGAAACTTACTTGAAAATTTTGTAGAGCGGATTTTATTTCATGCCATCTATTAGCGAGTTGTAAATCGGCATGCATTGCAATACCACGTCAAAAAACATTTCAATAAAGTTTTTTGGGTCAGGAACCCTTGCGGGCATCCTACAAACGTTCCTTTACAACCTGAATAATGGTTGCAGAACGCATACAGTTATTGATTTTTATTTATATAGAATAGCTGAGTATTGTAACAAACCTTCATTAGTAGGTATAAAGAATACGGTAAGAATAAATAGTTTTTGGATCTACTACAAAAGCGATCATAAAATAAGTCAATAGATATCTTGGCATGACCAGTACACTGCATTGAGATACTGCAAACGATTTCATTGTGGATTCTCTGGATTACATATCCAATTGACCGAATATTTTGGCAAAGCCAACTCCGGCTAACTAGCTAACGAATGCGACTTTGTAGTAAACTGGACACTTAATATTAGGTATACTATATTATGGCTAGCGTTCATATTGTCTTCTTCTTATTCGTCGTTACACTATTGACAAAGTGGTCGTGGTCATCATGAAGCAATAATATCTTTGAGGATTTTTTTCTATATTGTATTTTATTCGCTTTTTTTAGTGTCTTATGTCATTCCTCAATATCCAATATATCGTCTTATCAAATTTTATAGACATGTGTTCAGTAGACCAACATAGTTACTTTCGAAGTTATAATTTTAGTATGGATTTATAAAATCTTGAGTTGATGTTTATTACTTCATCATTAACAATGGAACGGAGATATACGAAAATGAGACACTGTACAACTCCTTGATACTGTGAGATGATGACAACTACAGTAAAATCTGTCACGTTTTTGAAAAAAAAAGTTTACATCACTATTTTGTCAAGTCGAAAGAATTACCTATGTTTGTTATAAGTTGAAAAACAAAATTTCACCTTCAGGTTTTTTCTTAACAATGCTTGTGGAAATTGGTACTAAAGGTAGCCGTAAATTTATATTTTTAATTTGATACACTCAAATATGTATATAGAAAAAGTTATTTTGTATTAATTTACTATTACACGCGTCTTACAATTTTGTTTGGTATAGTGAGAGATACAGTGTGAGTGCCAACCAGAAAATTTTGGCAACCGCGCGACTACGCTGGTCAAATAAGTTAAATCGTTAACCCTTAATTTGACAAGATGTTTTTTCAAATATTTTTTCATTTCTGTTGTTTTCCCATGTTTGTATATACATTAGGACCCCAGAAAAATTAATAAAAAAAATATATCATTTTCCATTTTTGAGAAAATCGATGTCCGCTGTGGCGGACACTGGCAATTATGTAACATAGTAGTTATAAATATACATGTCCGGTGTAGCGGCCAATACTAAATGTGCCGTAAATAAAAAAATTGAAGTATTTTGAGGACAAACGTATTTAAAAAATAATTGTTATGAAATTACACATTTATTTTGTATGAAAATTGAGGAAACAGTTTCTGGCATTTTTGCCAGTTACAAAACAAAGTCTGACATTGCATTTTATACAAAAAACAACTGTTTTTTCCTGGCAATATCTGCAATATCAACATATAATATATCGTCCTTCATCCATAATTGACGGGAAATGACCTACATCATCATATTTTACAGGGCTTGAAGGTCTTGCTGCGTAAGGTTTGTTTTTGAGTGTTCTCTTTTGATTCTTTTGGCACTTCGATTGGCCAAAAGTAGGTTTTCGTATACCTGATGTCGAAATACCTTTAGGGAAATTTTACTTCCAGACCCACGCTGGTCTCGATAAACAAGCCAAGCATTATTCAGGCAAATATCAATATTTGTAACTATATCCTTTGAGAAAAACATTTGAAAAAAAGTCATAGGCGATGCATTTGCTTCACGTAATTCAATGTAATTTTCTTGGTCTGTCAGATTTTCCTGTATTACTACTCTGTGACGGAATGATGCTCTTTTCCAATTGTTAGTCAATTGAAACCTTTTCATCTTCTTCGCTTTTTTAGCAGGTGATAAATTTGTCTTTTTAGATCTCGATTTTCGAGATTTACGTGTATTCGTTTTTCGTGAGACAATTTTTTGTTGTAAATGGAATTGTTGGTGTGGCTGGAGTAGTTGGGAATGATGCAATGGCTGAAAGTGTTGATGGCATGTTCTCATAGTTATCTACGTCAATTTCTTGCAAGATTGGGGTAAATGGAATAGAATTTACAGAAGAGTTCAAATTTAGGTCTGGTTCATCGGTAACATCATGACTTACGCGAGCATTCTGCTCATCTTCTGAATCTAATCCATAAATAGAAATATTAAGATCCGCAATGGATCCCAAAGACGGCGCGGAAGAAGAAGAATAGTGTGTCAAATTATGGTCCAGTTTACATTCCGGATCAGTCTGGTCACTTGTGTCAGATGGAGCATGCAGTTTTGGTATCAATGCTAATATTCTTTTACCACGAGAATGCTGATAACAAGCGCAAAAAAAAAGAGTAAGCAAAATCCACAACCAAAAGTTAAAAAGCGTTGAATAAGAACAAATAATAATGTAAATTTAAAATATTCGTAAGCATCCCAATACATGTTTAGCCCGCAATACCTTTGGCAATGTTCGTTGTGGCGGACAAATCATGCAAACACTAACTGTTTATGAAATTGATTTTGTTCGCTGTGACGGACAAAAATTGTGTTTCGTAAAAAAAGTCACCAAAACCATACAAAATTACAAGATCTATGAATGATTCAATAAATTACAATATATAAAAGTTATTTCGGAAAACAAACGTCCACTTTTATTAGCAAAACCTTTATAAAAAATTATAAATATCTTGAGAAAAACGGATGGCTTGTGTTTCGTCGACATTTTGTCTCATACTGAGAGATACAGTGCTGTCAAACGAGAATTTTATTTTTTTACCGTAATAGAAATATATTTTAAAGTTTTTGTTAGATATTTAAGCCGTTTAGAAGTTTTCATAAACGCGCCAGATTTTATTTATTTGATTGTTCGTTGTAGCGGACGTAGCCAAATTAAGGGTTAAATACGCGCTTGAACCAGTTTTCTTTGGAAATATACCAAATAAAGATTTGTAAGCACATTATCCATGCAGTGGCGTTATTGTGGATGAACTTTTCTGTGATATGAATTTCCAACTCAAAGTTGGTACGGGATGACGACATTTCTTTAGCCACTAGCCAACTAGTTGGATAGTTGGCTTGTCTCAGCCTGATTTTTCAAAGCACAAAAACCTTTCTTAACCCACAATGGAAATAAGAAACAAATCAAATTTTTATATAAAACAATAATATAAAACCAAAATTTAAGAAATCTATAAGGCATTTTCACATGTCGAAATCAAATTCATCAGCGACTTCAGACTTTTCACGTGGTACTAGTTCATATTAAAAATATGAAAGTATGACGCGCAACGAATGCTGTCGAGGTTTCCAAAGGAAATATCATGCTTATTGCAATTATTATTAGTGGTTAGACGACGCGTAGGTGTGTCATTACTGAATATAGTAACGCGAGTAGTGATTTAAAGTAAATACTCCTTAGGTAATATTAGGTATCAGCGTGTGTATGTTGTAGATAATTTAAATTAAACAGAATAAACATAGCAGAAATTACCAAGTAGGTTTATTCTAATAATAGATGAACCCCTAATTAGTGTTCTGTTAGACTTTTTTGCTATGCTAGTTGTAAATTTCCACTCAGCTATAACCATGTATTACTATTAACATACTGTTTATTGGGAACGTCTTTATTAATTAGATATTTAAATCGCATAATATTATAACCTTTGTCAGCGTTCAGTAAATTTCCTATGATTTATACTCAATTCGAAGTCTTACTCCGCGTTCATTGAATTTCGTATGATTTATACTCAGCTTGGAACTTGTTGCCTACTGACTTGTCGGGACATCTGTGGATGCTTTAAATCTCATATTTTAATATATCTAAAATAAAAACCCTTTTAGAGTGATGAGTTTCCCGCCGCCATCGTTGTGCC
Source organism: Lasiommata megera (assembly GCA_928268935.1). NCBI lineage: Eukaryota > Metazoa > Arthropoda > Insecta > Lepidoptera > Nymphalidae > Lasiommata > Lasiommata megera. The sequence continues at coordinate 9,167,896 of OV743325.1, read as the reverse complement.
TATTCCCCTGTGTAAATGCAGTGATTGAAAATGAAAAGCAGGAGTTATAACTCTCTTCTAAAATATTCCCTCTATGTAGGTCATGATAATTATAGTCGCGGAGTGAACTATCCGTTCCTATTATGAATTATTAAAGTATCTCTGTTTGTCTGTGACGTCACACCTTGCAAGGACACGGGCATTTACATTGAGTATACCATGTATAAAAAATAATTGATTTCGATACACTAAAAGCGGTGTAAGTTGCGGTTGTAAGCTTGTAATAAATGAATTATATGTATTTAGAGGATCTATAACTGAGAGACATTTTTGATGTCAAAAACAAATAAACTAAATAAGGGAAAATATTAAGATCTCTTTTTCATTAACATCTTCAGTTGCATTTAAAGTCGAACGGGATCATGAACAGTAGGTCATACAATAGCAGAAATTTTTTTAATAATATTTTAATTAAATTCTTGGATGATTTTTAAACAATAGATCACACGCGCATATACACATTCATACGCACACAAATACACGTATAAATGTATCAAAAAATATATAGGGTTGACAATTTTTGTTCATTTTAATTTCATATGAAAACTGATTAGGTATACTTGAAAAAACAAGCTTGGCTAAGGATTCCCGCCTGTGCCATCACGTCTCGGGCGACTCCCACAACTTCTCCCACCAACGAATCAATATCCGATTTCAATCATTCCTTTTTTTTTTTGTAGAAAGGAGATACTTTAATGTTTATCCTGTAATTATTTCAAGTAATTCGGGTTAGTATTCTATTGCTTCGTGATTGAAAGACAACGAACTAACTCAACGAAGTCGCGGGCGTCAGCTAGTATTACATAAAGTAATAGTCTGTATGCATTTCGACTTACTAGGTAAAACAGTGGGGCACTGTCTGTTCTTTGTAAATACTGCATCTCCTATCCTTAAGGAGGTGGTTACGTAAGCGATTCATTGATTATGCAGCTCGCGACTCATTTGGCGGTCGATAGCCTACGTTGTTATCTAGTTAGTTAAGTACTAGTTAAGCAACACTGGAGTGCCTACTTCAAGATCTAACCTATTGTTTAAACTTTTGATCTAATTTTAAGTAATTACTTCTCACTGTTTTCTGTTAAACGCTCATGAACTGTTTAATTAAAAACACTGTACTATACCGCTACGTTTACGTTTAATCGTTATAGGTTTTATATTATTTTGAGTTTTGTCTAGTGGGACGTTTGGGCCGTGGGTAGTTACCCTACCGACAAAGACGTGTCGCCAAGCGATTTAGCGTGCCGGCACGATGTCGCGTAGAAACCAATCAAGAGTGTGGGTTTAACATACCCCTAACAGGTTTGCCCTCTACCATCTTAGACTGTATCATCACTTACCATCAAGGGCTAACTTGTAGTGTATGAACAAAAAAAAAGTTTGTCCAACCCTGTTCCTGTGAGTGCGCAAGTCTAGCGTTTTAAGTTAGTTTTTGACTGCAATCCCACCTGGTGGTAAGTGATGTGGTATTTAGTAGCGGGCTAAATTATTAGGGGTATGGCAATCATATTATGTAACCCATGGGGTTGTACGTGTCATCGCATCGGAACGCTAAATCACTTGGTGGCATATCTTGTTTGGTAGGTAGGAACTGCATTGGCCACAGCATCTCATCATACCAGAGCAGAGACGATATAGAAATTATAAATTCCCAAATTGGGCCAATCGGGTAGGTATACTTGAACAAACAAGCTCGGCTAAGGATTCCTTCTTCCCCGAACCTTGGATATCCTATTTATAAAACCATGGCGCTTACCAACGTGGGAGGTTACCAATAATCATCGATCAATCATCACTAGCGTGAACATGTATGCAAAATAATTGTTTAAGCCCGCCAATCCGTATAAAAGCAGCGTATACTGTAAATATATGAAGCGGTGATAGCCTAGTGGTTAGGGCGTCAGCCTCCTAATCAGAGGTCGGCGGTTCGAATCCGGGCACGCACCTCTAACTTTTCGGAGAAATGTGAGTTAAAAAAAAATATATATATATCACTTGCTTCAAAGGTGAAGGAAAACATCGTGAGGAAGTTTGACAGTTTTCCACAATGTTCTCAAAGGCGTGTGAAGTCTGCCAATCCGCACATGTCCAGCGTGTTGGACTATGGCCAACTCTTCTCATATTGAGTGGAGCCCCGTGCTCTGTAGTGAGCTGGTAATGGGTTGATCATGATGATGATGATACTGTAAACTACCTTGCTTCTATGTGAGAGGAAATCTTTGTCCAGCTGTAGGACATTAACAGTCTGAGACGATGTTGACACATAATTTTATAAATACGCCTACCATTTATGTTTCACAATAAACCGAGGTTGACTGGTAAAGAATGCTTTGCATGCAATTTGCCTTTTTACATTATTTTCTTATGCAATAAAGTTTATAAAAAAAAACACTCGACTATACAATGCGTGTGCTTTCGTAAACTCAAATGCGGTTAATCGACAAAAAACACAACAAAACGGACATTTAATATTTTAAGTTATTAGTTTCCAGTAAGTTATTATATATACTAAAGAGTAATTAATCTATTGGGAATACGTCAAATGTCTTAATTATAATTATAAGATATACAAATAATATTTTAAGATCTTAGTTGCCGGAAAGTCATTATATACTAACTAAAGAGTGATTTATCTATTGGAAATACGAAATTTTATTTATATTTACGTATTTTTTATCAAACCAACCATTACTTTATAAGTAATTCAATATCAATAAAACTTGTAATGACGTAACATAACTGACGTGAAAGTTTTAAGCGAAATAACTGTGATATTAAATTAATCATACTGATTTTAATTTTAACTTACGATGAAAACATCACACTTTGCTGATTATAGCTGATTGTTATTAACTCAGACATAATCCGGGTGTCACGTGCATCATCACCCGGGTGTCACGTCCGGGTATGCATACATCCGGGTATGAATGAGTGGTATTGGTACGCATGCTAAAGGGTTGTCAACAGTTAGTTTGTGTTTCTACGCGATAATCTCAGAACTACTGCGCATTATGCTGTTATTTATTTTTGTTTTTATTTGTGCTAGAATCCAAGTATTGTAATGTGTAATAACGACTATCTATCTATCTAACTACTGTTGCAAGTTTGAATGTTAGGTGGTGTACCAAATCACAGCATACAAACATAACCAACCCATGCAGCTCTATAATTTCAAGTATATATTAGTAAGTATAGGATGTGGATTGTATATTTAAACACGTATTCTTATAATTTAAAGATAATATTTGATGACGATCCTCGTAACTGAGTAAAAATAAACTTTTAATATTATGCACCCTTTTATAATACTGTTCTTGCAGGGAGCGTTTACCAGTCAGATGTTATTCCCTCAAAGGGTGCCAACTTGATGCGAACTAACGCATTAATATAACATAATTTAATTGTCATAAAAATATATCTATTTTTCATTGTATTTATACTATATAAGTGTATTTTGATAGGCAGTATTCCACATTATTACAATATACAGTGTTTTATATTTTTCTTTAACATATTCTATATTTAAATTATCTTTTTATCATATCTTTTTAAGTTTAACTTTATATATTTTATGCCCTAATACAGTTAACTACTTCTTAAAATCCTCCTCCAAAATCCTGTTGAGTATTATTTTTTTTGGTCTGCATCCGGATAAATATATCCGGATCTTAACAAATATTGAGAGGTAATAACATCTCACTGGCATTTATTAACACAGAATGCACATGCTACGTTTCTAGAAAGCGAAAATTTCTGCCTTGGCTTTAGCGTTTACAGTATAAAGAAAGTTAAGAAGTTATTTACCGTTTTAAATCATTTTGTCACCGGTCTTTATCATCACGTATGAAGACTGAAGTATCTAAGGTTTGTATGTTTGTTTGTCGCGCGAGAAAAGGTACGCTTTTGTAATCTTTATAATACTAGTAAGAGTGTTGTGGCAGACCTATTTCGGTGTTTTTGATGATTAATGTATCTCATCGTTTAATTTCAGATTTATTTTAAAATGTTTTTTATTTTAATTTTAGTATTAAAATAAAGAAGTAAAATACAAAAATTTACCTCAACTAACATAAGGTCTACCATTGGGTTTAGCGTTATTATAAAGAAGGTGTTATTATGATTTGTTTATATATTTATTAATTTGGTTATTATGGTCCATTCAAAGCCCGGGTGAGTTGCTAGTTTTTATAAAATAATATTTTTGGTGATTAGTGGACTGGACTGGTCGTTTCCTAATGACGTACCTACATTGTCATAAAGTTATTGTATTTTAAAGTGGTTTATAATGATCAATAACCAATGGTTTATTTAACTATCGTAAGCTATTACAAATAAACAAGCTTAAATCTGTTTGTCCGGCAATCATGCGAATAACTAAACCTATATAGCTGGTTTTTCACAGGTAGTTAGAGGTTTGTATATAGGAAAACATTATAGTTATAACGTGTCATTAGAATTGGCAAATTTTTGCCGACTAATCCAATATCTTCGGATTGAAGATAATCTAGTTTAGTATTTTTTTTTTCGGACTGTCTATTAGCTGTACAAACCCACAGCGTTTGTTCTTGGCGAGTTTCTGAAATAAGCTCTGCCAGAAGAAATTTTGAGCCCTAGGGCTCGAAGAAACTAAGGGAACGACTGCCTAAGGGCGCCTTATTTGAGGCCGAACCTCGGCTTAGGCGACGTTTGGGATAACGGGGGGTCGGACGGTGAGTGGTCCGTACGTCTCCGAGGCCGTGGATGGAGCCCACGTCCTGATGACGTAAGATAGCGGTGTAGTTTAGTATTGTTTCACTTTTAGTACTCTTCGAAACGGTATAGATGGTCTATTAACTTGAGATTTAGATTAAGATTCTTGATTATGTTGATTATTAAATATTAGTGAGTCTTTATATTCTATGAATGAGAATTTAATATTTAAAAAAAGTAAGTCAATTTCTATCATAATATTTAAGCGGACGCTAAAACCTACAAAGATTAGCTAAACAAGAACTCTGTTACTGGAATTTGAGACTGTTTGAATGGGAAAGTGCAGATCTTCAACCCCCTTGCTATATGATAGTTTGAATAGAAACTTAAGCTTGCATGACGTAGAAATGAAATATGGCCTTCCTCGTATTAAATTACACATTTTGATTGGTTTAAAATGCATTAACTGGCTTGCGAAGTAACTACGAGTGAATATTAGAGTTAACGATCAGAGTTAAAACACTATTAACTAATACTAAGATTGATAAATGCTATGGATCCATACTGGTTAGGAATATTATATATCCACGTTTCGGTTTATAGACCGGTAAATTATGACCCTACAACCGAACAGAACAGTTTCCTTAAATGTCCGGTAAATGGACGCTCAACCGCAACCTCCGTACATTACGGACCATATCCGGAAGGTTTTCTAAGATTTCTCAAGTAATTCTGGCTTCGGAAGCAGCTGTAATAGCACCTGTTGAGTCTTTGTCCCAATTGCTCCCTATGGGGTGTCGGCCATGCATGCCGGATGTTCCCACGCGCACTCCCACATACAAATGCCTTCCTTTATTGCAAGTCTTATTGCTATTGAGACAGTTTTGCACATTAATTTATTTATATACAAATGATTATAAGACAACACTTGTTTTGTGGTCGTAGCTTAGTTTAACTAGCTGGCAAAAGATGCTTTAAATATGTACTTCTTTTGCTAGCGAGGCCCCAACATCGGGCTTTATGTGATGTCAGTATATATGCCTGATGTTTCGCTGCGACTTCACATAGTTCTTTTTCTTCTACTTTAGATGCCTCTCCAACTAGTGAAGGTCGGCCCTCAGACTAGCATATTTCGAGTTGAATCTCGCGATATCAGTACACTCCTTGATGTTTCGCAACCAAAACATCATCTTGCGACCGATGCGCCTTTTCCCAGCTACTTTACCCATCATTATTAGTTGCAGGAGCCTGTATCTGACATGCCAAAGCACATGCCCCAGATAAGCAACTTATTTCTTTTTGACGTCTCCCGAAGTTCGCGATGACAACCAACACGTCGCAAGACTTCTTCAATGGTGACCTATTGGGTCCAGCAGATCTGACCATCAGTCGATAAGCTCCCATCCCAAATGACTCCAGATGTCTCCTAGATCCTCTTGGCTTAACCAGGATTCGCATCCCTAAAGAAGTATAAGTCATATGTGACACTATATTAATGTTCTGGTTACGACTAGGATATATAACATAGTTTCTTTTTTACAAGGCTAATTGCCATAGGGACAGTTTTGCATGGTTTTTACATATTGGTTTTTGACTATGATCGTAACGTTAAGGTGATGTTGCAATGAATGATATAAATGCATTTACTTGTAGGGGTTATGTTTCATGTTTATTTTGATGATGTTACTATATGCATCATATCTCTGAATATGACAGCAATGGCCTCCTAGCAATTATTGCAAGTTTTATTGACATTGAGATAGTTTTGTATGGATTCTTATATATTTTTAAAATGAATGGAAATGTTTATCTTTATAATTTTTTTTCTATTGTTGTAAAGCTCATAGATTATTAAGAAATCGCATACTAATGATGTAAACAAAACATGGCGGCGAGTTGAAAAAATTATCAAAGCTTTCTGAAAGTACTGAGGCGTTGAGTATTTTGTATATTATATTAAATAAATGCTGGCCACAAGTCTGTATCTCTTATAGTGGAGAGAGTTATGCAGTTAAGGCACACCATCTTGCTCCAATACGGTATGGTGAATCAGGTAGGTTACTATCTATAGTAGGCTACTGTGTAAATAGAATATTGTTGAAAATAATATTTTATCGTTTCAGTAGTTTTCGTTTTCTACAGTATGTAACTTATATAATAATTTTGAATAACTGACTTTAATGTAATGCTCTTGTTGAAATCCTGAAATTATCTGTAAAGTTTTTTGTTTGGCATGAAGCTACATTCACCTGTCTTTGCAGCCAGCAGACTGAAGTCGAATACGATATTTGTCCTTATCTAACGTACGGAAAATGCATTTTAAAGATAGAGAAAGAACGTCTTTAGTTCACCGGTAACGGTGCAAGCATGTGGCACGCGCCATTCGGTTTCCAAGCGCAAGGCTAGGTGGACGTTACTTAGCAGAGCGCCTGTTTCTCGCACAAACACTTGTGTCGTGTTTTGACAGTTCCGGAATATCGCGGTAGAGTGGAATTTCGATTGTTTTGGTGCTATTTATCAATGACTCGCGATAGTTTGTACGCGTTTATGTGAGTGGACTATATCTTGCATCGTAACAAAAAGTGTTGACAATAATTTATTTGGCAAATAAAGAAAGAAGTTTAACCTACATCCAACGAAAACGCCGGTCTCAAAGAGAAAGTTCGCACTGTGTTTACGAACATTGGACAAAGATATTTGGGACGCATTTTTTCGGAGTTTTCTTGTGTCGCGTGAATAATTGAAAAAGTTGTGCGGACGCTTATGGGAACTAGCGTGACCGGGGAAGCTGATAATAAAAATAAATATACCGCGAGATTTATTCAAGAAGTCTTTGAAGTCGATTTTCATGGTGTTTAACGGTGCGTGCGTGAGAATGCGATTCGGGAAGCGCTGAAAGTTTCGCGTATGGATTTTCTGGGCTTTATGAGGGAGAGGAGGTCGTTTCCAGTGAACGAAGTGGCTTTTAAAGGTGAAAAGGATGGCGGTGGGCGGGGTTTGGTGGTGAACTCAGTTTTGTGCGGTGTGGTGGATGAACTGTCCAACGGGAGGACCGGGAGACGAGGGTCTTGGGTCCGACACGCAGTCATGGGTGTTCTTAGGTGGAAGGACTTGACAGGAGTTAGGACCAGCTCCCCTACTGAACAGAAAGAGGTAGGTAACCACGAATAGATGATGCTAGAGAATTTCTAAAAGATTCCCTTTTAGAATTGTTTTTATGTGATAACCCTAAGAGTTTATAGAGTTCTATGAATATTATAAATATTAAAACAAAAGCTTTGTTTTCAAAAAGATTTATTAAACATGTTAAGTAAGTATCGTGCAATATGTTTATTAGTTAGATTTTTTTATAGAATAATCTCTAAAATTACTTACGTTTGGTGCGTTTTCTTGTATTTCTAACATTAGTTAGTATAGGTAAATTAAATAAATAAATATATATATATATATATATATATATATATATATATTATATATATATATATATATATATATTATGTGTTATTGTATATGCAAAAAACATTGATTTTGTTTTGTTTCTTCATTTTGATAACCGAACGAACCTACTGAGTTGCCTATAAATAAATAATATTATATGAGTAACTAGGTAACTAAGTTGTTTTGTTTTCCGCTCGTATAATAATAGCATCTCTATCATGTGCATACTTCTTATGAAGATGTGAATCCAGATGGAGAACCTGCGACCTTTTTATTTTCATTCTGTGCTTAATTCTTTTAACGTGTTTTTACGTCGTCCTTCATAACTTTCATCTTTTCTAAAAAAGTTTTGTTAAGTTATTATCTTTTTTATTTACTTTTACTAATCTTGATGTATATTGAGATATATTGTAGGTTTAAAAGCCAACGTAAGTTAGATTTCGCCTACAGAAGTGTGTTTCGTTTGTTTTATTATCATGATCAACCCATTGCCGGCTCACTACAGAGCACGGGTCTCCTCTCAATATGAGAAAGGTTTGGTCATGTGCGGATTCGCAGACTTTACACGCCTTTGAGAACATTATGGAGAACTCTCAGGTATGCATGTCCTAACCACTAGGTTATCACAGGTTTTTTTTAACGATCAACACTGGGTAGTAGTATTATTATGTTTGTATTATATTATAAATAATCAGGATCTCCAAATTATACATAGTATAATGTATATTTAAATCAGTGAATTAACGGTGGATAAGGCTATCACAGTTTACTATAATTTAATATTACTATACTAATGAAATACGAATGTTTTATAGTTTCACTCATAATTATATCAGGATTTATTTTATTCCAAAGTACCCGGACGAAGTTTCAGACCATCGATAGTCTATAAATATTGTCTCCACCAATTCGTTCATGAATCACTAACAGCCTATCTGTGCAGTCTATTGCGTAAGTAAACATGTCATGACTAATAGAGAAAATTTAGTGTTTCATCCAAGTCCGGTCTTCCATGTCTGCCTAATACTGTGCCTACTTAGTGGAGTAAACTGACGTCACATTGCGGTTTCGATGTCGTTTTCTTTTTGTCTCGCTCTTTGTGAATCCACTTTTCGTAACGCTAGTCTGTGTCAAGGCGGTTTTATTTTAGTGAGATGCTGTGCATATTTCTTAAGAGAAAAGTGCAAGAGATTTATATTCAGCGATAAAAAAACGTTTAAGATCGTGACGAGTAATACTTCTTTCGAGTAATCTTTGGGTATAAACAATGTTCATACACGGACGTAAATGCCAAATATGCCGATTGCTATTTTATTTTGTCATTTAAAAATAGTTTTCTATTACATATTATTGCAAAGTCTATAAAATTGTAAAAAAAACTGACACTAATATTATAAAAAAAAATAGTTTTGTTTCGTTTTTCGTTATTAATAAACTTTGAAAGTACTGCACCGATATATTAATTTTTTCAACACTAGAATACATACTAAGTAAGTAACATAAGCTGTATATTATTTAAATAATACTAAGATTCCAACCAAAATATAATTGTATATTTACAATTATATTTCGGCTTTTATAAAGTAAGCTGGTAGGTAAAGCGCTCAATCCGCGTGCGCTAAGTGCGAGATCTATAAATCGCGCTTAGCTTAACTTCAGACTTAAGATAATGTTAAAACGAGACAAAGTTATGTGTACGACATAAATCTGTCTCGTTTGAACACTTAATATTACTGAGCTAAGTCAAAATATGCTCTATACATACGTTGATACGTTGTTCATAAATGCCTTTATATCAGTGGGTTTAATACCGCGGCACTATATGTATTAATAAACCTATCTTATTAATAAACCGTAATAACGCATTCCATTTAATAATTATTTCAAAATCATAATAGTATTTAAATCGTCATTATTAGGGATAAGGTATGTAACCTAACAAAAAATCATATATTATTAAGACTAAGAAAAATAAAAATACGCATCAGAAGTTTACGTCAATGTGTATCTAAGGTACGCGGCTTATATTTTGCTTAATAAGTGATAACATAGCATTACGTTAGGACTTCATGTTAATGCGGGTTATATTACAGGAAACGTTATGGGATACCTACAACTTATTTATGAAGTTAACATATTATTTAGTTAACGTTAATTATTCGTACTTTTCTGGACAGATTTAATGTTAATTCACTGCTTATTCACTTTGGTGATTTAAATATACTTACACTATGTATAATTTGGAGGTCCTGATTATGTCCTGATTATTGTTATATAATACAAACATAATTATATTACTACCCAGTATTGATCGTTAATAAAAAGCTGTGATAACCTAGTGGTTAGGACGTCTGCCTCTTAATCAGAGGTCGGGAGTGCGAACCCGGTCACGAACCTCTAACTTTCGGAGTTATGTGCGTTTTTAAGCAACTAAATTATCACTTGCCTCAACGGTGGAGGAAAACATCGTGAAACCTGCACGCCTGAGAGTTCTCCATAATGTTCTCAAAGGCGTGTGAAGTCTGCCAATCCGCACATTGCCAGCGTGGTGGACTATGGCTAAGTCCTTCTCATATTGAGAGGAGACCCGTGCTCTGTAGTTAGCCGGCAATAGGTTGATCATGATGATGATTCATCGCCACTTAGAAACTATAGTTTCTTTTGATCACACATCTTTGAGCTATTCTAAGTAAATATTTAAATGTAGTGGCTTGCAATTGTTTACACAATATTTCCTATGGAAATGCGTATAATCATTTTTAGACCTATCAATTTAATTTAGTATCTGTGATCAACATAGTATATATAGAAGAAATATGAAGAAATTGAAGGATGGGTTGTTCATTTTGATTCAGTATTATTAAATGAAAACATATAGCTTATGTTTAGTAGGTACTATTAGTAATGTTTCACAGGAATCCTTTTAGTACGCTATTGCAATACATTTACTTCGCATTCATATGTAGTGCGCAGGTGCATCGTTTCCTTTCAAGGCGTTGCCTAATGAAAACTTACGGCCTCGAACTGCAAATCATTGTAACAACTGAGATAGACTTAGCGAATCGAACCGTGCTTATTTCTAGCATATTAAAAGACATTTCACGATATTCTTTTCTAACTACGTGCCAAAATGCTGTGGCCATGATGTGCCAGACTAAGTTTTGACTGGTAATCATCATTATCACAGTTTAAATATTAAAAAAGATACGAAAATTTTTGGCAAAGTTTACATAAGAAACTGAAATGCAACCTTGAAAAACCAATGAGCTCGCCAACATTTTGTTTAATTGCTTATTACGTATCTATGCTTTGTCTAAAATCATTAAAGCATTCTGACTATCTCTAGCGCAGCGCGTGCGCTGTCGAACTACAAAGTTGGAGGTCCTAGGTTCGATTTCTGGCTCGAGTCTGGTCTGGTGGGAGGCTTCGGCCGTTGACAGCTATCACCCTACCGACAAAAATGGAGTGTGGTTTTACCATATCCCTAACAGATTAGCCCGGTACCATCTTAGACTGCATCATAACTAGGTGAGATTGCCGTCGAGGCTTACTAGTAATGCATAAAAGAAAAGCTTTATAAATAATTAATCATTATCAAACACATTAAAGGCCCCATATAGACCATGGGTCTCCTCTCAGCATCTCATGCATGGTTTTTTGGCGGTGATTCGTAGAATTTACACGCCTTTGAAAGGCCTTCCTACCATGGGGCAGATCGGCGGTGACGTCCAATATCTTAGAAAACAAACATGTTTGAGAATTCTCCGTAATGTTCTCTAACGTGAGTAAAGTTTCCAAAAAGCATATGGCCAGCGCGGGTGTACTGCAGTCCAAACTCGTCTCATGCTGAGGGGAGACCCGTGCTCTGTAGTGGGTCGATAATTGGTTGATGAAGACGAGTATGTCTGTTTGTTCAGTTTGACCACTGCACAGATCTTGATTAATTTTGTAAACGTAGGAAAAAGAAAACCGAAAAAATCGACGTATGAACATGTCATTCACTATGCTTTAGAAATGCTTATTCTAAGCACATAAAAACAAAAATATATTTTTATATACATATATTAAAGACTCAAATATAACTATATTTCGTAGTTAGTTGATTACTTCGTAAGATGTTTTAACTATATATATAAAAGAAACTCGTCCCTGTTTCAGAATCTCATCCTGTCATCTGTATATGCAAAACTTTATACGCGGCATATATAAGTATTCCATTGAACACATCACCCTTCTTTTCTCCGCCGCCCTCGCGTAACAAATAAGAAAACATATCATTGCCAATATCACATTTCGCCTTCAATCGCCAATTTACTGGCGTAGTTTATACTTATTTGCAAAGCGAAACACGCTAGTAAAAGAGGTCATAACAAAAATCGTGTCGAGCCCGTCGTCGTATCGTAGGATATTTCTCACTCCAATTACTCTTCACGTTTTCACCGCAGGGTTGCCATGCGAAAATTCTCTAATTAATGCAACTTTGCGTGAATGCTGCTTTTTTTTTAACTCTTATTTAACAAATTTACTCTTTTAATTAGGATTTCGTTTTGAGCCTCTTTTTCTACGACTAGCACTCACGACATCTTGTTTTTATTGAATTTGTAGAATATCCCTAATAAAAGTCGCCTGTCTGAATGGAACTGTTGACGCTTGGGATTATGAAGCCTTGCTTGTCTCATTTTTATTATTTATATTTGTTTCTAGCTGTACTATACAAAATTTCGACGACGAGTACACAATTAAACGTCGATGTTTATTTTGTTTATTTTTCCTTAGTCTCTTAATTTTTTCACTATAGTATTTTATTTTTCCTTCAGCATTACGTTTAGGTATTTTAAGAAGCATGTGCTTGCCTCGCACGAAAAAAGAATAACAAACCGTCTCAGAGCCTACCCACAGGAGACAAAAATAAATTGACTTACTCTTTTTCTAAAAATGCGAAGTCTTGCCTGCAGGATAAAATGACTACCATGTTGTTTAGTTATTATATCTGCAGAATGAAGCGACGAAATATAATTAACGTACTTAATACCCACTTATATACATATACACTATAAGCAATTGTTCGCTTAGTTACTGATAACATTTCTATTAACATTGTTACACCTATTTGCAATTTAACGAAATAGTCACTAAAGGCAGGTACTATAATTTATTATTGATTATGTGAAATGGTGATAACAAAAAAAAAACCCCGGCTAAGTTTGTTTTGGGCTTCTTCTTAGACCAGGGCGCGTTTGGAACCCTCATAGCTTTAGTTTTAAGTTTACGAATGTAGTTATCACCATCAAATCACTACTATGTAAATTATTGACGCGTCAAAAGTGCTTTTTAAAGGACTATTTGAATAAAGATTATTTGAATTTGAATTTGGTACCAATTAGACATTATATCTACAAACTATAAGCATAAAATATAGGTAACATAATCTATAAAAATAGTTTTATGATTTTAACAGATAAAAGTAAAAGTAAATTGGCTATAGTTAATTTGTCAGCCCTTGAGTTTTATATATTCGATGGAACTAAGGCGACACGTTTGGGATAAAACTGTATTAACATAAGCCGGGATTTCATTTGACTTATACATGAGTGTTTTTATTCGGGCACTGTAAATATTTTATTTTCTCGATGAAATAAACCGTGCGCTCGAATGATATATTATAACGAAATACGCAATAAAATCTTTCATCCTGGCGGTAAAATAAAATAATTTGCGTAACAATGGCGCAGATTTTTCTTTTATTTCCACCATTTTTAAATCCTTTTTTATTGACCTCTTTAAATATAGATCACAGAATGTATGTATACTTTACAATTTGCCTTAATAAACGAGAAAATGTTAATTTAATTATAATTGTAGTGAAATGTTATAATTTTTTCCACCGCATACATCCATAAAAGCAGTGCATGCCAAGAGCTTAAAACACTGCCTATCCTAAAGGCCCGATATCCATTCTTGAGAAGAACTTTTACTAAGTATTTTATGTTTTTTTTATACACTACAAGTTAGCCCTTGACTGCTATCTCACCACGTGGTAAGTGATGATGCAGTCTAGGATGGTAGCGAGCTAACCTGTTAGGGGTATGGTAAGCCCACACTCCTAATTGGTTTCTACGCGACATCGTGCCGGAACGTTAAATCGCTTAGCGACACGTCTTTGTCGATAGGGTGGTAACTAGCCACCTTGGAAGCATCCCACGAAACCAGACTCGAGCCGGGAATCGAACCCAGGACATCCTACTTTATAACGCAACAGCGACCCGTCTTTGTCGGTAGGGTGGTAACTAGCCACGGCCGAAGCCAGAACAGACCAAGCTGGGAATCGAACCCAGAACCTCCGACTTTATAATAGAATAGCGCACGCACTACGCTACCGAGGTCATAGTATAAAGTTAGTAGTTGTTATTTATCAGCTTATATTAATATTCCCTAGGGAAATTGTATTGCAAGCTCAGACGGGTTGTAAGTGTGTTTTTATCGCGCAACAATTTGTACAGTAGATTCAATTTAAAGGGCTAAGAACCATCTTTCTCGGGGAGCGGTCTTTACTCTTTATTTCTTTTAATGGAGATAAAACAAAATAATTGAATTGCGGGCTTAGACGGCACTCAAATGTATTCTTATTGTCCACAAATTTATACTCCGCGATTTAATTTAAAGAGCTTAGCCCTATCTTCGCTCGCGCTATCAAGAATTGAGGCATTAATATAATATAAGAAGAATAAATTACGCTCGTTTGTCTGAGGTAATCGCATTGCAGTCAAGTTCTTAATTCAATTTAGATTTCTGCTCTCTCGCAATTCATAGGCCATTTCATTTTATTATCGGGTGAGTCTTATGATTTTTAAACAAATTTGCATATAGTTTTGTTACTCTGGTTAGTTGCTTTTTTTCATAACCCCAGCGCAAAATTTACTTCGCTTATGTCAAACAACCTCTTTTGTTTTTTCTCTAAGCTGCGTAAGTTTGGAGAAAACACGAAGGAGGTTGATAACATTTTCTTTTATTTTTCTTGAATTTCCAATATAAGCTCATTCTTAGATTCCAACCGGGTCTTGATTTAATCATCATCATCATCATGATCAACCCAATTACCGGCTCACTACAGAGCGCGGGTCTCCTCTCAAGATAAGAAGGGTTCGGCCATAGTCCACCACGCTGGCCATGTGCGGATTGACAGACTTCACACGCCTTTGAGAACATTATGGAGAACTCTCAGGTGTGCAGGTTTCCTCACGATGTTTTCCTAGATTAAAAGTATATTCATTCATTCATTCATTTAGTAAAGATAGAGCGGTCTATCATTGATGGATTCATTTAAGCTTCTCAGTTCTTGCGTGAACTAATTTTGTATGAATGTCCTAATAATAGACACAGTTTCTCTGTAACAGGAAACCTCATACCTTCCTAACTTGTAAGTGCATAATGTCTAACATCAAGTTAATTTCAGCGGCAACTCTTAAGTCTTGCTGGTAAATTTCTTAAGTTAGTAATAATTATGCGGCAATGCATCTATATAGCCGACTAGTTGCTGTGTCAGCGCTACACTGAGACAAAAAAATCATTTTAGTTGTTGTTCTAGTTGCCAGCGAGATTTACAGCAACATGCAATTTTAATAGCCCGATTCCGAGCCACTTTATTGGGGAAGTTGGCACGGTGTCAAGTATTTGACGGCATTTGTTCTTGCCTGTCAAGTGGACCGCTGAGGCAATGCCGATCACGTTTTCTATTGGGAGTAATTGCCATTTATAGGCCTTTTTCTTAATTTCATAGAATGTATATACAATAGAATCTATGTTGGCAGTGCAATTCTTTCAAATCATTTTAGTAAAACTGTAGATTTCTGAATTTTTACCAAGAAAACCACTTTATACTTATTGTTACCCTCCAATAATTATACAATAGCTGTTAATATAATTTTAAGTGTCATGTGAGATGATGATAACAAAAAGAAAATTTACCTAGCTAAGGTTGTTGTGGGGGCTTCTTAGACCAGGGCGTGTTTGGAACCCTCATAGCTTTAGTTTTAGGTGTACGAATGTAGTTATCACCATAAAATCACTACTATGTAAATTACTGTCGAGTCTAAAGTGCCTTTTAAAGGACTATTTGAATAAATATTATGATTGATTAATTGATATTTCAAATAACTTTGGTTGACATGTTTTCGTATAATCCGCTTAATTAAGCAAATAACTAGTGGAAAAATACGACATAATTATTGAAAAGATTACTATTTTTAAAAATTCAAGGTATCTTCGATATTAAAAAAATATATTACTTTGCGGCGGTATTCCGAAAATCATTTTAAAGTATTAACACGTCGGCTTTCATATCGTTTGATTTCGATCTCTAAATTTCTTCTAAGTTTTAATTTAGGAACTTTAATGTCACTTGGGATAACGGTGAAGGTAATTCGCACGAGGAAACTTGCATGCCTAAGATTTCTCCAGAAGGCGTGTAAAGTCTACCAATTCGTCCTTAGGCACCTTGGTTGACTACTGCAAACACCCCTCTCATTCTTACAGGAGATCCGACTCCTGTAGTGGGGTGGTAATTGGTTGATAAGGATTAGAATGAATTCATCGGCATACGAGTAGCTACGCACTTTTTATGTTACACATAAAGTACTTAATCTAAGCACCTCGTTAACTTGACTTACAAGTACGCTACGTTCTTGACATTACACACAACTAAATGCGGTCTCGAAGGGAAAATCTTGCACTTTACCAACGTCGGCTAGCCAAGTTGGCAAGCTGACAAGTATTTTACGGCACTTGTTCTCGCCTGTCAAGCGGGTCACTGACTTTACGTCTTATTGAAAAAATTTTATAGCTTTCTTTTCACAGTCACACAATAATCAATATGTAATTATCCTATATACTCGTGTATTATAAATGTGAAAGTGTGGATGTTTGTTACTCAATCACGCAAAAACGGCTGAACGGATTTTTATGAAATTTTGTATGCATGCAGCCTTTGACATGGAAAAGAACATGGATTACCTTTTATCCCGATTTCTTAAGTAGTTCCCCATGGAAAATTTAAAATTGTTTACGAGCTAAGCCCCGGGCAGACAGCTTTGAAATTTGGCATGCATGCTACATATGCTATGGAAAAAGACATGTATTTCCGATCTCTTAAATAGTGATGTGAATCTATTATAAAATCTACTTTTAGCTTTGATGCCATCTACCAGTCCTGTGATGACTTGAATGATTTAAGGATACGTGTCAATCTATTTTACTATAGTACGGAATAGCTGCCGTGCCCTTATATGTACGACACCATATGTATTTATGCCTAGCCGTGGCACTTTTATAGGTAATGATGATGAACCAACTTCCCTCCGTTTTCTGAGGCACGAGCATATCCAATTCTCCAGTCGTATACAAATCCAACACCAACTTGCATAATCGAGTCTTAATGTATGGTACGTATAATAGACAAGGCAAATTAATTAATCGTAAAATGGCGTTAAATGTATTTTTTCTCAGTCTATTAGTCAAGACTTCGGCCTCCCTTTCATGCCTCCAAGTTAATTGAAGCAGTGAAGGGCGGTGATTCCTCACCGTTAGAGCAAAGAGCAAACCTTCATGCCTTAAAGTTTCCATAACGCTCTCAAAGTGTGTTAAGTCTACCAATCCGCACTTGACCAGCGTTATTGGACTATGACCGCAACCCTTATGAGAATACGCCGTGTCCTGTATTGGGCTGGTAATGGGTTGATGCTTTTTTTCTAGTAAGGAAGAAAAGTAAAACATTTTTAATACACTTTTAATTTTTAGATCGTTAAGTTTTGTATTCGTGCGACTTGTTAATTAAGAATGGCGGCATTTCATTGGAATCGTCATTTTATTATAGTATAATAAAACCTTAACATTAGTTCACATAGTTTACAGGCAGTAAACTAGGTTAGATATTACCCCAGAAAAGCGGAGTTAGGATTATTTTATGTGTGACACTAATATACGGATCGTTCGCAATACCCGGTTTGTGTATATTATGGAGTAGATTGCATTTTACTTGTAGACTTGGCACGTACAACTGTGTTTACACTAGACGTTACTTGTGGCTGCGCAATCATTGAGTAAACTAATTTTGTGGCATGGTTACAGATAGCAATATCTATAGGTTTATAGGGAACCTAACCTTACTCTGTTACTGCGTGTAAAAGTTTTACAGTATGTTAATCTTCAGAGACGAGATATATACCACGAGTCAGCCCTTGACGGCATCTCACCTGATGGTAAAGTACGGTCTTAGATGGTAGCGGGCTTACCTGTTAGGGGTATGGTAGACCCATACTCCTACTTGGTTTCTACACGAGATCGTGCCGGGACACTAAATTGCTTGGCGACACGACTTTGTCGGTAGGGTGGTAACTAGCCACGGCCGAAGCCTCCCACCAGACCAGACTTGAGCCGGGAATCGAACCCAGGACCTCTAACTCTTAAAATGCAACAGCGCACACGCTTCGCCACGGAGGTCGTTATCAAGTTGACGAGTGAATCAGTTTCGAAGATACTTACATATAAGTAAAAACCTAAGGTTGATATACGTTAATAGGATTAGTATCGCCACTCGAATGCAAGCTAAAGCGAGGTCTGACTTTCTAAACACATGTAGATTCTCGTTACAATAATGATCCATAGTTCCCTAAATAAATGTGAAATTGAATTAATTGGTTGGCTTTGCTCTCATTGTAACTTAGGAACGGATTATTTACATAAGTTTTTGAGTTGATATAGTCTATGGGCTGGATTACATTTATCCCGGGAAAAATACTCAGTTCGCTTTGAATAGTTACATGTTAGTTAGTAATTAGTAATTTAGCAAATTTATTTCAACTGTTTTGCAGATGATGTAAGATGCAAATGTATAAACATTTGCTAGCTTGGGTCACGTAGGATTTTTAGGAACTAAACTAGACGCGTTTAGACAAAATCCAATATGTACATAAGGTAATCACTATGTAATACTTAATAAACAACAAAAAATACACGACAAATTTAGATCCGTTATTGCCTGTCGGTTTGAAATGGGTTGTTACGAGTAATAATGTTGTTATACGTTGTAATAGCTACGTATCGACTGCCCTAGTTTAGTAATAAGCTTATTGCTGAGTAAAGTTTATCTTCGCGGTGACGGTCTGGGTCGTAATGAAGGCGAGTTTATACAAGGAAGTGTTTTATCTTTGTCCTCTCTAGCATAGTGGTACAAAAGCTTTCCCCTCTTATTTCTCAGATTTGATTCTAGGGCTTATTAAGGCTTTCACCATAGCTACCATTTTTTCTAATTTACGTAAAATCTCCTGAGCGCTCATTTTCCAATATTGTTTTGAGACGTTCATTTATTGCGAAGCTGTCTCGTTGGAATAAACACCAACGAATGCGTGGGTTAAGAAAACTAACGCAAAACCTGCCTGGGTTTCCCAGCAATGTTACTAGAGACACACCGAATTTTTGCGAACTACTAGTTACTGGGACGAGCTTGAGTGACTGAATTACGAGTATTTTCTGGTGGAAGAGGGGTTCTCTACGCCCAACATACCAAGTGAGCTATTGCAACTTTTACTCATGAGCATTAAAATATTTTCTGACAAAAATAGCAAAATAAGTTTAGCAGTAATAATTATCTAAGTAAGTATAATTATCTATTAAGTAGTGATAATTAATAGAAAGCATTGCTGATTGCTTTCTTTTAAAATAATTCATATGTCATTAAATAAAAAACAATATGGTATGCTTTTCGTTCGTGATGAATGATACATTGATGGGCATCGTGATACAGGCTTGCAGTGTGGTTACCAGTGAAAATTTCATTTAAAAATATATTAATTATAATAAACGTTTGAACATTACCATTTTTTTCGTTGGTACCATAATGTTGCCGATCAACCATTGTGAAGCGATTGTTATAGTAGAATTCAGGCGCAGGAGTTTTAAGTACGGAAATCAGTCCAGTAGAAGATGAAGAAAACTACCTCGATAATCCAAGGTGCTGTGTATTTCTGAGCGATAAAAAGGCGATGCCACTATTTGACTCATAAATTATGTCTAATCAATTTGTGGTAAGCTGTGATAGCCTAGTGGTTAGGGCGTTAGGCTCCTAATCAGAGATCGGTGGTTCGAATCCGGGCACGCACCTCTAACTTTGCGGAGTCATGTGCGTTTTTTGAAACATCCCGAGGAAACTTACACGCCTTAGAGTTCTCCATAATGTTTTCAAAGGCGTGTGAAGTCTGCCAATGCGCACATGGCCAGCGTGGTGGACTATGGCCAAACCCTTCTCATATTGAGAGAAAACCCGTACTCTGTAGTGAACCGGTAAAGGGTTGATCATGATGATGATGAATAAATTTGTAGTCCTGTTGCTGCGGAAAATAAGGAAAATCCAAAAAAAACACTTCCGCATTTATAACACTAACCTATACTTTAACGTAAGAAATAATGATTTATTTACTTGAACGTGTATCACGGAGAAACGCAAAAAGGTTAACGCACCGCGCTAATGGGATAAAAACTAGGTACAAGATAAAATTGACAGCGCGTGATGAATTGTCCGCTGATGACACCGTTTATGGTTTATGGTCTTTGAGGTCTTCGTGTGTCATGCGAACAGATTCTGGGGGTCGTCGGGTATCAAGCGGTAGGGCTGTCACGTTATTACGTGTTTATTGATAACAATGTTGTACCTACGAGCTAGCTAGCTATCAAAGATTGTTTTACAATTGTGCTTTGTAAAGTCGACGTAACTGGAGAATGCTTTAGTATTACGAAACGTGCGTAGGGAGGCTATTATAAATTAAGCTTTACGTTACATTGTAAAATGGAAAATTAATTAATAAACACTTGAATAAATAAATTAACTTACTTTTGCGACTTAACTAACTAAACTGGTTAGTTTTTAATCGGCTTCAAAAAAAGGAGTTGGTGCTCAAATCGGTTTTTATTTAAGGATATACTTCAACAAGTACTCCCATTGTCATAATATCAGGCTCTGATGATGGTATTTTGGAGAAATCGAGGGAACTCTTTATGGGCACGTCTGCAGCGTTTTTGGAGATTTCTTTAGTAATCAGTACATTGGCTCCCGATAAGCACTATTGGTCAAATGTAATTGATGATGAAGACCACAGATGGTCACCGGAACTACTCATAATAAGTATATTACGGATTGCTAATGGATTAATTTAAAATTATTGCTAACCGATTTATACTCATCGCAATGTATGGTGAAGTGGATGATGAAATACCAGGAACTTCACAACAATTAAGTTGGAACCCTACACTGGATAAAACAATATTTGCTCAAAGGTAATAAACAGTTCACATTGGGCTATTAAAACATAAATTTATTACGACCCATACAAAGGGGAAAAAAGATTTCACTAGTAAATTTAATACCAACTAAAAAGCAAAAAAAAACAAAAATGTACACTATTTTCTACGACATTTCGGCACCGAGCCAAGTAAAATATAAAAACGATTATATACTTACTTTACATACACGATTTTTTTTAGGTTTACACTACTAATATTTATTTATTTAAGAAAACATCTTTATTGCATTTAAAGGAACAGAAAGAAAAATTACTAATTACTCACTATTCTTACTTATACTTCAGATAAACTTAAAAAAAGGCAAATTTTGGTTTCAATTTTAAAGTAACTACTAAGTAGTAGTACTTAGTTATTTTTGAGTAATTGAAGAAGTGACATCCCCAGCAATGCAATAGTACTCAGTTTCCTAAGATCGAGTCGTTGCATGTATCCAAGATTATCTTGCCCTTCTTATTTCTTATCACCATTGGGAGTATTATACTGATCGTCAAACAATAAACATAAAAGTAATATAAGGCAGTATAAAGTTGGAGGTCCTGGGTTCGATTCCCGGCTCGAGTCTGGTCTGGTGGGAGGCTTGGCCATGACTAGTTACCACCCTACCAACAAAGACGTGTCGCCAAGCGATTTAACCTGTTGGTTTAGGGTATGGGTTTACCCTACTCCTAACAGGGTAGCCCGCTACCATCTTAGACTGAATAATCATTTACCATAAGGAAGATTGCCGTCCAGTGCTAGTTGTAGTGGATAAAACAAAACAAAAAGTTGAATCGAAAACAGGTATCAATCAAATACACAAATAAACAGATAAACAATATAAGTAGATATGAATTTTTAATTTAATATAATATTTATTTAGTGAAATTTATAGTATAATGAAATAAGTAAGCTGTAAGCACTTTGTAGTATATTCAAATACGCTGAGATACCTTTCAGGATCTCGAAATGACCAACGAGATCTTTTGTTTTGTAAATGAGATACGATCTTGAATGACGCGGGTTCTATTTCAGACTTTTGAATGAATCGTTTAAGCGACGAGATTTGAACCCGTGGTCTGGAGTACTTTGAAGTGCTGACCTGGTTGCATCTTAATACAGGCGGTACGTTTGCATATCTGCCTTAAGGCTGCGCTCCCAATAGATATGGCCCACAATGTATTAAAATTTTAACACTAGTGTGCAATGTGTCATACGGGTGTGAAACTCACTAATAGCGTCGCATATTTTTTATATCTTCTGATAGCTTAGCTCGTCAGTACAATCAACTTAAGTTTAATCGGTTCTAGACTGCTTTTCTACTACAGATGTATAGAGATATACATCGAGTGTACAGTAAATCAAAATATCACTTGCTTCAACGGTGAACGAAAACATCGTGAGGAAACCTGCATGCCTGAGAGTTCTCCATAATGGTCTCGAAGGCGTATGAAGTCTGCCAATCCGCACATGGCCAGCGTGGTGAACTACGGCCAAACCCTTCTCATATTTAGAGAAGACCCGTGCTCTGTAGCGAGCCAGCAATGGGTTGATCATGATGAGTGAAATTACACTAAAAATATATATTTTTTTTAATTTCATTAACATTAACAAACATGTTAGTTAAAATATTTTCAAACTGACATACGGTGGTGCCCTTCAAACCAAAGATAATACATGTGTATATCGCTTTGGCTAGATGATTAAATATTTATTCGTGCTAAATTATCTGTGAGTGTGGTTCTACCACACGGACACAGTTCAATCTAAAACCGTATTAGATTAGTTTTCACACATAAACACACACACTCGCACAGCCCTGCTGAAATGGCAGCCTTATTGTCGGTTGCGAACGTGAATCATTGCAGAGCTTCTCTCTGAAGCTCGCCAAACAGCCCGGTTACGCTGTGGCAACCAATAGGGTTAGCACAGCTAATAGACAGTCGGAAAAAAAAGAAAAGTGAATCTCTGACTAAAGTTATAAGGTATTGAATGATAATGTTGTCCGACCAGAATCAGAAAATTCTTAAAGTAAGATCACAAAGTATATCATATCAGAACGTAGCTCGATATTACAGCATCATTAGCTATATCGCATAACCTTGGTGGAATGGCAGCCTTATTGTGCCCTTCTTCTCTAAAACGTTTTCCGGCATTTAAGTCGGTATTTAGAACTTCGCCTAACCTAAGTTTTTGTGACGTTAGTCCAAATTTTTTGTATTGTCTACGTGACCGTGACTGGCGCCTTTCACATTAAGTCAAAGTTCTATTATGGAACCTGAACTTCTTGGTATACGTATATATAAACATTAAATTTTAAGTATTCGTATAGAAATTTAATGTAGAATATTTATTTAGTCATAGTTATGCATCATATTTGGTAAAGCTCTGTATGGTGAAGTTTTTAGCATTAGGGCCCGAATTATTACTAAAACATACGAAGGCATGTTTTAGTAATATTTCGGAATTAATAATAGAAGAAGTCATTCACGGTTACTGTACTAATTTTAGAGATATAATGGAGATATACATAACTTAACAATTTGGTAATTAACTCTCTCATCATAAAATAATATTAACTATATATGATTATTTCAAGGTTCAATTGAAACATGAACTGAACTCGAACGAAATCGGGGGGTAAAACTAGTAGATTATGTATCTTGCGCCACGCGATGGATATTTCCTAATCGTATTTCTATTTCGCATTAGTTACAATTGTACACTAGTCATGCGAACTCTTGCCAATACAACGAGTATTATAGCTATTTTGTAATAAGCTATTAATAGTTATTCCAAATTTTTAATGCTATATTCAATTTATATATATTTATATGATTTAATCCATTCTTTAATAATGCATTATCTCTATCTAAGCAAAGACGGAAGATCTAAGATGGTAGCGGGATACTCTTAATTAGTATCTACGCATCATCCTACGGGTACTCTTAATATCTTGGCGTTACATTTTTGTCGGTAATTAGCCACCACTTATAATTCCACCAGACCAGACTCCAACCGGGAACCGAACCTAGAACCTCCAACTTATAATGCGACAGCGCACGCGCTGCGCCACCTAGGTGTCCTTTTGCTGATAAATTAAAATGAGAAGGCAAAATAACCGCAGTATTATTTCTCGCCTCTCTGTATCAGTTGAAATGCTACAGCCTCATGTCATCATCACCGATTTTCCGTAAACAAAATCCACTGACCCTGATTCCGTAATCCGTAAGCACATATAGCGCACGAACATGAATAACATCACGGCGAAGATTTCCGTAACGAATCCAAAGAAACAAACACAGTTAGCGTCACGACTGTCCGTGTATAATGCAATAATGGGTTCGAATACAGGCCAGAATGTGTACTGAATATTTTTAGCATGCCAGGTCTAGATCGATATATGTTTTTTAGGTAAATACCTAGATAGATAAAATATAAGAAATTGTACACTATATTGATTAAATAATAAATAATGCGGAAATACGGTCTTGTCATATCAAGCGATCTTTGCCATATAACTTCTGAAGGAATAATCAAGTTAGGGAAAATGGGACATCGAAATCGGTCCCATTTTCGGAATTTGAAAGGTGCTATAATTTAAGGTTTGACAAAATACTGCATAAATATTCCATCGTTATAGAACTATTAGGTTATAAGGGCCGTAAATAAAAGTTGCCACGTTTATTTGTAGGCGCCTAAAAATACAACAGGTATCTGATACATCCATTCTATATCGAATTTAGGAAATTGGTTTCATCTACTTGGGTTCGGGTTAGTTTATTAACGTGTGATAATAATCGTTCAAATAGTTGAAAAAAACATCATATTTTTATTTATAATTCAGATAAATTAACTCTGACTCGTTCAATAAAAGCTTGTATCTAATATTATAGGGTATAGGACTCACAACAAGTAGCTACGTTTCATCTTTGTGTGAATGGACTTTTCAATCACCACGTGTGCTTTTCATACACATAAGCTATTCACGAAGGCTTTGAATTTATATAAAACTATTCAGGTTACACGGTCCGATATGTTTGAATGAAATAAATGATTCAAAATATTTTTTATCTCGTCTATTACAAGATTTATACTATATTATTCAAACAGGTTTATATATAGGTTTATTAGGTACATCTTTTGTTTGGTAAGCACATTGGTTAGTGATTGTCCAACCAAAATTACTGCCTTAGATTCGCTCTAAAATAGCAGTGTTTAACTTTAATAGATGTATAAAATACCGTTTTTATATACTTCATACTTCTTTTATATTTTATTTACTTCAATTAAAACATGTTTATAGTAGTTCTTTATTCCGTGTAATTTCACCATTTTAATACCATGTGATTTAATATAGTACGAGTGATTGAATGCTTTGAGTAAATAACATATGAAATTAACGCCTATAACAATTCAACAAAAGATTTATACTTATAAAGAAGTAAATTTTAAGCGTTTGAAGTAAAGAGATTTCTTCCACCGTCTCTAAATTTGAAATTAATGACCAAAACTTTGTACCGTTCCGAACAGTACATTCAAAGTTTAAACAAAGCAAAAGGACTTAAGACCCTTTGTGCTTATCGCAGCCTTCAAGGGTATTAGAAGTTTAGACATTTCGATCGTTTAGTTTTGATCAAATTTTCTGATTGTTCTTTGAAATTGGTCATATATCATATTATTAATATAAAAAAATATATATATTAAATATCACTTGCTTCAACGGTGAAGGAAAACATCGTGAGGAAACCTGCACGTCTGAGAGTTCTCCATAGTGTTCTCAAAGGCGTGTGAAGTCTGCCAATCCGCACATGGCCAGCGTGGTGGACTAAGGCCAAACCCTTGTCATATTGAGAGGAGACCCGTGCTCTGTAGTGAGCTGGTAATGGGTTGATCATGATAATGATGGTGAACTATTTAGTAGGATTGAAATTGCATTTTAACTACATCCAAAATTAAATATCTCTAATCTACATAACATGCCATAAAGGTTATAAGTATCGGTAATTGGCTTATGTGGAAAATCGCAACCAATTAGTAACTCATACCTTCCTATGTGTTTATTAGTTAAATGCCAATTACAAATGGTTTCGTACGTACATAAAAACTATTTCTTTCACGCACGATAATGTTTTCCATTGCATAAAATCTCGTTAACTGAGTTACGCAAGAGCAGTAAAATTTTATCGCTTACCAATTAGGTACCTTTATTTAAACCATTCAGAAACATTGTTATTATATTTTCGTTTCTATAGTTTGTGATTCGATATCGAACTGCTGATACGATATTCGCCACGTATAATGAATGAAATGACGATATGGTTGTGAAAAGCATGGCACATATCGAATCGGATGATATAGAATCCAGACAGTTATGAGAAATTTATTGTATATTTGTTGTGATGGAACTGATCTCTACAAGCAATTTTATGAAGATAGCTGCCCGTTTCTAGGCGTAGATTCATAATTAACAAGAGAGAGTTGAACTCGCATACGAAGGGTTCCGTATTAGGGTGTAAATTGAAACATTGCATTACGTTCAAGCACATATTTTATTTTTTTTATACTATAAGTCAGCCTTTAACGGCAATCTCACCTAGTAATGCACACGAAGATGGTAGCGGGCTAACATGTTAGGAGTATGATAAGCCCATACTCCTAATTGGTTTCTACGCGACAACGTGCCAGTACGCTAAATCGCTTGGCGACACGTCTTTTTCAGTAGAGTAATAACTGGCAACGGTGGAAGCAAACCTCCGGACTTTTTTTTGCTATTTAATTTTTTTTTATTATTAGTATTTTTTTTTATATTTTCCTATGTCATTTTCAGCATTTTTTAAATGATTTGTTTTTAAAGCGGCATTACAAATATTATACTATTGCTCTTCGAATATTTGTACTTCCTATCTATCGGTTCACGAGATACTTAAGATGGCCCCCTAAAAATGGCAGCTTAATTTAAGCGTATTAGATTATGTTCTGGGTTATAAACGGCGATTTGTTTTAAACATACTCAGTTCTGTTTTAGGTTGACGTTACTAAACCTTTATTCTATCATTGATTGAATCTTTTTCCCAGTAAGGCAATTAATAAACCTATGGTAAAGAATAAACAATAATTCACTCAATGGTTTTTCTGCAATCATTGTAGCTTATAGTAACGCTTTCCAATGTGAAATCTAATGGCTTTTTCTCGGTTTCTCCCATCTTAGTCATGCAAAGCAAAACTCATTAAAGAATTCTAACGTTAATCTTGCTTGTAAATAGCGTGAGAATTTTGCTTTTGTTCGTGTACTGGCATGCTCCCGCGACATCGTCTATAATATCGATAAATTGACCTGCCCATGACTTAATTTAAAACTCTTTGATAGCTCAGGTGTCGTTCATCTTATAGACTTCCACTTACGGTTATAGCTTTTTTCTGGGTTATAGAGTTGGCTATGTCAGTCTCCCTAATATATCTATCTATGTATTTTTAATCTAATCAATACCTTGTCCTGTTGATGCTTAATGGAAGAAAGTGTTACTTTCACATTTATTTACTCAGAATATTTATGTAGTATGCGTAGGTCTAAAAGTGTGGACCTAAGCGCCTGATATTTGCTCTACGAAATCCTTATTGTAATTCTATTTAAGTATCAATTCTTTACTTTCCGGTAAAGAAACGGTTCCGAATACAAAATGAAAAGGTAAAGCCTGCTAGGTACAAATATCCAAAGTTGCTTAGTCAGCTAATATCAATAAAACAGGGGTTTCGTCTATGTGACGTATAAAAGGGACGTACGTGTTGATGAAAAATGTACTCTCCTACCTTTTTATGCACTGGTAAGTTCAGAGAATTTCTGAAGTCGATAGCTGTAAGAAGTATTTTATTACCATAATTAAAACTATTAACTATCTTTCTCTCTTTTACCGAGATGCTATCTATACACATCTATGATATTTTAATGGAATTATCGCGTTTTAATTTAAATAATTATAGTTGGTTTGAAATATTGGATTATATTTTTTTATTATCACAGAATAGATAGAAAATATATAATTATTACGTATTACCTCGAGTTTCTTAAAAGATTAATTTAGATTACTAGATTTAGTATTCTTAGCTATGTCTGAAAGACAATAAAGTTTCATTTCATTTCATCGTCAAGTTAATTAGGCTGTTGTGGTTCAGTGATTAGGATAACTTTGAAAAAATAACTCTAATGCGATTACAAAAGCTTTAATATTTGAAGTAGCTGCTTATGAATTTTCCACATTTTGTCTCTAGCAGATTATTGCCATTTCCATGTATTTTTTTCTAAATTATATTGAGAAGGATTCAATAAACGATAAAAAAAAAGTTTCGATGTAAATTGTTCTAACTGCAAAGCTAATTATAATTATATAATGACTATGTAAGAAGATAAGAGTAAGAAAAAAAAGGCTGAGTTTTTTTTGGGTATCTTCTTAGATCTGGGCGCGTTTGGAAGCCCAAGCTTTAGTTTGAAGTTATCGAATGTAATTATCCCCTAATTTAAACAATGAATATTATACTACTTCAATGCTAAATAGATTTACATTAATAAAATAATTTTCGATTCCATTTTATTTCATTTATACTAATATATTGTGTCATCTATTTATTTATTTATTTATTTCTCATTTAAATCGGACATGGAAGCGTCCATAGATTTGTTAGTATGTTAATTGTGTATTACCTTTATTGGGCAACTGCTGAACCGCTCTAGAAATTTGACACGGAGATCGCATCCATCCTGGAGACTATAAAATACATTTCATACTTTGGTCCCACATGATTTTTATTTAGTAACAACTTCATTTGATATTTTTAACACAAGATAAGTAGATAGTAATAAATTTCCCACACACTGGGCCGAGCAAGTAAGTTGCATGCATTTAATCTAAACAAATGCATCTATCCAAACATGTACCAAGTGCGTTCCGCTTTCGCAATATTGTCCCATATTATTTATGTTAAGTTTTACGGCGTGTTGAAATTGGGTCTGTGTGCAAGATTATGGTGCTGTAAGCGTTTGGTTTATTTATGATGGGAACCCATTGAAATATTGTTGATGACGAAACGTTACTGTAACTTCAACGTTAAGTTGAAACAACTACGAATATTTATGTTCTCTCTTATTATTAAGTAGGTAGTAAATAACCACAGGTGGTTTTCAGACGAACTAAAAGTAACCTTTAGATGTAATAATCTCTTTGAAATATTTCATAAATTACCATTTATCATTGAATATTATTTTCGTTGACTAAACGTACAAAATGGACTGTAAAATTATGGAGGCTATTATCCCATACGACGGAGAAAGTAGGAAGAAATTACGAGTATATCACGTGGCGCGCATCTTAGGTATGTTCGAATAATAAGCCAATATAAAACTGTGCCTAGAATTAATTTTGATATCACTGTAAGAGTTATCCGGGGTTAAGGGAGTAGACGGATTTATTAGGCGAAAAACTCCAAAGGTTTCCCCATAGCATAATATATATGCAACTAAAACCTCACTGTGTCTTTACTATTTCAGTTAACGAATTTTATATTTCCACTAACTGACCCAGCAAACGTTGTTTTGCCGTATAAATTATTTCTAGGGAATTTCTATTGTAGAAAAAAAAAGTAACTTATTGTGTGTAAGGTGGTATATGAATGAAAGAGGCACGGAGCGTTGTGCACGATGAGGGAATATAAAAATAACATAAATATTGTTTATGTTCGAAAATTTTAGCATTGCAATAAGCGCAGGGAAATTTAAGTCGAATTAGAGTGAAAACCTTCATAATAAAGACGATAATTGTTTAGCTATTGAGCTTGATGTCAAATGATAAAATTACTAAAATTACTATTCAAAAAAGGGCTTGGCGATAGAAGGGTCAAAATTTAGGGTTGTATGTATTTTTCAATGCCACATAATACAACAATAAAATAAAAACATAAATAAATAAATAAAAAATAGATAATAGCCGATTCTCAGACTTACTGAACATGCATAAAAAAAATCCTAAGAATCGGTCGAGCCGTTTCGGAGGAGTATGGGAGCAAACATTGTGACACGAGAATTTTATATATAAGATTTTAGTCATTTCATTTCATTGGCATCGGTTAATAGTTTTTTCGGGACTGTGTCTATTAGATTAACCGAGAGCCTCATCAGATAACGTTGCATAGTATCAAGAGATCACCATCTTTACCAGTGATTCTCATCAGTCCGTTTTCTTGCTATTTTCTAAGCCATCAAACAATCGTTATGGATTTCTCACCGCGATTACCACACATTCACGTTCATGAACAATTTTTATTCTGTTGTATAATAAAACTAATTATAGAAGAGAAAATCTAATAATATTGTTTTTGTTACAGGTAAGTGCTCTTCGTAATATTCGACGCATATTATGAAGTGAGTTATGTAAGTATTTATCATTAAAATGGTTTTTATTTTTTGCAAAAGCATTAAACGAAACAATTGAATAGTTGTTTGACTTATGACTATATTCGATAACTCGCTTTTTAGGCCAGTTATTTCCTTAAAAGGTACAATTTTTGCAATTCCTCTTTTATATGTAAGTCGAACAAATACATAATATACATAAACATGTTTTCAGCTACACTGTATAGTGTACACTATACAGTGTAGCTGAAAACATGTTTATGTATATTATGTATATTATGTTTTTGTTTAATGGAAAGCACACATAAATATTAGTAATTTTATGGTTCTTATCATAATGAATATACACTTAACATTTCAAAATTAGTTTACGTATTGTATTGTCTGATGGGAGCGTTCGGTAGTGGCTAGTGACCACCCTACCGACAAAAACGTATCGCAAAGCGGTTTAGCGTAGCGTAGAAACCAATTGGGTGTATGGGTTTACCATACTCCTAACAGGTTAAACCGCTAACATCTTAGACTCATCATCACTTACATCATTAGTTTTTAATTTATATTATAGCTGTTTTTGCGAAGTAGTGAGATTTATAACAATATTACTGTAACTTGGATTTTGCGTTGAGTAATAAGTAAGAAAAAACTGGAGTTTTTGTCTCCATAATAATCAATTATAAATATTAATTCCGTGATACTCCACGTTTAAAAAGTTAGTTACGGCAATTTCGTTAAAAAAATGTTGTCGGGTAATTATTTCCATCAGGCGCTCGGGTGAAGGTCATAGAATTACGTCACCCTCGTCGCACTATTGTAAGTTGTTGGCCGACCGCTCCGAAAGATAGGTAATGTTTTAAGGTTGTATATATATTTCTGTAACCTCTACTCTAAAGCCGAGATCGCGCGCTTAAAAAAGAAAAAATGATGTCAAATCAAATCAAAAATAGCTTTATTCACATAAACCTACTACAGGCATTTATGAATCGTTCATATATATCACATTTTTCATTATTTCTATTAGTGATGGTGATAACTAAACTCACCAACATAAAACTAAGGCTAAGAGGGTTCAAATCGCGGCCAGGTCTAAGAAGAAACCCACAACAAACTTAGCCGGGTGTTTTTTTTTTTGTTATCTGTTTGGCTCGGATAAGTCAATGATCAATTTTACATTTCATAATAATTATTATTGATTCTATTAAGGATATTTTTTGACAACTGTTTTTGCCGTCACTTTCCGCAAATAAAACGAATGCGAGTCATAATCATGACTCAAACTATCAAACTCATAACGCGAGGTGTGAAAACGTTGTCTAATAAATGTTATGGCGCAATTCATTATCTGTGCATTGGTTATGACGGATATTCGGGTGGCTTTTAGCTGATTGAATGGTTGCCACTCTGGCTTTAGTTGGCAACTTCTCTTATTAGTGTTTCGTATCTCGTAATCGTAATATTAAGATCGAACACTTATGCTGTGGCTGAATCTTTGTCATAATATGATTTATTTGCCGTCATGAGATAGAAGGTTTTATACTTTTCATTATTTCTTTTTTGGTTTGGCTTTTATTTGTTATTTTATTATTGTATGTATTAGTTACATATATATATGTAAGGAAGCTGTGACACGTCTTTGTCGGTAAGGTGGTATCTAGTAACGAGTCCAGACCTCCTACTTTATAATGCAACAGCACAAGTTCTGCGCCACAAAAGTCGTCAAAATATCTATTATTCACTCTGTGACCACGAATTTATCGATATTTTATTATTTCGGTATAAAAAAGGGCGGCGACATATACCGTGACATATTAGACAAGTGGGAATTCTTTTAAAGGGCTTTATTTGTTATGATCAAATAAAGGTTAGGATAGGTTTTTATGTCTACCGTAGTTTTGGCAAAAAACACTAGAATGTCGGAAAACTGGCCGGAAGTTTTCAAAGTCGGGTTCAACGATTTGTCTCTTTCAAGACGTGATTAATCAACAAATAACAAAGATAAGTTGTGTGGCAACCGATTCAAAGATTACATTATTACCCGAAAGCCTACTTCTATTACGAAAAAATCTTTTTCACACTTAAAACTCCTTTAGGTTAAGTTTAGGTTTTTTCTTTATTAATAAGACGTTTAATTAAAGATAGTTTTAAGTTATTTCAATAAATAAAAATAGTTTTTATATCGTCATTAAAAGTTAAATTGTTAAAACTAACTGGCAAAAGTATTTGGTCTTCTTGTTAAGAACCTAGAAACTTTATTAATTGAACCAATACATCCAATATTAGACTAGTCATGTATCAGTTCCAAAGCGCCTTTCATTCTATGCAACGGCTGCGTGAGCAATACATACCCAGAGCAAATATGGCATTCAGTTTCTATATGTAGTGAAAGTGAAACGTACGGACAAATAAATATTCCTGCGGCATCGTATTTAATTACTCATATAATTTATCACGAAGAAGAATTATTGTTTTTATTGTTTATTTTTATGTCAGTTAAAATATTTTTATGGTCAGTTGAAGGTACAACCTACCTACACTTAAAATAAATCTTTAAGCCCAATGGACTATTGCTGTACATAGAATATATATATTAAAAATATCGGGGTAATCTTTAATATTTAAAAAGCACCGAAAACAGATTTTATTTGAATTATTGATCTGCCACTCTGTCTGTCTATCTGACTAATATTAGACGTAGCATATACTAGTTAAAAAATAGAAATATCCATACTGAATCTTTAAAATATTGTTTATAAAAAACTAGTCGGTTTAATTTACCGTTTTCATTATATTATTTCTGAAATGATTATTATGATGCGGAGCGATGTGCTTTATCGTCCGAACAAGGTCATTCACTTTTTATCCCAACGTAAGATGTGAGAATTTAATATTCATCAACTGTATTTATGAAACTGTTATTCAAAAAATAACAATCTCATACTGATAGAAACAAAACACGAATGTAACATCAAAAAGTTACCTCACTCTGTTGCACTGAGTAACTCGAAAATTGCGACTTAAAGCATCTTGTCTTTTGACTACCCACGCTTTGGTTTGTTACAGACGTGCGTTGCATTGAATCTCATAAAGCATCCACATTATATTCCCCTTCTGTCTATTAATATCCCATAGCTAAGCCAATATTCGCTTGAAATATGAGTCCTTTATGATGTCCTTATATATTATTCTGTTTAAAAATTGGGAGTTCAACTTTAAAATTTGAATTTAACTAAAAACATCGTGTACATTTTAAAAATAAAATTATTACGCTGGAAAATAATATCCATTAAAGAATTTCACTTGTACATTCAACCTAGGCAACTCTAGAGTTGTATGAACTCTTGTATCGTCTAGTGTTAAATTAAATTGCACGGCATTGTCCAAAATGAAATTATTATTTACAAGAGTCGATAGATGTCTATCATAAAATTGAGTTTTAATTATGTTTTATATCACAAAAAAATTAGTTATTAATGGATTGGAAATGGATATCATAAAAAATAATAAATTAAATACCATAAACAAATGACTTAGGTAATCGTTGTAATGGTTTATAGTTCTCGGTGAAAATAGCAGTCAAGTCCGCAATTCGACGTTTCTTTTGTATTTTATTAAAAAAAAACCGCAAACTGTTATATATTAAAAATAAAAATCTGTGGTGATGTAAATTGTTAACAATCCTAAAGTTTTTATTTTCTTTGTATAATAAATAATTATTATTTGAAAGTTATATATTGATATATAACATTTTTTGATCACTAAATAAAAAAGTTTATTATATTTAATTGGCTCCTTTTTATTCTTTGCACTGATGGGTATTCAGTATTGGTAAACAAAGTTCCATTACCAAGGATTTCCCAGTTTTGTACCAGTACGATATATGTAACTGATACGACACTATATTATCGATTATATTATTGTATATGTAAATAATCAATTGATAATATCGATTGATTATTTCATTTGTGCTTTGATGTCCGTTTTTGAAAATCAATTTCTACTTGGTGTCTTTAAGGCCACCACATTAATATGTATGGAGGGCTTGTGTATTTAGGACACAGTCTAGCCCAACTCTTCGCATAACACAAAATACCCTTGTCAGCGAACGTACAAATAGTATAAGGCTGTGGCGAGCAGATTTTTCGCCTTGATTTGAACCGAATATACATCTTGGATATGTCTCCGGAGATTTGGTAAGGAAGGCGGGAATCTCATTAATATTTACGGGTTTACGTGTACGTTGATAAACAATGCGTGATATGCGAAATCTTTTTTGCGGAATCTTTCTGTTTAATCGAATAACATAAAGACGGAGGTTTAACCCTGTTCCCTGCAAGATATACGTATAAAAATATCCCCAGTTAATTCCCTTTAAAAGTAATTAAACGATACAGGATTTTAACTACACTCAATAAATAAAAAATGATGGTAAATACCCTTTTTGATTATAAAAAAAATAATGGATTTTTCTCTCATCGACGGAAGGAATTCATCGTAAGGCAACCTGAGAGTTCTCCATAATGTTCTCAACAGCGTATGAAGTCTGCCAATCCGCACATCGCCAGCGTGGTGGACTAAACCTTTAGGCCAAACCCTTCTCATATTGAGAAGAAACCTATGATCTGCAGTGAGCTGGAATTGGGTTGACCATGATGATGGTGATGATGTACTCCGTGATCTTTATGCAATGAAATATGTATTTCATTGCATAAAGATCACTCTCGGTGCACGGGATTAAATATCGATTTAAAAATGTAATCTGTCTGTTCATTTGATGACGTCCGTGGCGCAGCACGCGCTGCATTTTAAAGTTGGAATTTCTGGATTCGATTCCCGGTTCGAGTCTGGTCTGGTGCGAGGCTTCGGCCGTTGATAGTTACCAAGCCGAGCGATTTAGCGATGTCGCGTATATACCAATTAGGAGTATAGGCTTACACGTTAGCCCGCCACTATTCTAGACTGCATCATCACTTATCATCAAGTGGGATTGCCGTCGAGGGCTTACTTGTAGTGTTTTAAAAAGGAAATTAAAATAAATTGATTTATGCTCACATTGATAAGCTCTGAGTGGCATTCACCTTTCTTCGGACGAAAATAATTTCAGAGATAAAGGTCTCTGACATCGAACGTGGCGCCTGTACAGTAAATATATTATCAAATGTTATCATCGATACATCCTACTACTTTACTATCACTAAACAATTTATTGAATATTTTTGTTCAATTATAATGATTGCGCTGTTGCATTATAATGTAGGAGGTCCTGGGTTCGATTCCCGGCCCGAGTCTGGTTTGGTGGGATGCTTCCACCGTGGCTAAACTAGCCACGTCATTGTCATACAACATGGGAAGTTTACCACCCTATCGCCGAAGACGTGTCGCCAAGCTATTTAGCGTTCCAGCACGATGTCGTGTAGAAACCTATTACAATCACTTACCAACGAGTGTCATTGTTGTTAAGGGCTAACTTGTAGCGGACTAAACAAAAGGTCTGTCTTTATTTATGTATTACTAAGTTAGATGCTAGGAAAGTTCAAAGTATGGCTCCATATGTACTTCAGTTTATAACGTGTATAATATTAGTCTAAGAACTGACTGTCACAAATCGTTATGTAGGTTAGAGAGAGTAGAGTAGAAGTATTTTATTGTTACAGTAGCTTAAATGGATATCGGCAATTACCGTTATTTGGCACGTAATGTAAATGTAAATATCATGCCAATCAATTAGTGGTACGTACAAATATAATCCATATATTGTAATATCGCGATGTACTTGTGAGTGATAAATATAAGCAAATTTTCGTCATCATAATAGAATAAATGGGAGAGGATTAAGATCTTATAAGCGTTTAAAACGATAGCTTTGTATTCATTAGCTCGTGATTGGTAGTCAAACGTGCCTCCATGACTATGTCGCATTAAAAAGTTGAGCCTGGGTTTGATTCCCGGCTCGAGTCTGGTCTGGTGGAAGGCTACGGCCGTTAGTACCCTAAAGGCGTGTCGCCAACTCCATCCAGTTAGGCGTATTGGTTTACCATACCACTGACAGATAAGGCAATTACCATCTTAGACTGGATCATCACTTGTCATCGTGACTGGTCAATATCACTGGTCATCATCACTGGTCATCACCAGTGACGATCCAGTCTAAGATGCTATATATATAGATGAGATTGCCGGCAAGGATTTTCTTGAAGTGGAAAAAAAAAAATCAAGAAGTTTTCTTTGAATATATTTCGTACAGCCGTGTCTTGGTCTACATTGAATGCCACTGAACTTCTAATTAGATGACTCACGCACTGAAGTTCACAATACCTTTGGGATTCTCGGTTCGTTACACCACGGAATATATTTTTTCGCACCGACCTTTTTATCGGTGGCAGTAAAGATAGCGTTTTATAAGGTTTCAAGAGTAGGGTGAACAAAGCTTGCCTTAGAAGTTTATAAGCGTTGTTTTTTTTTTGACTTAACCCTAGCTCTGTACTGCAATCTCACTTGAAGGTTACTGATTATTCAGTTTATGATTGTAGCGGGCTAATCTGTTATGGGTATGTTAAACATAGGGCATGTTTAACATGGCAGTTATGTTAAACATGCCTCATGGTCGTAGTTGTGTGAGATTACAAACATCCTTTTTTTAGTAGGCAACTAAGCGGCCGAAGCCGCCCACTAAATAAGACTCGAACCGAAAATCGAACCTGAGACCTTCCTTAATGTAAACTACAGCGCACGTACTGCGCACATACGTACATAATCTATATAAATAAATAAAATTGGAGTGTCTGTTTGTAATATTGAAATAACCGTTTTTTACTACATGCATATGAATATGTATACGATACATACACCAAAATAACATTTTTTACAATTTTTGTCTGTCTGTCTGTTTGTTCCGGCTAATCTCTGAAATGGCTGGGCCGATTTTTACAGGACTTTTATTGGCAGGTAGCTGATGTAATTAGAAGTAACTTAGGCTATTTTTATTTTAGAAAAATAAAGTAATGTTGCAATGTTCAAGTACTGTCCAAAACCGCGCGCAGCTCACACGCATGCCACCGCCTGTGCCATCACTTCTCGGGCGTCTCCCACTTCTCCCACCAATTGTTTTAGTTTAGTAATTATTTCCAGTAATACGGGTAAGTAATACGGTAATCTATTGCTTCGTGATTGAAAGACAAACAAACACTACACTCAACGCAGACGAAGTCGTGGGCGTCAGCTAGTAATAATTAAAAGTAGGAAAGTAGAAATAAAATTTAGATCCAAGGTCTTACCGTTTTGTCTTAGGCTACATCCACTTGTTTATGAAAGATATTACGTGTAATTAGGTTCTGTGTTTCTTACAAGACCAAGGTAAGGTCGGCGAACAAAATGAGCGCTATCGTCTCTAATAGCATACGTTGCTGAGTTAACTACTAAGTTAGCTCACGTTTCGCTATTATAGCATCTAGTAACTTTATTAGAGTTAATTTTGAAGACCTCCGTGGCACAGTGCGTGCGCTGTCGCATTATAAAGTTGGAGGTCCTGGGTTCGATTCCCGGCTCGAGTTTGGTCTGGTGAGAGCCTTCGGCCATGGCAAGTTACCACCCTAGCGACATAGACGTGTCGTCAAGCGATTAAGCATTGGGAGTATGAGTTTACCATACCTCTAACTGGTTTGCCCGCTACCATCTTAGACTGTATCATCACTTACCATCAGGTGAGATTGCCGTCAAGGGCTAACTTGTAGTGCATAAAAAGAACGCACTATTATTGGTGGGAAAGTGGGTTTGTTTTTTGTTCTTTCTCGCTGTAGCAGCCCAATAGATCCAAGTTATACATTGAAGTTTGATTATTTGGTGCTTCTTTGGAAAATCGACGTTTTCTATACAAACATATTTATAGCCATCCAAATTCTGGTTATTTCATGTTAAATACGGATTTTATTGGAAATTTGGTAATTACTGATTTATTTACGGTGTTTTTTTTTTTTAGTAAAATTACGTTATATTCTTTCCGAAACAGGCAAATCTTTATTAAATAATCTAATTTATTCGTTAAGTGCATTAGATTGGTTAAAATGTAAAAAATAATAATACTCTTAAATACGATTAACTTTTTTCTTCCCAGAGTGCGAGACTAACTCCCACGTTCCAGTTTTTATTTATTCATAATGTTTTTATAATATCTAATAGTTTGTGTTATTTCCGACCCTGAAGTGAACGCACGTTTTATTAAAATTAGAAAAGAGCTTACACAGGGATACAGTTCTTTGTTTAGTCTGAACAATATAAAATATTAATCTTTTGTTACAAGTAAACTGTAAAAGTAGTGGTCAGAATTTTCATTAATTTTCCTCTAAAGTAAAATGAAAACGGTCTTACTGTTTGTTTGTCCCAATCCTATGTCCGCGTTCGGTCAAGCTTTGTTATTGATTAACAATATACATAGATTGTTGCTCTCTACAACTCCACAAAATGAAACAAAATGTAAATAGTAAAATACATATAGTTATTTATTACTGCAGGAATGTTAAGAGTACCTCTACTATTACATATTACATAAATAAACATAAGATTAAATTTTTATTTTTCCCTATAACTTTTGAAGTCTGGTAAAATTATGAGATATTCGGGTTTACTTATATTTCTTAGCCTGCACAGAGTTAGGTAATTGGCGTTTTGTACTCCCGTAATTAGGAGAGTAAAACTCACCCACCAATCTGCATTGGGAAAGTGGGTCAAAGGTCGTCAACCCTGTCTCCTACGAGACTCTTCCCAATAATTGGTCATTGAAAGGCTAAGGATGACATATTTATTTATTTTTGTAGGAAAACACTTCGCGTGTAGTCTAGTAGTTAAAACTCCTTTAAGACTACTTCCGAGGAAACCGAGTTCAATTCCCGGAAAGCATTCCTAACTTTATTTATGTAGATGTTTAATAATAGCAAAACTTTAAATTTGATATAATTTTTTTAATAGCTTGAGGAAAACATCGCGGAGAAACCAGCATACCTGAGAGACTCCAAGTTTTCATAGACGTGATGTCTACCAATCCGCTCTCGGCCAGCGTGGTCTCGCGTCTGTGAGCCGGTAGTGGGTTTATAATGATGATGATGTAAGACACCGTTGCAGCTATTGTATCAGTTGCATTAAACAATACAAAAAATAAACTCTTCATGGATAATGTATAAAGGCATTATTATATTGCAACCGGATTTTACGTTGCATTGCGTCCCGCCTTAAGCCTTATGCAAGCATAAAGGGAATTACTAGATTAACGTTAATTTATTAATTACTTATTGTATTTATTTGTATGTATAAAATATACCTTATCCTGAAATATCTAGCATCCTGCAAAGATACAAGCAATTTGTTTGCTTTTATTTACTATTACGACTATTATTAAACGGTCATTAACACAAGCAGGATATTCCTCATGAAATATGTTATGTTCAATCGTATTATTATTTTCTTCTTAGTTCGATATCTTAACGAATTTTATCTATAGAGATAGTTTGCAAAGATACCCACAATTTACTAACGGCCAATGTTAATAATCGAGCAAATCCAAAACCTTCAGATAGCGGATAGAATTTAGTAGTGCTGTCTTTTTCCTACTCTTACCTGTCGATAAGGATGGCGCTAATTTCAATCTCCTATATGAAGTTTATTAACATAAGTTTGTTTATTAACGTAAAGCGATAGCCGAATGCTTTCTTCTATCTCCAAGTTAAAAGTAGAAAAAAAATATACTTCCTATTTTTTTTTCCATCATATTCCGTCTCCTTATTAATATTTAATGAGAAAGTGCATAAGCTGGCTTCAATCACGTAGCAATAGGGTAATGAATTTACGTGGTTTTGGCGGTGGCTTATTCCGCAAAAACCTACGGCATAGAGGATAAGCACCGTTAAATATAACCAGTCCTTTAATATAAAAGTATGGGATTTTCGGATGATGTTATGATTCAGCTTTTTAAATTTAGATCATTCATTTTGGAAAACACAACCGCAACGATGCCTAAACTACACCCTCGAAGTACATATGTGCGTAGCTTCTTATCACGTTTTCCTGGTGCCAATGATATCGCCACTTCAGTACAGCGTTGCCAGTTTTCATAAACCATTTTCCTCTGTCAATTCAAATGGAACGGACGCACTATTTTCAATGATTACTCGTAACAATACAATTCGGTTGTGTATATAATCTTTTTTCAACCGTATAAAATACGTGTCAGTGAATTATATAGTGAGTTAATGTGATTTTCTTGTATGAATTTTTGTAATAGTGATTTATAAATTGACAATGTTGCAATCACGGAGACGAGGTTCCTTTAACGCGTTGGTCATTGAGATAATGAATAAACGGCGTAACTCGAAAGATATTCCACCGATGAACTCTCCTCATAAAAAGGAATCTCCTCATAAAAAAAACTCTCCTGACCCGTCGCCTGACTTGGTAATGTATCTATTTCTCCTTTTTGAGTGATAGTTAACCACTGGAATATATTTATCTCATTTTTAATTCAAATGGTTGACTCTATTTAAAAAATATATATATATATATATATATACAGGTTTGTTTATGTCTTAGCTTAGTTTATTTCCTAGCTCTCTTAATCAGCTGAAAATTATTAGGCCGCTAAAAATATTAATGCCCTTAGAAATTAATGGGGTAAGTTTATTCGGATACAGGTGTGTCATACGAAATTTAAAGTAGGATGGTGATTTAGCTTGTTTTTAATATAATTTTACATTCAAATAGTATGAAAATTATTAAAGTTTTAAAGCTTAAACTCGTCCAAATATTAATATTCATACCATACGCTATTGTCGGAACTTTAGAGAAATAAAGATTAGAAAGCATTTGCTACTTCAAAACAAGATACATTAGTTTAATTTACTTTTAAGTTTTCGTGTTTACGTACGCGAAGAATGTTATTACAGTATTGCAAATCTAAGAAAGATCAAAGTCCCGAGTGTAACCATCAAGTTAACTTGCTTATTTTTATGCTAGGCTAGTTCACATGAAAACTTAAATTAATTATCCATTGTTCTATTGAAGGGTTTACGAAACGGTCTCGTCCACTGCTTACGCATTAAGTGGTCGATATAAATTGTAAATATTGGCGTGGAGCTGATGTTCCGATAGCCTTGAATCCCGTCCAATCTTATCAATGACTGATTACACAACGATTTTTCGCTATAAAAGCACGCCGTATTACAAAATGCGTAACCGTATTGGTACTCAATATCGAATGATCGTCGGTTAAGGTCAATACAACAAGGTGGCA
Organism: Lasiommata megera; assembly: GCA_928268935.1. NCBI lineage: Eukaryota > Metazoa > Arthropoda > Insecta > Lepidoptera > Nymphalidae > Lasiommata > Lasiommata megera. Next base: position 9,125,735 of record OV743325.1, on the reverse strand, counting down.
ATGATTTTGAGAATAAATCACACGGTATCAATGCTGTCATGATTGACATTACGTCATGTGATTTATATGTCCTGAAATATGCTTATAAAGTGCTTATCACTTGAAGTTGGAAGTTCAAGTTCACTATAAGGGACTAGGTTGGTGTTTGCTTATAACAATAATATTAATCGCTTAGCTACTTGTTATCCGCTTCAGTGCTCGGATATATCGACCTTGCGAACCTAAATTTCGAGATTTATGTTTTTAGTTTTAAAAGATTTACATTGTATCGCTAAGCGATATTCAGCTTTGGGTAATCTACATGTGGTTTAGGAAGTCAGAATTTTACTTTATAGTATTCGCCCAAACAATAAGAACAAAGAAATTATAGCAGAAATTGACATAATAATGATAGAACCGATGCATCGGTGGTTGTACCCAGTTACCTATAGACTACCTGATCGCTGTTTCACAACAGACCTATAAAAAACATTATTCGTGTCATAGTACGCAACTTTTATAAATATGAAGACATTGTGATATCGCTGCAAGCTTGAATAATAGGTAAGTAGGTATGGCGAGATTCATTTGATCTAGTTGTGACAGTTTTTATCATTATGAAAGTGTGATTGTTAGGAAACATTTGAACAAGTTGGTAAATCGATGACTTCATTATTTTTTTCCAACATTCTCCGCCTCAGATAATGACAGTACCTATTCATCGCTTGTTTTGGCGTCTTAGTTACCTTGGCGTATAGGATGGGTGACCCGACTAGGGAGATCTCAGTACAGATTATATGTCTCTCAAATTGTTTTAGTCATCTGTTACAGCGATGTTCCTGATAACTTATCGTTACTCTCCATATTCAATCCAATCGCAGATTATAGAGATCTGCATGATTTCAATGATACTGATCTCTAACTTACAAGAATACTTCTCTCCCATCGTAATCATTCATGCAAAAAGGGTGTGTTTTATGTTTTATTGACGTATACTAAATTTTATACAGTAAATTTCCTCTGGAAATGAGCGCATAATAATAACATTTTATATAATGTACTGAGACGAGTTTTTCTGTTATCTTGTAATGTTACAGCTTTTTAAAAATAGTTTGTTGGCAACTACAACAATCATTGTTTACTTTTAACGTCCTCCGTGTTATATACATTTTCGCGTTTTTTTTATTTTTTATTTGGCAACTTGCGAGAATAATTCGGGTAACAAACGGTGCATACGGTAAATATTACGGAATGTCCGCTCGGTGGTAATAAAGATGGTGAGCCTATTATAATGGGCTATTTTCGCTGTACAGTAAATTTTTCGCGGCCACTCTTGACACATGGCGTGTACAATGTTTGGCATCACGTTACCATCATTACACGTGTAGGGTTGTCAATTATATTTTCATAGAGGACGCTTGTAAATGTAAATCTAGCAATCCTGGCATACTTTTGTTCTGATAGCAGTTAAATATATCTGTAAAAGTTATAAAAATTGTGCCTAATAATACAAATTATAATATATCAATAAATGCGAGATTTTAATTGTATTGTTGATTTATTCTACTTTAACGTAGAAAAAGAGTAAGATCACAGATATGATTTGGTGGGTATGAGAAATTACTTTTGTCTGACAGATTTGGTTAGTCCGAGAAATTATTTTTTCCTAGCTAGATGACAGAAAACCATTTAAAGATTTATTATAATACATTATGCATTATGTTATCATTATTTTATATACATATATGTATTTTAAGGCAGCGCGAATGGTATTAAGTGCGTACAAAATTCCCATGTTTATGAGAGGTAAATGCTGCAATAATATGCTAATTAGTATGATATTGATGAAACATAGATTTTTCAATTTTGCCTATTCCGTTGAATGAGAAGATATTTTATTATTCCCATAATAAACGCAGTCGGTGTATAAGATCTTCTTTAGCTAAGATTTTATTTAAAAAAATGAGTGCAACTTACGTACAGTCACAGTAATGTTTTTACTATACAAATAAGTTTTTTATTCATTTAGAGTTTTATTATATAAGTATAAATAACTATACAAAGTCGTATGTTTCTCAAATGCAAGCGTTTAAAATTCAATAAAAACAAACTGTTCTTACCTGTAAGTATACACATTTATGGTATTCATGCATAATGTAGTGCAAAAGAAAACCGACCGGAAAATTTACATGTGGCATCCTTAGCCACCGGATATAGTCACTCCTGCGAAGAACCAGTTTCTGTTCCGCACTGCTTATCACCACCTAAATACATTACAAACACACCCAGCCAGCTAAACACGAATGTACCATCTTAAAGTGGCTAAGGCTAATAATATGATCGGGTTCTGTCATTCAAGGTTAAATATCATACGTCTAAATAAGAAGGAATATATACTTAACGTTAGAAGTGTTGATGCAATCTAAAAAGGCTAGTTAACCTGTTATAAGTATATATTCTTTATTGTAGGTATAGTGGTAACCAGCCATGACCACAGCCTGCCAGCAGACCTGACGGGATAATTCCTCCCATTTATACTTCCCACTTATGAGACCACACTTATGAGCGCTCAACACTGCGGTAGGTAGATCGTCAAGCACTAAACAAAATCCATTACATCCATAGATACAATAGGCGACTTCAGCACTGAAAAGTCATTGCTGCCAGAGATATATAATGATTATATATGAAGAAATGATTACTTTTCACCCGAATTCTGCTTCTTACAAGATTAAATAATTAAGTTTCCAATCATTTGGAATCGACGTGGTTAAAGAAATCATAAAGCAACAAGTATGAGACTAACTTAGTTTTTCTACACTTCATAAATATAAACCTTATTATTGCTTTAATATAATATTATATAAATTATTTAATATCTGCTAATTGATACCTAAATTTTTGGTGAACGTATGTGTTTACAATCCAAAATTAAATCCCGTTATCGGGTCGTCGGCTATAAACTATTATATACTGTTATATGTGATAGTTCGAATAGTTGGAGATATAGGAATATAGACGGTAAACTTATTTTAATCACGGAGCAAGAAGATCATGTTTGAATGAATGGATTTTAGTAACACTTAGATGGTATAATATCTATGACAGAATGGTGACATTCATGACAGAAAGAATAACCGGCAAGTTTATCGTGGTCTTTTTCTTAAGCTAATGTGTATAAAACAATCCTAATTTTGGTATTAAGTTATGCTCATACGGCTTCATCGCAAGATATTTTAAAGGTTTCTAGAAACATTTAAAATATTCAAATTTTGCAGCTGCAGTTTTTATCCTCATCATTCTAAATTTTTCGTTTAAAGTATTAATGGTAAATTTCCTTATACTATGAAAAAAGTACTTTCGCCTAATTGTAATGTTTGCAATGTGCAAGAGGACGTCTTGCATTTTATGATGGAATGTGTCTGAAATGAAGGTTAAAGACGCCATAATTTTAATCATACGGAGGTCCTAACTTCTGTGGTGTCTTTTCTTCATAGACCTTAGCGCAATACGGGCCCTCTTAGTTCTTTAGTTTTAAGTTGACGAGTGTAGTTATCACCATCACTAATAGAAATAATGAAAAATGTGATATATATGAACGATTCATAGATGCCTGTAATAGATTTATATTATGAATAAAGCTATTTTTGATTTGATTTGAATTTATTTGTGGGTTATTCCAATAGTGTGCTATATTCACAGGCAGTGAGAGCAACTCAAGTTTTACGATTGGGTAGGATTGCTATCGATAATAGCAAATAATAATTCTTTGCTCGAGCACAGTTTCGACCCTTATTTTAATTAATTGTGCATCTTTTGTGAACGGAGTAAATAAGAAAATAAAATATTAATGGAATTAAAATAGTAAAATTAAAATACTTTTCAGTTTTTAACTATCTTCATGCAAAAACAAAGTATTGACGTTGTTTCTCATTATTGCTGTATGAAAAGGAAATTCAGCAAACCCACTTTTGCAGTTATAGTGGTTATCGATATCTCTTACAAGGTACAAGTTGTAGTGGAACGATTTTAGGTCGTATATATATGTTACAAGGCCCGACCTTGTGGCTATTTAGTGAGGTTTCGTATCTAATCCATTGCGAGCTATGTGCTTATGAGCATCGCCAACAAAACTACACTTACCATGACATCATGCGGTTGGGGATTATTTTTAACTGTACTGTAGATAACTTAGCGTACTACGCGTACATATTCATGCGTCTGATCTTCATTTAAACCATAAATTAAGGACTGACATAATTATTTTATATTTTAATACGTGGAGCTAGATTCACTCATTTATAAACATATACGTACTATTTAGAAAATTTTACACTGGACGTTGTTTCCACATAAAAGTCGAATATTTTTCAAGCATATAAATATAGATTAGAACTGTTAATTTTGAGTGCCAAGTTAAAATCAAAACCGAACAATTAATAGAATAGAAAGATGTGTTAAATGTTTTTTCCTCTTTCCACTAGTACGTTTTTTTTAAATTACTAAAGACAGTAATGATACAAAAAAAGTTGTATTTTTTTATATGCTATTAGCACTCCAGAGGTTTCTAAAGTCGCAACGATAAAGTACTAAAATTTCATACTGGTATTCTCTTTGTTGAAAATTTAACGGACGTCTCTAGTACTAGCGCTTAATACAATTTTAAGGAACACGCACATTGTGTTTGCTGACTCGTCGTCATGACTACCCCTGCGCCCTGGCAGGTGTCGAAAACAGCTGGCGTGCCATTTGCGAGCAACAATAGATCAAAACATGCGTTGTAGAGCACACAAAGGTTTGAACCATACTTTTTTGCTTAATTAAGATGAAGGTAGACAACTTTTTCGAGTAGGTAACCTCTCTCTTGCTTGAAAGTATAATGAATTGACGGTTCTTTTTCCTGTAGGATCATATTGAACCTTTGAAATGAACTCAGTCCTGAAATATTCTGATCGGATAATAGGTTTTAGAGGAAATAACTGGCAGAACTAATCAATAATAGGGTAATGAAATTGAACTTCGACCTAATATTCTCCTACTCATGGTTACAAGTATATCAAATTTCTCATTATTTTTTTTCGTGAAGTGACGGTGATAACTACGGTAAAAGTTAGAGGTAGCCCAGGATCGAATCCCCGACCTCTGAATTTGGAGACGGGCGCCCAAACCACTAGGCTATGACAGCTTAAATAATAGCTACGTTTAATCAGATACGGTAGCGGAAGTCAAGCTTTTATTAAATAAACAAATAGGTCATAATATTGTATTGGGTTAATTAAAACTGAAGCATACGTGACATGATTAAAATAATGAACTGTAACCACAATTGTATATAATTAAGTAGATGCTTCCATCTTTTTGTTGTTTGAATGTGCGACAGGAAAATATATAAATCTTGTATTTATGTATTCGTTACAGTTTATGTATATTAATTAGTTAATATTATTTATATTTCAATTTCAAGTTTCATGTTTCCATGGAAAACTTAACTTAAGAAATAAAACAATAGTATTACTTTATTCAACTGCTTTCGTTTCGTTTAGCTTATATTTGGTGCTATTGCTTTTCGTCCACAAACTTTACCATAACCGTTGACAATTAACGGCCATAAGATATACTAGTACAAGAAATACTCAATTAATCTATAAAACAATATTTTCACTTTCCATGTTATTACAATATAAACCTCTGTTCTATCATTTTTATTATTTTTTTAAAAGCGGCTAAAAAGGTAATTTATTTCATCAGATAACGACTTATGAGGGAAATTTCATGTGTACAAATAATCTGACACTTTAATAACGGTCGTCACAGCTACAACCTAATTTTAATAACACTTGCATGGTAAAAAGATTGATCTTATATACAGTGAGGATTTAAATAATGAGGTACGTTTATGAAATTTATTACCTATGAAAACATCTATTACCTCGTTACAAGTTGGGAATGCCGTAAATATGCTGTCCAAAATATCGTTACCCACACGCGATCGCAATACCGTGTTTATATTGTGGCTAAAAATTAGATCCGGAAGCGTACTTTTAATGCACAATCTTTAATTAAAATTTTAATGTAATGTAAAAAGTAAGTAAAATAAATAAAAGAGGGTTTTTTTTGTAGTTATAAAACAAACAAGGACAATGACTGCAGGTATTCATCATCATCATCATCATCATCATGATCAACCCATTAATGGCTTACTACAGAGCATGGGTCTCCTCCCAATATGAGAAGGGTTTTGGCCATAGTCCACCACGCTGGCCATGCACGCCTTTGAGAACATTCTGGAGAACTCTCAGGCGTGCAGGTTTCCTCACGATATTTTCCTTCACGGTTGAAGCAAGTGATATTCTAATTGTTTTAAAACGCACATAACTCCGAAAAGCACTAGGCTATCACAGCTTCTATAGGTATTGAATGTCAGGAAGTGGCTAATATGTATAAAGTGGATAACCACTCAAATACAAGGCTAGAGGTTGCACTTTCTAAACTTAAGTAGATTCATGCGATTCTGTGAGTCGCAAACCATTGCACATGTTTTATAACAGGGCTATAAAATACCGAATTGAAATGAAAGCATCGTCAGGTACATGACATAGTTTCGCTGTAAAGCCGTCTCCGGAAAAATCAACAATAACTTTTGATACCAATAACATTATTTTTAAGCAAACTGGCAATGTATTTTTAATATATTATTTATTTCAAAATTATCTACTGTACATTCGCTCGAACCATAATATAATATTGATAAAGATTCATTTATGAATCGACAAGTCATTAAACTTTATACAGATTTCTCTGTTTATTGTGTGCCGCGCGATTCCCATAGCGTGATGGTAATTACCAAGGTGAGATTTCTGGGCGACTTATTGTAGGCCTATTTGTGTGAGAGAATCTTACAAAAATGGTCACAATCTATAGAAACCATAGCTTCCAAGTAAGCACTCGAGAAAGTTAGCGACCTACCTAGTACATGTTTAATAGTCAGTAGTTAATAGGTTTTATAAACTCGCAAACCAGGGTTTTATCAATAAATGTTATCGTAAGGTACAAACAGCATAATTTACAGTTCTATATTTCCTTTGAAAAACTACCCTGCCATAAAATTTTTATAATTGGTACATGGAAACCCCACCGAAAATCTAAAAATATATAGAAAAATACACAAATTATGTAGGCTGCCGCTTGAGGAGTGAAAGGAAACCAATATTTCCAGTAAAACTAATTATATTTTAAAAATAACTGTTACAATAGTACTTAATTCTAAATTAGTAGTGACTTGTTCGATGTTAGAACAGTAATTGTCGCCGTATAAATACATGTTTATGTAGGTATATTGTAAACAGAATGTCATGCCGACAAAGACCAATATTTTCTTCTTAAATTGATCATGTTTTTTAACGAAAATTGAATTTCTCTTACTTCGAATTTAGTGACGTCTAGACGATGTATGAACTGCATTTATTTCTTCGATAAGTAGCTGAATCTGCCCAGACGTGTTACTTTACATATGATTTGGCATAAACTGAAAGAATTCATCTGGAAAGATTTTCTATTCCATCGCCCCGCCGCAAGGTATTTTAAATCCATAAGTGTAAATAGAGACACTGAAAACTTGCATTTTATTGTAGCCTACGAGTACTTTGTAAATATTCAGAGATGCAATTTTCTTTCGGCCCTTTCGTAACGTAAGGTAGGTATATAATTATATCCATACTAGCTGGTGCCCGCGACTTCGTCTGCGCAGGATTAGTGTTTCGAGTAGCTTCTATTAGCGTGGCGTAGAAAAGAACTACATTATACCATTAAAAATATCACGCAGATGGTAGATTTTTTCAATTTACAATTCACAAATTATCGTTATAAATAGTAGCCTATATGTTATTCTGATAAGCTACATTATTGTAAAGTTTCATTGAAAATCCATTCAGTACTATTCACGTGAAAGAATAACAAACATCCTTCCATCCATCGATACTTACAAACTTTCGCGTTTATTATTATGTAATATATTAAATATATAATAGGATAATATTAAATAGCCACTATTGACTGAAAGTGTTATCTGATCATACTCCATAACATATATTTACATTATTTATCAATTATTATCAGTAATCACTGTTTAATTGATGTAAAGATACAAAAGAATAGATACCTCAATTAATTGAGATTATGTAGGCTTTTGTGACATTAAGGTATCTAGATACTAGTTAAAGGTCTCCTATAATAATAACATTTCTCAAATATATTTATTAAAATATTTAACAAGTACACAAATTAAGTGTACATATATTTTGATCAAACGCGTTTAGAATCGATTAATTTTAAGATGTATTTTGATAAGTACCTTACTTATTTCCTGTGATAAGATTATCTTTCAACAAGTCAATAATTTCGTACGTTAGATTGAAGCAGGTTAAATACTAGTTAAGTTTCTAAATTGTTAAGTTAAATGTACATCTCCTGCCTTTTATGTATTATTGATTTAGTTAATGGTTACTAGTTATCAAAGTTAACCTGCAAAAAATCCTTTGCTAATTGAATACTAGATTGTAGAACGTTTCAATGTTTCTGCTAAGGTAATTAGTAGTCATAAATCATTGAACATTCATGAGCCCGATGAATACAGGTGAAAAAAAACCGATTCATTATGAGAATCGGACCGTTCATTCAGTCAATATGCCAATCAGAGCACTTAGTAACAAGTGAGTGACTAAAAAGTATTTCATACAATTATTATTTCATTCGACTGCAGATCTAAAAAATAAACATAAAACAAACTTTTATTTCACCACTAAAGGATTTGAATTCATTAAATCCTTCCTCAGTTCTCAACTATGCCCGTACTTTTCAATTCCGATCTCTTTGTTATTTTTATCTATTTGTTTAATTAGTTGTTAATTGTTCTTAATTTTTCTTGATTGTTCATTTGAGGCTGTTTACATGTACCTATTACGCTCACTTGACACTTCTTTTATTAAAATGTATTTGTTAATGTAAATTATAATCAATAATAAATATAAAATAAAAATAATTTCTAGACTCATTCATTTAAGAAGTTCTGTGTATGGGTCAAGCATTATTACAGTAAGGGTCTGTTTCACCATCTCCCAATAAGCTTTGAGTGATGGATGAATTTGTCACAGTTTTTGTATCAGACATACGTCGAGATCTAAAATTATAAAATGGTATCACTTGTAGAAGATAGTTTAAACAGAACATAATTCAACTTAATTCCCAGTACTCTATACAGTTCATAGCGGTGAATTTCGATAAATTGCATTAATTAAAACGGCGTTTAGAATACTGCGTATGAATAAAAAAATATTTAATGTTTATTTCGATATGATAATGATAAAATTTTCAACTACGTATTGTGTGTGGCATTCGCGGTGTACGTAAATAATATGGTTTAAGCAAGCTCTTGCACTAGCGAATCGCCTATTAGTGTCAATGAACTAAACAGAGCTGTAACTCCCAATCAGTGCACTGATGCTAATAGCTGTTCTGTTATTACTAGCAATGGCCAGAGCATTGCATATGCGATGTTTCCGTTGGCTCTAATATGTAAATTGGTATCCCATTTTCTCTATAAATATTATAAAAGCGTGTGTTGGCGTTGCTCGACCTTGTTTCACGCGGCATTGGTATGAACTGATATTTTGTTAGCGAACTTGGAATTCTCACAGGAAAAATAAAATGTGTTTAGAATAGAATAGAAAACATTTATTTATCAGAAAACAAAATTACAAATATAAGATATCGAAACATAATAACTAATTATTAATAGTATTTGTAAAGACTTTAAATTAAGCTTTTGATGCTGTATCGCGCCAATAAAAAGGTACTGACTTAGATTAATGTTGTGAATACTAACCCACAACGCTGTATTCTGTCAGTACCGTGCTGAGGGAAGTCGTGCATTTAAAAGTTCCTAAGAAATCATTATAGAATCATAATCATCATCATCAAAAAATAAAAAACAGAAACTTTCACACACACACTGAGTTTTCACAGCATCAGAAAGAGTGTGATATCAACTAACTAACTAACTAAAAACATAATTATTGCCACATTCGGTTTTTTTTTTTTATTTTAATTAGGTAAGAACGATATAATTTATAATAGTTACTATATTATTAAACAATGTAAGTACTTTCTTTAATCATCAGAGTATTTATATTAATATGGGTAATAACATAATGCAAACTTAAAGGTAAATGTAAACATAAATAAAGACTCAACTAAAAATAACTTGCTCAAGGTAATAATATTATGCTTACCAGTATAATTTTGCTTGAATTTGTCTGTATTGTTTTTGATATTATAATTTGCGGTTACGGTTTCCTAACGTTAGGGTTTACCTTAAATACAAATTTGACCATATAATTTGAATCTTAATTTCCTCTTTCATACAGTTTATTTTTAGTCATCACAGTTGATGCAAGGGTTCAAGTTTTGGATCACTACCTTAACTGAATCTAAACTAATTGTTACGGATAAAAGTATCTCCAAAAAATTTCAGCTTTATTTGTAAATCCCCAAATATTACCAATAGATGATTATGAAATGGTGATGTCGCTTACAATATATACATATTTATTTGTATATAAATAAATTAATATTGGTTTATCCTGTAATTTTCAGAAAATGCCAAAATGCCAAATGCATCTGACATTGAAAATAGCTGTTAAGCTGTGTGGGTAGCTTTGTTTTCAAAATGGATCCATTCGGTTTCTTAAGAGAGTACTTAAGTTTAGAAAGTAATACCTATTTACCTATTCGTGTGCGTTGATACATAAATCGGTTAAACTTGTAGTAGGCTGCACAAAATTACTAACTCATTCAAAGGAAATTGTATTTTATTTTATAATAAATTACCTATTGATATCTTGGAGATGTCTATCAATAAGTTCAAAGTTTTTAAAAAAAGAATGCTTATAGAAAAATCCTATTACGATTTTAAGGATTATATAAACGATGAAAAAGCTTGGGTGTGAATTGCTCTATCTCGATAGGTACTATAATTTATGAGATGGTGATAAAAAAAACCCCGGCTTAGTTTGTTGTGGGCTTCTTCTTAGACCAGGGCGCGTTTGGAACATAGCTTTAGTTTTAAGTTTACGAATGTAGTTATCACCATTAAATCACTGCTATGTCAATTAGTGACGCGTCAAAAGTGCCTTTTAAAGGACTATTTGAATAAAGATTATTTTGAATTTGTTACCACTCAAATTTTATTTTTATTACATTTCATCGATGTTTATTCCACATTGGAAACTAAAGGTAGTCGTTATTCGCACAAAGGCACAAAGTGTTTGTGACTTAATTTACCATATTAGTGCGAGTTCACGTACAACAAACGGATGCGGGTGTGGTCGCGGAGCAAGAACAGTAGCAACACCCACTTTGAACGGGAATACTCGGATGTTAGTTTATAGGCGTCCTATTTTACGCCAACAAACTTGGATTGTATGAACGTGAACTTAGATAACTCGAGATAGTTGAAGGACGAGATATAAATTGCATCCCTGGTAAATTAAAACATATTCACTCATCCTTTGTGGAAGCCCTCAAAAACTCTCTTCACAAACTAATCTCTCTATTCTATTGCAAGAGCTTATAGTTTTTTTGGAAGCGGTGATAGCCTAGTGGTTAGAGTCAGGCTCCTAAATCAGAGGTCGGACTTTTCTGAGTTATGTGCGTTTTAAAGTAATTAAAATATCACTTGCTTCAACAGTGAAGGAAAAAATCGTGAGGAAACCTGCACGCCTGAGAGTTCTCCATAATGTTCTCAAAGGCGTGTGAAGTCTGCCAATCCGCACATGGTGGACTATGGCCAAACCCTTCTCATATTGAGGGAAGATCAGTGCTCTGTAGTGAGCCGGTAATGGGTTGATCATGATGATTATATTTATTTTTAGTATGAGTAAGAGTAGATAATGGAATATACAAAAGCTTTGAAAAAAAAAAAGATTTTAATGTGCAACTAGTTATATTTTTATTGTTTGGACCGCCATTAGATAATTATCAGAGTAGCATTGCAATATATTATTGTTTTAACACAATTAGATGCTAGAGGGTGCTTTTGAATGGGCATAAATGAAGCAAGATACTCATGAAAATACAAATGAAGTAGGCCAGTTTAACGTCAATAGCATGAAAACATCGTACACTGGAGAAAAATACATATAGTTATAAGTTAGACCAAATAGCTTTGTTAATGATTTTTAATTGGCTTAATAATGATCTCGTAATTTTTATTCAGTCATATTCATTAAAAGTAGTTGTACTCCCCTACACCAAATATCTGCACTCAAACTCAAAGTTCTAATTCGTAAGTGACTTAAGATAAGAAAGAATTGATAATTAATATTTATCTCATCAATCTTTGAAGCAGTGATAGCCCAGTGGTTAGGGCGTCAGCCTCCTAATCAGAGGTTGGCGGAACCCGGGCACGCACCTCTAACTTTTCAGAGTTATGTGCCTTTTAAAAAAAATAAAATATCACTTGCTTCAACGGTGAAGGAAAACAACGTGAGGAAACCTGCACGCCTGAGAGTTCTCCAAAATGTTCTCAAAGGCGTGTGAAGTCTGCCAATCCGCCCATGGCCAGCGTGGTGGACTATGGCAAAACCCTTCTCATATTGAGAGGAGACCCGTGCTCTGTGGTGAGCCGGTAATGGGTTGATCATGATGATGATCATCAATTTCCAATTTATCGCTCTTAAATCCAAGACAGCTGAAAGAGCAACTTCTCTTTCGTTTTAACTAGTACTAGAAATACATTTAGTGCTGGCCACATTTTAATGCATTTACAAAACTATGCCGAATACAAAATCACCGCAGTATTAAGTAAGTCGTTAATTCATTGTATGCCCATTGAACCCGGCCATTACTTTCAATATTTTTATTTTTTTCAATCTGTCATAATCCGTATACATTCTGGTCTGATGATTTCTCAGAAGCATGCGTGTTTTGAAGATTTTGATACGATTGAAATGAGTCATTTAATTTGGGATGGTATTTATATAGAAAGTTATAAAAAAAAACTTTTTGTAACTTCTGTAAGAAGAAAGTATGCGGTGCATCTTCGTCTAACCCGTCTTTGCTTTAAGTAATTTTGTTATTTAATTTATTTCATAGAAGGGTATTGAGATGGAATCACTTAACGAGTTGAGAAGACAGTGAATAAGTAAGAAGCTATTATGAACAATAATTTTAATTGTCGAATTAGGTATATTTGGAAAATAAAAAAGCTGGTACTTAAACTTATTTTGTAATCTAGTTTTATTAAAACTAAATAAATATTATAAATTTATTGGATTGGAAACACTAAACCAGTGGGAGGACGTTGACGAAGTGAGTATCTTGGATAAATAGGTTGAGTAAAATTGCGTCTTAAAATTTGAGTCGTAATATTGGTATAATTATCAAATTATACAAAATAACAGAAGCTGTTATTTCAAATTCCAGGAACGGCGTCAGTTTAAACCTTGTATTTTTAAAACGGCGTTTGATCTTGAATACATCCACGGCTGCTGCGTAATGTTGCCGGATTTGTATCAATCTAAATGAAACAACCATTTGCGTTACAATAAATCGCTTTTATTTCAAAAGTTCAAACATCGGGTTTTATCCAAAGTAATAGATTTTGTGCCCTGCGTATAAACAGTTGCATCGAAATGTATTACGTGAATCTCGCTCTCGGTTTTATTTTTAGATGCCGGCAGTGGCCATGTTAAGCATATCATCGTGATAAATTGGAACAAGCATAAAACGAGGACTGATTTATTATCATGTTCACGGAAAAGTATTTCGGCTAAGTTATTTTCAATATGCGAGTTATGGAACAACAATTTTTGATGATTTGACAACTGTGACACAATCGCCTCAATCATATTCTCGCGTAAGATTTTTCGTTCAGTACTCTCTAGTAACTTTAACTTTTCGGAGTTATGTGCTTTTTTAAGTAATTAAAATATCACTTGCTTCAACAGTGCATGAAAACATCGTGAGGAAACCTGCGCACCTGAGGGTTCTCCATAATATTCTCAAAGGCGTGTGAAGTCTGCCAATCTGCACATGGGCAGCGTGGTCGACGATGGCCAAACCCTTTTCATATTAAGAGGAGACCCGTGCTCTGTAGTAAGATCAGTATCAATTTAGGAATACACCCATGCAATAAATCCATCAACGTAAACTCATCAATCCATTTATTTCAGTTGTAAAAAGTAGGTAGTAAACAAACCTTTTTCGCGTCCTATTTGATGTTAATTTAAGAACTGATTAAATAAACAGTCCCATCGTAATCGACCTCGTAAATACAGTGTACGAATTTATATCAGACTGCCTGTGGGCCAGTTAGGTGAATTAGCATCATGATATATTGGGACAAGCGTGGAATGCCGAGTGATTTAGTATTGCACTAATTTGCCAGTACTTTGAGCAATTGATGCTGACAAGCTTACCCCAGATTCTGAAAAGCTGATTAAATCATCGGTCAATGCATATACTTGTCAAGTACAAATAAATTATTATAATATATAAATTTATTTTTTTATTTTTTTATTTCGTATATTCATTATAATGATTGTAGTACAGCTTTGATAAGTAATTTAAAAGCACTAACTATAACTTTGATATAACATAGAAACTCTTAAGATTATATCCAAAGGCAAAATGTAAGTAAAAATGTACATTGTGAGATCAGAGAAGTTAGTCTGTACTTACTAATCGTAAACAACAGATCTGATTTAGAAATGAACCACTGATAAAAAATATAAATTATCTTTTATTCTAGCGTTTCTTAAATTTCGACCCGTGTGGGGACGAAATATGAAATGAAAGTATATACGAGTATTATATAAACGTGAGTGTGTTCATTTGTCTCTTAACTATGGAATTTTATAAACCACTGAACCGATTGTAATGGGGACTGTGGTCAATGATCAAAACAGCGACTTATCTTTTGTTATATGAGATGAAAGTATAAATTATATGAATTCGAGTGTGTTGGTTTATCACTTATATTCTATAAGCCACTGATCCGATCTTGATGGAAACATTGATAGCTTGTATCTAGGTGAGCATATGATACCTACCACTTTTCTACTAGAAAATTTGAAAATTCGAAACGCCTAGTTGCATGCAACAGCCAGTACATAGCAAGCGGATTATCTAGCAAATAGCAATACCATCGATTATAGAACAATCATAGCAAACATTCAGAATGTTAGTTCAACTGTAACATGCTCGTATAGCACTTTAACCTTCACAAGTATTACAGTTCAGTATACACGTTACGAAATTCCTAACAACCAATGGATTGGATTGGATACCTATGTCTATTTGAACCCACATGTATCGAGTTGGTAAATCAATTCGGATTCAATGGTATTTTCGACAGGGGGTTATTTATTTTAACGCGTGTAATTTTATAAACTCTGATCTTGATTGTAAAAAGTGCATTCTGGTTGGGTACATAAAAATTTGTACAAACTTTCCTGCCCCTGTTACTTTGTGTGGGTACAAGATTCTGCCATGTCCCTTTAAGGCTTTCAGAAAGCTCTTTCAGAGGCTTTGTTTTTTTAGTGTACAAAAACACTCCTAGTAGAACTGAATGATTACCTAGCTACTACTATCTGTATTTTGACCGCAAAACTCGTAAGACTTAAATTGTTTACACAATATTGCATTTTTCTTTAGAAGTGCTTTCATATTCTATATTTCTTCGTAACTTCAGATGAAAGGTAATTCGCAGACTTTTATCGAAATAAAAAAAAATTATTATATTACATTCTGTCTGACAAAATAATTGAATCAATCAGTATTTGAGTTTCGTAAGGCAGATTAAGATCTCCATAATAGTTCTAAACTTTAATTATATATTTATACATTCCTACATATATATGTTTTCTTTATGAATTATAAATAACTAATATAGTTTAAGATACAAAATATTAGACCTAAGAGAAGCACACTTAGCCGAGAAAAATTGCCTACAAATATTTAGGTACGTAGGAAATTTTTAATATAACATACGATCCATGAATAATTTTAATGTTTCCTCAATGTTATAGTTCATTCGTCCATTAAACTATATTGCACTGTACGCTATAAATCTGAGTCGTTAATAGATAATCAGGACTTAGTTGTTTTTCTTGCGAGTTTACCATGTTTTCCTGTTGGGCAACGGAGATTAGGCACACATGGTGTTTGTTCATCAGAACTGGGTCAGTCGGAGTAACTTTTGTAATTTGAAATAACTTACGGGATTTTCGGCCTGAATTATGCACATATGCCTAAGTCCATTAACAATCGGTTTTCTATATCTATAGTACTGTATCACTCTTCGTTATTGATACGTACTTGCAGTTGCTTGCGA
Organism: Lasiommata megera; assembly: GCA_928268935.1. NCBI lineage: Eukaryota > Metazoa > Arthropoda > Insecta > Lepidoptera > Nymphalidae > Lasiommata > Lasiommata megera. Next base: position 9,109,366 of record OV743325.1, on the reverse strand, counting down.
CTTCGTCTATGTTAACTTACTATTTTCCGTTCAGATAAACTAATATTCCTTTGTCATTGTAAACAATGTAACTATGGTTAGAAGCTCACAGGTATAATTATAAATAATGGGCATTTTGTTTTCGCATAATCATACGAGTATATTATGATAAAATATATTATATATTTAAGCTAGACTTGCTCAAACTTAACCTTGCTCCCATCCCAAGCTTTGTGGGATCAGCACAAAGTTTCTTTATTATATTTTTTAGTCGCTTGCCTTCTACCCACTTCAGGTATATTTTCGCTGGTAGTATAACTGCCCACCTTTCGGTTCAAAATAGCTATAAGCCCTTTTTAATTGCAAAGCTAGTAACTCCATGAACCTCCGCCTGATTCAGGATCCTTTTGCAACAGGCTCCTTGTGTTATTCTTCTGTCTCGGGCATTATTTTATTTCGCCAAATTAACTAAGTTCACGAAAAGGCTTACATTAATTATTTCGATATCAGTATAACTTGTGATTATTACAGAAATTGCAGTCCTGACATATTGACGAAAATGGCGAATTTTTCAAAATGACACTATGAAACGCATTCAAAGTTGGACAAGAATTGCAATGTAGTTCTTGTCATATACAACCTCATAAAATATACTAGTTTTGCTTATACACTGACAAATTATAACTTATTTTAATTCTTCTTTTCCTTGCCCTTATATCCCACATTATATGGGGTCGGCATAACACGTCTTATTCTCCCACTCACTTCTATCAGCCGTCACCTCACTACCCACACCTTTTACCAGCATATCCTCTTTTACGTAATCCATCCATCTGTCCTTTGGTCTTGGTCTACTCTTTTGCCCTTCCACGTTCATATAAAACTTATTTTAATTATACACATTTATTACATACGTAGATGAATAGCCATTACCCGTCCCGTCGGTTAACTCTCTCCCAACTCGTGCTCGCACAAAAACAGTTTCTTTTAGGAGTTGGCGAAACTTTTGGATTTCTGCGATAGAATCCTGTACCCTTAGTATGAGATTTGCCTACTCGCAATCGTGAAATCGTTTCCGGGGATTAAAACATTGTATTGAAAAAGTAAAATGAACCTTATGGAGATAGGTTTAGAATCGCAAATCGTGTTCATGTTTCTTTTAATTTTATATGTGGTACGAATTTTAAATGTAAACGAGTTTGAGCACTAATACCAGTAGATAAGTCATATTTTACTATGCAAGTAGAGTATTTAGAAACTCGAAAACGTCACTACGATTGCCATCCTATACTAAGGATACTGGTAAACTTCTCAAGTGGGTCACGACACACGCTGCGAGATTTATTTATAGTTTTAGTCGCCGATCGATCCCTTTTGGATGCACTTTCCGAAAATACGACCAGAATTCCACAATCCAGATTTCTTCAGCGCGGAAATAGTTTTAATTAACCAAGTTTGCTCTCACTGTGATTCCGTAAGTTTTCTTCCTTTTTTATATCTTATAAATGCGAAAGGCTAATCAGATGTTACTTCATCACGCTACAGGGGCTGACCGTATGAGTGTAAAATTATGAACTTTTTCTGATAAATTATAAAATTGCGTTACGACTCTTAGTGAACGCGGGTAAAAACATGGAGAACAAATGAATATGAAACACTTCGTGGTGCTTCTATAAGCATTAAAAAATGGCGATGGTTCAATACGATTAACTGAACATGTAGTGAAAGCTCCATTTTATAATAATCGCCGGTTAAGATCATGAATCCGGGCCTTTGTTGGATCGAGTAAAAGTTAAATTTTACAGAGCGCTACTCAATGAAACATCATGTCGAGAAATCTACTTTCCTTCCATCAAAAATAAACTTTCGAATGCACCTGTTATGTACCCACTCGTATTGTTTTGCATTATACAAGAAATTATCTTGATAATAAAAAATGACATGGCGTACAAGTATAAAATAAACTTGTAAGTCGTCACGGTAATATGCTCTATCGGCGTTCTGCCCTTCTGCGCCATAGGTTTCAACTCCCATGTACTTGCTCAATATATTAATTTTTTTTACTCAATGTTTCCAGGAATTGCATTGTAAACTTGTCATTATTCCTTTATTTTGCAAAGAGCATTTTTAAGTAAGGGATTAGATATGATTCATATGTTTAACCCCTCAACCTATCACTATCAGTAGAAAATAAAAAACCCGGTCACTTTTTCTGCTAGATTTTATTGCATATCTGGCATATTTGACGACTTCCGTGGCGTAGTGCGTGCGCTGTCGCATTATAAATTCAGAGGTCCTGGGTTCGATTCCCGGCTCGAGACCGGTCTAGTGGGAGGCTTCGGCCGTGCCTAGTTACCACCCAACTGACAATAACTTGTCGCAAAGCCATTTAGCGTTCCGGCACGTTGTCGCGTAGAAACCAATTAGGAATGCGTTTTACCATACCCCAACAAGTTAGCCCGTTACAATCTGCATCATCACTTACCACCAGGTGAGATAGCCCTCAAGGGCTAACTTGTATTGTATAAAAAAAACCTACGTAATTGGAACAATGTGGTATTATTGGCACTTGTGGAAATCTCGAACTGGCATTATAAGTTTTTTTTTTATTCACCACAAGTTAGCCCTTGACTGCATCTAACCTGATGGCAAGTAATGATGCGGTCTAAGATGGTAGCGGGCTAACCTGTTAGGGGTATGGTAAACCCATACTCCTAATTGGTTTCTACACGACATCGTGCCGGAACGCTAAATCGCTTGGCGACACGTCTTTGTCGGTAGGGTGGTAACTACCCGCTTTAAAATACAACAGCGCACACGCTGCGCCACGGAGGTCGTCCAATTAATGTATGCCTAAGGTCTTTGAACTCCTAAAACAGTCGTTAGTTAGTCTCCATCAACGTGTCACACGATCTGCCATCGATCAAGCGTCCATGCATTGTACATTTGCAATAGCATTTCGCAATGAGATTGATACGGCTGTACTTACTGGTGTCTGTTACAGTCACTGGACGCTGAATTGGAATGTATTGAAATATCAATCAGTAATGCGATCATTAGTTGCGAAACTTTATGACACTCCTAATATCTGTGTATCTGATTTATCTATGTAGATTGACGGCTGCAAATACTTAGGTTTTCAGCCCGAAGGATTTCTAAAAACATTAATTAAACATGTCACTATTAAACTTATAAAAGTACAAATAATGCAGTACTTGAAACATTATCATCATCATGAACAACCCATTACCGGCTCACTACAGAGCACGGGTCTCCTCTCAATATCAGAAGGGTTTGGTCATAGTCCACCACGCTGGCCATGAGCGGATAAATATTTGGGCTATCGTTAGTAACCTTACATCGAATATAGTGACTTTAAGTGCCTACTAATTTAAGGTTATTTTAGGTTTCAGTTGTGATAGCCTAGTGGTTTAGACGTCCGCCTCCTAATAATTGGAGGTTCGACCCCGGACACGAATCTCTAACTTTTCGGAGTTATGTACGTTTTTAAGCAATTAAAATATCATCAGCACCCTGAGAGTTTTCCATAATGTTTTCATAGGCGTGTAAAGTCTGCCAATCCGCATATGGCCAGCGTGGTCGACTATGGCCAAACCCTTCTCATATTGAGAGACCTGTGATGATAGGTTTTTTATAATTACGTAGGTACTACTTACCAAGCTGCAAATTATGCGTAATCAGTTATTGATCAAGTATTTCTAATTCTAACTAAGTAACAAGGTACGAGTCAGCGCGTTGAACGTCTAACCCACGCTTTTCGCTTAGACTTTAGATTATATTCCTATTACCATGGGAAGTTGTAATGGAGTTAGGCAAGATATTTTGAAATTGTGCCACATCTATTTGTTTTATGTTTAATTAGCAATTAAACTTATCGTGCAGAATAAAACAGAAACATAAAAAACAGAAATTCTTATTGCTTGAACAATGCGTTTAAACAATAAGTATGCTATGTTAAAATTCACATAGTAGGCCTTACTATTTATTCACTGTTAGGTGCTCATATATTGGGAGAGTTATGGAAATGTTGATCTGTGCTGCAGTAAGTAATGCATACCAGTTAAACCATAAAATATACCGGATATTTTATGGTTTACCTGTTAAAATATTGTATTATGAAATCAACAAATGTGTGTTTAAAACTAAAGTTAAACTAAATTGAATCTGAAAAAACCATATATACCAAAAAATGCCTTCAATACTACACAAATAAAAAACTAAAATTTAATATATCTGATTTACAGATGAAGTTAATATCAAATTATTAAAAATGAACCTTGCAAAATATAATATAATAACTTAAATATATTATTAAAAGGAGTGCCTTTAGGCAAGGTTCCGAAGATTCATAACACAATAGCTAGACTAATTCTTTGTACGAGGTAACTGGCAGCTCTTCGGTCTCCTGTGATATCGACTATTATTTTTACTATATATATCTAATAATTACATGATAAATTTAATTATATACATAATTAAAATTGAATGTTGCTTAAATGTAATACGTTTAGTATTTTTGTACGTTAATAAATCATCCTTGAATACTTCGCGGCCAATACTCATAGGGCACTGAAGATACGTTTTGTCCTGTCTGGATATAGGCGAAAAACTTTGTGGTAATGTAACCAATAGTTTTTGTACAAAGGATAGATATATAAACTGATTTATACACTGCTTCGTTTCCTTTACTCAGATATTATGTGAGCGCTTGTACATTTTCATAATGTCAGTTTGGATACGAAGATGTAACAAACTTACATCATGCAGTTATATTATGATAAAAGTAAATCCTCCGTGAAATATTGCAAAACATCTACTTTCTCGCTTCATGCAATTATAAATAAGGAAATAGTAATTTAATGCAATTGCTATTAGTTAAATGGCCGTTAACAAGCTTTATTTCGGGTTAAAGTAGGATAATTATGTAAGTACAATGTACTTTAAACTGTAATGATAGTAATCTCTAAGTTACATTACTTTGAAATTGTGAGAAACAAAATTTATAATATTATACGAAAATTCGTAAATTTTGCTAGCGTTACTTGCTGTACGTGACTCTATGTTAATTGGTCTCGTTACTTTAAATAACAAGATTTAAGCTTACGTAAATCTTGGAATTTCATTTTTTAAGTCTTATGGCGCTGGTCTGGTTACGTGCGATTCGTCCCCGCTATTCCTACCACCTATCATGGCCACACTGGAATAAATGTACTTTTTGCCTTTTACTTTTTATTTAACGCTGTGAAATGCAGGAATAAATGTACTTTTTGTCTTTTACTTTTTTTAACGCTGTGAAAAGCGTTTACGCATCCCTTCTGGAAGTAACGAAGGTAGAGCTGGGCCGCTTCTCGCGGGGTATTCCAGGTACTTATATATTTATTCTGGAATACCCACTAAAATCTGGCGATGCTCCTTCGCGTCGCCTGATGACGGGGTCACGGGGACGCTTGCGCACTCTTCCGCAACACTGCGACGACCTCCGTGGCGCAGCGCGCGCGCTGTTGCATTATAAAGTTGAAGGTCCTGGGTTCGATTCCCGGCTCGAATCTGGTCTGGTGGGAGGCTGCGGCCGTGGCTAGTTACCACCCTACCGACAAAGGCGTGTCGCCAAGCGATTTAGCGTTCCGGCACGATGTCGTGTAGAAACCAATTAGGAGTATGGCTTTACCATACCCCTAACAGGTTAGCCCGCTACCATCTTAGACTGCATCATCACTTACCATCAGTTGAGATTGCCGTCAAGGGCTAACTTGTAGTGATTAAAAAAAAAAAAAAAATTCTCACCATATAATTTTTCAATCATCATTGTCCGAAGATTTCGTATTGTTTTCATTTATTTTCCAATAGACAACATCACAAGTAAACAGCCCTAGCAGCAACAATCGCAAATAGGTATTCAGTTGTAAAAAGATCAATAACCGTTAAATGATACTCAACAATGAAGTTCTAATGTACTTATGTCTAGCACTCCTTAAAAGAGACGTAAAACAATATGGTTGTATCGTACGGTTGACTACTTTGAAATTACCGTCCCACTGTTAAACTACAGCGATTAAATAATGATTTGGCATAACGCATAGTTAAGTGCGCAGCTGTAACAGTGAAAATGTTTCACCGGCATTACGATCAAAACTACACGGTAGATGCGGGCTTTCAAACGTCTGTATCCACTTTTGCAGATTGTTAGCGTTTGTTAACATACACGGCTAACGAGAACTTGAAAAAAATGTAAGAGCCGTGTCCTTTAATAAAAATTTAAAATACTTCATTCCGCTGAAAAAAAGATGAAATGTTATAACATCGGTTGTCTCTATCATAGTACATACAGCCTCATTCTTCCACCACTAGTCTAGCTATCATGTCTAGAACTATGCAATCTGGAATCCGTATCGTTTATGACCCACCAAAGAATTTATCCTGTAAATATTTAGAGGTTCTAAAAGTATTAGAAAATTGTGATATAAATTTTACCCTGCAGTAAGATGGCGAAAAAGAATCAGAGAAGATCAATATCCCTTTATTGATTCAGTTCACTATAATAATCGTTAACATTATTATCGCAACATGCACTTATTTTCTCCACACCTCTCGAGAGTGCTGTCAGAAACCCCAAAATCTTCCACCAAGCTTTGCGTCAAATGGCTTCAACCAATCACGGAGTGGCAACTCCATCCATTTAAAAATAAGGATTCCAACGTGAATATAATAACATTAAAATTGTAAAGCTAATTAAATTATGTATTATTGTACCAAAATCTCTTAATTGGCAGATTTCTTTCATTATATTTCTTTTCTGGCAGTGGTCTAGAAAACACTATATCTGAACACATATTAATATTGTTCAGACACTGCGTTTTGCTTTAGGTACTGTATGCATCACGGATATTTCAATTACAAGAACATCATGCATGGAACTGTATACATTATTAATCAGATCTCATAGGCCTGCTTAATAAAGGAATACAGGCAGTCAGTTAGCTTTCTAATAAAGTAAAAACATATGAAAACTACACTACAGTTTCAATATTAAAATGTACCAAACATAAAAGTTAAAACCTTCGCAACAAAGGTTCGCATTTCAGTAAGTGCCTACCTGCCTGCGCCAAAAAACGATCTCGGAACTAATTTGCCTTTTCGGTGAACCTCAAATATTTTCATTATAAAAACACGCATGGAATTCTTTTTAATGCGCAGGTTGTATTTCACAATTTTCAGCGAGGAACGAGCGTGCGTCAAGCGAACGGAAACGTTGGGTCAAATGTTAAAAAATACGTAAACTTATACGAGGATACATTATATACTCGTAGGTGAAGCTAAGACGCAGGTTACCTGTTCCTAGCTTAATTATGGTTCTGGTCTAAATTAATACTTTGTAAATGAGAGTTCGATATCCGGCAAGAGATAACTTCTCATATTGAGAGGAGACCTGTGCTCTGAGAGCCGGTAATGGGTTGATCATGATGACACACAATTCCACAAAATGTTTTTGTCTCTGCACATGAGTGATTAAGAAGTTCCTTGTTACAAGAGTGCAACGACAAGCCGTAGCTTAATTTAAGCAAAAAAGTATTCTCAGAGTATGTGAAAGTATTACCCACTTTAAATAATCAATTACGCTATAACTTAGAATAAACGAGCAATAAAACGTGGATACGTAATGTAACTTGAAGTATTAAACAGTTTTGCGTTCGTGAGTGCACGCTCGGGTATTTTGATTCCTAATGATGTTGTACTTATTTACCGTTCGAATATGCTGGTAGCCGCATCCCTCTTATTAAAGTTATTAAATATCAAGTGATTTGTAATCGACAGTGCGTGTTGCGAACTCTGCAACATTGTCGCTAACTAAGCGGCTTAGCGACTCCGCACTGGTAAACCCAACGGTTGGTAGACATGTTTCTAGACACATTGTATTTGAAATAAAATAAAAACCGTAATATAAAAACCGAAAACCGTTAAATTTGGAACAATAGACTTATTTGGACCGAATAGGCAGTGTAAAGTCCATCGGTTTTGATAATTATCACAGGAAATCTTTTATTTGTAATATCGAACTGATACATTTACCAAATTAAGAATGACTTTCTATAGCGGTTGTGTAGTACAATGCTTATTTATTTATTTATACAAATTTATTGCATACAAAAGAAAGGAAAAGAAAGAAAAAATACATAATATAAAAGCAAAAGGCGACCTTAACACTAAAAGCAATCTCGTCCAGGCCACATTTTTGAAATAAGCCGGCAGAAATAAAAGATGAGAAATCGCAACACTTATACATATATACATACTAATAATTACATACTTCTTAATATATAATAATAATGCTTCTTCTTTCTTTGGCTACTTCTTTCGATTATTAAAATAATAATGAAAGAAAGAGAGACAACGATGTGTAACAATTCAAGCGCTATACGTTTATTAGTAATGTCCTACGTCGTATAGATTTAAAAAAAGCGGAGATAGCCTAGTGTTTAGGGCGTCAGGCTCCTAATCAGAGATCAGCGGTTCGAATCCGGGCCTCTATCTTTTCGGAGTTATGTGCGTTTTAAAAAAATTAAAATATCACTTGCTTCAACGGTGAAGGAAATCATCGTGAGGAAACGTGCACGCCTGAGAGTTCTCCATCTTTGAGAACATCAAAGGCGTGTGAAGTCTGCCAATCCGCATATGGCCAGCGTGGTGGACTATGGCCAAACCCTTCTCATATTGAGAGTAGACCCGTGCTCTGTAATGAGCCGGTAATGGGTTGTTCATGATGATGTGTAGATTAAACGCTTCTGAATGTTATAGCTTTGGATATTTGCTCGTGCACTGGAAGCGCTGTTAAAAACTAGTTTTTTTTAATATTTTACGGAAGGTAAATTTCACCATTTTGAAAACCACTCGTGTGCTCAGTTTGCGAGTGACCTAAAGAAATATTATGTACATTGCATGAAATATACGAGTGCATTCATTACCACTGCGGTACTAGAGAACGAGTTTTGCCGTAGCGCGCTACAAATTATATAAATGTATCATAAAAATACATTTAACGTAGGTGGGTACTTTAAAAACTCTACCCGGTTTCTTGGCTATTAAATACAGGAAAAATAGCTTAAAGGAAACTGTACCATATTTCCAGTTTTAATTCCTAACTTTTATTTAAATACCACCGTCAGTATATTGTATAGAGGCATACTAAGTCAAATTCAAATTCAAATAATCTTTATTCAAATAGTCCTTTAAAAGGCACTTTTGACGCGTCAATAATTTACATAGTAGTGATTTGACTTCCGACTACGCAGAATTTATGAGTATATTATATATTATAAGTCACCAACACCATGCAGAAATCGATTTCAAACCTAAGAAAAAGTTGAAACTAAAGCCGACAAAACCTGTCTCGTTTATACACCAATTCCGACTAAGCAAATTAAGGGTTTATTTTTATTTTTTTTTCCGCTGGGAAAAGCGTTTACGCATCCCCTCCGGAAGCGATGCAGGCAAGACAGCGCCGCTTCCGACGGGGTATGTGGGACTCCCTGGCGGCCAGACTGGCGACCAGAATACCCACTAAAACCCAGCGATGCTCCTTCGCGTCGCCTGGTGGCTGGGTCACGGGAACACTTGTGCACTCGACCAAAAAACCAATCGATCCAACAAAAATCTGTCTCGTTTATACACTAATTCCGACTGAGCAAATTAAGGGTACGCTTTCGAGATCTCAGTCAGTATAAAATAATTTAAAACATACTGATTGTCTTTGGCTAATATGGCGCTTATAAATTTAATCATGTAAGCTCAAAATGGGCAAACATTTGGAAATAGCAAGCAAACACTTCACTTATATTTATTTGTATATAATCTAGGATTGATTAGACAAAATACAAACTTCAAATCTTCTTAAGATCTACCTACCTATAAAATAACATGCACAATACATACAACGTTGATACAAATGGTAGAGAACGTTGGATCGAACGATATACCCAGCTACATTTAACTGTCAAAGGGAAAAACAAAAAATGCAACTCTTTCCCCTTATTTTCTTGTAATTTTTGTCCGGGCTCCTCTTTACATTGGTTGTATTTCGCATCGACGACAGGGTCGGCATCGGCCGGGCGAAAAATGAAATGGAATTTTTCCCATTTTCACAAAATAGTGCACCTGGCGAACGGGATACGAAAACTCGCTGTAGGTTTTAAATTTACAATAAGCGGACTCCGGTTCAACAGACCGTTATTAATGGTATATTAATATTTTATTTTTTGTCTTTAGATTCTTCATCATCATGATCAAACCATTGCCGGCTCACTACAGAGCACGGGTCTCAATATGAGAAAGGTTTGGCCGTAGTCCACCACGCTGGCTATGTTCGGATTGGCAGACTTCACACGCATTTGAGAACGTTATGGAGAACTCTCAGGCATGCAGGTTTGCTCACGATGTTTTCCTTCACCGTTGAAGCAAATGATATTTTAATTTTAAAAAACGCACATAACACCGAAAAGTTAGAGGTGCGTGCCCGGATTCGAACCGCCGACATCTGATTAGAAGGCCGACGCCCAACCACTAGGCTATCACCGCTTCGTTATACTTATATATTATATGAATATTATTTATATCATATTACAAAATGTCAGCCACTTGATAGACCGGAAAACAAAATAATAGTTATATTCGTTTTGTTTATCCTCCTCGAACAGCGTGACCGATTTGGCACTAGAGTCACTTCATATCATGGCGTGACCAGAATTGTTTACAATCTACATACACTACACGGTGATACACACTTCCAGGCAGCACGTTCAAATATCTTCTGTTAGTCGCACTTACGTTGCTAGACATAAGAGCTACATTTGCTTGGACTCTAATTTGTACTTTAAAGGCGTTGACGCCGTTCTGTCTACAAATAAAGGCACAATATGACACTCGTCGGTCGTCATAATCTGAAGTGGTGTTGTCACTTTCGTTACAGATGTCGTGACTAACTAATAAGCAACTGAACATTTGTGAATATATCTTGATTTATGGTAAGTGCGTGTCTATTTAGCTTAAACCCATCTTTACGTCTATTTAAAAAAACAACTGACTAAAACACGAACGATCTAATATTATTCGCAAATTTAACAAAAAACAAACACCTTTTATAGAAGTTTATTATTACTTTTGTGTATTTGCTTTGGGTAAATTATTAAACTGAAGACGATGATGCTAAAATACAAATTCTATTTATCTTCTCTATACAAGTAGAAAATTTATGGGGCACATAAGTAAGTTAATTAGATATGTAAACCAAAAGTTGACACAAAGGGAAGATAGGAAATCAAGATTAAAACGTTAGGGAAGTCAACTTTTCCTATATTCGCTAAAACGTAGACCCGATGCTATCGCTGCAATTCGTGAACCTATTCTCATCCCAACGATTTCCCTCTGATTGCTTGGGTTAGCCCCAAGGTAATTATCGATTTCATCGTTCGCCATTTTATCTTTAAGGATGTCTAAATAAACTTCGGTAAGATTCGTTGGATGTTTGAAATCAGATTATTTTTGTAATTGCAAATCTGCGATTACCTATTCAATGCTTTTGCTAACTGCGTTTTCATCCGGAAATTTAATATCACGCGATAAAAGTATCCTATGTCCTTTCCCCAGGATGCGATCCATCACATAACTTTTGCTGAAATGTGTTCAGTGTTTTAGGCGTGTAAATGTAACGGACAACACGAGTTACTTTCAAATGATTTATAGATATCCATTTGATTGAGGCTTGTATATGCTTTCACGAATGTCAATAATAAATACAACATTCTATGTGATGACATAAAAACGGATTTGAAGTTATTAAAAGCTATTTAATATTGTTTTCTTTTTTCTTGAGTATTCTTTCATTTACGAATTTCAAATCATAGAATAATTTCTCATAACGATATAGTTATTTCAATCATTAACCCTTCCATAAGTTCAATTTATTATCATATAGCTAAATAGAACGGTGTCCAATATCACAGTTCAAATATAGCGTCGATAGCTGATAGTAAAATATTGATTTGTTTTTCTCATTACTTAGAATTGCCTCCAATCAGTGTATTGTGTTTTATAAATTATATATGTGTGGGTTAATTCAGGGCTTTCTCCGAACAACTAACGTAGTCAGTGTATCAGTGATTCGGAGAAAAACAACAATGAACCAAATTTTGAAATAAGTTATTTTTGCGCAGTGGTGAGCGCTGTACTCTTAAAAATAGCCGTGTGTACTCTTAATAATATACCTAACCTAACACCTAATTATAATAATTAGGTGTTAGGTTAGGTAGCCGTAGGTCGAACTTACGGCTGGGGTTATTTCGGCATTTATAACTTCAGAATTTTATCTGGTCTTGCCATTCCCTTCTACTTCTCCGCTACCTTACCGAACCACTGAGCAGTTTCAGTTAAATTTGACAAAGGCTATTTCCTTTATTGTAACCTGGAGAGGATATGGTCGACATAGGATACTCATACCCCGAAATATGAAAAAGTTCACACGAGAGATTTTAAATACAAAGTCAGCTAGTCCATAGTAAATTGTGTGGTTGGTTTGATCTTTTTATATATTACATTTCTGATTCGTTCCTAAAATTATCATATCGCTCTATATTTTCACACTTATCGCTCTTCGAAAACAGGTCTCCGTTCCGTTCCGATATTTTATACTACCAATGTATCTCGAGATAAGCTTTCCTTGCACCTCCTATTTCTTCGATTTATTCATGTCTGCGCATAAATTTTCTTACCATAAAGGAACTAAAATATCTTTACCATTTTTTTAAGACAAAGATTCCTTCGTTTGTGGTTTTATTTGATTCCATGAAAAACGTCAAAGATTTAGCTTATTTAGTACAGATTCCCTCCTTTGCTCGTATATGATTACTGGGTTCGATTCCCGGTTCGAGTCTGGTCTGGCGGGAGGCTTCGGCCGTGGCTAGTTGTCACCCTACCGACAAAGACGTATCGCCAAGTAATTTAGCGTTCCGGCACTATTTGAGTTACAAACCAATTAGGAGTAAGGGTTTACCATAACCCTAACAATCTAGCCCGCCAATATCTGCACCGCAATCATCACTAAACCATCAGGTGAGATTGCCGTCTAGGGCTAATTTGTAGTGTGTAAAAAAATATATATAAAAATTATTGGAACATATAGTTTAATCATCATCATCATTAACAACCAATTGACATCCACTGCTGGACATAGGTCTTTTGTAGGGAGTTCCAATGCTCTATAACGCTTGCTTCTAGCGGCTTCCTGTGACTCGTCTGATGTCGTCTGTCCACCTAGTTGGGGGTCGACCAACGCTACGTTTACCGGTGCGGGGTCGCCATTCCAGCACCTTGGGACCCCAACGTCCATCGGTTCTCCGAGCTATGTGCCCCGCCCATTGCCACTTCAACTTCGCAATTCGCTGAGCTATGTCGGTAACTCTGGGTCTTCTACGGATCTCCTCATTTCTGATTTGATCACGTAAAGATACTCCCAGCATAGCTCTCTCCATCGCCCGTTGAGTGACTCTGAGCCTTCTTATAGTTTAATAGATGCAGTCAATGTATTAATGTGATTGTATTAATGTGATTTGTAGTCATACTCGTAGGTAAAGTCGTCATCGGAGCTTAATGCTAATTCCTGCATTTCAGTAGGCTTAGCTGGCTTAACGGCAGCCACTTCGTCAAGACAACGCTACTTAAAGCTATCCGTGTATAATGCTTTTGACGTCTTATTATAAAGGTATTCCGAGAATAATCCGGATAGACGGGCTCAAGACTGCTAGGCGAGGAAAGATACAAAATTATTGAATAATAAAAGACATTAGAAGTGTTTGTTATGTATGAATTATTGAAACGGTGATAGCCTAGTGGTTAGGGCATCAACCTCCTAATCAGAGGTCGGCGGTTCGAATCCGGGCACGCACCTCTAACTTTTCGGAGTTATGTGCGTTTTTAAAAATTAAAATATCATTTGCTTCAACGGTGAAGAGTTCTCCATAATGTTCTCAAAGGCGTGTGAAGTCTGCCAATCCGCATATGGCCAGCGTGGTAGACTATGGCCGTGAGGCGGTAATGGGTTAATCATGATGTTATGTATCAATCAATTAGGCTGTTTTGCTAATAAAAACCCTCCTGCGACTGAATCCGTTCAGAATTTCTGTGTTTCTTTTACTCAGCTGAATTTTATAATTATATTCAAATCAAAAATGTCATCACAGATTTGGTTCCTTCACCTCATTCTTTTTAATAATTGGCAATTTCATTACTAATTTGTGTTGTTATTTCTTTCAGGTATTTACGGAGAATGATGTTTCGGTAAGACAGAATACAGAAATGATTTCGAAAATTATATTACAGTCACCGGCAAATCTAATGCTAATCGAAGATGATTATTCTTTGTTAATATTGTAAACTAATTGAAAACGTAGAAGCGGTGATAGCCTAGTGTTTAGTGCGTCAACCTCTTAATAAGAGGTCGGCGGTTCGAAACCGGGCACGCACCTCTAACTTTTCGGAGTTATGTGCGTTTTAAAAAAATTAAAATATCACTTGCTTCAACGGTGAAGGAAAACATCGTGAGGAAACCTGCAAGCCTGAGAGTTCTCCATAATGTACTCAAAGGCGTGTGAAGCCTGCCAATTCGCACATGGCCAGCGTGGTGGACTATGGTCGAACCCTTCTCATATTGAGAGGAGACCTGTGCTCTGTAGTGAGGCGCTAATGGGTTGATCATGATAATGATGAAGTGAAAACGTTACCTCTGAATTGCATACCAATTTTCGGATCATGAAAGTTGAAAAAAAAATGAAACACGATGAAATTTCATCAAACAAAACTTCTTGTCACACATTACTCGCTTATGTCGTTGAAATATAAACCGTATAATAATCTTCACGAAATGCAGCCGCTTTATGAAAAGGCGTGTTTCTTGTTTGGCAACGCAACCGCTGTTTTGTCGGTGCCGCAATTTTTTTTTTCCCTCCCTTTCTCCACAACCGCTCATTCAAAACCCGCTCTGAATTTTTCATTTGAAAGCCGCAAACTTGGGGGTATTCATGCCAGAATATTGGCTCAATACGTAAAAGTTGGCATTGTAAAAGCAGTTTATTTATGCCGGATAATTACTTTGGTATTTAATAACTTTACAATGAACAATAAACTTAATTGAGAATTACTAAGACATGTAGATTTTACACCTTTTTCGACTTCGGTGTGGTGTTCATATATATTGGTGAAATGCCTGGTTTTTTAGATTATCGCTAATCAACCTAGATGTTTCAATTCAATTAATTCAATTAATTTTTATTGCGAATTTGAGTTCTACAATAGGTAGTTCTTATTAAATAGATACAATTACATCCAGCAACAAATTAGAAATATATGTTGCCGCGAACGAGTTATTAACTTCATTCAGCGGCGCCATGAAAATCAAGAATCCAATAATTACCCACATTTGAACTGTTCAAGTCACTAATTAATCATTTCTTTACTAATCAGTGTATTTAGAAGGTAGCAATCAATTTTGTACAAGCATGCTTTACTATAAATACGGGTGGTTGTTGCCTTTCGTGGCATTCTCGCTCGAGCCGCCGGACCGTTCGGGCGTCTTAGTTATAGTCGCAGTGACTAAAAGTGTAATCTATCAAGATGTGGTTTTAATTTCAATGAACGAAAGGAAAGAAAAGCGTCACAATGCAATGCAAGCAATGCTGACGTCACTCTTACTAAAACAACTCTAAGGCTTTTGATTCGTCATATTATATTAACCAAACAAAATTCTAAATGTCAATAAATCTTTCATCTATAAGGTACTCATTCTTTACACTCTTTAAGTTTAGATAAAACATAACACTGACCAAATGATATTTTATTATACGTTTGTCTGTTTCTATACACTAAAAAAGGGAAGTAAGAAACTTCTCAAGGCGCAATACACAAAACATCGTAGACCATCTTAGCCTGCATCCACCCTGCATTACAGCTGTGTTATAAAAGAATGGGTATAATGTTCAGCAATTATACGCAAGACAGTGGCACCCAAAATTGCCGTCACACAAAAGGGCGAGAAGTCAAGTGCTGACTCGTGCAACTAGTGACCTTTTTAGCATTTCTTTAAGGCGCCTCTAAAGGTCCCCATTGTTCTTACATAGCCATTCTCCTAGCTTCTTAAAGTGGCTACATTTTTGCTACCCTGTTCAAAGACTGGCTGAATGTCTTCATACCTGAGGTGTAATATCGTTAATCCTAATTAAAGATGTACTTTAAAGAGTTTATTGTGAATCATTAATTTCTTCTATTCATTATACATTTAAATTGTAAGTAACTGTTTTAAATGCCACGTTGGTATAGTGGTTAGCATATTCAACTACGGATCACGAGATTCTAGGTTCATTTGACAGGTGGGGCCAGGAATTATACCAAACATCACTCCTGTTGATGGAGAGGCCTCCTTAGCAGTGATGATGATGGAGGTTGTAGTGGTCATATCTGATAATATAATTGGATAAACAATGGTGCGACATAAAGGTTAAACGTTCGATTATAGAAGAGTAAAAATTTATTAACACAATTACACATGAGTAACAATTAATATTCGTACACAAATCTCTTGAGCAGTTTTTCTTGCATAAGATAAAAATAAATTTAAAAATAAAAAGTGTCAAAGTAGTGTTTATTTATTTATTGCAGAACCCTAAACTGGCTTACAAAAGATTGACTTAATTTTTTTTTTTATATATACATAGCGAGCAAACGAGCAGGCGGGTCACCTGATGGTAAGTGATTACCGCCGCCCATGAACATTTGTGGCACCAGAGGAACCGCCAATACGTTGCTGGCCCTTGAGAAAACTGTTAATCCGCCCTTTGAAGATCCCCATATTATAACCATTAGGAAACACAGAAGATGGAAGCTGGTTCCACAATTTGCAGAAATGACCTAGAATAGCGGGTGGTGGAAGAGGACTAGGCATCCAGGTGATTCCAAAGAATTTGTAATCAACATCCTATTATAACCTTTGAAATGCCCAAAACTTTGATAAAACTTAATTTGATTATCATATATGCTATCTGACATCACAGCTATATTAGTAGGAGTATTTTACGGAAACCTGTCAGTCTTTATCATATTAACAAACTTCTGCCAGTGTAATATTGGAACATAACGTCTTTAGCGAACTTGCAACTAAGTAGTAAGTACCCACAACTCGTCGAGTATAATATTGTTATAAAACTTCCCAGCCTATAGTATTTCTAGTTTAAAATTGAAATATAAAAGCCTGAGTTAGTTCGAGCTTGAAACTTTTGGTGCTCGATATCGTCAATTAGTATGTTGGCTCGAATGTTAGGTTGCCTGAGTGCCTGACCCAGACTGAGTTTCGTTTGTGCTCGAGTACAATTTATGCTCTGCGACTAACTTACTCACTTTAATGTGATGCTTCTGAGTTATCAGTTATTTTCATCATTTGAGTTATTCTCTGACCTTCTATTTAAAATGTTTAAACTAATATTCACATACAACGCATGCAAAATGTTTCCTCCATTTAATTTCATAACATATTTGTTATTTGTGCTTATTTAATTAAAATCATATGTTCCGTATTGCGTACATAATAGCATAAAAGGTTAGATATATCTTAGCGAATTATTTAATATTAAAGTTTTAAAACTTTTATCCTTCAAGATTCGTATTTCTTTATTTAAATACTCTTTGTTATTTTACAAAAAAAAATTTTTTTGACAAGAAAAATAGAGACCTAAATAAATTGGATACAATAGGCACCATCGCTTAGTAGCGATCTCAGTCGAGCTGAGGAAATGAGGAAGAAAATGGAATTATTGTTTTCATAAAAAAGAAACACTCGCATGATAACTTTTAGGCTAGAAATAAATGTCGGTAGTAGGTTACTACAGCGTTATTAACTAGAAAACAGTTTGAATAAGTAATTCCCCTTCGACGACCTCTGTGGCCCAGTGCGTGCGCGTCTTGGGTTCGATTCCCGGCTCGAATCTGGTCTGATGGATGGATTCGGCCGTGGCTAGTTACCACCTTACCAGCAAAGACGTGACGATGTTGCGTAGAAATTAATTAGAATGTATGGGCTTATCATACCCCTAGAAGTTTAGCCCGCTACCATCTCAGACTGCATCATCACTTACCATCAGGTGAGATGCCGTCTAGGGCTAATTTGTGGTGTATATAAAAAAAAATTGAATAGCTTATTTTTTTTACCTTAGTAATGCAGAAAATGCGTAAAATTATACTAAGGCAGTTAAGAGTTGTCAACAAAGTCTATCTCCGGCACGTTTTTACAGTTACGATATTAATATCGCAGATTGTAGCAATCGAATGTTCTAAATCAATCGCACACGTATGCCAGTAAAAACCGTTATCTTAAATAACGTGTTACAAAGATATTATGTAACAAAACTCGTCCTACATATATCAGAAGGCACCGCAAAACGTAGACCTATAAAAAGTATAATCATGTTGTCTATCATGATGTTTGGGCGGGCACGGGTAGCGCGCTAGGCGGGCGGTCGACGACCCCGCTAATAATTTCCGTTTACCTGCCAACCAGTCGCCAGGCCAGACTTTAACTCTATGAAACGCATTCGAATAAACGAATAAACTGAATCAGTGTGTTTTTGAGCTTTCCGATTTTTTTTATTTATTTATTCATAAAACATGGCATGTTTTTGAAATATTAATAAAGTTTCGTAAAATACAGAATCTCGCTCGGCCGAAATACTTCACACCTCTTTTACTCGTACGTCAAAATGTTGGACGACTGGTGGAAAATGCTTTTAGCATTACGTCCGCCATTTATGTACGTATTCATTTAAGATTGTACGAGAAAATGGGAAAAGCTCTGTTTATTTCAACGTCAAATAGTATTTATGAGCGTGTGATTTGGAGGCTTACAAAATATGTTGAAATAATATTTATCAGGCTCATCATTTTTTGTCTGGTGGATTGTTTTGGCCGTGGCTAATTACTAACTTTCAGGCAATGACGTGCCTCCAAGCTATTTAGCTTTCCGATTAGGGGTATAGTACCTATAGGGAGTCCCGCTTTTTTCTTGACTACAGGGCTAAGGCCTAGTGATAAAAACAAGTTTCTATCCATACAATGCAATGTCTTACTAGTCGTTTTAGGTACAAACTAGTATATTATAGATGTCGCAGATGGCGCAGTGCACGCGCTGTCGCATTATAAATTTGGAGGTCCTGGGTTCAATTCCCAGCTCGTGTCTGGTCTGGTAGAAGGCTTCGGCTGTAGCTAGTTACCACTCTACCGACAAAGACAAGTCGCCAAGCGATTTAGCGTTCCGGCACGATGTCGCGTGAAAACCAATGGCTGAAAAAGAAGTGTGGCTTACCATACCCCTAACAGGTTAGCCCCTTTCCATCCTATACTGCATCATCACTTACCATCTGTTGAGATAGCCGTCAAGAGCTCACTTGTAGTACATAAAAAAGTAGTCCCGCTTTTTTCTTGACTACAGGAGTAGTGACTTAGAGGAAAAAAAGAAGTTTCTGTCCATACAGTCGTCTTATACGTAGTCTGCCTCAAACTAATTAATTGTAGGTGCCTTCGACGGCACAATAATAATTTCATAGAGAGAAGGGGTTTTACTTTAAATTACTAATACCTTAATGCATCTACCTAAAGTAGCTTAACTAAATGTAACAAATTTCATGTTAAGCTTTATTAGAGTGCATCCAGAACTCACCGTAAGGAAACGTAAAGGGAGTAACAGCTTTGACTGTTCAAAGTTGTCAACATTCTACAGTAGCTTACAGCGAATTTACCTTTCAAGGAGCCCCGATACTTTAGAGGAGTTCTGTGACCTGTCAGATGTAGTGCAAGCTTTGAAAACAAACGCCCGTGGTTTCACTTTGAAATAACTGCTGGATTAGTAAAATACCAGTATAATGCAGTAAAACGTTTGATATTGTGCAAGGATGTGAAAATATTATAATGGAGAATAGATATTCAAAATAAATAAATAGTCTATCATACAGGACCTTAAATATAAACGTTGCATAACGTCGGAATAGCAACGCAGTTTTTTATCACGCTCTGACATTTGAATAATGCTGACAGTAGAAGTGTGATAAAACACTGCATAACTGTTATACCGCCTAGTTCTATGCCGACTTTATACGACGTTTATTTTTAAGGCCACAAGAATAAATTGGCATATTTCATGTTTAAATGGGATCGCATCCTTTTGAAGTATTTACAAGTAGGGTGTCGGTCTGTGTTTGTATGATTGCGGTGGGATTTAGGTCATATACCTATAGGTTTATTGACGCATCTTACACATCTTCTAAAGTAATTGTGACTACTTTTAAATGTTTCTTTTGTATTTGGGCTGATTTTTTATTATTATTCAATCTAGTTTTATTTATGTAAACCATCATAGTACATGTAAGGTATCTATGAAGCTATCATATGTAATAAAATATTTTTTTCATTATTTGTGGTGATGGTGATAACTACACTCGCCAACTTTAAACTAAAGCTAAGAGGTTTCTAAACGCGCCCGGGTCTAAGAAAAAGCGCACAAAAAACTAAGAAGGGTTTCCTTTTTTTTGCTATCACCATCTCACTTAATTAATAATTTGATGTTGATGGTATTTAAAACTAATTTAATCATGAAAACCTGAGAGTTGACGCCTGATATATGTATGTAGATATGATCAAAAATGCGGCGAAGTAAGGTCGATAAGCAAGAGATTAAATGGTACCAGTTATTTGGATCATCTACATTCGATTCGATGGCATATCCCGCAACACAGTATAAAACTAATAAAGCGGTCGTATAATGATCTGCGCGGTTGATTGAATCCATTGTCAATCGAAGACTAAAATTCAATCCAGCGACCTACATGGCCCGCAATACGCCTCCGCTCAATGCCTGAAGCAATGCAGATGCGAACTGTAAGCCAAATTAGTTTTTATATAAACATGTATAAGGCTTGAAATTCAGTGTGTATATATTTATACATGGCAAAGATGTTATTGAATGCACAGCTATATTATATTCCAATATTGTATGTTTTATGGAATACGGTGAGTTTTGTCCTAGAAGGCTAGTATGATGTGGTCCTATTAGTAGTAAAAGAATTTCCAGATAAGTTTCTTTTAATAATTATTATTTAGGATGATTTCGTGTTATTTTCCAATATTGTATGTTTTATAAGCTTACGGTGATTTTTATCCTTGAAGGCTAGTAGTATGTGATCCTATTAGTAGTAAGAGATTTTTTAGAAGTTTCTTATAAATATTATTATTTAGGATCATTCCCATAAAGCAAGCTCACTTTGTATTCATACAATCAAAACTAGAAGAAGATTTAAAACAAGACAAACAACAGGCCAAAAACGCAGAACTTTGTCTCGTTAAGTCATAAACTGCTTCTTAAGTCTGAGAAAAGTCAAAATACTCTTTTGATCTCGGATCCGTGGTATTATAGTAAAGATGTGTGCATTCCAACCTTATATCTTTAGTTTTACTTTAATGAGTGCAGTTATCACCATCATAAAATGCACATACGTTTCGATGCTAATAAAGGATTTACTATTTCAACGCTGGACACTGGACTACTCTCAGGTTTAGCACATATACTCACAACGCTATACCAATGAGGGTTGATGGGCTTGTTTTTTTTTTTTTAATATACATAGTGAACAAACGAGCAGGCGGGTCACCTGATGGTAAGTGATTACCGCCGCCCATGAACATTTGCAGCACCAGAGGAACCGCAATGCGTTGCTGCCCTTGAGCAATTTGTTAATCCGCCCTTTGAAGATCCCCATATTATAACCATTAGGGAACACAGAAGATGGATGGATGGATGTTAGTGCTTAGAAAAAAAAAACCGACCTCTACACGTGCTTCTCTTAGAGACGGCAACACCTGTTGTTACTCCAGGCTTGGTACTGATATTTTTAAGATAAAAATCCAACTTCATACAACTCTCGAAACAAACCAGGAATCGAACCAAGGATCTCGTGAACGGCAACGCAGTCGAGAATGTAACCACTGTTCTGAGGATAGTATAAAGATCTTGTATAGTTCGTCATTTGATGACGACTGTAAAAAAACTTACAGGGTATACTACTACCTACTCATATAACGTATTCCCTCGATAACAAAGTATTAATGAATCGGTCAATTAACGCTGTTCATAGTTTATTATTAGTAAGAAAATGATGGCAGACTTCTCTCCACATATAATTTGCATAAACTTGTATTAAGGAACACGCAATTTACTAGATAGAAACCAGACTAGTGTTTTCTCACGAGAGCACAGAATAAATGGTAGTACGAGTTCCTACGCAAGCCATGTTCGAGTTACTCATGCTACTTTAAGGGTTCCGTAATAAACCTGGTATCCTTTTAATTATGCCATATGTGTGTTTTGCCCATATAATCGTCTCTTTTTAACATAATATTTACTGATGTACTTTTTTATTTTATTTTGATACTAAAATAGTGTTTAGATATAACTCTTTATTATTTTTTATCTACTGTTTTTTCTTGCTGAAAAATATTTATTCAATTTCATTTAATTACATTTTTAAAAATGTAATGTAGAATATGAACAACTATAAAAACTCAGCTCAATAGGTACGCGGAGAATTTATATTTAAATATACCAAATAGTTTTAAAAACAACTTTATGTTGGTAACATAATTTAATAACTATAATTCAATTATGTACCAGCAATTCTACTATAATAAAAAATATTTTCATCATAAAATATTACTAATTTATGTACTATGCTCTTTTAAAGGATTTTTATTTTGTATTGACAATATAAAAACACGCCAGATTGAATTGGTTTGTCTGTAGATCCATTTGTGTATTACCACCGAACCGTTTATATGGCGTCGACCGCGACTTTTATGACTTGATCGAATTCCATTTCAACATTGTATTGTTATTGTTCTTTATGGTCTATGCATTTGCTTCTTGAACCCTAATTAAGGTAATTATACAACTAAAATGTTTTGTTTGAATTATAGTAATGTGTTTCCTAGTGTTCGATATATTATCTTTCTTTTATTAAGTCACAGAATAAATAAGAGTACCTACATTTTAAGGCAATAAATAACCAAAACCGTATATCCATGAAAAAATTTATTCCAATTAAGTTTTGTAGCTTCTTTGTGTAAACCCAGCTCTCCGTTTTATATTTTCTCCTCCCCTCTCCTTTGTTTCAGTAAACTACTCTTTGCAAAATTATATAATAACAAAAGTTATATTAAAGTCTATTAGAAAAACGCAAAAGAAAATTCGAGACGATGAGTATAGAATTATCATCACATTATTAAAATAAACCGATATAATTGTCTGGTACTTGCATAATGTTCTACTATTAAGACAATTTATTATTATTATTATATTAGTATATTTAGATTAAATATATTTTTCCGTTATATATCCCCGAAGATTCCTTGATATGTTAATTTCTAGCTACAAATACAATCATCTGTTATTTCGCGGACGTAACATAAATCATCAAGCTAGTGACCTTGAAGATTTTCAAGAGTACGACCATTATTTTAAGCGAGTCATCGTTAAACTTGTTTTCGTTTCAAGTTTACGTCTGCAGGTGTATTTCACGCTGCCGAAATGTTAAAGCTAAAGTGGGGGGAAAAAATGCTCGTTTGTACACAATAGGTCTTATCTTTTTTGGCCAACAATGTGTGCTTGTAACTGTTTCTGTCGTAAACCTCATATCGTGCACTCTTGTTTGTTCACTTTCTAGTACACTTGATGGATGATTTCATACTCATTAGTGTGTCTTTTGAAACAAAAAACTCTATCTTATAAAATGTACCGTGCATTATTCTTAATCATATTTTCTAAACTACATGTAATATGACTTTTCTAATAATTGTAAAAGTTTATTTTTACTATGAAGCAATCTTTTCTATTCACGTCTTATTACAGTAGAATAATATATTTTATTTTACTTTCAAACCATTCTAGAATTTGTTGCTGTTTTATTAAGTCTGTCATTCTTAGTCTTGCTAGATGTATTTGTTTTATTCGACATTGCCTTTATGACTATCCTATAATCGGAACGAAGTTCTTTATTTTTATTTTGAAAGGGGGCTAGACGAAAAAAATTCTTACGAAAAGTTGTCACGACACTTTTTGTTATTGTAAGCTGTGCGGCGTCGCATGTTTCTCTGTCTGTCTCTCTCTCTCATATAGAAAGCAAGCCAGATATTTTCATTTCTATTTCGCATTGAACAGTGTGGTGTCGTGACGATTATTTTTATTGAGTGTATACAGGTTTTTTGTAAATAATAAAAAAAAATAATAATAATGAATCCTGACAATGTTTCTGCACAAGTTCCGGATATTGCTGATGGAGTACAAAATTGAGCCTACTGATTAAGTTTATATAACATTATATTTGTTAATAAAAAAAAAATATTATTATAACTTAAATAAAATAAAATTTTATTACAATTCCATCACTAATTAATCGAAAGGAACTTCGTTCCATCCGGGTGTCCCTTGACACCTCTCAAGTTTTTTTTGTTACAAATTCATGTCTTGTTGAAATTGTTAGCAGACTCTTTTGTCAGTTAGTTAAGTTATCACAGTCTAAATGTTTTCAGTAGCCACATGGGAAATATCAGAATCTCGGTCACATTATTCTCGCTAATGCGCCAGCTTCCAGCCATCCTTACGTTTCGCACATAAAGCGACTGTGCATAGTGCAGTTCTATTATTCCAAGTTCGTTTATCTCCCCAGCGCTCTAATTCACAACCGATACTGAACAGACAACTAATTCCCTGACGTAGTTTACGAAATCCGACTCCACAATTACGATTTCGAAGCTATTCGGTTTAAAACTTTTAAGTTGGCAAACATCTAACTATTGTGTTTCTCGTTTCTCTTTTTAGCTCAGATTTTCTTCTCTAAATTTAAACTAATTGCTGGAGCGCTTTTTTAGTTACGAATTTCTTCTCAAATGGAATTCGAGTAAATTCCGCAGTATCGTCGCAGACCTACTAATTATTTGGTGTTGCTGTCTTATTTGGCGGTTTCCCGTATCCAGCTTTCATATTCGTGCCCACATAATGGTATTCAAGAGCGAAGCGCATGGAAAATTAGCACTGGTGCGTTTTTGTGACAGCACAATGACGCGATCCTGGCGCTCTGCAACCGCTTTGTGGGAAGTACTCCCGTTCACAATTATGATTTTTTCTGAATAAAGCCCGATTCACTTTACGTTCCCGTATCTGGGAGTGGTTCATTACGCGACGTGTGTTTTAATGATTCCGTCAGATAATAATTGTCAGTTCGAAACCCGTTGCGAATACTTGATGATATATCTCATTAATTTTAATAAAGTCGAACGGCAGCAAGGTTACTAGTGGCACATCACATATCGGTCACAAAGGTGAATCTTTATTCATGTAGCACTAATATGTCGTTGAAAACGTGCAAGAAGTTGCGCAATCATTTCTGTCCATCAGCTTTGAGGATATTGACGTCATCGGGTTGTGAGTGTAGTAAGAAATGGTCCGAGAAGTGCAGGAGTTTACTGTATGCTAATTGATTCTGAATAATTGCTTTTTCAATATGAATCATCGAATAAGCAATTTATTAACGAGCAGAAGATTTTTGCGCATATCAAATAATTCCCAGTGCATTTATTTTGCATTTTTTTTTGAAATTTAGAAACGCCTCATTGGTGTAGTGGTATGTTTATTCAACTGTGAATTATTAAGTTTGAATCATTGTCGGGTCAAAAACTGTTAACACACCTTACTTTAATACTTACCAATTACCAAATATATTTCACATATACATTATTCACCAAATATAACCTTCTAAGCCTTCTAGGTCGGGGGTTCGATCTCGGGCACACAACATTTTGAGGAAATTTGAAAGCTTGAGAGCTCTCCATAATGTTCTCAAAGGCGTGTGAAGTCTGCCAATCAGCACATGGCCAGCGTGGAGACTAAGACCAAACCCTTCTCATACTAAAGGGAGACCTGTGGTCTGTAGTGAGCAGGCAATTTGGCGCCGGTGGTTGATCGCGATGACGTACCAAGCCAAATCTCTAAAAATGGATAACACTGCTCTGCCTAGTCTTCCTTACATTTTGTTTAGTAGAGAGATTTGTTTACAATAGAATTGACACGATGGTCTACCTTCGAGCAACGTATAATACGTATATATATGACTAACATGCGGTGATAATCTTGAAAGCCCAACTGACATTGAAGCAGCGTAAAGAGTTTATGCTTTAGAAGATTAATGACAGAAGAAACTCTATCTAAGGATGAAAATAATGGCCATATTAAGAACCTTGACCTAACTAGAGTTAATGTATTAAACAGTATAATAGTCTTAATAGGTAGGTCGTAGTCTTGACCTTCCAATCAATAGTATCTAATTTTGTGTATGCACTTCACGCTGATGTTATCACCTATGGGAGAAATCCAAACCATAGCTGGTTTCGCTTAACAGAATGGGCCGTATATCTTCCGAAACAATATCGAAAACAATGGCTAATTTCCTTATGTATCCATAGGTATTATTATTCCTCTTATTAGAACAATGATGTTTCGTTTATCATACAAATTGAAATATTGTTCCGGATTTTTGTTGGTGTGAGTTTAGTCTAGTTTTCCTTTTTTGTTGGCATCATCTATTCAAAATGAAAGTTGGTCTTTTTCTATTAGGCATTCGGGGTCGCTAAAAAATAAGATATACCTCAGCAAAGCTATGGTACAGTTATAACTTATTTCTCTTGTACAAAACAAAATTATATTTTATTAATCCGTATATAGATTTAAAATGTGTCTTTCTAATTACTTGTGACACAAGGTCGACTAAACAACTGCGCCATTTCGACGATACCTGCAATAGCACCCGAAGAATATTCCCGGGGGATTTTAAAGAATAAAGTTTTTGACCTTCAGCAGCAAAATTAATATTGATTAAATTTTGCACAAAGACAGCGAGCATCCGTGATGCTATTTTGAAAATATCGAAACAAATGCGGACGATGTAGCGAGCATCGCCTTATATAAAAGAATACATCTCGAGAAAGTCATAATATAAAGGAATATAATCATAGTATAAAGGATAACATCGGCGAGCATTGGCAAGGAACATTTTAATTGAATGTTTAGGGGTAGTCTTTTGTTCTATACCTATATATTCTCTATTCATTTAATATATATTTTTTAGCGAACTAAATATCTCTTTATATAGTTTATTGTAGCTTGACTCATCACTATAAATAAATTTTATTGTTTTCATAGAAGATACATCGGAGTAATACACGCAGCTTACAAGGCGATATAAAATGATTCTAACCTTCAATTTTTTGCACAAATAACGCGGAAATCAGTCAAGATTTTTGTTATTTTACCTATTATTTCCCTAACCAACTAGTCTCTGGGTCTTTTGTTTTATCGTGACAGGTTTGATATATCTCTTAAAGGGCGAGATAAAAAAAGGGTACGGTACAATTATTTTTTTAACAGATCATGGTTTAAATGAATGGTCGATTTGAAACTTTTTGTCGCCTAACTTTTTTCCTTGTTTTTTTATACACTACAAGTTAGCCCTTGACGGCAATCTGATGGTAAGTGATGATGCAGTCCAGGATGTTTGCGATTGTTTTCTACGCGACATCGTGCCGGAACGCTAGATCGCTTGTCGAAACGTCTTTGCCGGTAAGGTGGTAACTAGCCACGGTCGAAGCCTCCCACCAGTTCTTTGTTTCCTGCTTGCTAGTACACGACAGATGCTTCGTAAATATCAGGCTTATCCTTATTAGTTAATAAAACCGTCTAAGTGCGATTTGAACTCCACAGAAGGGTTCCAAGATGCACCCTACTAAGGATGCAACATCTGCAAACTAAATAACCGTTCATAAAATTTATAATAGGATGCACGACCATTTTGTCGAGCGACAGTCGCGAGTGTGCGACGTTTGCGTTCATTTACCGCTCCGATAAACGCAATTACGGCGTCTTAAGGAGAGTTCTCTTTTCTCTCTCGCTTTTTTAAAGTTAACTTCTCGAGAGACTTTCCACTCTGAAATTATGTCAATGAGACCTCGTTTCCTCTAGAGCTTTAGTTGAATAAAATTATTCACACTACCCGCAAATAGTTTTATGTTCATGATATTTTCTGAATTTTCGATCTTTGACCTTTTTTTGTTAACAAAAGTCGTCATGCAGTTAACAAGAATAGTGTATAAATTATTTAATATACACGTCTTTTTTAGTTATAATACCTACTTTCTACAATACTACTTATTTAATATTTAATTTTCATGGTTCATGATAATACCTAGATTCTTTTGTAACAAACTCCGCCATGAAGATTCGTGTATAAAAGATACACGTCTTTTTTAGTTTTAATACTTTCTACACTTATCATCTTATTTATTCTACTTATTTTATATTTTATTTAAAAAATTTCACTTTTAACATAAATTATGATTACAACTCAGCTGAAAACATGAAAATAATAAAAGATATTTAGGCTCAATGTTTTTCACGCCTCCTCGAAACACACAAAGCAAAGTGTCCTTATCTTAAATTATTATAAGCCTTCTTATCACGGCATCGCAAGCTCTTAATGTCTCTGCAGGGGATACCGTTTCGTTGTTAAAGATTTCACTTTGTGTATAACAGAGACAGCCAATCTACCTTCACGTATACAGCGTTTAGAAACGGAAATTTTCTACTTTCAGAAGTGATTATATGTGTGACTTGGTATCACTAATTCAGTCACTAATTATGACGTCATATAAAATAACTGGTTTCGATATGCCACGTAATCGATTTCCACTGCCATCAAAAATCTAACACGTTAGCCCGCTACCATCCAAGACTAGTAAGTGATACAAAAAAAAACATTTGCACAAAATATTACCGACGTACACGCTTTTGCATAATACTTACATGGTTGATTAGCTGTTTCGAGTTTGCATCAAGCCATCCAAACCTTGTTCTAACTAACAATTGAAACGGTGGTACCTGTATAAACAACGTGAATAGCATCCTTACATCTGAAGCAAAACAATAGAGGCACATATCCTGTTCGATGGCGTAAAGAGATGAGAAAATATGAACGCCCCAATGCGAGTCAGCCGCGCATTATTAAAAGCATTTCGCATTTAATGACGTTCTCGTTGCGTGGAGAATTTAATTCTGATAATATAATGTGCTGGTAACTAGTTCGTTTTATTGGAAACTTCATTAAAATTATAAAAATTAAAGTGCCAGCTCTCGTTTAGAGTGTCTCATTGAAATGTTTCTATAATATGAATATGCTAGATGTCCTTTAAAATTAGCTCGAAATTGCGATATTTCGAAGTAGACGATACTAACAGTTCGGGAGGAGGACCATGGCTTCTTTATCAAAGCCCTATGGCACAATAGATGTTCAGGTTCAAAACCCGAGGATTTGAAATGTTGTCTTCTATATTATAATAATAAAGAAAACATTTTCCACTTTTCATTTTTACTTTCGTGTGAAACACCCAAGAAGATTTGATTTAAATATTTTTTTAAAGATATCGTGGTACGCAGGCATCGAAGAAATATCGGTATTCTGACACATTTATTCCCTATTAGGGTATATAATGTGTCAAATATCGGCTCTAAGGTCTTTGTCCATTCTTTTAAATACATTATGCATGTATTTAAAAGAATGGACAAAGAAATCTTTCAGTTAGTTTTTACGTCTAAGACATTTTTACATTTTTTTTATATTTTTCAATTCTTTTTTGCGTTTAATTATGGATATACGAAGTTGTTGTTTTCTGATAGTGAAGTAATAAAAGCTTTAAAAATATTTTCAGCTTATCATTTGTCGTGTTTGATGTTAAACAACATGATTCAGGTTTATTTGAATCTAACACGTGCCTTTGAGTTTGCGGTAGATTACAATCTCGTTAAATTGTTATGGTGATAGAAATATAGTTGCCTTTTTCTACGAAATATAAATCGCACTCTGGAACGTTCCCTTATTATGTAACACGTCGAGTCACCCCATTCGACGCAACACTTGTTGAGTCAAATAAAACCTTATTTTATTATAGAGCTCCATTTAAGATCAGACGTGTAAACACGAAATCAACTTCTGCCTGTTTTGTGGTAACAATGATTTAAAGTGAAGTATAACCATACTGTTTGAAATTTCAATTTGATAATGCACCTAATTTCTTTCCCACTATAAGACGATACAAGGAATTCGCAAAAAATGTTTAGGGGATCAACTAGGTTAACCTTTAGAAAAACTGTTTAAATTAATTTCAGACGGAGTTATATTGTTTAATATCGGCGCATAGTATTTCACGTTATCGTTCAACTTCTATTAAAATGAGTAAAGTTAGTCTTGAAAGTTTTAGTTCTTGAGAATAATGCTCGTCTAAGCTCATCTATGGCTACTGTATCAAATTATCATGATATTTAAAGTAAAAAAAACCGTAGAGTTGGTTAAGTCTCAATCTAAGCGGATGAAGTCGGATATAATTGGATTCTCCTTTATTTTGTTGAACACTGTATTTATTTCTTGGAGGGCGATGATTACTGCAACAGTTTCTACTTCTGCAGGATCATCGTTTTCATGTTTTTAAGCTTCTTGTATTATTGTCCCTAATTAAAAAAACAAAAAAAAAGACTTGTGGCACTCGGTGACTGCCGCGATAAAGCTATTGCATAGCATTTTTTATCAACTAAATTATTAATATTTCAAAAACAACAATGAAAATAAAAATATTAAAAATATTGAGGAACTGTAATGGCCGTGGCGAAATATTTATATGGTAAAAAGTATCACCGCTGTGCCCGTCGGAGTGGGGAGCGTGAGGTTTTTTTTCGTTACGGAATTTCTTTATTCGGTCCCCGCGCTCAAGGCCCTCGATAGAAGCTATGCAATAGCTTAAAAATCCTCTTATCTTTATCTAGTATAATATGATATCAGCATACAATCAACGTCAACGTCAAACTTTTATTATCTTAGCTATTTTGAAATCTTTCAAGTTTTAATTCTTTAGAATAATGCACCTAAGTCCTTGGCTAATATACCTTGCTTAATATAATGCTTGCGTGTCAGCTAACATCCACTACGCCGTTGCGATATTGCAATATTTATTTTGTGCATGTTTGGCTTTTACGTATGTTTTAAGTGCACGCTTTTGACTTATTTGAACGTGTAGGCAAATTAAAGGCAATATATAGTATAAGGATAAGGTATAATAAGTAGGTATACTGTAGAATTACTGTTAATTACTGTAAATTATTGTAAAACTTTTGGTATGACAGTATTTCATCTGATTTTGAGCCAGGTTTTTTTTTTGCCTTACATAGTTGCAAGTTTGTATTGTGTGAACACTACACTTCACATTGTTTCAAGTGTAGATGCTGTAAAGTCAAGTATCACTCATTTTTATAATGAAACATGACATGTAGCAACATTTATATTATGTATGCAGGAAAATATATAGGATATAGCTGTGATAGCCTAGTATAGCTGTGATAGCCTATTTTTTTTATTATTATATTAGCCTAGTATTTTTTTTTACTCACCACAAGTTAGCCCTTGACTGTATTTCACCTGATGGTAAGTGATGATGCGGTCTAAGATGGTAGCGGGCTAACCTGTTAGGGATATGGGTAAAGTCATACTCCTAATTGGTTTCTACACGACATCGTGCCGGAACGCTAAATCGCTTGGCGACACGTCTTTGTCGGTAGGGTGGTAACCAGCCACGGCCGAAGCCTCCCACCAGACAAGTGTTTAGGACGTCCGCCTCCTAATTAGAGGTTGGAGGTTCGAACCCGGGCACGCACCTCTAACTTTTTGGAGTTATGTACATTTTTAAGCAATTAAAATATCACTTGCCTCAACGGTGAAAGAAAACATCGTGAGGAAACCTGCATGCCTGAGAGTTCTCCATAATGTTCTTAAAGGCTTGTGAAGTCTGCCAATCCGCACATGGCCAGCGTGGTGGACTATGGCCAAACCCTTCTCATATTGAGAACAAGCCCGTGCTCTATAGTGAGCCGAGAATTGGTTGATCATGACATGAATAGAGTATATTTCTATTGCTGTTTTCAATGTTTACTTCGTTTACGAAGACAGTCTTATGAGGCGTTTCAACTTCTCAACAGCAACGTCTCACTTTTTTTTTAATATATTCTTCAGGTTTTATATATAGAATCGATCTTTGCAACCTATACCAGACAAGTAGATTCATGAAACCATAGTGTTTATTTCGCCGACAGCAATCGTTTCCGGGAATGGATCGTGAACGTTGACACTTATGTACCCACCGTCCTACGTCCTATCAATTTACTTTCCATCACTAACCAATTGCTTGCCGGTTGCTGTACCTTCCGCAAAGCTATCCCGCCTCGTGTCTGATATTTGCAACGCGCTCTGTATCGATATGTTCCAAGTCACAAGTATGTGCCTATCTATTAATACTTTGAAACTTAAACTAAGTAAAAGCTCATACAAATGCAACCAACGTCAAATTACGTTCCAAGTCACAACTAACTATCTATCAATGCTTTAAAACTTAACCTTACTATAAACTCACACAAAAGCAACCAATGACATATAAAACTACGTGTCTTCTGCTCAGTAACGTGTAGTGGACTACTTTAAACTCCTTCTCATGCTGAGAGGTTACATGTAGTCAGCCGATTCTGGGTTTATGATGATGATGATGATGATCATGATTATATTTTAAATTACATAAACCCTGATAGAAATTTAACTACCTCCATTCCGCAGCGCTCGCGCTATCGCATTATAAAGTTGGAGGTCCTGGGTTCCATTCCCGGCTCGAATCTGATCTGGTGAGAGTCTTCAGCTGTGGCTAGTTACCCTACCGACAAAGACGTGCTGCCAAGCGATTTAGTGTGCCGGCACGATGTCGCGTAGAAACCAATTGGGACTATCGACTTACCATACCCTTTATAGGTTAGCTCGCTGCCATCTTAAGACTGCTTCAACACTTACCATCAGGTGAGATTGCCAACAAGGGCTAACTTGTACTAAGTATATAAAACGGAGAAACGGTGAAACCTAAAAGGCCATAAGTATAACTCTAAAAGTCTTGCATCAATCTCATCATAGTCGATTAGACATTCAACTAGGTCATCGCCCCGTCAACTTTATATAAAATTTACATATCATGTTATATATATTTGTATTTATTTAATACTATTTATTCATGCATTTTTTTGTGTCTACGATAAATGTTTCTAATTGAACCAAGGTTGACTTGTAGATAATGCTAAGCATTATGTTCGCCTTTTGTACATTATTTTGCTTGTGCGATGAAGTTGTAAAAAAACCTTAAAAAAAAAAACCTGTTTAGCACATCAAAATGTAACCAGAATGAAAAAAAATATTAGTAAGTAAAGTACGAAAGAGTAAAAGTGCTTGAAGTAGCCTACCCATTACGAACATGCTCAAAAAAACAGTCGCAGCTACCCACAAAGAGCTATTAAAATTAATAATATTTTCATAAACACGGCAATTGCAGAACGGGTGTGGTTATAGCCTTCAGTGGCAAGTGAAATTTAATTTTAGTTTATATAAATAACGTTAAATTTAATTGTGCACTAGGGCGTTCATTATATATTTTCCAGTAGTCTGTAACAGTAAACTTGTTTGCTAAACTTTACGTGATCGGCAAACTGTTTGTACGCGGCTCTGTTCGACGTGTTTGTTAAATTATGTGACTTCCCATTCGCTGGAAATTTTAACTAGTTCAATCCAATAGCAATCCTAAAGTTTTCTTTTCTCTTTTTTTTATCCACTACAAGTTAGCCCTTGACGGCAATCTCACCTGATGGTAAGTGATGATGCAGTTTAAGATGGTAGCGGGCTAACCTGATAGGAGTATGGTAAACCCATTCTCCTAAATGGTTTCAACGCGACATCGTGCCGGAACGCTAAATCGCTTGGCAACACGTCTTTGTCGGTAGGGTAACTAGCCACGGCTGAAGCCTCTCACCAGACTAGACTCGAGCCGGGAATCGAACCCAGGACCTGCAACTTTATAATGCGACAGTACGAACGCTGCGCTATGGAGGTCGTCAAATTTCCATCAGGGTGTATGTAATTTAAAATATAATCATGATCATCATCATCATCATAAACCCATAAACGGCTGACTACATGTAACCTCTCAGCATGAGAAGGAGTTTAAAGTAGTCCACTACACGTTATTGAGCATATAATAGTGAACTCTTAGACATGATGGTGCAAAGCAAGCAAAGAATGGATAGAGTTTTGTGCAGACATCGAACTCAGTGCCATCGCGAGTAAAGCGAGGATTATAACCACGAAGTTTTCACCGCTTATTATCGATATAATATACTACAACATATAAATTTTGATAACTACAAAACTGTGTTTGTAATTTTATCTTTCTTTCGCGCACGAATGTAATGGGTCGATCATAATATTTTTAATACAATAATGCTTGTGTTTTTAGTTTCTTCCTGGGCCAGTGACCAACTGAGGATTGTAAATTACCTGTATCTAAAGCAAAGACCAAACCGCTACCATCGAGAGTTGGTTGGGTGTCATAACCACGAAGCTTTCACCTCTTATTATCGATATAATATAATACAACACATATATTGTGATAACTACAAAAGTGTGTCTGTTAGCTTATTTTTCTTTCGCGCACGAATTCAATGGGTTGGTCATAATATTTTTAACTCAATAATGCTTGTAATGTTGGTTTATTCCCGGGTCAGTGAAATACTGAGGATTGTAACTTACCTGTTCTAAAGCGGAGACAAAACCGCGGCGTCCAACCTGCGACCGTAGTAGCGTTAAGACTGTTAACTATACTGGTCATTGGTTCTCGTAATTGTTTGCAACTAGTACGCAAACTTGAACGCCCCCATTTACACATTATAGACGTATACTATATAACCAAACTCCCATTATCTGCTATTTTAAATTGACATAACGTTATGAGGCGACAGATAAAAAATAATTAAGATGATTAATGTAACATATGCGGTATGAGCGAGGAGTAGGTTCACTTGAAAACTTTGCAGTATAAGTTCTAATAGAAATTGCACAAGCGCTGAGAAGGAAGGGGTGTGGTACCTAAACGGATATACCCTTATACAGTATTAACGCGTTACCGTACCGGCATTATTTCGCATTACGGTTTTTTGTAGTAGATTAGTATATTAATTAGCCACATTCAAAACTCCAGCTATAAAAGCTCAGATACCATCTAAATTTATGATCAACTCATTGCCGGTTCACTACAGAGTACGGGTTTCCTCTCAATATGAAAAGGGTTTGTGGCCATAGTGCGCCACGCTGGCCATGTGCGGATTGACTTCACACGCCTTCGAGAACATCTTAGACACAACTCTTAGACATGCAGGTTTCCTTACGCTTTTTTCCTTCACCGTTGAAGCAAATGATATTTTAATCGCCTAAAAAAAGCATATAACTCCCAAAAATTATAGGCGTGATAAGAATCGAACCCCCGACCTCTGATTAGGAGGCGGATGTCCTAACTAGGCTATCACAGCTTCAATCTAGATTACAAAATATAAGTTCATATAAGAACCTAAGATGTCCGGTTCTTGATTGAATGTTGGAGGTCACATTGCGAGAGAAATTACTTTTTACGACTTTAACAGAGTGTAGACTTCTAGGTCTTAAGAAATTTCACAAATGAAATTCCGTAACTAAGTCTGTAACACGAAAGTTTCAGTAAAAGTGATGCATAGTCCTCCGACACTGCACTAAGTTTCCAGCAAAATCTAATACATAATACATACCATGTTCACATTGGTTAAAATATACTTTATATTCATACAGTGTATTTTAATTAAGAGTACACACAATACATAAGTTACTGAATTGGGAAACCCAAGTTTTGATTAACGAAGATGTTAAATTCATGCACGCTGCATTTGATGCAAGGTAATTTAGTTTTGAACTTCGTTGAAGTTAGAAATACCTAGGTAGGTATATAATTCGATTTTGAACAAGTTATGACAGTTTTTAATTTAATGAAAAAGTTTTATAATATGTTCAGAACCACAGTTCAAGTTGTGCTAAAGCATAATTAACGTTTTTTTAACTCATCATCATCATCTCCGCTCCCCCGCTCCCCTCGCTTCCGACGGGGTATGTTGGACTCCCCGATGGGGAGACTGCCGACCAGAACACCCACTAAAACCCAGCGATGCTCCGTCGCGTCGCCTGGTGGTCGGGTCATGGGAACGCCGGCGCACTTGTCCGCAACCCAGCCAAGGCAGACCCTCCACGGGGGGCCTATGATCGAGGGCCCCTAACTCCGTCCGAGGCACGCCAAGAACACTGGGCGCGCCCCACGACCCAAGGATTAGGCTCGACGGTTGAGGATACCTCTCATCCATCACTCGGAACTCCTCGTCAGGGGGCAAGCAGCGCTCGCGCGCCCTTCAAGCATAATTAAGGCTGATATTGAAGCCCCTACATAAATAAACCGGATATTAAATAAATAGAAAATAAAAAAATATATATGACGAGTTAAGGGCGTCAGAGTTGTTTTTTGTAAGGGTGACGTTAGCATTGCTGACGTCACGCTTTTGTTTACTTTCGCTCATAGTAATTAAAATAATAATATTAATAACTCCTTAGCGCCGACATATATAATACTATTTTCTTTTAATTTAAGTGAATAAAACCATGGTATACCTACAGCTAGATTAATATCAATCTATTAATGTCAAAGGCATGCAGTAAGTAGGTACAGAAAACATGAGCTAGTAATAATTTACGTAAACGCTGCGTGTAATGAAGTGTGTTTCATTAATAAAATTCTCGAGTTTCTAGTGGTTAGGGGTCGGTGTAAAAATTCGCCTAACTTATAACGAGACAGCAAGATGGCGTCATACGAGTCGTTAAATCGGTATCGCCGTCATTAATTATTGTAATATACATATTAAATTGGGGAGAAGATTAATCGGTTTAATTTTTTACCTCTATATAAAACGAAGACTTATGAGTTTTAATATATATTCTTTTATACTCTACAAGTTAGCCCTTGACGGCTATGTCACCTGGTGGTAAGTGATGATGCTGTCTAGGATGATAGCGGGCTAACCTTTTAGGAGTATGGTAACCCACGCTCCTAATTGGTATCTACGCGACATCGTGCCGGAACGCTAAATCGCTCGGCGATACGTCTTTGTCGGTAGGGTGGTAACTAGCCACGGCCGAAGCCTCCCACCAGATAAGACCCGAGCCGGGAATTGAACCCAGGACCTCCAATTTTATAATGCGACAGCACACGCACTGCGCCACTGAGGTCGTCAAATGTATTTGTTTAATATGTATTTGTGGTAACATGTCTTTTACTGTATTCCTTACACTATTGGACCTATTGCTATGTCTATGGTGTGTATAGTATAAGGTGTTATAGACAACCTATAAACAAGACCTATATTAATTAATGGAATATCTAAATTGAAAAACAAACTAAGTTAATTATACTGGAAGTTTCAGACATTCATATAAGCAAATAGGTACTTTATTTTTATAGTATAAGTTATAGATTATATAACATTAAGCGAGGGCTAACCTAATACCTCTATAATGATAATATGAATAGCACATGTTATAGGCATTAATAGTTTACAGCACTAATACCCCTCTATCTACCTCTCTATCTAAGTATCTACCTACTTGACATGAAACCTTACGTTGAAAGACATTTGATACGTGAAATCCAGACTAAGTTACAAATGCGGGCGCATAGTCAGCAACATAACATAACATAATAATTATGTTTTAAAAATATGTCTGTAAATTACTAAACCTAGGTGCGTTTGAAACCCTTCTAGATTTAGTTTTATGTCAAGTTAAGCAGTTAGCAGTATTAAAATAATAGATGCCTGTATTAGGTTTTTACCTCTGTGGCGCAGTGCATGCGCTGTCGCAGTACAAAGTTGAAGGTTCTGGGTTCGATTCCCAGTTTGATTCAGCGGGTCTGATGGGAGGCTTTGGCCGAGGCTAGTTACCACCCTACCGACAAAGACGTGTCGCAAACCGATTTAGCGGCACGATGTAGCATAGAAACCAATTAGAAGTATGGGCTTACATTACCCCAACAGGTTAACGCGCTACCATCTTAGACTGCATCATCACTAACCATCAGGTGAGATTGCCGTCAGGGGTTCATTTCTATATAAAAAAATTACATAAATAAAAAATATATATTTATAAAATATGACCTCTCAGGTTGGCAGCAATGTCTGCAGTAGGTATTAGTTCGGAATTTTTTCTTCCGCATAGAATAAAAAAAAAACTTTAAGAAACATTAAGAAGTTTTTTTAATGGTTAAAATAACATTCATAGCTCAGTATCGATACGGAAACGCAATCATAAATCTATAAACTATAAACACCATCAAAAGTTTCCTTCTGGGAGCCGGCGGAAGCATTAGCGAGAGTGTTGACAGCGGCTTGAAACAAGTTGCGTGGAAAATGTCGAGCATTTTCACTTTGATCAAATTAATCTTACGTCACTAACTGAATGTTAGTTTACTCACGCAACCGCTGAAATTTAATATCCGAGCATTCCTCTAGTTAGAAAAGTATTGCTTTCAACTCCTTGGTATTTAATATGAAACGAATGAAATATTTACTAAGAAAGAAACGGGTATTCATTTTTATTTAATTTGACACATTGTACACATTAGGATTAGAACTACAAATATAATAATATATTTTCAGATTTTCATCCATAGGTGTTAGTAACAATTAAGCCTTATAAACTATTTTTTTATTCACCACAAGTTAGCCCTTGACTGCATCTCACCTGATGGTAAGTGATGATGCGGTCTAAGATGGTAGTGGGCTAACCTGTTAGAAGTATGGTAAACTCATACTCCTAATTGGTTTCTACACGATATCGTGCCGGAATGTTAAATCGCTTGGCGACACGTCTTTGTCGGTGGGGTGGTAACCAGCCACGGCCGAAGCCTCCCACCAGACCAGACTTGAGCCGGGAATCGAACCCAGGACCTTCGACTTTAAAATGCAACAGCGCACGCGTTGCGCCACGAAGGTCGCCTTATAAACTATGTTAGTAATATAGTATTTTATTAATACTTTAGTATATTATCGGGTATAATTTTGGCAGCATTATTTTTGTACTAACGATCCATGAATTATCGTTGTCTACGTTTGTAGTATGCACGTCGTGTCAACAGTTATGAAAGCAAGTTTTCGATAGGTTCAATGCATTACTCGCGTCTTATCGTAGCTGAGCGAATCTCACCTGTTGTTCTACGTGAGCGACTGGATGAGACATATATTGAGACAAAACTATACGAGTATTACTCTCATTTGTAGATCTCAGTTCATTATTTTTTTTTTTTTCATCTATACTATCTTACTATCTAATACTAAGCCCTACAAAAACCATGTAAACAAAGAAGTACCCAAAAATCCTCTTTCAAAAATGTCCACATGATTAAGACGAAAACAAAGGACATGTTTGTCCAACGTTTAGGTATTTAATATTTTCACATGTTGTATTATCACATGGATATTCACCTAGAATAACGGGTCAGCTCCGGAGCGCTTAGAGTTACGCGTATTGCTCTGGAATAAAGCCTGTTCGTAACCTCCTGTCCAAACCGTACGTGCTCCGTAAACTGAAGACTACGACTGGAGACTGCGGACTCTATATGTGCAATTGGATCGTAGCGGACCATACGCATTGATCTGAATCCAGTCTTCGTTTTAGAGTGACGTGGATTGCTCCCTGCAGAACACGCTACGTTTGAAACTCTCGTCCGTGCCTCGCAAACTGAACTCGCTGTAGTATAGCGTGGACTACGTGAGGAACCTGTAGATCTAGTTCTATTTTACTTATGACATGCGTATTAAATAAAATAAGCTAAATACAAGATTTAATGTTTCATATGATTATGATTTTTACAACATGTAATTTGTCCCTCTGCCTCTGCATTAGGAAAACCTGTATTGCAAAAGATAGTTTTTTCAAGGAATACAATACAACATGCCTTGAGCATAAAATTTATGTTATTCTAACTAAAACTAGCAATATTAATCTTTAATAGTTATCTTTCAATAAGTGTTGGAATTCAAAAAATAAAGTAGTTTTGTAAGCTTACGTAAATTATAATTGATTGATTATCGTGGCAAAAGAATTAAACCATTATTTAAGATTTTCAATTTTCGTGATTCTCTCTGTTTTATTACTTTAAATATTGGTAAATTAATAAACGTTCCTCAGAACGTGTCAATATTACCTATACGAAGATTATATTTTTATTTTTATGATGTTCGTTTTTATAAATGACATATTTTAGTATAGAGGTAGATATATTCCTATTAACTAAATGGTCTAGACACTTGTAGTAAGAAAGTCTTCAAGTCTACCGAGTTTATTAATTTTGATTACTTACGGTATAGTTGTAATTCAATTAATTTAATGAAAAGGTCTCAAAGCTCCACTTGCCTGAAACTGAAATAGCTATATACAAGTTTAAAGTGATGTCTTGCTCAATGATTGTCGTTAGACACGAAATGGCACAGAAACACTCGGTCGAGTAATATAATTTCATATTGAGACCGCTTCGCGCTTTGATGCACGGAAGTTTTAAAATTGGTGATTATATATAGCCAACATTCTATATTAATCGCGTTCCTTGAAAATTTACGATATTCTATACTTAATACTAAACGATGCCGAAGATTTTCATTTTCAAAAGATATATTACAGTCAGTAGCAGCAGAAAGTTCAATAGTTGAAGAATTTAATTTAGCCCGTAAAATTTCATGCAGATTGAATTTTTACGGCATGATTCTGTAAAGGCCCATCTGCTAACTTTATGTACTATGAAACAGCATAAATATACAGGCATACTTTGAACACGCACACATATAATATATCTGCGTTTTCTAATAAACTGTTTCATGGCAATCTACTTAGCTGAGTTCTATACTGTCCGAGAGGCAAAAACTTAATCTACAAAAGCGTGAAAAAAGTCTTGTAAAGTCCTTCAAATGTCTGAAAATTGCGATACAATCGATTCAGCCAAATAATTTGCCACAATAGAGAGACAGTCATAAAATTTCAAAACATAGGTAATAAACTTTTTGCATTTCTAATAAACTTTTGAGCTTTTGTTACGAATTTAAGTGTATGTAATGTTGTTATTCAAATTCAAATAATCTTTATTCAAATAGTCCTTTAAAAGGCACTTTTGACGCATCAATAATTTACATAGTAGTGATTTGATGTTGATAACTACATTCGTAATCTTAAAACTAAAGCTATGAGGGTTCCAAACGCGCCCCGGTTATATATAATAATTATTTTATTTATCGGATTGTTATAAGATTTAGACGCTCGCTGCGTGTCTGTATCTTATAAAATTAATTAACTGTTTTATATCGATCTGTTTTTGCCTATCATCTGGTGCAGTGGCTCTGGTCTTATAAGTGCGAGGGGCGGAGTTCAATCTCAGTCGCCAAGCGATAAAGAATGGTGGTACGATGCCCCGTAGAAGTAAACAAAGGGTATGATTTAAATGTCAAACCATTATCCACTAACAAGTATACACTTGTTAGTCAAGGGCTCAATTGTAGTGGATATAAAAAATATGAGCGCAGTTGGCATTAATTTATGGCATTTAAAAGTTAACCGTTGTCTTAACTGCTCAACCGTCAACAGTTTCAAAATCTCTCACAAATAATGCCTGTGCCTAATCAAATTTCGTGGCCTCCTTTTGTGTTCGAATCACAGTGTGAACAATCACCGCGTCCTCAAATTGGTACCTATACCAAAGAAGTAATTTGCGCGCACTGATACTATTACCACAATAATGGGATCCCACGGCACTGGTGGTGGGTCAACGAACCAAGTATGTCACGCTTGCTTACCATGGCCAAGAGTACGTTTTAAATTAGATGCAAATAACGAAATAAAGAAACGGTCTAATGCAGGCACGCGTATACAAAATTTAAGATCTTAAAAGGTGACCTCATTGCTGCGATT
This sequence comes from Lasiommata megera, assembly GCA_928268935.1. Taxonomy (NCBI): domain Eukaryota; kingdom Metazoa; phylum Arthropoda; class Insecta; order Lepidoptera; family Nymphalidae; genus Lasiommata; species Lasiommata megera. Next base: position 9,067,268 of record OV743325.1, on the reverse strand, counting down.
TAGAGGCAACCTTTACTGACAGGACCTAGAGCAAGATATGTGGATAGTGCCATGAGCGTAAAATATATAACATAATATATTGTACATCATCATCATCATCATCATGTTCAACCCATTACCGGCTCACTACAGAGCACAGGTCTCCTCTCAATATGAGAAGGGTTTGGCCACCACTTCATTCCATTTGTCCACCACGCTGGCCATGTGCGGATTGGGAGACTTCACACGCCTTTGAGAACATTATGGAGAACTCTCAGGCGTGCAGGTTTCCTCACGATGTTTTCCTTCACCGTTGAAGCAAGTGATATTTTTTTTTTTAAAACGCACATAGCTCCGAAAAGTTAGAGGTGCCCGTTTAGGCGTGCCCGGATTCGAACCGCCGATCTCTGATTAAGAGGCTGACGCCCTGACCACTAGGCTATCACCGCTTAATATATTGTTACACAATCCTAATAATCTTTCACAGCCTATAAATGTCTCTCAGACATTTTCTCACATACAGAGATTTAGAGGTTAAACCGTCCTAGCTAATGCAATACGGGTAGACGGGCTTCAACAATTATTATTATCACACGTTTGTGATAATAACCAGAACTGACGGCTTACCGGTACGCTTTCTTTCCGAGCTGAGAAACTGTCATTTTTTATCCACTCCTTTTTTACTAAATTACTAGTTTTGTAGAACTTAAGTCTCTGTAAATATTTTATTAATTTTACTCTCCTACATTAATCGTCAAAATCACATGCTGTTAAGGGCTAAAGTTTATTTGCATAAGATTGTCTTAGTAAAAATAATAAAATAAAACATATATTTTTTAACGATTTATAAATAAAATTAATTATTGGGGTATACGTATGAGTTAGGCATATGTTTGCGCGGGCTTTTTAGATTAGGGATGAGTATTTTTGTATCAAATAGTATTTATATAAAATGTACTTATTGTACGCGATATAGCAGATTTTCTTCCGACTTTTACAAATACCTTTAATTCAGGCTGATATCTTCTTATTACTAAATCTTCAAATTACTCCAAGATAACGCAGCTTTCTAATTTTGAAAGATTTTTAAAATCGGTACTGTAATTTCAGAGTTCATTGATAAAAAAAACAAATCTTATATTTATATATGTTTAGATGTTATGTGTGGTGTTTCAAAGAATATTCTTTGTTCTGTACAGGTGTCCCGACCGGCTGACCGTCGGCCTGTGTCAGTAGGGGCTGCGACTTCCGGGGGCAGGCATTCATTTCTGGAGGGCAGAGTTCCTGATCCACATGGCCCTCCATCCTCACCAGGCGCGGTGGCGACTCAACGTCGCAACGCCGCCGCCTGCCAGGCTAGTCGGCTATTGCTGGAGGAAACTTTGGCTAGGCCAGGTAAAGAGTTTTGACTATTATAGTATTTGGCTAAAGTATACATGGTGACGTTTCTTCTTCTCTCTGGGCTATGTTCAACGTTGGACTTCCTTTTGCCCGTTACTCCAGACATCCAAGCCCGTTTCATAAGTCTAGCAGGTCGCCCAGTTTGCTAAAGGCTTCCGGGAATGTGATGAAAGATCCCAGGTAGACTTCGTGTTGGTTAGCTTTCAAGCATCATGTACGTTGGGGAACATGGATTCACGGAAGACTGTGTGACAATATACTATAGTGAAATGATGTCTGTCTACCTTTCTAATTTTAAACTATGGGCATCATAAGAAGGTTCAATGGAAAAAGGCAGAGTTATGTTTGGAGTATCTCAATAAGAAATGATACGATATATACGTAGAAGAACCAGATTTACCGACAAAGCTGAAAGATTTGGGAAACTAAATTGACAATGAGCGCTGCACGTAGCATAGAGGACTAATGGACTCCAACGTCCATCAATCAATCTTAATGGAAAGCGTAGTTTTGACAGGAACTGCACTAGGTGGGCAGGGGACATCGACTAAGTCTCAGTTAGTGTAAAAATCCTTTAAAAAGAACTATGTCAGTAGTGAAAGCTGAGTGGCTAGGGCGTCCGCATTCTAATAAGAGGTCAGGGGTTCGAACCCGGGCACACACCTCTAACTTTTCGAAGCTATGTGCGTTTTTAAGCAATTAAAATATCACTCGCTTCAACGGTGAAGGAAAACATCGTGAGGAAACCTGCATGCTAAGAGTTCTCCATAATGTTCTCAAAGGCGTGTGAAGTCTGCCAATCCACACGTGCCCAGCGTGGTGGACTATGGACAAACCCTTCTCATATTGAGAGGAGACCCGTGCTCTTTAGTGAGCCGGCAATGAGTTGATCATGATGATGTCAATCGGTTGAAATTATAATAGTCATTCCGATTTATAAAACAGCGTTATCAAGTTAAATAACATCGAAAGATTATCAAAAACTGGTTATATTATTAGCACAATTTAATTAGTTACAGCTGTAACTTAAAAGTCGTTAATCTTACGGCATGATTTAAAAAAGCTTTGTGCTTTGCTCGTATTTGAGATGAATAAAATTTGATAAAACGAGTTCGTGATCTGACTCACAATAAAATACCTAAAACTAACGCACGACTGCAATTGTTGAAAGGTCAAGTGTTACAATTCCAGAACAATATTATTTTTATAGACGAGCGGGAGTAATATTTTATACCATTGTTATCCTGAAGAGACACTAGACCTAGAATAATCTATTTACGATTTTATAAAGCGAAACATCAAGTATATATATTTACAATGAAAACTCAGTGAGTGCAGAGATAATGCAAAATTGTTTACTGTTGAAAAGGAAATTTGTATTTCTGCATCTTTTGGTTATTCGACTGAATTTTGTTGGACATAGCATAATGTTATGTTAAAATATAGTGCGGTCTTCTGTCTTGTAGTTATATTGTGAAGTCTAAATAACCTTCTTCTATTTTATACACCACAAGTTAGCCCTTGACGGAATCGCACCTGATGATAAGTGATGATGCGGTCTAAGATGGTAGCGGTCTAACCTGTTAGGGGTATGGTAAACCCATACTCTCAATTGATTTCTAGACGACATCGTGCCGGAACGCTAAATCGTTTTGCGACACGTCTTTGTCGATTGGGTGGTTACTAGCCACGGCCGAAGCCACCCACCAGACTAGACTCGAGTCAGGAATCGAACCTAGGACCTCCAACTTTATAATGCGCCAGCGCGCGCGCTGCGCTAAGTAGGTCGTCAAAATATCTTGATCATATAGCTAGGTTTAAAAACATTAAATGGGTAAATTCCAAACGAGTTTCAATTGAAAATGACCGAGGGTCGAAATCTTTGAACTTCTCCAATTAAGGAATTTTGCAAGACCTAATTAGATCAACGAATTCAGGCAGCATCAGATAAATTCTACACTGAGCGGCACGGAATGTGGCCCAAACATAAAAAAACCGATAACATGCGATTTTGGTGAATCGTGAATGAGAATTTCAAGTGTAGGTTGTCGACACGTTTGTTTTTGTTAATTTAAGAGGTTAAGCATAAAAAAAAGGTTATTTTTTTTACTTCTGTGACGTTTAACGTTAATTTGTCGCTAAATCGCATGAAACACGGGTGAGTTAAAATTCAATATTGCATTTTATTGCTGGTGCATCTTTATTCATTTTGTTTCTTAATTAATGTGTAATCTTTTTTTACGTTCAGAATCAGAACACTAAGCCTTTAACTCAAGCTCAAGTTGCTCAAGCTGTGTTGCTTCGGAGTCAAGGGCGAACGGAGAGAGAAATTGCTGAATTGTTAAATGTACCGCGTACAACCCTTAGATACGCCTTGAAAAGGTACGATCAGACCGGCCTGTGCACGAGGAGACCAAGAGGTGGCGGAATCAGGTGTACATCAGCGCAGGACGAGCGATTTATCACTCTCGCAATTAAAAAAAATTGGGTACTTATTGCAGTTGAAATAAGCCAGCGACTGCAAACGGCAAGAGGGGTCAATGTTAGTGAGCGGACGATAAGAAGGAGAATGGATGAAAGGAACGTGCGTGCTCGAAGACCAGCGCGAGGTCCAGAACTGCTCAGACAACATCGCTAGCACGACTTCGGTTCGCTCGAATTCATGCGAATTGGACTCACGAGCAGTGGAGTAGAGTTTTTTGGACAGATTAATGAAGAGTGGCCTTAAGAGCTCCAGAAGACCGTGAACGTGTATGGAGACGGCGTGGAGAGAGATTTCTGCCAATCACCACCAGGCAAACCGTAAGTTTTCACGGTGGATCCTTTGTGGTTTGGAAGGGATAAGTACAGGCGCACGTACAGAGTTGGTGGTAGTTGAAGATCGTTTGACTGCAGTCCGATACATTGAAGAGATCCTCAAAGATCATGTTTTACCTCATGTGGAATTCATTGGGCGCGAAGAATTTAAACTAATGCAAGATAACGCACGACCACCCACTGCAAGATGTGTCAACGATTATCTTTCAGAGGTAACAATTCCTAAATTGGTGTGGCCATCTCGAAGCCCAGACATGAATCCAATAGAACACGTCTGGGACATGCTCAAAAGATGCATCCGAGGCAGTCCCAATCCCCCAGAGTGCTCTGAAAGACTCTCAGTGCTCTGAAAGCCGCTCTGGTGGCCGACTGGGAAGAAATACCCCAAGTGGACATTAAAAACATTATCCACAGCATGCCTGATCGCATTCAGGCGGTCACCAGGCCCCGAGGAGGTAACACGCGTTATTAATTTTAAGTAATTTTAAGGTTTAATTTGTAAAATTCATTAATAAACATTAGTTAAATTTGGAGTTTAATGTCTTTTTTTTTATTTAACAAAAATTATAATAAAGTTATCATGATTTTTGTTTAATAATCATTGCATTTAGGATTTCAATAAACAATTTAGGTTTTCAAAACAAAAAAACAGCCGTTTTGCGGTTTATTTTGATAATAACCCACAAAATGCATTTGGGCCACATTCCGTGCCGCTCAGTGTATTTGAATAGTATTATAATAGAGTACAATATTGCGCCGCGTCGTTCGCTACGTTTCTGTTACTAAAATGTTTTAGAATTTAAAACCCAAAACCAAGCCACATTGTAGCATGAAGAGTTTATATTCTGTAAGAGAGAAAGCCCCGATCCAACAGTGAGAAACAAAAAGCCTAAACATATTATAAAGATGATGCCATAAAAAAAAAGTTCTAGTTTCTTTTTTAATTCACTAGAACTGGCTGCACCTGGTTGCATATTAGAATCAGAGAAGAGACCAGCGCCCAGTAGTGGAACAGTTGTATTCTGGTATTTTGCAGTTTACTTTTACTGTTAAATTCCTTCAAAACATTAAAAACTTTCGCTATTTCTTTTAAAGAGCTATTGTGCAAAATCACTTTCGTTAACTGTGTGTTAACCATTTACATTTACATGGAGAAAGTTAAAAAGCCCCGGCTTAGTGCGAGTTCGACTCGCGCACGAAGAGTAAGTTTACTTAAAATGAAAAACTACATAGTATTGACGTTAATAATATTCAGCAAAAAACTACCAACAAAACGATTGTTGTATGGCTAAAATACGTTAGTGGCACTTGGATGATATAATAAAAAGGATTTATTTTATTATTATTTAATAATCACTCAATTAGAATATAATTTACTATAACCGATGTTTAACTTTTCGGAGTGCTTTAAAAAAAAATTAAAATATCACTTGCTTCAACGGTGAAGGAAAACATCGTGAGGAAACCTGCACGTCTGAGAGTTCACCATAATGTTCTCAATAAGTCTTTTAATCCGCACATGGCCAGCGTGGTGGACTATGGGCCCAACCCTTCTCATATGGAGAGGAGACGTGTGCTCTGTAGTGAGCCGGTAATGGGTTAATCATGATGATGATGATGATGATAACCGATGTTAGGTGAAGAATGTTGATTCTACGAGTAGATCTTAACTAATATATATGCGACGTCTTGACCCTAATAAATATTTTTCAGCGATGGTAGAGTCTGCAACGTCAGCGATCTACTTAGGGCTGCCGCGCGTTATTGGTACTCCCTTATTATTCAACTTTTTCCAGTTTTATTTATTGTTATAATAGATATCCAAGTACACGTTCTGTGAATATTCGAACTATCTACTACGGTTCATGAGATACAGGCCGCTTATAAACGTATGTACGAACAGACGGAAAGCGGAGGCTAAGAAATAGAGCACGAACCAACGTATGTTCGGGCTAAAATTTGATCTAGAAGCTTGCTAGAAAATATTCCTTATTGGTATACAAACTATGCTTTGCCTGCGACTTCGCCCGCGTTTCGATTGTTGAGGTCATCCGTTGCGCTTGTTTTTCGCGTACATGCTATTATCGGTACATGTTATGCGGTATTTTCCTATAAGCACATTAAAAGGGGGAAAGTTATGATGTATTACTAAACTTACAATCAGAGACAGTGAAAAACCCCCAGCAATCGATTTTTTCCAGAAAATTTACCTGATGATTTACCTTTACCTTATTTATCAGTTGTTTAGACGTAACAAGGTAACAGGCCGTAAATGTTACTTTAAATTAATGTATTAGTCATAATCATCATGATCAACCCATTGCCAGCTCACTACAGAGCACGGATCTCCTCTCAATATGAGAAGTGTTTGGCCGTAGTTCACCATGCTGGCCATATGCAGATTGGCAGACTTCCCACACCTTTGAGAACATTATGGAGAACATCCAGGCGTGCAGGTTTCCTCACTATGTTTTCCTATACCGTTGAAGCAAGTGATATTTTAATGGCTTAGAAACGCACATAACTCCGAAAAGTTACAGGTGCGTGGCCAGGATTGATAGCCTGTTCTCTGATTAGGAGGCAGACGTCCAACCACTAGCCTATTATAATAATGTATAAGTATAGATAGGATAGATATATATAAAACATTTTCGATTGTTCGATAGTCTTTCCTAACTAGAAGCTCTGCGAACTAATGTAAGCGTTTGAACCCTAGTGTCTTACGTTAATTAATAAAAAAAAATATTTTCTTATAGAGCAGTGAAGTAAACATTCATGAAACATTGCTTTCAAAAACAAGCGAAGATTTCCCAAGATATCTCCAGTCTCTGCCACCTAATTTAATTAAGGCTTTAATCAACTAACTAGCAGTGGAGCGGACATTTTTGTTTGCACTTTGCCGGAGTAACAATCACTACTTCGTTTCTGGGCAAATAGTATAACCCCTGCTTTTCTCGTCTTTTTTGTCCTTAGCTTTAGAAAGTAGCGGGTTTTTCTCGTTAAAACGCGATTGTAACGTGCTATGCCTATAGCGCTTTTACTAATTACTGCCCACAAACAGAGAAACCTTTGCAAAATGAATATTCAAAACAACGCAGTTGATATCATAGTTTATCTAATTAAAAAGCCGTATGTTTTAATCATGAATAATTTCAACTAACTTTTTTTTATACACCACAAATTAGCCCTTGACGGGATCTCACCTGATGGTAAGTGATGATGTGGTCTAAGATGGTAGCAGGCTTACATGATAGGGGTACTCCTAATTGGTTTCTACATGACATCATACCGGAACGTCTTTGTCAGTAGGGTGGTAACTAGCCACGGCCGAAGCCTACCCCACCAGACCAGACTCGAGCCGGGAATCGAACCCAGGACCTGTAACTTTAAATTGAAACAGCGCACGCACTGCGCCGCGGAAGTTGTCAAATCTGATCATAAATTAGCTATTCATTTTAAGAATCAACAGCCAATTGATGATGATTATGATTTTTCATTAATTTCTTACGTTAAAGAGTGCATTTTTAAAATATTTTCAACCAAGCAGTATTGCTTGCTAGGTGTATACCTAACAACGACTTATCCGAAGTTTCCATGGTTGGAAAAACTTTCGTAATGGGACCCCATTAAAATTTCATTCACTGTGGTTGAGATTTTTTTAACCAGCTTCGATTTAGAATTACAAAAAAAAAGAATTAAGAAAAACTTAATTAATTGAACATATTTTGTTATTCTGCATCCATAGGTATTTATTCATGTATTTGTATTTATTGTAGATTTTTTACGTCTTTATTATAATTCATCCTTGGAAATATGCCAGTTATAGTTTTTTTACATCTATTCCGGTAATAGGCAATATTTATATCCCGTGATATTTATGTGGGTGAGATCGTCTGAGTTGGGTCTTGAGTGTTTTATTTATTTGTACCTTCTTGTACCACCTACATATTTTGCAGTGGCAATCATTTATTTTCTTCACATAACATAGTTTACCTATCTATATAGATCTATTAACGTACAAATAACTTAAACGTTTTCCCATGCATAGTGAATTATTACACTTTTATGGATTTTATTATCTACGACTACTTATTGTCTACGAGTTTTGTTGCTTTAAAAATGACTACACATGCTACCTTTAAACAGCTACATTGCTGTTGGGACTGGGTTCGCAGACGACTGTTTTATATATAAAGGAGTATTAATTGAAATGAAATTAATAAGAAAATAACATATTATATTTAACAGATAATTACCAAACATGTTTTAAATAATATTACATAACAATATAAGGTTTATTGAAAGAAAACGTTAAGGACACTTTGTTGCGGTTGCAAAATATAACACTACATTACTATGATATCATCAAAAATATCATAAAAATATGCATTTCTTCATATTCATCATTAAAAGTCTAATAATTCCTATAGCTGGGCAAATACGTCAAGTCTTATATATATTAAGAGAGGTAATTGGAGCATTCAAAATAATTTTCAAATTTAGCTCGGTCCGAATTGGTCTGCGGAAGGCACTTTTAACGAAAATACACATTTTTACACGTACATATCGTAATTAGATTGGAATACCAACTTAAACTAATAATTAAACCTTAGTCGAAGTAGAAGCCCACAACAAACTGCTGCCGTTATTTCAAGGCTGCCGACAGTAATTCATTTTATACATTACATAATATTTAATATTAACAACCAAAAAATACAATTTTTAACGTGCGAGACAATTATGATTTTATATTAAAAAATAATGGAAGATTGCAACTTCACTAATTAAAAAGTTTTAAATGCCTGTTCCGCTTTCATGATTTTACGGTCAACATGAATGCGATGCGCCATAAAAATAAAAGCGAATCGATATCGCTTAGCGAGGGGTTCTGTATCTAAAATTACATCCTTACTCATTGATAATCAAATGTTAAGGACATTTGACTATCCGTTATTAATTTGGAACTATCGGTAAGTTTCAAATGTGACAAAAACTGTCATAAAGTGTTGTTATTTTCTGAATAAGGGGTTTTTAATCGACTTCCAAGCTTTTGGTACTTTTTTTATGTGCACCTAATTTTTTAAAAATGATTTTGATTAGGTACCATTAAAATTTCGCTCGTGTAAGTATTAATTACCTAATTTAACTATAGTTAATGCTTGTTACCAAAATTATGTAAATTTCAATGTAAATTAACGCGTGCATAATGCAGACAATAAAAATATTTTCGAAAAGAAAGAATATATTAAAGGTTAAATCTGCTTGTTTTTTGTATAAGCGTCATCGAATTAAAATCTAAAAATATCAATAATTCAAGTTACTATTGAATTATTAATGAAAAGATTTTTGATCATATTACTGTACGTTGCCTTAAGAGTCACGATAAAGCGTGAGTTTTACATACATCTGACGAATCGCTTTACATAGTCATCGTGAACAATGGAATCCCACAGGACGCAGGATTGAAAGCCTTGTAAAAATATTTCCAACAAAGGAGGTCTAGACTAGAACGTAGCCTTATTTGAAATTAGATGCAGTTGCCAGTTTTATAGATTGGATAGCTCACGAGGATCCTTAGAATATGGAAAAGTAATATTGCATGGTAATTTTCTATTGCCTTCACTATCTATCATGGTACTCTTATATATCATTATCATCATGAACAACCCATTACCGGCTCACTACAGAGCACGGGTCTCCTCTCAATATGAGAAGGGTTTGGCCATAGTCCACCACGCTGGTCATGTGCGGATTCGCAGACTTCACACGCCTTTGAGAACATTATGGAGAACTCTCAGGCGTGCAGATGCACGATGTTTTCCTTCACCGTTGAAGCAAGTGATATTTTAATTTTTTTAACTCATATATATATACATTACAAATAAAATAGACAGAATCAAAACAAAAGTTAGTTAAATACGTATAATGCCTTATTAGAGCATTTCATATGTAACGGTTTTGATTGATTTATAAAAGTTAATTGATTGATTCATAAAAGTTATCTATAAAGTTTCTTTTTAAAAATAATTTATCTTAACGTTAGTAATTTGTAATATCTAGATATGCCTTACATAATATATGCTTAGCAAATCTCTTGTACTTGAATGTTCGACTAAAGCATATTTTGATTTGTTCTAGGAACTCCTCCAACAATAGTGCAACCACCAAACGGTGGTTACTGGGTCGAAGGAGGGGAGGACAGTTCCGTGGATGAGGAGAGTGAACCGCGTCCACAACCAGGCACCCCTCGTCAGTCGTCTCGAAGGCACAATATCGACACCGATGACACCGCCAAGTTCTACAGGCGGTTCTTCTTTGGCAAGGTTAGTGTTAAGACATTTGTAATCTTCTACTCGTTTTTCTCGACCGAACAGTTCAGTGGATGACAAAATGAGGTACGTCGAGCCAGCTTTGACAGACTCAGCTATTTCTGTTGTCTGTAATTATAACTACTACTTCAAAGCTCAAATACAGTTGTTATGCCGTTTTACAAAGTATTCCTTGGAAAAAAAAAATCCAGAACTAAATTACATTAATACGGATTCTGATGTCGTTCTGGTGACACCTTTTTTTCGTCTTGTGGGAGGGAGGTTTCGGCTGTGACCAGCTAACACCCTACGGAAAAAAGACCTTCAAAGATCTTCAAGCGATTAAGCGTTCCGGTATGATGTTGTTGATTAGTCTATACTGATTAGAAGTATGAGTTTACCATACCCCTTACAGATTAGCTACCATCTCAGGCTAAATATAACTTACTGAGATTTCCATCACACTTATGTATTGATGTTCGATTTAGTTTGTCCAATTTTCAGGGCATGACACACCTTTCTTCATTCAGAATGAAGCCATTAAAAAAACACATAGTTTTCTATTTATTGAAAGATTAAAATAGGAGTTTTTGGCAATGTTAAAAGGTTCACTGCCACATTTAAGGCTCGGAAGGCCGTATGTTTAAACTGACATTCCTTCAACAAATGTATGCATAAACAACACCAAATAATAAATAATACCAAAAGTAGTACAAAACATTGCAGTAAAAGCTAGAGTAAATAATGCAAATCCAACTGCAGACAAAGGAACAATAGATGTTAATTTAAAAGTAATACAATACCCAGCACTTTTTACCAACGTCCACTATGTACTACTTATACGGAATGAATATGTTGAACAGAATGGCTAAGATGCCACTATTCCTACCTACGTAAGTAGGTATCTATCCTTTTATAAAGTATGTAGGATATCCGATCCAAGTAGGCGTCCAAGAGCTCGCGCCATTGAATTTTAAATTCGATCTTCTTTTCCCAGTTATATGCAGTGTTTTCAATTCATTATACAAGGTGCTGAATATAAATAAGACATTTGTCTTTGACATAAACATGTTGAAGTTCGTAAACTGAGTAGCAACTAAGCAATTTTTTGAAAAGTTTGCGTTTTTGTTTTGCCCACGGGTGACCTCAGTTAATAAAGTCAAGACTTTGAATCCTGATTAATAAGGTTGTCTGATAGGATGACCAAATAGAACGGATATGTCATCAGCTCTGCTGAGATATACCCCACATAACATGTATAAAAAGAGGTCCAGTTACGACTAAAAGAAGCAGCTTACTTATTATTAAGGCTATTTGAGTTAACATTATTTGACTCGTGTTTAACAGTAGTAATAATATCTAACTCGTGTTTAATAGTGTAATAAGTAAGTTTATGTGAAACAATACCGTAGATGTTACCAATATATTAACACCAGTCAAATTCAAATTTAAAATAATCTTTATTCAAATAGTCCTTAAAAAGGCACTTTTGACGCGTCAATAATTTAAGTAGTTATTTCATGGTGATCACTATATTCGTAAACTTAAAATTAAAGCTATGAGGCTTCGAAACGCGCCCCGGTTTAAGAAGAAGCCCACAACAAACTTAGCCGGGACTTAGTCAGATAGCTGATCACCATACTGACTGTCGACCTCCGTGGCGAAATGCGTGCGCTGATGCATTACAAAGTCGGAGGTCTTGAATTCGATTCCCGATTCCTGTCTGGTCTAGTGGGACGCTGAGGCTTACCACTCTAACGACAAAGACGTGTCACCGAGCGATTTAGCGTTCGGGCATGTCATGTCGAAACTAATTAGGAGAATGTGCTTACCAAAACTCTTACAGGTTAACCCGCTACATGCATGATCACTTTCCACCAGGTGAGATTGCCGTCAAGGGCTTACTTGTAGTTGAATAGAAAAAAAATCCAGACTTCATACTCTCCTGGTCCAACAGAGTATGCTTATTAAATGAAAGTCATAATCTAATTTAAACTTATTGGGAATGTCTCCCGGAACAATACGCTTGGGAGAAGTTCACATTGGTGGCCTAGAGTCCATTAATATTGGCGAAACAAAAACAGAACTGTTACGCAAGCGTGCCTTGACATTTTTCGCGCCGCGCTGTCTGACCGGCTCGCAATGAACATCTTGTTGCCAACTGGGACGTCTCTGCGGAACATACACGCGGTATTTAACATTCTATACATACATAGATACATACATACATACAAGTATTTCATGCATCTTCCTCGAAAACAACGCCATATGCCTCGAAAAGACGTGTGCCAAGGCGGGCGTAATAAGTGCCAATTAATATCATAGAAATAAAAATAACAAATGCCGTTTGTTACCGTTATTTTTAATTATCTTCTAACACTTGAAGGTTACCAATTATAATCAAAAACGCCGTTAAATCTAAATCGATTCGTAATTGTATTTGGTACAGATAAAGGCATTACCTCTTAATGGACAGCAGTCTGATTATTTGTATTGCATACATTGATCAGAGAGCGATGTGCAATGTTGGATGTTTTAGTTCAGTAGGTGAAGAGTGCTTTAGAAGTTCAGATATTTGAATGAGCTAATATCGAAGGATGTCAGGGAGGAGGGTCCCAAGGTACTGGAGTAGTAAACAGAGAACCTTGTTTTTAGACAGTTTTTAGTCTTAAGGTGGACAGATGACATCAACCGAGTTGATGGAAACATTTTTTTTTTTAATCCACTACAAGTTAGCCCTTGGCGGCAATCTCACCTGGTAAGTGATGATGCAGTCTAAGATGGTAGCGAGCTAACCTGTTAGGGGTATGGTAAACCCATACTCCCAATTGATTTCTACGCGACATCCTGCCTGAACACTAAATCGCTTGGTGACACGACTTTGTCGGTAAGGTGGTAACTACCTACGGCCGAAGCCTCCCACCAGACAATTATAGATTATTTTACAGTCCAGCATTTGGGCGTTTGAAATGATGAATCGAGGCAGAAACTGCTTGATTATCGAAAAAATGGCATTGAAAGTCGATTCATTGATTATTGTTAGTCAATCCCGCTGTTACCAAAAGAAGACACAAATGAAACCGCCGGGCACAGCCGGCCTTTTATAATTGCAGTAGGCAAGGAACTGCGTCGTCATAACTGCATTGCATGAGGTCTTCCGGAAGGCCAATACGTAAAAGGGTATCAACAGTGGCGTGAAATACGCACGCTCTGCGATGTCAAGGGGAACGTGATCAAGTGGACATGGCTGCCTTTAATTTTTATGTTAAAAATATACGAGTATTCTAGATGAATATGGCCCGTGTCGAGTATTTCAGTGTACCTAACGATGGTGAGAACGCTCCGTCGATTCAAAATTAAACTCACTCCTTATCATTTTATTTAAGCTTTGATATTAGTTGGTGTATGTTGAAATGCTTCACAACTGTTAAATACTTCATCATCATCATAATCAACCGGTTGGCTCACTACAGAGCATGAGCATAGTCCACCACGTTGGGTATGTGCGGATTGGCCGACTTCACTCGCCTTTGAGAACATTTTAGCGAACTTTGAGGCATGCAGGTTTCCTCACAATGTTTTTTTTCACCGAAAAACCACATAGCTCCATATTATACTCTACCCACTCTACCCAAAACACAAAATAACACTCTATGCGGTTACTTATAGGCACTTTATAAGTAAGAATGATCAACCCCCACACCCGATTCTGCATAAATCATGAATAGTGTAGCTTAACGACCTGCGCGGCGAGCGCGTGCGCTGTTGCATTTTAAAGTCGGAGGTCCTGGGTTCGATTCCCGGCTCGAGTCTTGTCTGGTGGGATGCTTCGGCCGTGGCTGGTTACCACCCTACCGACAAAGACGTGTCGCCAAGCGATTTAGCGTTCCGGCACGATATCGTGTAGAAACCATTTAAGAGTTTGAGTTTACCATACCCCTAACAGGTTAGCCTGCTACCATCTTAGACTGCATCATCACTTATCATCATGTGAGATGCAGTCAAGGGCTAACTTGTGTTGAATAAATAAAAAAGCTGCCTAAGATACCTTTAATTCAGCGTCATTCCCTAAAATCTTGTACCATAATCTGTTTCCAAGTCGTTAATTTCCGTCCATCTAATAGCGCATGTTCCTGGCCCTACGTCTGGGGCACATTTACTAACACGTGTGAACTTTCCCATACCCACGCATTGCTTGCTTTTTCTTTTGGTGCCATCGTGTATCTTCGTTATGGCCTGGTTTGATAGACTACGCTTAGATTGGAGTTCATTATGTTTTATTTTGTTATCTGATGTCTTATTTATTTCTTACTTTGATGTGACGATAGCTATCCGTAATGTAATCTATACTTAAGCAGTATTGGTTTGGTGTAGATGCAAGCCAGTTCTTGCCGAAGTAACAGCCCTTTGTTATATTGTTCATGAAGTACAATTGTATTCCAACTTACTTTATTTGCCAACACTCCACTTACCCCGGAAAAACTATGATGTTATAAATTGTATGTATCTTTTATTTACGATATTTATTACGCTTTTTATGGTATGGTTTGGTTACGTTTGAGAGCTACAGAAAAAAAAATATGGGGACTGCGTTAAAAGAAACCGAACGATAATATATTTTATGACTACACGAAATTGTGCAATCTCTTACTCACTTTTGTGTCGCGATTACTTTTTTCTTGTTGTCCTATTGTGTCAAAAGTCAATAGAAGATAAATTAACCGTTTTTTGTTTGAATTACAGAGCTTCTGACGGGTACAGAAGCTCTTTCGAGCTCGCCTTGTGCTTGTAAAATTTAATCTAAGAACAGTACGATTATAAAATCTCACTAAGCATCAATACTTTTTATGTCGCTTACATTGACCTTCTTTTATTTACTTGAAAGTTTTTTGTTTTTATTTTTACTTTCGGGTGTGGGTGCGTGGTTCTATTTTCCCGTGATAAAAAGTAGTAGAATATTATTCTACTATGTCTGTCACTCTGATTCTAATCACAAAAATCACGTAGACCAGAGATTCCAATGATGCGCAAAAGTATAACAAACTATAAAATATACTTTCCCATTTTATATATATTACCTGGTCAGTTATGACGTTTTACTTTTCAAAACCGATTAAAAAAGAAAAAAAAACAAGTGTTTCTGAATTCTTACATATTATCGTGTATCTAAGTAGATTAACTATCTATGTTCATACTAAGTTTAAGCAAACTTAACAATAAATATAATATTATGCAACGATGCGCATTAAGGGGTGTACCTATTCATTACGGCATTCATCAGCGATGCTAGACCGACAGTGGGAAAAGTCTGGGCCCAGCGACGCGGAACCGTCTTACTTCACGCTCACCGAGCCAACCGCCATGTAGATCGACAGATTAGGCACTGCATGTAGGCTCTTTGTACTGAACATTATATTAGGCCACTTGTACGTTATACAGTACGAGTTGGTTAAACTCACGATAAAGTACATTTATTTATATTATCACAGTATTTCTGCAACGCGAAAGTAAAATTTGACACCAGTTTTTGAATTCTGGCAACGATATGGTTACGGGCGGATGTAAAACATTTAAATAGCTATTCCAAACTCCTTTGTCTCAAGGTATAGGTAAATTTATGAGAAAAAAAGCTTAAAATCATTGGTTAACTAAGTTACAAACTAAGATACATGAGGATTTACTTTTTACGTAAAAAAAGGTTATTATTGTTATTTTAATAATTATTAATTAGAATTGTTGAGATATGAATCAAAACAGGCAATAATGATCATATACAAATTATGACCATTTCCTTTAATAATGTGCTTTTCTATCTCCTTTTTATTTTATAAAATCAACGAATAATCCACCTTCCAATGTCCATGCTATTGAATACTCCACCATTTGACGGAAACAACATTAAAATTAATCAACAATGCATTTATTATGTAAATGTTTACTAACGAGAAGTAGGTAATTATATAAAAAATTTATCAGATATGCAACTTCTAATAACCTAACAGTGGATATTCAACCGAGTTGGCTCTCTTTTTATGTGCACAGGACTTTATAGCAGGCAGACGTTATGTTCGTAGTTTTGGGGTCAACTATTACGCAAAGTGGGTGCTTGCCAAGTCTTAATGTCCGATCGCTAGATCGTGTGCGGCAACCTTTATGCAGAAATTCGATCGACCGTATGCATATCAGTTACCTACTTCTATTTATTTCAACATAATATTTTATAATAATATTACACAGTAGCAAAAAGTCTTGCACAAAATCAGCGGCATTAATGAATAGTACCTATACTTACATATAATTCTTAATTCATTCATGCTTTGAAACATAAATCCTATATCCTATATATATTATAAATGTGAAAGTGTGGATGTTTGTTACTCAATCACGCAAAAACGGCTGAACGGATTTTAATAAAATTTGGCATGCATGTATGTAGTCTTTGACATGGAAAGGAACAAAGGCTACTTTTTATCCCAATTCCTTAAGTATTTCTCAAGGGAAAATTGAAAATCGCTTACGAGCAAAACCGCGGGCAGACATCATCGAAATTTGGTATGCATGTTTATGCTATGGAAAAGCACATGTATTTTCTGTACTGATCTCTCAAAAAGTTGCCATGGAAAGATTAAACATGTTAACGAGTGAAGTTCTAGCCCCGATTCTGAAGTCCACGCAGTCGCGGGCAGAAACTGAATAAATATTAAAATATATTACCTGAATTTAAGTTTTATGGGGTAATGTTGAATCATCCTCTATTATATTATAACCCATTCGGGTTTCTTAATCATGAGCTTGTTTACTAGACGCACAATTTAGTTCTTTGACGAAAAATCAACCGTCAGTCGTATATATATTTCATTAAGATCAATAATCGCTGACTAGTAAATAAAGTTTTTTTCTAAAATTATCGTTAGCCTTAACTGGCCACGAAAAATAAAATTGTTCCGATTTTCTTTTGGCTACCTACGGTAAACAACGGTCTTTATACAAGTTTGGCGCAATTTTCCGCAATGCAACATATTGAATTGTCCGGAGCATATTTAAAAGATTTTAAGATTTCGTACTAAGATTTTATTAGTACGTAATAAAATCTCTAATAGACTAATAATTTATAAACTTCAATATTATGTCAATAAATTAAGTTTAGCAGTTTACTCTAACGACCAGCGGGATGTCACAAAATCGATTAAGAATCACAAGGTCATGGGTTCGAGCCTCGGGTATCCAAAAAGGCGACATATGATTTTTCATATTATGTCACCTTTTAATGACCGTAAATTTTTGTAATTATTGGTCACAATAATGTAATCATTATTGTAATGTAATTTAATAAATTCAATTAATGAATTAATTAATGAATAATTGATGAATGTTTCACAAACTTAATGAATTTCTAGATATGTGTAAGATATGACTGCAAAATTTATTATTTTAGTTCCATATAGTTATATTTAAGCTATATAATAAATATTATTGTGATATTGTGATTAACATGACATAAATATTGTAAATAGCATGCTAACTGATATTTGAACAGTATGGATAATGTTTGTTATCAAATTCTCTCTCTTCTTCTACAAAAGATTAGTATGCCAAACGGTTTTTTTTATGCACTACAAGTTAGCCCTTGACGGCTATCTCACCTGATGGTAAGTGATGATGCAGTCTAGGATGGTAGCGGGCTAACCCGTTAGGGGCATAGTAACCCCACGCTCCTAATTGGTTTCTACGCGACATCGTGCCGGAACGCTAAATCGTTTAGCGACACGTCATTGTCGGTAGGGTGGTAACTAGCCACGGCCGTAGCCTCCCACCAGACCAGACTCGAGCCGGGAATCGAACCCAGGACCTCCAACTTTTATATGCCGGAGGCCGTCATTAATAAGTTGAGGATATTAAATACTGCGGCATCAAACGCCCAAAATCCTTAGCCACGAATGGATTTTCGAAATGTGTTACAAATAGCGAGATAAAATCCAACCGTTTTGGCAGCCGGTAACATATTGTTGCATAACCGTTCACCTGTCACCTGTCATCCTGTCAGTATAGTTCAATGGGTCGCTGTTACCGCAAGGGTTAGGATCATGTTGGGACGGATGGATGTGCGGCCGCGATACCAACGCCGATAGGTGAAGATTGACGTGTAAATACGTTACGGACTAACACTATATAATATTTATACCTTGCTACCTAGCTACGAGTAGTGTATGTACCTTGAAACAGAGGGAAAATAACGTTACGATCGCTTTAAAAAAAATTATACCTTCGAACCAATATATCGCTGGCAATGCTTGTGGAGACGATGGTCTCTAATACATTCTTTAACATGTCTATGCCTTGAAAACCGAGCTTTAATAACAACCTTAAAAATAGGCGTAAAATAAAAAGAGCATGGTTTGTTTGTTCACCGTTGTTTCTGAAGTTTAAAAAGCTAGTTAAGCACGCTAGGTAATCCTCTCGAATAAGCCGCTACAAAATTTTACAATCTGTAGCAAATCTGTAGTTTGATATAGAATATTAATGGAAAGTATATTTTTATTTAAAAAACTACTTAGAGATCCGAGTGAAAAATTTACATTTACAAATCATCAGATGCAGTATCAACATCATCATGATCAATCCATTGCCTGCTCACTACAGATCCCTGGTCTCCTCTCAATATAAGGAGGGTTTGATATTAGTCCACCACGCTGGCCATGTGCGGATTGGCAGACTTCACACGCCTTTGAGAACATTATGGAGAACTCTCAAGCGTGCAGGTTTTCTCACGATGATTACCTTTACCGTAGAAGCAAGTGATATCTTAATTGCCTAAAAACGCACATAGCTCCGAAAAGTTATAGGTGCGTGGATAGAACTCTCGACCTCTAATAAGAAGGTGGACGACCTAACTACCAGGACATCATAGCTATAGATGCAGTATTAAGTAAGAGAATTCATTTAAATCTGCGACGAAGACAGATGCTCGGAAACGACAAAAGAAAAGTGAGGCCAATAAGCAAATGCGCCTTTTCATAACGCGAAATTGGTTTGGGAACAATTCTTTTGGGGACGAACGACGGCTCCTCAGAAATGATTGCCGCTTTGGCACCAGTTCGATTGAATAAATCTGTGGAAGGTAGAAATGAAAATGTCATGCGACTTGAAAAAGATACTGGAGGGAACAGGTGCTAGAATATAATGTTCGAGGTTCTTTTAGGGTTCTTTTACAAGCTTTCGAAGTTTTCGAAGTTGTAGAACATGTTACATCTCGCTTTCTATAAATTTCTGTGGAGTTGTTCGTACCAATAGAATTTAAAGTTTGAACGTTCGAAGCGTTGTGTACGTATTTTACATAATTCGAGGAAAATGCTTTTGAAATTCTATTTATTTTGTATTATTATTATTATATGCATGTTCCTACGGTTCTGGGAATGAAACAATAATACGTCATCTTGATTCTTGATCTACCTTCATTACGACTCTTAATTAACTCAGTGCCTACTTTCACTGATACTATTTCTTCTCTCCTGGTATCTCTTCTTCTTGATCTTCTCTGTATATCATTCTGAACAGAAAAGCAGATTTCATCGCGTGGTTGTCTATTTAGGGTGATCAACATCGAATCCTCTGGAAAAAATATCTAAGAAATTGTTCAGAACACTATCTTTGACTCAGAACAGATGGTCATAACATTGTGTTGGAGGGTATTTTAATATAAATGCCGATGCATTAGTATTTTTCAGATATACAGACAACTTAAAGTAACCCCCTGGTGTTATAAGTAGTCATCTAAACCTTATTAAATAATTAACCAAGGGAATAAACGATTTCCAGGTTAAAACTTTATGAAAGGTTTCGAAAGCTCAATTAGTTAAGAAAATAATTGTAGGGTAAATTAAATTAATCGATAAATAAAATAAATAATTAGTGCAGATTAAAACTAATTATATATAAATAATAAGGTCGAACATTTCAATAAATTACTTAACTAAAATAATAATTATATTGAACTGCTCATAAAAATTTATTAAAATTATGTTTTTTTTTTATTTGGGTACCCACCTTTGGTACAACATAGAGAAGGCCTCTAGCCCTCTCCGTGTTGTCCTCTGTCAGGCGACCCTCATCCGAGCGTGCCCTGAGACAGCTTCGATATCGATGGAACTAAAATAAGCAATTGTTATTCTAAAGGACACAAAAATTGCATACTATAGCTTTATGTACTGTATAGTATCGTGGGAAAAATGCTGTTAAATAGATATCATCAAGCATGTGTTAATAAATTAAATAAGTTATTAAATGACTCATTATGAAAGAAGTGGAAATTAATGCTCATTAGTAGGGACTCATCAAAACTTAGACAACTTGTCCAAGCTTGAAGTCCGATTGTATTAAAAATTGTAAAAGCATAATTTTTGAGTTAAACTAAATTTGTAATGTTGACAAAAAAATAATTATTGTTAAGAAATAAAATATCTTAAACCATATTATCAATTAGAAATCCAATATTTATATATCCTTTATTTATAAATATAAGTATGTACAAGTATTTTATATCCTTTTATATAAATAGATTAACTTTTATGGTTTCTTTTGGACATAAAGTACAACATAAAAAGTACACACATTCTGAAAACTAATAATATAATAAATTATTGAACGAGAAGATTTGAGAGAGAGAGATCTTCAAAATGCATATTATTGTAAGAATGAATATAATACCGAAATACAATATTTTTTCTTCGATGATAACTGTATTTCTTACGATTCTCAGACGGTTTTGTAGCTAATTTTTCCTAAGAAAATCATAGCCATGAATAGCATTATTTCCGATGGTTGAGCTTCAAAAAATCCGGCACATTTCATCTTCAATGACGTAATCCATCAGCGGCTCAAAAAGGGACATTAACCCCTCGTCCCTTAAATTACCGTCTTTAGCTTTCAATTTGCGTCTTTGAAACGAAAAGGGACAAGTGATAAATTCGAAAAACTCAAAGTGAGATGATATGGAAAGATTCGTGATTTTAACGACGTCGTTCATAATAACATTGGTGTAATGGTTTTTGATGTTGAATGATATTTCGTATGAGCTAGTAGTGTTACTTTAATGATCAGGATAGAAAGCTAGAAAGCTTACATAAAACACTAGTCAATTTGGTTTTCATAGTAAAGAATCATAAACAGGTAAATTGAAATAATTACTATAGCAGCTTTTTCCTGCAGCGACGTTTCAAAATCCCTCTTTTATTTACAAATTTTTATTTTAATAATTTAGTACCAGATCTGTGATTATAAATACTTATAGAAGAGATAAAAAGCAAAGCTTATCTCCATAAGAGATCTCTTCCAGTTACCCTCAGATGCAAGTAAATTTATAAAGTGAAATAGATCAAAAGAGTTATCTACATAATCACAGAACTAGACTTACTAGTACTTACTGATACTCTTTTGTACTCTTGGGGAAGGATTTAAAAAATCCTTTCTTAGCCGACACCTATATTGTAATATTGCAGATCTGTATACAGATTTGGTTTGCTTTATGCCTCGATAAATTAGCCAGTCAGTCCTTTCCTTTCGTAACTACAAAAGACTGTAGCGAAATCAGACAAACGGCAAATCCCCATAATAGCTCTCCCCGTTATTCGCAGACGAAGGATAAAGTTTTCACCAGACAAAACCGCTTAGGAAGAGAGCCTACCGGACTTGATTATGGTTGAATTAAGCAAAGTACACTAATGATTTCCCGGCATACAATTTTATATGGAAGAACTTCCATATAAAATGCGCTTAGTCCGTGACAAATTGTTTAAGCCGATCACGTATTGCTAGGAACTGCACTCAGGATACAGACAGATTACGAATACGTCTTAGAAAAGCAGGGTATAAATGTTTGAAAACTGATTTAAAAGTATGAATTAGAAAGCAAATAAAGTAAAAATCGTAGATGAAGTACCTAATTATACAATACTAAATCGTCGAAAATTTTAGCTTATTACTAAGCCTGAATACTTCCTTAGTTCGTGTAAAACGAAAATTTATTTTGTGTTAAATTATGACTTCACATTACTGTTTAAGAGTTATCTCGACTTAGAAGTACTTGATTAATAATCAGAGGGATTATTCACATACATTATTATTTTAATATTGTTGGCATTCTTGGTCAATAATAATGATCCTTATTTTAGGGACGTCAAGAAATACATGAAGGACTTTTCAAATACTTCTGTCTGATGCGATAGTAGAAATACTCGAGCACCCGTTTTAATGGTTCAAAAACTACACTTAAGACATCGTGGAACATACCGAAACAATGGTCATTTGTCAAGGTTTAATTTGGACTGTATTAAGAACCTTCTATAGAAGGCTGACGTAACAATGTATTAAGCTAATTAGCAGCTAGCCCCATAACAATTACTTTTAATTGTTTGTGGATGGATTATAAGTCCGACCTTCAGTCGGTAACACCCTAGAGTTGAAAACAATTGGTGTTAGGAAAAACTTGCCCGTCCAGCGAATGTCATGTAATAAATTAACTATCAAATGGACAATGGTTAAAACTTTACCTGGTTATATGGATTATTTATAAAAACTGTAACCGGGCGGTTTTTTTACACTTGTAATAAAACTTCTTTTTTAAGTCCAAAGGTAACCGCTTGTAAACCTCAAAACAAATGTGGACAGACATGTTTTGGCAAGAACGATCTAGCTCTGTTAACCCTCAAACAAGTTAAATCCTATTTATATCCGCCTACAATTTTCGCAAACTGCTCGTCATGCTTTCGTGTATACCGATGAAATTTGCTCGTAACCACAAACTTCTTTCTGCAGCTGGCTCGATAATCCTTCTACCTAGTAGGAGTCATTATCGTCTATGCGTTTTTCGGTGTTGTCCAAAATATATGCTCACCTATCATTGAACGTTCATTAAAATCGCTTAAGCTATTAAGCTATGATAGCCTAGTGGTTCAAGCGTCAGTCTCCTAATCAGAGGTCGGCGTTTCGAATCCGGGCACGCACCTCTGACTTTCGGAGTTATGTGCGTTTAAAAAAAATAAAATATCACTTGCTTCAACGGTGAAGGAAAACATCGTGAGGAAACCTGTACGCCTGAGAGTTCTCCATAATGTTCTCAAAGGCGTGTGAAGCCAATCCGCACATGGCCAGTGTGGTGGACTATGGCCAAACCCTTCTCCTATTGAGAGGAGACCCATGCTCTGTACTGAGCCGGTAATGGGTTGACCATGATGATGATGATGAAAATCGCTTAATATGTTTGATAAAAAAAAAATTTTTAGAAGATACAGCTAGAGCGATCGAAATTTAAACACTCGTACGTTCTCAATTGCGACAGTAACCTCTATTTATTAACCTGCTAAACAAATTGTCTCATCTTTATTAGGTTATTCTAGCGGCTAGCTTGTGGAACTTCATGTACTAGTCGCATGAGATCACTCGTTCGCATAAAGTGTCTGATTCACTCCGATTGCGTAGTCAATGTTTGCGTGACAAGTTACTTGAGATTTTCCTTTCATACTTGCCAGGCTAGTACGGATAACTTTGACCATTGAGATATTACTATGATTAGAATGCTACCTTACAGCTGGCGTAATAAAGTTGACCCGCCTAGCGACAATGACGACATATATAAGAACTAACAAAATGAAAAAGGAAACATGTGCTAATTCGATTTATCTATAAATCTATAAACTCAACTGAATTAATAATCCTAAAAATAGTGCTACCCCATTTAAATTTTATTTTCAATTATTACCTCAAAGAGAAACTGTTTTTCAATGTTTTTTTTTTTTTATCCACTACAAGTTAGTCCTTGACGGCAATCTCACCTGGTAATGATGCAGTCTAAGATGGTATCGGGCTAGCCTATTAACCAATTAGGAGTATGTTAAATTCACACTCCTAATTGGTTTCTACGCGACATCGTGCCGGAACGCTGTATCGCTTGGCAAGTGTCTTTGTCGGTAGGGTCGTAACTAGCCACGGCCGAAGCCTCCGACCAGACCAGACTCGAGCCGGGAATCGATCCCAGGACCTCCAACTTTGTAAAGCGACAGCGCGCGCGCTGAGCCACGGAGGTCGTCAAAATATACAATGCTTTTTTTCTGTGTTGTATGGTTAGTTTACGAACACGCTAATTTGTTATTTTGACATCTTTAAAAATGAAAACTAAACATTTTCCACCCGACAAAATAACGTTAAAATTCATGCTCTGTTAATAATCAATGTTAAAGTAGTGTTTAAAACTGAAGTTACCCAACTTGATCGAACCAATAGGGTTAGCTTTCCATGTGGGCCACATTGAAATGCCCATCACTTTGTTACCAGTGAAGTTAAATCGTTATTATACGAGTATATGATGGGATAGAGTCGACATTATTTTATTAGTATATTTGCTTTTCATTCGTTATTAACCCACGTTTTCCTGTTGTAGATATGTAGGTACTTCCCTTTCAGGAACACGAAACATTTTAAACAAATTAATTCGCAGAACGGTAACTGTAAACACATAAGTAATTAGTGCGAGATAAATATACCCAATCATGTTTTGTAGTGTTTACTAAATATTACTACTATGCAAGAACTAATTTAAGTTTATTTGCCGGCAACATGTTATTATTATTTCCATTATGCTTTAACTCTCACGCCCTTGTGCAAAATATATACCTACATATAAAAAAATATATACATATAAAAGATAACAAATGGGTATTGACGATAATTTATTTTAAACATCTCTCTCTATATTGAGACATTTTTAAGTCGACTCAAAAAAACTTTAAATAGGTACAAAAAAAAACTTCTTTAGAATGTGCAAAATATGAAGGTTCTGAAAAGTCATTTGACTTAGTAAGCCTATTTAATGTTATTTTTTTACCAGGAGCACATCAACTTGGTTGGGTTCGATGCGAACCTGGGCCCAGTGGTGATGTCGCTGAAGAACGATCACATGGCCGGTCAGGACCACACCAGAATACTGCTGAGGCTACGGTCGACGACTATGCATGGATTAATTCCTACACCAAGTAAGTTTACTTGAACCTTCTCGGCTTTTCATATATTAAAAAACAATCAAGCTTAAACTATATCACTAGTATTGGAAGAATCACTTAGCAAAGTTTCATCTTTCATTCTCTAGACCTCTTTTTGCTGACGCACTCTCGGAATATGTTTACTTTATATTTTAATACGTAAAGTTAAACTGTTTAACCTCTTATTTTTAAATAATATTTAAACTAGGCATTGTTAAGTTCAGTAATATAGTTAAGGCAATAAAGCAAACAAACGTGATAAAAATTCATTTAATTGAATTTTATTACTTTTTGGCCTCAAATAAGTGAATCAGAAGTTTCTTAAGTTAGGTATATGATTTGTTAATTGAAATCGGCTTCAAAGGTTTTATTCAGCGATTGTTCCTAACTGTCGTTATTCTAGAATATTTTTTCCTCTATTCCTAATCCCTACCACTCCTTCCCTGTCGAGAATATCCGTCAGAGCTTAAACCTACGTAATGGCTACATGCGAATCTGACCCCTGAACTTTTATATTTCAAATCTTTTTATCTAGATGATAACAATTTTAAAGTAGGTTAATGGATAAAACCAGTACGGGAGCAATAAGGATACGTTCTCATTTAACGATCTTTTCTATTATCACTTTATATCTCTAGAGAACTTTAAAACTATAAATGCAGTAGTTTCATTTGCTTGTGTAATGTTCTCAAGACATTGTTAGAGATCAGAATCTCTTTGAGTATTCTTTGTGCTTGTGAATGGGATAGTTTTATTATTGTTTTTAAACTAATGTTTAGGATCCTGTTAATTTCTGATTGCGTTGAAAATTCTGATTTACCCTGAGACATTGAAATTTTCAAATTCAACCCTTTTTATATCTACACGCTTTTGTGTTGATTTTTCAAAAATGCATAAAGACGCCGTTACATATTTGAAACTATGGATCAAATTGCTCTAAAATCTCTCTCTCCCTTATCTTATTTTAAAATATTGGAATGCCATACAAACTCCCAGTTGCTATTTTGACTTTAGAAACGGACAAACATTTTAATGAATATCTAAGCTATTTGTAAAAAAATTGTGACCCAATTAATATTCCATTGCTGAACACAGGTATTTCTCTCAAGAAAAAGAAACTTTTAGTCAAGATACACCATGCTATTCCAATGCGAATTGAAAAGACATTGGTGCTAATTCTACACAAACTTTTAATGACACGTCTATATGTAATGTTTCACAATATTTGCGGTGAAAAAGGAGAGTATCAATCAATATTTGTAGGTAGTATCAATCAATACCGTAATAGGTATTTAAAATTGAGTATGAATACCTTGAGATCAATTTCAAATACCTACTGACACACACTGTTCCCACAGATTCAGGGGTAACACCTTCACCGTTAAGAATGGCCAAAATGGTGAACGATCAAGTGAACGTGGACAACTTTATGGCTGTCATGTGTCTCAACGCTTCGTCCCTCATCGCGACCTTCGACGAGCACGTATTGGTGAACACATTCAAGTTCGGCGTTCTCTACCAGAAGTACGGACAGACGACCGAGGAGGAGCTGTTTGGGAACAACGAAACGTCGCCGGCCTTCAACGAATTCTTAGAAATACTTGGACAAAGAATTATTCTTCGAGACCACAAAGGTGAGTGTAACAAATTTTATTAGTTAATCCATCGGATGTCCAGGAACATCTGCGTGTTCCAACACGTTTTTTCGAAATATGATTTGGCACAAATAATTTCCAGGTACACTTAATGGATTGGTAAAACCAGCTGTTATCGCCATTTTGCGACCGTACTGTTTTACTGTATTTTTTTTTAGCAATTTTTCACTTTTCGTGTAAACATACATCATTCAATCAAAATTGTGTCCAAAACTCGAACTTTTTATGATGATAAACAAAGAATGAATTCGCAATTTTAGCATTTTTTAGTCTTCTTGAACTTTGCATAATCTGAGACGGCTGGTCAACGTGATTCACAATGAACCTTTAGCTTAAATTGCTGTGATCCTCATCAAATTGGCATAGCATTGTGCAAATTTAAATTTCTTCAATCTTCGTTTTTATAACGTCTCGTTCCGACACAGGGGCATCTACAGGAGATGTTGACTTCACAATGTTCAATTGCTCAGAACTTTAATTAACGCCATTGTTTCTTTAGTGAGTTGTATAATGGTGTTCTTAATTAAAGTGTCGGATTCTAAAGACAAACGGTTCGCTTTATTGGTAAAAAATCAATCAAAATGTCGTTGGTTCCGACTTTTTCTTGCAAATATTCGCATTGACGTTGCAATGCTACTTTTACTGAACGAGTGGCTCGTGACCAGTTACCACCCAAATGATAAAGACTAAGTGTCCCCAAGGGATTTAGCATCCCGCACAATGTCGTGTAGTTTTGGAGTTAGGAGACCAATTTGGAATTTTGTTTTACCATAGCAACAGGTTAGCCCGCTGCCGCATCCGTACTCCATACTCTTATCATCACTCGCCACCAAGTGAGATTGCCGTGAGCCGTGAAGTCGATTAAAAACGGGTCGTTTTGAACCGAAATTATTTATTTTCAGGATACCGAGGCGGTCTGGACATAATGAACGGACACACTGGTACAGAAGCGGTGTACGAGCGGTTCTACGAGCGCGAGATCATGTTCCACGTGGCACCGTTGTTGCCGCATACGGCCGGCGACGCGCAGCAGCTACAGAGAAAGCGACATGTCGGAAACGATATTGTGGCGATTGTTTTTCAGGTACCAATGAGATATATACTCGTACGTAAATCAAAAGGTGTTAGAGTGGTGACCCTCCTAATAGGAAAAGCGACGTCAAGCGAGCGGCAGCTGGAAACTAGTGGAAAAAGACCGTGGGATGTTAAAGTGCTTAAATAAGATCTATGTTTAAGAGCGGACGTCTATAGGTTTTGTTATTCATTGCAACCTTAATACCGACCGACCAATATTTAATGGACAATTCGGGGGAAATCTAAGTAGGTTTGTCGGATTGCTAGGACAAAGTTGAAATTAGTTAATTCGAAGGAGTCCGTCTTTTGCACCTTTTCTTTTATACATTCCTGGTACTTAAACTTGATATCAGTATTATTTAATAAGAATGAAAAATTATATTTTTTTATTTCAGGAAAAAGCAACGCCATTCACTCCTGACATGATAGCGTCGCACTTCCTTCATGCCTTCATTGTTGTCACGCCTTTTGAAACCGCTGATGGGGAGACCAGGTACGATAACCGATTTGTATTAAATACTATGTATTAATTATATTGTCTGAAATAATGTTATTTTCAAAGCTTACCAGAAAACCCCTACTAAGTAAGACACTATCCACAGTTTCAATTGGATTTTACGGTTAATAGTTGAATGTGAACATGATATGCATATTTTCAAAACACCGGTTTCTGCGTCTACTTTTATTTTATACTGTTTCAAACACATCCAACAGATACCCGCAAACTTTATCAATTTAATGCAACTTAACTTCTTTATTGTGTTTGAAGAAAATAAAAAGTAACTTTTTTTATTCGTGACGTTCATATCTTAAAAACTTCCCCATGTTTTAATTCCACTATTATACAGTTGTCAAGTTGCTTGTTTAGCATAAAGTTTGTATAACTTTGAACAACGCAACGGAGGCAATATTTGCATGAGGAAGCTGAGAAAATGGCTCGGAAAAGGGAATGGAAATTCACCCGGTAATTTATATGCAAACGAATGGCGACTATGTAATTAAGGAGTTTTTTTATGACGACTAAAATTGTAGGTTGTCCGAGCGCGAGATTCCCTTTGATGATTTTAATTGCTGGCTACGCGACAAGCTTTTACAGACGTCATTTTATATTTAAGAATCTCTTCTCGTGGTATCTTGAATGAAGGTTTAAACAACTTCAGATCCTGTGGAGCTTAAGTGGGACTTGAGATATTACATAAACCATAAATGATTTTTTCGGGCATCGAGACTCTTGAAACATCATAGAACAATATTATTTATTAAAAAAAAAATCTTATTCGTCTCACTTCAATACCAAGCGGTCTTGGAGAGAAGTTTGTAAAATGAAAATAGTAGTATGGAAATTTTATCTCTAAAATTCTCATCATATGGTCCATTGTAGTTAGACGTGTAGATATTGAAAATATGATAACAACTACATAGTTGCGAGCTATTACATTTAAAATATAAATTTCTCTCCATTACCAAAAACGCATGAATTTTTAATCCTTAAACGAAATTTTATCAATAAAATCTTTCATTTATAGGTACAAAGTGGCCGTCACTGGTAGACACGACGTACCATTTTTCGGACCGACGCTTCCCCAGCCGCCCGTATTCAGAAAAGGGCGAGAATTGAAAGAGTTCCTTCTTACCAAGCTCATCAACGCTGAGAATGCGTGCTACAAAGCCTTTAAATTCTCGGAGCTGGAGCAAAGAACTCGCGCTTCGCTGCTGCAAGGGTTGGCGGATAAGTTGAAGGAAAAGACTGTTGAGTTTCTTGGTACAGGGGCGAGAAACGAACCCGGAGCGGTGTCTCCGCAACCAGAAGGCACGCCGAAGCAAGAGGGATCTGGAACCGGAGGGCCGGGGTCTAAGTTTTTTGATACCGTCAGAAAGGTCTTGAACCCGAAAGTCAGGTTAGTTGGTGTCATTCAGATAAATCATATTGAATGATGTTATAAGTTAGTAAGCAAATTAGATATTGATAACTTATTTAAGTAAAATAAGTTTAACACTTATCTAGAATATTAAAACACGGCTTATCAGACTTATCCGTGTCTTCAAATTGCCTGAGATTTATTTTGTATTTTTTAGTGATGCAATTAAAGTTATTATGCATATAAAGAAGCCAATAGTCATAATTATTATGAACGCTTTTTTTATTATTATTTTTGTTGGCGAGTAAACAAAGCGACTAAATCCAAATATTGAAAACATTATGAGGTGGCCTATCAAATTCTCCAACTTCGAAAAGTAGAAAATTTTAAATATGTTTTCTACTTTTTATTTTACATTTCAGATCACCAAGCGTTGACACGAACCTGTCAGGCGACAGCAGTAAAAATAATGCCTTGAATAAGAAAATTAATCTACCCGATACACCCACGCCAAATGTAAGTAAACACTAGACATTAGTTGTTACAGACCTTTTATTCTACTATTTACTTCTCAACTGCGTACGGATGGTCGCGGACTAAGGTTAGTTTTTTTTATATACACTACAAGTTAGCCCTTGACGGCTATCTCACCTGGTGGTAAGTTATGATGCTATCTAGGATGGTAGTGGGCTAACCTGTTTGGAGTATGGTAAACCCAAGCTCCTAATTGGTTACTACGCGACATCGTGCCGGAACGCTAAATCGCTTGGCGACACGTCTTTGTCGGTAGGGTGGTAACTAGCCACGGCCGAAGCTTCCCACCAGACTAGACTCGTGCCGGGAATCGAACCCAGGACCTCCAACTTTATAATGCAACAGCGCACGTACTGCGCCACGGAGGTCATCGTTAGTATGCAACCATTTTAGATTATATTGTTAAAAGTATGGCAGTTATTTTAAAACCATACCCTTCTCAGCGTTCAGTCTTTACGCGGCATTGTACCGGAAGGCTTAGAGGTACCATCCACCAGACCAGACCCATCTTGGTCTTTAGGGATAAAGATCCTCTACTTCTACACAGCTACAATGGAAAAATATGGGAAAAGTTACATACAAAAAAGAATTTACATGAACATGAACTCAATCTTAAAATGGGTTATTGTGGAAGTGGTTTTGTTACACAGCTTGCAATTTCAATAATATGTTTACAGAGTGGTCGTTCCAAGTCGTCGATCGCATCCTCATCAGCGAGCGCAGTGTCTGTCAGATCTGCAGGTGGATCCGGTGAATCGAGCCCGGACGTGACGTCACGGGTGGCACCACCACGTCCGCCGTTACACGACCACAGTGACGACTCCAGTCTTAATTCCGTCGATCTCGATCCTCTTGGTGAGTTAATTCTGTGGAAATTCCTCCAAAAACAGTGCAAACTCACGGTCCATCCTAAACTGCGGTAAACGAAAAGAGATATTTGACGAGATGTTATTTGCGTTATAGAAAAGGATATCTATATCTGTAATGGGCCTTTTTATCTCTGAAGCAGTTAACGCCAAGTTTTTAAACTTATTCCCTCTTTTCGTTGGCCTTAAAGAGTTGGTTTGTTGAAGTTTTAGACATTTTTTTTTAGTATTAATACCACATCAGTTGAAATAAGTAGTATCTGATTCATCAGTGTCCATCTCGGTTAATCATTGGATGTTAAAAACCTATTCTATTTCATTTATATGATGACATTGTATGTAGACGTTGGATGAATTAAATATACTTAGTCAAAGTTAGATATGAATATTATGATGGAAATTTTTATACAGAATCAAAGTAAATTTACAAACATAAATAACATTATTGAAATCTCATGGTTTACCCGAACGACTTACCAATTAGATTTATTAGTGAGATCACGTGTTCAACTGATGATGACATTTAACAAGAATCTGTTAGGTGGACTCCAAAGCAGGTAACTGCGTTCGGATGTACTGTGATGTAAATGACTACTCGCTGAACAAAATATTTCCATCGAATGCCTTCGCTAGTATAAATCAAATGTCGTCTTTATAATGGTACACCCATTAATACATCATAAACATACGTGATATTGAACTGCATTTTCTTCTCAAATAGACGACAAGGACTGGCTGAGTTGTGGTAAAGCAACAGGTTAGTCCTGTAGATTATGTGACCCTGGTTATTGTACACTTTATTATAGGCAAGCTTTATGTGGAGCACAATATATTATAAGCATGCCGCAACCGTAGTTGTTTTATACTATAAATAAACACAATCCTCTTTTATCATATAGCCTATCTAACTTTTTTATGTTACTCCCTCTCCTAAAGATTATGTTGAAATACTTATTTGACATTATCTGCATATAAATAATTTTATTTTATAAATGTACTTAAAAGTATTTTTTTTTCATTTTTAAAAATATATTGTACGGAAGTAACATCGCCATCTCTCTTTAGTCGTACTCAAACTCTGCGAGAAGACTGATCTATTACTTACCTCTTAAATCCATAATATTAATAATATTTGGCGAATGAAAAAAAATGTTTCAATATTGAACATAAATCGAAATTATTACTAGTTAAAAAATTACTATACACAATATAAGCTCTACTATTGAAACAAAATTATTTTTTAAATATTTTTGGTTCAATATTAAATTAGGTTATATATTTTATGTTTTTGTGCTTCTTTGTAGTGAGTATATAGTTTTAAAAGTCAAAGTTCAATTTCCAAAGGCTAACGCACTTTTAAGGGGTTAAAATGTTTCATGAAGATATTACCTAGAAGCATTTTGATGAAGCACTTAAAACATAAATCAAGACTATATATAGAGACAAAAAATAAGAAAAATTACAGCTTTAATCTTTACTTACATTGTAATTAAATTTAATTATTTTACAGTGGCGTGTTTCCAAACAATGTTGTATATATAATAAATAAGTATTTTGAATGTAAAGTTATCGAATATGCAGAATAAATTGTATAAATCAACAAAATACGATAGACAATAATTTCAATCTTATTCGATTTTACAACAAACTTTTTTAAACTGCCATATTATAGGTTTTTATTTAAATACGTATAAAAAATTAAACCTGGCTTTAGCACGTATTAAGCTAGGTTTTATTCTTTCATTTCCTTATATGTGTGCTTCTGAGACATAGATGCTCTTTGTGCTAAAATTTTCACAACTCAATAAATCCGTTTTCGCGTGATTAACAATCATCCATTTTTCTATATTAACCAAAAGCCAAGATTGATTGAATCTTTATGTCGAGAGCACGTAAATAAAAAAAAATGCACTAATTGTAGTATTAAAATAAAATGAACTGAATAACACATTGAATAAACCTTTCAAGATGAAAACTGTTGTTTTTGTTGTGTGCATTATCGTGACTAACATATAAATTTCATCATAGGTGCAGTATACGTAGACAGCGATACAGGGTTGGAGTCGATGTCATCTGCTGAAGCTGGTGCCAATGCTCGCGATCAGCATAATACGCCACGAGATGCTGACCAGTTGCGGCAGGAGGTGTGCCGCTTGAAGAACGACAAGCTGGATCTGTTGAAACAGAATATTGTAAGTAAACATTACATTGCCCTTGCTGTATTATAGATATAGTTCTGGAGTCGTTGTCGTCCCTAAGGTCATAACTCATGCTCGTGTATTGCATGAAGAATAAAAAAGTGATAATCTTACAAGTTACCATTGGTTATAGAGATTAGAATTGAAAAAGTTCCATAGATTTCGCGATAGATGGCGCTTTACAAATTAAAGTTAACTTTAAAGCGATCGAAGAAGTAGAAATTCGCTTTAACAACGCAGACAACGCAAGAGCACGAGTGTGAGTGCAAATATTACGTCTGCCCATGGTAACTAGTTGCAACAAAGTATGCCGCTTGAATTATGACTGGAAATTTTAAATAAAACAGAATAACATAGTAATAGATATATAGTAACAGATATTAAAACAGAATAACATAGTAATCATTAGTTAGAATCTTTGATGTGTTTCTGTTATTAGAGGAATCGTTAGAAGTTATCTGTAGAATGGTGTGTCAGTTCAGTGAGAAACACTTACTTCCCACTGCACTCTGCTGACCAGTTGCTGTGTGCGACTGTACAAACAATAATTTTACTTCATAATTAAATATTGTTAGTTTCTTTTTTTACTTTTGCCTTATTAAAAGAAATAATAAATATTGTAGCAAAAATAACAATTTCACCAACGTTAACGATATATTATAGTACCAATGTATATTTATAATTTGATGAAGGTAATATCCAATAGGCTAGAAAACGCGAAAAATTGTTGTACATACATCAAAACAAAACACATCGAAATGATTGAATAATTGAAATAAACTTTTTCATTCTTTCAATGATGTTTTCGAACATTACGTAGTTCTTCTTTTTCTTGCACTTGGCGTGGTGTGCCGACACCACATATATGGGGTCGGCACACCACGCCTTCTTCGACTCACTTCTATCAGCCGTCACTTTACTACCCACACCTTTTACATGCATATCCTCTTTTACACAATCAATCGATTTCTTCTTTTATTTTCCCTTTCTCATATATAATTTCAAATTTTCACAGACATGGCAAAACGAAATCAAATGTCTGCGAGAGAGAGTAATAACGCTACAAGCAGAATTAGCGGCCACATCGAAGGATAGACGACATCGCGAACAAACCACCACTATCATCCCGAATCCATCCACCCACGATTCCACAGCTTGAAGGATTCGGTATCAGGAAAGACTTAGCATTTAAGGTTCATTTGTGGGCTTATCAATGTTTAGCGTCTTTGAAACAACTTCTGTCTTAGAATAGCGTATTCAGCTATGAATGTGTAGCGTTTACTTTTGTTACTGTTCTTAATTGGTAAACAGCGCCATCTAGTATTTGGTAGATGATTTATATGCTGGATGGCTTATATCTGCCATCTTGCGGAAGAATGATGATCTTGAATATAGAAAATCTTGCATTGATTGCAAGTTAACGCTTTTTTTTTGTACGCGTAACTATTATAGACCATAGATTGATGTTAACCTTTTTAAAAAGCTTTTTGCAGAAAAGGATAACTGGATTTTTAGTCTTACATAGTTAAACTTTTGTACAGCGAAATTTCTTCGTCGGAACGTCGATATTGTATGTGTTTAGCTTTTTTTATATTATATGAGAGTGATACCACTGGACCCCTATTTGTAATGGCATCCTTATTAAAACAATATACATAAAACCGAAATGTCTAAAATTTACAATTTTTTCTTTGAACAAAACATTGACATTTAAAAATATATGTATGCACATTCATAATTTAAATGTCATATAAAATGGGGGTCCTGATTTGGAAATAATTGTGCAATAATAATTATTGAATATTGCAATATTTGTGGTATAAGGATCGAACGCGTAGTACATGACATATTTTTTTCATATCCCAGTTCAATATTCAAACGTTCTAGGTCTTTTGAATGATAATTATTTATAGAGAATCGCTAATATTCTAAGTGATATTCACATATATACAAATATATACGAATTTCTGTATAAATTTAGATTATAACAAATATTTATGATTCTTCATTTCAACTTTTTGGCAGGACATAATAGTAATTTATTTAAAAATTAATAAACAACAAAATTTATAAATCGCTTTTGGTGTTATAATTATTTCCTGCAAAAATGTAGAAAATATTATTATAAATTCCAATTCAATGTACCTTTCTAAAAGAATGCTTGATGGTATTGTACCTGTTGTGTACTTGATGGTACTTAATGGTACTTGATGGTATTATATTATATTCGAAGAGTATTTTGCGGTTAGGTTGAAAATACCCTGACCTAACCTGATAATTGGGTGAACGTAAAACGGGCCACCTTCTCTCTCCTTGTAAGAGAAGCCCGCAACCATCAATGGGACACTAAATGCTCATGATGTCTGACTAAAGTTAAGCATGCTAGAGTATTTTAGATACGAAATCTCTCCTTAATTTCATTTTCAAATTCAATGTCAAAAAGCTTAAGATTTACGAATGTATATATTTAAAAGATACGTTTTGTTATAACAAAAAAAAAAATGTGGAGTAAATTAATATTATCTTCTTAGTATATTACCTAAGATTAGAGAAAAACGGTACCTACAAAACAAAGCCTTTTACTATCTAGAAGCCTATACATATATGGTGCATTAGAAAAAAAACTTATGATAAATGTCTTATAGTCTAATAAATGTTAGAATTTCTATTTTATATCTACTTATATGTATTTTTCGTATTTTATTATATTATTTCTTGCGGTTTAATTTGATTTTTGTGCAATGATTTGTGTTCTGATCTTTAATTTTGACATTTAAAATACAATGGGGATTCTGCATTGCGAAATGTATACCGATTGAAATCGAATAAAAAAATTAATAAAACGAACTTCAAAAACGTAAAAAATCGATCATCTACAGTAACTCAACTTTAGTGAAAAGCAATAATGTTTCAAAAAACGTTTGAACCCGCCACAATCAAAGGCATTGTAAATAAACATTAATTACAGTCTTAGACTAAATTAATCAGTATTTTTCTTAATTTATGCTTGATATAAGAATAGTTTCGAGTGTCTTTGAGTTTGATTATGTTTTGTTGTTTATAAATAATATTTTATACCAAAGTTAACATTCCC
Organism: Lasiommata megera; assembly: GCA_928268935.1. Taxonomy (NCBI): domain Eukaryota; kingdom Metazoa; phylum Arthropoda; class Insecta; order Lepidoptera; family Nymphalidae; genus Lasiommata; species Lasiommata megera. Next base: position 9,030,454 of record OV743325.1, on the reverse strand, counting down.
CACTAAATAGTGTAGTTTTCTTTTATAATTACCATAGTAGAGATGAATCAGTATTTTGGATCATTAAGTTGACATGCGCGCTAACATGTTTCTAAGTTTACATTTAGTTTTAATTATTAAATGTAATCATTTAGATATTTGTTTGACTGTTGATTATGATTACAAGTTGACACTAACTGTTGATTCTTCTTCTAGACTTAAACCAAATATTGCGAGCGCGGAGCGTTAGAGATATGATTAGTTATAATTATAAGAGATACTATTGAAATATATAAATAGTTAATTACTAAATAAATATTGTTGTTTTATTATATAGCAATCCTATTTCCCTTATATGAATAATGTATGGCAGTATTGTAGCCGGCGTCACGTTTTGTTACAAATTTTGCCACAGTTCATGCTGCAGTATTTTAAAGGTTGACAAAAATAAAATGTCGAATCCCAATAATAATGCTAAGAAACATTAATGTTGGTGGCAGATATACTTAAAGAAGCTGCTCCTATTCAGAGGTCAGGGGTTGAAACCCGAGCACGCACCTCTAACTTCTCGGAGTTATATGTTTTAAACTATTCAAATACCACTTGCTTCAAGGGTGAAAGAAAACATCGTTAGGAAACCTGCACGCCTGAGAGTTCTCCGTAAGGTTCTCAAAGGCGTGTGAAGTCTGCCAATCCGCACATGACCAGCGTGGTGGACTATGGCCAAACCCTTCTTATATATAGACGAGGCCCGTGGCTTGATCATGATGACGATGATACGAACTAAGTATACATATATACTACAGATAATAATAACAAATTATTATACCTAACTAGGTATAATAATTTGTTATTATTATCTGTAGTATGTAGCCCTCAGAGACGAATTGTGTAACTCTTCTTTCTCTTTGAGCATTTTTATAAAATAATGGCGATATGTAAACGACATTTCCTTAAAAAAAATTGCCAAAACTAACCAGTCCAATTCATGCAATTTATATATTCTTAAAGTCTGAAAAACTTTTAGCTGATGCCCTTTGACATCACCTGCTTGGAATGTTATCCTGCCAAATTCAATCAAATTCTGTTAAGCAGCTTGGTTGGAAAAAGTAACACAAAAAGAGTTACCCACTGTCTTTATTGTAATAATATGAATTAATGGGAATATTCCTCAATTAAATGTCACTTTAGGTAGTAATTTAAAAAAGTAGGTACCTAGAAACTTTGAATTAAAAATAAAAAGCAAGTACACTGCTTCGGTGTTGCCGTGAATAATATATTTACGAATATATTTCAATCGAGTTAAACAATTATAGACTTTAAACGACTAACTAATAAAAAATATTCTCATTTTCCTGACATCTGTTAATTTTGAAAACATTTATCGTCAAATTTCTTCAAAAGTGCTGGGAAATCCTGTTTTTTAAAGTTGATATTAAAACATACAGTAACCAGTAACGCCATCTCTCGGGAAGGGCTTGAACAACGTCCACAAAGATTCTGGACTATGCATCAGCAAGTCTTTTTCAAATTGGTGAAATATTATCATAGACGCTACACAGATGTCGCTACTAGAGGATAATATTCAGTGACGATTGATTTGTCCGTTGCCTTTTCTTTTATGCTATATAACCTTCACTCCTACGAGAGAGAAAGTCTTTGCCCAGCTGTGGGACTTTTAAATATGAGATGATTACTATGAACTTCAGTGATAGTATTTTAATATTGTCATTGCCACGAAACTAATCGGATGATGGAATTTTCTAGGCATTTTAGTTAATGTACCCATAGATTTTGACTTCGTAGATGACTCTGCAAATTGGTTAATAATCTTGCTAATTAATAGGCGGGCAAATATTTTAACATAAATAAATACTTAATTAGCATATTGATTTAAAAAAAACATAAAGTTACTTTAATATAAGAGTGTTTCTATTTCATTTCGAATGCTATATTTAGTTTCGGCAAAGTGTGAATACGTAAAGCTAGTTTCATATAAATAACCACCAGGCGAATCCCAAACTTCGTGATAATTATTATATCATATAGGTAACAATCAAAGTTGCCCGACTTTGTATATGATCTGTGGTCGACGATAAAATAATGGTCGACAGTTTGACAGATGACGTCATCGCGGGGTGGTTTAAAGGACTCGGCGGGAATATAAAATATAAGCATTAGCGGTAACAGTGAAGAAGTTACTGAAAGTATTTCAAAAATACGTCTTTCTACTTTAGTTCTTGACTACAGGCGAAAGCTTACAATATGATATTAGTAGAGTTACTTACATTGGTTTACCCTTAATCTCAGAGCCGAAAAGATTGATATTTTTGGTTGCTCTTCGAGGGAACTCACAAGGACAGCCATGTGGGCTATTTTTTATAGCTAAGTATGTGTAGATGTAACATAGTTTTAACTCTTTCGATTAGTATAACTAAAACTAAGTTCTGTAATGATAGTGTAAAGTGATCTAAAATAAATAAATATCTATTCTTTGCCGAGATTTAGCCATAATGAGACGCCCTTAGTACGATGATCTCTATAATTATTCGAGCTCAAAAGCTCAGATACCTGACAGAGCTTTCCGAGGCTCGCCACCCCTCCCGCTTAGACTGACGCTACCCACACAAACATAAAACAAGAACCACTTATTGATGACCTCTAGCGAACATTATTTGAATTAAGTTATTTTTTTTATTGGAATTCTCAATAGGTATTATCAATTAATTGTAGGTAAATTCTGTTTGTATTCGTGAATCCTACGTAAAAAAAAATGTATTGTACGCATTAGTTAGATGAAGTATATTTACATAGGGATATTTATTTAAGCAAAGGCCATTTCGAAATTACTTTGAATTAATTTTGTTTCACAATTTTTATGGGTCAGGACTCTGGAGAGTCATTAATGCAAAAATTGCGTGTCCTTAGCTGAAATTCTTTTAAAAACCCGTGCAAATGCGTGCGTTTCATAGTATTGAATACCTACTCAATTTACTATAGTGGCAAATGTGACAGCAGCTGTACTAACAATCAACGTTGGCTTTATGAAGTTACTACCTAAGTGACCAACGTAACGTGCTTTTCGGGTCATCATCCTGTAGAACTTGCTAACGAGTTTACTTGTTGGTGGGTATGTAATTCAAACTAGGATTAGGTATGACTAGTGGTTAGGACGTCCGCCTCCTAATCAGAGGTTGGAGGTTCGATCCCGGACACGCACTGATAACTTTTCGGACTTATGTTTTTAAGTATTTAAAATATCACTTGCTTCAACAGAAGGAAAACTTCCTGATACCTGCATCTCTGAGAGTTTACCATAATATTCTCAAAGGCGTGTGAAGTTTGTCAATCTGCACATTGGCCGTGGTGGACTATGGCCAAACCCTTCTCCTATTAAGAGGTCTCCCGACTCAGTAGTGAGCCGGCAATGGGTTGATCATGATAATGAGAAGGGTATTCCATTTTAAATGATCCGTCTGCTTTACCCTATAGGGTAGTAGTCACATCAATATTTCGGGTTATTTTTTAACAATTATTATTAATTCATTATGTATTAAAATATGAATAATTAACCTCTATTACTAAATATTATCTTGAATTTACTTACGTAGGTATAACAGGATAACGAAGGGTAGGTACATAGTATCTATATTACCCCTGAAGTAAGATCATTTTTCACAATGTAAACAAACCATTTGGAACTTGGAGAGTAAAATGTACTATAATTATTATATGTCTCCTTCATTTGCGTTGGAGCATTCAAAGCTTTTCAGGTTAATGACTATCTATAAGACTTTCGTAAATTAATTTGAGTTAGAGGCTTTTAAGTAATTGGGGAAAGATTATAATTTGGGCCAACGTACCTACCCTTTAATAATGAATCTAATTTATCTTGACATACTTGATACGAACATAAAATATTTTGTATATTAGTACCTCTGTGGTTCGGTATTCAAATCAGTTATAAAGTCAAGAAATATTCCCAAAAATTACCCAAAATCGTTTAAGAATTAATGCAGTAATATCAAAAAAAGCTTCATCAGAAGAAATTATGTTATTCGAGATAAAACAAAGCCTGTACTGGAGTATCAGCTATAAGTAACTATCCTATGTTCCATACATATTCACTTAGTAGAACAGACAGAAGAACAAAAATAAGTAAAAATCTGTTTTGGTTTCCCTAATCTAAATTTTTGACATAAATTTAATCTAATAATATTCGTCCTGTCATAGTTTTATTACGAGTTATATCTGTGTATCTTAATAGAAACGTTTAATTATCCGTTTTCTATAATAAGTATGTGCACTAAAACGTAATACAACAAAGATAAACTAATATGAAAAAAAAAAAATTATAAGAAATTGGCATTGACAGGAGGATGTCAGTAGACATCTGCTATTCTCCTGCGATAGTTATCTGTGGAATCTAGGATGCAAGCTGCATATGTGCTAAATTACGTCAAAAACGGCGCAGAGGATGAATAAAAACAAATGTATTCTAATTTTCGTAGTATCATTTCCGGACATTAACGTAGAGGAGAGAGTGGAACGTCGCTAAGGCATTATCCTTGGTTCCAACGTCTAATGACGCGGCAGAATTTTCAGTGACGTCACGGTTTCTCGCATAGTAAATTTTGTCGAATTGTATATTTGTTTGAGAGTCACATTATCTACTGTCAATGTGACTCTAAAAGTATCCCTTGTAGCTTGGGTTGGTTAAAATTGAAATAAAGAAACAACGTCAGGAATGAATGTAGGCAAAAGTATGGTGAAGAAAGGGATTAACTTTACTTTTTATGTTTACATAGTAAAGAGAGGATTAATCTTTTGTGACCTAGTGGATCTAGAGGAATTAATCGAGAACGTTTTTGTATTTAAGGCTACAATATTGTCTGCATTTAAATTAAATTAAATCAAAATAGGGGAAGAGCAGCATTTGGGCCGGTGCACCACATAGGTATGTATGATCATTTATCCACGGAAAAAGTGTGTTTATTGTATAAAATATTAAATACCTAATAAATACAAAATGTGCATTTTAAATTATGCAATCGAAAATAAATTTCGCTTATTTTATTACAATGCCAAGACGTCAATTTTTTTTAGTATAATCTAAATTGTAAACAAACTACAATATAAATATTGTTCATTAATAATAATGTTATCTATTTTGCTTCCTTAAATTCACAATAAATTACGAGTACGTTGTCATACAAATAGATTTTCCAATTAATCCCTAGAATCCTACAGGATGACGCGAATAATAATAAGATCGTTCTGTTGAATTTATACATGAAGGGCAAGGTCAGATTTATCTAAATAATATTATTAATTATATTTATCCTACCAGAACAAAATATCCATACAAATACAAAAGAATGAAAGAAGATGAAACTGTATATCTTTTATTTTAATAAAATAAAAAAGTATATTTTTTATTTAATAAAATCCTTGAACATACATTGTGTTTCAACATAGTTCTACTTCTAAAACAGTAAATAACTATTATGATAAATGTTATTTATTACCTTCTTAAGTGTCGAATGTACTTAGTTTTTGTTCAGAAAGTGGTTATATACTGTGTGATTAAAATAAAAGGAAACCTATTCCGTATATAACTTACTACGTCCCAGAATTGCGAGCACTTCGCTTTGCTATGTTTTTCAAATCTCACAACAGGGAGTGACTTTTACACAACTTATGTTTCAGGCTAAGTGTATGAAGTCCTTGATATTTCATTTAATGTACGTGACTATGTAATATGTAATTACACTGTTGACTGTACCAATTACAACCAAAATGACATTTCATTATTTCACTACATAATATAAAGTTCGACAAGTGTATCCTTTTCCGAAAATATACGATCTTTCAAACGAGCACATTAAACTAATAATATGTATCATTTCAGAAACCTTTACTTTTTTTTATCATTTTTGACTTGACTTGAGACTTGATAGTAAACTTGGTCATACTGTTACAACTATAAATATATTGACTTCGAACAGAACTATTTCTTTATTATCCCACCATGATTAAAAAAAACCTATGCTTTTATTACCCTCTCAGTAGCATTAACATAAAAGAAAAACTATAATAATGCTACTTAAACAGATCTAAGAAATAAATATTTATTTCAAAAGCAATTTTCCTCAGACATTTCAATAAATTTTTTAACGAAACACGAGTACACAAGTGCGCTTAAAGTATTGAAAAGATAAAACAACGAGGCAACATTGTCTCTGGCTTTAGATTTTGTTCCTTAGAAGTAGCAAGAAAGCAGATTGAAGAACGTATTCTACAAAAGCCTCTTGTGAATTTCTACCTCCCAATTATTTATTGAAGCCTGGTACATATAGTTCGAAGCTGTGATAGCCAAACTTATGGTAAGGTCATCCGCCTTCTAATCAGAGGTCGGGGTTTGAATCTGGGCACGTACCTCTTCTAACTTTTGGGATTTATGTACGTTTTTAAGTAATTAAAATATCATTTGCTTTAAGAGTGAAGGAAAACATCGTCAGGAAACCTGCGCGCCTAAGACTTCCACATAATGTTCTCAAAAGCGTGTGAAGTCTGACGATCCGCACATGGCCAGCGTGGTGGACTATGGCCAAACCCTTCTCATATTGAGAAGAGAACCGTGCTCTGTAATGAGCCGGCAATGGGTTGATCATGATGATGATAACATATAGTTCTTAAGAGACAGAGAGGCAACACGTATAGCTATGTATTGGATACATATTGTAATCTCCCTGCAAACCTGTATCTCCCTGGCTATCGGCTATATAGTGCTTTGCCAATCCAGGTAACGGTCTACCACCGCCCTATCTTTTTTTTATCATGCTGGAAAATGCGTTTACGCTTCTAATATATATAACTTATAATCGAAGAACTATGCGAGGCAGGAGAACGGCGGGGCACGTGGAACTTGCCGTTGCCGAGGGGCGACCAGAATACCCACTAAAACCCAGCAATGCTCCTTCACGTCGCCTGCTGGCTGAGTCACGGGAACGCTTTCGCACTTGTCTGCAACAACCTACCGCCCGACTACTACAATTAGAATAATTTACATTTATGTCAATCTAAGGCGTATCCAGCAGAACAAGATGCAGTTTGAATCTACATTCAAATAAGATGTATTAAAAAGATAGATTTTATTTTAATTGGTGTTTAACTTTTATCCAAATATTAATTTATAATAAAAAAACTGGTGCTTTGTTTTTTTTTTAATTTTCATAAATAAATCTTTTACTTTATAGATAAAACACTGAAGTAAAAATAATATATATTGTGAAATTATTACATGAATGTAAAAAATACAATATTCTAAATAAGTACTGGCCACCAACCCGCATAAGAACATAGTGGTGGGTCTATTTTCCAAAACCGTGAAATGAGCAAAAAAAACTTCAGCAATGAGACGTTAAATAATTGAAGATGATAACAAAGGGTTATTTTTATTTAACCGCAAACCCACTCATAAAATTATACAAGTCATTATTTTATTCTCCCATTTTATAGCGACAAATGTGGACTGAAAATGCATAAAACGTTAGTTTTATATCAAAGTAGAGTACGGAATTACTCCCCGTAGGGAGATAAAATTATAATAGCATCTCATAAAATCCTGGACCAGTACAAACCGCCTGTGCAGTTGTTTTTATAGACAGAGACGACTCGAACATTATTCAAACAAAGTTGTGTGAGCCTATGCATTAATTTTAACTAATTTAAGCCTCGGAAAACTATTGGTAGTCCTTTTTTCCAACGTGGGTAAATCCACGCACAGAGGTTATGTTAGACTCCTACTGTCTAAAACCCCCAAGTTTTCCTACTCCCCGCTGTATGATGGAGCTATGGAACGCATTCGTAATCTTCTACATTATGAAAGCGTTCCCGTGTATAATTAACATGCGTATAATTAACCAATTAATTATATCTCTAAAATTTTGATAGGAGTTACATTTAATAGATAAAGCAGCTATTACTGTTTTAAAAAATATACGGCTGTTCCCTTCTTAATACATTAAATAAAACATTTTCATGTTATTGCATTACCGCTGCGAAATTTAGGCTTACGCCTGGATAGAAGGTTGAATGGAGATATCATATAAAAGAGACCAAGCTAACTGGAAGTTCCGATAGCTATATTTGCTAATTGGGAGAAACACTCAGTTAAGCCTCGGAAACAAAATCCCGATTTATAAATGTGTCATCAAAGGTGAAATATTTAGGCTTACATCTGGATAGAAAGGTTGACTTGGATAAAGGCTAAAAGAGACCCAGCTAACTGGAATTTCCGATAACTAAATATTGACTAATTGGGAATCCTGATTTATAAACGTTCATTACACCTGTGTTTTCCAATAGCATCCAATTCTAGAGCTCTGCAAGCCACTCTAACATTGAAATACTCTAGTGCTTCTAAAATACCATATTCAAAGCCATATGCAATGCTACATGGTTAACAAAACAAATGACACTGAGGACGAATACATAAACATTCCAACCGTAAAGGAGGAAATAGGACACTCGAGGCCTACAAACAGAGTCTTGAGTACCATGAAAACAAATCGTCAAACTTCTCGATGCTACGTTCCACCTGAAGAGGGCACAATTGGCTAACATTGCATAATATAACATTTTTATCCTATTAAAAGGATGGTACATTAATGGATGCCTGAATAGCCGAAACATATTACCTCAAATCTGATTGTAGTCCTAAGACTGATCTCCGACAGACAAATAAAAAAACATTAACATCTTACTATCCCTTTTATATCCCTAGCATAAAGAAAATACAGCCTTCAGAATCTGTTGTTAATATTCATTATTCACAATTCCATTTCGGAACTTATTGAAATTACCATAAATAGATAGTCTCTTTCGGACATCGTCTCCGAGGGAAACTGTTCTTTTTGTGGCAAATACTTATATATACATCATATTCACATACTCGTACACTATATTCGTGCTGCAGAAGAGGGCTGTTCGTGCAATTTATAAAATGGCTTCAAATGAGTCATTGAGAGAAATATTTCAGGAAAAAAGAATTGTATGGTCAATGCATATTTGTATTTTTTTTTGACGTCACAACGTCTTATAATTCAATGGAATTCACGAAAAAACATGACTCATGTGGCATTTTTTTGTTTATGGTCTAGGTCTAGGGTGGTAGTGTTAGGGGTATGGGTAGCCCATACTCCTAATTGATTTCTACGCGACTACGTGCCGGAACGATAAATCGCTTGGCGACACGTCTTTGTCGGTGGGGTGGTAACTATACTGCCGAAGCCTCCAACCAGACCAGGCTCGAACTCTCCATAGGACCTCTAACTTTATAATGCGACAGCGCACGCGCTTTATTTTACAGAAATATGATAAAATTCAATTTAAATATGCGATTATAACAATCTTAACATTAGAATTAAAAATAAACTTGTGTGGCACGCTACTAAACTACATAAAATCATAAATTTATTTAAAGGTAATTACTCGTAATTGTATACAATTTTATAACAAATTACCTTATTAAATTTCTGGCGCTCTATAAGATTTAAAGTTTATATAAAACGTATACTTGTAAAGAAGTCCTATTATAGCGTAAAGAATTATGTAAATGATTAACTAGCTTAGGTATGAAATATTTCTCTAATAAGATAAAGCACTTAATTATTTTTGGGTGGCATATGAGATGGTGATAACAAAAAGAGAAGTTAACTGACCAGCTTAGTTTGTTATGGGTTTTCTTAGGCGAGGGTATAACCGGTAAATAGTTATATACTGACACTGATTTCTTTCATTCCTTAATCGGTTGTTCCACATATATAAGAAGAAGAAAGGACATTGTTTAACTGTAGTATATACCGTTTTTAGTAAGGGGGGTAATGTTTAAGAGAAGAATGAAAACCTTTTAGGCCGATGAAGTCACTATTACATTACAACGCGTATAAAATATGAGGGGATTCTTATAAAACCCTAGCAGTTTCTCATACTCACAGCAACATGAACGTATATAAATCATGGCTTTTATATTATGACTTAGAAAGAGTAGCGAGTTCACGCGCCTTCGCTTCCTGTAAATTATAATATACCTATAATAGACTTAGGTCTATCTACACTTATATTGAAACTATTACTATTTAACCCGGCTAAGTTTGTTGTGCGCCTCTTCTTAGGCCGGGGCGCGTTTGGAACCCTCATAGCTTTAGTTTTAAGTTTACGAATTTAGTTAGCACCATGAAATAACTACTATGTAAATTATTGCCTTTTTAAGGACTATTTGAATAAAGATTATTTTGAATTATTTTATTTTGAATTATTACTGGACGGTTCTTGTAATTGGGTTATGTGATGAATTTATTTTGGGCATGACTATATTATCTGTGTAGAGCCCAAAAGCATTATTTGTTTAATTTTTGCATGTCTGTCTGTTTATCGATCTGATCGTACGTCACGCCAAAACTACTTTTTACAGATACAGATTTAAATGTTCATTATACTTATTGTTGTTAGTTTGGGATAAAGCTTTAGATTAGATTAAAGCTTTCCAAAAAATTTAATAGGGTTTCTTGAGGACGTTAATTTAATTTCGCAATTCTCCATTATATCTAGACCAATATCGTTTTGTAACTTTTCGGAGTTATGTGCGTTTTAAAAAAATTAAAAACTCACTTGCTTCAACGGTGAAGGAAAACATCGTGAGGAAACCTGCACGCCTCAGAGTTCTCTATAATGTTCTCAAAGGCGTGTGAAGTATGCCAATCCGCACATGGCCAGCGTGGTGGACTATGGTCAAACCTTTCTCATATTGAGAGGTGACCCGTGCTCTGTAGTGAGCCGGTAATGGGTTGTTCATGATGATGATAATGATGAATATCGTTACTTTTTTTAAAAGAAAGATGGTTTTTTTATTATTGTTATAGATTTAAGACCATAGTCTTTGCTTACAGCAACCAATCCTATTTGCAGTATTTTGGATGTTGTTAATAGATTCGATTGAGTTTCTTGGGAGCCTAGTATCCTGAACATATTGTGAGAGCAGTGGGGTGCACTACACACATGAATAAAAGCACTGCTTTACCAAAAAAAAATGCGTATCCTTGAACACCTTTACATAGCATATGCCTTCAGTTATATTGTATACAAAAAAAGTAAAATGGAGCAAAAGAGACAAATTAACATTTTTAGGCGAAAATAATAAAAATAACATTTCATTAGACTCTATCTAAGTATCGGGTAAAAGACTTACAGTAAAAAGGTTTTATGTAAAAGTGACCCGGGTCCATATATTCGGATTAGGGCTAAACGAAAGGAGCATAAGTAAAAAGCTAAACAAGCGGACCGAAACATAATATTTGTTCAGTAAAAATAAAATAAGGGAACCCTTTTTTTCATAATGGGCTATATTATTCAGAAGCAAGACACGTTTTAGTAGTTGTAAAGTTAGTAGTAGTAGTAGCAAATGGTAAAACAAAAGAGTTATTTAGGTTAACTGACTTACTCGCATATTAGGAGAACTATGATTCGGCTGCCGACAGCGGTGGGACCCGCCAGACTCCAATATTGGGTTAAAGCCTGACGGGATCACGGAGGGCACCTTAGTTAATACCCACATAACCCATCCTTTTCCCCTAACTGCTGAGTGGTATACTTTCATTCATTCTGTCTGGTAGGAGGCTTCGGCCGTGGCTATTTACCACCCTACCGTCAAAGACGTGTCGCCAAGCGATTTAGCGTTCCGGCACGATATCGCGTAGAAACCAATAAGGAGCGTGGGTTCACTATAATCCTAACAGGTCAGCCCGCTACCATCCTAGACAGCATCATCACTTACCACCAGGTGAGATTGCCGTCAAGGGCTAACTTGTAGTGAATAGAAAAAAAAATCTCTGCTATATGCCTTTATAAGAGAACTTTTATTGTATTTATGAAAATTTGTTAAAAAAAATTATAGTAAAAATACGACTACGTAGGATCCAATTGAGTGGTACTTGACCGTTTTCTTTCTGCGTAGTACTCGCTCCTCCTTATTCCTTGCCCCTAAACTAGTTGAATACTATCTAGTTGAGTATTTTTATATATAAGGTTATCTGTGTTTATATAATATAATTTCTCAAGTTTAACTTCTTTTTTTATTATTAAAATTCGTACCTTTTTTTAATGCTTCCCAGCATGGTAGCGGGCTATTCTGTTACTCCAAATTTGATTTCTACGTGACGTCGTGCCGGAACGCAAAATCACTATGTAGCGTTTTTGCCGGTATGGTGGTAGCTAGCCACGGCCAAAGCCTCCCACCAGACCAGCCTCGAACCGGGAATCGAACTCAGGACCTCCCACTTTATAATGTGACAGCCTCCGCGTCGATCTGTACATAATGAGATTAATAATAATTAGGACTTCTTTAAACAATCCTCATCATAATACACAGCGTTCAAACAACAGCTGTTCTCTCTGGCTCAAAGGCATGGCATGTTCTCAAAGGCGTGTGAAGTCTGCCAATCCGCACATGGCCAGCGTGGTGGACTATGGCTAAACCCTTCTCATATTGAGAGGAGACCCGTGCTCTGCAGTGAGCCGGCAATGGGTTGTTCATGATGATGATGATGATGATGATGATGATGATGAAACAACAGCGAACAAAAAACATGAATTTTGTAATAATTGTAAGTTTTTAATTGTAATCGTTGTTTTAAATAAAAAGATAATAAGTTAACTGATTTTAAGAAACAAAGCAAAAAAGGTCTTTTACTGAAAGAGGACACCCTGTATAAAAAAAAAAACAACAGCGAACAAATTTTTTTAGCATATGGAACAGCGGTGATAGATAGATAAACATAGGACATTAAAGTGCTGTAGACCATGATGATAATTTTAATAGGTGTGCGATTAGCTCTGCTTAATGTTACCTGTCTTACCTAATTAATGATTAATTCAAAGATAGAGCTCTAGCTTACTACAGACCCTTAGCTCTAATAGGTTTATACACGGCATCGGATTGCCACCCTTAATCACAGGGCGGGCTTGTTTGGGTTTCGTAACAAAGTGGTAAAAGAACCCTTACCTTTCTTTATCTATATGTCATATTTGTTTAATAATTCTTAGTTCCAGTGAGGCTCATGACTCTCGAGAGTTTCAAATTCAAATTCAAATAATCTTTTTTCAAATAGTCCTTTAAAAGGCACTTTTGACGCGTCAATAATTTACATAGTAGTAATTTGATGGTGATAACTACATTCGTTAAGTTAAAACTAAAGCTATGAGGGTTCCAAACGCGCCCCAGTCTAAGAAGAAGCCCGAAGCAAACTTAGACAGGTAAATTTTCTTTTTGTTATCACCATCTCACATGCCACTTAAAATTATCTCTTAATTAAATTATTAAGAGCTATCTTATTAGATCAATATTTCATACCCATGCTTGTTTATCATTTACATAATCCTTAACACTATAGTATATAGGCGTGTGAAGTCTGCCAATCCGCACATGGCCAGCGAGGTGGACTATGGCCAAACCATCTTCATATTGAGAGGAGACCCGTGCTCTGTAGTCTGCAATGATGAATTGAATTATCGAAACAGTTGGTTTGCACTTAATGCTACTAACCTGAAAAGCAGATTGTGGACAGTGGTGAAATTTCGTTAAAGTTGTAAGAACCCAAGTACGCGGCTGTTTAAGATCATTTAAATGGATTCCATTTGGATTTTATATATATATATATATATATATATATATATATATATATAATATATACACACATTTAACACAAAACACTTACATATATATATATATGTATATATATATATATATATATGTAAGTGTTTTGTGTTAAATGTGTGTATACGCTTTCACACCGGAATTACAGAATCAATTTGGCTGAAATTGAATGTAGTAGATACATTATACCATGGATTAATAAACAGGCTACTTTTTATCCTGGAAATAAGCTTGTTTCCCAAGGGGTTGGGACAAACTGAAGTTAACGTCAATGAAACCCATATGCTATAGTAAACTTCCTCGAAATTGGATTTATGTGTTGGGAAAGGTAGCGGATACGGGAAAGGGAACAGAATTAGGACATGGGATAGTCGTCAATTACATGCTTATAATTGGTTACTGGAATTAAAAAAAAACACCTGTCTGCTATTATCTTACTGGCTGAACGAAATTTATTTATCTTATTTGTTTCCTCATTTAAATTAGACATGGAAGCGTCCATAAATTGTTATTATGTTGGTATCGTTTAATCCTTAATTACTATATTAGTATTGTTATTAAAAACATCAGAAATACTAAATACATTTTATTTTTTTTCATTTTGTCCGCCCGATAGCTGCCATACAGTGGAGCAGTATGGAGCTGTCAGGCCTGGCAGCAATTACCTTCAGGATGCCAAATAAAATACTTTACTCGCTTTTTTCTTAACTTCAATGAACCATAATATTCGCTCAATGAACATAACAGTACATTGGTCTAGTTATTATGACACTAGTGCGTACTTGTCACACGATACGCGTCATTACCGAGTTCAATATACCGTGAGCCTCGTTATTTGTCTGAATACGACACACTATGTCGGTTTATCACAAATTTTCCGACGTTCGTGCATATGACGTTTTCACAAATTGTCCGTTACAATGTGACCTATTTAATTTTCCACAAAACGATTCCATAATAGTAATTCCATAGTAACAAATATCTAATGCTTCTTTCCAATGACATATTTAGGTTTTATCATCATCATCATGATCAACCCATTGCTGGCTCACTACAGTTCGCTAGAGATTTTTAAAAATTAACTGAAATTGTTTAAAGTAAAATTACATGTATCATCATGATCAACCCCTTACCGACTACAGAGCACGGGTTCTCAATATGAGAAGGGTTTGGTCATAGTCCACCACGTTGGCCATGTGCGGATTGGCAGACTTCACACGACTTTTAGAACATTAGGGAGAACTCTCAGGCATGCAGGTTGCCTCCGTGGACGCAAGTGATATTTTAATCGCTTAAAACGCACCGTACGTTATTTATGTTTAGAAAGAGATGTTTTAGAGATTTAACTGTCGTGAGTAATCTTCATTATCAACCCATAACCGACCCGATAAAGGTCACGGTTCTCTTCTTACACGGCTTCAAGAACTAAGAGGAACTCTCAGGCTTGCATTTCCTCACAGAGTTTTTCTTTACCATCAAATGAAGTATAAGTATTAAATTCAAAAATTCTTAAATTAAAACACACACAAGTATCTCCCAAAAACTTAAAAGTTGCCGGTGATCGAACTAAGGAGAAATCTCAGGCATGCGTTTATTCCACCATTTCCTCCTTTACTGTCATATCAAGTAATAATAAATTAATAATATAAATATCTAACTACAAATCACTCTGAAAATTCACAGGTGCGTGCCGGAGATCGAATTAATACTTATAACAATTATGACACCAATTATATGTCTGTAACATAACATGACACATTACCTGTCAACCGTCAGGAACATTCGACCGTGTAAATTCTGCTTGAGCAGGCTTTATTAGGGGATGTATTTCTCCGAAAACGCTTTTGCGCCATTAAAATGCGTCCCAAAGCAAACAACACTTAACATAAAAAGGACGATGGGATTGATTTGTTAGGAAGCCGTTTTACGACTATCGTTACATCGAATCTGTTAATAGGTACGTAGGTACAAAGACGCGGGCAGGGGGAAGTTTGGGCGGGGTTCAAACGTACTTCGTATTTTCTTAACTACCCATTCAGTCTTATATGGCGTTAAAAACTGTGACACAGTTTTTAAACTAATATAGTTATTATCGTTCATTAGATTTAAGATTCCTCTGTAAATTAAGACAAAATAAAAAAACAAAAAAAAAACATGTTTTACGACCTCCGTGGGGCAGCAGGCTCTGTGAAGTTGTAGGTCCTGCGTTCGTTTGCCGGTTCGAGCCTGGTCTGGGCACATGTGCTTACCATACCCCTCTCAGGTTAGCCCGCTACCGTCTTAGACTGCATCATATCATTAGTGTATGAAAAAAAAAAGCAGAATAAAAAATAGATGCACGTAAATAAAATATAATCTTTTGAAAAAAACCGAAGGTAACACTTTATGACAGGGGCTTGTACTATACTGTATATATTGTATACACTTGTACACTACAAGTACTAGACTAAACCAACAAAAAAATGTAGATAATTGATGATTAAAAAAATATTTTTGAGTCTTTTCTCGGATCTGTGATTCGACAGTTGGATGTTCCAAGGAAACATATTTTAATGAATTATTAAACACTTTTTTGTCGAAATATAGTCTGATTGAAAACCTACCACCCTCACCCAAAAATGACTAATAGATACGACCTAATAGCTATATATAGGCGTAAAATGTCTCTGTTGTAGATAGCTGTAGAGAGATGGATAAACAGGTGCTTATCAATCTTCTTTGTCTAGGCCTGACGAGGGTTATATGTATGACTTCTTTGTCTGTCTACCTGTGTGTATATCTTATCATTCAGATCAAATGGATGGGTGTTTCTGAATGTATTTTACATTACTCAGTATGACTTCGCGTCAGCAGAACAAGGCGAAAATGTGATCAAGTTTTTAACATTCAACACACGTTTTCCTGAAAGTACAAGGCTAATTGCAATGTTGGTTTTACATATAAAACAGATAGTATTCTAGACTTCAGTTTTAGGTTTTATATTCGTTTTCAGATGGAGACCACCAGGGAGCGTATATTTTTATTCCGGATGTATATATATTCAGTTCAAAATTTATTTCGCTAGAGAGCACAGATAAAGTGCTTTGAAATAAAAATAGAAGTTTTTCTCCGGTGAACCGACTCGAAAAATAGTTCTACAAGGCCAATTTTAACCAACATCTTTATGTTTTTTTATATATACTAGATAAGATTGACAAAAATTTAAAATCTTCGTTTAACACCTCAATTGTGGTGTAGGAAACGCTTTAACGCAAAAACTACACAACCGATCGTCATGAAAGTTTGTAGACTTATTCTTGGAGGTTTCAAAAGTAACAAAGGATACTTTTTATTTAAAAAAAAAACTATTTCTGAATCAAAACATGGTTTGTTAAACAAAAGTTATCATATTGATTCATTTCTTTGATCTCTGATACTTATTTAATGGCTTCAATGCAAGCGAAGCCGCGGGTAAAAGCTAGTATTACATATTTCTTTCGGGCAATAAACGCAAAACTCAGTCCTATAAAACTGCGTCAGTGTGATCAGTAGCAACGTACGACTGAACATGTCTCAGCTGTTGGATGGTTGGTTACAACCATCACCAATTAGACCAAGTTGTGTGTTGTGTG
Organism: Lasiommata megera; assembly: GCA_928268935.1. Lineage (NCBI taxonomy): Eukaryota > Metazoa > Arthropoda > Insecta > Lepidoptera > Nymphalidae > Lasiommata > Lasiommata megera. Next base: position 9,013,150 of record OV743325.1, on the reverse strand, counting down.
GTTGGTTAACCAATGTATGTTAACACAGATGTGTGTTACAACATATGACGGTTGTAACACAAAGGTGTGCTTACTATGCATGTAGTGTAGTGCTTTCAAATGTTTTTCCATACATCATAAATTTAACTTTAAATAATTTGAGTTAATTTGCAAAAATCGCTAGCGAACCTTATTTAATAAATAAATTATAACATTAATAATTAAGTTGCACCGAACGATAATCCTCGGTTAGAGCTGTACCGATATCAATGGACACTTCAAAAGTTTTAATTTGACTTTAGGGTGGGGTACGGCGGGTATTATGTTTGTAAGTTCTATCTTCACCCAAGCTTAGCAGAAATAGCGAATTCTGGTAAATAGCGCTCAAAAACGATTTCCCCTCGACCTCGATTCATTTTGTTCACAATTATGTAAATATCTACTTGTTTTGCACGGAAAGTTTTTAATTGATTTCCCCACCGAGTCCTTTTTAAGATGTCGTAGCTTTAATTTGTATACGAAAGTTCGCTGAACGTGTCAATATAAAAGTGAATAGATCTTTGTGCAGATGCGTAGATATTTTAATTATATTAGATTTGTTCACAAATAGATAACATATTGTGTTTGCTAATTTCTTTGAGTACTTCCCGCACTCGAGACCATTACAATTCAAAAAACAATTCTAAAAATCCTTTTTTTATGATAATCTTCTATAGAAAAAGGAATGGAAAACACTGATCCATTTATTTTTGTTATTAAAATAATTGTCTACCAATCGGAACGACTCGGAAAGAAAATTCTGCTAAGTTAGCAAGAAACTGGCGTATATTCTTTCCGAACTTAATCTATCAGCTTTCCACTTCATTTTGCGTCATTAATTGGTACTATTTATTTGTTATAGTTAAATAACTAATTCATAATTTGTAAAAGCAATGGAGGGGCGGGCGAGTTATTTTTTGTTGCGAAATGTTGATTTTTCGTAATACTAACGTAATACTAGTATAATTTTTCGTATATCGAAATAAATATAATATCGAAATAAATATTCTGAATACAACATCGCTTTGTTTTCAAGTATATCCTAAGATCGAAAAGAGATCCTAAGTTTTTTGAAGCTGGCCACAAGTACAAATTTTGAATAAACCATGGTTGGTCCGACATTGATTTAATGCTCACTTATGGAAATATCAATGTAACTTCAACTCGAAGTTGATTATTTAAAAACAAAATATAAGTTGAAAGCCCACATTTTTTGTATTCAAATAATAATTATAATTTACAAAACCAAAACTCAAAATTATAAACCGAAGAAATCTATGGAATAAAATCGCATAAAATTTTAATACAAATACAAAAATAGATGCCGTAAATTCTAAAATACGAAATATATTAAAATTAACAAAGTTCGCACGTTTTAATATAAATATTAGACAGACTGATAGATTGCTCCTAGGACCTTATTTATAGTAGTTATAATTTACGTAAATAGGCTTTGAGGATTTAAGAGCGTTAATTTGCATTGTACATGTTCATCAGAGTTTAAAAGCTTCGAAATGCTTTTCATTAGAAACAATTTGGATGTTAATTAAAAGCGCTATCAAGATTTAAAGAGCTATTTCGCCAATTTGTCTAAAAGTCATTAAAAGTTAACGCAGAAGCGGCGGCGGTGCTAAGATTTTTTGATGTCTGTCTATAAAGTTAAATGATACAAATGTTTCTAATCAGCGGTACACTTGGCTTAATTGAGGTTACCTTATAACAGTGGTATTTTTATTTAATTTTTTAATTCCGTTTTACACCGATCACACTATAAATAATCGCTAACGTGTGATGCAATCCAAAAGTGTGGTCAATGCTCCAATTCCATCTATTCTATGACGGTTCCTTTGTTTAGCTAAAATAAAATAATAATTAAATTTGCAAAGGCTATAAAAAATTCTTTCAGTCGCCATTTAATTACAGGTGAGTCCGTAAAAGAAGTTATCATTAAGTTGTAGTACATAAAGTACGATAGGGCTGATATATTTTTGTAAAACATGAGCCCTTCAAAAATGAGACTAAAAAAAAGTAAGGTACTATATTTGCAAGCATGAATAATTATGATTTATTTGATTAATTGAACAAAATAAGGTGAGGACAAATTACAAAGCACAATCATCAAATTAAAGTACATACAAATAAGTACTATATTTGTATGCATGACTATATGATATATTTTATTCATTAAATAAAATACGGTAGGGACAACTTTGAAAACACTAAAACAATAAAACATTTGATAATTGTGCTTTCAAATTTGTCCCTACCGTATTTTATTCATGAATAAAATAAATCCTAATTATTTATGCAATATTCAGATATCATCGTCATTAATAACCCATTACCGGCCCGTTAAAGCGCACAGGACTCCTAGTAAGCATGAGATGGGTTTTGGCCGTAGTCGATAATGCCTCAGGGGTGTTACTACTACTGTACTCTCTAATGCAGATGAAGCGGTAGCCTGGATAAACCCTTTCTGGGAAACTGAGTTCAATCCGTAACACCTGTAACTAGTTCATATTTAATTAAATACAATATCACTTGCTTTAACGGTGACGAAAAACATTGCGCGGGAACCTGCAGGCCTAAATAGTTTTCCATAATGTTCCCAAGGGCGTGTGAAGTCTACCAACCTGCACTTGGATGAGTTATGATGACCTTTATGGGTCAAATACAGCCTAACCTAAAACACTCTTTATTAAACTAATTAAAAAAACCGTAAAAACGGTGTAAAGGCGGCCTTATCGCTGCATGTGATCTCTTCTAAGTAAAGGAACATGTTACTTAAAATAATTATGTGGTATGTGCACAAGTAACAGTAAATAGCACAAAAAACAAAAATAAAACACATAAAATTACAAACTTTTGTTTTGTTTAAAATGATGTGTCTCGGAAATAAGGGTCTGTTAACTGCAACTCAGTTTTTTACTAATGCAGTTAACAAGGTTATTTTTGTATATACTGTATTCTTATGTATTTTGTTCCCAATAATTAAATAAAAATAAATAAATATTTACGTTTTTTAATCGATATCGAAAAAACATTGTCCTTTCATTTCATTTCATTCTACGTTTGACATGTTTGCGAATTTTAACGTGTGAACCTTCCCGTGCCGTAAAGTGCCTAATTTTGGAGCATCCCCCTACTGCGAATAATTCGGTACAAAATAGGTATACGCTCGCAATGGATACAATATTTCGGGGAGATATTTATGATATTTGAATTAGACAATCGTGACCATTTAACGTGGTTATTGTCTTAATTTATGTTATTAACCTTTTGTATCTCCCGATTCAAAATAACGGCACAACGAAAACAGGCAGATTGTCCTCTTAAATTGAAAAAAAATTAAAACTTGACATTTTGGTTTATTATGAGGTATGAAGCGGTGATAGCCTAGAATCAGAGGTCGGCGGTTCGAATCCGGGCACGCACCTCTAAAATTCGGAGGTATGTGCGTTTTTAAAAATTAAAATATCACTTGCTTCAACGGTGAAGGAAAACATCGTGAGGAAACCTGCACGCCTGAGAGTTCTCCATTATGTTCTCAATGGCGTGTGAAGTTTGCCAATCCGCACATGGCCAGCGTGGTGGACTATAGCTAAACCCTTCTCATATTGAGAGGAGACCCGTGCTCTGTAGTGAGCCGGTAATGGGTTGATCATGAGATGAGGTATGAGAGATAACATTATATAATGCAGGTGTGACCTGAGACGTCATTCATATAAAGATAAAACTTATAAATCCTACTTTTTAAGTAAGTTATGATTGGTAGTAGCAAACAACAGTAATTAAAAGGTAAAAGGTAAGTCTTAAAAGGTAAGTCAAATTAATTCTATAACCGAACTGAAACCGAAGACATTACTGAATTTAAGTATGTATAGTGTCTGTGGTCAATCAGTCAGAGAGCTTTCATCTCGTAAAGTAGACCGAACGTTCTAAGTGACCCCTGAGGGCGAACATCTGCCGGTCACTGCAGTATTACTCTCCTAAATTTACAACATACTTGTACCGACCGATTTGAATTAAAAATGATGCCATAAAACCCATGATAATGGTCCTTGGGGGTTCATCATGATACCTAACTCTCTTATTTATTGTAAAAACGTTTTTTACAATCTAGGGAAGACTTCTTTCACAGATTACTTAAGGAAGTAAGCAAGCAAGGCCAAACTCTCTCTCGTTTACGTCACTAACAAAGTTTGTGTTGTGCACCCGACTAAATTTTTTGGTCACAAGTAGGAAAAACATTTCATAGCCATGAAGTACGCAGTCTTTTTTATTTTAATGGGAACGACGTTATATACAATGTATTACATTAAAACTAATTAAAATAATAACTCAATAATATCATTGTATACTCCACTTACAGCTAACTCAACGTTTATCCCTTAATTAATGAATTTAAAATAAAGAATAAAATGAACTAACTAATTAGAATTAGAAGTAAAGTGAGAGTGGAGGACTAAGTTATAAGGATCTGTTAGGGGGTATGTTAAACGCCTAATTGTCTTATCCACGCGAAATTTTCGGAACGCTTAAGGAAGGTATAAATAGCCACAGAAACAATCAGATCAGAGAAAAATCGGAAATAAGTAAATTCCTTGTCCCTGTCGTGAATAAAGTCTGACGACCTCCGTGATGCAACGCGTGCGCTGTTTATTTTAAAGTTGGAGTTCATGGGTTTGATTGCTGGCTCGAGTCTGGTCTGGTGGCAGGCTTCGGCCGTGGCTAGTTATCACCCTACCGGCTAACATGTCACCAAGCGATTTAGCGTTCTGGTACGATGTCGTTTAAAAACAAATTAGGAGTATGGGTCAACCATACCCCTAACAGGTTAGCCCGTTACCATCTTAGACCGTATCACTTACCATCAGGTGAGATGCCTTCAAGGGCTAACTTGTTGTGTATAAAAAAAAATGAAAAGTCTAAATGCTTTACTTCGCTTAAGCTAGATGGTTTCTTGGACATTTTTAATATGCTTAACAGGCACCTACAACAATTGTTGAAGTTGAAAATAGCAGCGAAAAGGTTACGAGGCATCCTACGCATATAGTGCTCTGCTTTGTGATGAACGAGAGCTTTCACAATGTAGTAAATTTTACGACCCCAGTATTACCGGACGTGACAAATCATTACAAGTTAGACATTATATACTCCTACGCGGCATTTTAAGGTTAACTTTTTTACTGTTTTTTACAGAATGTATATTTGTTCAAAAAATTGAAATAAATTTTAAAATGAAATAAAAACACAAGAACTTACTTGGTGCGTTTGTCTCCACATTTAAACAACCCTAAAAAATAAAAAGCTTACTTATATTTAAAGAAAATTGATAAAAATTAGACTATATATAGTGTAAGTAATTGACGACCTCTTTAGTAATGTAGTAGGGGATCCTAGGTTCTATTCTCGGCTTGAGTCTGATGAGCTGTTACCTGTTACTCACAAAGACATATCGCGAAGCGTTTCGGTATGATGCCGAGTAGAAACGCACAAGGAGGATGGACGAGGAACTCCTCTGAAGCTGCAGAAAATGGATCATGGTACAAAACCTTAAAACTGCAAACAGCTGTTTGTGATCCTAAAACATAATTCTCTCCGTCATCAAGAATAAAATGAAATAACAAATACTTGTTGCCCAATTAAAAAAATACAAAAATATATACCCTATTATATTATAATCGTATCAACATATTCATAAATATGGTAATATAGAGATTCATAATAAAAATATTCCTGTGGTGCCTGCGCAAAACCTATTAGTATGAAAAATTGGTAAAAGAGGTTTATGAATGAATTATGTGCAAATCTTTCCGCTCTAATAAAGACAAATAGATATTTCAGAACATGGTAATAGGAACTCAATATTAGGACAAGCTACCACGCACGGTTAAAGCTTATAGGGGATTTCACGAGGGAACTAGGAATATTAAAAGATATTGAATATATAACGAAATCTCTTATTTATTATCATTATTTTTTTCTAACCATGATGCATTAAATGGTCTTTTTGAAAGCGACACTACATGGTAAGCGTTAACCGTGTTGTTATTACTTAATTTATTTATACATGACCAAATTTTACGCCATTAACAAACAAAAATAATAGAAAAATAAAGAAACAGGATAGGCTTTAGCTTCGTATTGATTTCTGGATATTAGGAAAAGGAAACGAAAACGAATATAGAATGCAGGTGGCGCAATATTATTACAGACATAAACACAAAACACAATATAATCAAACAATTAGTCAATATATAGTAAATTAAAATTATATGTCGGCGCGAAGGAATTAACTTCATTCAGCGGCACAAAGAAAATCAAGATCTCTTGAACTCTTTAAATCACTAATTAATCATTTCTTTGCTAATCAGCGTATTAAGAAGGTAGCAATCAATTTTGTACAAGCATGCTTTGCTATAAATAAGGGCGGTTGTTGCCTTTCTTGGCATTCTCGCTCGAGACGTCGGACCGTTCGGATCTCTTAATTATGGTCGCAATAAAAGTGTAATCCCGCAAGTTGTGGTTTTAATTACTATGAGCGAAAGTAAACAAATTCATGACATCAGCATTGCTGACGTCACGAATTTACGAACCCTTACTAAAAACAACCCGGACGGCCTTAACTCGTCATATAAATTCGTCTAAATTAATAATAGTACAAATTTTGTACACTTATTTTTTTCCGATATAATCTTGAAATGAAAGGATCTTATTTGATAAAACATTCCCTTTCAGAAGCTTTAAGTGCTTCTAGAACACTTACCTACCATTTTACAAGTCACTTTAATTTCAGCTTTTTTTATTTTAGAGATTTTATGTTGATTACATTTGGATCGATGTTAGATCGATGTTGTTTCATTTATAAATATTCACAGTGCATACTTGTTTTATTTGTGCAAATTGTGCTAGTATGTATTTGAATTTCAGAATAGTTACAGCAGTTAAATCAATACTACAACATACCTGAATAACAAATGTTAAGCATACGTAATGAGAGCATAAATGGAATAATATTCACCCTAACTATATGTTGATATGGCGTTATTTCTACCTTCTAGCAGTTTGTAATCATAAATAATGACATGCCTATGACGTCGAAACCAAATAGGACTATGGGCTTACCCTAACAGATTTTTGATGACCTCCGCGCGCTCACACATTATAAAGTTGGAGGTCCTAGGTTCGATTCTTGGCTCGAGTCTGGTCTGGTGGGAGGCTTCGGCCGTGGCTAGTTACCACCCTATCGACAAAGACAGGGAGGACAGGAAGCGATATCGTTCCTGCACAATGTCACGTAGAAACCAATTAGCAGTATGGTTCTACCATATCCTTAACAAGTTAGCCCGCTACCATCTTAGACCGCATCATCACTTACATCAGGTAAGATTGCCATCAAGGTAACTTGTAGTGGATAAAAAAAAGTGTTATAACCATTTTTTTTTCTCGGGTTGGGAAATCCCTAAGGACTTCTATCCTTAAGGGCAGCAGAGCATGTCCGACTTCCATGGACTAAAATAACCTCACGAAACCGCTAAGCATTGCTTTAGGCTGATCCTCATAGTGTTCTGTCTCTGTTTTATGCCTTTCTATTCTTTCTTTTTCCTCTGTCCTAATTATTATCTCGCGATTTATTATCTCGCGATTAGCGATAATATCATCTGAGCGATGCTCGGGGCAATAATACCGATTCCTTGTCTAATATCCTATCGAATCGAGAGGCAAATACTCTAAATGTTTACTATGGAACAACGCCCATTAGTATCCAGTCGCCTTTTGCGAATCACTCGCTTTTCTAACATAGATTCTATCACTGCGCATTTCTGCCTCATCGATCTTATTTCACGTACATTCCTTAAAAAGATGACCCAGTTAACGCTTTCGATGGAGTTATATTTTTCCGCTTTCGTACTATTGGTCTTCACTGTATTCTGCTTCTCTATAGAACTGCCGATGTCATCTTGCGGCTAGCTATTTACCAGCGAGGGCCAATTTTCCTAAGTGAATTCGTTGAGGTAACAAATTATTTAGTTCTAGGTAAAATTTTGAAATTTATGTACATTACATTCCTGTCCAGAGGTTTTCTTATAACCTGTCAGATTTCTTAAATTTAAACATATGGCCGGCGCCCAATTCGTTTAGTTCCTTAGTTTTTATCATATTTATTTGTGGTTTCAGTATAAGCGCGTAGCAGGATCGCTTACTATTTTTTTTTTCGTTATGTACATATAATATCTGAATGATTGAATGAATGAGTGCACTTTATTGTACACCACAGATAATAATAAAAAATGCAAATACAATAGAGCCTTTAGATTCAAGGTACAATTTGGCGACCTTAACGCTAAATAATATAATAAATAATGTTAATCTAAGTTTTATGTAAAATGTTTGATGTATAATAAATATTATAAACACTAGGTGGACAGATAAATATTTATGCAATCCTTAAACAATTGTAGAACATTATTATCCAAAGACTAACTGACAGCAACTGAAATAACTATAAGTTAATCGATAGATTGAATTAAATTAAAATACAGCAAACACTTTAGTAAAAATATTAATCATCATAGCGGTAATCATCATCATCACAATAGCATGTTTCGATACTACCTTGAGTAATTTCAACAAATTATCTATTTCAGGTAATTCAGTAAAATGACGCTACAACATCTTTATATCAAGTAATAACAATAAAGTTCAGGGACATATCTACTCGCATCATAACTTTAAGTGTTATTTTATTGGCGATAACATTATTATGAAATCGTAAAAGTTGTAATGCAATAAATTTTCCCTAAAAAGAGATGAGAAGAAAATGGTTGTTCCAGTTTTCTAACAACGCTCCCGGGGTGTTAGTGAGTTACGACATTGATTTTATCTATATATAACCTTTTAAAATGGAAATTCTAACAAGAATTTGCTTCCTTTAAAAATCTTGAGCAAACACTATCTAGGTGCTTTCGAGATATTGTTTGCTAAAACTCAATTGTGTAAACGTAATTTTTTATTTAGCCTTTTTTGTTTTTGACCCACAAATGCCCCTTAAACTTAAGGGGAAAATTTATAAAACAGTCGTAAGACCTGTCTGGTTGTATGGATCAGAATGTTGGGCGGCAAAAAGAACGGATGAAAGAAGAGTTCATGCGACAGGAATGCGAATGTTGAGATGGATGTGTGGTGTGACAAGAATGGATAAGATAAGAAATGAATATATAAGGGGAAGTCTAAAAGTAGCGCCAGTGACAGAAAAGATGAGGAGTAACAGGCTGGCATGGTATGGTCATATAATGCGGAGGAAAGAAAGTGATGTCACCAAAAGAATGTTATATATGAATGTGGAAGGGCAAAAGAGTAAAGGAAGACCAAAGAAGAGATGGATGGATTGTGTAAAAGAGGATATGCGGGTAAAAGGTGTGGGTAGTGAGGTGACGGCTGATAGAAGTGAGTGGAAGAAGAAGACGTGTTGTGCCGACCCCACATAATGTGGGATAAGGGCAAGAAGAAGAAGAGCCTTTTTTTGGTTTTAGCGATGCCACGCCCTAAGTATCTACAAGCAATATACAATAAGTTTATTAGCCAAGAATACAAAAAATTTGTTGATGAATTTTCGATACATCTGATCGATTTACTTTTCACTAGAGAGGAATAACCGGAGTGATAATGGATACCTGTAATGGCTGCACATCAGACAATTTAAGAATCATCTATTTTTTAAGTTGCTTATCATTGCAGTTGTATTTTTTTCTCCTTTTTTATAGACATTCTAAGATCGATAAAGCCGCTCACCAATCAGATGGGCAGACTAGCTGAGGGACTCTACTAAGTGCAAATTTCATACAATGGCGAGACTAGCCTCCGATAGAAGCCGGTGGAACCAAATAATCCGCACGAGGTTGCAAGGATACCAGGAACACGATCTTCAGTAGATTAGATAGTAGATTTTGATGTAAAGTGTCTATGGCATAAGATTTTTATTCTCTTTGGCATGAGAGCATGTACCGACTATCCTACTGTTATGCGGGTTGGCGGGGTAAAAAAACATACATTTCATGTATCGCGGGTATCAAAGGGCAAAAGTTAATGATAAAATAATAAAATGTCGTCTGTTATACCTATCTACTTACTTTTATTTTGCGAAAAGTCACAGGGCTGTAAAATAAGGCGACAAAAGTGTAATAAAACCACCTACGCCTCATACTACCTCACTAAGTAAATGGAAAACCTATACACATCTCTCATAAGTAATCAAGACAAAATGGCAAAACAAATAGAGCTCAAGGATATCGCTGCTGATTTTACAGATATTTTCTTTTATAAGAGATCACATATTTACTTTTCGGTTGGTTGCACGTTTTTGGAATGTGACTGGAAGCAAGCTTTATTTAGGTATGTATACACGCTTAAGTTACATAATGATTGCAAAAATATCGCTTTACTTCTTGGTTTGCTTGTAAATTATTGCCAACCACTACGTCAATACTGAAGCAATCTGACCAATATAAGCTTGCATTCTTGCTAAGGAACAGTGGGATATGACATATCCCAGATAAATCATTGGAAACCATTCCAGCATGATTTAAAGGTATTTCTATTTTTTATGCAAAGCTTGATTAAGGCAATCTTGGCAAAATTTTCTAAAGAGATTGCGTGTATTCTATAGAACTAGCTAGGGAAAGTGGTATACGAATATGTTAGCCTAACTAGGTCCTATACTCGTAATTATATTTTATAGACCAGTAAAGCACCGAGAAACCCGCTGTCAACCCAGTTCTATCCAACTTTTAACCTTCCTCAAAAATTTGGGTATCTTATTAAACATATAGGTTAATACTGCGTACGTGTCGTATCTACTTGCTAATACTTTATGGTACACCAAAAAAAAAAAAAAAAAAAATAATAAGTTTAAACTTATCTTACCTAAGGTATATACAAATTCCTAATATTAGAAATTATTCACATAAAAAAAATTAGTTCAGCGTTATTATATCAGTAAAGACACTTGCACTGTGTTTTTGAGTATATATTCTGTTGTATAGATTTAGCTGTAAAATGAAGCTTTCCATACATGAGAATACCTTGCAATAAAATCTCTATTTCCATAAGTTACCGCTTGTCTAGTGAAATAGCTATTACAGGAAATTAACGATGTAGTTTAGAATATAACTAGCAAACTGTGTTTAGTCTGAACACTCTGCCAGTCTACGTGACTTCGTTATTTGCTACATGAGACTTTATGATAGAGTAGGTATTTTGTACTTGGAATAGGGCTGACTAGACAGACACCTGTTCTTTTTAATACACATAATTTTCATTAGCTTTTATGTATATATCTTAATAATATCATCTTCATGAACTCATTGCCGGCTCACTACAGAGCTTACACTCTCAATATGAGAAGGGTTTAGCCATAGTCCACCACGCTGGCCATGTTCGGATTGGCAAACTTCACACACCTTAAAGAACATTATGAAGAACTCTAAGACATGCAGGTTTCCTCGCGATGTTTTCCTTCGCTATTAAAGCAAGCGATATTTTAATTGCTTAAAAACGCACATAACTCCGAAAAGTTGCAGGTGCGTTCCCGGGATCGAACCACCGACATCTGATTAGGAGGTTGACGTCATAACCACTAAGCTATCATGGCTATCAGCGGCCATTTCTTAATATATACTTTTTTTTATATTTATTATAATCTTATATTATGCGTGTGATGCGTCTGATTTATTGTATTAGTATCTAGTTATTCGTATATACGAGTATGTTTGTATTAACATTGCGCCATCTACGACTACTACTACGTCTTTCTCATTTCCTAATCCTAAAATTGCTTGACAGAGATCGCTACTTGCGATGTAGCAATGAGGCTGACTTTTCTATCCTATATGCTTCTTCATACTTTTGTTTTTCTTGTAAATCTCCTTAAAATTATTGGTTTACAAATAAAGTATAAACAGAACAGAAAACAAACAAAAGATTCATTTCTCGACGTTGAAATTATTTTTAAAAGCTTTCTTATTTAACCGTCAAGAGTGTTATAATGTGTCCACATGAACGATTTATTTTTGTCGGATGGTTGCAACCCTAAATTGGATTTGTAGTCTGAACTAACAAAACCAATTTTGATTGCGTCCAGAATACATTTTAACGACGCGACGTAGCGAATAAGCGTAAGCGGCAGAATTCTTACCTATTCTCTGTAAAAACCATACCTATTACTCGGGCAATATTCCTTAATCTATTACTGTACACATAATGTAAATTTAATTAGTTTTATAAGTTTGTGCTGTGAAACATGCTTTTTCCTATTAATTACTATTCTTTCATGAAATTTCTCCTTGCATATTAATATCTCATAGCTGAGCATAGGTATTATGTATTTCTGATATTTGAGAAAGTATATCAGATCATTGACGGGCTTTAAAAAATATTGACAAATTAGTGATAATAAACAGGACACAGGGGTTGGCACAGCCTGTCTCCTAGCTCCAGACTGGTACAGATAATTTCAGTACTAATAATCTCAATATTCACCAATTATTATAAGTCCGACTCTAGTTCAAATTCAAATAATCTTTATTCAAATAGTCTTTTAAAACTTTTGACGCGTCAATAATTTACATAGTAGTGATTTGATGGTGATAACTACATTCGTGACTTAAAACTAAAGCTATGGGGGTTCCAAACGCGCCCCGGTCTAAGAAGAAGCCCACAACAAACTTAGCCCGGTAAATTTTCTTTTTGTTATCACCATCTCACATGTCACTTAAAATAATATTAAGAGCTATCTTTTAAACTCTCGTTATTTGTAGTCGAATGTGCTATAAACTAGACTAACAACGACGTTACGAAATTGTTTCTAAATTTGTTTCAAACATTGTTCAAAATTTTAATCATTTAATCGTTTTTGATTGTATATAGCCGTCAGTGTTCAATGTACGTGTGATTGTGTAAAATGTACCCGTATAATGCTTTAAAAGGTCCTTCAAGTAATTAAAATAGTCTAGCCAGATTGTGTGTGAATATTTTAATAGTAGGTTTCGTGTTGTTTGAGATCCTACAAGGTTTACTTGCAAGGCTAGATAAAGCATAATTACAGACACCCCATTTATGTTTCACACAAAGGCCGTATTCAGCAGTATATAAAGCCAAACTGCAGATCGAAATTGGCTGTGTCTTTGACAATAAAGCTACATGTTGTCTATCCAACATTTCAACATTGAACACACCACAAGATAGGAAAAAAACAAAAAAGACAGAAAATGACACAGAAACATTATAAAATTTGGCGGCCTTATCGCTACATAGCGATCTCTTCCGGGCAACCAAAGATGGAAAAGATATAGACATTGTATTTATGCAACATTCATACTTTATTTGGCGAACTTTTAAAGTTTGCCAATCGAAAAACCGACACGCTGTATTAGAGAAGATACGATGCATCGGAAACCAACATCATATCTCCACATTTGATCTCTGGAGCTCGATAAAGCAAAGGCAACAACTAATGCCCTGCTGTCGAAAGGTGAGTGGAAACGTACGTGGAGTGGGCCCACGTACGGATGACGTAAAAAAATGGGGCCCTCGGTGTGTTGATGTTGATTGTGAAGTGAGATGACCCTTACCATCAGTTGTCATCTGATCGTCAGGATCGTAAAGGATACGTTTAGGCCTCTTCTTGTGGCAAGGAGTGCTTAGGTCAAGTGAGTAAATTGAAACCGATAGAGTTGGGATGTCGGAGAGTTCCTATTGAGTATTAAATGTGAAAGCCGTCGTATATAAATTTTTATAAATAATACACACTCCCGCGCGTCACTCGTGTCTGCCCTAATAGCAAAGCTCCTCGTATTTATAACATACCGTATCTCCTTCCAGCTCAATACAGACCTTTTCTACTCAATTAGCCAATAGCTTCAAAGTATCTTACCGGGAACAGTATAAACGGTCAAAATACAATTAATGTCATGATATAATAAAACATGAATATATGAAGCGGTGATAGCCTAGTGGTTATGGCGTCAGCCTCCTAATCAGTGGTCGGCGGTTCGAATCCCGGCACACACCTCTAACTTTTCAAAGTTATGTGCGTTTTCAAAAAAATAAAATATCACTAGCTTCAACGGGGAAGGAAAAAACATCGTGAGGAAACCTGCACGCCTGAGAATTCTCCATAATGTTCTCAAAGGCGTGTGAAGTCTGCCAATCTGCACACGGCCAGCGTGGTGGGCTATTGCCAAACCCTTCTCATATTGAGAGGAGACCCGTGCTCTGTAGTGAACCGATAATGGGTTGATCATGATGATGATGAAGACAATAATACAGCAACGTTTATTAACGAGTCAAATTCATAGCTTAAACTAACTTGGATATTGCTAATGTGAAGAAAACAAATGGAACTGTTTTATTATAATATCACATTGGTTTCGAAACACAATAAAGAGGCAAGCAAGCAACGGTGACCAAGACAACTGTCAGGTTATTAAAGCAACGGAGAGAAAAGAGGAAGTGTCCATCAGATGGCTGGTATTTATAAGCTTTTCATGCCAGTGAGGCCAGTTGCATTTCAAAATTTCCAATGCTAGGTTTTCAATACTATTGTTTTCAAATGACGTCTGGGACTTCGCCCGCATTTATTTCAATTTTTATTTAATAGTATCGGAACCGTTTGTTTTAGCTAAGCTTAAGCTTCCTTAAGTTAAATCAATTTAATTAATGTTAAAAAAAGTTTTTTCGCTGGCATTAACTTAGCTTTAAGTCTATGTAATAGATATGAGGAAGTAGGAAGATATACAGTCATTATTACTATTGTAGCGCAGCGCGTGCGCATTCTAAGTTAGAGGTCTTGGGTTCGATTCCCGGGTCGATTCTGGTCTGGTGGGAGGGTTAGCTTACCATCCTTTGGTCGATAGGCTTACCACCCTATCGACCAAAACGTTTTAGCGATAAAGCGTTCCGGCACGTTGTCGCGTAGAGACTAATAAAGATTATGCGTTTACCATACCCCTAACAGGTAAGCCCGCTACCATCTAAGACTGCATCATCACTTCCCTTCAGGTGAGATTGCCCTTAAGAGCTTGTAGTGTATTAAATAAAGGAAAAAATAGTGTTCATTTCATTTCATTTCCAGTTTTTGAAATGCATGATTTTTCTGTGCAAAGTTTTTTTTTTTGATTAATATAATTTGATATATTTTGCTGCTAAGCCATGCATAGGTTTAGGCAAAGAAGGCTAGTTATTTGAATCCTAAAGTAACAGTTCCGGCATCCTTTACCGTGATAAAAGCACTTTATTTCCATCTAGAGGTAGCAAGCAACATTTACGGCAAACTTTATCAAGATCGCCGCTCTGGTTAAGCCGTATATAGATAACGAATAAATACGCACACTTTCTATAGGATACTTGAAAGAAAGAAAGAAAAGTTTTTGATTCAGCTAGCCATAATCTGACATACTTACACAGATGATGAATAAATAAAGTTCAAAAATAAAATTGTTATTTATGGTTGAGTATAATTTTTTTTTCCAACTGCTGCAGTTTCGATTCGGTGCCGGTACCGGGCCGAAATCAATAACACGTCAGCAAAGTAATTTCTAGTTCTATGAGTTGAATGTACGCGGCACACAATAAGAAAAAATGTCACTCGAGCTCGCCGGCTTCGATAATAAATATTAATTTTTCTCTCTGCGTCTAGAAAATATTCGTCATTTTCTTGTAAAAAAATATAGAAGTACAACGTTCACAATGAACTGGAAAGATTGTAAAGAGGGTTAATCATGTTTATGTAAATTAATTTATTTACAAACAAAAAAATAAGACACTAAGTGCTTTTAAAATTCGTAGACTAAGAATTTTTATTCAAAAGATATAAAAAGTCTAGAATATTAAAATACTAGATGCATCATCGTGTCGTTCAAATAATTTTATTTAAATATAAATTTGGTTTTACTAAAAAAAGTTTTTACGCAAAAACTGAAACTCACACATTTTTTTACATTATCACACGTCTGTGACGTTTAATATTAACTCAATTTTTCTAAATTATAAGCTCTGATATACCCAGATATATCAGATATACCCATATTTCAGTTCCGATTACTAAGTAATGAGTAACAAAACAAGCTTAGAAATTTGTTAAAGCCTGCTTCACGATCGTCCGATAAATTTCAACTGATGGATAAATTTGATATCTTGACATAATCATATTTGCAATACAAAATTACCCAATCGTCATAACTATCAATCAGATAAAGCTTATCCGGATATTTCGAAACAGGCCCGGTATAATTGAATAAAATACAAAATAAAATTAAAACTCGGTCGTACTAAATTGAGCTACAAACATTTTATAAATGTTTCGATTGGTAGGTATTTGTTAGTATAGTTAGATTTTCATTCGATTTTAAAAATACAGTGGATAAGATCCGTAAGATAGTCATTATCTCTCGTCATGCTAATCTACTGTTGAAGAAGAACTAAGTTCGGTGCTCGGCACAAACCTTGAACTTTCCAAATTTAATATGCTTCAACGGTAAAGAATGATATTAGGAAATCTGCATGCCTGAGAGTTTTTCATGATCTTCTAGCATGTGTAGTCAGCAGTTCCCCACTAAGCTGAAGTTGTGGACTACAGCCATAACCCGGTTCAGGTGAACCGTGCCCTGTAGTGAGCTGGTAATGGATTGACAATGATAATAATGATAAATACTACAAGTAAATAAACACTACTAAAGGTTATTTTTATTTCTATTTATTTTCTCGTCGCTATAAAGTAAGACCTTGAAATTTGGATTTTAAATGAACATACAACCATGTGTTAACGTGATGATATCCTAAGTTGTCAAAACTACAGTTCACGTTCTGTTTTAGTTTTAACAGTTAATAGAAGAAAAGTACATTTAAAACCCCCAAAATGTACGTGGCTTCAAGTAGCAATGCTATAAATTTTAGGAGCTGTGAAAATCTGAAAAATTACTCTGTTATAATTAATGTTTTATACTCGTGAAGTTATGTCTATTAGAGTTAATATTAAATTTACCTTTAAGTAGAATTCATTGCCTGTTTGCGCGACGCTGTTATAGCCTAGTGGTTAGGGCGTCCGCCTCCTAATCAGAGGTCGGGGGTTCGATCCCGGGCGTGCACCGCCGACTTTTCGAAGTTATGTGACATCATGAGGAAATCTGCATGTCTGAGAATTCTCCATAATGTTTTTAAAGGTTTATGAAGTCTGCCAATCCGCACATAGCCAGCGTGGTGGACTATGGCCAACCCTGTAGTGAGCCGGCAATAGGTTGATCATGATTATTGCCTATTTTACTTTTAATAAGAAGTGTACAGTTAAAATATTTATTCACTTTTTATTTATGTTTTATTTTGCCATTTTATTCGTGGTTTTTAATAGTTTTTGCTGAACACTTATTATGATAATATGAAAAATTACTGTCACACAAACATTATTTATCAAGTATTATGTGGAAATAAAGGTTCAAAATGCAAAAAAAAAATTTTAAAATCAATTTTTGAGTTAGAAACAAGAGATAAATGAATTTAGCTTAAAATATGTCTCGTGAACCTGCTACAATTCAAATCAGTAGGAATGGTAGTTCAGTCGATGTTGCTACACATGACAAAATTTGTATATTAAGATGTTAAATCAAACTTGAACTCGAGCTTTACCAAACTATGCCATCTTGTTGAATAGTTGAATTCTCGAAGGCTCGTCATATTGAGAACTTGATCCCTTCATACCTGCCTCGGCGGTTTTGTGTATTGATTTTACATTTAAGAAACTTGATGTACCCGGAGTGAGGAAATTAGCATTGCGCGTCATAACCGGTTTTTATCATCATCATGATCAACCCATTACCGGGTTGGCAGACTTCACACTCTTTTGAGAACATTATGGAGAACTCTCAGGCGTGCAGGTTTCCTCACGATGTTTTCCTTCACCGTTGAAGCTAGTGATATTTTAATTGCTTAAAAACGCACTTAACTCCGAAAAGTTAGAGGTGCGTGCCCGGATTCGAACCGCGGACCTCTAATTAGGAGGCCCTAACCACTAGGCTATCACAGCTTCCTAACCACTAAGCTATCACAGCTTCTTTTTTACACCAATATGTAATTATCCGCCAGCTGTATTGAAGCCGAACCCAACGACCAACGGACTTATTTATCAGTGTTCAGCTCATTGCGTGTATGCAATATGTACATGCATGCTTTGTTGGCATACAAATAACTGTTACAGCGAACTTGGTCGGAAATGGTCGATAGAAAGGAATTTTGAAATTCACCCAATTAGGGGTAAGATATGGGTTTTTAAAAGTACGAAAGTAAGATAAGAAGTTAGAAATACGAGGCGAAGAACATAACGTCAGCGCAATCGCTGGCAAAACCTAATGTATGTTTACCTATGTTCACGAAATAATTTGTAAAACTTCAAATGTATCACAACCTCGAGGATCAAAAAATTTAAATATAATTATAGCAAATAACAGTAATTTTTACCTATATTTTGTGAATGAAGGTTAGATTTTTTGATATATTACCCTTAGCGATAATTTTTACTTCAATCACTCTGTCATGTTTTTCTTTCAATATACGAGCAAAATTAGTATTTTACCGTTTTATATTTCTCTTTCTCTTTTTTTTTCTCGCTGGGAAATGCGTTTACGCATCCCCTCTGGAAGCGACGCAGGCAAGACTGCGCCGCTTCCGACGGGGTATGTGGAATTCCTCGGCGGCCAGACTGGCGAACAGAATACCCACTAAAACCCAGCGATGCTCCTTCGCGTCGCCTGGTGGCTGAGTCACGGGAACACTTGTGCACTCGACCGCAACCCAGCCTCTCAGTTCTCTTCAATGTCTGGAATTATCAATTGATGTGTGTTTTCGAAATGTAAAGTTAAAGTAATGTTCAGCAGTTTAAATTCATATATAAAATTTTAACACTCTTGCGAACCCTTGAAACTTGAAAACTTGAATGTGTTAAGATTTAAGTTATTTGGTCTTCAGTTTAATTCTTTCGAAAAACATTTCGTATAGATTATATTATTTTCGGCTCAGAGATTTTACGAAAGGTTTTAATAATTGTTAGACATGTTTCAACATTGAGCAAACTATGTAACATATAACGAATGACATCGTGTATTTCTGACTCGATCTTTATAGACGTAGGCCAATGTTGTAACAAAAGGAACATAAGAGTAAAGTATGATCTTTAGTAAGCAATTCTTGTCGACTAAACAGCGAAACACACTTCGGGATCCAACATAATCTTGTTATGACTGCCAAAGGATCAGGAAACTCGGAAAATCTTGTGAAGACAAACTGTATTATTGTTACATGTCGTAAATAACATGTCATGTTAAAAACAAACGTTTCTTAACATGACATGTAATTTGGTCTTAAAATGATACTTTCCTTTATGTATACTCAGTTTCTTGTATTTATTCAAACTGGATTAAAATGTAATACAAAAACGATTTCAAAGAAGAACGGGGGCCATTAGACCTGATGGTAACGAATTGAAATTTTTAGTCTGACTTTAAAATATTTATCAATTTACTCCAGTATTACTTACGCGTTTGTGAGACATTTTTTGAAACACATTTTTTTATAAACTACAAGTTAGCCCTTGACGGCAATCTCACCTGATGGTAAGTGATGATGCTGTCTAAGATGGTAGCGGGCTAATCTGTTAGGGGTATGGTAAACCCACACTCATAATTGGCTTTTAAGCGACATCGTGCCGGAACACTAAATCACTTGACAAGTGTTTGTTGGCAGGGTGGTAACTAGCCACGGCCGAAGTCTCCAACCAGACCAGACTCGAGCCGGGTGTCGAACCCAGGACCTCCAACTTTAATGCGTCAGCGCACGCACTGCGCCACGGAGATCCTTAAAATGTTCGTGATATAATCATACTTCTGTATTAATATTGTTGTGACTGATAGTAAATTGTTGTAAATTAAATAAACCTTATCTCTTCTTCCACATACGAACTATTTGGACGCCAAATAGTCCTGATCCTTGAGTAAAACAAATTTAAATACAATAAAATTTGGCAACTCCAATAAAGTGTTATGCCAAAAACTACGCCGAAACGTGATCACACTACACGGAGATGTAAAACTTTTTTTTTTAAATTAGCACTTTGATCCCGATAACCCAAGTGTATAAAGTGTAAATTTATGTAAGCGGTTAAGGCACTTAGATTAATCGTTTTTAATTAGCGTGTTTGTTCCTGTAATGCAGATAAATGATAACTAGCCAAATTTTTGTTAAGCCATCTCGGCTAGCTGTGATCGAATAACTTGATTTGAGAACCGACATTGAAAATTGATCAAATCTTTAAGCCAAGTGGGGAACTAAAAAACTTACAATAAATAGGTCTGTCAATATACACAATAATCAAATTTTAATTATTTATGCAGTGGCTAACACGTTTCCATTTACAATTTCATCGTAGAGAATGTTCTAGACACATTCTGATTGAGTATTTAATGGTATAGTGCAAAGTTATGAAATGTTACCACTATGGTTCACTGTAAACCGTTCGTTATAAGCTATAAATAACTATTCAAGGTATTCACTTTGCCTACATATGGCTTACAGGATGGCTTTTGAATGTCTAGTGGGTTACTTAACGAAAGTTTAGAAGTTTTGTTCCAATACTCGCTTAAATTCCGGACAATTTCCACGAGTAACCTATCACGATTTACGAGCTACATTCCCATGGATAGGCTTAGTTAATTAGTGGAGCTATTTGGGTTGGAACCCAGAAAACCATTTTTGCTGACGTTCTGCTGCAAACTAATAATGAAAACTTTCGCAACGAATATTCTAGAAAAATAGAATATAAAAAACCATGGGAATTTTGATGCTTAAACAATATTACCTTACTTTCGTAGAAAATTTCGTGAGTGATTTATTAATCCATACGAGTTTTACTACAAGATGCGTCCAGTCCCTATAGATTTGAAACGCTGTTGAATAAAGGTTGATAAAGTTAAGCTCATAAAAGCTCTCCATCCACATGGGACCCTACAACATCCGGACAAAGTAACTTGTTAGCGACCTAGAATACGTAATGGGATTAGATTACGGATTGTTAAAATATAAAAGCAGAGTTAATTAAAGGTTATATGTGTACGAGTACTTAAACAATATAATACAAATCCAATAAACGTCAAACAATATTTATTAATATGGTTATTATTATTTTTAGTATATATATATATATTCGTTTATATCAATATATATATATTTATGTATATATTATTGCACCACCTTCCTCTTTCTGTATCTTTATATCTTTTACATCTTTAATTGCTTGGAAGAGATCGCTATGTAGCGATAAGGCCGCCAAATTTTATACTATCTACTGTTTCTGTTATTTTCTTTCTTTTTTGTTTTTTCTTTCCTTTTTCTGTTTTCATTCATTCGAACGTCCTGAAAACTGGGGTGTGTAAGCTAATCTAAGTGATTAATTAAGCACTTACATATTTACGTTAACATTAAATAATATGAAAATGGAAATTAAATGAAAATACACTTTATTGTACATCACACAAAAGAAGAAATACAGACATTAAAGAAACAACCAGAAAAGAAAACAGGTACAATAGGTAATACAGGTGGATTAAAAATTTAATTATTTGTCGGAATCATTACTATCAGTACGGCTTTTGACTTTGAACCCGAGGATCGTCATGCGTGTGGATTGGTTTTCCGCTATGACTTAAAATCAAATATGTTATATATATTTCATCTTTATTTATTCATTCACGTTATATTGAGTTTAAATGCATATTAGGATGTACGACGCTACCGGAGATTTTAATGGAGAAAAGAAAATAGAAAGAAAAACTCATTATTTGTCGCACAAAAACTTAAATTATAATTACGTATATTTTTTAAGATATAAATATTAGTTTTGTACAGCTGTGTGTGCAATCAGCTCGTGTTGATACTTAGGACCTATCGGGTACGATCGAGGTTCGAGGCTCAAGGCTGATTTTCAGTGGCCACTTATTAAATTCCTAGAATGTCACGCGTTGTATAATATTATCAATTAGCCAGTTTGCCTTGGAAGATCGACAATTTTATTTGAAAAATGACTTCGATTAACTTATATTGCTGAGTGGCAACACACTTTCGCATTAACAATACTATGAGCAGTTGTAATGGAATTCATCCGCGATTTAAAAACTCTACAAGAATGTTATATAATAAATACCATAAACGATGGAAAAGCTTGAGAATGAATTGCTCTAACTTCATAGTAAAAAAATCCCGGCTAAGTTTGTTAACATGAATGAAACGTTTTTGAGTTTTTTTTAATTATAAGATTATGAGATTGATAAAATTTCTTGATAAGTTGATAAGAAAGTCAATACGTGCAATCTTAGCAGACAAACTCACATTTACATTCAAAATATTATTAAGGATGAAAGTACGGCTAGCTCAGATTTGATTTTCACTTACGATATTAGGTAATAAAAACAGACAATTTGAAGCTAAGCTCATAAAATGGAAATTTCGCGCCTTAAAAGGCTACAATCTAATTAATTCGGTTAAATAACTAGACGACCCCTAACGCATTAATTACTTTTTTTTGTGAATTGTTGTTGATTGCTAAAAAAACTGTTTTCTTACAGTATATTTTAAATATGCATTTTGTTTACGATTTTTTCCAACATAATAAGTGCAGCCCGACACCTCAACCCCCTAGTGGTTGAGGCATCCAATTATAAAGAGGAGACCGAAGAACGTCCTTAAGACAACCAACTTACATTGGACAGCGTTTACAAGTAGGTCAAACACACACATCACACAACAGAACACAGCGTCTTCGCCGTCGAAGACGAGGTCCCCGATATCTGACATCATCTGGACGTGGGTCTCATCCGCGGTCACGGGGCCGCTTGGACTGATACACCAGTCCAACAAACCCAACAAGTCCCAACGTCACCCTAAGTCGAGGTCCGAGTCTCAAAGGAGACGGGGAGAACGTCCCCCTAAGGGTCTCACAAGAGGCCCTTAGGGGGACGTTTCCCCAGATGTCGTCGAGCCCAAGTGCTCTTCTCACAGGCTGAGCTTCATGCTCGCCAAAAACCCCCAGTGACGCAGAATTAGCTACTGAATTATCTGCAACTGACGATTCGAAAAAAGTAAAAAACATAATAAGCATCAACATTATTTATTTAAGATTTTGTTTGGTGTTTCCAAATGATTTGGCCTAAAAACAGCAAATTACTTTTGAGAAAATAAATTCGATTGATGTGTGTCGAATGTTTTAATAACATTGTCGAAATAAATTCACTCTTGTATCGTGTATCGTATATTTTGTCATACGAAATACAAAGTCAAATGTTTGTGTAACGCGTCCTCTCATATTCTTGATTCGACAGTCGACTCGGTCCCCTCTTTGTAAGAACGAGGACGTTTGCTTTGAATTCAATTTGTGTTTGCCGTATTGACAGAATGCCTTTGCTAACTAGTAGGCTTTTACTTAGGGCGCTTGTGAAATGCGATCGTTGATTAAGCCAAATCTCATTAGAGTTTATTCAAATACGCGTTTTGTATGAGACGAAAAGTTGGAGATTTGTTAGAGAAGTGACTGAATCAGTCTTTAGGTTACCCAGCAATTTCTCGAATAAGTTGATAACCGGTGATCTTTACACAAACACATTTTTGTATGCTCATACCAAATCAATATCAATATGTAGGTCAAAGGTTACCAACTTTTGTAACTAACTGGTCATATTATACTAAAAAAGAACATTACAGTACATACAGTATGTTATAATTTTTTTTAACCCCTTGAACGCAACCTCACCTGGTGGTAAGTGATGATGCAGTCTAAGATGGTAGCGGGCTAACCTGTTAGGGTATGGTAAACCCACACTCCTAATTGGTTTCTACGCGACATCGTGCCGGAACACTAAATCGCTTGGCGACACATGTTTGTCAGGTGTTATTAGCCACGAACAAAGCCTCCTACCAGACTAGACTCGAGCCGGAAATTGAACTCAGGACCAATCCAATTTTATAATGCGACAGCGCGAGCGCTGTGCCACGGTGGTCGTCAAATTTTTAGAAATAAACTTTATATTTAGCTAGCTTGTAAAGTTGTCTGCTAACTTAATTTTGCTTATCCTTAAAGGACACTAATAAAGAGCAAGTTAGGTATCCGACATTTATCTTATTAACACTATGTTAAGTTTAAAGCAAGTTAATGTCAAGGAGTTCAAATTCGAGTATAATACGGCGAGATTAGGGGAAATCATATAAACAAGCGAAGCGGTGATAGCCTAGTGGTTAGGGCGTCAGCCTCCTAATCAGAGGTCGGCGGATCGAATCCTCTAACTTTTCAGAGTTATATGCGTTTTTAAAAAAAAATAAAAAATATCACTTGCTTCAACGGTGAAGGAAAACATCGTGAGGAAACCTCCATGCCTGAGAGTTTTCCATAATGTTCTCAAAGGCATGTGAAGTCTGCCAATCCGCACATGGCCAGCGTGGTGGACTATGGCCAAAGCCCTTCTCATATTGAGAGGAGACCCTGCTCTGTAGTGAGCCGGTAATGGGTTGATCATGATGATGATATAAACATAATTAGTCTTTAAATAGCGTAATTTTTTTATTAATATCGTCGTTCGTCTATTAGTAATTTGTTCTATTCATGTTGTGAAGCTACTTTTGTTTTCGGGAGCGTTAAAAATGATAATTAACAGAAAACTTTTTATAAGTACAGCCGATTCGTAGGCTGGATATTTTAATATTGATCAGATTTACTCAGATCCGGTCACCAGTGGTCCCATACCGCTGAGCCACCGTTGCTTCCTAGAACTAGACTTAATCTAAACAAGAACGGCGAGATTTTGGATTGAATTGATTAATAAAGTCGAGATCCATAAGTTCAAAAGCCACAATGTCAAACTATAGAAAATACCTAGTATGAGTATTTTCTAATACAAATATACAAACATGTTATATATGGGACGTACCTATTCAATACAAAGTTGGTTCGTTTCGCGGACACCGTCATCCATTTTAATTAAAACCACTGCCGCTAAAACATGAATAGGTAGTGTTGCGTTTTATGAAGTTCAATCGGACCATCGAAATGAGGTGTTAGTGATGGCTCTGACATTTTAATACACCAATAAAAACTTTGTATCTCTTTCAGAATAAACTAGCTACTATGAATAGTTCAGGATTAAAGAGTTCGTACCTACTTTCTATAATTATATAAGTTCTTGTCCAGTTTTTCTACGTTTCCCATTAAAATAATGTGATAGTTTCACTATAATGTGACACTTTAGTGTTTATAAAAACAACGTTTTCGTGATGAAACCTACCTATCCTATATTTTAACACCTCCCTAAATATGAATACATAATTGGGCCGAAATGTAACACGATTAACCGTGTTATTTTTTTCGCATTAAAAGAAGCATAAGTCAGTCTCTTGCCTATATAGGCAATAATAACCTTGGGAAAAAATTACTTCGTAATATTTACAGGAATTGGATGAGATCGAATTTTATAGGCATAGATAAGCATACCTTGTTTGACCTATCTTAATATATATAAATCTCGTGTCACAATGTTTATCCTCAATGGACTCCTAAACCACTTACCCGATTATAATAAAATTCGCACACCATGTGCAGTTCGATCCAACTTGAGAGATAGGATAGTTTAAATCTCAAATTATAGTCGCAATTTTAATTTATTGCTAATTATTTGTTTGTTATTATTTGACAGTCACAATTATCTGTTAACTCCAAATGATTCTAACACATGTCGATACCTTTCGACTGGGTTGAGTAAGTAATCAATAGATGGCGCTGCTATGGTAAATCTACGAACGGGTCATATAAGCTACATTTTAACAGCATAATTACCACGTGTTGTTGACGCTATAAAATTAATTAAATTTATTTTGTAGTGAACGAAATACCGTATAATTCAATTATTTCCACTTTTTAAATTTTTGGTGTTAGCATAGCCGGCCACGTGTTACTTAGACTGAAGTGTAAATTGAATTCATATTATAATGAAGATAATACAGTGATATTAATCCTGTTTTTTACTTATTTGTGCTTCATTGATCAAAACTTTATAATTTAATTTGAATATATGTATGTAAGTATTATCACATAATTATAAAATTTAATTAAAATGTCAATGCAAAAATGATACACAATTTCCTACACTTATTCAATAGTTGTACAAATATATTTTTTTATTGTTTTTATTTAACCTCTATTAAAAAATATTTAGCACTTATTATTTCAATGTGCTATGATAACAAGTTTTTCAGATTTTTTTTCTTATATTTAAACGATTAAATTAGTATTTCAATTCTTATTGAAATTATTATTTAAACTCTATAATTTAAATATGTACATGTCAGTATTATCACATAATTATAAAAGTTAATTAGAATGATCTATAATATAAAAATGAATCGCAAAAGCTGTTGGTAAGCGCATAACTCAACAACGCCTGGACCAATTTGGCCAATTTTTTTTTAAATATTCGTTGAAGTTCAAGAATGGTTTTTACGGCGAGAAAAATCTGAATAATTGCCGGAAAACTCCTTAAAACAGCCCTTTTCTTTTTCCCATACAAACGTTTTCTATATAAACGTAGAGTCAATTTGATTTTATTGCTATTGCATAAAGTACATATTAAATTACAAGCACTCACTGTTGTCTAGGCAATGTAGGTGTGTCCCTAACGTCAAAGAGTGCATAGTCAAACTGTAACAGGACGAAATCTGTACATTAAATAGATTTTGAACATTTTAATTGGAGGATGCTTTACTAGCGATTTTACTAGCGTCTGTCTGTATCACGCCGAAACCACTTGAAATGATGGACTTGAATAAAATTTGGTATAGGAGCAGCTGATACTCCGGTTCAACATATGAGATAGTTTTCATCCAGGAATTCAGCACGGTTCCCTTGGGAGATAGTCAAAATGTGTATTTAGTTGTAATTCATTAACTCAGGATCCATTCATTCTTTTTTTGTAAGAAAGGAGATACTTTAATGTTTATGATGTAATTTTTTCAAGTTCTTCGGTTGAGTAATCTATTGCTTCGTGATTGCAAGACAAGCAAACACGCAACGCAGACGAAGTCGCGGGAGTCAGCTAGACTAAACGGGCTAAAAACTAAACTAACTAAAACAAGCTTTATTGCTATTGTATTCGCTGGGTTCATGACCCCAGCGCCACCTATCGATACAACTTACGGTGGCTTAAAACGATATCCACGGACATTAATATCGGAAACAATTACTGGTAATGACGGTTATCCACTGTATCGTCGACGATCGACAATGGAAGATCAACAATTGTCAAATTAAATCAAAAAGATATTGAAATAGATAATCGTTGGATTGTCCCATATTCACGCATTTTATCAAAGACCTTCAAAGCACACATCAAATCTTATCTACATAATCGTAGAATCTTGCCATTCAGTGAAATCTATTAAATACATTTGCAAATATGTAACCAAAGGGAGTGATATGGCTGTGATTGGAATTGGTGGAGAGAATTCCAATGATGAAGTTACACAATACCAAATGGGCCGCTTAAGCAAGAATATGCGTGTCGAGTTACAAAATGACCAATCTGGAAACATATTCTCTAAACAACTCATTAACATTGGTAATGGCAAATTTCCTATAGACATGTTGACTGGCTCCATTAACATTCCTCAAAGTTTTTGTCAGTTAACTCGATCAAAAGATGAACTTATTCAGAAGGTTTTTCCAGATGTTTCTCAAAATTACAGAAACCATGATTGGTTGAGCGAACGAGCTATATTGGCTGCAAAAAACATAGATGTAAATGAATTAAATTTAAAAATACAAGAACAAATTATAGGCGAATCGAGGATATATAAATCAGTTGATTCGGCTACTAACCAAGATGATGTAGTGAACTATTCACCAGAATTTTTAAACTCGCTGGATTTGCCAGGATTGCCACCTCACAATCTTCAATTAAAGGTTGGATCGGTAGTTATAATGTTGCGAAATATCAACCAACCGCGTCTTTGCAACGGCACACGGTTAGCGATAAAAAAATTACTAAACAACGTGATAGAAGCACCTATACTGAAAGGAAAGTATAAAGGAGAAGACGTACTCATACCGCGCATCCCAATGATTCCGAATGATGTGCCGTTTGTCTTTAAACGACTACGGTTTCCAGTTCGGCTTGCTTTTGCTATGACCATAAACAAGTCCCAGGGGCAATCATTAAGTGTTTGTGGTATTAATCTGGAAAACCCATGTTTCTCACATGGTCAATTGTATGTTGCCTGTTCCCGTGTTGGAAAACCATCAGATTTGTTTGTCTATGCGCCAGATAATCAAACAAAAAACATCGTATATCACAAAGCACTACAATGAAAATAAAACTGATTTTTGTTAATAATTATGATTCATATGATTAACAATAAAGAGATTACTTATTTTTAAATGCTTATATATGTTTTATTAAATTATATTTCTTATTCACAACGCCCTATCACCAGGGTGACGGTTCTGTTCAGGTGAATTTTTTGCCCCGACTATAAAATATGTAGGGAAAAAAAAAATTACACATTACAAATCATTTTGACAGGCTATATTTGGCAGTACGAAGTCTGCCGGGTCAGCTAGTTCCACTATATAAATTCATCTTACTCACATCTAAGGGTAGCTGGAAGAGATCTCTTATAGGGATAAGCTTTCCTTTGTATACTTCTTTTGTAAGTTATTGATATAACAAATTTGGTACAAAAATAATAAAAATAAATAAATAAGCTTTTGAACCGTATAAATTTATATTAAATATGGTGATTAAAACTCAGCCAAAATTATCCTCCTGTAGTCGCGTAAATTATAGATTATGTATTTTTATGTAAAGGGCATGTTACAATAACAATAAAATGTAAGTGTACCTTAGGGAAGTAAAAAGTATGACAATAGCATATTAAAGAACAGCTCATTAAAAATGATATTATTGTTGTTTTTTAATGAGCTATACTCGTGTAGTCTAAAAAATATGTTTCACAGTCGTCGTTTGCGAGCAACAAAACACTGTAACTTCATTATAAAATGGACCTTATCTGTTATGATTTAAAGCACAAATTCCAGCATATATACGGAGACGGAGCCCGCGGCGGAGTTTTCCGTAATAAAAATCTATAGAATTTGCGAATGACACTGATATGAATTATTAGACGGTGTAATAAGCAGATCGAATTTACTTTGACGTTATACTGTGTCGATACTTGAAAACGGCTTGCGAGCGTGATAACCTTATTAAACGTAGTTAAGGTTGCCTTGCAGGGATCGCTAGCAAGCGATGAGGCCGCCTTTTTGTATTCTACTTCTTTTTTTAACACTACAAGTTAGCCTTTGACGGCATCTCACCTGATGGTAAGTGATGATGCTGTCTATGATGGTAGCGGGCTAACCTGTTAGGCGTATGGTAAACCCATACTCCTAATTGGTCTACGCGACATCGTGCCGGAACAATGAATCGCTTGGCGACACGTCTTTATCGGTAGGGTGGTAACTAGCCACAGCTGAAGCTTCCCACCAGCCTAGACTCGAGCTGGGAATCGAACCAAGGACCTCCAACTTTATGGTGCAACAGCGCACGTGCGTCAAAAGTTCTCCAAGTTTCTGTTTTCTGTTATTCTATCTTATCAAATAATTATAACCTTTTGAAAAAAAATTGTATTAACTGTACAAATTTGTGACTGGAAGATTTTACGAGTAGTTATGAAATACAGACTTAATTTATCCAGTCACTTTTGACAAACTCCACGCAGTGAGAGCGCTGGAGTATAGTAGGAGGATCGGGTTCGATTCCCAGCTCGAGTTTGGTCTGGTGGGATGCCTCCGCCGCGGCCAATTACCACCCTACTGGCAAAGGGGTAATTCCACCAAGCGCTCTGGTATGATGCCTTATCTTACCGGAACTTCTCTACTGAAGATTGTACGGGGAAGCAGCGGCAGTACCCTGCGTATGATAACAGACAAGATGGATGCTCCTTTTATTTACTAAGAATTAATTTTATTGTTAATAACATAGAATGTGGTTTGGAGTAATCCGAATTATCCAGTTAATAAAAAATAAACTTCCGATTTAATTGAAATTTAGTGTACAGGTACTTCGATGGTATCTCTAAGAGATGGATACCTTAACTTGATATGGTTTCTTCTTCTTCTTTGTTATTATATTATACTCTTAGCACAGCGGTCGTCGTCATCACGAAATCCGATGCGCCTCTCGAGCATTCGCCACTTCTCTCAGATGGCCAAAAGCCTGGTGCATTCATGCAAAGGTTCGCCCACAGCAGAGTTAATCTGATCGGTCCATCGCATAGGTGCCCTTCTTCGCCTTCTGGTGCCCGACACCTTGCCCTGTACAACAAGATGCTCGATGGAGTCACTCTCTCGCTGGAAGACGTGACCGAGAAATTTTAATATGCGACTCTGTTCTAATGCCGATATGACGTTTAAAATCGTTAAAATGCTGTTAGATAGACTATGATTGAAGATCCAAGGTTGAAAAAATGTAACTTTATAATTCAACACTCGTAAAACTTTGATCGAAATTTGGCTGTAACCCTTCGGAGACGATGTTAAATTATTAAAGCTCGAAAATCGTTTAAAACTTCGTTATTACCCTTTTGAAACTTAAAAAGGCAACCTTTATGCTGTAACTTGTATTTTATTGACGATCGTGATAATTAATGATACATTTTATTTGACGTTTTTGATAAAATCTGCTGGATTTATAAACAGTCTTTTTTTTCATACACTGCAAGTTAGCCCTTGACGGTTATCTCACGGTAAGTGATGTGCATCATCACTTACCGTCTAAGATGGTAAGATGGATGGCGGGCTAACCTTTTTAGGCGTAAGGTAAACCTTACAAAACAAAAGAAATCATACTCCTAATTGGTTTCTCCGCAAAATCGTGCTGGAACGTTAAATCGCTTGGCGACACGTCTTTGTTGGTAGAGTGGTACCTAGCCACGGCCGAAGCCTCCCACCATACCAGACTCGAGCCGGGAATTGAACCCAGGACCTCCAACTTTATAATGCGAAGGCGCACTCACTGCACCACAGAGGCCGTCAAACCTCACCCACCCACCAGTCAACACAGGAATGATTTAAGCGGGAGTTATTTGACAAACTGTACATATATTTCGTATTGCGCAAGCTTTTGAGAGAGTTACAGTTCGTCCTAAATAAATAAGTACATATTCGCTTACTTATTTATAATTGTTTGTTAAATTACATAACGTATTTGTGGCTCAATGTTAAGTAAGCAATTACTTCAACTGAATCCTCAAAGGTCAGTTTGCTGACATTGAATCTACCATTGTTAGTTACAAGTTACGTATTTACTTGTACTATGAAAACAAGAAATATGCGGTAAAAGAATATTTTTATATTTATATACAGGAAAACTACGGGGCAGGGGCGTGTCTTCGTCGGTAATTTGGGTAGAAGTAGGTAATTTCGGGCAAAGAGACCACTCTTGGCAGAACAGAATTATAAGTATCGTAATTGATAAGGAGCAGACTATACGCTCCACCAAGTACGACTATGCACTACCGCGACTCGACCACCGATCCGAACCGACCGAATGCAATTAATGCAATGCGCCGACCCGCGCCAGTGCTTCTTTTAAGATCCTGCATAACCCACTTAGTGCTGCGTAAAGAGAGGGGGCGGTTCCACTCTCTTGTCTGTATGACTAAAACTAGATGACGCTGTGCTCTGACTGCCATCATCTTAATATATATAAATCTCGTGTCACAATGTTTATCTTCAATGGACTCCTAAACCACTTAACCGATTATAATAAAATTCGCACACCATGTGCAGTTCGATCCAACTTGAGAGATAGGATAGTTTAAATCTCAAATTATAGTCGCAATTTTAATTTATTGCTAATTATTTGTGTGTTATTATTTGACAGTCACAATTATCTGTTAACTCCAAATGATTCTAACAGATGTCGATACCTTTCGACTGGGTTGAGTAAGTAATCAATAGATGGCGCTGCTATGGTAAATCTACGAACGTGTCATATAAGCTACATTTTAACAGCATAATTACCACGTGTGGTTGACGCTATAAAATTAATTAAATTTATTTTGTAATGAATAATTCAATTATTTCCACTTTTTAAATTTTTGGTGATAGCATAGCCGGTCACGTGTTACTTAGACTGAAGTGTAAATTGAATTCATATTATAATGAAGATAATACAGTGAAATTAATCCTGTTTTTTACTTATTTGTGCTCAACTTTATAATTTAATTTGAATATATGTATGTAAGTATTATCACATAATCATAAAATTTAATTAAAATGTCAATGCAAAATGATACACAATTTCCTACACTTTTTCAATAGTTGTACAAATATTTTTTTTTATTGTTTTTATTGCACTTCGATTGACCATAAATATGCGAGTACAATTGCAAACTGATCCATCAGCACAAATATTTTCCGAACAACTACTAGATATTGGGAACGGTAAAATAAAACTGCAACCAAATACGCAATGCATTAAACTACCAGACAATTTTTGCACTGTTGTTCAGGATAAAAATGAATTGATTCAGAGTATTTTCCCGGATATACAGAATAATTATTTGAATCATGAATGGCTTAGTCAACGGGCGATTTTGGCAGCCAAAAACGTTGATGTTGACGAAATTAACTTCCAGATACAACAGTTGTTACCAGGCGATCTGATGTCTTTTAAATCAATCGATACTGTTGTTGATGAAAATGAAAGTGTAAATTTTCCGATTGAATTTTTAAATTCATTAGATATCCCTGGAATGCACCACATAATCTTCGATTAAAGATTGGTTCCCCTATTATTTTCCTCCGTAATTTGAATCCACCTCAATTATGTAACGGTACGCGTTTGGTCATCAAAAAGATCACCGGAAACATTCTTGAAGCAACCATTTTGGCTGGGAAGTTTAAAGGAAAAGTGGTCCTGCTGCCACGTATTCCGATGATACCATCAGATTCTACCATACCCTTCAAAAGGCTACAGTTTCCAATTCGTTTAGCTTTCGCCATGTTTATAAATAAATCTCAAGGTCAAACAATGTCCATTTGTGGTTTAGATTTGGAAAATCCATGTTTTTCTCATGGGCAACTATATGTTGCGTGTTCACGTGTTGGGAAACCGTCGAATCTATTTGTGTTAGCTAAAGATAGGTTAACCAAAAACATTGTGCACCGATTGGTGTTAAATTAAATTGAAATTGAAAGTATTTATAATTCAAAAAAATAAATATTAATGTTTAAAAGTGTAAGATTGTCTGCCTTGCCTACCTCATTCATGAGTTTAAGCGTCACATGTTATTTACTGTATTATACTATAATATACTTAGATTTGTTATAAGATTAAATGGAAATAATAAATCTGATAAATTTTTATTTTGTACCTATTGATTTCTGCTTAATATCAAGTGTAAGAACATTTTAATTAATTGTGTTCAACGTACTTTCTCTTCAAATCTCAATCCAGTGAATTTGTATACCAACATCAACATTTTCGTCTTTGTTCGTAAATAATTTCATTGTACTAAAGGGTTATAGTAGTAGAAAGTCAAATAAGGAGATCACCATATTATTTACAAATACCATCTGTGTGAAAAAGCATAGTGGACTCCGTGACTGATGTTCTCTTATTGTTCCTCTTAGATTGTTTACTATAATGTAATATAACAAAAACTTTAGCCACAGCAACGCGTGGCCGGGTCAGCTAGTATATATATATAGATGAATTTTCTTCGTAAGGACACTTGACATGACTTGAGCACATGAATGTTTACTCACCAAATTGCCTTTAGCCTAGCCTTTGACTCACATTTTCTTTGGTTGATGTAGGAGGCACACAGTACGTTTGACAAAGTAAGGGTGGGACGTGTCCGAAATGTAAAGCGTAACTTCAACATCATGTCAGGACTTTGTGAATACGGAGAGAAGTCTTAGAGTTTGTTGGTTTGCAAAATCATTTGCTGGAAAAGACAAAAATTTATCACAGTTCTTCAAAAATGAATTATTTACATTTTTCTCACATTTATTTTAATATTCTTTATTTTCATTAATTACTAGCTATACCACGCATGGGTTGCAATGCCACGTAAAAAAAAACAAATTGTCAGTAAAGTTCAAGAAGACCACATTTTCTATGAGCATAATATGTGGCTAATGGTAGAGATGTAGATACACTTATGACGTGTCAGCGCATCCCGATATATTGCATTAGTGCGGCAAAGCACTTTACCAACTGAAGCTAAACTGGATTATTTATTCAGTTATAGATCCGCTTCGGCATCTACTATTCGCGGAATACAATAAAAATACATTATATTTTTAAAAATTGCGCTTAAAACTATAAAAATTTACGATGGTAAAAGTTTCAGCACAAGGCATCCGTTGAATTGTTCCATATCCTATGTTACTTAATCATAAGAAATGTCAACAAAATAGGTTAAGTAATTTTGGTATCCAGAGATATAATAAACTAAAACTACTCTTAAGATCTTTTTTATGTTGATATAGTAACCGTACATTTTTGTTTTAAAGAGTATCTGAAGTCACTTTTCATAAACATTAACCATTACTAACCAAGAAAACCGCTGTGCAAAAGGAACCAACAAACCAAGAAATCGACGTCTTTATTCCGCATTTATAATATTCTTAGGATTAGATTTTGGAACATCTTCTGCCTCTTTGAAGTTATAATTCTGAATAATAATTCAGAATTTGCATCAATCCTATATTATAATTTCAGGGAATTAAGAAATAATCCACCCGTTGGTATCATCCTCATTATCTTTAGGCTTTGGGGGTTTGTTAATAAACACGGATATTTAAATATTAAATTTCCAAGGAGCAAGACGTGCAAATTGATAAATTATATCTAAAGAGGATTCATAGGTTAGAGCGATGGAGAGCTTAAAACCTCCCTTCACTATAGTTCATTTGTGTAATGATAATAGTGAGTCATCGCTTTCCACTGGCTCAAGTACGCAAGATAAATTTACGAAATTGCGATATACGAAAAATTTACGAGTATTTTTTAATAAATATAAACTAAAAAGAGTAAATAATAAAAGTGTTTGACGATTAACTATTTTCTTAACACGAAACATTTACTTTTATAATATTGCTGATACTACGTGCAAGGATTTGGAATAAGACACCTGACGACTCTTGATAATACTTTAACGGCTTCAGTCTAAGGGTAAAAGTGTTCTTCAATCACGAAGCAAGAAAACGGTATTTTGGCGTTATTTTGTATACTATATACTTACTTTTTCACACTAGTATTGCAAAGGTATGTTTGTTATTTCTTCACGCCGGAATTATAGAGCTGAATTTTGCTAAAATTTTGAATAAGAGAGATAAATAAATTACCCTAGACTATCACATAGACTACCTGTAGATCAGACAAATTCATGATTCCCGCGAGATGTGTGAAAAACTGAATTTCAACTCGATGGTTAGCCATGGAAAAACTTCCTCGAAATAAGATTTATATTTTAGGAATTAAGAATGAGACATGGCATAATCTTTAACATTATAAAAGTATAATAGAATGTTAATACACAATGTAAATATTCTTTTTCTTCTTCAAGTTTAATGCGCTTTCGAATTTGGGTACTATATAACAGTTACTAATACTATATAACAATTAGGTAATATATAACAGTTGGGTAAAAGTAATACAGGAAGCTATAGTGCAGCCTAATAAGCCTAAGTGATAGTCTAGTGGTTATGAAGTCCACCTCCTAATCAAAGGTTGATGTTTGAACCCGGGTACGCACGTTTAAATTTTCGGAGTTATGTGCGTTTCTAAGCATTTAAAATATCACTTGCTCCAACTGTGAAGTAAAACATTGGGAGGAAACCTGCACGACTGAGAGATCTCCATAACGTTCTCAAAGGCGTGAGAAGTCTGCAAATCCGCACATGACCAGCGTGGTGGACTATGGCCAAACCATTCTCAATATTGAGAGGAGGCACGCGTGCTGTAGTGAGTTGGATTGGTCATGATGATGATGATGATGAATACAGCAAAATGTAACGTGCAGGCGAAGCCGCAAATAATACTTGTATAATCTAAACGGAGACGTAAAGTGCTATTTAAAACTTTATCCATCTTCCTTGAATAACAGAAAGTTATTCCAACATTATTAAAATTCTCAAAGAGTACAATTCCTATCTTGTTTTGTCTTAAATGATAATACTCCACCTACCGGATGCAAACCAGATGGCAAGGGAATTAAAATAGGTCAAGGTGAGAAATGTTTTAATTTATAATCTTTGCTCCTTAATTGTGTAATCTGTGGTATTTTTATACCCACAGTACATCTAGTCTTTTACATAGACTAGAGTGTTGCAGGATATGACTTGCTTACTATTTCGCACAATTTCATAACACTGCGCGGTGCACGATTAAATCCCATCCCGTACGCTATTAAATTTAAATTTTACATTATCCTCTCAATGATTCTTCTAAATAACATGATGTAAACAGCAAAGTTTTTCCACTTAAGACTGTTTAATAATATATTATATGGAGCATAACTAATACTATAGTAACTATTTTATTATATGATAAAAAAGCCCTTTAAGTTTTGGAATTATAGTTGATATTATAAATATAAGCTTATTTATAAAAGATTTTATTGATTGAGATTGAGGTTACATTGACTTTAAGACCATTTTTTATAAAATTTAGTCAGCGCAGTCGGTTTGAAGTTAGGCTGAAACTATTTGTATCTAAACTAAAAATATATTTCATATAAATACATAAAACAATAAGCTAAAAGATAATTAATAAGAGAAAAAGATGCACGAAAAAAAAGAGGTACAAGTTAAAGTAAAGTAATGACGTCATAGTCGTATCTGAATACTTCAAACTCGTTCATTCTACTCACGTAGACGCTATCAGCTTCTCAATAATAAACAAGCTTCCACAATGAAGCACATGGGACTTTAATATAGTGGGCGACAGGCGATACAAGGAAACTTGCCACCATGGTGAAGCAGTGTTCCTACACTTTTTGTGGACACATGCGCAGTCGCTTCCAAAAAGTTTGGCGCTATCGCCCGACAGTAGCTTGCTGACTCCCTAAAGCGTCGTGCGTTCACAATCGAGAGGGAAAATAACTCGACTTTTTCCTCCCAAGTATAACCGCCGAGTGTTATATGTAAGCATTAAAAAGTAGAAAAGCATGCAGATGTGTGTTTAGAGAGATCGAATCTAAGTTTCACTTGGAAACTAGGTGTGCGCGTTTTATTGTTCGAGGTAAGTGGCCTCACCTGTAGCTGTCTTATAGTGTCCTGGTACCTGTTGGATATTGCATGACTTGTGTAAAAGTTTTGTCGTGTGAATGTAACTAGATTAATAACTAATACTTATTACTAATTCTTTGGTCGTACATATATTGGAATTTATATTTAAGTTTTATATATAGAAGTTTAACATTGTATGTTCAATACCTAACTTACTTCATCGAATTTTAAACTTGGAGAATTTTCATTGTACTCCAGCAAGTATTTATTATAAACGCTCTTTACTAATTTTATTAATAAATTTTATGATAACTATGACGAGAAGTATTCAGCAATAATAAAAAAATATACAAGAATGAAATAAATTGCGCGTTGTCACCAACGTTAACGAATTGAAATTAAATGAAATCTTGTAATTTCCATACAAATGTTTTTATATTCTTAATATTTTTTATGTGAAAATTCATTATACTACACAGATATCATTCAGCGAGATATGAGATTTAGAGCATTTTGCATCTTAAAAGGTACCATTTTATGTAAAAAAAAAATATTTATTCTTTTCCTTACTAATGCGTAATTTGATAAAAAATATACCTTCACACTCCAGGCTTCAGGAATCGCATCCGACCGATTAACTGGATATAACGGTCGTTGCGGCAACAGCTTATCTGCAGAGGTACCTAGTAACACATCACAGAGTACATGATAAAGATCTGGCAATTGCTCCAACCTAGACCTTTTAATTGCTAACGTCTGCTAATGTCTTCAAAGGCAAGCCTATTAACAAAATCTCCCTATTTATCGCCACGTTTGGTACCCTCATAGATTTCGTTAAGTTTACAAACGTAATGCCAACTCACTTAATTTAAAATAAAATCATGTGCGCATGAAGAGCACCCTGTAAAGGTCAATTTGAATAAAGATTATTCTGAAATTGAATTTAAAATTTCCTACTTACCATATTACGGAATTTCGCAATACATTTTTACAATTAACATAGTGGATAGGACCTCACGCGAGGAATTTTTCATACTGAAGTCGAAATTCGATTTCGTCGACGAGCGAATGAAAATGATGGAACGAAAATAAATGACGTCAGAGTTGGATGACGTCAGTATTGATTCCAACTTGAAAAAATCTTTAATAGCTACTAAAGAATGGAAATTTGTAACAGTTGATTGCAGGATGTTTGTTTATTTTCGTTAAATAACATTAGCTTTAATCATACAGTGTAATAAAAGACCTGATCGGGTTTATCCGTACAGTGGTATACATCGCCCAGAGCAAGGTCTTATTTATGAAGGTACACACAAATAGTCCGTAGGGGTAAGCCTGAGTGATAAAAATAAATGCTGAAATTATAGGCTTGTGGGATTCGTAACACAGGTTTCGCATAGTGTAGAAAGTTCAGAATGGAGTTCTAATTAAGTAATTAATTAATTTGTGTTATGATAAATTTGCAAAAAAAAAATCCTTGAGTATTCACTTGGTTTTTAAGTTTTATATGTATTAATATAATAATAATAATACAAACAATGTTTGGCAATTGTGCTCGGAAACGTCACAACTTAATCCACAATTCTGATACGAATAGCTAAGGTGTGGAACGCTCTCCCGGCATCTGTGTTTCCTGTCACGAATAACTAACTAGAGTACCTTCAAGGCAAGAGTGAATAGGCATTTTTTAAGTGAACGCGCCCTGTCTTTTACTTCGTATTTATTCATCAGGCACGATTTTAGTCAAGTGACGACCCATTTTAAGAAAGAAGATATACGGCAGGTTCCTTTAATTTGAAATAATAATACAAATAAATTGTTTCTTTTTATAGTAGTTTTCGAAATGGATCTTATATATTTTTTTGTCTTTTAAGTTCATAAGTTTTATTTTAGAAGAATGTATAAGTTAACGATAACTGTCCGAGACAACTGTTTCAGTTTAATCAATAAAGACACAATTACCTATTTCTATATTTAAGTAAGGTATTAATTAAGTAATTAAAAGTTTTATCTATAAATAATCACGTACAAGGTGGGCCATGAATTAGTTAACATTTGAAAAAATCGTGTTAAAAAAACCATTTGATATATTTAAAAAAATGTTTAATTACAATAAAGATAATTAGTTGTAATTTATTTTTTAAAAATTACATCATCTAAATGACCACCGTTCCGATTTTTGCACTCTTCCAGGCGAGTACCGAAATTTTCGAATACTCGCCGACACCGCGAGATCGCCGACATCTCTTCGCTGATTTTTTCTTTTAGTTGACGTAGTGTTGTTGGTTTAGTGATGTAGACACGACTCTTTAAATAACCCCATAAAAAGAAGTCTGCTGGGGATAAATCTGGACTTCTGGGTGGCTATGGAATGTCACCTCGTCTGGAAATCAGCTTTTCCGAAAACATGTCTTTGGCCACCGGCAGGGACTCATTGGATGTGTGGCAAGTGGCTCCATCTTGTTGAAACCATGTGTTACGATTGTATCCAGAAAATTCCAGTAGCTTCGGTGCCAAAAACTCCCGTAACATTTTCACATACTCAGCAGAATTGACAGTAACTGAACAGCCGCGAGAATCATCAAAAAAGTAGGGTCCAATGATTCCTTTTGCTGAAATTGCAGCCCACACCTTGGGAGAATGAAGTGGCTTCTCGTGTTTAGCTTTGGGATTTTCGCTGCTCCAATACCTGCAATTCTGTTTGTTTACATGTCCGTTGAGGTGGAAATGGGCTTCGTCAGAAAATAAGATGTTGTCAAAATTACTGAATTGATCTAACATTGTTTCGGCATACGACTTGCGCAAATTTAAATCATTAGGTTTTAGTTCCTGCACTATCTGAATCTTATATGGATATAATTTCAAATCTCATTTCAAAATTCGGCGTAACGATGTGCGGGATAATCCTAAATGAGCCGAACGTTTGCGCGTCGATAAATCTGGATCACGTCGAACAGAATCGGAAACTTTTTGCACGTTCTCTTCGCTCCGAGAAGTCCGTGGGCCACCATTTTGCTTCACATTTAGTGTAGATCCCGTCTCTTCAAACTTCATCACCCATTTCTTTATTTAAGGAGCACTAAAAGAAAAAATCAGCGAAGAGATGTCGGCGATCTCGCGATCTCTATGTCGGCGAGTATTCGAAAATTTCGGTACTCGCCTGGAAGAGTGCAAAAATCGGAACGGTGGTCATTTAGATGATGTAATTTTTAAAAACTAAATTACAACTTATTATCTTTATTGTAATTAAACATTTTTTTAAATATATCAAATGGTTTTTTTAATACGATTTTTTCAAATGTTAACTAATTCGTGGCCCACCCTTTATATTCATTCTAAAACATTGAATCCAAATACAAAAAATACGATGAAACTTGATAGTTTTCGGCACTAGGGCATAAAAGTTACTAAACACTGTATATATTTGGAATCGTCAAGCATACTTATCGGTGGATAGGTAGGTGGAAGGTTGTTCATTACCTAATGGAGCTATCGTGGTACCCGGTCCAACAATGTTGATAGTATTGCGGCTCGTTTTACACGTTATCCCTAAATAAGCTTCAGGTTTATATCAGACTTAAACCTGACAAATGGGTACTTTGTTTTATCACCGTGGGCATCATTCAGGGTTTGCAATTAAATATGCAGTGTTACAAATTATTGCTATGTATAGTGTTAATTTAATGTTACAATTTGCTTGCATTGGTCGATATGCTAAATAATGATTGTTTAATTTTAAAATGTTGATATTGCAAACAGGTGACTTTTGATTTTCTTGGCAGATTCGTTTTGTTTTAAATCACCTCACTTACTATAATATGGGGTACCTAGTCCTAATTAATATGGGGTACCTAGTAGCCAGTACAGGTATAGGTAAGACTCATGAACAATGACTGATAGAAGCACAGCAAGACTGTAATAAGCAATTCATTCATTTATTTACTTTAAATATCCGTACTGGTTAACACGGGAAGCGGTGATAGCCTAGTATTTAGGGCGTCAGCCTCCTAATCAGAGGTCGGCGGTTCGAATCCGGCACGCACCTCTAAGTTTTCGGAGTTATGTGCGTGTTAAAAAAAAAATATCACTTGCTTCAACGGTGAAGGAAAACATCGTAAGGAAACCTGCACGCCTGAGAGTTCTGCATAATGTTCTCAAAGGCGTGTGAAGTCTGCCAATCCGCACAGGGCCAGCGTGGTGGACTATGGCCAAACCCTTCTCATATTGAGAGGAGTCTCTGTAGTGAGCCGGTAATGTTCGGTTGTTCATGATGAATAGTTAACAGATGTAGTTATAAGACATAATGTGACGCATGTTTAGCCTTTATAGGGGCATATATATATTTACTGAGGTGTGCTTAATTATTACTATGACATAGGCAATACTTGAAAAATAAATACGAACACTTTTAAAATTATCTATACATAATAGTTGACATTGAAATTAAATCTCATGCAGTAGAACATCTATTCTACAAATTAAATTATCGTTCTAATTTTCACTTTTCCCGGTTACATGAAAAGTTCAAAATGTACCATTTTTCACAAATTGCCTTTACTCGCAAAATCTGTCCTTAATGTGATCTCATTTTAAGTAAAACAAACGAAACTTTAAATAACAAAAGAAGTGTACTAAGTAGATTTTAAAATAAAACCATATTTTTATAATTATGGACCTTTTTTTTGTGTTCCGCTAAATATGCCAGGGTGTGTATTAGTAGGGATTAATCACTTGATACTGTTGTATTCACTTGGCTACTAGAAGTATCATGGTGATCCATCATCATTACTTTGTCAACATTTTTATAACAGTTCTGTAATTAGTCTAGGTTCTACAGAGGCAGCTGAGCGAAGCCGGGTCGAATAGGCGCGTTTCAGTATAAAAATTAAAAGGAGGGATGAGAAATATCAAACCGTGCAAGTTCAAAAGATAACGAGACAATCTTGCCAGAGTCTCGGAGATGAGATGGCTCCACCGTGCCTTATTATAGATTTTATAAGAAATAAAATCCGTTGGACTTTTTTTTCTCATTGCAAAGTCAAAGTAATCTAGGCAGGTTTACGCGTCCTCTTTTATTTCATAGCAGCCTAGTACTTGCGGCGTCTGATAAGTAAATATTGCTCGCTAACCTGGATAAAAGTTAGGTACTTGTCTTTTTTAATATACCCTTTTTTATACTATACTACTACTAGTTAGCCTTTGACGACAACCTTCACTGATGGTAAATGATGGTACAGTCTAACAGTAGCGGATTAACCTGTTAGGTTACATAATATGAAAAAAACATATAACTAATTGGTATACGCGACATTGTCACGGAATGCTAAATCGCTTTGCGACACATCTTGTTGGTAGGGGGTAGCCAAAGTCGTAACGTCCCACCAGACAACACCTGACAAAATTCTGAAATTATTCATTTCGTTATAGGGATCGAACCCGGGCCGTCCCACCCGTAAGACTACCTAGCTATTGTTATTTTAGCTAAGGAAAGAATATTAAAAATATGAATCCGAAGGCCGGAATATAAATGATAAAATCCAACAGTTGGAAATTTTCACACACAAATGTCACTATCCTTGAAAGCTTGGCCTTTTAAAGCTTGCGCGAGTCATTAAAAATTTGTTCAGCCATTCGCACGGTATAAGGTGTCCTATGTTATTTCTTTACCTGTCTAGGAAAATCTAGGAAAATCTCGTTAAATTATTTCATCCACCCCGAGTAAATACTACACCACACCACTTATTTGTACACCACAAGTTAAGAAATACTATAAGAAAACAGAAACATGAAGAAAGAATACAATACAAACAGGCCTTATCGCTTAATAACGATCTTTGATAGGCATAGGATTAGGAAAAAAACAAACACATGACTGCGGGTGAGCATGTATTAAAAACACTATACATACGAATAACTATATGCTAATATGTATTACATGATAAATAAATATAATAATAAATATATGTAATAAAATATATGTAACATACATACAAGCACCGACAGATATTAAAAAAAAACTTGCTTTTAAACTATTGTTTAACTGATTTTAAAAGCAATTCATAAATCAATTAATATAAACTCAATCTGTATTTTTTTTATTGGAGCACGCGTGAACGGATTTGATTTTTTAATATTATATATAAAAAATCTACGCGGGCAGTCATTAATCACAATTTATAAATGTTAGCAATAATATATTTGTTAATATACCACTTTTTATTCTAAAAGGAAGTCTTAGAGACAGCAATATCTACTTATATACGAGGACACAGATAAAAGTAGATACTTTTCAGCGAGATAAAGTCATAGAAATTGAGAACTTCAAATGGCGTTAGTAGATTACTTAATCAAAACTTCGCATTTGCTCTGGTAAGCTGTCAGATACGGCACTAACTTAGGAAGTCTTAGATAGTCTAAGTATCTACAAATATATATAAAACGGAAAAACTATTTTTACCTTTGTTAGTGGTGTAGATAATTGATCCGATTTTGATGACACTTTGATAGGGTGTTCTAGGGACGTAGGGACTAGCAAAAAAATGTGCCTATAATATTATGATATAAATAAATACATAAATAAAATACTAATAATCATAAATTTAGTACATCACAGGGTAGGAAATAGGAAATAGCTAGCTAAGATGTAAGTGAAACTGTGAGTATTGAATAGCTAAAATAATACGCGGCTATATAAATCGTTTTTTTTTACCACGTTGCGTTTGGAACCCACATCGCTTTGGTTTTAAATCATTATTACATCACTAGAAATGTACAGATAAGGTATATGTTTTATATTTATTTATTTATTATGGAAAACCAACAGCTAACGCATTGTTTCATGGCCATTTTTTTACATTGAGAGCTAATGTGAATATTTAGCTCTTTACATGTTTTCACAGCGTTCACGAATAGTTTCAAAGTAAGAAACATCTTAAGTCATTTGGTTGATTCAATATACAACAATAATTAAAAAAAACTGCAATAAAAAAGATAGGTCGAAAATTAAATTAATTTAATTTAATGTAGATAGAGATACATACCCAAAGTGCTTTCTGTAAGTAG
The DNA here is from genome assembly GCA_928268935.1 of Lasiommata megera. Lineage (NCBI taxonomy): Eukaryota > Metazoa > Arthropoda > Insecta > Lepidoptera > Nymphalidae > Lasiommata > Lasiommata megera. The sequence continues at coordinate 8,968,692 of OV743325.1, read as the reverse complement.
TTGTTTGGATAAATAAAGTTTTGACTTTGACTTTAAGGGCCTAAGTAAACGGTTCTTATCAGGGAAAAATGTGTCATCTGGTAATACTGATAACTAACAAGAAGCTTAAGAATAAGGGCTTTTTAAACTCATCCCAACGTCTTGCACGTTAAGGTTAACTTAACGCTCACTGTTCCTAACAGGAAAACCATTACTGAGTTGTACAGAAGAAGGTCACCCCTATAATTTTAACAAGATGGGGAGGAAGACAGATGTTGTTCAAGTTTTTCTTTTGTGGAGTATCCTCCTACTATGTAATAAAAACCGCGTATTATGTGTGTTGAACCGATTGTGTATAAGCGCATAATCGTTTTTGATTTAAACAATTTCTAAGTATTTGTTTTTTCTGAAATTCTAAATTATATCTCATGTATGGTGTAGTAATGTTATTGACGTTGTCCAAAAGAGCAAGTCATTAATATGCAGTGTTTGTGTTTTGGCGATAAATTACTCCGCACGCACACACACACACGCACACACACACACACACACACACACACACATAGTTTCGTGCTACGGAAACATTTCTGATTGCTTTGTCATATAATATATTGATAATCATATCCTTACTCACGAAAATAACAACGTTTTAAGTATCCTAAGTTATTTCTTTAACTACTTGACTTTATTCCTGTGACCCATAGGAGCATTTTAGAAATTTAACTATAAATAACGATCAGGCACGAAAAATTTAACTATAAATAACGATCAGGCACGAATATGTTCGCTATATGTATAACATTTTATTTTTTAAGTAAATCGCGTCGTTATCTCATTTATAACACTTTCGTACTTTGTCACTGTCACACATTCGTAGGTAAGAAAAGGGTAAGAGTCTAAGAGACCACCATAATAATATTCATCGAGATTATATATAACAAACAACTACTAAACGACTAAGTTGATACGTGAATTTTAAACTGAAAGCAAATAAAGTAATTTGATATAAATTTGCAATGCAATGAGGGGTTCTGTAGATGACCAGTACAGTTATATAATAAAAATTACATTGCGCGATATTTGTTTACAAAGAAAGAAAAATATTTATTTGTGGCATCATGAAGGTGCCCTTACGCTGATTTTCTGTGGCCTTGGCAGACGCTACTGGCTGGGTTGTGGACGAATGCGCGAGTGTTGCCTTGACCCAGCCACCGGGCGACGTGAAGAAGCATTGCTGGGTTTTACTGGTTATTCCGGTTGCCACTCTGGTCGCCGGCGAGTCTCACATACCCCGTCGGAAACGGCGCAGTTTCACTTGCGATGCTTAAACACATTTCCCAGCAGTAAAAAAAACACCTGTATTTGGAAATCGCTAAGGAGACATAAAAACAATAAAATAGCATAGTACAAATATATTTAGTCGTTAACATAAAACAATAGAAACGATGACTTTTATTTCTCCATAATTTATTTTGTTGACCTTTGTTTACTTGTTAACGAATATCAAAAAATACTTGCGGTTAAAAAAATTCATCTTCTCGTCATCTCTTAAACTAGCTAAACCTAGCTGCTATCATTACGGCAACATTTGTCTTTGTAAGGCCTGTTTAAATTTTCCCAGATTGAACAGAGATTTGATTCTAAGAATTAGGTTAGGTGTTAGATGCCTTCAGCTCTTTGATTTATAGCGTCTGTGGCGCATTTGAAATAATTCGTTGATCGTACTTTATATACCAACGAATAATATAAAGTTAGAAACTCTTACAAAATATATATTCTCGATCAATAACCCTGTAGAGTTTTAAACTATAGTGGTACGGACCACAACCGCTTGTGTGCAGATTTTTTAACGAAATTATGTGACAACGAGATTATGTGAAGAGAATATTCGTTATTAAAAGCTCGATTGTACCTTGCAATGCCGTTACCCAGTCTAACCCACAGCACGTAATGTTTAACATAAAAAAACACAGAATGTTTTACAATTCTTTAGTTTGTCCACTTTATCACAAAAACCGCTTTGATTGGGACATTTCAATATTGCTATACCACACAATTTAAGCACTGTGATAGCCCAGTGGTTAGGGCGTCCGTCTCCTAATCATAGGTACCGACCTCTAACCCGGGCACGCACCTCTAACTTTTCGGAGTGATGTGCGTTTTTAAACAATTAAAATATCACTCGCTTCAACGGTGAAGAAAAACATCGTGAGGAAACCTGCACGCCTGAGAGTTCTCCATAATGTTCTCAAAATCGTGTGAAGTCTGCCAATCCGCACACGACCAGCATGGTGGACTATGGCCTATATATATTGAGAGGAGACCCGTGGTCTGTAGTCAGCCGATAATGGGTTGAACATGTACCACACACAAGGGTACCTGTCCTTTGCACGTAGCACTGAACATCTGAGCTAACATTTTTATACTTGTAACAAACTGAATAACCCGAACACTACATAATATTCCTAGGATACATATACATATAAATACGCACTTCAATAGTGCGAGTTAAAATACTAGTGACGCCATCCATCGGTAGAAAAACACCAACTATAACTACGAGTAATAGGTAGGTACAGTTTGTGCGACTATACGACGAGCAAAATCAGACCCATCAATTTCCGGTATTTCGCAAATTAGCACGTTCGTGGATTTATTTTCGAGTGTCGAAACGCTGATATTTGACTACAGTTTGCCATAAATAAATCAAAATTTCGCAATACCGACTTCCAGCGTTCATCATTCACATATTCAATTACAGTCGAAGCCAGTGACAGGCGTCGAATTTTTCAAAAAGGTTTTTAAATCAATAACTGCCAAAGAAATGGTCAGGTAACGAACTTATAAACGAACTTAATAAACTAATTATCTTTGAAGACTTCTTTCGTTTTGCGTTAATTCATTCGGAACAATTCACTTCCATCTGATTCTGTCTCATCTCTGAATTATCTGATTTGATTTTCATAACGCGTCAGATAACGTTAACTTAAAAATATTTAATTTAAATAATAAATTTTATTTTATTAACGCATCAATTATCATGTTTTATATCTTCTTATTTGGTCTAATAGATGACCGCGAACCTAGTCTAATCCTTTTATGAATACAAAGGTTCTATACGTATTTCGTATTACTATTAGATTTTGGTTTGTTCGTTTTACAATTTTGGAACGAGTTAAGATCTTCACGTAACAGACAGCGTTATGTATTCAGTATCTAATTACTTCGGTTCCGTCCATCATAGTTGTATCATCATCTCAAGCGTTGGCCAACTACTTGTTTGTAATATAAATATGTGACTTTTTTCCAATAGACAAAGTAAATGGGGTATAGAACTTATTTCTTTGCTGGAGGGGTTTTTTCTTCCTCTAATGTTACAGTAAATTACTCTTAGGTATTATTAAGTCCTATATTTTGTGTTATCGCAAGTTGTTCATCCAACCTGAATAATCTGGTAATAATAGTTGATAGTGAGACCTCCAAGGTCTGAGTGTTTACTCCACCACGTACTGGAGGCCACTTCCATTAATTACGAGCTCTGTTAACAAAGATTTACCGTCAAACCTTCCGGTAGATGTACCTATTACAGAACAGGTGCTACGAGTAGTATGTATACAATTGTTTTATATCTAATATAGGGTAGCCAAATTAATTGGTTGCAAACTTATACATCATGATCAAGCCATTCTCGGCTCACTACAGAGCACGGGTCTCCTCTCAATTTCTTTCTTCAACGGCTTTGGCCATAGTCCACCACGCTGGCCAAGTGCGCATTGGCAAACTTCACACGCCTTTGAGAACATTATGGAGAACTCTCGGGCGTGCAGGTTTACTCACGATGTTTTCCTTCAGTGATATTTTAATCGCTTAAAAACGCACATAACTCCTTAAAGTTATAGGTGCGTGCCCGGGTTCGAACCTCCGACCTCTGATTAGGAGGCTGACGTCCTAACCACTAGGCCATCACAGCTTCATTAAGCAAACTTATTATAGTTAAAGATTCAACCTAAAACCATCAAACCATTTTCAGCCTTTGTATCTTGAGCAACTGTCATTCATGTTCCTTTTAAGGATGTAAAAATTTGTAGAAAGTAATTTCAGAGTTTATCGATATGGAAAAATAATCTTGACTTTATAATATTAGTATAATTGTGTAGTCATCCAAAAACTGGAAAAATAGGTGTAATTTATACGCAGATTTTAAAGACATAGGTATATATTCTCAAATTGACCTAGGCCAAGAATCGAATCACCTCTCATAAGATAACAGCTCATACCACTCTGCTGGGGCGATCGTAAAACCCTCGGCACGGAAATTATTTAAATATTTGCAGGAATAGATCAAACGATTTGCAAGATATCACTCCCGGGAGGCTGACAAACGAAGCTTATAAAAAATGTTTTTGATCCGACAGTGATAAATTCCAGGGAATCAGCGAATATCGGAGAAATATTTTTCTCGGATGTTTGTTTCCGTAATAAAGAGAAAAAAAACGAATGATAAACAAATTATGAGCCAATTTGTAGTTTCTTAATATTTTGCCTCAATAGCTTGATACACGCGTGTATCAAACATGTGGAACAATACCGCGTATTTTTTAATATGTTATATTACCTTTCCGAAATTCTATTATAAGAAATCCTACAACTTATCAGACATTGCCATAAGATGGAATAAGCGTGGTGGTTTCCAGAAACATAATGCATTGATATAGAATCTAAGATTATATAGAATCTAAAATTCTATATCAATGTATTATGTTTCTGGAAACCTAGAAAAATGGCAATGAAGGATGCGCTCCTACCTTTTGTATAGCTACCATAGCCAGTGGGGAGCGGTTCAGGGACACCTATTACATCTATTTTTTACAAGATTAACATTTGAAGGGGCTCCCCAGTCACACCAGGTTAAGCGTTTACTTGTTGCGAGAAGTATTACGGTTTTAAATTACCGATTAAAGCTTTGTTGTCAGCATCTCACGTAGTCGCATAAAACTATTTAAAAGCAACTAAGTTGAAGCATTATAACCAAGTTTTATTACAATAATGGATGCCTTTCTGTTAAATAGTGTATATAAATGGTCTACCAAAGGATGAAAATGGTCTTTAAGAAATTGTTCTGTTCTACATCTCTAAATATTGAAATTAAATAACGCAAGGGGACGCACTGGTTCACTGTTAAAAACTTAGTCTAAAATACAGAAAAAAAGTCTAATTGGTACATACATTTTTGCCAATTATACCTATAGTTCAGCGAAACATCTTACTTGCATGTATTCGTATGTATAGATGTAAGGACTTAAAGAATATCCATCCATCTTTATAACGCCCATTGAATAGTTCTTATCGATACTTCCCTTTCAGCACAAAAATAGAAGCAATGTTATCAGATATTCCTATACATCACAACTGTCACGGGCTGTCTACCATTCAGCCGATGTGAAAACATTTTCACTTTGTTCTTTGTTGTCCACTGCTTAAGGTTTATTAGAACATTTTCTACAGTTTTCTCCACGTAAATGATGGGTTTATGATAAATGTTTTTGATTATTTCTGTTCTTAATAGGTATCACAATAGCTGCTACGCGAACCATTTTTTCGGGATAGAATGTGTATTGTGATCCTTTCAGGATTGCATACCTACAATTTAATTCGAATATGTGCAGTAGTATAAGTGAGCGTGAACAAAACAAAACTTATCTTGTCTCTTGTCACTTCGTTACAAACTTGGAGTTTACGAACGAATATATTATATTTGAACTGTTTGGCTGTTTTTTTGGCCACTGGCAGCACATCAACGAACATAGATCTAAGGCAGTAAGAATGGCATAAGTGCTAAATTAAAGGAGTACTTCTTCTTTGACTTTAACTATGCTAATATGCACACTCTTTCTTAAACCCAATAAGATTGTTTATACGACCCAAATTTCATGTCTGCTTTCTAAAAACTTTGGAGGCAAGGATTCTTTCGTTCCTCCATCCGGAATACGTACTTCTTCTTTTAACTTTAACTATGCTAAATTTGAATCCCTTTCTTATAACCAAAAGGATTGTACACCCGACCCACGTCTGCGTGTCTAAGGACTTTGGAGGCAAGAAATCTTTCGTTTCTGCATACGGAGTACATGTATACAGATCGGATCGCGGCTTATATCATTAACCTTTATTATTATTCCCTAACGGCTGAAATTAATATTCTATCTGAACCATAATCTTCAGATGGATATTGAATTTATTCATGTTATCCTTTTTCTATTCTCTCCTGGCGTTATTTAAGTTAATCTGCTATGTTTAGTTTTTATTTAGTTTTTGGATTGGATTGATTATTAGCGTAGTACTTTAGTGTCTAAGTTCTAAACTCCTCTCTCCTAAAATGTTCTCAGCGGTATGTCATTAATATATGTTTAAACATGAATATACAATTTAAATCTATCCAAATAAAATAATTAATTATTATAAACTAATGATCAATCATCAATCAATAATGTTTATAAACCGAAGTGTGATTGTTCACCTGACCTTACAGCTAACCTAATTTGACGGTAAAGTTGCTAGATTCATTTATCATGATTGTTAACTAGATAAGGAAACTGATATTTTCGATGGTCTATTAAACCAATAATATAACACAATGAGTACGTAGCATGCAACACAACATGTTTTGAAGGTTTAACAAACTAAGACCTTTTATTTACACCATTCTGAACTCTTCTCGACCATAAACATCGCTACCATTAATAACACATCTTCGGTACAATACTTATTTAATATAATAAATGAGAAAGTGGATCTATTTGGATTTTATGAAATCTATAGTATATACATAGTTAGAATTATTGTGGACATGGGGAACTTTATAGCTAAGATAAAAGATTTTTTCTTTGTAACAAATAGTACAGGAAGCTTAAACACATTAAAACGATGATCCTGCCGAAGTATAAACTGTGTTGCAGTAATCATCATAGCTAAGGGATGTTAGTAAATCTGAAGCAACTGACACAGAAGTTACGGCCAAGGAGTAAGGTTTAAAAATATTTATGAACTCATCTCACAACGCGCAGGAAAATCTAGTTTGTAATACAACAATCTACGTTTTTCTACTTTATTAATATTAAAAATAAATATCCTTACTAATTATACAGAGAAAAGTTTATTTTCTTTGTTTGCAGCACAGCTTCGTTGGATTCGAAAAATCTTCTTGCACTTGACAGCTCATTGCTTTTGCTTTGATCTTTAGGAACCAATAAATGAATGAACAAAATTTAATTTTGGAGGAGCATTATACTTAAGAGTATTTAAGGCTTTAAGAGTATCATTGCGGTTAATAAGTCCATTTAGATCTGTTATGTGACGTGACGCTTGAATGGACAGACAACATGTGTTATTAACTATATATCAATACTAGTGCTATCCCAAACAAAATTTGCAAAATGTTCTTTCTACAGGGATCATTCAGTTTGTTTTGTTTTAAGTATAGATAAAAAGTACAGAACTCTTACGCAAACATCATCTAACCCATTATTTAAGACTTAGCGATACTTAATACATGTACAATGCCACGTGAGTGATTTGATTAGGAACGCTAGATTTGATATAATTGGTTGGAAGTATGTATCATTCTACATACAAGCTAGAATACAATTTCAACTCTTAAGTGTATTTATAATTACTATTAGTTGGTAATGATAGAAACTGAGAACTGAGGATGCGCTAATCTCCTTAAGAAATTAGAGAGCAAAAATCGAGTGATATCCCACATCCGTTATTTGAGTCTTGGATCGTAGTATGCTGTTTTTAATGTGATCTGTCAGCTTTCCCCCCAGGATACTGCGCTCCATTGCTCTCTGACAAACTTTGAGTGCGGACTTCTAATGGCATGTCAAAGACCAAGTTTGAACACCATATGTGAGGATGGGGAGAATGCATACACCCATGAGCCTACGTTTTAAAGTTAATGAGAGGTTTCACTTCATTAGTTCTTTCATAGCGCAATACCCTTCCAGGCGTTTTCGGTGCGTCTTGCAACTTCTTTATCTTGTCTCGCCTGGAAAGAGACTATTTGGCCTAAGTAAATAAGTACTCATGAACATAATATTAAATCTCCGCACCTGCTTAGCTTACGCTTTGTGCTGTTTGTCATGAGCTTGGTCTTTAACATAATTACAATTACAGCTAGCTAATTAAAAAATCTTATTATGTTAATAGGCAACCTAAAAAAGTGGTTTAAAAAGCCCGAGAGAAAAATGTACTAATTTTGTTATATTTATTAATTTTCCTAGCAATTCTGTTCGGGCACTGAAATAGCGTTGAATTATGAAAAAGTGTTTTATTTTCCTTTGTTCTCTTTGAGTAACAGATTTTAGAAAATGTATTTCGTTGTAATAATACATAAGTACTAAAACGACGAAACCTAGTTGTTAAGACCACAACCTTTTAGGGGTTCAACGCTATGTGCGTTTTTAATTTAATTAAAGCAGTTTCAATTTAAATATCACATGTTTAAAGAACATAAAACATTTGAGGATATCTGCATGCCTGCATTGCCTCGGGTTGTCTAATAATGTTCACAAAGGCGTGGGAAGTCTACATATCCACAATTGACCAGCGTATAGCATGGCCTTTCTACGTTTAGCCTTGGCTATGATTCTTCTCATGCTTAAAGAGGACCCTTGCCCTGTAGTGAGCCTATAATGGATTGATAATGATGATGATATAAGGGAAGTATATTATTATTCATCTTTGTCGAACAATATTGTCAGATTGCACTTGGCTGCTAAGATGATGTCGTTCATCTTATGTTAAATAGCATATAATCCAACTTCTAAAAACCAAATACAAATGGTGTGGATTATGAGACGACTGAAATTCTGTATATAATAGAATAATTATTTATTTATACAATTTTTTTGCAATATATAGGACAGAACATACATGAAAATTACAAAACAAAGAGCAACTGGCGACCTTATCACTAATAGTGATATATACTATGCAACCATTTCTTTAGAGCTGATGAATTAATTTGTGTTACCGATATAATTATCTCTATGGGTTGAACCATATAGGTTGCTGATTACGATTTTTGTTTTATTAAATTTTTAACTGCGTTACATGAATTATGAAACAAATTTGCATTTGCATTGTCGTAATTTTTTCTGTATCTCAAAAGCTTTTTGCGACTGGATTGCTTTGGCAATTTAGATTGCAGACACGATCTGTGTGATGATAATTGTCGAAATGCATATGTATACGCTTGATGTGATTATAATTTAAAGGCGAACAGCGATATAAGCGCTGGTTACTTATAGACTATTTCGACGTCATAAACTATGCTACGGCGCATTTTGTCCCGTAAAATACGCGGTTCCCTTGGGAAATACTAATGGTAGATATTGCTTCTTGCTTAGAGACAAAGCAGTGTTTTAAAGGTCTTATTTTTTGATCCGGCAATGGGTTGATAATGAAGTGTAAAGTATCGGTGGATGATGGGTTCACAAGGAGCTGGAGTGGTGATCCCGCACTGAGAAGCGCAGTGTTAGTAGACCACCAGATGGAACAAGATACCAAGCGGGTTAAAGCCACTGGACACATATGACATATGAGCGTAAAAATGGAGTGTACTTGTAAAAGTCCTTACAAAGAACAGTGTACGTTGAAACTTCGAATGTTGAAATGACGTTTACTTCATCTCACACCAACATACAGTCATACATAATAATAGTCATACATATAAACGTCATCTGAACGTATTCCAGTTAATACGGTCGGGTAGAGATGCATTACACCTTCATAATCAAAGTCCTCTTAAGTGGGTCGTTAACAGCTCATCTCAGTGCACATTAGTTAGGAACTTGCAATTAATATTGTGGGCGTAAGGTTAAATGTGAGTATAATAGTAACTCTTATTCACAGTAATACTTTATGTTTGTATTTCGCATATGATTATGTAACAAATGTTTATTCATTAATCTGTCTTACTATTTCGTGTCTCGTTTTAAGATTTATGGACACAGGAATAATATCTAAAATACAAGAACAACAACAAAAAATGTGCATTAAAATTTGTGTAGATATCTGATCTCGGGTCGGATTTATTTGAGCTTTATCAAATCAAGTCAAATCAAAAATAGCTTTATTCATATAAACCTATTAGAGGCATCTATGAATCGTTAATATACATCACATCATATTTTTCATTATTTCTATTAGTATTCAGGTCTGAGAAGAAACCTACAACAAACTCAGCCGGGGTTTTCTTTTGTTATCACTATCTTACATAATCAATCGTTATTATTTACACGTCACCAAACATATTCTTCCTCTTTAGGTAACTATGACTTTAGTGAAGTCAATAACCCCTGAGCATGCTTGATGTATCGGATATTTTTGAGTATTCTAACAACCTTCAAAAATCTTACGATATCGCACGTCCGCAATTGACACGTTTTTCAACAAATTTAAATTATTGTCGTGGAGTGAAAATCGATTTAGTGACTCAAGTTGACTCCTTGAGTCAACAGAAAAAACAAGAAACACAAGAAAAATAAATATTAAAGCCTATGTCAGGTTTAATTTAAGATTTAGTTGGTTAAATTAAAATCGTCTTTTCACCACAATGCATATAACATCGTATCGTTAAATTTAATATCCACCACGGTTTTGCCATGCTAAATGTATTATAGGTTTATTGTACATTACGAAAATAAGGGAAATATATGTATTTTATTCCTCAATTGTTTTTTGTTCAATCTACCGAGCCGAAAATAATAAAATAAGAAAGGATTTTCTCCAAATCTATCGCTAGGGGGTTGAAATAGATCTGGAGATTTGTAAGAAGTCCTATATTGTTGAAGATTGATCCTCATTATATTTTATAAACGCCAACGTGTATTTTTCTGACTTCTGGGGCATTTTCATGTAAAAATTATTGAACTGATCTTAAGAAAATGAGACATTTGTTTGTAGATTTCTTTCTGGGGAAAGGCATCGCTGAAAAACTATCTTCTGGCATCTGCTAAAAATCACCCAGAGGTGCAACGCTGTCAAAGTCGGTACGGAAATATTGATATCTACTAATCATCATGATCAACCCATTACTGGCTCACTACAGAGCACGGGTCTCCTCTCAATATGAGACGGGTTTGGCCGTAGTCCACCACGCCGGCCATGTGCGGATTGGCAGACTTCACACACCTTTGAGATCATTATGGAGAACTTTCAGGCGTACAGGTTTCATCACGATGTTTTCCTTCACCGTTGAAGCAAGTGATATTTCAACTTTTTTTTTAAACCCGGATTCGAACCGCCGACCTCTGATTAGGAGGCGGACGCCCTAAGCACTAGGCTATCACCGCTTCTACAAATAATATTTCATTAAAGCGTTGTTAACAGTATGTTTTGAAACTTCGCTTTATAAGCATTTAATATTAAAAGTGTTTTTCTGTCTGTTTGTAACCTCATATGGTTAAACAATAAATCACATACTGGCTCAGTATGACATTAGGAACCTGCCGGAGATCCCGAGATTTATCTTTAATTTAATGGAGAATCAAACATTCAGTGCGAACGTATAGATACATATATCGTAATCGAATTACGAGGATTTATTTGAAACATGATTTCTTCGCAATGCTTGGGAAAAACGAATAAAGGGAAATCTGTTTTATTTTGCCATATCTGTGTGTTTTCTTTTTATTTTACTTTCCTTCCGTAAGCAATGTGATAGCGGTTGCAGTTAATTTGCAGATTGTATCTTTACCAAGTTTGCATTTTAAATTCCACTTGTAATAAATTAGTATGAACTTGGAGTTAAGTTATTGTTCCATAAATTTTACAGGCATTAATAAGTAAGTATAAGAAATAGCGAAGATTCGCAATTTTAATGAGTCTAGTTGCATTTTATTTCTTCGTTTATTTAGTCTGTCTGTCACACATTACGGATTAGTAATGTTAAGTATTATATTATCTCTAATAATATTAGAAATAGAAGATAGATATTTAATCCATAACGTTTCTCCAATGCGTGTTAGTAGAAGCGTATTATCTTGACGCTACCTGCATACTAAATTTATAATATGTGTGACGTCATAGTTACGTTGTCTATAACCTTTACCGGATTTCCAGCCTACATTGTCATGTTTAATCATATTGGGGCCAGAAAGCCAAGAACTTATCAATTACTAGATATTGGCTTGTGTTAACTTGAAGAAAAGTCATGAATTAATTTAAAATAAATATTGCTAGGTATCTATTTTAAATGGCATCTGTGGTAAAATTTTCATGGTGAATGAGTAACGTATGAAAAATGGAAACTATATAAACTGAGGACTTAGGACGTCCGCCTATTAATCAAAGGTCAGGAGTTCGATCCCGGGCACCTCTAACTTTTCGGAGTTATGTGCGTTCAAAAGCAATTAAAATATCACTCGCTTCAATGCTGAAGGAAAACATCGAGGAATCCTGCACGCCTGAGAGTTCTCCATAATGTTCTCAAAGGCATGTGAATTCTGCCAATCCCCACATGACCAACGTGGTGGACTGTGGTCAAAACCCTTCTCATATTGAGATGAGACCCGTGCTCTGTAGTGGGCTGGCAATGGGTTGATCATGATAATATAAAGCTTGGCTCTCTTTGCAAAAGGCTTCCATAGTATATAGTTTCGAAAATATACGTACTATAAAAATCAGGTAGGCGTATATTATGCGAGGTTGCTACATGGAGTAAATTATAACGCTATAAACAAATACAAATAAGCAAGCTAAAAATGCTTCCTTTACTTGAGTAACCAATAAAAAAATAGCTGCAAATTCCACTTGTGTAGGTACTAGTTGGGCGTGGCTAGACGACTTCTTAAAGTCATCCATTCCAGTTATTATAAACGGAGCGAGCGTAAAAGGTCCAAGTAAAAACATCTGGTTTACTATGATAGACGAGGTATGTGCCAATCTGTGGAACTTTGAGTCTGAGCGAGATGAAAATACAATAATGCTTAGAGATATTTCGAGGTTTTATTATGTTGACAAAAAAGACCCAAATATTGTCAGCAAGTTATTAAATTTAATGGTGATCTATAAATAATGTTTTAATTTATATTTTTATTCATAACATTGTTTACTTTTACATAGAAAATATTCTGGCACAACAAACGTTTTATGATGCTGCTAAAAGTCGTTTATTCATTAAAGGGCTCAGAGAAGGCTTTTGGCTCTATAACATCCTATTTCCCATGAGCCTCTTTTCTTTCTAACAGTCACCATTCAGCCATTCATCGCAGTATTTTCTTTTAATTAAACATTTATCACAGGCGGAAGTCAGCTTTTCCCAGAAATTGGAGTCTTATTCCTCTTATCTTCCAAGACAGCTGTGCCTTTCTTTTATCAATTCAATGTTCCTTTCTTAATTAAAGCAATCATCAGGGCAGAATGAAACCCCGTTTTTGTGTTGCAGAGGCTATATCAAAGATATCAGTAAATAGTGCAGTCAAGAATCTCTTTGTCAAGTTTCCTTACAACACCACCTCACGGTGAAACTGAAGGAAGCCTTTCAAGGCTTTTTTTTATACACGTTACAAAATAGCTCTTGATGTCAATCTCACCTGATGGTAAGTGATGGTGCAGTGTATGATGGTAGCGGGCTAACCTGTTAGGGGTATGGTCAACTCACATTCAAATTCAAATTCAAATAATCTTTATTCAAATAGTCCTTTAAAAGGCGCTTTTGACGCGTCAATAATTTACATACTAGTGATTTAATGGTGATAACTACATTCGTAAACTTAAAACTAAAGCTATTAGGGGTTCCAAACGCGCCCCTGTCTAAGAAGAAGCTAACAACAAACTTAGCCAGGTAAATTTTCTTTTTGTTATCACCATCTCGCATGCCACTTAAAAAATAAATTCAATTCCTTTTTGGTTTCTACGCGACATCGTGCCGGAACGCTAAATCGTTTGGCGACAAGTTTTATCGGTCATAGACCAGACCAGACTCGAGCCGGGAATCGAACCCAGGACCTCCAACTTTATAATGCGACAACGCACCTGCCACGGAGCTCGTCAAGGTCTGTTTATATACGTACGGATCGAAACCATCGGATTTATTCTAGTTTTCTACCAATACGTTTCTCAAAGAAGGTTATGTACCGATACATAATATACAATGCAAATGATATTAAAACTTTAAGATCAAAATCTGCAGGGTTTCTCTTTCTTGTGTATTGACATGATTTGTTAATAGGGCTCGCACTTCAACAATTTAATCACCGTGAAACTGTTCTAAGTGCTTTATAAAACCCATTTACCTAACTCGATTCGCTGGCAAAATTTTAGACGCGTAGCGATGAAAACGGTTATTGCTACAGTTACAACGGACTAAGATACTTTCTTTTCGCTTTACCTAATCTCTTTTTATTGTAAGTATTAAGTTTATAATAGAATTTCATTTAAATAAATAAAATAAATGTTTCACTTCTCATTATTTATATAAAATGTAATACACATTTAACAACTACAAATGTGCAATAATAATATGTCTATGTTTTTTTATACTTAAATTTTTAAACGAAACTGATATTATTGATGTAACTTTTTGTTACTATACAATTTTCTTACAAACGTGTTTTGTCCTAAAGGACAATTTAATTATTTAATTTAACGACAATATAATTTTATGACTCAAATATTTATATTGGTTAACTGGCCTGAATTATAAATTCCCTAATTACATAGCTTAAATCTTATTATTATTGGGATCGCCTATATGTGTGTAATTATATATTTTATGTATGCATAGTTAGTATACCCTACCAAACATCTATCGTAGGATTTTCTATTTTTGCGTTTGGTTGCCTGGATGAAATCGCTATAATATAGCGATAAGGCCGCCAAATTGTACCTACTATCTAAACGATCTATCATATTTGCATTTTTTTATTATCTGTGGTGAACAATAAATGTGTATTCATTCATTCATTCGCATGATAAAACAGCTCCCTAATTGTGAAAGACATTTGAAATTGTGTTTTAGAGATTCTCGATAACAATCAAACAAATACAAAAATCATTCCTCTTTATACTTATGGTACAACCATAAGATCTTACTAAGAATCAAAACTTTTTTTACTTTCTTTTTTAGATCTTTGTTTTTAAGTTAATACGATCTTTCTTTTTGTTTGTACCTTATAACTAAAATGAGTGTGCAACAAAATATGGTAAAACTAAATTAAATATAATGTTTATGACAACAGAATCTAAATAGTATTTTTAAATTCGTACTATCTTATTTTGACCCTCGGCAAGCCTAGCAATAAAAGCAACTGAGCGTAAATTAGCCTCATTAGGTTACAGTTGCATAAATAGCTATATCCATGATTTCCATTTGAAACGTAGAGTAAAGCTAGAATTTGTATTTTGTATTGGAATTAGTAGATTTCATAATGGGTGCGCTTCATTCGGTAAAACTATTTCTCGTTGGAATTGATTCCACTTCCTTATTCCCAGTCCGCATGTAGATTCTTGGACTGTGACATTTCCGTAAATAAAATTGGATCCAGCCGGATTTTAACTTCGTTCCCAATTGAATTTTAAATGTATTCTGCCGTCTGGTCACTGAATTCTTGCGAGTTAAATATTATGTGCTTAAATTCAAAATCTTTATTCTAATATTCCTTCAAAAGGCACTTTTGACGCGTCAATAATTTATTTAGTAGTGATTTAATGGTGATAACTACATTCGTAAACTTAAAACTAAAGCTTTCAAAGGTTCCACACGCGCCCTGGTCTAAGAAGAAGCCCACAACAAACTTAACCGGTTTTTTTTTTGTTATCACGATTTCACATAATCTATATAAATATATGGAGATATAAATATATCCATAGGGAGATAGAGCAATTCACGCACAAGCTTTTTTATCGTTTATATAATCCTTAATATCGTAATAGGATTTTTCTATAAGCTTTCGTTTTATAAAAACTTTGAACTTATTGATAGACATCTCCAAGATATCAATAGGTAATTTATTATAAAATAAAATACAATTTCCTTTTAATGAGTTACTAATTTTGTGCTTAAAACTAATGTATTTTACATTACATTTATATTTTATTTATTTTACATCACCTTGCACTATTATTACAGAACTTCAAATTTCATTGATCAATTGATTCCGAATTTTGGGGCTATAAAATCCGATTTTTAAAACACATCGCACAATTCCTTTAACCTATGGCGGATAAAAAATGTCACGTCTATTTGCCAAAGGACCCTCAAAGATTTAGGGGTCTAGGCTATTAATCACCATGAACGTCATTAATGTCCATTGGAACATTTAATTTGCCAGCATTTTGCCCAGTATTGGCTGGGCACAAATATATGCAATAGAAGTTACAAAGTTTTAATGAGGTACTAAGCTGTAAGTACTCAAATTTGGTTACGAAATTACTCCTAATGCAAAAGGATGAACGGACAGAATAAGGTAGTGGATTTCAATCAATCAAAAATAAAATCCAGTTTGATACAATGATATATTGTATTAAATATATTTTTTATACTTTTGATTGGGGGAAGCTATTATAGTGATTTAGAACCTGAAACCGATTTTTAAATTTGTCTGTCTGAATGGGGCTTTACGCAAAAACTATTAAACGGGTTTATATGCAATTTAGTAGACTGCATTGATTGGTGGTGATTCTGGGTTAAATTAAAAGCTATTTTAACTCTAAAAATAAAAAGGAAAAAACCAGTGTCAATTTTACTCCATAACTCCTTAAAATCCATTGTGAAGTGAACTTGCTAACTGTAGTTAGGTTTCGAATTTATCTGGTGTATTAAATTATGCAGTAAAAGTTTTGCGAAATCTATTAGTAAATTGCGAATTTGTACCTACAGTAAAAGAAATCGCAAAATAAGTTGCGATCCACTTAAGTTCACGTAACGTTGTGTTTTATTGTACAAAGCACCCAAAACGGTTGGGTTATTGTTAGTACAACGCTATTGTTAGTAAAAAAGGATTTTTCCTTTGTACGGTAACTTAGTGTGATGAATATTATTCACATATGTGTTTTTCATAAAAAAAATGTACTCGGTAGTGTTTTAAGATTTCTGTTTATTTATATATAATTAAATAAATAAATAAATAAATAACAACTGAATTGCTGCAAAACATACATATATACAATAGAGGTTTTAATACTAAAATTGTCTAATAATACACTAGGATTATGCACCTGTTTTCCGAACTAGTTGAGACTGTATCTCGGAAAACAGCAATCAGGTCGGAGTCACTAAGATCTGAAGACAATTTCAAGCGTCTGTAAGCTTAAAGAGTGTATGCGAAATGTTTTATAATGAAAATGAGTGTGTGATGTGTATGTGTGATGTGTATGTGTGTGTGTGTGTGTGTGTGCGTGTGTGTGTGTGTGTGTTTGTGTGTGGGTGTTTTAGTGGTTTTTTGTTCGCGTATACCCTTTGGGGATGGAAGTCCCACGTAACTCCGTCCTGCCCAAGGGAGGTAGTTATACAGCTTTTGTGCCACGACCAAAATAAAAAAAAAACACTTATTCTTGTCACCAGTCTGGTCGCCGGCGAGTCCCTTAAGAGCCGCGGAGGGGAACCGTTAACGTATTTCCCAGAGTTAAATATATTTTTAAGTAATAGTAAATAATCTGTTTACTATAGGTTATTTTGTAGTCGAGGTAATACAGGTTACGTACAGTTGTAGCAGCGTAGAGAATCCTGGCTTTATAATTATCGCTCTGTTGCATGAGAAATGTGGACATTGTCAAGCTGTGTCACATTAATTAGGTTATCTGTGATGATACTGTCTACAACTACACGTATATCGCTTTAATTACAATGCTTTGTCAATTGCTTTGGTGCCAACCATAGTCGTGAGAGACTGTATAAACTTCGCATATTAACTTCACATCAAAATTAAACTATAAAGAAATAAACCTAAAAAGGCCATTTGAGAAAATAAGCCCGCAATTGGAATACTGAACATTTTTTATATTTTTTCAAAAGAACTAATAATTTTATAAGGGCCATTTATTAACGCCTTCGCAACATATACCGCTTTTTATATTTAGGTATGTATAATCTTCTCTTGACTATCTCGTTGATTTAATCGTTACATATTTGACTACAGATCACGACGTACAGGGCCATAACCAAGTCGGGCCAAAATTGTTGGGTATTGAATATAGCGGTGAGCATTTAAACTCATTGTTTGCGGTTTTTATCACAACACATATCAATAATTAATATCCACCTACCCGAACCGTGGTAGCTGATAAATCTTCTCTTATCATAAATCCTAAGGAAAGAGGTAAGATTACTCTATCCATTGTTGCAGGTCTCAATCAATGTTTAGAGATGTTAAACTTGTCTCCATCCAGTTATCAGAACACTGATGATACGGAGCGGACGGTGAACAGAAAGAAGGTCTACTCGAGAAGACCGTGGTATGCTCCGCCGATTGACCCTATAGAAATAATAAAGGAGTCTGGAGATCCCTACGGCTCTGGTAAGTATAATTAAATATTACATCATTCTAATATTATAAATGCGAAAGTTTGTATGTAAGTGTGTATGGGTGTACGATAGTTACTTCTACACGTCGAAACTACTGAATCAATTTGGATTACTATAACTTAGCCTAGCTATAGTTATAGCGTGCCAATTACCAAACAAGTACCTCAAACCGAGAACGGGAACAGGAACAAGCCATTGAATAAAAAACATTCATAAACGATGCTAATACTACACAAATTTAAAAAAAATAATTGATCCATTATACCTTCATAGTATACATGCATACTTTATTTTTTATAATAATTAACAGAAATAATTGCTTGATGAGCTTTTAAGTTGTCTTGTATGTTAACTAATCAAATGAGGGCATGAAAACAACTAGAAAATGTTTACCAATGCAGTTTTCACTACAATTTTTTATATTAACTGAACTGCATATATATGAGGTACCGTGTAAAAAGCGGTCTTGCTGGACTCGGCTAGAATAGTCTGGCGGTTTCGCAACCTGTCGCCCTGACCCCCGGCTGTTTGGTCTCCCCTGCCGGGGCGTAATCCTCCGCCCGGTGCAAATATGTATTTATGTAATGTGTATGTAGGTTTATTTATTTTTATCTATTTAAGTTTATCATATCTGTTTTCGTTCTTTATATGTATTTATTAAGCACACGGGCGTGAGAGGTAGTATATACTGATAGTAATGTATTATATTTTAATTAGCAGTTGTCCGAGGTATGTCTCAAGATTATTCAGTTTTTTTTAATTAACTGAAAACGTACTTTCACGGGATGAAAGTAATGTATGTATCTCTAGGATGCAAGCCTTTAGTACTATACAAAATTTTGTTAAAATATGCGCAGTTGCCGCGACGAACATATAGTTACGCAAAAACAAAAAACATATTTTCGCATTTATGTAATTAGTACGGATTATTACTACTACATTTGGAACATCATCACTAAAGTAAAAATCTTTCTAGATTACGGTGAATATCCTGACTTCGAAGAAGACCCTGGACAGCCTGAACTGCCCCAAGAGAATATATATTATAAGCAGTTGGATAGTGAAGGCCCAGTTACTCCCATCCAGGTAGAAGCATTGGGACAAGTGGAGTCTTCGCCCCCTAACCTCAGATACGAACAGCCCACGGCCGTGACCACTGTGTCTGAGATATCCATCGCCAATGCTATCAATTTAAGAGGTAAGCTTAAGTTCTATAAATTACTGTTAATTAATCATCATTATCATTATCAACATAACCGGCCCGCTATAACCAACTTCTCTCCAAACGACTTAAGCTTAGGCGTAGTCCATTCAATCTGACACCCCAACCCTCTCTTAGTTGCAACCTCTTTTTATTCCCGCGATCTAAGCGGTCCTCTTCAAAAGAGGAGGCCTTTACACATCCTTTACGACCCTGACGATCAGATGACAACTCAACATCTCCTTAACAAACAAAGTCAACACACCGTCTTCATCAGTGAAGGCAAGGTCCCGCTTCTTACGTCATCCGAACGTGGACCCAATCCCCCTATCATCCCTAACTCAGGTTCAGGTTCTCAGGAGATGCTTTTAGGCAGACGTTCCCTTAGTTTTTTATAATTAGTAGTAGTATTAGTAAAACATAAAATTTGTTGAATCTGTTCAAGATAACTTTAGTTGCACAAAACAAATCCAGCGAGTAAAGCGTTAATATTTTCTTCGCCGGCGAAGAAGAGGTCCCCGCTATCAAACCTCATCCGGACGTGGGCTCCATCCACGGCCCCGGAGACGTACGGACCACTCACCGTCCGACCCCCCGTTATCCCAAACGTCGCCTAAGCCGAGGTTCGGCCTCAAAGGAGGCGCCCTTAGGCAGACGTTCCCTTAGTTTCTTCGAGCCCTAGGGCTCAAAATTTCTTTTGGCAGAGCATCTTTCCGAAACTCGCCAAACAGCCCGGTTACGCTGTGGCAACCAATAGGGTTAGTACAGCTAATAGACAGTCCGAAAAAAAAAAAGTTAATATTATTCAGTACATTGTTGAATAATATGTGTATTAACTCAGACTATTGATATGGAGAATTTGAAACCTTACAACCACGAGTCTAATTATTTTTTATTCATCACGAATTATATTTTCATAGTTTTGTCAGATATTAACTGTTGCCAAACTAATTTATTTCGAAAATGTGATTGTGGCGGGTCTACTCAACATGAATATGCAATACATTTTGATGAACTATTGTATTGCGGGCTTGACATTAATTTGTTATGCTTCAGTAAATTTGCATTAATTATTGAGTGTTTTAAGAGCTTCCTCGTTTCAAGTTTAATAACGTGGACCCAAGAAATTTTAAGCTCCGATAAAGGATTTAGAAACCTCAATCAGTTGTGAACAGTATTAATACGAATAACATTGTAAATTGCTTTAAAAAGTTTGTTATATACATATGTAATGTATAGTAGGTTATACATTACATATTACTTATAATATAATTATATAAGTTACTATAATTTTTTTATTTGTTTCCTCACTCCCCACAATCGTTTGTATCGTGTCCCAGCTGACAGCAACCGCCTGTTACCGCCCCTTTCGATTCATCGCAATATGATAAGATAAGAAAATCCACTTCTCTTTCACCTGTCCATCTAACGACACCTTAGATGGGAATGTAACGGCTTTGAGTATTTCTAATAATGTATGAAATTTTATTACTATGTATTTAATGGAGGATTTACTTACTACCTGATATTCTTTCTTTGGTATACCTTTGGCCCCAAAGATGATGTATTCACTCTTATTCTCGTTATAAATCAGCCCATGACTGGCCGCGCACCCCTCGCATTTTAATAAATCCCTAGTAGAACATGTCATCCGCGTAACTACTATTTAAACAAGGATTATCGATTAAACAAACATTTAAATCTTACTGTTTTAGGTAAACTTTAGCTTTCAGTTCTAGTTTTCAGCATTTTATGTTTTGATTTTAGTAAAGGTAGCATTGTGAAACATAACTTTTTCATGACTCATTCGATACCCTTATCACAGTCACTCAACAGGCTACAGAAAGCTGCTGGGAATACATTTTCTTGACCAAAGAAGAAGGATCAAGGGTTAAAGGGATCTTTTTATATTCCGTTGTGTTACCGACATAGCTCAATAAGTTTAATATAGCTTTGGGCCCATAAATTAAAGAGCGTTGAAGGGTCTGTAGGAGTGATGGTTCCCCACTGAATAGCGCAGTATTGGTAAACCCTCCACTATCTAGCCCCACAAGTGGCAGGTATATTCCTACAAAATGAAAATTCCTATATGAAAAATATCGTATAATTTATACCTGAGTTTTTCTTCTTTATGTTTTAATTATACATAAATTACATACAAAATTTGTGATACAATGATTTAAAACAAATAAAATACAAAGACGTTTTCTTAGCATATTTATGTATTTTTTTTTTATTTCTGTAACAGTTGTTACTCTAAAAATAATTAAAAGGATGTTTAAACTTTAACACGGTAAAAAAAATGCTTAAAGTTAATAAAGGTCGTAAATTGAAATCCTGATAATTATAATAAAGATAAATTAGATTAAATGAAGATTAATTAGAATAGAAGCTGTGATAACCTAGTGTCTAGGAAGTCCGTCTTCTAATCAGAGGTCTCGATCCCGGGCACGCACCTCTAACTTTTCGAAGTTATGTGCGATTTTAAGCAATTATAATATCACTTGCTTCAACGATGAAGGAAAACATCGCGAAGAAATCTGCATGCCTGAGGTTTCTCTGTAATCCTCTCAAAGGCATGTGAAGTCTGCCCATCAAATATAACTAGTCCCGGTAGAAATTTCCTTAAACACAAATAATTGTTATAACTCCCTCAAGTATGATAACTTGGTCATATAAAGGCCTTAATTGTGAGACATTGGGTTCGTTGAAATAGCACCGAGAGATTAATGATCAAAAACTGCGCTTAAGGTTATGATGTGCTTGTATTATACAGATATAAGTAACAAAAATAGACCTGTAAACTTGACATGCTTTAGGGCTGAGTTATGGTATATTAAGAAAAGTTAGGTTTGGTATTAATCTATATTTTATAAGTTTTATTATAAAATTTGCTAATTTGTTGCTGTTAAGTGTGCCACAGTTGCAAAATCCACCCATAAAAAATCCAAATTTAATAATTTTTCAATGCATCCTATTAGATTTGGAAAAATGTATTTTCTATTTAGCTGATTTTGATGACATTAAAAAAGGTTACATTTAAGAATATTTTAGTAAAGAGAATACATAATAAGAAGGGGAAAGAAAAGGTTCAGTGTGAGTAGCTCATAGTAACTTAATTTTACTTAGTTTACAGAAACTTCAGCTATGGGTTCACTCATATTTTATTTAAATCTTAGATAAATAGAACAACACACAACTCATTGCCAAACAAAACACAAATCCTGTTTTTAATAACTCACATATTATATAAAAATATATTTTTTTAAAGTGCTGCCCGAACACTAGGAGACAGTAAACGCAACTGAACAGTAACTTAAATTCTTGCTCTTCTGTTTTTAAATAAATGTCATCCTGTTATTCTTGGCGCACTTTATTTTAAAAAGTACATTTATTGGGATATTGTAGGCACTTACAAAACTAAGGATAATAGAACATGCAAACACCGTGGCATATAGAAAATAAAATATATAAAAATCGTATATTAAATTCGCTACCAAAAAACTTTGCTAAAAAAAATTTTATGAAAAAAAATTATGAATGCGAGAAATCTAAATATAACCGATATTTAGTTAACATTCATTTGAACGACAGTTAAAATTTCTTCGGAATTTTTGTTTTAGAAACAGTTCATCAAGAGACATCATATATTTTAAAGAACTTAAAGTTGTAAAATTGAAAAAAAAAACAGGTGATCTCTGGTAGTAATTACTATAAAATACCTCAGATTATTACATCAACGCCACAATATTTAATGACTGTTGTGGTAATTACTGTTAAATACTTTCCTTAACCTTATCAAATATAGTTAACTAATTCCTCTATTCAAATCAGTAAATAAAAAATACATAAATAATCACAAACCTATTTAAATCTCACCAGTTCTTAGTCGTTAAAATAAATATAATAAATCAACTTTTAGATGACTTTCACATGAATTACTAAATTCATCTAGAACAGTATGGCTTAACTAAATGGTGTGGTAGCACAAAGGATGCGGGCGCTAAGCTTATAAAACATATTTATGATGCCTGTTAAAGTTCGCAGAAAACGATTGGTGTTTTTCGTGTTTTATTCAAAGCATTTGATGGTGTACAACATAAAACATGAACGTGAACTTGTTACTAAAATTAAGCCAATGGCGTCATAATTGCACTTAATTTTATCGTCACAGTGATAGAACACAAAGATTATGCATAAAGGCACAATGTTTCGGGATTCATTTGCCTTGATAGGCGTACCACAAGGTCCATATCCCCTTTCTGTTATTCCTTTATGTACATGATAGTTTAGCTAATGATAGACAAAAAGTAAATAGAAAAAATATTTGTAGTAAAATGTCACTACAATAATAATTAGTTATTCGCCAACCGCGAATGGTACAAAAGTCATTTGTGGGATAATTTTAGACCTGCCAATACCTGAGTTTGGAAAATATGTAAGAATACACATATTAGAGCGAAATTCCCATTAACATGCCATTTATTATAGATTTTTGAAGCAAGTCTCGTCATTATAATTCCGCTACTACGCTTTCATCTCTCATTAGATTAAAAACTGTTTGTTTATTATAAAATAAGGTTGGTAAAAACCAAGTGCTGTATCTTGAGGGCAGAAGGCAAAATCTTCCGAAAAGAATTTCGGTAGATTTTGCCTCCAAACCGGTCGTTAAATAATTACACACAAACGAACTTTACGTTACTTAAAATCAATGTTTGTTTATAAATTAAATAAAACCTTTTTTTACACTAAAACCAAAGTCCATTTCTCCTTCATGAATATGGTATCACACCGACTTTCAAATAACTAGTAAAACGTAGGTACTCATGAGTTGTGGTCAAATAAAAGGAAACCTATAAACATTTTTACAGCTTGGAACTCAGTCAAGCCATGAATTTTGTAACAGGACAAGGCTTTCAAGAAATGCGCTCTATTTCCTATAAAACTATGTACTCGGGACTACAACCTTGATTTGAGAGGCTTGGAAACAATTTGAGGCGGATTGGAAAGAACTGTTTTTCATCTAGCATACATTTCTACTGTGTATAGCGACTTCATTACAGCACAAATTTACATCAATTTCATTAAATGATAATTATGAAATAGGCAAAAAAATATTTACAAAGACAATAAATTTGAAAATAAACTTTACACTTACGTTTAGTTATGTGCTAGTAACTATGTAGTACTTCACACTTATTTACAAGTTTAAGTCAAGAAGTTTAAAAGACTTTTTGTCTCAATAGTCCGAGAGTCAGCAATGGTTAACAGTTTTTTTTTCTTTTGAGGATTTATCATATTTGTCTATTATAATTATGATTGAATTTATTAAAATTTGTATTTATTGTTTACAAACTAACGTTTATTATATGTATAGTTGTTTATATACTTTTATATTAGCATAATATATATATATACATATGGTGCGACTACCCCTTACCTGTAAGCTCGTGTTTTTACTGGGATTTGGCTTTGTTATTATTTTTTATTGTTTCTTTACGTTTCTGTCGTGTCCAATAAAACTGTGCTAATTCATACATATTTTGGTTTTGTTCACAACAATTAACATGTTTTTTGATAGCCTCGTTATCTTCTAACAGAAGCAGCACTGGTAGCAATCGGTGGCGCAAGCGCAGCTCTGGTACTGCTGATCGTGATGGCGGGAGTCTTCTGCGCGAGACGGCGCAAGAACAGCCCCAGCCCCGTCCCGTCCCCGCCTATACTGGTCTACCCTCCACACGACATCTCTGCGTCATGTTATCTGTAAGTATAAGATAGATTAGCTTTTGTAAAACTAGACAACCTCACGCCATTTAACTCCTTAGTACAAATATAGGAAGCACCGGCCTATGCGAGTTGCACGTTTTGCGTACATAGGTAGGTTTATAAAATGGCCTAAGTTATCGAAGTGAAGAGTGTTAAAAGTAACAGTTCCCGGGATCGATCCTCGGCAGGGTTAATTTGATATATCAAAATTTTCTCTGGTCTGGCCTGATGGGAGGCTATAGTAGAAACAAATTGGATATGGTTAAAACTAACTATCATACACCTAAAAGGTTAGTAAGCTATCTTATCGGAATTGCAGACAATGACTACATTATAGTGGAGCGTCCAAATTCAGCGTGCAAGGCAACGCTTTGCGTTAGCAATTTTAATGGCATCTTCAATTAAATAATATAGCTATAGAAGCTTAGGTACAGCAGATGTAATGCATGTAGTACGATGTGCCTTTCATCACTTTTTGGCTTTTTTGGTTCTTGGTAGGTTAGGTTAGGTTAGGTCGTAGCTACGAGATCCGTAATCCAATTGGACTACGGATCTCGTAGCTACGATATAGAAATAAAAAGATCTCAGTAACCCAGACTTATAAAAATTTGCATAAGCCCTTTTCTCTAAAATTAACTTTTTTATGAATAATTGTTAAGGCCATCCTACCCGCATTGTAAAGTCTAACCAGGTTCTTACATGATATAATTATGAGCAGTGAGTGTCAATAAAATTTTGGAACTTTGTTTTTTTTTTCTGCAATCTGTTGGCAATGTCCATGCTCATTATAATTATCTGTGACGTGTGTAAATTTGCTTTGTCTCTCACTGTCTCTGCTCCTATGCTGCCTAGAGAGAGAAGTGGAAGATAAGAGCACAGTTAATATGAAATGTCGACCCTTGTTTATTTATAGACCCATATAACTAGCCATTAGCAAAAGCGGGAAAGGGAAAGTACAAATAAAATGATTTCATCGTAGACAGGTAATATATATTACCTACTCGTAATATAATATTATAATCCTTTCATCATAATTTTTTTACTATTAATAGCATATAGGCAATAACTTTATATTACCTCCGTATTTATTATTTTCCTTCGCCAATTGGTAGACGAATATGAATAAATATGATATCATCGTTGAAATTTGTTTTATTTTTTTCTCTCCAGGTAATTTAAAGATTAATATAAACAAATTTACACCTACCAATCGGTGGGAACATTTTACGGAGGCAAGCAAAAATAAATAATGGCGTATTTTATTTTATCTATGTTTATTCCTAGAATTTATGTTATACGGTGTCCTTCGAATATCTGACAACGATTGTGCAATGCGCTACTATTTTATTACTTTTAGTAACAATAGACGGATGGCCAGTATGGATCCTTAATTAATGGCCGTCTCTGACTTAAGACTTTTTCAAACGACATTAAGAAATTCTAACATCCACATATTATCATAATGATGAAACATGATATATTGTTTGCGTTACAAGGTCTGTTCGCTTCAAGGTGTGATAATGAAATCGAGGGTCCGTTATTTGTACTCTTCATATAGGGTCTACTCCCCCCGGGATAATAAAACCTCAGTGCTACAACTAATGGATATCGACTGATAAATAAAGAAAAATGTTTGTTCTGCTTAGTGTTTGTTCTCTTCAAGTGTTTGGATAAACGAGACCTACGTATAAAGTATCGAGTAAAAGTAAGAGAAATTGTTAGTTAGACCGCTACCTCATTACTTAACTGAGACTGCCCCATTATTTAATAGCAGCGACTACTACCAAGAGCTAACATGTAAAGGGTAAAACTCATAACTTCTTCAATCCAACACCCCAACCCTCTCGTAGTTGCGGGTTCTTTTTACTCCCCCGACCTAAGCGCTCCTCTCTGAAAAAGGAGACCTAAACATATTCTTCATGACCCTGACGATCAGATGACTACTGACAACATACTCGTACCACCTACCACACAATCATACGCTACACACCATCTTTACCGGCGAAGACGAGGTCCCCGCTATATTACGCCATCCGGACGTGGGTCCATCCACGGCCTCGGAGACGTACAGACCACTCACCGTCCGACCCCCTGTTATCCCAAAATTCGTCTAAGCCGAGGTTCGAGGCTCAAAGGAGGCGCCCTTAGGAAGACGTTTCCTTAATTTCTTCAAGCCCTCAAAAAATCTTCTGGCAGAGCTCGCCAAACAGCCCGGTTACGCTGTGGCAACCAATAGGGCACAGTTAATAGACAAACCGAAAAAAAAATCATAACTTCAAATCTATGCGTCGTAGAACCACTATGTAACCTACCTAACCTAACTGCACTATTAAAGGTAAGGTTGTCCAAAATTCAAATTAAATATAAGACCTACTTTTTAATTCAATATAAGGACATACAGAACGCTTCTTGGACTTGTTTATTTGCTATCAATATTCGTCTTAACCACTTACTAAACCTTGTAAAATTTAGCACATGTACAGTTTGTATCCAGTTAGATTTAAGTATAAAGCCAACTAAGCCTTGCCTCTGGCTTAAGAAACGGTTACAACGCGACAACGTTATGTATCCGAAATAATTCTATCTTGTTTTAACACCAACCTTGGTTAAGCAAGTACGCCCTATGGATTTCAGCCTTAGAACAGATTGTAGGCTCAGTATAAATTTTATCCAGAAATCTTAGTTACAGTAAACACGTCATCTAAACAGATTTGAACTCACTTTGCAGAAAATTGTGCAACCAAATTAGAAAATTCAAGCACGTTAACCAAGTTAAAGTCTTTGCTGAAGCTTGATTAGAATTTCCATAACCATGCCTTTTTCCTTTCTAATCTAATTATTGAACATTATTGGACAAATATAATATAAAATCTCAAGCTGTGATAGCTTAGTCTAGTGATTAAGACTTACGTCTTCTAATCAGAGGTTGGGGATTCGTTTCCGGGCACTCCTATAACATTTCAATGTTTGCGTTTTTAAGCAATTAAAATATCACTTGCTTCAACGGTGAAGGAAAACATCGTGAGCAAACCTGCATGCCTCAGAGTTCTCCATAAAGTTCTCAAAGGCGTGTGAAGACTTCACACTGTCACACTGTTGCCAATCTGCACATGGCCAAAGTGGTGGACTATGGCCAAATCCATCACATATTGAGAGTAGATCCGTGCTTTGTAGTGAGCCAGCATTGGCTTGATCATGATGGTGATGGACAAATAGATTGATTATCTACGTTTATTATGAGTAACAAATATTGTTCCTTTTTTATTTATGAAATGTTTCACATCCTTTATGAGCTCAAAGTTGCAGCTAATATATGTGTTTTGCAAACATCGCATCTCATAACTTTTCTCATAATCCTCGGTCCCACTAGGACTCTTTCAAAGGAGATAGAGGGTCAAAGCTTATAACTCTAATATTTTATTATCATATGCAAACTCAACTAGAATCTATAGCTTTGACAGCTTTTGACGACCTCCGTGGCGCAATGCAGGCGCAGTATTATAAAGTTGGAGGTCCTGGGTTCGATTTTCGGCTCGAGTCTGGTCTGTTGGGAGGCTTCGGCCGTGGCAGGGTAGTAACTAACCACCCTATCAACAAAGACGTGTCGCCAAGCGATATAGCTTTCCGCGACGATGTCGCGTAGAAACCAATTCGGAGTGTGGGCTTACCATAATAGGTTAGCCCGCTACCATCCTAGAATTCATCATCACTTACCATCAGATGAGATAGCCGTCAAGGGATAACTTGTAGTAAAATATTCAAAATTCAAATTCAAATAATCTTTATTCAAATAGTCCTTTAAAAGGCACTTTTGACGCGTCGATAATTTACATACTAGTGATTTGATGGTGATAACTACATTCGTAAACTTAAAACTAAAGCTATGAGGGTTCCAAACGCGCCCCGGTCTAAGAACCCACAACAAACTAATGTTATCACCATCTCACACGCCACTTAAAATTATATTAAGAGCTATCTTATTAGAGCAATGTTTCACACCCATGCTTGTTTATCATTTACATAATCCTTTACACTATAGTAGGACTTTTCTACAAGCATAAGTTTTATATAAACTTTGAACTTATTGAAAGACATCCCAGAATTTTAATAATAATAATAACTAAATTCATTTATTTGCTATAAAACATGGGTACAGATACATAACAGATGTCGTTATAAAATACATTTATGGAACCAAACATGTTTTGCCTTTACAGGCGTGCAAAATATTTTAAGTCAATTAATTATAACTTTCACATAGATAATAATTACATAATGAAAAAATAATGAAAAAAAAAAAAAAAAACATAATAATTGAATTCAAATTAATTTACAACTAATGTCATATGTTACAAAGCAATGTCAATGTTATTATACAAAAATCATCTACTCGAATAAATTCTCATGTCGTTTTGCTTATTTAAATTTAATTTTAAAGTAATCATCAATGTCATAAATACCATCGTGTAGTAATTTATTAAACATAAATGTTTTAAACCTGTTGAACCTCATTTCTTTAATATTATCTGGTAAATGGTTGTAAACTTTTATAGCCATACAGTATACATTTTTACTGTAGACTTTCAGACGCTGCATTGGAACTTCAAACTTATATTTATGTCTGTTGCTATTTTTTTGTGGGAATAATTCAGTATTCTTTTTAGAAAATAAGCACAATTCAAAAATATATAAAGCAGGTAGCGGTAGTATTTTCTTTTTTTTTAAAAAGTGGTCGACAACTATCGAGGAAACCAGCCCCTCATACACCTTTTTTGGGCCCTGAACGCTTTCGTTGCGTCGACTGAGTTCCCCCACAGAATTAATCCATATCTTAACAAAGAAGATATATAAGCATGGTAGGCCACAGTAGCCGCCGTTTCTGAAACGGTGAATCGGAGTCTTTTTAAAATATATGTAAATTTATCCATCTTACTACACACACTATCTACTTGTGGCTTCCAATTACAATAGGCGTCAATGTTTATACCTAAGAAAATTGCTGTATCAGTCTCCTTTATGTCTACACCATCAAAGTTAATTTTAATCGTTCCCTTGGTACTGTTGTAAGTTCGAAAATGGCAATTAATTAATTTGGCAATTTGCTGTAAACCTTTAAATGAATTTCTTTTTTTGTAGTAGTTTAGTAGTTTTTGTATTTTCTTTTCATCAAAACCAGTAATCCAATACGTTAAGCCTGCCTTGGTAGTTAAAACTCGAATAACATAGAACAGGATAGAAATAAATAACCAGGAAACCTCGATCGAAAAAGTAAGCACTATACCAACGAGGCAATTACGAGAATGTCTAAAATGTGTCCCAATATTTAATGTTACACAATTTCATGCTCCGTTATTATTTACCCAACCGCTATAATATATACTCAATGTTATATAGTCATATGGGACAGAATATATGAAAGCCCAGGCATTCCGAAGGACTACTCGTATGTAACATTTTCTGGTAATTCGTGCGTATAAACTTAGCCTCTGTCATTAGGAATTACGACCCTCATTAGTAGAGTGGAGTAAGTAATTGCTTACTAAACTTTAAGCTCTTTCAACTGTAGCTCTTTTAATAATTCATAAAAAAGTTTCAAAGTATTCACTGAGATGGATACGATGTTCCAAACTCAATTTAATCTATATATATATATATATATAAAGGAGAAGCGGTGATAGCCTAGTGGTTAGGGCGTCAACCTCCTAATCAGAGGTCGGCGGTTCGAATCCGGGCACGCACCTCTAACTTTTCGGAGTTATGTGCGTTTTTAAAACAATTATAATATCACTTGCTTCAACGGTGAAGGAAAACATCGTGAGGAAACCTGCACGTCTGAGAGTTATCCATAATGTTAAAGGTGTGTGAAGTCTGCCAATCCGCATATGGCCAGCGTGGTGGACTATGGCCAAATCCTTCTCATATTGAGAGGAGACCCGTGCTCTGTAGTGAGCCGGTAATGGGTTGATCATGATGATGATGATGATATAAAGGCGAAAGGTCACTTACATGCTTACATACTTACTTACATACTGATTAAACACGAGATCTCAAAAACTATTGTACGTATCAAGCTATAATTTAGCAAGTAGGTAGTTGATAGTTAAGAGATGTCAGCTAAGAAAGGATATTTGGAAATTCCACCCCTAAGGGGGTAAAATAGGGTTTGGAAGTTTGTATGTAAATTCTTTGTTTTTAGAGTTAGAGACACAAAAATTTGCATTAAGATTCATAATAATAAATAAAAAACATGTACATCAATATTTTTTAAATATTACCTGTTAAGGGTGGTAAAATAGGGGATTATAGCTTTTGCTTATTTTTTTATTATGAAGTCTACAAGCTTGAACTTTTGAAAATAGTTTTCTTTTAGGGTGTAAGTATAAGGTTAGAATTTTTTTCATCCAAATCTACCCCGAAGAGGGTAAAATAGGGGTTTGAAGTTTGTATGAAAGTCCTATGTTTTTTAATTTAAACATTTGATATTTGCCTGTAGCTTAAAACCTCAATCTCACGGGAAATCAGAAATTCTACGCAGACGAAGTCGCGGCCAACATGTAGTAATAAATAAAGAAATTTTAGTGACCACCATCACTTTAATACCTACGTATCACTGGCTCACTGCTACAAGCCAGGAATCGAACCCAGAACCTCAGCTTTATAATGTGACAGCGCGCCACGGAGGTCGTCAATAACATACGAGTACATAATTATAACGTTGCTTCCCATGACTTATTTCGGCGAAGCTCTTGTATCTCATAGGAAGTAAGAAATAAGAGAACAACTCTCAACGCAGCTACAGTTTATTTGGCATCCCAGTTTATGATATTGTAGAAGAAATATGTGCGAGATAATGATACAAATGATTGCTTGACATTTTTCGCAAGGCACTGGGAAGGACAAGGTTTCCTACTTACAGGCTAATGCCGAAATATATTGATAGAAAAACCCAATAACCTTACCATTTCTATGTTAAATAAGATTGAATATGCTCTTATTATATTCACACGCAAAAGTGAAATTCCGTTGATTTATGCTTCTATAGTTTATTATCAGTTCCCGTAACTTAGTTAGTTTCAAACTTCTCACAAGGAAAATTTTCCGTACAAACTTTTATCCGCTATTCCACACTAAGTACCTACTTGATACCCCACCGCCGACGTCGCATATTTGCTTGATCGCAGCATGATAAAAATAGCTTATGACCTTTATGTAGATTTGGGCTACAAAATGCAAAAAATGCTACTAGTGGTTTGAGGGTTATATAGCCTAGTAAATCATAGTCTTCAGCATTATTACATATTAGTGTAAAGGTACAGGTAAATAGATTTTACTTAAGGTAAACCTTGAGTAGGTTGGTAATTCAGTAGGTTGGCAATAAAGATCCAGTTGATAGGAAACTATATATCCTGTGAATAGTTATTTAATAGTAAATAATAATAACAATTCATCATCATCATTATGATCAACCCATTACCGGCTCACTACAGAGCACGGGTCTCCTCTCAATATGAGAAGGGTTTGGCCATAGTCCACCACGCTGGCCATGTGCGGATTGGCAGACTTCACACGCCTTTGAGAACATTATGGAGAACTCTCAGGCGTGCAGGTTTCCTCACGATGTTTTCCTTCACCGTTGAAACAAGTGATATTTTAATTGTTTAAAAACGCACATAACTCCGAAAAGTTAGAGGTGCGTGCCTGGATTCGAACCGCGGACCTCTGATTAGGAGGCTGACGCCCTAACCACTGGGCTATCACCGCTTCAAATAACAATTAACTATGTAAAATTGAGATGTCCTGACAGGGTCTCATGTGCACGCTCTTGCTTTATACCTAATTAAGATAAAGTTATAACTAGCATGAATTGTAAGCTTGTACAAATAACTATTTATTCATGTATGAATGAATAAATAGCCATTATAATACACAGATATAGTTATTTTAATACACAGACACATTGTATTTTTTTAATATAAAACTATTGAACATTTTAATCAAAGGTATTAAATATGCTTGTTGCAAACCTTTAACCAGTGGGGTTACTGACTTCGTCGTTAAATTGTCGATCCCTGTTATCATTACCAACTAATATTAATAAAAGAGAAAAAAGTTTTTTTTTATATAAGCTCCCCAGCCCACATCAGAGCAGCATCGTGATGAGAGTAAAAAGATAAAGATTTTAATTTGGAAATAAACAATACAGGAAGGACGTGAACACGTGAAAACGATGATCCTGCCGAAGTATAAACGGAGTTGCAGTAATCATCGCCCTCCAAGAAATAAATACAGTGTTCCACAAAAACAAAAAGATAAACAAAACAAAATACATAGGCCATTTGACAATTTAAACAAAATCAATTTAGAGAAATTATGGCATTAGATAATGATAACATGAAAATTTATGAATGTGTGTAATTGAATGCGGAGAATGTTTGTGCATATGTGTTTGCCAAAGTGTATGTAATATAATAATGTTGTGTGTGGGTATGAATGTATACATATATGTGTATATGCAAATATTGTGTGCTCATTTTATTTATAAGACTTTAAAAGTTCTTCCGTTTCATCATATGTAAGAGTTAAGAGCCATTCAAGACATTTCTTTTTTAATTTAAAAGAAGTTAAGGGATATATTTTAAGAGTAGGGCTGTGTACCAGTAGTGAGATATTAATTCATGAATAAATAGTTATTTGTGTGGCCCTCTCTATATTATACAAAACAGGCATTCATCTTATCTATTTTGCAGGACAAAGGAAGTAAACTTCTCGCTGCCGACTCTTCGATCATCCTCCCTTGGGGAGCTCCGTGACGTCAGTGTATCCAGCCTTAATAGTGACGTGCTTTGCCCGCCCACCACTTCGCAGTACCGGTCCAACTCTTTCAGTGAGTAATTACTTAAGCCAAGTTTTTAATTCCCAACAGCCGCTAAGAAAATAGAGGGAAGTTCTCTAACACCTTTCCGTCTTAAGCGGTATTTAAACAAAATCGGCTTAAGATGTCATTAAGTGGAAGAAATATTGATCAGATTGTGTTGAACCTTGATAGCTTATTGTGGGGATGTCCGCGAGAGTTAGATTTCATTTCAAGTCGAAGATGAACCACAAAAAAGGTTTCTGCGTATGACCGTTATAGATTTTGAAATTATTGATCAAATTGTGATGAACTTTAGTAGCGTATTCTGGGGAGAGTTCCACGCGCAAAACATCTATGTATTATGAATGTATTTTTTTTAAGTTGTATTGCAAAACATACCAGATACGAACTAGATATACATATAAAGCTTAATATTTTCAAGCATCTCAAAATATACGTTATTTATTTTTTATTGCAATTATAGGAGATATTGATTTTTTTTTTAGCTGAAAGTTTTTTAACTACGAGTACACTCGAATTTTTTCAATTAATTATTTCAACTTAATGAATTGTATGATAAAAAATTAAAAATAATTACTCTATTATATTAAAAATATTTAAAACTATATGTGTTTCGAGTAAAGGATCGTGAACGCTTAGAAGTCAAAGATAACTTATACCTAAGTAAAGTTTAATGTCACAAAAAACCTTTGTGTTCGGTTATTCATGTAAAAATTCTGTAAATTCCGTAATGTGCCATCCGTCTATGAAATCCTAGTACCACCAAATTTTAAATTGATTTCTATTTATTAATAAATAATATATTGATGAATAAATCACGGGAAATGTAAATGCTATTATTAATAGTAGTCTATAACTAAATGCCTTAAATATCAACGGGTTTATGCTGGGTACACCATGAAGATTGTGCTCAATTGGTATAAAACAGGCAAATCTGTACGGTTCAATTTTTAATTTATTCATAATGACTTCTGCTTCTATATTCTCTATTCAATACTGCGAGGTACTAGCTATGTTAAAAATATGGTAATAAGGGTAGCTGGAAGAGATATCTAAGCTTCCCTTTGTATACCTTACCTTATATGAGTGTTTGTTATCAAAAATTTGGTACAATTTAATAATTTAAAAAAATACCAATTTTTTTATTTTTTTTTATTTTAGAAAGGTTGTGATTCACGATAATTAGTACTAGAAAGCACTGATGAGGTCTAGGTTGGTGCTTGCCTAGAAAATGCCTATTCTTCTTTAAATTAAGTAAAGATAGCAAGTAAGATAAGTTTGAAGGGTACACTAAAAATTTATATTGGGTGCAAAAATTACCTTATAAATTATATGGGCTACAAGCTTCTATTGAAAGCTTGCGTCGTTTAAATATGCAGCTGAAAATTTGTAATGGAAAAGAATTACCTATTGCTACTTATCTGCTTGATATACTGATTTGCGTCACGTAAATTTCACGTCAACGGTTTTCCGCGGGTTAATGGTTTCATTACGTCACTGCGACCCGCCTTCGCGTTTTTTGTTGTTGTTATTCTATTTAATCCTTTTGGGACAGGCAAAGATCGGTGACCCCTAAAGTTAAATTAGTATAATATTTCCCTTGTGTATTTTTTAAATTTATGTTGCCCGTTTAGTATTTTTATTTTCGTTATTGCTGAAATACAAAAGCCACAAAGGAGATTAATGTTATAATTGTAATACTGCAATAAAACGGCTAGTCCTAGGAAGATCTTAGTTATCTTCTACAGTTTTACTTACTTCTCTTAGCCTCTTATCAGATTTCCGCTAGCAAGCCAGCTAGGCTTAGAATTTGTGAGACTGAAATCTAAAACTAACCATATATTTTTGACTATTCAAATTTATCTCGCCTTCCTAAAAATGCATGTGCTGCAAATAGTTTTCCAATCTAACTTGGAATCGTTTTAGCATACCTATTGATTTGGAATTAAGACTATATTTTCTGTGAAGGTTGTCTTTGGCACACTCAGACTATAAGGCCTTGACCACACGAATTCGAACCTGATAACCGGTATACTACCTCGCCTGTAAACGTAGCAATAGACTTATCTGTACATATTACATTCTTATTATATCTTAATACATGTTCATTGAATTTCATATGAACACTTATGAAGATGAAGAGGTAAAAAGATGCCAGAAGTTGCACAACGAAAACATAAATTATATTTCATATCGGTATATTCTGTTAATGCATGTTATATTCTATACATTTATAAACTAATTTAGTTTTCTGCTTTAAACAATTTTCTTCGGGGAGAACTATAGAACTCCTTTTAGATCTGATAACTTAGTTTAATTGTTTTTTTTAAGATTTTTAAAAACATTATTTACAAGATGAAATCGTATAAATATCAAGCATCGTGTGGAATCGATTCATCATCATCATCATTGCAATCGACAGACGTCCACAGCTGGACATAGGTCTTTTGTAGGGAGTTCCAATGGCCACGGTCTTAGGCCGCTTGTATCCAGCGGCTCCCTGCGACTCGTTTGATATCGTCTGTCCACCTTGTGGAGACATCGGTTAAAAAATAAATAAATAAATTTTATAAAAGCCTTTTTTAATGTATATTTAATTCCGTAGTTGTTGCATAATTTTTTAAGCCGTCAATATAGTAAAACGAAAACCCACACAAAATTAAAATTTTATTAGTAAAATTTTATTTTCCGCGAAGGCGTGCTGTTTTCATTTAAATAAGTTATTAACTGAATTTTTACGATAAACTATAGTGTATATCACTTATTCATGACACGTATATTTAAATACCATTGAAAGGTCGTCTCATTTTAAATTGTTGGTATTTATTTCAGCAGCTTGGAGCTCAATTTTCAATTAATATTTTCTAATAAATGAATGAATTGCCGGCCATAGAAATAGAACTTTATTTGGAAGAAATACTAATTGGGTCAAAAGGTCAAAGTTAAATGGTATCTTAATTGGTAACTTTGTAACTAAAGTAATTGGCCGGGTAAGCTTTTCTAAAATTACAGTACCATTTATTGTAGTCTGCTAGCCAGGATTATTGTTATCTCTGGGTGCTGAAAAATCACTCGTAATTAAGTTATATGTTTAACTAGCTTCTGCCCGCTTCGCTCTTGTTATTTTCTTTCGGTTTCTAAGTTTAAAATTGTCAAATTAGTGACCCTTATTTTCTACCTTAGAAGATAAAATTTTCTTAACTCCTTTTAGAGCGGACGTTCTCCTTATAATAGTTATTTATATATATATTTTAGCCGGTAGTAGTCTAAGCTATACGTTAATAGATCAGTCAGTTGCTAAGGCCGTGATCTATAAAGCGATTTAAGCCTTTGCCTATGACAAAAAAAATACAATTTATACAAACTGAAGATACACCGAAATAATATTTACGATTAGGCTGATTACGGTTTACGTTTCCATTATAAAACAAAAGGAATTGAATAAGTAGGTATGTGACATTAAATAAACTTTTTTTAAATTTGTTCTTGACATTTTTAATATCTAATTTTTGAAACGTTGGAGGTAGTTCGTTCATGAATCGCGGAACTAAACAAGCGGTCGTACGCTCGCCGTATGTTTTGTTAATGGAATATTGTAGACAATGGAGGTTTCTCCTCTTGGCGGCCTAATATTTCATATCTCCCATCATTAATATACACTAAATCACGCTAAATTTTTTTAAACACCTTTTTCTTGATATATTACTTGTACAACAACAGAAAGCGAGGTACATTGAATAAATGTAACGAAACGTTAAGCCTCTCCAAATTGACCCGTTTTTTTTTTTTTTTTTTAACGTGGGTAATCCTCATGGATACCCCGCGTCCGAGGAGACGCGGCGGTTATGTCAGACTCTTACTGACTAAACCCCCACGGTGCATATCCTTTCCCGCCGCCTGGTGGCCGGGTCACGGGTTTCGCTCGCGTACACAACCGCAACCAGGCCGGCAGAGTCCGTCCTTAGGACGGTGCCAACTCGGGGGCAATATCAGATGCCCCCCAATTGAACGCCATAAGACGCACCAGGAGCACAGGGTGCGTTTTCCAGCTCGAGGACCTAACTCCTGGGTGTTGGACAGATCCTCGTATCCAACGCTCGGAGGTGCTACTCTCAAGGGGGTAGGCGATGGTAAAGCGCGAGCCGCCTGCGCCCGACACGTCTGCGACGGATCGGCTGAGAGTCCACGTCGTCCTCTCTCAGCCGTTCCGCCGCCTCCTTCCGCGAGATCACATCCTCGCAGAAGGAGACCATCGCCTGCCAAGACCTCTCACTGCCAGCCATGGCCGAAACCACGATCGGCAGGGAGAGGTCCCCCCCGACTACAGAAGTGCTCCAAATTGACCCTAAGCTTATTAACACCTCAAAACTGTCTAAGGCAACGATTATTAAAAGTGTGAACAAAAGCTAGAACACACAGACACAGTTTCTATCGCGTCAACGTAATAATAAAGTAATGTAGTATTTACGACGTAACAAACAGTATTTTTATGCGTTAGGTTGTCTAAGTACCTATATGTAATTAGTTCATTACGCAAATTGCTCTAAAGGTTTTTTTCCTTACAAAATGTAATTGTAAAATAACATTTTCTCAGGCCTTTGTTGTGCCCAGTCTTGATAATGGTCTTTGTGATGCTAATGAAAACAATTTCACGACTAAGCAGACCTTCTGGACCTCCTTGGCTTAGCGATGCGATACCCACGGGAAATCTAACTAATATTTTAGACTGTCTGACGACGCAGCGTATGCGCTGCCGTATTATAAAGTCCTCGGTTTGATTCCTGACTGGAGCCAGATATTATATCTAAATCTATAGAAAAGTCCTATATACTATAGTGTAAAGAATTATATGTAAATGATAAACAAGCATAGGTATGAAATATTGCTCTAATAAGATAGTTCTTGATATAATTTTAAGTGGAATGTGTGTGTGAACAAAAAGAAAACCTGGCTAAGTTTGTTGTGGGCTTCTTAGAACGGGGCGCGTTTGCAACCCTCATAGCTTTAGTTTTAAGTTTACGAATGTAGTTATCACCATCAAACCACTACTATGTAAATTATGGACACGTCAAAAGTGCCTTTTAAGGACTATTTGAAAAAAGATTACGTCTATGCTGGTAGGGTGGTAACTAGTCACGGACAAAGCCTCCCACCAGACCAGATTCGAGCCGGGAATCGAACTCACGACCTGCTGCGCCACGGAAGTCATCGAAGAAGATAATAGATACATAGATCATGTTGACGCAATCCGATGTACTGTTAGTTTAGTTTAAATCATTATACTCTTAACGTAGAACCATTAAGAGCGTTATTTTCTCCCGATAAATATTTCTTTGAGTTAGAAAGAAAGGTACGCCCAAAGAACGTTTATCATCGTTTATTCAATAAATTAATTTATGACGCCTTAATTAATATCATCCGCAGCTTTAATCAAAATGAATTGCACGAAATGTTAAACGCCTTTGGTAGGTTTATTATATTAGCAGGTCGCGATTGCCCGCGAATTAGTCCGCATTCTAAATAACCGTCCCCATGGCGCACTGTTAAAGCGCGAAGTCCCGGGTTCGATCCCAAAGTCAAATTTAGAAATTTCATGATCATCATCATCAACCCATTGTCGGCTCACTACAGAGCACGGGTATCCTCTCAATATGAGTAGGGTTTGGCCGTAGTCCACCACGCTGTCCATGTGCAATTTACACGCCTATGAGAACATAATGGAGAACTCTGAGGCGTGCAGGTTTCCTCACGGTGTTTTCCTTCACCGTTGAAGTAAGTTATATTTTAATTGCGTGGGTGCCCGTGAGTGAACCCCGATCTCTGATTATAAGCCGTCCTGACCTAGGGTATCACGGCTCAAAACTTTAAAAAAAATTTATTTACCAATTTTCACAAAGACTAAGCCAAGTTATTAAGCGTATGCGGTATGTTTTCGCGTAGAAGCAAATAAGGAGTAGGTATGGGTTCACCATACTCCTTACAGGTTAGCCCACCTACCAACTTAAGACTGCATCATTAATTCATCACCTACCACCGGGTGAGATTGCTGTCAGGCGTCAAAGTCTAACTTATATTAGAAGAGATATATAAGAAAACTATCTTTTATATCTCTATGCAACATTGTCAAGTTTGGTTAAGCTGTTAATCCGAACATAAATCTATCAATGTTTTAAATCCCCCCAGGTAATTTCCCGGGACAAATAGACGTTCCCTGGATGCAATTTATGTTTTAAATTTCGACAAAATCGCTGCATTAATTGAGCCAAATAAAGTAATTACAAATAAACAGAAAAGCATTTGCTTTTATTTATTTATTAGTATGGATATTCGAACAAACACAAAAGGAAATTCTGAACTAGATTTTTTACGTTATTTTTATTTATTCGATATGGAAGTCAATAATACCGTACACTACCGTACCGTACATAAAAGTAAATGCTTTAGAAGAGAATATGACAATGGTATCTTTTATCCATTCCACGTAATCCTTAGCTTTCAGAATATACTTTGTTACATTTTACCAATTTGTGGACGACATGTTAGACGTTAAGCGGTGATAGCTTAGTGGTTAGGGCGTCAGCCTCCTAATCAGAGGTCGGCGGTTCGATTCCGGGCACGCATGTCAAACTTTTCCTAATTATATGCGTTTTCAAGCGAACTAAATATCACTTGCTTCAACGGTGAAGGAAAACATTGTGAGGTAACCTGCATGCCTGAGAGTCCTCCATAGTGTTCTCAAAGAGGTATGAAGTCTGCCAATCCGCACATGGCCGGCGTGGTAGACTATGGCCATACCCTTCTCATATTGAGAGGAGACCCGTGCTCTGTAGTGAGCCTGTAATGGGTTGATCATGATGAATTAACATTTTAACGAAACTTAAGGCTAACTACCGCACCCTTTGAAAGTCACGCCCGTATTTATGAATCATGATATCGACCATAGCCTGGTACGAACTTATTTATACTTTGGAATTAATTTAAATTTGTAATTTGCGGCTAGCCATATCGCGGTTTTAATTTCTTTTTACCACTCAACGCAAAAGGCTGGTGTTATATTATAAGTTTGACCGTAAATCTAAAATAAGTGAACCGAAATGCATTTTAAGTTTACGAATGTAGTTATCACCATTAAAACACTACTATGTAAATTATTGAAGCGTCAAAAGCGCCATTTAAAGGACTATTTTAATAAAAATTATTTGAATTTGAATTTGTAAAACTAAAGCTCGTTTTATTGATTGTTTTATCAAAAACGGTGCTGCCATTAACTATGTATAAGTATAAGTGGGTATGAAAAGTCTAACATTTTATAATATACCTAAGTTAGCAAATTAAGGTGGATGGATTTACTGTGGTGATAAATAATCAATTTTTTTTCAAATATACAGTGGGGTGTCAAATTATATCGTATGTATATAATACAATGAGCCATGTTTTATTTGCATTAGGGTTTCTGTAAATAACAAGTCAATTTGAAAGTTTATTGATCAGTGTTGTATACATCTTTATTTACAGATTTAAATTGGAAAATTCAACTTTTTTCTCAATTCCGTTTTTCCATTAAGTTTACTGATTTAAATTGAGAAATTACCATTTGTTTGAAAAATATTGTGATGTATTATTTTAGTCCTACAAAAATATTGATATTAGCTTGCTTGGCTACTTTTGTATCTAGTTTATCGAAGTTTCAAGAGACCATATTGTCCAATATTTTTCTTCGATATACCTCATGTAAAATGTATTTGCGTTTATCCCTCCGACCTTCCCTTTAAAAAAATATCTTAGAGACCGAACTAATCTATAGGTATAGGATAAATACGATTTGTCTATTATTTGAAAAATTGAAATGTTTGAATGAATTAATGAGTGATGAATGAATGAATTATTACACTTTTATAGCACACCACAAGATAGGAAAAAAAAAAAACAGAAAATAACACAGTAACAGTAGGTGTACAATTTGGCGGTCTTATCGCTACATAGGGATAGTTAATTGATTGAACTAAAACAATATTTACTGTTTGTATATATATATATATATATATATTGTTTGTTTGTTTGTTTGTTTGTTTGTTTGTTTGTTTGTTTGAACGCGCTAATCTCAGACTACTCGCACGACCTACTGGCGCAATCTGCTCGTACGAGTTACTAGCGCAAGCTACTCGCACGAGCTACTAGCACAAGCTACTCCCGTATTTACCCGTTTCTATTTACTCGTGCAACTGGCCAGTGGTCTTCCAAAAGATACTTACGCAAGTTACATGCGCGAGCTGCTGACGCGATCTGTTCGTACGTGCTACTGGCGTAAGCTACTCGTGTGAGCAACTGGCGCAAGCTTCATGCACAAGCCACTCTTACGCGTCAGTGTATATATAAATTTTTACACTGTAGTGACTTGATGTTGATAACTATATTCGTAAACTTAAAACTGAAGTTCCCTGGTCTACGAAGAAGCCCACAACGTATTTAGCAAGGAATTTTGAATTATTTGTTTTCACCACCTCACATACTCAAAACTATTTGAGATCAACGTAGTTTGAGCAGCAATTTATACCGAAGCTTTTTTGTCATCATTTACGTAATCCATATATAATGGGACTTTATTAAA
This sequence comes from Lasiommata megera, assembly GCA_928268935.1. Lineage (NCBI taxonomy): Eukaryota > Metazoa > Arthropoda > Insecta > Lepidoptera > Nymphalidae > Lasiommata > Lasiommata megera. The sequence continues at coordinate 8,925,737 of OV743325.1, read as the reverse complement.
AGCTTTGTTTAAAATAAACATTTTGAACTTATTGATAGACAAATGCAAGTTTGCTGGAAACATCATAATAACATAATTTCGACGACTTCCGTGGTGCAGTGCATGCGTTGTCCTGTTGCTGTCGCTGGCGCAGTGTCGCTCCCACCAGGGAGGCTTCGGCCGTGGCTAGTTACTACCCTACCGACAAAGACGTGTCCGGCATGATGTCGCGTAGAAACCAATAAGAAATGTGGGTTTACACCCCAACAGGTTAGCCCGCTACAATCCTAGACTGTATTATCACTTACCACCGATAACAACGTCAAGGGCTAACTTGTAGTGTATAAAAAAACAATATAGTTATTGGTAAAATATTATGCTCAATATATTTATAGACATATAACAAGCAATAAATATAATTGCTTTATATTATTGTATGAGAAACTTAATGATTAGTGGCATACTCTTGAACAGTACAATAAGCTTAATCTACCGGGTGTCTGATGGGGGCTTCGAACGTGGCTAGTATTACATATTTATACACTCATAAGTTAAACCATCGTCCCAATTAGGCAAAAAGTGCTCGATGAATATTTATAAGGTTAGGGCGACGCGAATATTAAGTTAACCCAACAAAACTTTTCTTCAGAGTTAGCTAACAGAATACTACCATTTACAATTCAAGTTTAGTTTAAAATTTGTATTGTAAATGGCTAAACTCGAACTACGGAGCTCGGAAGAATAAAAACTGTATACATATACATATAAATTTGAAAGTGTGTGTGTGTTTTTGTCTATGTGGTAATCATTAATCGATCTTAATTTTGGAACGTAATATATTGCTAAAATGAGCATAAGGAACTTTATCTTCCGAAATATCAACAGAGAAACAACAATCCAGCGAGATTTTAAAATACAGCTTTTGTAACCTATGCGAGGCTAAAAGGGTGAACGAGTCCTTGCATAATTTTGCATAGAGATAGCTTGCATCATAGCGATGTAAGGAAACCAATTTATTCCTATTTTATACTAGCTAAGAGATTCATGTAACACCACATAACCTTTCTTTGAGACAGAGAATTCTAATACAGGCATGCCATTGTAACAGGGCAAATGACATCTAGTCCTCTGCATCATCTATCATTACGAATAATAATTCCGGAGTGTTTGTCTATTTGTTCGTTTGTACGCGCTAATTTCTTGAACTATCAATCCTAAATCTTTTTCTAGGTTAATTGACCAATTTTTTAGGTAGGTTAATCAAATCAAAGAGCTTTATTTATGTAACCTATTACAGACATCTATTAAACATTCTCATATAATATTTTTTCATTATTTTATTAACGAGGCGATGGTGATAACTACACTCGCTAACTTAAAACTGAAGCTAAGAGGGTTCCAATCGCGCCCACGTCTAAGAAGCCCACAATAAACTTAGCCGGGTTAAGTGGCTATTCAACATAATGCTACGACCCATAGGACCCGATCAATGAGGAAATAACTAGTTAGTGCAATGCGATGTACGGTTGATCGAGAAATATCTCCACTAATATATATTTACGAAAGATTAAACTTTGAAATTCCCAATTCTAATATTTCTTTAAACATCTAACAGCTACATGAAAATAAGATGTTTCTGGGTTTTTTGTATAAAACTGTATGTATAATCGAAGTACATTCATCACAAGAGAGTCCGGGTCTCCTCTCAATATGAGAAAGGTTTGGTCATAGTCCACCACGCTGTGATCAAGTGTGGATTGGCAGACTTCACACGCCTTCGAGAACATTATGGAGAACTCACAGGCGTGCAGATTTCCCCACGATGTTTTCCTTCACCGTTGAAGCATGTCATTTTAATTGCTAAAACGCACATAAGCAATTACATTTTAATGGCTAAAACGCACATAACTCCTAAAAATTAGAGGTGCGTGCCCGGGATCGAACACCCGACCTGTGATTAGGAGGCGGATGTCCTAAGCACTAGGCTGTCACAGCCTCGCAACGAAGTTTGGCAGCAAGGTACATTAACAATTTGATATACTAAAATCTTTACTTGTTTACTTTTCGGGATAGTCCCCGTTATATTAAGGTTAACTATGTTATAACCTCCCGCTAAACTACAGTCGTTACAAGTTTAAACTATAGTTTATTACAGTTTCTTACATTTTTATAAAATATAGGTTTGGAACTGTCTCTGAGATGTAATAGGAATACATATTCTGTACTAGTAAATTTCGCTCTTCCATAAATAAATCGACGATTTTGGTATCTGAAATAAGAATTTATTTTTGTATTTACCTTATTTGCCTATTAAGAAAGTTAATGGAATATGCATGCTGTCCTACCACATGATTCGTAGCAGAGATCGGAATGACGTCACAAATCTAGCCAAGATGTCGTACGTATCAGTAATCAATTTATCGAGTAATGGTGAAATCAACGCTCAATAAAATGAATGAAATAGTTTATAACTAACCATTTTGACGGCCCTATTCAATATAAAAATATATAAATGCATTACTTAATAGTTGTGTCAATGAATTTTCTCTAATATTAGAACTCAGAATACAAATTCCAGGTTAAGACTAACATTTACATGTAATTTTCAATCAATATTCTGTTATGGGTCATCTTTAGATCCTGAACTGACAGAACAGAAAGGGAATAAGAGTACCACGCTGCTTAGATACTACGCGACCAGTCCTTTGGGTGTGGAAAAAATATAAAAGTATTTTATCTACGTGGACGTAATGAGATTCAGGTTACGTTACGTATAGCTTAGCAACCCCGCCCAATAACCGCTGGGTGGGATTATCTGCTTCCAATTTGCTTCGCTCTACTAACGATTGCTTCCGATTTGAATCGTGCCCGATATGGGTTTCGTTTCAGTGATCTTATCTACGGTTAATAGGGGTTATATCAAGTCGTTAGAAATGTATAGTAATAATATGTATATAATATTTCATCTAAATATTTAATATTGAATTTATAGATACCTCTTTTCCCTTTTTTCCCCACTACATATAGCTCTTTTGCGATTTCACCTGGTGGTAAGTATGTGTGTATGTATGTGTGTGTGTGTGTGTGTGTGTGTGTGTGAGTGATGATTTTATCTTTAGAAACAATGTTACCTTTGCGATTTTAAAAACATATAACTCTTACGTCTCGTAATATAAACCTGGTTAATAAATACATTATTGCGATTATTCTTCTAACATAGCTTTCTACCAACTACAAACTTCATAATCATTTTAAAAGATTCAAGAACTTCCACAAATTGTTTTGTAACTTTATACTATGCGTAATACTTTATGAAAGGCTTTATCAATTTATATATAACATTCATGAATACTCAGAAATCCGTTAATACCTTAAGCTGAGATGTAATATAACAGAAAATGTAGGTGGCCCGTGAACTTCCAAAGGTAAACTTATGTAATTTAACAATATAGTACGTCACAGGAAATCCGAATTTAATCTCGTTAAGTTGTAAACTAAGATACGGTAACCTAAGTTTCAATGTAGTTTAAACACTCTTGCTAAACTGTTTCGAATTGTATTTCAAAGTTTTATACATCATCATGACTATTATTTATTGTAGACTTAATTTGTGGTTTCAAACAAATTTCAAACTCCCATTATCCCATAATGTTGAACCTTTCTTAGTGATCATGAAGTAGTAACTTCATGATTACAGATCGCATATATATATTTTTTTATACACTACAAGTTAACTCTTGACGGCATCTCACCTGATGGTAGGCGAGGATGCGGTGGTAGCGGGCTAACCTGTTAGGGGTATGGCAAACCCATACTCCTAATTACTTTTGTACACGACATCGTACCGGAACTCTAAATCGCTTGGGGATACGTCTTTGTCGTTAGGGTGGTAACTAGCCACGGTCGAAGCCTCCCACCAGACATATATATTTATACACTACAAGTAAGCCCTTGACGACTATCTCATCTTGTGGTAAGTGATGATGCTGTCTAGGCTGGTAGCGTGCTAAGCTGTTAGGAGTATGGTAAACCTACGCTACAACAATAATACAACTATAGCTATCTGTATGTCCTGCCCAATCCACCCTGTAGCTTCAGTTTTACTTATTCTGACAAAAAATCTTTATAGCATTTTTTATTTCAAAACTTCATTAGCTGATATTGTGTTTTGGCTTTTGTTTTTGCCGAAACACTTCTCTAAGGAGTCTCAATTGTACTACTAAACTTTATGTGACAGCATCTTTAAATGGAGCTAATTTTGTTTTGCCGTCACTTGGTCGGGTCACCAAGTTGTTCAGAAGAATTAAAAGTTGCCTTATTAAAAAAGTTATGACAATTCAGAGAATTGCCAAGGAGAAATTGGTTTAATCATAATTACAGAGATAAAATCTAGTTACTCACTGATAATGTAGCTTTATATTATTGAGACATCGGTTTACGCGCAGATCTTATAATGTACTCTCGTCTCGTACACTCATGGGTTCGTCTGGTTTTTGCAAATTCTAGTACATTAGGCTTAACGTTCATTATATGAGATCAAAAACTAACAATATACCTATTAATTATGAACCTGATAAGTAATTACAGTATACCTGTAAACGGTATACCTGGTATACTAGTATACCAGTATACCATTATACCTGGGCCGCGACAATATAATAATTTTGGCCACAGTTCACCATGCTGCTCAAATAAGGTTTCGTGGAATTCGCACGTGTTTGAGAATATTATAAATAAATAAGGCATATAGACTCTTCATGATGTTTTCTTCACCGTTAAAGGAAGTTATTTACACACATAGATAGATCTGAAAAGTTTGAGGTGTATCCTTGGTATCGAACCAGAACCCTACGAAGGTGAAACCAAAGTCTTAGTTAGGTACTGGGGTATCACCGCTCCTAATTCTAGAATGTCACGAAGAAGTTAGCGTAAATATTTATTGCGATGGCGAAATGTTGTTTTCTTAACTTTGACGTAAGAATCGGTGTTGAATTTAATATTCCAGAGAGGTAGGTTAATCTACTTACACTGTCGGGCCTTTTGTTGTACATAATGGCTGTCTCTCCTATTCATAGGCCAGACAATTTAACAACGATCGATCTAAGATAGCTTGCGTCAACTATTCCATCATTTTGGCTTACTACAGAGTCAGTAAAACTCAATTTTGACTTACATTTTAATAAGAAATTATACAGAATAATTACTTTGTTACGAGTAAGTCTATTAACTTAATAAAATAAACAATCATGTTTGACAATAAAATCTTTTAAAAAAAAAAGAAACTCTGTTGCTTCTAATTTTACCAGCAGTAATATTATTTTTCTAAAAGAAAAATTAATTACATTACCTTCCTACCTTAATTTATTTAGAAAATTGGTTTAGTAAACTCCATAATACTCGCTGATAGAATAAAAGCTTTTTGAAATTAGGTCAATATACCTACTTATTTTATCAGCAACAATAATTAATTATCCCTCTCGAGCGTTAGGAAACATTAATGATATTAAAACACTCCACTCGACTTTTTAATCAAGTCAATTAAAAAAGTGTTTGCTCATACACTTTGTTAAACGCCTACGAACTAGTGGTAATAGCTCTAAAGCTGATTTCACAGCTGTACCGGGGATCTGTGTATGAGTTCTCGGAGCAGTGACATATCATCATCATCATCATGATCCCATGACCCATTACCGGCTCACTACAGAGCACGGGTATCCTCTCAATATGAGAAGGGTTTGGCCATAGTCGACCACGCTGGCCATGTGCGGATTGGCAGACTTCACACGCCTTTGAGAACATTATGGAGAACTCTCAGGCGTGCAGGCGTTTCCTCACAATGTTTTCCTTCACCGTTGAAGCAAGTGATATTTAAATGTTTTTAAAAACGCACATAACTCGGAAAAGTTAGAGGCGCGTGCCTGGATTCGAACCGCCGACCTCTGATTAGGAGGCTCACGCCCTAACCACTAGGCTATCACCTCTTTTTCTATCACCGCTTTTTCAGACATGACATGTGTGAGACATTATTTCATGAAAAAATATTAAAGAGGGACGAAGGATATTAATTATACTGAAAAACAGGACGAAGTCATCAATCAATTAATAAATAAATATTCTAACATTTTATATAGCACACTGCAGTGAGATTATGGTGATAACTTAAAATTAATGCTGCGAGATTTAAAAATGCAGATTACAACCAAATGTATGTGACACTCTCTCCGTTTATTCACGTGGAAGATAAATTGATTATTTTAAATTAATGAAAGATCAAAATAAAATATTTTCCTCTTCGAATTCTTTTAACAAAAACTTCAGGAATTTCGTCTTAATGAAAAGTTTACAAATTACTTTATCAACCTCCGAGCGGAAGTGTATCTTGAGAATGAAAATGAAGCAATGAAATTGTAAGCGGTAGATAGAATTATTTTAATAAACTTTCTATCACTATATTTGACGTAGATCTGTTCTGATCTGTTTATAAATAGGACATATATTTTAAATAATTATAAGGTATTGATTACTACCCTTCTGGAGACACGAGCAATAAGGTAACCATAACCTTAGTACCTAGATAAACGTAAGAGTTAACCAGTAAAATCATGTTTGCATTGCCAACTTGCTTAAGGGTCGCGAATATGATCTTTCATCCAATTGGTTCTCTGCTAATATTTACTGGAAATGTCCTAGCTCAGTCAAGTTCATATCATCAGGCAATATTCGTTGTATAAGAGTGTGAGAACTGACTGACTGACTGTGTCAGCCATTTGAAAGCAGGAATCGACTTCACATAGTCAATACCTGAAGTTAAATGGCTAATATTGTTACACTCCATTTGCGTAGTTTTGAGGTACCGTAGTCTTTCACGATTCATGGAATAACCATTAGGTAAATTGGCGTTATAAGCTATGCAGATGTTGGATGGAAGCAAGCGTTTCTGGGCGGAAACCCATGATTTACAATGAAAATTGAGCTAAGTTTGCGAAAATCGGGCATGTCGGCACCGTGCATTTATAATGCTTTCAATCTTTATACGCCCTAAAGATTTAAAAAAAGCGCGCAGAGCAAGTTTCGCTCCAACACTGGAGCCCGTGATATTATGTTATGTTTATTTATTGCTATGCTTATCGATAAAATTGGAAAGGAAATGGTTTTGAACGTGTCCTCTTCGAAAGCAATTTAATGTTTTACTCAATATGATTTTTGATTATATTTTTTCTAAATCTTTTGTAATGTTTACAATTAAAACTTGTTTATTTCCATTGTATTCCATATTTTTTACCTACACTATTAAAAAAAAATGTGTAGAATACCTGTATTTTAAAAAGTGTACCTCAAACTTTAAAAATATATGTAAAAATCATATAACCAATAATATGAGAATAGATTAACACAATTGATTGATTCTCTGTGGATTTCATAACATTTGCTTTACATCCCGGCGAACTGATATCATAACGTTAATTAATTATCCTATGTACCAAATTTATATAAATAATAAATCTCGCGGTTTCACCCGCACCCGCGTCGTTCCCTTTCCCTGGGAATACGGGGATAAAATATAACTTATGTTAATGGCTGGTGATGTTGCTTCTCATTGCTAACAAATATTTTTAACGCACGAAAAAACAAACTGATTCACATTTATAATACTGTTACCAATATAGGATAGGATTTCAATTATCGACGTATTATTGGTAATTGTAAAATTTTAACATACAGTATTCTTATGTTAAAAAATGGTTAAATTTTAGTTTTTTTTGCTAATAAATTCTAATCAGTCGTCCGCTTCGGTACCACTTAATGTATGTAAGCCCTCCAAACCTCATCGAGTAACGTGGTGGGTATTCAATCTTACTTCTCTTTCCTTTTTAAGGTTGGGAATGATAGTTTACTTAGGTAGATGCAACAAACTTGTAACGCTTGTTAGTAAAATAAGTACGTGGCTCACAAATGGAGATTAAGTTACGTTGAGCCAGAAAAGTGCTAAGGAATGGAATAATATGTTCTGAAAAATATCGTAAAGCATATCTATTTTATATTTTTGTTTTTAAACATTAACATTATAATCCAAAACAATTTATTTATAACATCTGAAACTTAAAATAAACCTTAAATTGAACCTAAAACTTAAAATCTTTAAAAATATAATATAATTACTAAAATATACTGTTAAATGGAATCCCTTTAGGTAAGGTTTCTAAGATACTGGCAGCATTTCCCTTTGAATTGCAAGACTAAGTCGTTGTCCGAGGTAGCTGGCAGCTCTTCGGTGGTTTAGGCAAATGTATTCTTCAAGGTTACAAAATACTATAATAAACGAAATAATAAACGATTAAAATAAGTAACTAACTGAGTTTTTTTTTTCACAGCCAATACTACGGATCTCGGCGTTTTGGATCCCTCACTTTACAAAGCGGATTGTCTCGTTGAAGATCAGATGTGGCCAGAGGGCCATGTCGTAAGTACTGAAATATAAATCGGAAACAGCTTATATCGCATTTTTTTATAAGGTGTAATGATAGATGTTTTTATTACGATATAAAATAAAGTGGGGACTTAATTAATTCTAACCATTATCAAAAATTGCGGAATGTTATTGACTATTGAGGATCGTAGGTCTAGAAGATGTGCCATGCGTTTATGGGATTTGCAATTTATTTTTATTTCGCAATCAGTTATAGCTTATGATTAGTCTTTAACAGAAGGGGATATTTTTCGCACAAGTTTGCATTTCAAAAATATACAGGGTTAAAGGAAAGGGCCAGGTTTTTTGGAAACCGCCGGCTCCGATTTCTTCAATAGCAAGCTGAAATAATCTTTTTGGCTTCTTTCCCGTAGAATCTTTTCGAAACAGTCGTAGTCATTACCACTAGATTGACTTTAAGTTTCAAAATATGTACTTTAAAAAAGCCTTAGAAAGCCTCAAATTAATTCAATTTTCAAGAAAAAATTGTAGAGTGCAAAAATTATGGAAATTTCTGTATATATCTTAGTTCATAACTCAAGCAAGCAAGATATTTTGAGCAACAGTAGGTATGTTGCGGATCTGGTTCACGCTTATAACTTGATGCTTATGGGCTATCTAATTTAAAATCACGCGATAACTGGTAATAACTATTTTAATTATATGGATAACTAACTATATGGATTCAATCGCATATTTTTTTAAATATAAGTACACAAAAAATAAATTTTTGTAACATGTGATTGTTTGTATATCTAACGAAATTCAATGAATATTTCAATATTTTAGGTAGAAATATTTATTATATTACAAAATAAATGGTCTTTGTAAGACAAACCGTTACTAAAATAATCTAGAATTTACGTGTGAAGTCTGAAGTTATATATAATAGTATTTCAGTCACATATAAATAAATGAGACAGTAAAACCTTTGTCAATAACTTTTGATCATAAGGTTTGTGTATGAAGTGATCCGTATACCTCTTGAGTAATTTCTTTATATGAAAGTTATTTGTTGAGTTTTATTTATTTTACATGGCCGTACGTATGACTCAACGAACACTAATTGCATTGGACCCAAACAATTTCAATAAAACTTCGTTTTCCATTAAGCTTGTATGTAAAAACTACAACCCAAGTCAATTTATTATTCCAACGCGTAGAATCAAAAGTTCCAGTAGAATATTGTTTATGTATAAATCATACAATTGTAATGTCGATTTACGAAGAACTTTAACTCAACTAAACTATTGGTCTGCCACACTTGTAAATGGATGTTTCCAAACTTTTGGTGAGTTCAAATTACGAGGCTAGTGCCATCGTATTAACTTATAATCAGTGCAATTTATTTGTAGAAAAGAGGGGGGGGGGGGGGAGGGGGTTATTTATTTCACAACCAAAAATTTGTAATATGCAAGCATTATTTATAGGATATTATCTGAAGTTTAGACAGAATGAGTAAATAACCACCACACCTTATGGGTTCATTTTCACAATTTTGGTTATTAAAACGGAGTGATTAAAAACTATGTAAATAATTTATTTCCTAAGGGTCGCGTGTGGTTCACGCTGAAGTACGAATCCGGAACTGAGCGCCTTCAGGTGCATATATTAAAGGCGAAGCATCTACCCTCTCGCACCCCGGCACTGGCGAATGCGTGCGACCCATTCATAAAGTAAGTAATTTTAAGTAAGATAAACGTGCCAGCTCGATTTGCACCGTCTCCGTACTAAGGTCTAACTCAAAAGACTACCAGTTAGCCTTTGACGGCCATCTCACCTGGTGGTAAGTGAAGATGCGGTCTAAGATGGTAGCACACTCACTTCATAGGACGCGCTATCGCATTATAAATTGGGAGGTCTCGGGTTCGATTCCCAGGTTGAGTCTGATCTTGTGGGAGGCTTCGGCCGTGGCTAGTTACCACGCTACTTTCGTAAAGAAATCCCGCTAAGCGATTTAGCGTTCCAGTATGATCCAGATTGGAAATATATTGGTAGCTCCTCTTTTGCTGTAAATGTTCATGGCTGACGATAACCACAATCAGGTGGACCATTCAGCCTGTATCGAGATTTAGTACCTCTAGGTCCTAGACTTACGGGCGCACTACTAAAACCCCAAACGTCACTGGCGTAGTGTAATATTTATTAAAACACCTACCGTATTTACTTAACTAACGTACACATATTAACGTCTATTAGTAAAGTAAATTTTATTATAACAAAAACACAATTAAAAGAGGAAATACTACAAAATTTACAATCAAACTAATAAAATGAATCTCAACATCTCACCTCACAAACACATCACCTACTTTAATATGTGTAAACATTTGACAAAACAACTAAAATTTCTCGCAATGTATAACTGAATTGAATTTATTATGAAGTTATCTACTTCGTTCGTTTCGATGTTTTTTGACTACCAAAATAACGTTTCTAACGATTATTCCTATATTTCGATATTATATTTAAAACTTTTCCTAATTACCGCTAATGTGTGACGTGTAATACGGCGGTAATGTCGAATAGGGCTAAGAACATGCATAAAAGATGCAAGTTGGCAATTCCAGGCTTATGCACCTTTAAGTTCTTGGATCGCATCCACTATTCCTTGAAATGCATTTTGAGCTAAACCATCCAATTAAGGCCACTACGGCAAGGAGCACGAATATTTTCAGTTAAATCCTGAAGCGTTTCAGTGATGTTCTCTCCAAGAGTTTTACCTACACCGCTATAAAAATCGTTATCTTAGCAACAGAATCATATGGATGTCTATTTAGACGGTACGGAAACTAATAAGAGAGAATAGTGGCAATAGAAGCCTTCAGAGTTGTTTTTAAGTAAGTGTGACGTCAGCATTGCTAACGTCACACTTTTGTTTACTTTTGCTCATAGTAATTAAAACCACAACTTAAGGGATTACACTTTTATTGCGACAATAATTAAGAGGTCCAAACGGTCTGATGTCTCGAGCGAGAATGCCACGAAAGGCTTCAACCGCCCGTATTTTTAGCAAAGCATGCTTGTATAAAATAGATTACTACCGTCTAAATACACTGATTAACAAAGAAATGATTAATTAGTGATTTAAAGAGTTCAAATGTGGGTAATTATTGAATTCTTGATTTTCTTGGCATCGCTGAATAATGTTAATAACTCCATCGCGACGACATATGTACATTATGTGAAAATTTCAACTCTCTACTCCTACTAAGGTTCATGGAATATACGAACACTGACAGACCTACGGATGTACGAACGAACAGCGGAGATGTAGGGTCCCGTTGACACCCTTGCAGAACCATATTTCGTAAATTATTCATACAGTGTCTCAGCCCTAATTCCGTCAACACGACCTAACCTAACCGAACCCTTTTAAAAAATATACTGAGGTTGAATTATAAATGAATCACGAATATATGAAACAAAGTCCAGTTATAAATATAATAAGTTTTTTGTTGCTTTTATCACTGGTGATATTACTGGCAATGTTCGATTGGAGTACATTATCCGGATTTCCCGAAATACTTGAATCCCGAATTCTACTAGTACTAGTAATTTAGACTACCCGCCAAAATCAGAAAATTGGCCTCCACCCTCAGTTATCATGTGAAGCCTTCGGTCTCGATGAATATCTATAAACCCGTATCGAAGCAGTACGGGTACATGCTATTAAATCCTCTATTCTACGAGAAATGTTATTATTCCCAGCCGTTGAACACTAATGGGATAAGAATGACGAATAGTTTTTACACCTTCGCGCAATTTGCTTTACCACTTTTGAAGTTTTAAATGATTAGCTGGTTTAAAAAATATTTAACATTACAAGTAATCCTAGTTCCATATTTTGTTTACGAGATATAAAACCGCCTTGTGCGCTTTGTTATCTTATCTTATAACATCACACATAAAAACAGCACCTTTTTTTGCTCTTACGATCAGCCTGGTTTTTTTAAATCAATAATGCAGCAAGAACTCAGGCGCCATTCCAAAGTTAGTATTAAGTTTTATGGTATATCTTCAGGGATATTGCTTAAATTACCTCATTTTAAACATTGGAGCTATATCAGCAGCAGAGATATAGTGTCAAAAGAGAAATGGATGTAAAAGTTTGGTATGTAAATAATTAGGAACAAATGATCGATCAAGTTTATCGGTCTAATTTGGAAAAAATTTGAAACAATTACTCAACAAAAAAATAATGCTCACTTAAAGAAACTAACACAAATTAATGTTTTCTGTGCAAGTTTGAACAAACAGTCATACATACATCCGTGTAAATCAAAATTACAAAAATTAGAGACGTTAACCTATCCTAACCTAACCTAACGAAAAATAGCACAGTTACTAATAGGAGCTAACGATTTTGCTGAGCTAATGTTTTCTCAGTACTGAACATATTTCAAAACGTTATTCATCTCACTGTAAAAATATTTGCTACGGTTATAATATAAAAATATTTTCCACGTTTCGTAGAGACTTTCTACCGCAATTGGAGTGAAGTGTTTTTTTGTAATTTGGTGTAAATATTGGTCCACAATAAGTGGTCATCAATTATACTTATCCGTTTGAAAATCTGTTTGAAGAATATTAAGCTTTAATGCTTTTTTTTGTTAAATATAAGTTATTTTATTTTATATTGCCAATGCCGAATCTCTAAATCGTATCAAAGGAAAAAACACAGATAAAGAGTCTTCGTTAGAACCCAAATATAGCACTCAGCCAGTGAACGAAAGTAGTTTTTTGGTAAGCTTATTAAAGTGGAGTGTAGGTCTCTTTTCTTATAGTAATACAAGAATTATAGAAAATAATTATGATATAGAAAATAGTTTTCATTTTAAGAGTAAACGTGAACTGTTAGTCATCTAGTATAACTACATTAAAAATCCATTATCATAATATAAAGTGGTATTTTCCACATTTTGCTATAAACGTTAAGTGTATTAATAACGTTTCTGACATATATAACTAACCCAATTTAAATATCAAATTTTAAAACAAAGTATTATTGGCTGTATTATTTGGCAATACATTAAAAAAAATTAAAACATCTAAAACTATCTTTAAAAACAGCATTTTCATCTGAATTCTTTAGTACGAGAATCTAGTCCTGGCCTTGTAGTGCGGCCTTGTGGAAAACTATATAACTATTTTAGGATCGTTTTTAGTTAAGCTTAAACATTTTATTTAGAATAATTGGCACTAACAGCCTAAATTTATAATACAATCATTAATAATCTCAAATCTTCCGATCGAATCCTATTCTCCATCGATAAGGATGATTTCACTTGCTTTAAATAATATCTGAAATTTTAGATTGGAATCATAACAATGGATATATTACAATCAATACAATACAGGCGCGGAGAAAATTGAAATAATAACCCATTGTTATCAATTTTTATTTCTTACAAAGGCTTCTTTATTAATTAGTTCCTGAATAAATAAAATCTTGACATTTTTGTTTTCATAAGATCAATTCTCTTATTTTACGAATAAGCAATTTTTGGCTCGACACTTCAATGGGAATAAGTTTAGAATAGTCGATTAACTTGATATCTTATTATCTGCTCGTAATCAAGAGTGATATTTTCTTTAAGCTATACCACGCGTTAGAGCGTGGGATGAACGGGACGTGAAACGATTGTAAAGAGCTGTTAGACAGCCAAGTCGTTAATAAATTTAATTCAATTTTGTTATAAAAGAACCACTTACGAAAATAGGTTATTGTAATTATGTACTTATATTTTAATGATACAGAGTGTTTTCAACGAGACCTTATTACTAAGATTAAGCTGTATTTATTAATATCTGTCTGTCGCTTCCTATGTTAGTTTCTTTTTATTTGTTGTTCAAAATACACAAACACATTTTAATTGTAAATGTAACCATCCTCCAGAAACTTTACGTTTATGGGGAGAACGGCGAGTTAACTTTAATAATATACTAACTTTTACTTAAAGAACTTAAGACTATGAATTTGTCTCTCAGCAAGCTAGATCAGGAATCGTTACAGCTTAAATCTTCAGTGTGTATTTCTATTGCCGCAGTGGCAAAACATTATATAAAAGAAAATAAAGTAGGAAATAAATGTAGGTTCTTTGCTAAAAATCATAAAACTTCATCGATTGTTGTTCAGTGAGTGCTATTTTCATTTTATCTCTATTCAACAATTTAAGCCACATTTTGTCCAACCCTTGAAGCTGTGATAGACTAGTGAAGTTGTGATAGCCTAGTGGTTAGGAAGTCCGCCTCCCAATCAGAGGTCGGGGGTTCCATCGCAGACCTCTGATTGGGAGGCGGATTTATGTGCGTTTTTAAGAAATTAAAATATCACTTGCTTCAACGGTGAAGGAAAACATCATAAGGAATGCCTGAGAGTTCTCCATAATGTTCTCAAAGACGTGTAAAGTCTGCCAATACATAGCCAGTGTGGTGGACATGGGCCAAACCCTTCTCATATTGAGAGGAGACCCGTGCTCTGTAGTGAGCCGGCAATGGGTTAGTCTTGTCCAACCCCAGAGCGTGTACCAGTAGCCAGTTATTAAAAACTTACAGTTAAATAAGTATGTTAAAATCTAAATACAAAATGTTTATTTGAAAGGATTCAGTTGATGCCTGATGAGAGAAGAGTGCTGCAAACTAAACAAAAGAAGAAGACCTGCAATCCGTTCTATGATGAGACATTCGTTTATCAAGTAAGTGCTGAATATTCTTGTTTTAATAATTTTCACTAGGAGGACATTTTCTATTCAAACGGAGGACATTTTCTATTCAAACCATTATCTATTAACTTAAATATATAGTTATGTTATGAGTGTTTCGACATATTTTAGAGAATTTTCAGACATTGTTCTAATGGGTCATATGATACAGTTTTATTCTGTGCATAGGAAATAGGAACTGTGATTTCGTATAGTTAATTTTTTCTGTTTCTCGTGCGTACGGTTAACTAATTATGGATACAAAAAGTTTATTATATCTACACTAACAGACTACAGAAACAGAATTAGACAGACCAAACCAATTCTATCTATTGTAATCTATTTGTTTTTGTAGTACACATGAGAAGGGAACGAAGGGCACCCTAAGTGCCCTTCGTTCCCTTCTCATGTGTACGCTTAAAATTGCGTTGACCTGCCCCGCTTACCTGTAATTGATAGGTCAATGTTATTAACGAGACCAACTTCCGGTACAGGCTCTATATATAAAGTGCATATCATTTAATGAATGAACTGCGTGCGGTTTTTAATTAATACCGGTATAATGCATTACCGGTATAATTTAAGTTTATAATCAGAATCAAAGTAAGTTTATCTTACAAACGATTACTCGGATGTTTATGTACATGTTTTGCCATTTAAAATACGTAATAATAACTTAATTCATTTAAACTTACTAACTTATTCATAAACTAAATTAAAAAAATTGTACGTATGTTTCAGATCTTAATTACCTTATATTTATTAATTTTGTTATTATGTGACGATTTTACTTCATGTTTGTTTAAACTGAAAATATAATGCAGAATAATAATATTGAATATATTGTGTTTTTTCATCCTCTTAATAACTTAGGGCTTATTTTTTAAGTAGAAATGAGGTGCTTATCTTTAATTACTAAACAAACTAGTTATGTTAGAAACAATATCGTTTAATATAATTTTACTAAGTAAAAAATGTTCACGCTATTTTAGGATTATATTTCTGTGTAATAATAATGTATTAAAACCTGATACATTATTATTTACTAGTAAATTTCCTTAGGCTTCACCGATAATTATCAACACGTAAAGCTAACCTTTGAATTCAGAGAACTTAAATATAATTTACCAGTATTACCTACTACAGAAGTTCCGAATTCAATTTATTGTATTTCAGTCTGTTTATTGGTGTACGTTTAAAGATAAAATTATAATCACAAAATATTGTGTAATCCAAAAATGTAATCTAACAGATTCCTCCTGGAAAGTTAGAGTCCCTCACTCTCAAACTATCTGTTCTGGACATTGGAAGAGTCGGAAAGAACAAGCAACTTATTGGGCACATCATTTTGCCGTTAAGTGAACTGGAAGGGATTGCTCCTGATGAGGAACCCCAACTTTACAAACTGGATATTGAAAAGGTACGAATATTCTTTAGAAATCGAAATATGACAAACGAAATTTGCGCGAGGTAAAGTTATGAGATGATTAAAAGGACCTTTGTGTTTTATTGGATAAAACCGCCTGTGGGAGTTTTCATTCGTTCCTGTTTTACGATAAAAAGGTGGGTAGATGAATCGAAAAAGTTTTCGAGTCCACATATTTTTATTGATCATAAAACATTTAACGTTGAAGCGTGATAAAATAAAGGTGTTACTACTGATTAAAAAGTTAATACCATCAATAAGTATTAATATCGATCCAGCGTTGTGGTTGAAAATACTAGGAGTGCAAAGTGCAAGATTTTTACGCTTAAAAGATGCGATCCCTTAATAGTTAACTTAAATAGGTACAACAGCGAAAAAGCACCGTTTACACGATATACTCACTCTTTAGATTATCTTTAGACAATAGTGACTATTAGATCTTTAGATTATATTATCATTAAGATAGTAAAAACTAAGATGAAACTTACAGCATAAAATAATAACTTCAAAAGTTATTCTTTAGTTTAATTTAGAGCTGTATTGAGTATGCTATATTTGTGCAGGTAATTATATTTTTGTTTCATTGTTATGAGGTCTTAACTTCTTAATGAACAACAGCTACTGAATCAATCGCTGTTAGTACAAAAGTTTAAATATATTTTTAACTAAAGATTCTAAACATTAATTTACAAGCTTTAATTATAAAGTAGAACACTGCAGCGTTTACATTTTTGTTATGAATATTATAATGTTCACAGGAAGTGCAGGATCCGACGTCGGACTTGGGAGAAATTCAAGTATCGCTACTGTATAATGAAAATCTTCACCGACTCACGGTCACTGTTATAGAAGCGAGGAATTTGAAGGTAATAAGGGTTACTGGCACTTTTCAACTATTACGTCTTGTTTTGTTTTCTATTACAATTAGTAAATAATAATAGGTTAAAACTTATATATTAATATACTGTTTTTTAACTTTCACTTTTTTTTAAATTGTTTTATTAAACATTAATAATAACGCTTTACAGGGTGAATTGAAAATCTGAGAGACAGGTCTTAGCATCGAACACCATCTATTAGATTAACAATAAAAGCTTAGTAAGTCGATAAAGGGGAGTTAAATATAAACAGAAATTATGCTTCTAATTTGGAGTAGAAAACGATTTCAATTTAATTAAATTTAGCAAAGGTGTTGTTAAATAACGAGGTAGGAAAACACTAATCAAAATGGTGATATTAAAAAAAAACTTATTCGCTTTTTTGAGCTTCTCAGACCTGAGCATGTTTGGACCCTCTCAGTCTTAGTTTTATGTTAGTGAATATAAATTTACCATCATCTCATGAATTTAAATAATAAAAAATATATTACATGTTCGACACATTTTTCAAATTTCTAATTTACAATAATAAGGCTTTATACTGCCAGCATCTTGGGTATCTACTCTACTTAGATGCGTTGTTATGAACGACTTTTCAGATTTAAATTTATTTATTTCCACTTTCTTTAAATGTATTATTAAATCAAATCAAAATAAAAATTGCATTTATTCAGCCTGTTAAAATACATCTCATCTAAAAACTTATTCCGATAATACTGAGCTTAAAAAATAAAAATAAGTATATACACAAGTAAAGTAGATTTAAATTCAATAAACTAACTTGTACTTTACACTCACAGCTGGATCCATCGTCGAGTAAAAAGGAGGTTGTAGCTAGGGTGACCCAAGAACGAGCGTGTCGCGGAGTTCGGGCGCGCAGGACTGCCGCGGTTGAGGTAGCAGAGGATGGAGCTGCTCAAATATCAGAATGCTTTAACTTCAGACTGCGGCCTGACGAATTGCACACCACCAGCGTCACCATACAGGCCTTGCAACCACACTCCGTATATGCCAAAGGTACATATCCAGCTATTGTTTTACTGTAACACTCTTACGATGTGTTGTATTTTTGTGACTACGCCGTTTGCAAAAAGTACATCTTCTTATTCATTGCTTGGTATAAGGTTATGCGATATAACGATAAAGAAAAACGTTATTTAAATATTAATTAAAAGGACTATTGAACACTGTACTTTTTACAATTCAAAATGGCGCTATCAAACCAACTTATTGTATTTTTTGAAGAAAATTATATCCAGTGTCATTTGGGGTGATGTGGCAATTCTAACCATACCCTATACATCCACATCTGTTCAGACATTTAGAAGTTATATTGGAATAAAGAAACATACATATACATATATATATATATATATATATGACGGAGAGACTGGCTCCAAATTGTTTTTAAAAATGATGACGTCAGCATTGCTGACGTCATTCTCTTCACCATTATTACTCGTCTGCATAGTGACAGTAAATTAAACAATAGATACCTGAAATATCGTTTATTTAATTCAAATCAGCCACAACAATAGCTGAGACCTCTGTACTGTTCGACCACTAGTGTCCGAATGAGCCGAGATACAATGAACACTCGTTTATATAACAAAATTGAGAGTGGGGGTTTGTTTACAAAACAGTTGGAAATTAATTAATGAGCATTAGCAATTATAATTATAAGTTAACTTTTAATTTTAATATTAAAGTATTGTTGCGCCGATACGGCCGTTCTGACCGGCGGTGCGCGCCCTGCACCAGCCGTGAATGTTTGTTCTCACTGGAGAGTTCCTGGAGTTTTTCTGGGGAAAAAAAATGAAGTATTTCTGTGTTTTATATTGTGGTGTACACTGTGGTACTTACGGTTTACGTACACTGTGGTACTTACGTTTTACGTACACTGTGGTACTTACGTTTTACGTACACTGTGGTACTTACGTTTTACGTACACTGTGGTACTTGTACACTGTGGTACTTATGTTTTACGTATACTGTTCTGCTTACGTTTTACGTACACTGTGGTACTTGTACACTGTGGTACTTATGCTTTACGTATACTGCAGTTCTTGTACACTGTGGTACTTATGTTTTACGTACACAGAGGTACTTATGTTTTACGTACACTGTGGTACTTATGTTTTTATGTACACTGTGGTACTTATGTGTGGGTTTCTGTTTTATGTGTAAATGTGGAGGTTTTTTTTTTTTTTTTTGTGATCACATAAAACGTACACCCTTTTTTTTTTTTAATCAGTTGATTCTTGAGTTTGTTGTTCAAGCGAGCTAGCTTGCGAACAAGATGGTAAAGGCCCATTCGCTGGAGGATCATCTTCTTGCGCCGATACGGTTATCTGGTCTCCGGGTTGAGGTGCTCGACGGAGTTGGTCATGAGCGACCTTTTTTTGACGTCCTGAACCAACCACTTTTTTTACTAAATAGCGGTCATTGTCCAGAATTCTTGTAATCTCGTACGGCTCACTGAATTTGAGGTCTATAGAAGTTTGATTACGCGGATTATTTTTTATGAGCACGTAGTCTCCACGCTGGAAACGACGGACTTTAGCTTTTCTCAAATTGAAGCGTTGTCTATCACTTTCTGCATTCTGTGACATCTTTTGTTGAACATGTCTAGTAAGTGCTTCAATATCAACAGTCTGTTCGTCTATATTTACGAG
Organism: Lasiommata megera; assembly: GCA_928268935.1. Classification (NCBI taxonomy): domain Eukaryota; kingdom Metazoa; phylum Arthropoda; class Insecta; order Lepidoptera; family Nymphalidae; genus Lasiommata; species Lasiommata megera. Next base: position 8,905,608 of record OV743325.1, on the reverse strand, counting down.
ACTGAGCAACTCTGGAGGAACACAGTGCCTGCGCTGAGTAAGTAAGGTAAGTGGAGCCACTCCTGTTACACGATGAGGAGTGCAGTTTATTGCCAGTTGAAGTCCCTCAAGCACTGTGTACCACTCCTCCGTTTCATAGTTCTTGATCATGGTAAGAGCATTTTTAAGCGTAGCTACTACCCGTTCCACTTGCCCATTTGCTCGGCTGATTCCTGGTGCTATAGCATGAATTTCTATTCCTGCTTGGTCACAGTAGGTCTTGAACTCACCCAAAAATTCTCTTCCTCCATCAACTATGATTTGGACTGGAGTACCGAACAAGTGAATTGTGCGTTTCAGGGCAGCTAATGTACTGTGTGGGTTTTTGTTAGTTGCGAAATAAAATAGCACGTACTTTGTGAAAGCATCTATAGTGACGATCACATACTGGCGGTCATCGGATGTTCCCATTTTGCCTGTTATATCCATGTGTATGACTTGAAAGGCAGCAGTTGGTTTCTGAATCGGGTGCATTTGGGCTTGTATAGCGCCCGATGCTCCTTTGGATGTCCTGCAGATCACACAGTTGTCAACAAATTTACGGACAATTGTGCTCATTTTGTCAAACCAATAGCTGTCCTTAATTTTCTGCAAGGTCTTCTCCCATCCAGGGTGTTTCAGTGCGGTGTGATATGAGTTAATTAAACTCCATTGATAGGATTTGGGCACCACTGTGCACAGTTTATGCCCGAAGTGGGGATCCTCGATGGTGCGTTTGAGAACATTGTTTTCCAGGACGTAGCCATTACTTGAGTTACTATTATTCATACCATCCATTATAGTTCGAAGTGTTTCATCACGGCGTTGTTCTACTTTCAACCAGTCGAGATCTCTAGTCATCATATTTACTGTTAGCTCGGCTGGGTTTCTGCTGAAGTAATCAGCATGCTGTAGCTGTTGACCCTTGCGGTATTCAATGTCAAAGTCATAGTTTTGGAGAAATGCCCACCAGCGATGGATTCTAGGAAGCAGGTCTTTTTTGTGCTTGGATGCCTTTAACGCATTACAGTCTGTTATGACTGTAAACTTTCGTCCATAGAGATATTGTCGGAAGTGTTTTATTGCACGTACCACTGCCAAGGTCTCTAATTCATAAGAGTGGTAGCGACTTTCAGTTTCAGTTGTCCTCATGCTCATGAAGGAGACTGCATGTTGTCGTCCTGCAATGACTTGTACTAGTACTGCTCCGAATCCCAGACTACTTGCGTCTGTGTATAATTGAATTGGTGCTTCCTCTTGAAACAGTGTGAGTACTGGGATTGATGTCAAGCATTGAATGACCTTCTCTCTTGCTTTCTCGCGACGGCCATTCCATTCCCATTTAGCTCCTGGTTTGGTCAGTTCATATAATGGTACCATAATGCGTGAGAAATCTGGTATAAATTTTCTGAAGTAGCCCGCTAATCCACAGAACTGTCTTACCTGTCTGGGTGTTGTTGGTACTGGAGATTTTACCAGAGCTTCTACTTTCCGTGGGCTTGGCCGGACTTGCCCATTTGACACAACATTGCCTAAATATTCAATTGAGCGTTTGAAGAAACTACATTTATCTGCATTAATGGAAAAACCAGCATCTCGTAGCGCTATAAGAATACGCTCAATGTTTGATAGCCCTTCAGCGGTATCTTCACATTTGCTTAATACGTCATCAACATAGACTTGAGCTACGTTGCCTAGCAGCGAGCTTAAAGCTCTGTTGATACATCTTTGATAGACAGCACAGGCGTTGCTTAATCCAAAAGGCATAGTCATATACTCGTACAATCCATCTGGTGTAACAAAAGCGGTCTTCTCAATTGAAGATTTTGCTATGGGTATTTGATGAAATCCTGCAGCCATGTCAAAAGTTGTGAATAATCGTCCTTTGGCTAATTGGTCGATTTGATCCGAAATCAGTGGTAGTGGATAGTGGTCTCTTAAGGTATTAGAGTTGAGCTCTCTGAAATCGACGCACATACGATCGTCTCCATTTTTCTTTTTAACCAATATAATGGGGCTGGAGTATGGAGATTTGCTTTCGCGTATGATGCCATGTTCCATTAATTCTTTCACGATTACCTGTACTTTCTCTCGTTCAACCGGACTGAGCCTATATGGTCTTCGTTCTACGTATTTGTCTGGATTCTTCAATCTGATTTCCAATTCGCCAGTCTTGACACGAGTGGTAGGGTACCCTCTAATAAACAAATGTTCATACTTGTTCAGGAGTATGCGTAATTTGGTAATATCTTCTTCATCTGTGAGGTCACAATCTAATTGATTGAAGATTGGGTTTTTATTTTGAATGTGATTGATATTCTGTTGACGTGTTAGCCTTGTACCGTCTGAAGTGATAATCATAGTAAGGTTTGTATTATTTATTAAATTCATGCCCACTAAGATGTCTGTAGTCATTTCATAGTCTGCCACTATGAAAAATTGTAATTCAACGTTGATGTCATCAATGACCCCAATCGTGTTCAGTATTGACATTGAAAGTACAGGAAATTGTCCAATTCCCTTTAAGTAATTTACCGTTTGCGTTCTTTTACCTGGTAATTGAGCTGCTACTGATTCCCGTATGAGTGAGCATTCCGCACCACTATCAAATATGGCCCGAAAAATCTTTATTCCAATCTTCACCTGAATAGGAGCTAGTTTGGCCCCAGTTATGTAATTTATGTTTGATGTTAATGAACGTTCGCGTTTAAAACATGTTTCAAAAGTATGCCCTGGTATTTTACAAAATGAACAGATTGTAGTCTTCCTGTTCTGGTTGGAAATTACTTCTTTGTTATTTGTTTCACCTAATGTTTTGTCTATTTGCTCAGGTTTTGATCCAGTTGGTTTGAAGAAACAGTCATTCGTAGCATGGTTCGATCTTTTGCAGATACGGCAGTATGAAGTTGATGGAGTTGCATGCGAAAAACGTGGTCGCTTTGCACTCATATTACTTGAACTTGGGTTTGAGCGCTTCATTGTTCTTATTGACGAAGCTACGGATATTAGCTCTGGCACAGTTGTGGCCCTTGTGTTCAGTAGTTCAATCCTCAGCCTTTCATCACTCACGCAGCCAATCACTGCTTCGACTGCATCTTCATTTGAAAGTTTGTCCTTGGTGATCCTTCGCCATAATACCCAAGCTCGTGATAAGAACTCTGAAATGTCCTTTGAGGGGTCGTAGACATGTTCTCTAAATCGAACTATGTCTCGCGAATAACGGTTTTCTGGCTCAAATGTCGTAATGAGGTTGTTGCGCAGCTCAGGCCACGTAGATGCCGTAACCATCCAATCGTCTACCCACATTTTCGCTCTCCCTTTTAGGAGCCCTCCAACTTTCATGCGTACATCGAAGTCATTCAGTTTGTATGTTTCAATGGCTTTGTCGATGTGTTGGCACCACTCACGTATTCCAACATTAGTGTCGGGATCAAAAGATGGTAGGTAAATGTCATTGATACGGATTCTATTTTCCACTGGTGTGCTTAAACGTTCCGACATTTGTTGCATCACTTGCATCATCTGCATAATAAATTGAGGTGGTACGTTGTTCATTGCGGCGTTGGACAACGCTGATTGTGGTAGCTCTCGCTGTAAAGCAGTTCCAACATCGCCTGTTCCCCCAATCAATCCATGGTGTTGTTCTGTTTGTGTAGTGGCATCAGGTTGCTGTTGAGCGGAAGTGGCATGTGATCCCACTTCTGATGACGGAGAGACTGGCTCCAAATTGTTTTTAAAAATGATGACGTCAGCATTGCTGACGTCATTCTCTTCACCATTATTACTCGTCTGCATAGTGACAGTAAATTAAACAATAGATACCTGAAATATCGTTTATTTAATTCAAATCAGCCACAACAATAGCTGAGACCTCTGTACTGTTCGACCACTAGTGTCCGAATGAGCCGAGATACAATGAACACTCGTTTATATAACAAAATTGAGAGTGGGGGTTTGTTTACAAAACAGTTGGAAATTAATTAATGAGCATTAGCAATTATAATTATAAGTTAACTTTTAATTTTAATATTAAAGTATTGTTGCGCCGATATATATATATATATACATGGTTCCAGAAAAAAATATTCTTGGCTTAAGCAGTCAAAACCCAACCTGCGTTTCACAAATATCCCGCCTGATTGAAAGTCTGGTGGGAGGCTTCGGCCGTGGCTAGTTACCCCCCTACCAACAAAGACGTGTCGAGCGATTTAGCGATCCGCTACGATGTCGCGTAGAAACCAATTAGGGTTATGGGCTTACCATACCCCTAACAGGTTAGCCCGCTACCATCTTAGACTGCATCATCACTTACCATCAGGTGAGATTGCCGTCAAGGGTTAACACGAAGCCTAGACTATCTATGCCTGTCTTCACTTCATACATTCCGCACCTTAGCTAGAATCAGCAACCTGGACAAAAAACATTACGAACAATTCTCTTTGTTTCTTATTTAAATTCACATTTAAAAATAAACTAAAGATAGAACTTCTGTGAAGTATATTTAAAATTATAATATGGTTCAGACAGAATTCTTAAGTTCTTGACATGACGTTTGAAACATAAACTTGAAAAGCTCGTTGAAATGTTCAAGAGTTCTAAAATTTGCATTATTTATTTACGACGCTAAGCTAAGCTTGCACCCAAGAAAATGCTCCTTCCGTTGTTTGTCATCACGACAGATATCATAAATCCGCACTTGAAAACACATTACGTAACCTACGTAAGTACAAACCGTCTGGAAAACTTTGTTATTTTCAAAACGAAATGTTAAAGCGTAATTGTGAAATACTGGTTAAGATACATTTTCTTACACATACATTTTTGTTTCACACCGGCGTCACTTTGTTGTGTTGAAATCCATAAGTATTAACAATAAATCACAAAGTTTAAAAAATAATCAGCAGATACTTTCAGTTGAGTAACATTCTTCCTTCAAAACTAAAGCTTTTCATTTTATTATTTTGTCATTCAAAATTGTGAAGCTATTACTTTTAACTATGGAAAAACGTTTGCACATTCTTAGTGTCTCCCAATAATTATCCTCATGAAATTGGCTATAGTCATAGCAAAATATTTTTTTATGTTTGTAGGTTAGGGGTGAAAACAAGATAGTTCCAGTGGCTTAGCTCTGTTTTTTAAATATTAACATCAAATATTAATATCATCAATTAACCATCAAAACATCAACAACCTCCTCCATCATCAGAAACATGAACAACCTCCTATATCATCAAAAAACATCAGCAACCTCCTACTTCCTATTAACTTCCTCATCTAGACTACAAACAAAACTCACACAAACAGAAGCTGCCTTTATTAAAACAACGTTGCAATGCTACTTTTTTTTTTGGAACTTGTTTATGCTAGCTCATTTTGTGAAAATGAAAATGAAAAAATTTTATTCAAAAAATACGTTTTACATAACATTTATCCGTTGTTGGGACATCCTTTTAAGTAATTATTTTACTTTTTTTTTTTATACACACTACAAGTTAGCCCTTGACTGCTATTTCACCTGGTGGTAATTGACGATGCTGTCTAGGATGGTAGCGGGCTGACCTGTTAGGACTATGGTAAACCCACGCCCCTAATTGGTTTCGACGCGACATCGTGCCGGAACGCTAAATCGCTTGGCGACACGTCTTTGTCGGTAGGGTGGTAACTAGCCACGGCCGTAGCCTCCCACCAGACCAGACTCGAGCCGGGAATCGAACCCGGGACCTCCAACTTTAGAATGCGACTGCGCGCGCGCTGCGCCACGGAGGTCGTCAAAAAACTTGTGCCAGGATGTCCCGCCTTCCGTAAAATGTATATAATATGTATATATTCTTATATATATAAAATCAAATCAATAATCAGGAGTGTGTGGAAACTCACACACTACTCACATCCTCAATTGTTTCCTCACAAACCACCTCATCCCTGACAGAATTATTCTTTTCAGATCGCCTTTTGGGTAAGTTCGTGCTAGGATCATACATGTTCGCGCGAGGGCGAGCGTTACAGCATTGGAACGCTGCCATCTCAAGCCCCATGGAGCAAGTGCAGCAGTGGCACCCCCTTACTAACTAGACCGATCATGCCAAACGTTTAACCGATTGCCTTAGCAGTAAGTTATAAAGCATGTTACCTCACGTAGACAAACGATTGAATAGACCAGGATGCCATGTTTGTTGTGAAAAAAATCACAAAAATCGAAAAATTAATTACACTTTTTTTTATAACAAGTGCTTGAAACACCTCTATCATCCCACGGTTATGTAAATTATCTAACAAATTCAGCCAATCAATCGATATTAACATAAATCCACCTGGCATGTTTCGCAAACTAATCATTAGTAAATTACTCATAATTAGCCAATCAAGTTTTAATCCAATAAATATCTTGAAACTATAAGGTTAAGGTCTGGATTAACGTTAGTCTACTTGAGGTACAATATTAATCGACTGTGTGACGGACAACTAGGTGATCTAATTGCCGGGTCGCTGCCTTTAGGCATGCCTGTAGGCCTACTCTCCCCGTCAGTTTGAACTAAATATAATTCACTTTGATATGCATGGCTAGAATAGTCAAAGAGAACCAACATATAAGATTATTTAGCATACATACCTGCGCTGTATAATTTTAATTAATTATGTGTAATTTTGTAATTTAAACAATATTTTATTCAAAATTAAAAATGTTTATATTACTAATAGTAAATTGGTCAAGTAAAGGAAATAAAGAATAAGAATTTAAGTATTCTTTTTAATTATAGCTCTTTGATTCTGTCAATAATTTGTCATACAACAAAAATCGGATTCCCATAGAATTGTTCCGCTTAGAAGGCGTGTCTAATTCAAAAAACAAACGAAATTTGAGTTTTTATTTTTACTTAGTCTATGCTAATTGAAAGTCAAGAACGAACGCCTACGCTTACGTACACACACATGAACAAGCTTATAAAGTCAAACCATTGCCGGACCTTTCCCCAAAATGTGGGAAAACGCACATCTGTCAAATAATGCTAATTTTACTAGGCTAATTAATGGAATATGATAATCATGACTATTCGGGTGAAATAACCTTTTTTCCACAAATTTGAATGGTAAAAAATGCCGAAAAATCTAATTAAAACTGGTACTTGGACATGGTGCGTGTGGACGGTGATATATGGTTTTCAACGTGGAAACAGCCATTTTTAAAAAGATTGTTGCAAATTGTATCGCTAAGATTTGCGGTTCACAGCTTACTTTTAGGTGTGTACTAGATTTATTTCTAACGCTAATAATTGTATATATCATCACTATGCTTTTTTAAGTCATTTGGATTTTTAAAAAAAACCTTAAATTCCGACTTGACGACTTTATTAACTTAGTTGTCCGCTAAGTCAACGCACATTCGATACACGATAAAATGTATTAAAGATATTCAAATATTTGTCGATATTTTACATAATATAGATAGTATCTAACATTGTAATCTTTCTAACCTTACTGTACAAAATTGAATTTTTATTATTCTAATCTATTATTACAAATTATTAAACATTATTATTGTACAAAGTCCCAATTCTATTGCAACGATTACGATTTGGGCCGTGAGAAGAACTAAATCTGTGTTTTATTTTCTAAATAACTTTATACCCGATTACTCCGAAAAATTATAATGTACTTACTCATGTTTGGAGATGTAACCTTACTATACAAAATTGTTTTTTTATTATTCTAATGTATTTATTACAAATCAAAGTACTGAAATTAATTTTATTTCATAATTAACATTTCATACTCTAACATTTTTGTTGTTCAATATTAGACTTAGATTATATTCAGTATTTGTTATTCCAAACTGTTTTAAGAAATAAATATTTTTGAAGAAAAATTTATGGCATCTCAAGACATGTTATACAATGGCCTTCACATATACCAGTAATGTGACCTAATTATTGCATTAAATATATGAGCTTGATATATAGTATGTCAAATCATAAAAAGTTAAGATTTCAATGCATTCGTTCGAGTCAAAATGGTGTAATTTGAAAATGGCGGAAGGCCTTATTAGCTTTCCTCTGTCACAGTGTTATAAATAATTTCATTTAAAATCTGTATTAACATAAGGTAATAGTATTAGACGTATAATATAACACCAATTTCAAAATACTTATAAAATTAATCACTCATATCAACAGAATATCCTATTATATTTACAATTTAAAAAATATATCATATACCTATAATATAAACTATTATGAAATGTATTGACTAGTCTAATTTCGATATTGTGCAAACAAAGAAATAAAGGGTGTAACGCCAAATTGGCGATGATAATGACTTTTATTTTTACCTGCCTACTTTATGTGGACCCTAAAAAAAATATTAACTCGACCTCTATGACGCTGTTGCATTATATAGTTGGAGATCCTGGGTTCGATTCCCGGCTCGAATCTGGTCAGGTGGGAGGCTTCGGCCGCAGCTAGTTACCATCCTACCGACAAAGACGTGTCAACTAACGATTTAGCGTTTCGACACAATGTCGCGTAGAAACCAATTAGGAGTATGGGCTTACCATACCATAACCGGTTAGCCCGCTATCATCACTAATCAGATGGAATGGTCTTCAAGGGCTGGCTTGGAGTGTTAGTTTAGCATAATTTGAGTTGAGTCAGATTTAGAGTTCAGAGTACAATCAATTAAATAAAAAGTTTAAGCGTGGTAACTTACGTACGTCATATATATATATATAGGCATTCTTCATCATCAGTATCAACTCAAAACTTGCTTACTAGATGTAGCATAATAAGAGCAAAGGGCCGCTAAAGCGGGTTGTTAAACTTCAAACTCCTTTGAGAACATTATGAAACGTCTCTCGGGCATGCTGGTTTTCCTTACCCGTTTAAGCAAGTGATATTTTAGAAATGCCTAAATTAAATCATGTGCCAGGGGATCGAGCTAAGTAATCTCGAAGGGCAGTCAAAGTTTTAAACTCAGAGTATAACAACTTCAATTGTTATATATACTTAGTTCAAGCGAAATAAAGTTTAACAGCCTAAAGCTATACCGCATACCTGTACTTACAGAAACCTTGATGGGTGAGTTGTTGCGAACTGATTACTATTATTTAAACTTTAATATTACTCGCTCAACTTAAAAAAACAATATTTTATACCGGTTACCAAGTAAAATTTACCGATAAATCAATACTGATTTTGAGCCCAGTAAGTGCTTAAATATCCTTTTTTTAAAGCTGGGAAATGCGTTTACGCATCCCCTCCGGAAGCGATGCAGATATGACCTTGCCGATTCCGACGGGATGGATACGTGGGACCGGATTACCTAAAACCTACCTAGCGATGCTCCTTCGCGTTACCTAGTGGTTGTGTTACAGACAGACTTACTCTCCAAGGAATTGAGAAAAAACTAAATGAAACCTAAAATAAATTCGGACACACATTAAACTTTCCACTTGTTTAAACTCTGTGTAAACTCGCCAGAGACCGATTTATCATTCTGATGGACGGCTTACATGTGTCCTAGCGATAAGTTACTCTCCCAGTGAAAACATAAACCGGTAATAATCAAGCAAATTAATCAAGCTGAAAAATATATGTGTACAGTTTTATAAGTTTTCATCCAACCGGTTATATAATAGCAAAATAGCACTTATCACTGAACGACGAAACGACTGAAAATATGAACGACGAAAAAATATTATGGGACCGTTTTCCTTCACCTATATAGACAAAAACAGAATTCATAGACTACTTAGTGCATTTAGGACTGCGTGTACGTAATCGATTGCATTTCAATAGAGACTCGCGGTCGAGTTTCAGAACGATATCCCAAAGATGGCGTTTTCTTCCTCACCTTAAAATGTGTAAAGATTTTTCTTCTCGTATTTTAACTTCCGCAGGAAGATGCAAAAGTAACAATGTTGGAAGCTTTTAGTTTCCTCCAAGAGCTTCTTCTTACGAGCTTAAAAACTTTCCTAGTTATATTTAACTGGGGCCTGGTTGCGTTGTTATATTAAGTTTCCATTAAAGCATTATAAATTTGTTAGTTTCATTGTGTTTATTATACAAAGAGTGGCTGCATACCTATTTTTGGAGTACCAACTGAATCCATGGTGGGATTATTTATACTAATACTACACATTAATAAAAATGAAGAAGCTTTAATAGATTTTAACTTGATTTCAATCCCTATAGACTTGTGCATTTTTTTGGGATGAAAGATAGAATATCTCACTCCGCAAGGAATCTCTTGAGCTCAAACAATACCTATTATAACGTAGGTGTCCGCTAAGAAAGGATTTTCAAAAATGCCTTGCCGGGCACAATAAGATCTGACAGATTAGAGGCTAGAAAAAGGATAACTAGGAACTTAAGGTGTAATTGATTCGTTTAAACATATATAGTATAGAAATAAAATATAAGCTTACAGCTTAACTCTTTTATAATACATTTATTGGCGCATGATCGTCAATGCTAGGTTTGCTGTGTACATAACATACATCATAAAATATATAAATACATAAATATGTAGAGACATATAAATCATATCATAATACGATACACATACCAAATATAAAATATCCAAAGCAATTGAATAATCTAATTGAAAGCCGAGCAATTGAGACAAAATAGTGAAACAAGTGATCTCTAACTCGTTTCTTAAAAGTGCCTATAGATTGTGCCTCACGAATCTCTAACGGCAGGGCGTTCCACAATTACGATAAAGTTTCTTCTAGATTTATTAGTTACTGCATAATCTTGCTAGTGTTTCTAGCAACTTAAACTGCGTAGAATTTCTGATTAAAGATAAAGAATTTTCTCTGTACGACTTTCCAGAATGCAAGTTACAGGCAAATGCCATATTCCCTCCGATCAGATCAGATGGTTAAACATGAAAAGTTCACTCAAAGGTATATTTTATGATATTACGATATATTTATTGGAAATACTTTTCTTATTAATAAATAAATGAAACAATAACTTATCACCAAAACTAATGTCTTTCAGCCAGCTAATTACGCTTCCAAAAGTTTATTATTAGATTAAGTTTGTGCTTGCGAACTTTTATTAAGAAAACAGCTAAAGGTAAACCTAGCAGAAGTTAATCGTAGAAACATAACTAGAGAGTTCAAATTCCTTTGAAATTCGTGTGTTAGTGCAATACGAAAAGTATAAATAGAATGTTTTCATCCAATTACTTGCTCTGACAATTTGGTAATCCCTTTTATGGCGGAGCCATTTATTTCCCGGGTATAACAAGTTGCTGAAATAAAATTCTGTTCTCAGCCAAAAAGACCTGGTTAAATCCAGATTAAACTGAAAAAAATAAATTTTTACAACAAAAATTGCCAAGTACCACGTACATAAAGTAGAATTTTTTTTGAATATTTTAATTTATTTACTATTACTGCCGAATCTTGTGGGTATTTGAAGAATTAATTAAGAGGATTCCCTAACTATAATAGAAAATTCGATCTTAGTATTAAACCTTGTGTTAGAATGCAATTTCAATAGTGTCACTGTAATAATTATAAATACTTATGCTAATCAAATCTATGAAGCGGTGATAGCCTAGTGGTTAGGGCGTCAGCCTCCTAATCAGAGGTCGGCGGTTCGAATCCGGGCACGCACCTCTAACTTTTCGGAGTTATGTGCGTTCTTAAGCAATTAAAATATCACTTGCTTCAACGGTGAAGGAAAACATCGTTAGGAAACCTGCACGCCTGAGAGTTCTCCATAATGTTCTCAAAGGCGTGTGAAGTCTGCCAATCCGCACATGGCCGGCGTGGTGGACTATGGCCAAACCCTTCTCATATTTAGAGGAGACCCGTGCTCTGTAATGAGCCTGTAATGGGTTGAACATGATGATGCTAATCAAAATTAAAGGAGTCACTCACTTGTGTTAAAAAAGAAAAGCCCTGTTTTAATGTTTTTTTTCATACCAAATGCTTTGTCAAGTAATAAAATTAATACCCTTTTCTCCTTAGTGTTAATTAACACGCAATTTTGATGCTATTACCATTACTATACTCGAATTAACATATCATTAACATATTAAATTGTGCTAGCCAAACACGCATTGCAATACCACGTATACGATATACATATGATTATTATATAATATTATACATTTATAACATATATTTAAAGAGATTAATTCCTTTATTATAAAATTGTAATGTAGTGTACATTACAAAAGCGACATCTGTTAGTGAACTCAGCTTTTGTACCACTAATCTTTATTTTTATTTTAGAATAATAGAAAAGTATATTTTATATACGTGGGTAATTTTTACCGGTTACGAATAATTTATAGAAGTAAAATTAATTTCTATAAACAAAAATTCTGTATCGGAAAAAATGTCGCGCGCTTTACGTCGGAATTGGGTGGCTTATTACTCCGAAAAGAGCCTGGAGTAAAAACAAACATCGAGAAAAACATGCCGCTAAAGTTAATTAACTTTAAATTAATAATACATAAAGATACGATGAGACATAAATCTAGACTTCTGTAAAACAGCTAGAGAAGTAAGGTAAATCTATTATTCTATTTAATGAACTACAAAGACGGAGGTAATAGGATTACATGCTAAGGTAGAGCTTTTATTTTCCTTCCATTAAATTTTCTTGTACAGAAGTGTTATTTTCGTACGCTGTCCAATTATGAAGTTGGAGGTCCTGGGTTCGACTCCTGGCTTGAGTTTTGTCTGGTGGGAGGCTATAGCCGTGGCTAGTTACCATCCTACCCATAAAGACGTCAAGTTATTCTGTGTTCCGACACGATATCGCTTAGAAGCTAATTAGGAGTAGGGGTTTACCATACCCCTAACAGGTGAGGGTTTGAGAACATAGACCACACTGCTCCAGTGATAATAAATGGGACTAACACCTTGACTTGCTCTTCGGGGCACGGAATGAAATTACAAACTCCACACTGTTACAGAGAATTTTTAACAGTAATATTTCAACCCAACCCGGGATTGAAATCCAGGACCTCATTGTTGCGCAAATCATGTACAAAATCATAGCAAGTCTGGCCGAGTGTATCATTCATGTACCTAAATTGTGTATGTATTTTAAAAACATGTCTGACATATTTTTTTTCCGTTTGGGTAGTTTCTAGGCAACCAACATATATCCTACTCATTCGAAGAGTGCGTGGGGAGATAGGTCAAACTCGTTTAGGCTTTGTAAAGGCATTAAACTAAACTTGTGAGGTGGGTATTGGGTATAACAATGGCCATATCCTTCGGTAAGTGAATAGTTGTATAGATCTATTTTGAATTTCTGAAGCGCGTTGTCGAAGAACAATCTAAACTTAACCTTTATAGTGATGGATTATCAAAGTCATAGTCAAAACTTCTTAATTCTTATAACATAAATAGATATTTTGATGCGGTCATACAAATTTTCCGATTAATTGTAGTGAGGTGATAATTTTTGAATATATAAACCTAAACTGAAAATACTTGGTCCCAAACTCTAACAACTGAAAGTACGCCTACAACACCTCCGCAGTGCGTGCGCTGTCGCATTATAAAGTTGGGGGTCCTGGGATCGATTCCCGGCTCAAGTCTAGTCTTGTGGGAGGTTTCGGCCGTGGTCTTTGTCAGTAGAGTGGTAACTGGACCACCGTACCGACAAAGACGTGTCGCAAAGCGATTTAGAAACCAATTAGGTGTGTGGCTTACCATATACCGCTACCATCCTAGACTGAATCATCACTTACCACCAGATGAGATTGCCGTTTAGGTCTAACTTGTATAAAAAAATATATAATATATAAGTATATTTTAAATTGGGCCTCGATGGCAAAGTGAAGAAATGATATCATTTGTATTGCTATAATATCTTACTTAATATGATAGAATCAGAAGAAAAAAATGGAAGGACATATTGCAGACTAGAGATATGCCTTTTATGCCGCATAAATAAAGCGTTCCCATTCAGACAAAATCGCGATTCTTCAGGCAAATGTGTGTTTGTTGGTTTTATTAATAATTATAGGAGTGTGAAAAATGTTATACTTTCAACCTCTATAAACATTGCAAATTGGAATTTTGGTCTCCATTTGGTATTCAACCCACCGCAATTAACATAGAGTTAATTAATTCAGGAACAAGGCTGGGATAGCAGTTTGCTATCTATATATTTCTATATATAGTACGGTTACAGGTTTACAGGTACAGTTGATAATAATACTCGTATATAAATGCTTGGTCTTATATGTGTCGCTTCAAAAAAATAACAATTCGAAAATAACAGAAAAGTCGAAATTCATTCGTCTTAATTGACGTTCCAACCACAGATAAGGGTCATAAACCAAGGATTGAATTGAAATGTATACCTACCAAACAACAACACAAACTTTAAAGAAACAACAATACAAAACATTTAACACATAAGTATGCAAAGGCGGTCTTCTTGCTTCAGCAATCTCTTCCAGACAACCCTTCGGGAAAGAATTAATTAAAATATGGGGGTAATGGCGCAATTCAAAACATAAAAATAAAACGTTCCCATTCAGACAAAATCGCGATTCTTGAGGCAAATGTGTGTTTGTTGGTTTCATTAATAATTATAGGAGTGTGAAAAATGTTATACTTTCAACCTCTTTAAACATTGCAAATTGGAATTTTGGTATCCATTAGTCGAAAGTATTCAACCCACCGCAATTAACATAGAGTTAATTAATTCAGGAGCAAGGCTGGGATAGCAGTTTGCTATCTATATAGTACGGTTAGAGGTTTACAGGTACAGTTGATAATAATACTCGTATATAAATGCTTTGCTTCAAAAAATAACAATTCGAAAATAACAGAAAAGTCGAAATTCATTCGTCTTAATTGACGTTCCAACCACAGATAAGGGTCATAAACCAAGGATTGAATTGAAATGTATACCTACCCACGCATACTGAGTTAACCTAACGTTAATTAATCCCTAATTTGTGTTACACCCCTGGAGACTCATAGCCATGTATTATAGTATTAATTTAGGGAATGATATGTGTCATGAGCTATATATATGAGCCTAGTGATAGCTGTGATAGCCTAATGGTTAGGACGTCTCCTAATCAAAGGTCGGAGAGTACGCACCTCTAACTTTTCGGAGTTATGTGCGTTCATGAGCAAATAAAATATCACTTGCTTCGAAGATGAAGGACGGAGGTTGTCAAGGATACAATGAATTTACAATAAAAAACCAAGAATAAAAACTCTTCATTCACAACCCCTGTGTGTATCCCAAACCTTTAACTTTTGAACCCAGGGGCACGTTGTGCCAGAGAAGGTTCTGCTGCGGCGGACACCCGCTAGTGGAGTCGCGGTTGTATGCGAAAGCTTTCCCGTGACTCCGCCATACAGCGGTGAGTAGGAACACGTGGGGTTTTTAGTCAGTAGGAGTCTGACATAAACTCTGTGCCTCCCCGTGGCGCAGAGGTATCTATGAGAATTTACCCACAGTATAAAAAAGTTCCCAGCTTTAGAAGCTTCATAAGCTATAAAGTAAAACTGTTTCACGTCGCTGTTGCTTTTAAAAAGCTTTGTAGGTTTAAGTAATAGTGAAGTTTATACACTAGAGCTTTCCCGTCACTTTGTGAGGATAATAAATGATACTATGTAACTAAAAAACAAGCGTTTCCTTTACACCTAAAGAATGTTGTATTTTTACACGTTTTTTTTGCCACTGCAAGTTTACCAATAGTTTACTAAAAGTTTAGTGTTGATACAGTCTTTATGATACCGCGCAACCTTATTTATACTACGCTGTTATATTAAACTCAAACAACTTTATACTCCTTGTATACCAATCTACTTTGACGACCCCCGTGGCGCAGGGCGTGCGCTGTTGCATTTTAAAGTTGGAGGTCCTGGGTTCGATTCCCGGCTCGAATCTGGTTTGGTGGCAGGCTAGTTACCACCCTACCTACAAAGACGTGTCGCCAAGCGATTTAGCGTTCCGGCACGATGTCGCGTAGAAACCAATTAGGAGTGCGGGTTTACCATGCCCCTGACAGGTTAGCCCGCTACCATCTTAGACTGCATCATCACTTACCATCAGGTGAGATTGCCGTCAAGGACTAACTTGTAGTGGATAAAATTATAAAAAAATAAAAAAAAAGACTCGGTCCAGCCCAGATTCGATCTGGGAATCGAACCCAGGACCACCAAGTTCATAATGCGATAGCGCTACGCCACGGAGGTCGTGGAAATGGAATGGATTTACCACGTGTTTTCGTATTCTGCAAGAGTTTGTAACACATCTATTAACGAGGGTGTTAAAACTTGTTGCAACCGTATTTTCACTAGTAATTGGAATGTTCACTAGTAATTGGGTTTCGTTCGTACTTCAAAGGTAGACTGGACGTTATTAGCCGAGCAATATAGACGGTGTTTTCGATTACATTGCATATCAAACGAAGTTTCAGTGACTGAAAATGTGAATGTATGTTTACCTTGATTAGGAATCTCGAAACGAACAGCATTTAGGCCTTTACGTCTGTTCTAGACGGTTTAAACATTGTCTCGGAGGCATTTTGGAGACCAATCGGTTAACGACAGTTGCGTCCGCACTTACTTCAGCAAAACCCAACGACCACAGATGCAGTTCCGTTCCGTTCCGTTCCGTAACGTTATCTTCATAGCTAATTAAAGTTTAATATTGACTATGAGAGATGGTGATAACAAAAAACCCGGCTAAACCTGTTGTGGGCGTCTTCTTTTTGCACATCTTGAACCTCTAGTTAACTAACTAAAGCCTTAGTTATAAGTTAAATAATGTGGCTATAACCATCAACTCACGGATTAAAATAATGAAATATCGTATTAAAGCTTCAAAGATGTCTGAATTAGGTTTACGTAAATAAAACATTTTTTTTTTTAATTTTTTATTTAAGCTTCACACTCTGGTTCCGATTGCATATATGCCCATTAAGAATGCGGGTGGTGCGAAGCGGTGGGTTGGTATATATGTATAAGTATAATAGCCGACACAACTTTGCAAAATAATTACTGAGGAGACGTTTTTTTTTACTCCAAAAGCTAACTCTTGACGGCTATCTCACCTGATGGTAAGTGACATGTAATGCAGTCTAAGATGGTAGCGTGCTAACCTGTGAGACGTATGGTAAGCCCACACTCTTAATTGGTTTCTACGCGACATCGTGCCGGAACGCTTAATAGCTTGGCGACACGTCTTTATCGGGAGGGTGGTAACTAGCCACGGCCGAAGCCTCCAGACCAGACTCGAGCCGGGAATCGAACCCAGAACCTCCAATGACCACGGAGGTCGTCAAACGTATAATTGTTGCTTGCAGTATTATAACAACAATGTTGCAAGGTTAATTCAAGAATGTGATACAAAAATGCGGTTACGTCACCCCAAGATGCACACCTTTAACACTGGTGATAAGGACGGACGAAATGATAACTTTGCGAGTGCAACGTACGAAATCACTATGTAACCTTCATCACCTATACAAATAAGGTGATTATTTCAAAATTAATTGCATTCATTCATATAATTAGATTGCAAGTACTTAATCGACTAAGAAACACGTCGTATCTGACACGTCTGTATGTCTGTTCATCCACCTATCTGGTCTTTGAAATACGTAATATTTCAAATTAACAAAAAAATCCCATGACCCTAAATCTTTATAGGCGTACTGTGTTAGAACTTGACTTAATCCTTACGTAAAAACACTCTTCCCAGAAGTTGGGCATTCTAGCTAGGTTGTGGGTGCGCAAGCAGTTCCGCGACCCACCAGCCGACGCGAAGCAGTTGGGTTTTTGTTGGTATTCTGGTAGCCACTCCGACTGCCCAGAAGACCCGCCGGAAAATCGTCATCGCTTCTAGCGGTATAGAAGTGACGAAAAAATTCGCAGCGTTTAAAAAAAGTTGGGTAATGTTAAGTGACGACAGAGATAAAGCCATAGCCGAATATGTCATGAAATTTATAAAAACCTTTACTTCAGGTGGTTTGCAATGAAGATAAACACGAGAGTACTGTATCTTGCGTTAGGAAAAATTTTAATTAAAAATGAAAATGAAAAATGAAAATGAAAAATGAAAAATGAAAAATTAAAATGAAAATGAAAAATGAAAATGAAAAATGAAAATTTATTTATTCAAAAATGTTTTAACATAAAATTTATCCCTTGTTGGGACATCCTTTTTTATATAGGATTATATAGCGTAACGTTTAGAATCCTGAGTGTAGGAAGGGTTTAATTGCACCTAACAAGAATGTTAATAAATAAATAATGGCGAAGGCAATATTATTCCTGCGTTATATAAACATTTCGCACTTCGCACCTTCTAAACATAACGTAATAATCACAGAAATATTACAATGAGCTAAATTTTCGTCGGACACGGAATGGTCTTAATTCATTTCACATAAGCCCATAGGTGTAATGGATATAACAGAATTACAACTCCGGTTAACGTAATGACGTACTTAATCTGTCGTTATTCTTTACTTCGTTAACAGGTCTTGTAATAAGGCATTGTCAAGCGAAAAGAACCTATCTCCGTCATTGTTGTTTATGCGTCTTTCGCTTCTGCAAAGATCGCTTAAGATTATTAGATCTAACTAGCTTTTTTATCAATAGCAGTTTTTTTTTTTGTATTATGTTGTAGAACTTAATACATTATTCTTACACTGGGCTCCTGCAAGCACCATATGCCGGCGTCAAAGAAATAGAAACCAGCTCAGTGCGAGTCGGCACATGAAGGTTTCTATAATTGTTAAATACAAAAGACTTCAAGGTATGTATTGATATTATTTGAGAAAAAACACTAAATATAAATTATTGGATTTCATCATTTTATTATTTTTGTTTGTTATTATAAGTGGAAGTATATATATTAGTTTTTTTTAAATCCACTACAAGGTAGCCCTTGACGGCAATCTCACCTGATGGTAAGTGATGATGCAGTGTAAGATGGTAGCGGGCTAACCTGTTAGGGGTATGGTAAACCCATACTCCTAATTGGTTTCTACGCAACATCGTGCCGGAACGCTAAATCGCTTGGCGACACGTCTTTGTCGGTAGGGTGGTAACTAGCCACGGTCGAAGCCTCCCAGCAGACAAATTGTTATTGATACAGCCCGCTAATAGATAGGTTGTAGGGAGGATAGAAAAGTCTTACCTGACGAATACCATGGGGACACTGTTATCTTGGAATCCGTCAGTAATTGTTCCCCTTAAAATTTACAGTTATAAATTTACAATTTTAATAACAATCAATATTAGATGCTATTTTCTGGTCTGAGATTCGTTTTATACGTACTTGTGTGATAGAAATAGTGAAAAATCCTGTAAGCCCAGAACAACTGAGTAACCATCTTTATCAGTGGCTTATTTGGTATGACAATAATAGAAATAAAATACGTAGTAACAAACATACTCGTACAAATACTGCTTGCAGCGGCTCTTTTGGAAGGCCCATTTCTTGGAGGGCGATGATTACTGCAACACAGTTTATACTTCTGCGGGATCATCGATTTCATGTGTTTTAAGCTTCTTGTATTTTTTCCGCTGGAAAATGCGTTTACGCATCCCCTCCGGAAGCGACGCAGGCAAGACTGCGCCGCTTCCGACGGGGTATATGGGACTCCTCGGCGGCTAGACTGGCGACCAGAATACCCACTAAAACCCAGCGATGCTCCTTCGCGTCGCCTAGTGGCTGGGTCACGGGAACACTTGTGCACTCGACCGCAACCCAGCCAGTGTATTATTTGTACCTTATAAAAAATCTTTTATCTACAATATTTCATTTGTAAATTAAGTACTTGTGTTTCAGATAGTGTGTTATTGTGACAGTGACTTGGGGCCCAGAATAACTACAAACTTAAAAACTTATAAACAAGAAGCAAAGATTCTACAAACTGAGCCACGATACTGAGTTGCAGCTCCCTCGAGAGCAACATGTGTAAATTGAGTACTCGCGTGCCAGAATAACGACGCCAACGTTTTTATCAGTGATTTATTTTGTATGGAATAACGGCGTTGGAAATCGTAAACTGTGGAGGCGCAATTACGACTTCGAAAGTCCCTCGAATAAATTGAACAACGATTTATGAGATAATTATCTAATTATGCGCATGAAACCCAAAATTGACAATTTATATACTCTAGTAGATTAGGTTTATATAGTTAATTTTTAATAACGTTATTTGTGATTGGTCTTTCTGATTGTCACGACTTCGTTTACATGGATTAAGGTTTTAAAAGTCTAAGTCGGGAATGTATAGGTGACCGACAAGCAGATTTCTACTAGCTTTATAATATTAGTATAACATTTTATATGAATATTGATTGGTAATGTATTTTTTATTAAAAATATATTTTTATTAAAAAAAAAGCGGTGATAGCCTACTGTTAAGGGCGTCAGCCTCCTAATCAGAGGTCGGCGGTTCGTATCCGGGCACTCACCTCTAACTTTTCGGAGTTATGTACGTTTTAAAAAAAAATATCACTTGCTTCAACGGTAAAGGAAAACATCGTGAGGAAACCTGTGCCTGAGAGTTCCCCATAATATTCTCAATGGCGTGTGAAGTCTGCCAATCCGCACCATGGCCAGCGTGGTGGACTACGGCCAAACCCTTCTCATATTGAGAGGAGACCCGTGCTCTGTAGTGAGCCGGCAATGGGTTAATCATGATGATCATGTATTTTTTATTATCCGGCATGCGCCCATGGCCAACTGTCTACGAGAAATTCAATTAAAGTTTTTCCTTAAACAATAAGTTTATTTTATTTTAATTTTATACTTTCCCAAAAAAGGATCGATACTCTGTAGCATAATCAGACATTTTTTTATACAACGACAGAGTTGCAACTTTAAAAAATAGACTTAGTGAGGGTTATATTTTTCTTCTTTATGACATTTCAATAAGTTTTAGGAGTGCGTGGTTTATACAGATGGAAGAGCCATGGTCCCGTTCGCACCCTTTGCCTATGGAACTCTTATAAGCTCGCCAACAATTGGAACAATGTAGGGAGTCGACTTCCCCCTCTTCTATGATAGGAGTAGCATTCCCTGTGGAAGAGCATCAAGAAGATGGCAATCATGTTAAACTTATTGATAACTTTTATCATTGTCATAATAAGAGTCTGGATGTTGTTGCTTTCAGCAATTTCATCAACAAAATATTAGATACGCCGTCTCATATTAAATTATACCTACATAAAAACTGTTTGAAGTTTTTTTTTATCCGTTATATTTTAGTTAAGTTATTAATAACTTAATTAAATAATATGTTCTACTAAAGATAAGATATTCCAGAACTGCTTTTACGATCATTGAGCATGACCACATAGACTCTAGAGTTTTCACGAACACTTTCACGGTCGCTTTGTGACAGAGTGTGAATTATTGATCGAAGTTTGCGCAAGAACAGCGCAAACCAAGCAATTGAGCTGGTTAAACTCCGTCGTAAAAGTCGTTAAATGGGTAGAAAGCCGGGCTTGGTTCTTCCTCCGTGCCTCAGAAATCACGTTAAGCTATCCAAGGTAGTATGAAGTTATATATAACTCAAACTGATTATAATATTAAACGATCTACAATATGGTTGTCGGGACCGTAACGAACCTATACATCTGGAATCGTTGTACATCTGTGTTCTATGTCCATCACTTCTATGCTTTTTGGGGCTGGTAGCATGACATAGAGACTATTAATTTGTCCAACGATAATGCATGATCCACTCCAGTTTCAGCACAAACTTTAAAAACCCGAAAACAGGTTTAGATTTTAAAATTTAAAGTAAAAATGAGTGACGATGACCTACTCAGGTAGGGCGACATGAGAAAGCTCTTAGAATGTCTTGCTTAGTAATACGTCAACATGTCCCAGTGTATTTTGCCCTGAAATTTTCTACAAGTTTTCACTATATAGTTTACCTCTTAAGAGACAACCTACGAATTACCGCCAGTCAAATTAATAGCCCAATGTGGTATTTATCGTTAAATCCCCCCCCCCCTCCCCCCCCCCCTCTCCTAAAACCTAAACTTGCGAAATAACCTGTACCCAACAGAATTCCAATCAGCGTTTATTAATATTAAGATACGAATAGGTGCCAGCTTTATTTTACTCAGCTTACAATGATAGTGTGTCGTAACTTGGTTATTTTCCTTTATTTATGTTAATTTGCTTAGTGCATTAAAATATGTATTTTCTAAGATGATAGCTGCAGCTAACTTGTAGTAATTAGGGGTAAGGTAAACACATACTCCTAATTGCTTTATACGCGACATCGTGCCGGAACGCTTAACGCTTGGCACACAACACGTCTTTACCGGTAACTGTCCGACCCCTCCGTTATCCCAAACGTCGCCTAAGCCGAGGTTCGGCCTCACAGGAGCCGCCCTTAGGCAGACGTTCCCTTAGTTTCTTCGAGCCCTAGGGCTCAAAATTTCTTCTGGCAGAGCTTCTTTCCGCAGCTCGCCAAACAGCCTGGTTACGCTGTGGCAATACGAGTTAGTACAGCTAATAGTCAGTCCGAACAAAAAGAAAGTCTTTACCGGTAGGGTGATAATTAGCGCCAGACCAGACTCGAACCGAGAATCAAACCCAGAACCTCCGACCTTTGCGCCACGCGTTGCGCTACGGAGGTCATCGAAGCAATACAAAATACTAAAAGATTCGATATCAATAATTTTCTTCCCAATGTTTATAACAACAAAATCGGTCCCGTCTTATCGCCATGTAAAGTAGGTAAGAAGCCAGATATAATTTCTCTTTGATAATAATTAAAACTATATTATATTACGGAAGTCCATTCCAGTTTTCACTCTTTTGCGCTTTCATCCTTATGTACTACTTGACTTCGTATCTAAATTTCTAGACGAAACTTTGCTCATAGATACGCAACAAGTCATTTTTGCGCTGTTACGATATATTTTTGTGTCAATCATTGCTTATATAGTTAGTTCAACACTAGCATTTCGCGCGTTAAAAATCTCCAAATGAATGAAAATTTGAAATGAGATAGTTATATTTTTTTGTACACTACAATTTAGCACTTGACGGCAATCTCCTTTAGTGATTATGCAGTCCTATTAGGGGTGTGGTAAACTCCATACTCCTAATTGGTTTCTACACGGCATCGTGCTAGAACGCTAAATCGATTGGCAACACGTCTTTGTCGGTAGGTACCTTGTACTAACACATAGCATAGTTTTTTATCTCGGGAAAATCAATGGATCCCGCGGTATTTGTGAAAAACTGAAGAGGTAAAAATAGCCACGGGAACAGGATTAAGACATGGGACAATCTTCTATTAAAAACATTTCTTATTCCACATGATATATTAAAAACCCTTAATCTAAGTGGTCTACGGTCATTCTTATTATCTTATTATAATGTTAATGTTAACTTGGACATGACATATATTTATGAAGCAGGTTAAACCAGACGGTGTAATAAGGATAACGGAGTAAGACAATAACGAAGACCCATAGTGGCAAGAATTATCGGTGCTAATATTTTCCTAGAAAGCGAGATTCGCTGGTATAACCAAAATATTACCGGTTATTATTATCACACAATTATTTTATTTTGTTCCTAAGTACACAATAATCATGCAACATAACCATTATTAGCCAACACAAGTGATAACGACGTTGTAAAAGCTGTGAAAGACAAGTTGTTTTTGCTAATAAATAAATAAATATAATTCAAACCGGCCAAGGAAAAGGTAAAAGAAAAAGGAAAACTCCTGACTCATTTACTAACTCATCTATGCCCTTTCACCTAGATAGCATGAAATTAGAGAAAAAAAATCTTTTATGGGGTAGATCAGAGATAAGGCCGGATGGTTTGTAATTAAAACCCAATGCATACAAGAGGGGTAAATAGAGGTTGAAAGTTTGAATATAGGTATAGATATGGATTTCTCGTCATTTTTAAAGTAAAATCAATAGAAATAGATATTTGGACTTAAAGTTAAAATAAATTCTTGAGAGAGCATAACGTGGACGTGCGACGGTGGGTTGGAGTGGGTTGTGTGCAATAACGAATAAAAATAGTTGGAAAAGTGCGTCGTGGGATACACCCCTTAAAAATGCAGCCCCTCCCAGTACACTAAGTAGCTGTTAACCAACATATATACATATATAGAAAAACAAGAGTATTATTACAGTATATCACCATTTTCTTTCAAGTTCCGTCATCTTAAAAATCCAATTCATTTTTCTGACAAAGAAGGCTAACATATATTTTATTTTAATTAGAAGCCCTAGTGATATGAATTATTATAGTTCTTTAAACAAGCTGTGATAGCCCAGCGGTTAGGGCGTCCGCCTCCTAATCAGAGGTCGGGGGTTCGATCCCGGGTAAGCGTCTCTAACTTTTCGGAGTTATGTGCGTTTTTAAGCAATTTAAATATCACTTGCTTCAACGGTGTAGGAAAACATCGTGAGGAAACCTGCATGTCTGAGAGTTCTCCATAATGTTCTCAAAGGAGTGTGAAATCTGCTAATCCGCACATAGCCAGCGTGGTGGACTACGGCTAAAACCTTCTCATACCGAGAGGAGACCCGTGCTGTGTAATGAGCAGGCAATGGGCTGATGATGATGACGATGAATCAGCTGATCGAATAATGATAATATTTTAATACCACGTCACTAGATACCATGTCGCTATAGCACAGATTTAACAATCCTTTCCTTTAATATGACTTGTTATATGTTTTATATTTGATGCATGGCGTTGTAAGATGAGCGATATTACGAATATACGAGTAAATTTCTGAGGTCGAAAAACATCTCGTATGAAATGTTAGAAGCTACGTAGCATACATTTTAGTAAAACACACTTACATACGACGACCTTTTGACGACCTCCGTGGCGCAGTGCATGCGCTGTCGCATTAAAATGTCGGAGGTCCTGGGTTCGATTCCCGGCTCGAGTCTGGTCTGGTGGGAGGCTTCGGCCGTGGCTAGTTACCACCCTACCGACAAAGACGTGTCGCAAAGCGATTTAGCGTTCCGGCACGATGTCGCGTAGAAACCAATTAGGAGTGTGTTTACCATACCCCTAACTACCATCCTAGACTGCATCATCACCTACCACGAGGTGAGATAGCCGTCAAGGGCTAATTTGTAGTGTATAAAAAAAAACACATACACAAAAAGTACATGCTTATTGATACTTATTTTAATTGGTACTCTTTTAGTCTGTTAAGGGTTAATTTTCCCGCAACTCTGTACCGATATCTTATCAGCTTCCAAATAATAACAGTACTGTTACAAAATTAATAAGGTCAATCTCGGTCAAGTGCTAAGTATATAATAGGGAGGCGATGTAATGAAATCACATTCGTCAGAGACACAGCAAGGATGAAGGTGGTCTTGTGTTTCGTGCTGGGCTTCGCCGCCCTGGCCGCGGCACGACCAGATGTCGCAGATACGACTCTTCTTGGTAAGAGATTTACAAAATCATAACACTCCATCATATCCTCACCTGCAATCTTTTTCATTACTTTTTACTACTACAAGTTACCCTTGCAATCTCACCAAGTCTATGATGGTAGCGGGCTAACCTGAAAGGCGTATGGTAAACCTTAACTGGTTTCTGAGCTGTATACTGCTGGAAAGCTAAATCCCTTGGCGACACGTCTTTGTCGGTAGGGTTATTACTAGCCACAGCCGTAGCTTCCAGACGAAAATCAATCCCGGAATCAAACCTCCTAACAAGCGCATTATGACATGCGCATGCGCATGCGCCGCGGTGGCCAAAACAAATCCTCAATCTAATTCCATTAAAAAGCAGGCCTCAAATCTCATATGAAAGAGAGATTTTGTATTCCCGGATACACAACGCCACGTATCAACTCCTTCTTACTGTCATAAAACCGAAAATCTGGTGATTCGAAAACAAGCCCAACTACCATAACTACCATAATATCTCGGCACTTTTTGTTCCATCAAACGCCAATAATTACTTGTGTACCAGGCACATTCATCAATTTCAGCAGCATTTTTTTACTGTCTTACTGTTTGTTGTATTTTACTATACCCCTATTAATTTGAATTTTGATAAGCTTAGGATATCAGGCATGTATCTTTATAACATTAAAATGTCAATATATATTTTTAATATAACATTCAACAGGTAAAGTGGACACTATGGATATTAAAGAAAAGCAATTCTTCATCTTGAAGCTTTTAAACAACATCATGGGGCCAGTGATGTACAAAGAGATCGAAGAGATTGGCAAAAACTTTAAGATTGAAGACAATGTGGACTTATACACTGTAAGTTTAAAACATAAAAATGACACATTATTATAAAACCTTTTGCTATGTTTTCACTACATATTAATTATAAATTTACGTCAGAACACTGCCCATAGAATATCAGTTTAAAAATTAATAAAAAGTTTTCAACGAATTATATCCAAGTTTGGATTATATCTAAGATTGTAAGGTTACGGGAAACATAAAAAAAAGAAAAATAGATAACTTTTCTTCTTTTACATATATTCAGTTATTTTTCAGTAATATTTATTTATTTTTTATAGAAACAAGTGGTGGTTAAAACTTTCCTCGAGAACTGGAAGGTTGGATTCCTGCCTCGCGGTGAAGTATTTACTCTGCACATTGGCCGCCAAATGAATGAAGTCGTTACGATGTTCCACATGCTGTACTACGCTAAGGACTTCGCAACATTCATTAAGACTGCTTGTTGGATGCGCCTTTACTTGAACGAAGGCATGTTTGTGTACGCTCTTACTGTAGCTGTCAGACATCGTCATGATTGCAAAGGCATCATCCTTCCACCACCCTACGAAATCTATCCATACTACTTCGTCCGCGCTGATGTTATCCAAAAAGCATATCTACTTAAGATGAAGAGAGGCCTTCTTGATACTCACTTAACAGACTTCTATGGCATCAAGAAAACCGACAAAGACGTCTACATAATTGATGAAAATATCTATGATAAACGCGTCTTCTTAAACGACGAAGATAGGCTGAGATACTTCACAGAAGATATTGGCCTTAACACTTACTACTACTACTTCCATGTGGACTATCCATTCTGGATGAAGAGTGATGTCACCAACAAGTTTATGGCCAGACGTTGGGAACTTACCTTCTACGTATACCAGCAGATTCTTGCTAGGTACTATCTGGAGCGTCTATCTAATGGTCTCGGCGATATCACAGACCTCTCATGGCACAAACCTATCCGTAAGGGTTACTGGCCATGGATGATCCTTCACAACGGAGTTCAGCTGCCTGTAAGGTTCAATAATCAAGAATTTATTGATAACAAAGACATCGGAGTAGTTAACCTAGTTAAAGACTACGAAAAAATAATTACTGAGGCAATCATCAAGGGATTCATAGAGGTTAGTAGATCAGTACAAAAAAAAACCTTTAAATAATTCGATATAAGTGAATAATTTCAATTCAATTAATGATTAAAATTCTTACTTTACAGATTAATGGTGTCAGGATCGAATTGACTAAGGCGGCAGATATCGAAGTATTAGGCAAGCTTGTGTATGGAACAATTGAAAAGACAGATTTGACTAAATTC
Organism: Lasiommata megera; assembly: GCA_928268935.1. NCBI lineage: Eukaryota > Metazoa > Arthropoda > Insecta > Lepidoptera > Nymphalidae > Lasiommata > Lasiommata megera. The sequence goes on along the minus strand of OV743325.1, from coordinate 8,878,035 downwards.
CAAGTAGATGCCTACCGCTACCTACTGATATTGATGAAATCTGTTATTGGTCTCAATACTTGGGTTTCTGATAAGTTAGTATAAATAAAATTGCATATTCAATCTAGCCTGATGTAAAAAGTCTCAATATATTTTATTAATATTTTAAATATTCCTATTTCAGATATTTCGTTGTACCATCTGTATTGGACAGCTACCAAACTGCTCTACGTGATCCAGTATTCTACCAACTGCAGAAACGCTTAGTCAACTTCTTGATTCTCTTCAAGAATCGTCTTCCAAGCTACACTCGCGAGGATCTTTACTTCCCTGGAGTTAAAATCGACAATGTTGTAGTTGACAAACTTGTCACTTACTTCGATGATTACTTTATGGATATGACTAATGCAATTACCTACACAGAAGATGAACTCAAGAAATGTTCGTCCGACATGGTCTTCTTTGTACGCAAACGCCGCCTTAATCATCAACCCTTCAAAGTCACTTTTGATGTATTATCTGACAAAACAGTTGACTCTGTAGTGCGAGTATTTTTGGGACCAAAAGAAGATCACTTGGGTCGCTTGATCGATATTAACAGAAACCGAATGAACTTCGTCGAGTTAGACACCTTCCTGTACAAACTTACCACTGGAAAGAACACCATTGTCAGAAACTCCTTCGATATGCACAATCTTGTACGTGACCGCACAATGACTCGTGACCTATGGAGGAAGATTGAGGGTATCACCGATGTAAGAGATTTGTTGATGAAGGACCTCAGAAACTACCACACCGGTTTCCCAACTAGGCTGCTCCTGCCTAAAGGTCGCATTGGCGGAATGAAGATGATGCTCTATGTTATCATCACCCCATTGAAGATGGTCGACAACATCGACACTGCAATTCTCGACACAAACCGCAAGGATCTCTTTGTAGACTTCAGATCCACTGTTTTACTGGACAAGATGCCTCTTGGATTCCCATTCGATCGTCATATCGACACCACTAAGTTCTTCACGAGTAACATGAGATTTGTTGACGTTATCATCTTCCACAAAACTCAGGTCAGCGACATGTGGACTCGTTGGAACCGTTATGTGCTTAGGAACTACGACTTACTTGACAGGACCCCCGTGGTTAACGACAACTACTTCATTGATGTAGACGTTAACACGAAGGTCGACAGAGATGTCAACATATTCGATGTTTAAGTGATCGAGGCTTTACATAGATTTTAGCGACCGAGGCTTTAGATGCATTTTTGTACCTAATAATTTTATTATAAAATGCAATGTATGTAATTTATGAATAAACTGAATTATTTATTGCAATGGGTGCTTATTTTTTATTTTATTTCTGATACCCTATCCATCACATATAATCTATTAAAACAAATAACACGTAAAGAATATTAACTGATAGAACACTATAATATTTAAGATTAAAACCATTATCAATCTTTGAGTTTATTTTAATATAATATCAACTCTTAACTAGGTACGCTTAAATGTACTATGACTATGTTATAGTCAAACAAAATTTTCTTGACAAGTTTACGAAGCTTTACTTTTGTTGTAGCGTTGTAAAACCTGTACATCTGATATAGTGATTAATAACTACAGAAATAAAGAGGCATTAAGTTTGTAAAGGAAAAAGAAATAATAATTTAATGAAATAAATATGTTTCTAAATTACTTTATGTAAACGTAATGCAAACACCTCCTATATGGTTTAAATTTAAATAAAAAAAAAAAATCCATCTGTTCATAACTAACTCTCACTAGCTAATCTACTGTTAGTTCATCTGATTATGAAGCGTGTGCCGAGTTCAAAATTCTAGATTCCAAACTAATCGCTATATACGCTAGAGTAATGACTTATTGCACAAAAATTACCTCAGTTAACGAATTTCTGAAACTCGTCACGTCAGTTCGTCTAAGCTCCTCACAACTTGACAAAATAGCAACCCACTTTGTGCTGGATTCTTCAGTTTTGAATATTAAAGAGTTCAACTCTATTTCAAATTAATAAAAAAAAAAACATAAAATAATTTGTAGTAGGCATATATATAAGGAAAAATCAGAAACTAATAAACTCCTTTATAAATCTAAACTTTATTAATAGGATTTACATTTTTAAGGAACGGATTCTTATTGAACGATCTGCATCTAAGATAACTAAGAATGACATTTCTTCCTTTAGTAAACTAGGCTTCTTTAAGCTAAAGGTACTTAAGGTACTTAAGGTAAATATTAAAGGACGTCAAAAACCTTTTACCAGGAAGAAATTTTACCAGGAAGTTCTTTCATACGGAGGAGCAACAGAAATGGTTTGGACCGGTATTTGGACCAGTGGAAGGATCCATGGATAGATTAGTTGCGACCTTAAGTAAAAGATTTATGCGGAGAGGGTTTTTTCAGACGTCATCATAATATATTTCCGAAGCCAGTTGGGTATTTCAGCATGCTAAATCGCGAATTGATGTAACGCTGGGAAATGCGGTAACCCTAAATATAAAAAAATGTGATTGAATTATTTTATACAAAGTGTACGAGCTGTATGTATACGAGTTCGAGTTATAAGTTGTTAAATTAATAACATTAGGAATAAATAAACCAGTCTGGAAGGCTAGATTTGGTAAATATTCTTTATATATTATTTTATAGATATAAAAATCTTTTAACCCTAGACACTTTTGATGTCTGTATTCCACACCACTCATGACAGTATCCCACATTTTCTCTGCATTACTTGTAGCAATAAGGCTGCCTGTGCATGGCTGCATAATTTTCTGTACCTATGCATTGTCTACATATATAAAGTATTTCTTTCTTTGGATTTTATTTTCATCCAATGATGAAGTAAGTCTCTGGCCAGACATTAATAAGCCGATAGGTTGATGCCCCGAAATGGAGTTTTATCTATTTCGGGCTATCCACTCCGAAAAGTAAAACAACGGGCCCGAATGCGCCTGTCTTGGTCAGCGCTCTAAAGACAAAAAAAACGGTAGCACAGAGTTGCCTATATCATGGTATTTCGCAAACACTCGTTTGAAAGTACTATTAAAGTACTTTTGTTATTAACTACTGTTATTATTCTTTATATATAGACCAACGCTTGAATAAAATCACACCAGATTGTGTTCATGCGGCCTAAGGTGAAACACACTTCGTAAGACGATCCCTATTCACTTTTTACTTCAAGGAACCCAAATTATAGATAACAGGGAAGACGGATGGGCGCATGGATGGATGGATTCCAGATCTATCCGTTGCTTATTAGAATGGAGAAAGTAAAACGCTTCGTATATCATCCGTATCCATGGGATTTCAACTACCTAACGATGCTTACTTATATTTAATTGCGATGATCAGTTTAATAAATACATCGGGCGCCTTAATTCGAGTAAAATTACTTGAATACTAACTTGTTGCCTAGTAGTTAGGGCGTAAGCCTCCTAATCAGCGGTCGGCGGTTCGAATCCGGGCACGCACCTCTAACTTTTCGAAGTTATGTGCGTTTTTAAACAATTAAAATATCACTTGCTTCAATGGTGAAGGAAAAACATCGTGAGGAAACCTGTACGCCTGAGAGTTCTTCATAATGTTCTCAAAGGCGTGTGAAGTCTGCCAATCCGCACATGGCCAGCGTGGTGGACTATGGCCAAACACTTATCATATTGAGAGGAGACCCGTGCTGAGCCGGTAATGGGTTGATCATGATGACTAACTTGTAGTACTTTAGTATTGTAGTCGTAGGCTTACGAACCCTAGTTAAGGAACATGGACGACTTGACGACCTCCTGCGTTCGATTCCCGGCTCGATTCTGATCTGGTGGGAGGCTTCGGCCGTGGCTAGTTACCAGAAAAATACATACTAATATAATAAACACGCGAAAGTGTGTCTGTTTGTTTTTGAACTACATTCGGTTAAACCATTGCGCCGATCTTGACGGTTTTTTAACTAGTTAACCGTTCCGTCGAAAATCTTATATCATAGTAAAACTATGATACTCTCCTTTCTCCCAGGAGAGCTTGCACCCGGGAGGCAAACATTGAAGTTTTTTTTTTTTTGCGGAAATAAAATACGGCGGAATTATAGAAAAACCTAAATAAATTATTGCATGGAGTTAGTTAGTTATCATATTTTCAACTAAAAGTTAGCCTTTGACTGAAATCGAAACTGGTGTTAAGTGATCAATAAGATGGTAGCGAGTTAACCCGTTCATTCTACGTCAGATATATTAAACCAGTCCTGATCGGTTTCCCCGCGAAATCATCTTTGTCGACAAGCTTGTAACTAGCCACGGCCAAGACTAGAGAAAACCCAGAAATAATATATATGTATTCCCAATTTGTCCCAACGGGGAAAGAAAATGGACCTTTAACTTAAAAAACAAGAGGGCTCATTGAAAGTCAACGTCGTCGGTAGGCGTCAAAAACGTCATATGTATTACATGGGTTATTTTCCTAGAAACAGTATGACTAGCATGGGTGAACAGCCCAGAATAAGCCGCATCCATGGTGAATTCCAACTATATACGGTGCTCATTTCCTGAATTCTGAAGTCAAAAATTAAATACATTTTACTTAGGTAAATTATTTAATATATAGTTTTATTTTTATACACAAGTTAGCCCTTGACTGCATCTCACCTGATGGTAAGTGATGATGCGGACTAATATGGTAGCGGGTACTGTTACTATGGGTAATTGGTTACTACAAGACATCGTGCCGGAACGCTAAATCGCTTGGCGACACGTTTTTGTCGGTAGGGTGGTAACTAGCCACGGCCAAATAGACTCGAGCCGGGAATCGAACCCAGGAAACTCTAAAAATTTTAAATGCAAAAGTGCACGCGCTGCACTACTTAGAAATTGCTGCAGTATTTAGAAAGCTCGACTAAGGACCACGAGATCCGAGGTTTTCAATTCTAGCTCGAGTCTAAAATCCATCCATTTATGCACCTAGACCACCCGCAGTTTGCACATGTCTGTGTGGATGATTTTTCTTATGTGTCTTTTTTATTTTCATAAGTAGAAGAAGTTAATGCCGATGTAGGCATATAAATTAATCATCACCATCCCATTACTGACCCACGAGAACGGTCTCTTCTGTGCAAGAGAGCGGGTTTCATCATAATCCATTGCATATTGCCTTCACACGCCGTTCATAACAATATAAAGGATTCCCATGCATGTTGATTTCCACTCGATATTTTCCTTCACCAAATGACATTTACGCACGTATTCGATAATATAAATCATCATCAACATCTAAACCGAAATCGATTATAAATACATCCACTGCTAGTAATTTAGTGGACCAAATATAACAAGGCCATATGGTTTTATGTCGTGTATCTAATTAGTGACAAAACCAACACAATTGTGACAAACAATATTGAAATGCCATTTTCTCAACAACTGTCGTCCCATTGAACAACAACGTCTGGACCCATTGAGCTGCATAGTAAAGCTGTTTATTCTTCGTGTCCTCCCAATATTGACTTAACAATGTTAGAATGTAATATTTATATAACATATTGTACATAGAGCCCAAAACCCTTCGCGATGCTTCGCTCGGAATAAGTTAGATAACGCATTATACTTATTTACGTAAACACGACCGCTGTGTTTATATGAATACAATATTGCCTAGATAAAGAGTTATTATTAAACTTATTTTTAAATTGCACTTTCACCAGCATTTTGCGATAGCTTTTCACCTAAAACAACAAGTGGTATAAACAACTTTCTTATCAGTGAAACAATGTAAGAATATGAATTGAGCAGGTCAGTGCGGTCAGAAATGGTTAGTATAAATTCTGCTGAAAATGCACAAAACGTTACAGTTAGGTTCGAGCTGTGGGAGATGAAGACGATATTGTGTGTGGTGTTAGGGCTTGCGGCCATGGCCGCAGCCCATGTGGTTACAGATGACCACACAATTGGTAAGACTTAAAATTTTCACACCATATTTTCCGTGACTAACATAAGCTCGTTGGTAAGCACAAAGTTTTTGTGCGATAAGATTTTGGGTGGATTATTAAAATTAAAAGAAAATGCGTTTTTCTGTCAAGAAATTCTGCTTTCTTGGAGAGCACGTTAAGCAGTTTGGATCAGTTATGACAATCTATTTCTAACTCATTATAATATTATTATCATTGCTTATGGATTGAGCCTATGCCAGCTCTCCTTGAAGCAGTCATTTTTTTCTAATGGAATTGCAAATGAGCGCAGAAAGTGGAAGTTTCGTTAAAGATGATGATGAATCAAACTTCTTGTATTGGGCCAATATATGGATTAAATTTTAAAAGATATATTTTAATAACTTTCATTTCTATTTGGTAAAATTAATTTGGTCTATTTTACATAGATTAACTTGCCTCGATATGTTATAAAGTCATTATGCCTTTGTATTTCAGTAAGCATGGATGTAAAGGAACGCCAAATGTTCATTTTGAAGTTGCTTAATCACGTTATGGAACCAGTTGTCTACAAGGATATCGAAGATATTGGCAAAAACTTCAAGATTGAAGAGAATGTTGAGCTTTTTACGGTAATAATAACTTGGCAAAGTACTAATTTGTATTTTCGTTCCGGTATTTGACCAATCGAACTTATTTACTAAATATAATTTTATTTTGTGTTTACAGAAACAAGATGTTGTCAAAGTATTCCTTAACAACCTGAAGTTTGGATTCTTACCCCGCGGTGAAGTATTCACTCTTAATGTCGAACGCCAATTAAAAGAGGTCATCACGATGTTCCATATGCTGTACTACGCCAAGGACTTCACCACATTCATTAAGACCGCATGCTGGATGCGTATGTACCTTAATGAAGGTATGTTTGTGTATGCCCTCACTGTAGCAGTGAGACATCGCGAAGATTGCAAGGGTATCATTTTACCGCCACCCTATGAAATCTATCCCTACTACTTCGTACGCGCTGATGTAATTCAAAAGGCTTACCTGCTGAAAATGAAGAAGGGTCTTATTGATCACAAGCTCTGCGATTTATATGGAATCAAGAAAACTGATAAGGACGTGTACATTATCGACGAAAACGTTTTCGACCGTCGCCACTTCTTGAACGACGAAGACAGGCTGAGATACTTCACCGAAGATATCGACCTTAACACTTACTATTACTACTTCCACGTTGACTATCCATTCTGGATGAAGGAGGATATGACTCACAAGTTTATGTTCAGACGCTGGGAGCTGACATTATACATGTACCAGCAAATTCTTGCCAGATATTACATGGAACGTCTTTCTAACGGATTAGGTAATATTCCTACATTCTCATGGAACAAGCCCATCAGGAAGGGCTACTGGCCTTGGATGATGCTACACAATGGTGTTGAATTACCCGCCAGGATGAATAACTATTGGTTTAATGAAGACAAAAATATTGGCATCATGAAAGTTGTTCAAGACTATGAAAGAATTATCAATGAAGCTATTGTCAAAGGATACATTGAGGTATATTTTTTTCAATTATTTATCAATAAATATAATATTTTAAAAAGTGCTTCTATTCAAATCGATTAATATTTTACAGATTAATGGCCTGAGACTGGAACTTACAAAAACTGAGGATGTGGAGATGCTAGGAAAACTCATTTACGGTACAGTTGACAAACTCGACGTCCACAAAAACAAACTGGAGGCCTACCGTTACATGCTTATTTTAATGAAAGCTGTTGTTGGTCTTAACTACTTCACCCATGACAAGTAAGTTACTCAAGACTTTGGCAAATCTTAAATAAAATTTGCAATCAAGTTATTTTTCGGATAAATTTTAATTCGCTTAATATGGTTTAACTTAATCGTACATAATAGCTCTCTGAAAATTTAATATGTTCGTTGAAAGTTTTCTTATGAATAATAATTATGTATTTCTTTATAGGTACTTTGTTATGCCATCTGTACTCGACAGCTACCAGACCGCTCTTCGAGACCCTGTTTTCTATCAGCTCCAGAAACGTCTATGCTACCTCTTCATGCTTTACAAGATGCGCCTTCCAAGCTACACTCACGAAGACCTCTTCTTCTCCGGTGTAAAGATTGATAATATTGTAGTCGACAAACTCGTCACTTACTTCGATGACTACTTTATGGATATGACAAATGCAGTCACGCTCAACCAAGAAGAACTTCATAAGACTAGATCTGATATGATATTCTACGTCCGTAAACGCCGCCTTAATCACCAACCCTTCAAAGTCGTCTTTGACATTCAATCGGACAAGGCTGTCGACAGTGTCGTCAGGATATTCCTGGGTCCTAAGGTTGATCACCTGGGCCGTTTAATAGATCTCAATATAAACCGCGTAAACTTCGTTGAATTAGATTCCTTCCTTTACAAACTTAACACAGGTAAAAACACCATTACCAGAAACTCATATGACATGCACAACCTCGTGCACGACCGTATTATGACCCGCGATCTCTGGAAGAAGATCGACACCATTACTGATGTAAAAGATCTTTTGATCAAGGACCTCAGGAACTTCCACACTGGATTCCCAACAAGGCTACTACTACCCAAGGGTCACGTCGGTGGCATGAAGATGATGCTCTACATAATTGTCACACCTTTGAAGATGGTTGATGGAGTAGACATTGGTATCTTGGACACTAACCGTAAAGATCTCTTTGTTGACTTTAGGTCAACTGTTCTTCTCGATAAAATGCCTCTTGGTTTCCCATTCGATCGTCATATCGACCTTACTAAGTTCTTCACACCAAACATGAAGTTCGTTGATGTCTTCATTTACCACAAAAAACAAGTCTGCGACATGAAGACTCGTTGGGACCGATATGTGCTTAAGAATTACGACTTGGTCGACAGAACCACTGTGCTCGACCATTACAACGTCGATGTTGATTTCGAAACCACAGTTGGTGGAAAAATTAAGGACTTCTACTAAATAAAGAACATGGAACTACCGCATAGACTATGAATTTGAAAAGTAATTAATAAAGAATATTATGATAAATTGTATTTTATTTTTCATTTATTTTCTGTTAATATATACATATAACATTTTAAAAAATACTCTTTTGTATAGATACACTTTGGGTACATAATGTACACATAGTCCCTAAGTCTCTTTGCTGCATGCAGCATCCTCAAGTATCAGCTATTATGAAAGCTATAGAAACACTTAGACGTTCTTCTTGATGATCATCATCATCACGTCCCACTGCTACAGACAGGCCTCAGGTTGCTGGGCTTTAACAATTGTTATCACATGTTAGTTTTAATAATCGGAATAGATGACCGATCGCTTAAAGTTTCTTATTCGTACTCTCCGAAGTAAGGGAAGTGGACAATGTCAAGTTCTCTCTCTTAAGAAATAGGCAACCCCAACGTTACGTAAAACGTGGGTAATATTTTTTAAAGGCTGAATGTGCTGTTATTAAATTCAAATTATCAAATTCAAATTCAACTAATCTTTATTCAAATAGTCCTTTAAAAGAATAATTTACATAGTAGTGATTTGATGGTGATAACTACATTCGTAAACTTAAAACTAAAGCTATGAGGGTTCCAATCGCGCCACGGTCTAAAAAGAAGCCCATAACAAACTTAGCCAGGTAAATTTTCTTTTTGTTATCACCATCTCATGCCACTTAAAATTATATTAAGAGCTATCTTATTAGAGCAATATTTCACACCCATGCTTGTTTATCGTTTACGTAATCCTTGACACTATAGTAGGACCTTTCTACAAGCTTACAGTAAAATATCAGATTGGTAATTGAATGCATAGATTTAGATTTAAACTTACGAATTCTTGGCGTGGTCCGGTAATTGATTCGAAGATCTCGTGATCATACTGGTTAATCTATCTAATCGCTAGACCGATAAGGGCTCCTTAGTCTAGGGTTAATTTACCCCTAGAAGTATCTTACGGATTTGTAAAATAAATTATCTTACTAATCTTGGCTAGAGGTATATTCCTGGCTATATCCTGGGCACTTGGGATTCTTTTATTAGTCCAGAGAACGAAAGTAAGATTTTTAATAATATAAGGTAACTATTAAAACTAAATTTAATAAAATATCTTCGTTACCCGAGCGGATACCTACCAATGGTTCAAGAGGCTGTCAATCTTGCCCCTTCGATTAGCCAAACGAATTATTTTATACTGTAGGGTATAATATATTTAGTCCTTAACGGCTATCTAACCTAGTGATGATGCAGACTAAGATGGTAGCGGGCAAACCTGTTAAGGGTGTACCCACACTTCTGTTTTCTACATGCGTCATCGTGCCGGAACGCTAAATTGCGGGCGACACGTCTTTGTCGGTAAGGTGGTGACTAGCCACAGCCAAAGCATCCCATCAGAACAGACTCGAGCCGGGAATCGAACCCAGCACCTCCAACATTATAATGCGACAGCACTGCGCCACAGAGGTCGTGGAAGCGCCATATCGGATCTCCATTTGTCTCGATACCCTTTTTATATATCTTTAATTTCATTAACAATACTGGATTTTTAATAAAAAAAATTACATAAAGTTACATAATTATAACTAAAGCCCTCTTTGTGGTGGTTTAATGCATTAAAAATTGGCTTCATTTTTTTATACAGAAACCGTTCTGACATTACAAAAAAAATATATCTACATAGCCAAACCAATATATATATATAATTATATATTATATAAATACATATCAAATTAAATGTTTGTTTTATTGATTAGAATAAAAGAGTAACATTCGCTAACTCATCATCGCCATCAATCGTAGTGGACAGAAAATGATTTTATTTTAATAATTTCAAATTTGAACTGGCTTTTTAAAAACCGACTTTTATTGTTAATTGTCGATAATTTTTAAATGAAACAATACATTTTATATTAAAGTTTTATCTGTACCTATGTCAGTTCATGAGACACAGCCCCCTGACAGTTAAAGGGATGGGCAGACAGTGGTGTCTCAGTATTAATGTACTGCTCTGCTAAAACCGTTACGATAACAGGCTTAAAAAAAGGGCTGTTCATACAAAAAAAAAGAAAACTGTGTGCTTCTTAAGAAATTTAAAAATATGATTTTATAACCTTTGTTAAGTACGGGTATCATTAAAAACATTACCGGACATTAGTTATTTTTTTTAATTAATATAATATTGAAATTGCAAAACCATTCGTATTTGTAATGTCATGTTATATTACTAAATCAGTTTTAAAAAAATGTGTATCAGCAATTTCTCTTGATGCATGCTGCTGTCGAGGGCTAACTTGTAGTTTATAAAAAAATAAAACAAATCAAAAATAGCCGAAAATTCATATAAACCTATTACAGGCATCTATGAATCTTTCATATGTATCACATTTTTCATAATTTCTATTAGTGATTGATGGTAGTACGCAAAAAATTACCTATTTTATATTTGTTTACATTTCAAAACATTTTTTTTTTTATTAAATAAGTCTACATGTTTACTTCTACTTCAGTCCTACTACCATCTAGCTTATTTATAAGACAAATTTATTAGCGACATCTATTGATGCACGTCTGTACTACTTCACGCACTTGCTTTTCCTGGCGTAGTGCACTCCGCCTCCGCTAGATGTCGCTTCTTAATCAACCTCAAAAATTACTAGGAAAACGGATTGCCATGTACCTAGGACAATTAATTCCTAAGTGAAAAATTAGAGCCGAAATTATTTTAATACCAGCCCAGAATAGCGGCCATTGAATACATGTCTTAAATTCGAATTATTATGTAATTAATAAAATATATAAACCCACAAATATACATAACACATAGTATTGATGTTTCATGGGAAAATGTTTTAGGTGTACAACATAACTAGTCCGGTACAGGAAGGAATTCACCGTTGTGTCTCAAGACATGTTATTCGAGTATAATTTTTTTTTATTCAATTTTTTTAAAGCAATTCTGACCTTACTTAAAAAATTCAAATAATAGAAGAAACATATTACTTTTTTAAAAAGATTGAAGATTTTTTATTTGCAACTGAATTATCATTTAAGTTATGTAAATTTGGGGCTCAAGTTAAAAAATTACACTCCGTGAATTATGACTAGTAACGCCGTTAGTAAGACACTAGTGAGATTATAGTTAGACACTATTAAGACTATTAAAACACACTAGTGTTTTAATAGTCATCATTTTAATAGCGTCCTTAGTAAGACGCTATTAAAATGGTCAAGTCGAAATTCATCAAAAAATCTAAAAAAAAAAACACGTACTCGTACTCGGATACCCTACAACATAACGCACCTTAATTTTTTTATGATGTCAATTGACCGGCTACTTCTATGTGTAAGTATATTTTGTTATACTACATAGGCCTACATAAATTGGTTACTTCCACTACTTAATATTATACAACCTATCCCAATACAAAACTTTGTTAAGATCGGTTAAATCAGTGGCGTGAAGAACTTAGCAGCAAACATTCAAACTTTCTCACGTTTATAATAAATCTGTAAGATTGTTAGGTTACATAAACGTGCAACATTAAACTTTGCATTCATGTATATAAAGTCTTAATTTACGATTTCATGTCGTCTTGAGGTAAATACAGATAACCCGTAACCCCACTAAAAACAATTATTGTTTTTATATAATAAACTTTTCAGGTTAGATACAATGACATCAAACTCAAATGGACCGATAATAATCTATATATACCTACCTACATATAATAATATCGTAGACTGGCCGTGTCAGTACATTCTAACTAATATTATCAATGTGAAAGTGAGCATATTTTTTGCGTGTTTGTTTGTTACGATTTAACGCGTAAACTACTGAACCGATTTTAATAATTCTTTCACCTATGAAAAGCTTTATTATCGACGAATAACTTAGGTTATATTTTAACCCCGTTTTCCCATGGGAACAGGAACTAAGGCGGTAAATCCGCGGGGTGCAACTAGTTAGCGATATGTGTATACATGAATAAGTAATAGAACGTAAAAGGATATCAATGAGAGTGTTAGCTATAAGTTTTACACCATTGTTTGCCTGTTGAATTCACAGCGTTTGTATGAAAGGTACCCATTTATTTCTCGCTCAACTAAACTAAGGCTAAGATCTTAAAAGAGATAGATCTTAAAGAGCGTACTATGACTTTGCGCTTAATAGATCTCTCACTTAGAGTTAAGGCCTTTAACATGGATTGTTAAGCGAGAACCACTAAGCTGCTTCGAAGCGGGTTGGTGGGCTTTATCGGTAACTATTACATGTTAGTGAAAATAACCGAGACCGACAGCTTATAGTTACATTCTGTTAGTTTGCTATAACTATAACATGACGTATGTTCTTTCAAAGCTTTCTGTGATCTTTCTGCTCGCATCTTCTACATATTCGCCTGCATAATAACCTTTGAAAGTTAAACTCATCTAAAATAAATTAAAGGAACAAGCTTACAAATGCCCTAATTCGCCGATCACATAATCTCGGGAACTATGGCGCCCATAACTTAAAATAGTATGTTATTTTAGAAATCATTAAAAAAATCTAACCCTGTATTGTAAAATAAACTCTCTAAAACTTATTCCCGTAGAGGTAGAATGTATGCCTTCAACAACATAAGGTCTCTTTATTTTCCTTGGCTCAGTGCGTGCGCTGTCGCATTATAAAACTGGAGGCCCTGGGTTCGATTCCTGGCTCGAGTCTGTTCTGGTGGGAGGCTTCGGCAATGGCTATTAATCACCCTACCGACAAAGACGTGTCGCCAAGCGATTTAGCGTGCCGGCACGAAGTCGCGTAGAAACCTATTAGGAGTATGGGTTTACCAAACCCCCTAACAGGTTAGCCCGCTACTGCATCATCATTTAACACCAGGTGAGATAGCTGTCAAGGGCTAACTCGTAATGTAATCAAATCAAATAACCAAAAGCTTTATTCATATAAACCTATTATAGACATCTATGAATCGTTCATATATAAGACATTTTTCATTATTTCTATGAGTGATGGTGATAATTAAAGTAGCCAACTTAAAACTAAAGCTAAGAGGGTTCCAATCGCGCGCAGGTCTTTGAATGTGATTTTTCCTGTATAAAGTTGTGTGAAGTTAGTCTTTAGATACTGTTTATGGATTAAATTAGATGTGCCTACTAAATAAGGGCAATCAAGTGATTTTTTTTTCGAAGCTGTGATAGTCTAGTGGTTAGGGCGTCAGCCTCTTAATCAAAGGACGGCGGTTCGAATCCGGGTACGCACCTTTAACTTTTCGGAGTTATGTGCGTTTTTAAACAATTAAAATATCACTTGCTTCAACGGTGAAGGAAAACATCGTGAGGAAACCTACGCACCTGAGAGTTCTCCATAATGTTCTCAAAGGTGTGTGAAGTCTGCCAATCCGCACATGGCCAGCGTGGTGGACTATGGCGAAAACCCTTCTCATATTGGGAGGAGACCCTTGCTCTGTAGTGAGCCGGCAATGGGTTGATCATGATGAAGTGTTTTTTTTTTCGACTCCGCTTATTCAAGCCAAGATTTGTCTAATAGATCTTAGCGGAGTCACCTATCGGTTCCTTATATGCCAGATTAGTAATCGACAAAAGTCCTTTTTAAAGTCATTTTAAAGTTTAAAAACATAGATAGTAAGCAGCTATCTTCTATGCCCGCCCAATTCTTGGGTAATAAGGAGTAACGACCCAACAAACTTTTGTCATCTCAATGCTTATTAAATAAACAACTAATTAATTTAATGTCATAGGTATAACACACGTAATAAAAGTGCATTCAACTATAAGTCTATGAACTTTTCTATCTGCAAAGTATATAATGAGAAGATTATTTTGGACTGAGCATTATTCAATAGAAAATGAAGGTGGTGACTGTGTTTTTAATTTCGGCTCTGTGCTTGCAGATTCAGGGGTACCTTATCAGAGTCCCTACTTCTACCACAAACACGATTGGTGGTAAGTGAGCATCGTTAAATAAAACAAAACTAATGAATTATTTTTTGCTATACGAACTTATGACGAAATCAAATATAGAGTTTTTTACTCTTTTTTTTTATGTAATGCAGTTGCCAGCTACTTAGGCCTTATCATGCGACGATATATACCTACTGTTATCGAAATCCAATTCAAATTTTATTTATTCCAAGAAGGCATACTCTACAATCCCTTTGTAAACGTCATGTCAAGTAGAACCAAAATTACCCTCAAAATCACGTAATACTAACGCATGTGATTATATTATCAATAACATAATACATATATGTAATATAATTACATAATATAATACCCAACATAAACTCAACCTCACAAAGGACTTTTTTTTTTGTTTAGGTAGGTACCCTTTTTTGTGTAACATCTTTATGTAAATTAAGGCGAATAATCTAAAATCAAATGTTTATATAAATTTTAATGACTCTGTGGGCAACAAGGAACTCTTGCAGTATCGCTATTTCTGTCTGTCTTTCCGTTTATCTGCGGATTAGCTCAGAGACTATTAGAACTAGATCGTTCAAATTATTTTAGAACAGCCTGTGGAAATCTAAGAGGGGATAATTGTTTTTTTTTTCGTCTATAATATATAGAAAGATGTTTTCGGATAGCTCTTTAAAAATATTGAAAGTGTGTAATAACCATCAACACCAAACCTACGACAAAAATGGTGAAATCCTCTTACAGGTTAATTTTCGGGTTAATAAATAGGCTATACTATTCCCAGCATACTACCTGTCTTTGAAAGTTCAAGAGATCAGCCTGTTTATCAACAATTGTATAAAGACGGAAAACTTTTTTTAGTTATATTATTTTATTAAATAATAGTGTCTTGCTACAACTTCCATTTTCGACGGATATTATGACAAATTTCAATTCCCTATTCTGCCTGTTTTAGGGGGGAATTATTATACACCCGTTCTTCCCCTTCACCCTCCGCCACCATCAGGTGCTTTGAGCTGTGTGATGATAGATCTGTCAGTCAGTTGGTTACGTCTCTTTTAGATACATATAAAGATACAGAGGCTGTATTTTTTTCTGTATTTCTGCCACACAGACTATTTAATTGAATTATTTTAATTTTAAATAAAAAATAAGTGAAGAATTAGATCTGAAGTTAAAAAGTGTAACGAGTCTTAAATAACATTATGTTAAATAATAGTGTCAACCTTCCATCGAATACTAGGTATTTCGATAATATACCATATAATTATAAATATAAATAATTGCATTCGTTTATAGGTATTGTTAAAATGGGCATGATTTTTTTACAGCGACGGGAGGATGGGTCCACATACAAAAGCTTCTACTCCCACTATTTGAAAATGTTTGCGAGGAAAGCAATGAACCTGTTATCGTGAGATTGAGTGAAGAATTTAAGTTAGATGCTACAAGTGGTGTTTATTTGGTAAATTCAACTATCTATAGTAACCAACGCTTTACTATAACTAAATGCTTTAATACAAACAAAAATTCCTGAATTTAAAACTTTAAGACACCCGTGCATTGTTCCAGAATCCAGAGGCTGTGACAAATTTCCAAAACCTTAAAGCGTCAAAAGGCTTATTGCCAAAGGGGGAAATTTTCACGGAATATAACCCTGATTATTTGAATGAACTTAGAGTAATTTACGAATTGTTTTACAATGCGAGGGACTTTGACACATTTTATAGAGCAGCTTGCTGGGCTCGCCAAAATGTCAACTGTGGATTATTCGTAGACGCCATATACTTAGCGATTTTAAATAGACGCGACACCGAAAAGGTAACCATTCCGGCGCCCTATGAGATATTGCCTAATTACTTCATTAGAAAAGATTTTCTTATTAAAGCATCATCGTTGATAAGAGGTGATGCAGTTGCTTCATCCGATTCCGTACGTAACGAGGGAAACTCGTATATTCTCGACGTTAATTACACAACAAGCATCTACGATGAAGCTGATGACAAACTGGCCTATTTCCATGAAGACATTGGTCTTAATTCTTATTACTTTTTAACGAAACTTAATAATTTGCCATGGCTTAAGGACTCGCAAAGAAAGAGTTACGGGCAATATTTGTACCATACAATGAAACAAATGATGGCCAGATATAATTTGGAAAGATATTCAAATGGATTGCCTGAAGTGGAAGGCATCGACTGGGACGTTATTGATAAATCTTATGCCTATGATCCAATGCTTATTTATTCTAATGGTAATCAATTTAGCCAAAGCATGTCGGGTAATATCGGTGGCGGTGAAATCTTACCAGTATTGAAAAATGTAGAAGGTAATCTTCAAGCCGTTGCTGTGCACATGGTAAGTATATCTATTTGAATGGACTCACAACTATAAGATTTAAAATATTGTGATCTATGAAATCCCTGATGTTATTATTTTATCGTAGTACAAATATTTACAGAGAGATGGTGGATATAACAAATCCGATATCATGAATCATTTGATGGAAATTCTTGTTACGAGTGAAAGGAGTTACATGAATCTAGCTATTCAATACATGAGTAAGGATGCACTTGAATCAAGGTGAATTGTTTATATTTCTTATTTAACAAGTTTTCACGCGTTGCGAGTAATAATTTATTATTTATATACAAATTTAAATATAGACTTATTTATATATTTCTATTACAGATTTCCTTCGGTTATAGAACATTACATGACATGCTTACGTGACCCCTTATTTTGGAGATTGAATAAAAAAATTGTGGATCTGGTAGATAATGCATTACAAGTATTACCAAGTTACTCAAAAAGTGAACTTTACTTCCCTGGTGTTGAGATACAAAATATTGAAGTAAAAAAGCTGATGACAACCTTTGATAATTTCAAGTTTGATGTTACTAGTGCCCTGAAAACAGAAGGAGAGGAAACTAAATTCAAAGTAAAGATCGATCAATCAAGATTGAACCACAAACCGTTCTCTTTTAAAATATCTGTTTTATCACGTGTAGTTCAAAAAGCCCTAGTAAAACTATACATAGGGCCTAAATTCCTGCCAGGGCAATTAGTTGAAAATAAAAATCTTTTCATGTTACTAGACAACTTTGAAGTGAATCTTAAAATTGGAAGTAACTTATTATCTAGAACTTCTAATGAAATCACAACTCTTTCCGAAGATTTTGTAGCGTTAGAAACTATGCATAAAATTGTTTTGGATGCTGAATTTGGTGTAGATGCCTTACCTTTTAAATCAGTTCGGTCGCAATTAGGATTTCCATCACGTTTAGTGCTTCCAAAAGGTACAAATGAGGGACTGCCGTTACATGTATTCGTATTTATAGCGCCTTTTGTAAAAGCAACTATCGGTGGTTCTATTGCTAATACGGAACTGAATACACGCGCAATTCTTTCGCCTGGCTATCCACTCGACTTGAAAATTGATATCCAACAGCTCATTAATCTTCCAAATGCAATGGTTAAAGATATAACTGTTACACACAAAAGTGAAAGCACAACCTATGGCAAACCGGTTAACAGTTACAATTCTTCCCCTAATAGCAAAGTATGGACAACAGATGACCAAGAATCTGATGTTTCGAGTGGTTCATCATATTTAAGTGCTCGACCTGAGTTCACGAAAAAAACATTTGATTACAAATCGAAGACAACTCAATATGGAAAGAAAAGTGACTATGCTTCTAAGCGAGGTAGTTACAATAATCAATATAAAAAACCGGAAGAAATTAAAATTTCGGCAGAAGATAAGACACATACTTATACTGAATCTGAAAAAGTGGAAGTTGTTAATAATGTCTTTATAAATCCCAACAAAATAAATAATATAAATGATGATGATGTCAATACTAAATCTGTGCATGAAGTTTCGTTGGATAAAGATGATGCAATTCCTATACAGACTGATAAATTTGAAAACGACTTTAAGGACTTTGATAAAAATATTAAAATTCAAACTCATGAAATAAAAAGCAAGACTGAACCTGAAACAATGGACGTTATCAACAACATTTATATCAATCATGACTTAGAACATGATAAATTCCCAGTTGTTACTGACGACAAATTCGAACGTGATGTATTTGTAGTAGATAAGAATCAAATAGAACACCTCTTAATGGATGAATGGGATAACGTGGATTATAATGATTTAGAGAAAGTCAATGAAATAAACAATGGTTATGTTAAGCCACACGGGGTCCTTGCTATGCCAAGACACAAAATGCCACATATTTTCAATATTATTTTGAAACCTTTAAAAACTCCTGATTCAATGGAAAAGGTGTATGAATAAAGATCATATAGTATCCGTAAGATGAGATTAGTCTTTGTAGTCTGTTTATTGTTTTGTTAAATGTATTTTTTAAGATTTATTAATAAAAGTTATATATAATATATTATGTTGTAATTTTTTATCTTTAAATCTATGTTTACCTCATTTAATGTATAATTTCAGCTGACAAACTATGATTATTTTCTATATCTATATTTTATATCTCAAGAAAGATAAAGATATTATCAAACTCTCACTCAAAACAGGTTGAGGGTAATACTCCAAAATTCTGCACTTATTTTACTTAGGATTTATTTCCATCAGCTCGTAGCGATACTTTTCTTATTCTTATTATATTAACCTATTTACTGATTTACAATACTTAAAATTTAACCAGGTAAAACTATACATCATTAGCTTTACAAAAGAAGTCAAAGAATATTATTACTATTTCTCGATTTTCTATCATTATTTCTGGAACTGGTCCAAATACTTTACAACGAACGTTACGCTTTCCCTATTTTCATCGCGGAAAATTTAAAAACCATCGGTCACTAATGTGACAACCGCTAGAATACAAACAGAAATATTTTACAGTCGATTACAAGGTTTCCTTAACGTGCATACACCATATTAATACATACTGTACTAAATACCAAAGCGATATATAGTGGCAATGATAAGACGTAGTTATTTAAATCACCATGTTCAACGCGCAATAAATAATACCAGGCGATGACATAAATCATTCAACATCATAACCAGATGAAGCGAGAGATTCTTCAGTTATTTATTTCAGTCGTATAGAAGCGCTTCGGTTTAAAGACATTTATTTACACAAAAGAACACAGCAGCTCAATCACGTCGATACTAAAATAACATTTTTCAACAATATAGAAGTGGTATTAAAATCCTAATACAAACACACGTCGGCTCAAATACTTGCCCCCCGCTATCTTACGTCATCCGGACGTGGGCTCCATCCACGGCCTCGGAGACGTACGGACCACCCAATTTCCGACCCCCCCTGTTATCCCAAACGTCGCCTAAGCCGAGATTCGGCCTCACAGGAGGCGCCCTTAGGCAGACGTTCCATTAGTTTCTTCGACCCTAGGGCTCAAAACGTCTTCTGGCAGAGTTTGTGCTGTGGCAACAAATCAAATACTTGTCAAATGCTACTCGTAACTGAAAAAGAAGAAGTTGTACAAAGATAAAACATTAATATATTATACAAATTCCAGAACTTCTCGCAGGAAAATCGGTTCGAACATATTTGCCCCAATTATTAATAAGCATTTTAACTTAATATTTTAGAAGAACATTACAACCCTGGGTGTGTGTGTAATGACGTACATTACGTTTAGACGACAAAGTCTTGTCATGAGGCTTTCAACAGTGTAGGAAAGTATAAAAATACAAAGGGACATGCTGAAGCAGTATTTATATGTATTTTTGAGATTAAAAGCAATAATACGTATTTTATAGGATTTCGAGTACATGTTACAATTTACGATTATCCAAGCGTTTTACCCATCATATAATCTTATTTATAGTAGCTTAGAGTGTCTTACTAATTAAAATTTAGTGTCTAATTGATAATTACCAATTAGTTACATCAGATTCATCCACTTTGCCCGCTTTTTTATTTATCGAACTTATATAAATATATAGGAATTATTATAGTTAGAGGCGCATAATAATCTGCTAGTATAATGCAAGAAACTTTCTTCTTGTTTTGTTGAATGATAAATTATGGATAACAGAACGAACGATATCGGAACGAAAAAATAACCACACACCCTTCAAAAATGTTAACATGAAAATATCACATTTTCTTAGCGATGTAGAAAAAACAAAAAGTTTCAGTTCAGAAGTTGGTGCTCATGAAGTTTTAACGTCTTTTAGCGCATGATAAATGTTCGTGTTTATCAAGCCAAGATCAGTTTCCCCATTAATGAACTGCTTTAACACATGACGCCTCGTTATTAATGAAATATTAATTTGAAAGCTGTTATACGGCGAGCATGTTATTCACTAACCACCTTGTCTCATTGCCATGTATAACACGTGTGCGGTAATCTATAATAACACATAATTATGTAATAATCTGCATTAAATTATGTATTAATAACTGTGATGCTTGTAATTTTGTATAGGTGCCTTGGTTACACACGTATAGTTATTCTGTAAGGTCTTTAACTTTCAACTTTGTTACGTTATAAAAAACTCTAAAAGCATTATGACGCTATCATGATCAACCCCTTACCGGCTCACTACAGAGCACGGGTCTCCTCTCAATATGAGAAGGGTTTGGCCATAGTCCACCACGCTGGCCATGTGCGGATTGGCAGACTTCACACAACTTTGAGAACATTATGGAGAACTCTCAGGCGTGCAGGTTTCCTCACGATGTTTTCCTTCACCGTTGAAGCAAGTGATATTTTAATTGCTTAAAAAACGCACATAACTCCGAAAAGTTAGAGGTGCGTGCCCGGATTCGAACCGCCGACCTCTGATTTGAAGGCTGACGCCCTAACCACTAGGCTATCACCGCTTCACTAGGCTATCACCGCTTCACTAGGCTATCACCGCTTCACTAGGCTATCACTGCTTCCCAATACCGTAGCCTATATATAGGCCTTGGGAGAAGAAATTACAATAAGAGTTGTCGAATCCATCGGGTATGCTAGAGCAAACTGAACTACCAGCTCTCGATGGCAGTTACCTTGGCAAATCAGTTTTACTAAAGGCAATGCTTGGGCACTATGCATCGGTGATTTTGACACTTAACTTATTTCTATTTGAATTTAAACCAGACCATTTTTAGCAATTATGAATCGTGTGGTAATTACTGGCAATTGTATGTAGGTATAAATTCTCTAATGTCTCAACATCTTTACCGAGATGATTCAGCCATTCTAAAGGCAGGAAGCACTAAATTATTATTTCGAATAAATGTGCCAAATTAGAGTTAATAAAATCCTAATGCAAAATGTTTAGAATTGACGACCTCCGTGACGCAGCGCGCGCGCTGGCGCTTTATAAAGTTGGAGGTCCTTGCTTCGATTCCGGGCGCGAGTCTGGTCTGGTGGGCTGTGGCCATCCATGGCTTGTTACCACCCTAACGACAAAGACGTGTCACCAACCGATTAAGCGTTCCGGCACGATGTCGCGTAAAAACCAATTAGGAGTATGGGTTTTCCATACCCCTAACAGGTTAGCCCGCTACCATCTTAGACTGCATCATCACTTACCATCAGGTGAGATTGCCGTCAAAGGCTAACTTGTAGTGGTTACAAAAAAAACATATATTTTAGTATTATGAAATTGATTTGTAAAAACTAAAGTATAGGCTTGCTTTCTGGCACTCACCTTATCCAATCCGAATCATACAGTTCGAAAATAATGACGAAACGAGTAAGTAATCCGTTCTTGGAGAAGGAACAAATGCTAAGGTATAACTTAGCAATCATATTCGCAGTAAACAAAATTTTGTGTATTTTTTCAAACAAATTAATCATATCCCTTGACACTCATATAAGTAAATCTTTAAGAACCCTCTGGCTGCTGATTTATATATCACACTTCAAAGGATTTCAAAGTTTGTACAAATAATAGTAAGTACCATGAGCAATCATGGCCGAATGTGATCAGAGGCGTATAAAGATTCGTATAAAAAAACATTTATTTGTCATCGAATTCGACTGCCTATTTTTATAACAAAGTCAGTATGCCAAGGAAATAGAAACATTGAATGGAATTGAAAGCGATAGACCAGCTAGGGTTTCCACCTAAGAACGAAATTAATAATTTGGTATTGCTTCCCGAAAAGGTACAGGTAACGAAAACTTATAATAAAGAATTGTACAAACACTACTTAATGATACTTTACAATTCTTTATCTTAAACTTTATATTAAAATTTTATATAACATTAATTTTATAATATTTCGTCCACTTGCGAGAATAATGTGATATCTCGAAATATCGAGTTTTGTGTTTTATAAAAATTCGGAATCGCCGTAACGCGATCTATTATCGGCAAAAACGCAATATTTTTAACTCTAAAAATGGCGGCGTGATGATAGAAAAGAAGCAAATATCACAGTGTAGCATTATCTAACTTGCCGACGTATTTGGCTTCGACATAGTGACACCTCAGTTGTCACCTGTTGTTGCTGGTGTGAAGTGCTTTTATTTTTTGTGAATAACGTGACATTTTAATATATCATGTTATTTGTGAAAAGGTAAGTTTGATTTCGACCGTTTAATTTTTTTTGACACTGAAATATTTAGTTTTGTCACAGTTTTCTTGTAAAAATTGAGAAAAAAAAATGTGGTAGATTTTAGATGTTACGCTGTTCCTGTAAAAAATTAAAAATTAATCGTAATAACTGGAATAGTAACATTGAAGATGATAAAGTATTTGCTTTTTAACATGACTTGAATTGGGTTATCTGTTGATGTGCCATTGTTCCAGAATACTTTAAGGCTATACTGAATATTTAAGTCACTTATAACGTTGTTGATACTAAAACATTTAAAAATATTTTTGTTATATTTGCAGATGAGGTCGTGATAAAATTAAAGATGTCATGATTAAGTTAGTACCTAATACAAAAAGACGAGATCTCAACGACGATGGAGGCAAATTTCCAAGAAATTAGTCAAAATGAAAAAATATCAGCCGTCAATACTCAAACGTAATAGACTCAAATGAACAGTTCTCCATAATACAATTGAGGAATCTTACGCCACTACAGAAAATAAAATTCCAACTACTGATATTGACAATGCATCAACTTTAGTTGAATCTGGGATCGTCGAATCGGAACCTAAATACCTACAAAAAAGGGAAAGAAAAGTTGGTCTTTTGTTGTTGGACAGGCAATTATTGGAAAAAAATTGTCGCAAAAAAATTAAAGAATTATGGTAAGGTCTATCAATCATCTAAAACTAAGAAAGAAATGCCTACACGAAAACTTAAACCGCCTTGCAAAGACACCTGTAAATTTAAATAACGTAACGTAACGTACGTAATGCCGTAAATAAAATGACTGAAAACAAACAACAAGATTTTCTAAATGATTATTTTTCTTGAAGTTATCTTCGAGGATAACTTATCACATAGATGATGCATCAAATGCAGCAAATTCTTTCATTGAAGCTGTCCCTAAAATTGGGTCTCACTATATCCGAGCTGATTCGAAGAAACATTATCTATTACATCGATGGAAGTAAAACTATTCCAGATAATCACAGAGGTTATGTTGAGCAATACAAGAGTAATACCATTGGTTATGTTTAGTTAAATTATGTTATGTTGCATTTTTACACAGGAACTTAACATCTCCTTAATTCCTGAAAAAGATGCTTTCGAATTTTGCTAAGCTTATAAAAATAGTTCTATAGAAGAATCGGTGAAGCGGTGATAGCCTAGTGGTTAGGGCGTCAGCCTCCTAATCAGAAGGCGGTTCGAATCCGGGCACGCACATCTAACTTTTTGGAGCTATGTGAGTTTTAAAAAAAATAAAATATCACTTGCTTCAACGGTGAAGGAAAACATCGTGAGGAAACCTGCACGCCTGAGAGTTCTCCATAATGTTCTCAAAGGCGTGTGAAGTCTGCCAATCCGCAAATGGCCAGCCTGATGGACTATGGCCAAACCCTTCTCATATTGAGAGGAGACCCGTGCTCGGTAGTGAGCCGGTAATGGGTTGAACATGATGATGATGAGAAGAATATAATTAAAATAGGAAATGTATATTCGCAGCACCACGAAGAGAAACAATTGTCCCGAAGAGAGAAGGAAAAGGATAAGAATGATAATAGCATTGCTGTTTATACGGCCGTATTTAAGTAACCTAAAGGAGAATTTTCTGTGCTCTTATAAAAACCAAAATTAAACATACTATTAAAAACCTGTTGAATGTTATGTTGTGATGGATCACAATGTAAATGTGATTGCTACCTGCGTTTCTTTTTAAATATTTGAAGAAGATTTGGATGGTGACAAACCAGTTGACGTTGTTTTTTTTTTCTGACAATTGTGCTGGACAGCAGAAGAATAACTTCGTGATGGTTATGTATTTTTATGCTGTGTAGAACTACGAAATTATATATTATATCGATTTTACACAAATTTCTCATAAAGGGAAGGTCATTCCCAAATAGAGCGACAGGTGAAAAGGCAGTCAATTTAAGCAGAAATTGTTACATCCCACTATTTTTAATCAATCAAACCTTTTATTAAAGAATCATTTTGAGAAACAACGTTTTATTTTTACATACATTACATAATCATCAATAAAAAGTTAATAATTTTATCATCTTAAACGTGATATTTAATTATGACACAAGGTAATTCATGCATATTTCAAGAAAACTGTGATGTTTCCCGTTTTTTTTTTTAAAGTACAATTCCGCGTATTTTTATATTGAAAACTTTTATTATTTTTACAAAAAATTTTTTGATATTAGATGAACTAAAATACACTTTAAGAGTGTTACCCAATCAGCGCAATATTTAACAAGTTATCAACCATCAAAAGTTTAAAAAGTGGTTACTGTAAAATCGCGGTTTTTGAAATATCACACTGTCGTCGCAAATGGGTGAATTTTGTCGAATCCTTAACGATATCTCCTCGGTTTCATCATCAAAAACAGTAATTAAAGACCACGAGTTGCAACGACGTACTAAACGAAGCCTGCACGCCGAAAGTTCAAACTTATTTTGTTCTTAGCGTAACATATTTCAAACAGTGCACACACTTACCATAACTGAACAAAACATTACTGTTAATTATAATAGAATCATATTCTAGAAATATAAGATTAATTGAAAATATTTTTTTTTAACATGTGAAATGTGTAAGAAAGAACCAGCTTTTTACCAATGAAAATGAGAATTGCTGTCTCATCGTTTGTAAGATTGTATAATTTATAATATTTAAGTCGTATATTTATACTGGTGACAGCCCTAAGCAAAAGTAAAGGTCGCCCACAAACAGTTATATTGAAGTTTGAAATCGTTATAAATAAAGTGTATCTCTACATCGTGAACATAAATCAAAAACGGCTCCAGGATGTACGGCCGCAGTATTCCGCATATCTTCTCTATTTGTAAATTGGCTTAGGGCTCTCTCATATTGAACTAAAACCCGCAGGTCTCAAAATAAAAGGACAAGGAAATGAAAATTTACTGTGTTGCTCAATCTTGCGAAATCATCGTCAACTATTTAGTTTTTTTCAAATAGCTACTCCCATGTTCATACTCAGGATTTGAGCCGAATGTGTCCATTTTCCAATACATATCTGAAAATTTTATGTATGTCCATAGTAATATAATAGAATTCAATAAAAAATACAATAGTAACAATCTCAACATTATAACTAAGAACAAATTTGTGTTGCACGCTTCTAGACTAAATGTAATTAGAAATTCATTTAAAGGTAATTTGTATAAAATTTAATAGCAAATTACCAAATGACATTTCTAGGATGTCTGTCAATAAGTTCAAAGTTTATATAAGACGTAAGCTTGTAGATACGAG
The DNA here is from genome assembly GCA_928268935.1 of Lasiommata megera. NCBI lineage: Eukaryota > Metazoa > Arthropoda > Insecta > Lepidoptera > Nymphalidae > Lasiommata > Lasiommata megera. The sequence goes on along the minus strand of OV743325.1, from coordinate 8,851,308 downwards.
TAAGTCCTACTATAGTGTGATATGATTATGTTAATAATAAAGAAGCTTGTGTATGAAATATTGCTCTAACAATTTGTTCGTAAATATTTTTAAGTGGCATGTTAGATCGAGGACAAAAGAACACTATATTATTTACTAGCTTATATATATTCGGGTTTCTACCTGTAGTTCGCGTTTTTTTCTTTTGCGTAAAAATTCAGCAGTAATTATAATTTTATAAGCGATGATGTTAAAAAATTATTGTTAGGTCCTTAACTCTTTCTTACCGTTTCGACAATGTGTTTTGGCGCATGTTAAAAAGCTCCGGCAACTCCAATACGCAAGGATTCATGTTTATCGTCAACATTTCTTTCGTTTTTTTACAATACTTTTGCATTCACAGTTAGTTATTTTGCTGAGCCACTGTTCCAATGTTATGTTGCTCTGGTAAAACGAAAATTAATTCTGAAAGTTCATCGTTTTAAGAGGGAATCCACGTGGGCGAACCTCTAAGCATCTCTGTTCACTCATTGTGGCGTTTAGAAAACAAAAATTATAGCCGATCACCGACATTCTATATCTGCCCGTGCGCCGTATAACCCGTTGCACGCGTCAGTGGTCGCAAAGTGACGCATGCCGAAAGCAGTTTCCGAACTTTTCCTGCTGATTACTAATTTGAAAATTCAACGAATATATGAAAACGTTACTTTATATATTTTTATTATCACATCTAATATGACAGAGTTATATTACAAAAAACTAATTAATATAAAAAAGTATTGGAAGATTTACTACCAAATATTTTCCAAAGGAAGGTCAAGACACCATTTTCACTTTAGCTTCTCACTTTGCGCTGAATAAGCTCTTGAATTAACACGAAGACGCTTGGATAAGTTTTAAAACACAGTATTTAAAAAACATATGATCAGAAATTTAAAACCTCTTTAGCGTTAAATGATGGTATCAGAAATTTGAATGGAACTACATTTAAAGCACAACAGTTGCAAGGAAAATATTATGATCTTCAATAATAAAGACTGATAATACGCAATGTCTTATACCTAATTGGTAGAGATGCGATTCTGATAAGTTCATAGAAGATACATTAAACGAATCAATGGAACTTTTTATCATCGCTCAATCTTTAGTCTTGATATTTGTATCGACTAAAAATACGACAAACATTAAAGCCAGTCTATGAACGTTTTGCTGGATATAGATTTAATTAATTAGGTATACATTAAAAAGCATAAATTCAGAAGCTTTGCCTCCTGCCTATATTAAACAATATTTAATTTCGTTTTTAACTTACTTTTAAGTTTATATGTTTGATGTTTTGATTTCTTTATTATATAAGGTATTAAATGAAAAGGTGACCCACATCTGACGCCTGGACGCCTGTCCTTACAGTAGTCTATGACGTCGCTACGCGTAATATTTTCATTGGATTGTTTTGGAGTGACGGCTGCTGCTAAGGAATTTCCTGTTCTTAATCGGGAGACTGCTTAATAAGCGCATACCTTTTGGTTTCTGGAACACACACATAATTTTGAAATTTTATTCATGCGTTCCGGTAATAGGACGTTTCAAATAAAGTATTATTATTTTATATTAGACGATAAACCACTTTTCATTTTCAAGATATTGATTTTTAGCAAGACAAAAGCACGAGACTCTTAGTTAGGGGGTGGAATCATACTTACACCTTACTCCAAAATGGCTTCATAAATTATTTATTATATATATATATATATATATAATTGATGATTTGTTGTTGATGTTGGTATTTTTCGGAGTTATGTACTCACAAGAGTTTTTAAGCAATTAAAATATCACTTGCTTCAACGGTAAAGGAAAACATCCTGAGGAAACCTGCATGCCTGAGAGTTCTCCATAATGTTCTCAAAGGCGTGTAAAGTCTGCCAATCCGCCCATGGCCAGCGTGGTGGACCATAGCCAACCCTTCTCATATTGAGAGGAGACCTGTGCTCTGTAGTGCGCCGGCAATGGGTTGATCATGACGATTCAAATCGAAATATGAAATCTTTAGTGATGTAGTGTTTTTAGATCCCTACTTATCTAGTACCAGTAGACGTCACCAGGTTGCAACGAAAACGCATGTACGCCGCTGGATACAAATGGGACAAACCAAGAAAATAATCTTTATCCAGCCATGGATGTCAATATTACTTAGCGGTGAAGCCTTCCCAGATCCAGAGTCAACTGAGGGTAGTGCGGTTTAGTTATCATGATGGGTTTTGTTGCGTAGCTTCCATAATCGAAATCGTGTATGCTGTATATTTAAATGTCCCTTAAACTGATAATAAACATCTAACTGACATAAAACAATAAACATTAGCTTAGGTTTACTATAGATTAGGATCGCCTTGTTGCTCCAATGCAGTTGCCATTGGAACAATATGGCGTGTCTTAGCTCTAGTAGCTATTCCTCTCTTTTTAGCACAAGTAAACACAGGTAGCGGGGTAAATATGCCAACGCAATTTAAATTGAGATCAAATTAAAAGCTTTGGGCTATTCTAAATTTAAAGTCTAACAATCCCACGGAAATAACAGACGGTAGACGCAAACTACGCGGCAATAAATTAAACGTTATAAACTATTCCCCTTCCTGCATTAATTTCAGCAACTGACGTATAAATACTGACGATGAACGTGAAACGTCATCGCTTCACTACGAGAAGACAGTAGCTGATTTTTACTTATTTTTGTATTCCTTCGTCGGAGGAATGGTCTATAAATAAGGGTGCCACATGAACGTGGAATCCAGTGTAACAACACTCGCACTCGGATTCGGTTCTTGTTACAACTTCTAACTGCTAAAACACCATGGTGAGCTCCAATTAATGATAAGTGTGTGTACATATAATAAACAGTGACCTAGTGAACAAGTGCTTAAAAAATGTGTTACCAGGATAATTATTATTGGCAAACGATGGGTCGATTGAAATAATTTGTTGGACCACATTATTTGTACATCTTATTGCTTACGTTTACTAACAATTTATTTTCCGTTAATATCATCGTTATTGAACAAAAGCAGGCCTTGCTTGAACTTATGTGAAACAGACAATGAAATACAATTAACATTTTGTTTAATCTATACATGTTATATAAAAAAGGTGACTGGCTGACTGACTGACTGACTGACCGACTGAGTGATCAATCAATGCTCAACTTGAACCACTCGCTGGATCGGTCTGAAATTTAGGATACAGATAAACGGCGTCCATTCAATTCATCCAATGAAGGGTGAAAAAGTCACTTGAAATTTTCTGCGGGCAAAAATCACTTTACTATATTGTGCGATAACCCTCAATTAATTAGAGAGTAATTTATAATTGATTTATTGTTTATTAATATGTAAGCACCATTTCTAATATACACCTCTTCAACCCCTTTAAATTTGACAGTGTATTTTGGAGTTTCGCGAAATGTTGCTCGTTATTCATTGCATAAACTTTGTTCATGTTTCATTAAATCACTTCAATCCTCATCAATCTTTATTAATGTTTCATTATATAATCAATATAAATGTGTCACATTTAGTTTAACTTATTACGTTATCGTTTGTAGGATTCTGATGATGAACAGAAGATGGCCATGCTTCGCAAGGCCTTCCAAATGTTTGACACCACCAAGTCCGGATACATCGATGTCCTTAAGATCTCAACGATCTTGAACACAATGGGTCAGCTTTTCGATGACTCTGAACTCCAAGCCCTCATCGATCAGAACGACCCAGAAAGTAATTCATTTTATATAAGTAGTTAAGTTTTACTAATCTATGTAACATAATATTTACAGCGTATATATTTTTTTTCCATTTTAAGTTCGCTCTTGACTGCAGCCCAATATGATAGCGAGCTAACCTGTTAGGGATATAGCAGTTATTTTAAATTTCTAATCCGTTCTACGAGGCAGCGTACCGAAAGGGTAAATTCTGGGGATAACGCCCCGAATGTTCCACTGATTAGACCATATCGCTTACCACTGCTCGAGGAAGGTCGTCAAGTCAATTGCTATGCCAAGTTGGATTTATTTTGGAGGTTCCACTTTTATCCTCCCTCAGTGACGAGCATGTCCAATCCTAGCTATTACAGTATGGTGGACTTAAGCTCTATACTCCTATCTCGTTGAAGACAGTATATGTGACCATTCATAAAAGCTTAGTTAAATGATGGTAATTAGCATTGTCTTGAAGCAGGTGGTATGGTGGTGGTGGTGGTGGTGGTAATGCCTTGAAGAACACGTAACTAAAGAAAGTGTATATAAGATAAATTATAAGTAAACAGTTTCATTAAACTTTAACGACTACTTGTCGTGGTTTCGCAGCAAGCTATAAAATTACCCGACACTTTGAACATCTAGCCCAAAAATAATAATTAACTCGTAATAAATACCGAGATCCATTAATCATAGCTATGAAACAAGCCATCGTGGCAACGACATTTTCAAAGATACAAGAATATTTTTACGTTCGGTCGTTATAATGAGTCTATTTCAGTACGAATGTCTCCTCAAGATTCCGAAACACTTATATTTAGGTGTATTTTGACACATCCAGTTGCAACGAATACTCATAATATATTAATAGACGCTGCAAACATTAATTTTAATTATATGTAGGTTATTTATTGTTAATTAAAATGTCTAATTGGGTTTGACAGAATGGAATGTTATGTCCCTGTGTCTGTCATAAACGTGGCATTATTTAGTTTCATTGCTTTTACGAAGATGTTCAAGGAGTAATACATTATACAATTTACTATCGTGGCTGGTTTTTAATCGATGTTTTTTTGCCAGACTCTGGAAAAATCAACTTCGATGGATTCTGCAACATCGCCTCCCACTTCTTGGAAGAAGAGGATGCTGAAGCTATGCAACAGGAACTGAAAGAAGCTTTCAGGTAAGCTTTAAATTCTTATGAAATAAGAATCTCAATCAAATTCTATACGTTGTGTTTTGTCTCTTGTTTTTCTTCATGACCGTATGTATGGTGTCCAATAAAAGTATTTTATGCAATCAATTTCATTTTCTCAAACAGTATTATATCTTCGTTGTCATATGGAAATCACTTACTGACAAATAAAATATATATAATTTTGCACTCAACTTTTTTACATCCAAATACAGGACTACTTATAGTGGTATCGATGCGTATCTATCTCATTATAAAACTTTATTATATTTGTCAACTTAACCCAAGTTGTTTTGTTGCAAACGCACCTTGGACGCGTTCTATAGCATTGTTTGAAGTAGAATTATTTTAAAGTAGCATATTTATTATGACATGCCTTGAAGTATCGTATATATATAGTAAATAAGATTTATAATTTTGTAACAAGCGTGTTATCAATATTAAAATAATACTGCCGTAAGGCTTAAGACGGAACCTACGAGTATACCATACCCTAGTAACCCTGGAATAATATTTTACCCAGGAAGCCTTAGTATCTAGCAATTAAGTACAGACCAAATAGTATCTTAATAATATAGAAGATTCGATCATTGAAACGTTTACCTAATAAAATTTGTTCATTATTAGAAAAATATTTTGGAAAGCAATTAAGAATGAGGCTTTGTTAGAGTTTAAATTTTAAACTTAAATTTATGAAATTTAATGTTTTGACGTAAATACAAAATCTAATTTACAAGGGCCCGACAGATCTGAGGAAACGTCAGTAGGTCTACAAACTCATATCAATAAACAGTAATTATTAGGATTACTGTAAATATGACGTTTTTTATAATTTTCAGGTTATACGATCGTGAAGGTAACGGTTACATAACCACATCTACCCTCAAAGAGATCCTTGCGGCTCTGGACGATAAGCTGAGCAACTCGGATCTTGACGGCATCATTGCTGAAATTGACACTGACGGTTCTGGTACCGTGGACTTCGATGGTAAGAACATTTGCCTGCTTTGACTTAAACTTGTTTTGGTACTTTATTGAAATCAGATAATAGTGATTCTTTTCGAATAAACCAGTCCCAGATTTACGTTTTCTTCGACTTCTGCCATTGCTTAATTCAATTCAAATTTGATGTAATGTTCAAAATTTAATTTGGGATAAACTAAATTAACACCTTGGCTATTTTACAAGAGACATGTCAGCTAAAATGCGACCTCATCTGGACCTTTACCACAAGATTTATGTTTGATACTTTCATTTTCATGATATGATCGTTTAATTATATGATTAGTGATAACCATTACAATAATTTTACGTTAAATCTTTATATCCACCATGTTTAAATTATTAATATGGCTGTAAATTTTTAATTCGCCATTTACTCATGCAAATGCTAAGACTTTAGTGCCATGGAAAACCCGTGTTCTTATTTTAGGTGGTATCCATTTGATTAGTCTACTAAGGGTTGTCTGAAATAAATCGACCATGTTTGATTGTTTTATTTTTAGTTTTTAATTTTATTTCTTCAAGAAATTCCATTAAAGTATCATTTTATATTTTATTTTTTAACAGATAATTATCTTCAGAATTGGTGAAATAACTGATATTTTTTGTTACAGAATTCATGGAGATGATGACTGGAGATTAAAACAGACGTTTACCACTTACTCTAGTATTATTTATACTTAGATTTTTATATTGCACACATATAAGAAGTAAGACTTCATCAGTACAAACAAATGCGGTATTAGCATAAGGCATGTTGAAAGTTACAAACTGTGCACATTTATGATCTATCTTATAGATAGGTATTAAAAATTAAAGGTGATTTATTTATTCGTTCCAATCAAGTATATCCATGATAGTTAAAATGAAACGAATTCCATGCGTATTAACAATTATATGCTAATATTTATAACGCAAAAACCGTATTTTATTTTTATACTTCCCTACTGTTATTACGAACCCCACGATCGGGATGGAAAACCTTATAACTACGCGCCAAGTACTGAAAAGTAATGTCCTGATATTTTTAGATAATTTACCAAATATAGATACTTAAAAAGTACATTCTCGAAAATTAAATCAGTTTAAACTTGCCGTAATTTGTGAAGACGATGTTTTTGATCACTAAAGGGATTCTGCCTGCCATAATTCTCACAAGCTACGATTTTTTCCTTTTATATAATTTAAATATTAAGCTTGTTAAATCATTTGGCAATGCTAGCAAAGTGAACTAAAAATTAGCATGTAGAGAAATAATTATCAACTCTATTACTAGATAGCTCGGCGTTTGATTATTTTAAAATGATACGCTTACACCATATTTTCACCGTCATCATAACCTTTTGTGCTAAAAGGTATAACACGATTGTATCTTTCCCAATTCTATAAATAATAATTATATAAATGATAAGCTAGGTATTTTTAACAAATTAGGCTTTAGCATCTGTTTGTTTGTTTATTTATTTATTTGTTACGTTACATGACATCCGCTTTAGAGAAATGTTATCAGTATTAGTAAATACTGTTTACATTTTTCATATTTTGGTGATGTTTATTCTATTTTAGATCAGTAAAAAAGACTGAATCAAATTTGCAGGTAACAGCTAGTTTTCTAATAAAGTTTTAATGGTATACAATATTTAGCAGAACGCGTCTGTTATGAGAACATGTACTCATCAAACAAAGAACTAATATTAGAACAAGATGAAAGAAGTTTGTTTGCAAAACAATTGTCAGATGATAAAGTGCGTTGTGGTATCCAAGGTAGAATTATTATTAGATGTAATGAAGGATATAATGAAGATTGTAAGAAAATATTGCTTCACATCTGGTTTTGATACTCCAGGCATATTATACATATTTTAAGCAGGAACAAAATTCTTATGTAAGCCAATGAATTAGCACGAGAAAAATAACAAAGAATTATATTTTATATTTACTCAGATTTGCTACCCTTTCTCCTATTTTAGAAATATAGAAAATTAATTGCTCTACTCGCAAGTTTTTTATAGAAATATAATATCGTGTTGTTCATCAGTTTAGGACAATTGACCAATATGCCGGAACCACTTGTACCTACTTGAACTAAATGCAATCATTTTAATGACATAATAAGTCATCAATGAAATAAGTCATTGTCTACTTTTAACACAGTAAATTTAAATTCAAGGATGATCTGATCACAAAACAGTATTTTTAAACAATTATTTGCTTAACACATTAGTTATTCATAAGTCAATCGATTATAAGACTAAGGTGAATAATATTTAAAAAGAAAAGCTACCACTTTGAATATCTAGGGAGAAAAGCGTTTCCAAACACGTACAATGCAGGAATCATCATGATCAACTCATTACCGGCTCACTACAGAGCACGGGTCTCCTCTCAATATAAGAAGGGTTTAGCCGTAGTCCACCACGCTGGCCATGCGGATTGGCAGACTTCACACGCCTTTGAGAACATTATGGAGAACTCTCAGGCGTGCAGGTTGAAGCAAGTGATATTTTAATCGTGTAAAAACGCAACGAAAAGTTAGAGGTGCGTGCCCGGATTCGAAGCGCCAACCTTTGATTAGGATGCTGACGCCCTAACAACTGGGCTATCACCGCTTCATGCAGGATTGATGCAAACGTAATTAGAAAACTGCACAATAGGTTTATTGGTGCACTATTACATAATAAGCAAATACAACGTACCAACCACAGCATAGTTACTATTGTTAAATTATGAGGTTGCCCATATAAAACAAACGGTAATCAGTCTGGAAAAATAGTAGTACATAGATATTGTTCACAAGATTGTCTATTAGTATGATATTCCAGGAGCTGTTATTGCTTTAACAACGATCACGTCCCAAACGTAAATAGACATATGTCACCGTTACAATTGGAAAATTGTCCAATTGCATTTTGCTTCCCGAAGGATATTCAACCTGGACTGTCAGGCTTATAAATGTTTCACAGATTTGTTTTTTTTTTTTTATTCACCACAAGTTAGCCCTTGACTGCATCTCACCTGATGGCAAGTGATGATGCGGTCTAAGATGGTAGCAGGCTAATCTGTTAGGAGTATAGTAAACTCATACTCCTAATTGGTTTCTACACGACATCGTGCCGGAACGCTAAATCGCTTGGCGACACGTCTTTGTCGGTAGGGTGGTTACTAGCCACGGCCGAAGCCTCGCACCAGACCAGACTCGAGCCGGGAATCGAACCCAGGACCTCCAACTTTAAAATGCAACAGCGCACGCGCTGCGCCACGGAGGTCGTCAAATATATTTCAGATTATATTACTGTTTTACCTTTTTCCATTGATAAAGATTGTTTAAGAATAAAAAAACAGGCAACTACTCAAACTTTTAATAAATCTTGATACATATAATTAAGAAACATTTCCAGATTATACACTGATTTAAACAATTCACTTTACGAATTGAGAACCTATTATAACAAAACACAGTAGAAGTGGGAAACATAAACATGCTTGAAATATTCAAACTTAACAACAACAATTAAATAAGACAGGAAAAAGTAATAAAGCTAATAAGCCATAAGCTCTCTTTATTACTCTTTCCTTCAGTGCCGGATTAAGAAAGCGCGGAGTCTGTAGCAAATTCGGTCGAGGATTTTTTGATCTGCTTTGGGTTGTTATGTATCAAAAAAGTCAAATCTTGTATATCTTGTATATAAAAACAATCCTCACAATACGTCTTAATCCCACAGTAAGGTAACAATATTGGCAAAGGCAATAAGTATATTGCCTTGGAGATTACCCATAATTTCGGCTTGCAAATAACAATTAAATACTGAAAATACTACACGAATATTATTGAGTACTTACGGAATTTAGCGGGGCCCGTATTGCACTGGACGCGTAGAATTCACTACTCTTGCTACGTCATAAATCCGGCACTGCTATTCTTGTATTAAAAACTAACTCATGAACACAAAAGAAATCTTTTAGTACGTGTACCTACTGTGAAAATTGTCCTCGTTTAAGAGACCCCAGGATTTCAATTGAAGGAGCAGAAACAGGGGCAGTGAGGTACATATAAGTTGTTTACACTTTTAACATAATTTAGTCGGTAGCTGCAACGCGTAGACAATGTTTCTTAAATATCTAAACGTAATGCTTCTATGGCTATTTTTTCTTGGCGCTGTAATATCTACACCAACTGGAGATGAGATACATAGTGTAATAAATGAAGGTGGTAAGTATAATTAATTACATTTTTAAAATCAGGAAACCTTTTATTTTACCATCGCGAATTACTTTAATGTAATTATGATCTAGCGAAACTGTTCTGCTAATTATGAATTTAATTCATAAAGGTTATTTTGATAGATATTGATGATTTTTAAAGTGAGAAATAGTTCTATAACGTATCTTACTATTTATTGGAAATTAATGCACTTTGTTCATGTATTGTTCAAACACTTATCTACTCTAAACATTCGCCTTTTCCGAACCTGAAAAGCATACTTCTTTTAAAATCATTTAACGTTTTGTGTTAATAATCAGTCAAAGTGTAAAATTTATCCATCAGTTAAAGTTTAGCCGACAATTCTAAATTTGCGACTTCATCCGACCCTCGTTCACTCCCTTTTATTTCAGTACTTATGCATGTACCCACTTTATAGTGGGTATTCAAATTTTGATGCTTTATTCTATGCCAAATTTATTCCAAAATTAGCTTATATTGCAAGTAAAATATCTGTCTACAATAATGATTTATCACATTAACCATTGTCCAGCTTAAGTAATAATGATAAAAAATTATGAAACTATTTATAACCCTTAGTTTCTAGTACATGACAGTTGGTATCGGTTATTTTGAATCGAGTTATGAATGTCCTCCAGCAAAAAACTTTTGCAAAGAGTATCTATGTATGTCATCTTAATATATCACCCAATAAACGGCTTTATACAGAGGATATCGTTTGAGAGAGGGGAATCGCTTTAGGCTAAGACAAAACGCTGACCAAATGCGAATTGGTAGACTTCTCACGAGTTTGAGGATATTATAGAAACCATTATTATAAGGTATACAGGTTTCTTCTTCATATAGGAAAGTGAAATATAATTGAGATTTGCTGAAATTTACTAAACTTACAAGTACGTGCCGGGAATCAAACTCGGTCTCCCGAAAGGTAGTCTTCAACCCTAGACTATCACATTACTTACATATTTTAATTTATTATTTATATTTATGTATTACTACATAGAGATGCATAACATAACTTTCATTAGTTAGATAAGCCAGCCTAAAATATTTATGAAGCTTAGGGTTGTAAGCCTTTAGCAGACTGATAAAGTTGAAAGATTTGTATTCCATCTACCCCATACCAATATTTTTTTGGTTTCAGAATTTGCGATAAAAGATGAGCCCTATATTAAGTTCATAGTACCAGGAAGTTATCCTTCTCGAAAAGTACAAAACCAAACAATAGCCGATCTAGACGATCTGATTGACAAGGTAAGGTAGTCGTCTGTTACGTTACTTGTATATTATGTAAATTTACTCAATTTACCGCTTAATTGATAACTTACCATAATTTGATCTCAGGATAATGAACATTATTACATTTTAAGTCAACATATAGAAGCCGGTCATACAATGAAAGGGCTAACGTTCACAATCTACGACGATAATATGAGAGAAGCTGCTATAGCGCTCTTTCGTATTTTCCAAAACGTTGATGAGAACAAGATAAATATTATAAAAGAATGGGCATACGAACGTATCAATAAGGATATCTTAGAATATGCTCTGCGTTTAGCATCATTACATAGAGGTGATAATGCTCTTGAGCAACTGGCACCTCCTTTTGTGACCAAACCAAACTTTTTTGTAAACAGTGAAACAATACAAAAAGCCCTTTACTTGAAAGTTAACAACGGCAAGATTGATCCTCAGGAAGAACAAATATACCAAATTTTTAGGGAACAAGATCTTGTAATCATAAATGCAAATTATTCAGGATGGAATCAATGGAATGAAGATTGTAAAGATAATCTGGATTATTTTAGACAAGATATTGGTCTCAATAGCTTTTACTACGGAGTTCATCTATTATATCCTTTTTGGATGAGCAATAACGAATTGTCAGCAATAGATTCAAAATATGCTGAAAAATATTATTATATCCATAGATATTTGGTAGCCAGATACAATTTGGAGAAGGAACATCTGAAACTAAAAAATATTTCAACTGATTCAAACTGTTACGATGACTTCATACCGTATTTATCTTATGACAATGGTTTACCATTTTCAAGAAGATCTTCAGTCCGTGTAGAGTTTAATGAAGAATATACACGTATAAAAACTATAGATATTGCTATCAAGGAATGCATTGCCAGAGAACTAATGTTTATGGTAATATGAAAGTTTTTAATATCCGTTCCGTACTAGATAAGAAATCTTCAGTCTATCCGTCCGTCTATCTGCAATTTAGCTTAGAAAATGTTAGTACTAAAAAACTGTTATTTAGTATGGGTATATAAATTAAATACGCTACCACAATTGCAAAATAATCCACTATGTAAAATTGGGATTGTTAAGTATAGTTGACCAACTTTAAAGTATATTTAGAGAAGCAAAATCTCATATAAATGCCGTTGCAAATTATTTAGATAATGTTGCTTGTTATTTATGTAAAACCATATATTCAATATACTCATATTCATAGTATCGAATCAAATACAAAAACTTTTGAGACATGAAACTACTGCCCATGGGCCGACACGCACTTGGGAGAAATTTCTTATTTCGTGCATTCGGATAAACTTTATAATCTTTAGGAAACGTAACATAAGGTTTCTGACTGGCAGTGACTATCTTTCAGGAAAATGGCACAAAAGTAGATCTCACTGAAGACAATTATGTTGATCTGCTCACCAAACTTATTAGAGCCAATTTCGAGAGTATTGAAACGGCCAAATCTATAAGAGAATTACTTGGTTATGGAGGCATTGATTATCCGTCAGACAGGTATGTAGAATTGAAGCAGGAATTAATATGCGTCTTGCGCATAATATACAACGAGCATTAAGCTTAATTTGCTCTAATCTTCGCTAAAGCAAATTTACGCGAATTACAGCAAATTCATCCTAATGTTCATTGTAGACAGATATGTAACGGATTTACGTCATAATTATAACAAAACTTGATATTTTAATTAACAACTCAAAAGTACAATATAATATAAGTCATAGAACTTTGATGAGAATTTTGTGAATTCTTTTGTTTCAGATACAATCCAGCTCCTTCCGTTTTACATCACCCACAAACAGTTTTACGTGATCCAATGTATTGGTACTTGATTCAAGGTTTGCTCAAGTACTTCACAGAATATTCTAGCACTTTGGAGCCATATGATTTTTCTAAATATCAAAGTGAAGATATTGACATTATTCACCACAGTATTACTAGGATTACGACATATTATGATTATTATCAAATCAGTTTGAATAACGTATTTAAAAACAATGATCCTGAAATCACAGATGTAATATACACAGCCAGGCAAAAGCGTATTAAGCATTTGCCTTTTAGTTTTGCTTTTACTGTAAGCTCCAAAGTCAATAAAACTACTCTGGTGAAATTATTTATAGGGCCAAGATGTCAAGGTGTAAGCTGTTGGGATAAGTATTCTGAATTTTACGAACTTGATACTTTCACTCAAGAACTTGGGGAAGGTCTCAATCTTGTAAAGTGGGCATCAGAATCATCAGCAAAATATTCTATTGATGACTATTTCAATATTGAGTCCACGACTACTAGAAGTAATAGGTTTGATATGCTCAGATTTCCAGAAAATTTGATTATACCCAAAGGTTTAAATGAAGGGCTTAATTTGACCTTGTTCCTGTTAATTGTGCCTGAATCTGCATTTTATAAAGCACCTTCAGGCTTTCCTTTCCACAGAGAGGTTTTAATAAATAGCACTGATTGTAATAACTATAAATTTTATAATATTACTATATACCACAAAGAAAATATCAGAGAAATGGAAGGATACTATTCTCCACATTTAAATTAGTAAAGAAGTTGATCTCTAAGTAAGTTTAAAAAATACTTTTTGTTATAGAATTTATAGGAGCTAAGGCGAGAAATAATAAATGTTGTTTATATTTACACCGTTTTTTATTTTTCAATTGTACGGTATTACATTATAATAATTATAAATATATATGGTTTATTATATAATATTGTAAATATATATAGAAAGATTTCTATCTTTTCTTAGTGTTTAGCCACATCGTTGTAGTGGGCTGTGTAGTAAGGGATGTTGTATTTGTACGACATCTCTTCTCCCTCGTGGTATACTTCTACATCTTCGAAGAACATGTTCGGCTGCTTGAAGTAGACCTCGTTAACTGGACGGTCCAATGGGTAGCCCAAAGGCTTGTTGTCCCAAACGAAGGCCTTGATGGAGTCGAATTTCTTTTCTGCGGGAGTGTATGGGTAAACCATCACGAATATTTGGTATGGGAAACCACCTTTCTGACCCTTAGGTAGGACAAGCCTCTTAGGGAATGCACCAGATTCGATGGACATATCAGCAGGTACTTTTCCTTCAGGAAGGAGCTTCAGAATTTCATGGGTGGGTGCAGAGTCCTCTTTGTAGAAGAAGAAATCGTTGGACGAACGCTGAACCTTGTTCTGTCCCTTGGTCAACTTTTGTACGAACCAGTCTAATTCAACGAAGTTCTGCCAGTTGTTTTCTAAGCTGATAGGGTATCCCTTGCTGTCATATTTGGGTCCCAAGAAGATTTTGAATACTGCATCGCCTTCAACGTCAGATTTAACATCGACTTCAATGTTGAAAGCTTTGTGGTTAATACGAGGTTGACGAACTGAGAAGAATGGTGTCTTTTCGGTCTTAAGTTCCTCCTGGGTGTAGAAAACGTTGTTTGATACGTCGAAGTCGTAGTATTCGAAGAAAGTCACCAGCTTGTCAACTTTAACGTCGTTGATTTTAACTCCAACGTAGTGCAAATTGTCTTGGGTGTAAGGAGTCAGGAACTTCTTGTATTCAATAAAGTACTTAAGGATCTTGCTGTACAGTTGCCAGAATGCTGGGTCGCGCAGTGAGGTCTGGTAGAAGTCAAGTGCCGACGGTACGAAGGTATACCTGTTTGAAAAGAATACATAATTAATATAAATATTTATCACTTTAATTTTAGTAAAAATAATATTAATATATTTCGTTTTTAATATTCACTATGTAGTATAATACTCACTTGTCAACAGGTTCAGGAGCAGCGCCCAAGATACGACGAGCAGTGACTTCGTATGAGTTGTGGTTGTCCTTGCGTCCAACTTTGCCGTGCCAATCAGCATTTGCTTGCCAGAAGTTACCAACAAAGTTAACAGATTTGGAGTTGCGTAGATCGACATCCTGGTTGAACTAAAACAAAATTCATATAAATTAGAAAATCATAAGAAATATAAAACATCAGGATTCAGTTCAATTATTTATCAGAAAACTTACAGCTTTGAAGTGTCCTTGTTCCAAGTACTGAATGAAGGTCTTTTCATAAGTGTCAAGAAGTTGTAATTCTTCGTCGTATTTTTCTGGGATGGGGTAGTTTGCGGGCCTCTGAACGAACGATGAGAAGTAGTTAACATATGGGCTGTAGCCACTCCTAATTGGGTGCCACCATGCGAAGTCAGGGACTTCACCTAATCCGTTAGACAGACGTTCCAGATAGAAACGGGCCAAGAGCTGTTGGTAGAAGTAGTAGTACACTTCTCCGCGACGTTCCTTCATGATAGGGTAGAGATCGCCGTCCATCCAGAATGGGAAGTAAGAGTGGAAGTAGTAGTAGTACGCGTTCAGACCAATATCTTCCATGAAGTAGGAGATTTTGTATTCGTCGGTATGGTAAGTCAAGTAGTCAGAGTAGTTCGAGTAAACGACGTAGTGATTTCCCTCTTGAACGATGCCTTGTTCGGATCCAAAGTCAGGGCTGAACACTCCATTCTGCATCTTTGCGCGGAAGATTTTGTACCAAACATTGGAGTTTGTGAACAGTTCAGGGTAGACTTCATAGGGAGCAGGGACGACAACTCCTTTGGTGTCAGCACGGTGGAGCAACGCAATGTAGTAAGCGTACAGGAATTGACCTTCGTTAATGTAGACACGGGCAAATGCAGCCGTCTTCCAGAAAGTTTCGAAGTCCTTTGCGTAGAACAAAATATGGAAGAGAGCTACAGCTTCCTCCCTTTGTCTTTCATAGAAGATTGAGAAAGGAACATTTTTGGGTAGGAATCCAGTCTTCCACAAGTCCCAGAACTCTTGGACGGCCTTCTTGTTCTGTAGTATACAAAAAAAGGAATGTCAGTCAGAAAACTTTAATCAAATTTTTTTAAAAGGTTTCAAATGAGTGTCTAAACTATTATTCTTTCAAGCCTTTAAAGCACATTATTTATTTTGTTTACATACGCTAAATTGTGCTCAAACAAGTTCATCGGTGTTTTACAGTAAACACTTCTTCAATATCACTTTATATTGGTGAATAGTTACTATGTGAATATTAAATATGTTCAAATCTTACGGTGTAGTCCTCGATGTGTTTCTCAATGTCGTATTCCTTGCCAATTTTGTAGTACTCAGCCTCAGGGTTAACTTGCTCTGGGTGGGAGAAGAGCTTCAAGATCTGTTGCTGCTTCGTTACAAATTCGGCGTCCACTGTAACATAAATAATATAGCTTTATTATACCGCGAAATATCTACAACATATATAGTACCAATTAATAATATACCATAAGCCCTGATATTAACAGTAAAAGATTATTAAATTAATTTTATTTGTCTTGTAAAGAATTCCAAACGAAGATGGTAGAGGGGTTTTAGCATTTATTTGTATTTTTTTCTGATGTTAGAGAGAAGGCCAGTAGCTGGAGTATGACGAGTAAATATTAGGCTGATGATGATGATGTTTTGTTATTTTAATCAATTTAAAATATTTAATATTTCAATTAAAATTATTTTTTTTGCGAATTTTAATTTAATAAAACGGTTAAATTATTTCAATTCTTAGGTAGGTTTTCATAGTGAGTATATTATTTTGAAATCTCACTATAGAAATATATTACAATTTTTTAAATAATAATTCAAATAATAGTCTTACCAGATTTGGTTTTGTAGACCATCTTTGGTGGGACCACGGAGGCCCCAACCATGGCGAAGGCCACACAAGCTAAAACGATGACAGTCTTCATCGTGCTTAGACCAGAAGGCAACTGTACTTCATCCCTGGCTCGGTGCACTATTTATACTAACTGACCGCATCTTATCAGCCCCCAAACGTATCGATCCATAGTAACAATAACTTGTGATTTCTCTTTATCGTTTATCTGCCTTTCTGTGACCTTACGCGTTTCGGGAGACAAACATGCGTGATCGCTTACCTATTTACTTACGTGTTCTTAAATATTAATGATGTATATAATATTCATATATATTTTTGAAGATAAAACTTAGATTAACCTACAACTAAAAATCTTAAAAAATAAATAAATATTTAAACATCATAACTAAAATATATATTTTTATTTAAAGTTTTATGTAAAATAATTTTTTGAAGATTATATATTTAACTGGACATGTATGTTATATCTTATAACTGAGTTCATCACCAAACGATTGAGGTGAACTTTTGTACACGTTAGATTTGAATGACAACGCTTTAGGTGAAACGTGAAATCGATTTTCTAAATTCGATGATGATGCAATTTTTTTTTAATACCCCATGATATGAGTATCAAATTAAAGGGTTCACTTAGAAAAACATACATAACAACATACAAATATAATATAGGTAGATAAAAAAAAACCTGTTATTTATATCACATAATTTTAATTACTCATAGCTTCGCTTTCTACAGCATAGTTTTTTTTTTTTCCAGCGCTAGTTAGCCCTTAACAGCATCGCACTCTCACTAAGATGGTTGTGGGCTAACCTGTAAATGGGATATGGTGAACCCTGATACTTTGGGTTGTATGCGACCCCGTGCCGGAATGCTAAATCGCTTGGCGACTCGTTTATGTCCGAAGGGCGATAACTAGCCAGTTCCGGCACGATGTTTCTTAGAAGCACATTAGAAGTTTTGATTGTATCATACTCTTAAAAAATAAGCCCACTATCACCTTGAAGTGCATCACCCACCGCCAGATAAGTATGTAGAATATAAAGGAAAATCTTAACGTACGTCGTAGATAAAATTAAGTGTAAAAAAAGATGTTTTAAAATAAGTAACGTTGACGAAGTCCGTAAATTATTATTAATAATAGTGACCAACATTGGCCATTTTAAATGGAGTTATTGAGTTAAATCGATATAAAGGTATATGCCTATTATTTTTCGGGATAAAAATAGCCTTAAACCTAAGATTACACTTAAATCAGTTTAGTAGAGTTCGCATGTTGTGACTGACAAACTCAAAAAGTTAATTCATCATCATCATCATAATCAACCCATTACCGGCTCACTAAAGAGCACGGGTCTCCTCTCAATATGAGAAGGGTTTGGCCATAGTCCACCACGCTGACCATGTGCGGATTGGCAGACTTCACACGCCTTTGAGAACATTATGGAGAACTCTCAGGTGTGTAGGTTTCCTCACGATGTTTTCCTTCACCGTTGAAGCAAGTGATATTTTAATTGTTTAAAAAACGCACATAACTTCGAAAAGTTAGAGGTGCGTGCCCGGATTCGAATCGCCGACCTCTGATTAGGAGGCTGATGCCCAAGTTAATTATCAGGGTGTATTTATGTATGTATAATTATTGCGATTCCTCGTCTGACAAGAATCTCATTAGATCCTTTCCCATAGCCTGAAAGAGATAGAGTTTAGTGATAACGTTGCCTTTTGTTTTATATCTTGTCGTTTATTTTGAAGTTTGCAGACTTTTATAAGTTTGAAATAAATAAATTAATAATAGGTCTAAAATAATATGACCTCAGGAAACTTAATAGTCATAATTAAGGTACGGCAAGTAAGTAGGAATTCACATGTGTTGTAACGAGGCTCTGGCGATCAATAAATGGTGGGATAACCATAACTTACAAATTGGCTAAACTTGAACAAATATCAAATCGAATCGAATCAAATCAAAATAGCTTTTTTCCTGTAAACCTATTGTAAGTTTCTATGAAGCATTCATATATAAAACATTTACTATTATATTTTTGGTGCAGTGATTGATGGTGATAACTACACTCGCCAACATAAAACTAAAGACTTAAGAAGCCCACAACAAAC
Source organism: Lasiommata megera (assembly GCA_928268935.1). NCBI lineage: Eukaryota > Metazoa > Arthropoda > Insecta > Lepidoptera > Nymphalidae > Lasiommata > Lasiommata megera. Next base: position 8,832,111 of record OV743325.1, on the reverse strand, counting down.
TTTTTGTTTTCACCATCTCACGTAATCAATAATAAATTATAATTAGCTATGGAGTTACAGCAATTCCCACACAAGCTTTTTTATCATTTTTGTAATCCTTAATTTTAAAATTAGAAATTATCTACAGGTTTTCACTTTATAAAAACTTTTAATTTATTGATAGACATCTTCAAGATATATAATAGGTAATTTATTTATAAAACAAAATACGATTTGTATTACATATTTTGTGTAACCTATTAAACAGTAATACAATTTTACCCTTATTTCTAATGTGCAGTACAGTCCATTTATTTTTTAATTGAAACAACATTTTTATGAATATACTCGTACATTTAATTTTTGTTTAGTCCTGCGATAGCCAACCCGCTTGCCCAGCGTGGCGATTACGGCAAAATCCTTATGAGTACACAAAAACAAAAAGGCCCCTAGTGGCAACACTTCTGGAGATTTCCAGGAGATTGTGGGGCGAGGGCTGCTATACCGGAGATGAGATATGTTGACGCTGCTTCAATAGTGCTTTGTCCAGTAGTGGATGCAAACTGGCTAATTATTAATAGTTTCAAATGTAATCGATCTGGCATCCAAAAACATAACGCCTCTTTATCCACACTGTGAGTTTTTTTTATACACTACAAGTTGGCCCTTGATGGCTATCTCACCTCGTGGTAAGTGATGATGCAGTCTAGGATGGTAGCGGGCTAACCTGTTAGGGGTATGGTAAACCCACACTCCTAATTGGTTTTTACGCGACATCGTGTCGGAACGCTAAATCGCTTAGCAACACGTCTTTGTCGGTAGGTGGTAACTAGTCACGCCGAAGCCTCCCACCAGAGTAGTCTGGAGACGGGAATCGAACCCAGGACCTTCAACTTTATAAAGCGACAGCACACGCACTGCGCCACGGAGGTCGTCAAACAGTATGAACCCGTTTGGATAAATTGTATCGTTAAAATCGCAGAGAGAATTGGCGCATAACATCTGGCCTCAAAGACACTGCTCGGTGATGACCACGACCCCTCTGCAAAGAGTGTTACGACGAAGAAGAAGAATTGTTAAAATCCTTCAATCATTCCAATGTGTAAATTAACTCTATACACTAGCAGAAGTTTTTTGAAAAAAAAAACCAATATGTCTGACACCAAATTTGGATTTGGATCTAATTTTGTGTTTTTTTTTTGCTACCTACTATTATATTTGTGTAATAACAAATATTGTTATTGTGTTTATGTAAATTTCCTTTGACCTCTACCGGTAATCTTCCAAGACGGTGGAACATTATTATCAATGGACGCATTAAACTTATCTCCAATTAAATTAAAGTAGGTACATTTTTGTCTGCGAGCCTACACGAAGATAACAGGTTAGGTGTGTGGATCAACTAATAGAAAGGTTCCGTAGGTAATTATGAAAAATCGAATCACTAAAAACCAAGTTACAAAGTATCATAAATAATTTGTTTTCCTCAACATGGATGTGAAGGCAATACAACCATAACTCTTAGGCAATGGGTTACCATGCGGTTTCTATAGGTACTTAGTGTCTAATTTTTTGTTCTATCTCACCGTACATAAGAAGGAGAAATTTAGTAAGCAAATAATTATTTGCATTTATTTGTTACGACTTCACGCCGGAACTACAGGACCAATTTGCCTGAAATGGAGATTGTATCCTGGATTATCGCATAGGCTTTATTTTTTATGCCGTAAAAATCAATTTCCGCGTGATTTGTGTAAAACTGAATTTCACGTGGCCATAGCGAACTCCCTATTAATAACTAAACTATAACATAACTTGAGATATAAAGTGAAAACGGGAACGGGAATAGGAAAGAGACGTGAGATAATTTTCAATTACAAACTTGCTGATTCCACAGTCATTAATTTCAAACACCTTAATCTATGACGACGAAGTCGCGGGCAGTAACTGGTACAATTATATTTTATGTCTTTGTTATCAAATTAAAACATGTAGTGGTGACGCTTTGCCATATATGTAATTAGCTTTACAGATTTAATAGGTTTTGCATTGAACGAAGCGAAGACAGCCTAGTGGTTAGGGCGTCAGCCTCCTAATCAGAGGTCGGTGGTTCGAATCCGGGCACGCACCTCTAACTATTCGGAATTATGTGCGTTTAAAAAAATTAAAATATCATTTGCGTCAACGGTGAAGGAAAACCTGCACGCCATAGAGTTCTCTATAATGTTCTCAAACGCGTGTGAAGTCTGCCAATCCGCACATGGCCAGCGTGGTAGACTATGGCCAAATCCTTCTCATATTGAGAGGAGACCCGTGCTCTGTAGTGCGCCTGTAGTGGGTTGATCATAATGATGATGATGACATACAAACAGACGAATAGCTATAAGAAAATAATAAGGGATCCTTATTTGACTTTGGAACCCTAATAACTCTTATTCTAAAGTCTTATTGCACCTTATCTATAAAGGTTTATGGAGTTATCACTCGTAATGTAGGTGTCACTCAAAAGGAACGCTAAGCAACGTTCGTACATAAAATGTGTTAACATACATTCAAATAAGTGCCTAATGTTTCTTACCCTAATGTTTTTTTGAGAATATTATGAAGGTAATTTTTAATGTTTTTAACCTTCATTTTATTCTTTTAATGTTTGATTGAAGAAAAACTTTTCCAGGTTGAATTGAAATCCTTATTTTTGTCAGTTAATCTGTATGTCTTATTGTTCAAGTAATCTTCGAAACAGCTGAAACCAGATTTACGGAACTTTGTCAGGTGTGTAAAGGAAAATATAAAAAATATACAATACAGTGTTAAAAAAAACACCGGAATCATGGAACTAATTAATTTACACATGACTATTATTTACTAGAAATGGTATTATAGAAACCAATTTAATCTTAAAGGTGCATAATTTTGCATTTGCTAAATTGTGTCCATATTCAAGTTAGTGATTACGCAGTTCACAAATGTAGTTATTATCATCATCATCTTATCACTACAAAGTAATAAATTCCATGTACGTACGCATTAAAAGTAGCTTTTATATCAATTTTAATTTGAATTTGAACGACTTTAAACTCGTATCCACAATTCGCAATTTAACATAGTCATTGCTCATTTTACGTGGCATGTGTTATATTTTTTGTGGATGAAAGACATGCTGCAATTGCATATCAACAGTGTTAAGAAAAACAAAGAAGTTTCGATGAGCAGAGTTAATAATATGGACAAGTAAGGCGTTACGGGAAACGGTATAACCTTCTATTGTGCCGTCACTCACACAACTTAAATTCTACTAGCAACTTCGATGTTTCTCTCTAGATATTAGCCTAACTTGTTTTTTAGTTAATATATTTAGATAATATATAACTAAATAACACAATATGTAGATTATGTAATAATCTATCGTGTCTAGTCTATGTAAGGAGGAATTGGATTATTTGATGTCTATTCTGAGTCACACCTAAGGAGGAAGTAATTTTGCTTCATTGCACCTTCATTCTTATTGCAATTGGATGCATCCTGAAACATTTATCTACCTATAGGGCTCTATTGAAACATTTATCTATCTGTAGGAAAGAATGATATTTAAAATGACTCTAGAAGTAAAATTATTGACATCTCATATAATTTGGATTTTATTTCTGGGATATCTCTTAATAAGTTCAAAGTTTAACTATAGTGTAAAGGATTATGTAAATGATAAACATGAGCGTATGAAATATTGCTCTAATAAGATAGCTCTTCATATAATTTTAAGTGGCATGTGCGATGGTGATAACAAACAGAAAATTTACCTGGCTAAGTTTGTTGTGGGCTTCTTCTTAGACCGGGGCGCGTTTGGAACCCTCATAGCTTTAGTTTTAAGTTTACGAATGTAGTTATCACCATTAAATCACTACTGTGTAAATTATTAACGCGTAAAGAGCCTTTTAAAGGACTATTTGAATAAAGATTATTTGAATTTGAATTTATAATTTGAATTGACATTTGTAAATTAAATCTTGGAAGTAAATGTTTTAATTCTATATATATAAAAGAAAGTCGTGTTAGTTACACTATTTATAACTCAAGAACGGCTGAACTGATTTGGCTGAAACTCAATGGGGAGGTAGCTTAGAATCAGGAGACGGACAAAAGATATTACTTTTTATCCCGTTACATTTCCCGCGGGATTTACGAAAAACTGAATTTCATGTCAATGAACTATAACTATAGTTTCAGCTTGCCACAGAAATTGTTCTCGAATTGGTAGCTTATTCCATAGACCGTGTTTTTAGAAACCCCTAATCTAAGCGGACGAAGTCGCGGGCATCGGCTAGTTTATTATATCGTTTGATTAGTTTCTGATTAATTTTCGACCTATCTTTTATATTGCGGCATTTTTTTTGTTTTTATTATATTATAAATTGTAGTGACTCAAGCTAATAACTTAAGATGTTTCTTACTTTGAAAGTATTTGTTAACGTTGTGCAAACCTGTAATAAGCTAAACATTCACATTAGTTCACAACGATGAAAAATGCTCATGCAAAAATGTATTAACTGTTGGTTTTCTAATAAATAAATAAACACGTACATTAATTAGCTCAATACAAAAAAAAATAACTATGAATCCATCATGAATGAAGACGCGTTGACGCTTTAGGGTTTGGGTGTTTTGAAATTTTTCATTATGATTTTTCATTAGAGTAAGAGTGTGGGCAAGTTGCAAAAGCATTAATATATTTTTAATTAATTCTCTTTATTTTATTGTGCATTAATTTTATATAAATGTCAAATTGGGGCTAATAATCAAAATAAAGTTTTAACATGAATATGGAGCCACGGAGGAAAGATAAATGAAAAAGTTGAACCTCATAAAAATTTGCTCAGATGAAGTCAGGGTAATCTCTAAGTGCATAGCGTTAAATCATGTCATCAAATCATCATCATATATAATATCATGTTTTCACTTTGGTCTCATTAAAAAGGAAACATTGATAACCCTTGCTCATCACTAAGCGATTAACACATTTTTCGGACCTGTAATCACCGAAATGACAATCTTAATTAAGAGTAATTTTTGTTATCATATCCAAATAATAACATCAACATCCGACTTCAAGGTCAAGGGCATTCTTTCATATTACGTGACATTCATTTTTATGATAGCTTTTATTGTTATGGATCTGCAGTTAGATAAAGAAATAACAAAGAACTATTGATTATGTGGAGTGGCTTTGTGTATGTAGGAATATAACTATATGCTGCAATTTAACGACCTCTGTAGTCCAGCGCGTGCGCTGTCGCATTATAAAGTTGGAGGTCCTGGGTTCGATTCCTGGCTAGAGTCTGGTCTGGGTGGCTGCGGCCGTGGCTAGTGACCCCTCTACCACCCTACCGACAAAGGCGTGTCGCCAAGCGATTTAGCGTTCCGGCACGATTTTTCCAGCAAATGGGAGCAACTTTTTTTCACGGAACTAATACAATAAAACTTGAGTTTGTGTTTTAAATGTATGAAAATGCGGATCATATACCGCCATACGACGACTCATCTTTTTATCCTACTAATATCATAAATATTAAGCGGTGATAGCCTAGTGGTTAGGTCGTCAGCCTCCTAATCAGAGGTCGGCGGTTCGAATCCGGGCACGCACCTCTAACTTTTCGGAGTTATGTGCGTTTTTAAAAAATTTAAATATCACTTGCTTCAACGGTGAAGGAAAACATCGTGAGGAAACCTGCACGCCTGAGAGTTTTCCATAATGTTCTCAAAGGCGTGTGAAGTCTGCCAATCCGCACATGGCCAGCGTGGTGGACTATGGCCAAACCCTTCTCATATTGAGAAGAGAACCGTGCTCTGTAGTGTGCTCTGTAATGAGCCAGCTATGGTTTGATCATGTAATGTTTGTTTTTTGACGACCTCCGTGGCGCAGCGCGCGCGCTGTCCCATTATAAAGTTGGAGGTTCTGGGTTCGATTCCTGGCTCGAGTCTGGTCTGGTGGGAGGCTTCGGCCGTGGCTAGTTACCACCCTACCGACAAAGACGTCTCGCCAAGCGATTTAGCGTTCCGGCAGTCTCGTAGAAACCGATTAGGAGTATAGGTTTTCCATACCCCTTGTTAGGGACTAGCCCGCTAACATCTTAAACTTCATCATCACTTACCATCAGGTGAGATTGCCGTCAAGGGCTAACTTGTAGTGGAAAAAAAATGTAATTATCTATGTAAATTAATGATAATATATTTGATATACAAAAAACGGAGAGGCCGCTCAACAACCAGATGGGCAGACCAGCTGAGGGACTCTAAGTGTAAATTTCACACAATTGCGAGACTAGCCTCCGATAGAAGCCGGTGGAAACACTAAATCCGCACGAGGTTGCAAGGACACCAGCACCGCGCTCTTCAGTAATGAAGGAATGACTGGAGAGAGAGAGAAAGAGAAAGAGAGAGAAAGAGAAAGAGAGAGAGAGAAAAGGACTATTAAACCTTTTTATAAAACTACCTCGTTGGTCAAGTGTTCTTGATTTTTAACTGTGGATCACGAGGGTCAGAAAACCACAATACCAATTAACTCACATTTAGTAGAATCCTCATGACATACGCGTGACTGTCATCAACAAATCAGATCATGGGGCACTGTATTGATCGCTGTGTCTTATAGTTTGGTCCCGGTTTCGGTTCCCGAGACAATTTGGGATTTTATAATTTCTAGTCAGATCTGTTAGGAAGCTTTGGGCGTGGATACCATTCTATCGACAAAGATTTGTCGCCAGACTCAAGCCGGGAATCAAACTCAGGACTTCCAGCTTTATAATGCGATAGCGCACAGAGTTCGTTAAAAATGATCAAGAGTGGGTTCAAGAAAGATCAGAATGAAGATATTTTAACGAAGCCACTCTTTTTATGTTATATAGTCACATAATTGTATTTTTGTTTGTCTATAGGTACCCGAATAATAGTTGCTTTCTAGCACTCCCTCACTCCTATGAGAGAACGCTTTATTCTAACGCTTGACCTATGCCAGGCTGAATCACCTGAATAAGAATACACAGTTTTTAATTATCCTTTTAAATTTTAATAGATCCCTGGATCCGAGAAAGTCCTTTTACTAACGAGATCAAAATACCTGAAGTAGTCTATAACAAGGAAAATTAAACCACATACTTTTCTCTTACACATTACTTTAACTTAAATATAGATGTCCATAGATCATTTTGATTGATTTTGATTTCATTTACGCATATAATATATTTTCCAGTACACGGCTACTAAAGGACCTTAAGATCCATGTTTCGTCAAATTCGTAGGGTGTTGGTAAAACTAAAGTTAGCAGGGTTCCAAATGCTCCGAGACCTAAGGAGAAGCCCACAACCAATTTTTTTTTTAGCATCATTACATCGTTAAAAAATAATTATAATTAGCTACGGAGTCAGATAAACTCACATTCAAGCTTTTTTATCGTTTATATAGTGCTTAATATCATAAAAGGATATTTATTATGTTTAAGCTTGTTTTTTATAAAAACTTTGAACTCATTGAGAAATTTTTGATAATCTATATATATAAAAGCGAAATACCACTGACTGACTGACTGACTGACTGACTGATGATCACGATATCTCAGGAACTATAGAACGAACGAACTTGAAATTTAGAAGGTAGATTTCTTTTATGAAGTAGAGGTCAGCTAAGAACCGGTTTTGAGAAAATCCACCCCTAAAGGGTTGAAATGGGGGTTGGAAGTTTGTATGAAAGTCCTTTATTTTTGAAGTTAGAGACATGAAAATTGGTAACTAAGTTTTTTATTATAAATGATAAAGATCTGTATAATCAATGTTACGAAAATCTACCCCAGGGGGGGTGAAATGGGGGTGGGGCGTTTTCATGAGGATTCTATGTTTTCGAAGTTAAGGACATGAAGTTTGGCATTTAGGTAATTTGTTTTAAATTATAAAAACCTGTATACGCAATATTACAAAAATCCACCCCTAAGGGGTAGAAATGGGGGTTGGAAGTTTGTATGAAAGTCCTATATTTTTGAAGTTAGAGACATGAAAGTTGGCAACTAAGTTGTTTATTATAAATAACTAGCTGGCGCCCGCGACTTCGCCCGCGTGGCATAAGTTTTTAAAATTCTGTCAGAATAAGTTGTAAAAATGCCAACGGGAACTCTCCTTTGTCACTCTCCAGGTCCTCACCTATAATTTCAAAAATCACGTCGATCCATTGCTCTGTTGCGACGTGATTGAAGGACAAACCAACATACCAACTCACATTCGCATTTATAATATTACTATGATTTTGTCTGGATAGTAAGGAGTACGAAGTATTCCAATGGATTCAAAGAAGTAAAACTTTATAAGATTTTCAACCAACATGAACCCCGGTATTAACCTCTTTGCGGCGGATTTTCATAAATTATTAGCGGATGTCTACGCCTAAGCAGGGCCTAACTACAAAATTCCTTCTCATTCGTTATGTTTCCACTTTCAATGTGTGATTTTGCAAAAGAGCTTATACCTACATGTCATAGTTACTGAAAAGTAATGCTTTAATTGCCGATTTTCATTTCTCTAATTCCAAAAACTCAGAACTTACATGTAACCTTCCAACTCCTCACCCCTCTCACCCCTTTTGGGATAGATTTTTGTAATATGGCGTATATACAGGCTTTTATTATTTAAATCAAATAACCTAAATGCCAATTTTCATGACTCCTCGAAAACTTAGAATCCTGATGAAAACTTCCAACCCCCATTTTACCCCCTTTCGGGTGGATTTTCGCAAAATTGATCGTACAGATCTTTATCATTTATAATTAACAACTTAGTTGCCAATTTTCATGTCATACAAACTTCCAACCCCCATTTCAACCCTTTAGGGGTGGATTTTTGTAATATATCATATACAGGTTTTTATTATTTAAAACAAATAAACTAAATGGCAATTTGCATGTCCCAAACTTAGAATTCTGATGAAAACTTCCAACCCCCATTTTACCCCCTTTGGGGTGGTTTTTCGCAACATTGATCATACAGATCTTTATTATTTATAATTAACAACTTAGTTGCCAACTTTCATGTCTCTAACTTTAAAAATATAGGAATTTCATACAAACTTCCAAACCCCATTTCAACCCCTTAGGGGTGGATTTTTGTAATATATCATATACAGGTTTTTATTATTTAAAACAAATAAACTAAATGGCAATTTGCATGTCCCAAACTTAGAATCCTGATGAAAACTTCCAACCCCCATTTTACCCCCTTTGGGGTGGTTTTTCGCAACATTGAGCATACAGATCTTAATATTTATAATTAACAACTTATTTGCGAACTTTCATGCCTCTAACTACAAAAATATAGGACTTTCATACAAACTTCCAACCCCCATTTCAACCCCTTAGGGGTGGATTTTTGTAATATATCATTTACAGGTTTTTATTATTTAAAACAAATAAACTAAATGGCAATTTTCATGTCCCAAACTTAGAATCCTGATGAAAACTTCCAACCCCCATTTTACCCCCTTTGGGGTGGTTTTTCGCAACATTGATCATACAGATCTTTATTATTTATAATTAACAACTTAGTTGCCAACTTTCACGTCCTTAACTTCAAAAATATAGGACTTTCATATAAACTTCCAACCCCCATTTCTACCCCTTAAGGGTGGATTTTTGTAATATTGCGTAAACAGGTTTTTATTATGTAAAACAAATTACCTAAATGCCAATTTTCATGTTCCTAACTTTGAAAACTTAGAATCCTCATGAAAACTTCCTACCCCCATTTCACCCCCCTTGGAGTAGATTTTCGCATTATTGATCATACAGATCTTTATTATTTATAATAAACAACTTAGTTGCCAACTTTCATGTCTCTAACTTCAAAAATATAGGACTTTCATACAAACTTCCAACCCCCATTTCTACCCCTTAGGGGTGGATTTTTGTAATATTGCGTATACAGGTTTTTATAATTTAAAACAAATTACCTAAATGCCAAACTTCATGTCCTTAACTTCGAAAACATAGAATCCTCATGAAAACGCCCCACCCCCATTTCACCCCCCCTGGGGTAGATTTTCGTAACATTGATTATACAGATCTTTATCATTTATAATAAAAAACTTAGTTACCAATTTTCATGTCTCTAACTTCAAAAATAAAGGACTTTCATACAAACTTCCAACCCCCATTTCAACCCTTTAGGGGTGGATTTTCTCAAAACCGGTTCTTAGCTGACCTCTACTTCATAAAAGAAATCTACCTTCTAAATTTCAAGTTCGTTCGTTCTATAGTTCCTGAGATATCGTGATCATCAGTCAGTCAGTCAGTCAGTCAGTCAGTGGTATTTCGCTTTTATATATATAGATAAAGATCTGTATGATCAATAATGCGAAAATCTACTCCAAGGGGGGTGAAATGGGGGTAGGAAGTTTTCATGAGGATTCTAAGTTTTCAAAGTTAGGAACATGAAAATTGGCATTTAGGTAATTTGTTTTACATAATAAAAACCTGTTTACGCAATATTACAAAAATCCACCCTTAAGGGGTAGAAATGGGGGTTGGAAGTTTATATGAAAGTCCTATATTTTTGAAGTTAAGGACGTGAAAGTTGGCAACTAAGTTGTTAATTATAAATAATAAAGATCTGTATGATCAATGTTGCGAAAAACCACCCCAAAGGGGGTAAAATGGGGGTTGGAAGTTTTCATCAGGATTCTAAGTTTGGGACATGAAAATTGCCATTTAGTTTATTTGTTTTAAATAATAAAAACCTGTAAATGATATATTACAAAAATCCACCCCTAAGGGGTTGAAATGGGGGTTGGAAGTTTGTATGAAAGTCCTATATTTTTGTAGTTAGAGGCATGAAAGTTCGCAAATAAGTTGTTAATTATAAATATTAAGATCTGTATGCTCAATGTTGCGAAAAACCACCCCAAAGGGGGTAAAATGGGGGTTGGAAGTTTTCATCAGGATTCTAAGTTTGGGACATGCAAATTGCCATTTAGTTTATTTGTTTTAAATAATAAAAACCTGTATATGATATATTACAAAAATCCACCCCTAAGGGGTTGAAATGGGGTTTGGAAGTTTGTATGAAATTCCTATATTTTTAAAGTTAGAGACATGAAAGTTGGCAACTAAGTTGTTAATTATAAATAATAAAGATCTGTATGATCAATGTTGCGAAAAACCACCCCAAAGGGGGTAAAATGGGGGTTGGAAGTTTTCATCAGAATTCTAAGTTTGGGACATGCAAATTGCCATTTAGTTTATTTGTTTTAAATAATAAAAACCTGTATATGATATATTACAAAAATCCACCCCTAAAGGGTTGAAATGGGGGTTGGAAGTTTGTATGACATGAAAATTGGCAACTAAGTTGTTAATTATAAATGATAAAGATCTGTACGATCAATTTTGCGAAAATCCACCCGAAAGGGGGTAAAATGGGGGTTGGAAGTTTTCATCAGGATTCTAAGTTTTCGAGGAGTCATGAAAATTGGCATTTAGGTTATTTGATTTAAATAATAAAAGCCTGTATATACGCCATATTACAAAAATCTATCCCAAAAGGGGTGAGAGGGGTGAGGAGTTGGAAGGTTACATGTAAGTTCTGAGTTTTTGGAATTAGAGAAATGAAAATCGGCAATTAAAGCATTACTTTTCAGTAACTATGACATGTAGGTATAAGCTCTTTTGCAAAATCACACATTGAAAGTGGAAACATAACGAATGAGAAGGAATTTTGTAGTTAGGCCCTGCTTAGGCGTAGACATCCGCTAATAATTTATGAAAATCCGCCGCAAAGAGGTTAATACCGGGGTTCATGTTGGTTGAAAATCTTATAAAGTTTTACTTCTTTGAATCCATTGGAATACTTCGTACTCCTTACTATCCAGACAAAATCATAGTAATATTATAAATGCGAATGTGAGTTGGTATGTTGGTTTGTCCTTCAATCACGTCGCAACAGAGCAATGGATCGACGTGATTTTTGAAATTATAGGTGAGGACCTGGAGAGTGACAAAGGAGAGTTCCCGTTGGCATTTTTACAACTTATTCTGACAGAATTTTAAAAACTTATGCCACGCGGGCGAAGTCGCGGGCGCCAGCTAGTTTGTTATAAAATAAACTTACAATTTCCTTTGAATGAGTAATTAAATAAGCGATGCCTGGTGTTGAAGCTGGGAAATGCATCAAAGGCAGACCTGCACCACTGTCGGCATGGTATGTGGGACTCGCTGGCGGTCAGAGCGGTGACCACAATACCCACTACAACCCAGCCATGCTCCTTCGTGTCACCTGGTGGCTAGGTCACGCGAATTCACGCACTTTGCCGGAACCCAGCCAGCAGCGTCCGAGGCAGACCCTCCACCTAGGGCCCATCTACAAGGCCCCTTAAGTCCGTCCGAGGCGCCCCGGGACGCCAGGATCATTGAGCGCCTCACGACCCGAGGAAGTGGCTCGACGGGTATGAACTTACAGGTCTGAACGTTTGAAGAAGCTTCTCTAAAAAAATTTTTTTTTTGTCAAGTATCTACCTACTTTTAGCGATTTAGGTGTGTTTTATTTTTATGAAAATAATATTTTTAACCAATGTTAAGAAAACAGGTGACTCACAATTCGGCCATCTATTTTAAGTTGACATTAATTTTAACTATTGTTTTACTATTTGTTGTTTATATCGGTATAAATATTACGATATTGTTTATATCGGTATAATTATTCGTCTAATATATTTTTAGTGTAGTTCGGATATAACTTGTTTATTTATGAACCGATTTTCATCATGGAAATTCTAAATTAGAACTTATGTTGTTGTGATTTGTTATATTTACGAACAAATTTATTTATAACTTTTAATTATCAGCAATTATAATTGCTTGGGCAACATAATATTATTCAATACGTGAAAAACAATACCTAACTTTTTTGTCATCATTACAATATATTGAATGAGACCTTCCGCTGTCTTATTTTAAAGTTAGAGGCTCCTGTTTTTGCTTCCCGGCTTGATTTCAGTTGTTAGGGGAGCTAGTTACCTTGCTAAACAATAAACAGCAAGTATCATCATCATCATGATCAACCCATTACCGGCTCACTACAGAGCACGGGTCTCCTCTCAATATGAGAAGGGTTTGGCCATAGTCCACCACGCTGGCCATGTGTGGATTGGTGGACTTCACACGCCTTTGAAAACATTATGGAGAACTCTCAGGCGTGCAGGTTTCCTCACGATGTTTTCCTTCACCGTTGAAGCAAGTTACATTTTAATTGTTTTTAAAACGCACACAACTCCGAAAAGTTAGTTGTGCGTGGCCGGATTCGAACCGCCGACCTCTGATTAGGAGGCTGACGCCCTAACCACTAGGCTATCACAGCTTCACAGCAAGTATATTTTGCTATATTCCGCCGGGAGATTTGTATAATATAACACCACACAAAATCTTCCACTAGAACCTCTACGCACGTTTCGACCCGACACCGGATAATCCTCAGGAGATGTTGACTTCACAAGCGCGAACAGTAAAAAGATTTTTGCTGGTTATTGTTTATCATGGACTTCTGAAAAGTAACGCCTGCTTCTATTCATTAGTTACCTTGCTACGGGCAAAAGATATACCACCAAGCGATTTAACATTTTAAAATTTTAAATTTTTTACCTATTTAACATATTTTGTATATTATATTATATTATCATATTTTGTATGTATATTATATAAAAAAGCGGTGATAGCCTAGTGGTTAGGGCGTCTGCCTCCTAACTAGAGGTCGGCAGTTCGAATCCGGGCACGCACCTCTAACTTTTCGGAGTTATGTGCGTTTTTAAGCAATTAAAATATCACTTGCTTTAACGGTGAAGGAAAACATCGTGAGGAAACCTGCACGCCTGAGAGTTCTCCATAATGTTCTCAAAGGCGTGTGAAGTCTGCCAATCCGCACATGGCCAGCGTGGTGGACTATGGCCAAACCCTTCTCATATTGAGAGGAGACCCGTGCTCTGTAGTGAGCCGGTAATGGGTTGTTCATGATGATGATGATGATGTATATTATATTGTGTAATCTCTTTGGCCTTATTTTATGTTTTTCTTAATTGTATACCAATGAATTATAACGCTGTTGATTACTTGCAAATAAATAAATAAACATTCTAGCAAAATTAACAATCTAAGTATTCATCAATGGCAGAGTGCGTTTGAATGTACTTAGTGCATTGCAATTATTGGTTGCTTATGGATATTTTAAAACGTAGGCTCATTATCCCTATCCTCACATATGGTGCTCAAACTTAGTCTTTGACATGCCATCAGAATTCCGCACGCAGAGTTTGCCAGCGAGCAATGGAGCGTAGCATCCTGGGATTAAAGCTGACAGATCGTATTAAAAACATTGAATCCACTCGAGGTATAATTAGTGTAACACTGAAATACTTTTTTTTTTTATCCACTACAAGTAAGCCCTTGATGGCAATCTCACCTGATGATAAGTGATGATGCAATCTTAGATGGTAGCGGGCTAACTTGTAAGGGGCAAGGTAAACCCACACTCCTAATTGGTTTCTACTCGACATCGTGCCGGAACGCTAAATCGCTTGGCGACACGTCTTTGTCGGTAGGGTGGTAACTAGCCACGGCCGAAGCCTCCCACCAGACTCGAGCCGGGAATCGAACCCAGACCTCCAACTTTAAAATGCAACAGCGCACGCGCTGCGCCATGGAGGTCGTCAAAAACTCAATACTTTGTACTAAGAAATCCTTACTATCCAGACAAAATCATAGTAATATTATAAATGCGAAAGTGTGTTTGTATGTTCATTTGTCCTTCAATCACGTCACAACAGACCAATGGATCGACCTGATTTTTGAAAGTATAGTTGAGAACCTTGAGAGTGACATAGGAGACTTCCCGTAGGAATTTATACAACATATTCTGACAGAATTTTAAAACGTATTCCACGCGGACGAATTTGCGGGCATCAGCTAGTTAGCTTTATAAATGTCTGTATTAAATAGATCTTCTAACGTATTGTGAACATAATTCAAACATAGATGTCGTGATCTCAATTAAAGGAAGGCCACCGCTGGGTATAGGTCTTTTCCAGGGATTTCTCACGTCAAGAGTGGTAACGATTCCCTGTATGACTGTTGACAAAATTAATTATGTCACCTGTCTACTTCTGCAACGTTATGTTAGCCCAACAGGTTAGTAAGTATAAAATAAGAATTTACGGCCAAAGAACCACCAATAGATGTCAAACAGAAAAACTGACGACCTCCTTGGCGCAGCGCATACGCTGTCGCATTATAAAGTTGTAGGTCCAGGGTTCGGATCCCGGCTCGAGTCTGGTCTGGAGGAAGGCTTTGGCCTTGACTAGTTACCACCCTACGATTTAGCGTTCCGGCACGATGTTGCGTAGAAACCAAACAGGAGTATAGGTTTAGTATACCCTTAACCGGTTAACCCGCTACCATCTTAGACTACATCTTCACTTATATACCACCAGGTGAGGAGAAGAAAAAAAAACTTAACTTTGGTTTATAGTCCTATAATTATGATTATGAAATCTCTGAGATACATGTAACTGAAGTCAACTAAATACCTATCTACTATAAAATAAAAAATTGGTAATATTATGACTTAATTGCAATAAAGCAAGTCGAAGTTACTCGAAATTAAACTGAAATTTCTTATCATAATTGTTGATTAAGTATTGTTTAAAAAGTCTTATCTAATTTTGAATGCAAATATAGATACCAGCATAAAGGTAGGTAGGTTAATGAATGAATGAATCAATCAATATACTTTTATTGTGAAAGCTGTGATAGCCTAGTGGTTAGGGCGTCCTCAGAAAAAATTAAAAATCAGAGGTCGGCGGTTCGAATCCGGGTACGCACCTCTAACTTTTCAAAGTTATGTGCGTTTTAAGCAATTAAAATATCACTTTCTTCAACTGTGAAGGAAAACATCGTGAGGAAACCTGCAAGCCTGAGAGTTCATAATATTCTCAAAGGCGTGTGAAGTCTGCCAATCCGCATATGGCCAGCGTGGTGGACTATGGCCAAACCCTTCCATATTGGGAGGAGACCCGTGCTCTGTAGTGAGCCAGCAATGGGTTGATCATGATGACTTTTATTGTACGCAACAAGTAGGTAATTTACAGATGGTGATACAATTTCATCCAAATATAGGTTTGGTGTAAAAAGGCCATGACAGACTCTCTTCGCGCTCAAATACCTATTCCGCGAATAATTTCCTTTATTTTGCCGTAATAAAAATCATCCATAGGACGCAATCAATCTCCTTGCTAAATTTTATTCTAACATGTTTCAGGTCAGACTTATTTCGAATATGTTTTCATTTCTCCGGAGGCACCTTAGATATGCACTGCTTGTCTGAAGTGCACGCCCTTACTATGTCGACGTCATAGTCATCTGCATCTAAATTGCCATATATATCATCTGTCACAGAAGAGAGCATTAATGGGTTAGACGGTTCTAATAGTTCTCTTTATATTTTTATTCCACTACAAGTTAAAAATATGTTATTGCATTCTAAGGTGTTAGAAGTAACACCAGTGGGAATTGGCAAATACATTAAAGCCATACCTTTATTCGGTTTCTACACGAATCGTACCGCAACGGTAACTTGCTTTCTTTGTCGGTAAGGTCACGGCTGACGTACCTAAATTATAAATTTTCTAGTATCGAACCCATTTATAAGACCACTGCACCATGAAAGTAATCAAAATAAGTATTGGAGCTCATTCATTCATCAGGATCAACCCATTCTCGGCTCACTACAGAGCACGGGTCTCCTCTCAATATGAGAAGGGTTTGGCCATAGTCCACCACGCCCGCCATGTGCGGATTGGCAGACTTCACACGCCTTTGAGAACATCGTGAGTTTCCTCACGATGTTTTCCTTCACCGTTGAAGCAAGTGATATTTTAATTTTATAAAAACGCATATAACTCCGAAAAGTTAGAGGTGCGTGACCGGATTCGAACCGTCGACCTCTGTCTAGAAGGCTGACGCCCTAACAACTAGGCTACTGGTTCCAAGATCATTCATTATTCATTAGTATTTCATTATAATTACACTGGAAGCGACAATTGTCTAAAGCTGAGGGCTATGTCTCGATTAAAACTGTTTCTTAAATCAAACACTAACGTTTCGTAAGTAGAAACGCGCCTCAAAGATCTAAGCGCGCTTTAAAGTGTGAATAGGTAACAACTAAAATATTATATCCATGTGAAAAGTGACCTCGGCCATGCTCACGCATTTTACTATTTACAATATAACGTCTTAGCGTTTATCTGAAATTATTCAAATATTTACCTTACTCCATCTATGTTGAAGTGGCTACATTACTTCTCTTAAGTTAGAAAAGTGCAAGCCTTGCATGAAAGATGGCGCTTTAGAACTTTTGAAAAAGTAACAAAATGCGTCAATAGATGGCGGCTCACACTCCAAAATTGAAATACGAGTACCTATATCTTTTGCCTATCTATTATAAAATAAATTTTTCCTATACCTACATACTATAAATACTACTATGAAATAATAGTTATTAATTTCAATTATAAATGATATTTTTTTTAATCTTGCACCAAATTGAATATAAGTAGATACCTAGGTAACTAAGTAAATTTTACAATTAAAAATGTTTATAGGTAATTACTTAATTATGCCCTACCTACTGGATAAAGATGATTTGATGGATTAGTTTTCTACGTCGCAGGATTCTGCATTGTAATCTAGATAGGGGTAAGTAGTAAAAAATAAACAGTTTTTTTTCATAATTTTTTAATAATTCGCTCGAAGAACAACATTTCAAGATACATAATAATTACATAAATTACATAAAAATTAGATTATTTATTTCAAAGTTCTTGATTGTAAGTATTTCAGGCAATATTCAACTGGATTGGTAAAAGATTGTTTAGATCTCCATCTCGACTATTTATCTAAGAATACTTATCTAATATATTCATCTTATATATAATATCATAGAATATTTATTAAAAACGGCTAAAGTATTTATGCATTGAGATCTATGAGCTGATTACTCGGTAAGATTGCAAATTGAAGGAATGAATTGTTGGGTTGCTATGCTATGGCAAATATGAACCAGGTTGTATTAGTTTCTAGAAAAGCCGTAGTCTTTGGTGAAAAGATGATACATAAAAACCTTCTTAAATATCACAAAATACAATAAATAAAATAATAGATAAACATTGTCGTTCATAACTTGGGTAAACTGTTTAAGTGTACCTAAGTATCCACAAAAAACGAAATTATTATCATAGTCTCAGAAATACAAATGGTGAAACCAGTTGACAATTATTTAAACGAAATTCGATGACAGATAGTTTCAGTGAGAACATATCTACAATTCTACTGTAATTAAACAATTGTCGACGAAGAGATTTAATGCCAAAATATCAGCAAAATTTGCCGATAAATCAAAGGTATGCCTAATTTAATTATCTCTTTTCGTTGACCTTTGCTCACGCGTATTGATTTTTACGACATTAAATCTCATGTTTACTTTTTATGCTCA
The DNA here is from genome assembly GCA_928268935.1 of Lasiommata megera. Classification (NCBI taxonomy): domain Eukaryota; kingdom Metazoa; phylum Arthropoda; class Insecta; order Lepidoptera; family Nymphalidae; genus Lasiommata; species Lasiommata megera. The sequence continues at coordinate 8,813,569 of OV743325.1, read as the reverse complement.
TATCTCAATTTCAACTATAAAAATTAAATTTGGTAAATGTCATATAGTATTTAACTATTATCCCATTCCATCACTTAGTTTAGACAAACATGGAGTTAGGAACAACGATTTCCGGTGTAGTCTTATGCGTTACTTGAACGTCCTGGATCCATAAGTTGGTCAGTCTCTTGATCTGCCACTCATATAGAGGTCTGTCCAAGGGGAAGTGTAACGGATAGGTGGTCATTCTGTTAGCGCCAGTGCCGACGCCGTATACTTTCTCAGGGTTGACTCCTTTGCCATATGGTGCTTCTGGTGCACGGTGCTCATTAATGTAGACCAGGAATCGGAACGGCATACCACCGACACGACCTGTAGACAATTTTGATAATAATTTTAAAGCGGCTTATGTATCTAAATGTTAACCCCATTCAAAGAGGTATTTCAGTGAATGCAAGCAACCAATATAGATAAACGTGGGAGGTTGAAAACTATGACCTTTCGGTTTCAAACCGCCCACTAGTCATACACTCGCGAATGTTCATGTTAATACTTAGATTTGTTACACATCAAAAGTTTTAAATTAGAGAATCTGCCTGAAACGAAAATTAAGCACTTAATTTTCGTTTCACATAAAGAAATGAAGATCTAGGAAGATTTTATTTTAACCTTGCTCATTGGATACCGATGTTATGAACCCATGGTTAGAGGGATGTAAAAAATTCTACTGGTGGCTTGTGACTTTGCGCACTAATTTTTTGATTTATAAGTAAGTCAATTCGACATGATGAATGCCTTGAACAAATCAATGCAAGTGATTCGATCATCACAAAGTTATATTGACTTTATGCATTTTTTACGAGAACTATCTCGAAGAAAAAAATTTTGAAAAAAAAATCATTACAGACAAGAACTATTTTGTGTGTAATGAAGTATTTTTGATACGCTTTGATTTGATTTTTAATACAAGTATGAAGAAGTAAACTGGGACGCATGCATAATTTTGCAAGAACCTTACCCTTAGGTACCAAGAGGCGACGTGGAAAACCATCAAAGAAGTTGCTGTTGTCGATAATAAACTCTCCGTTTCCATGCAGAGCGTTATTAGCCTTCCTGTAGATATCATAACCGGATGTCCATTTGTCGATAATATACACTTTATTGGCATTCGAGTCACGTTCAATTACAGAATCTCCTTTGGGTACTGAAAATTAATTTATTATTAGCTGCAATTCGATTAGCCATAAACGTTACCTAATTCTAATGATCATATTTTCTTTCTAATTGGCTTATTCAAATAAGTCGTGCTCAAAAATTAGTAAAGAATTCTTTTTTAATAACTCATTTTCATCATTAATATCAACCTCTTAACGGTCCGCTATTAGATACGGGTCTTCTTTCTGAATGGGCAGGGTTAGGTCGTACTTCAAAATGAGAATATTATGGAGAACTGTCTGGTACGTAGGTGTCATTACGATGTTTACCTTCTCCGTTATAGGATATGATGTTTAATTTAAAATATCTTAAATGAAATAACATTTTACTATGAAATGTGAGAGGCACGTACCGAGAGGAAATCTCACTTAGTTCACTCTAAGAGGGAGGCTGGAATCGTATCTATCAAAAATCATTCTATTATATATTATAAATGATCACTAGTTGACTTGGGGATCTCCGTACAACCTAAATAACGCCATCAATGAAAAGTAACCTGCAGTCATAACACAATTTTCGCATCGGGGATTGATACGAAATAATTTGTTAGGGATCTATTCTTTCAGGAACAACATCATAATCTCATTTATAAAGAATATGATACTTACATTCATAGACAAATTGATCGAACTGGAAGAAGTTTTCTGTGTTCTCGTGAAGGGGTATTTCATAACCTTTGCTGTCGTATTTAGGTGCCAAGAAGAACTTGACAACTACGGTCTTTGGTACATCACTCTTGACATTAATGCGGACTTTGAACATCTTGTGATTTAGCTGAGGGCGTTGCACTAATACACTCACATCGTCTGCACTGACTTTACCTAAAATATTACAATTACATCATATCATTTCGATGGTATATTGACCTTTCAAATATTGGTATAAATATCAAAGCCAATTAATGTCTCGAAACGTGTCGTGTGTCATCAAATCCTACGAATATTTTTATGACATGAAATCTTTTGTAAGGTATTTTAAAATCGATGACTTGTATTACACTTAAAATATAACACAAATTACCTCTTTAGAATATTAAAGGAAGATGGTTAGAGACACCAACTGATGCCTAGGTATATTTCAGACTTTGTAGTTACGAACGAGTTTGTATACGAAAGAACTTTACTCACTTTCAAAATCATTCCTCGGTAAAGCGTTTGTAACATTAAGATATGTGTACTCGAAGTAGGTAACAAGTTTATCAATTTCCACTTTCTGGATATTGATGGCAGGGTAAGCTAATTCCTCAGGATTGTATACGGGAAGGTAAGTTTTCCATAGAGTGATGAGATTAAGAAGGCGTTTTGAAATCATATAGAATGCTGGATCACGGAGAGTCGTTTGGAACATTTCAAGTGCCGATGGTACAACAAGAGGCACCTGCCTGTAAAAATACAATCGTACACAGTGTTTTCTAGATGTCAATAGTGGATTGTACGACAAGTGCATAAAGCACGTCATTTTATACGAGATGTTAATCCACCCAAGTTTGCGTAGACAGATAGATATTTGTAACTTTCAATTTAAAAAAAAAAATATTTTGAAATCTTTATCATCATCATCATCATGATCAAACCACTGCCGGCTCACTACAGAGCACGGGTGTCCTCTCAACATGAGAAGGGCTTGGCCATAGTCCACCACGCTGGCCATGTGCGGATTGGCAGACTTCACACGCCTTTAGGACATTATGGAAAACTCTCAGGCATACAGATTTCCTCACGTTGTTTTCCTTCACCGCTGAAGCAAGTGCTATTTTGCCTGCTTAAAAACGCACATAGATCCGAAAGTTAAGAGGTGCGTGCCCGGGTTTGAACCCCCGACCTCTGAATAGAAGGCGGACGTCCTAACCATTGGGCTATCACAGCTTCAATATAAATCTTTATAGTCCATTAAAATTACGCTTGCGTCAGTGACATTTACCGTCTAATCAAAAATACATTTATCACTAAAAAATGGTAAAAGAGAAAATCTTTACAATTTACTATCTTCTGCCAAGAAATTCTAATTTACATAAAAAGACTATTATTCAAAAGGGAGTAAAAATCTAAATATTAATGACCTTGAGGTTGGAAAACTATATCACAGTACTAACCCATTCCAGTATATGTACTTATTCATTATTGAATTCCCTAATAGCTCTTTCCAAGCTGTAAGAATGCTTCCGTAGTAAAATAAGTTGGGAGAGTCAACGTTTCCTTCTATAACTTTAGCGAGAACGTCAATAGCTTCAGGAGTTCTCAAATTTATTTTCTCTCCCTTCATCTACAAAACAACAAATAAATGCTTGAGAATATTACATTTATTTTCTATTACATTTGAAACAAAGTAAATAAAAAAGCTTTAGTACTTACGTCAACTAAATATCCGATCTCGATAGCATCTCGGAGACGTGTTTCTAGTGATTTAACCTTTGTAATGTATTTCATGAGTTTTGGTTGGTAAAGGTAGAAGTAGTTTGGTCTTTCAGGGAATGGGACACCATTGTAATGTACAAGACCACTTGAATAACCTTCAGGTACAATATTGAAATCGATTTCGGGAATCTCAGTCAGACCATTTGATAGGCGTTCCATATAGTACCGACTTACTATCTGTTTGCTGATGAACCAAAGAATTTCACCGCGGTTGAACTTCGATAGAGGGCCCGTTTTACCGCTCATCCAGAAGGGATATGTCAAGTGATTGTTATAATAAAGAGTGTTCAATGCATAGTCGTTTAAATAGTACGAAACAGGAACGTAGTCTCCATCTAAATATGGCCACACGGTCGTATTCCACTTGATTACGACATTGTTTTCCCATAAATACGTTTGAGGGTAAAACTTAACGAAACGCTTGCCATGAATATTAATTCTATGAGCGATGTTCATAATTTCCGCATTGTGGTAATGCGACGGAAAAACTTCATAAAGCGGCGGTATAATAATTCCCTGTGTTTCTGGGTAATGCAGTATTGCCACAGATAAAACATAAACGAACACTCCCTCATTAATTCGGTTACGTAGGTAGACTGCTGTTTTGTAAAAGGTTGTATAATCCTTTGCTGAGTACAGCATATTGAACAGAGTTACTGCCTCCCACTGTTGTCTGGGCTCCAAGATGTTAAACGGAACTGAACGAGGTAAGAGCATATTGAATTCCTTTAATTCCAGGAATATTTTCAGTGCTGTTACATTCTGGAAAGATAAAATTTCATAAGTTCAAAAATATCACTTATTATCAAAATATTACACTCGCAGGTCCGTTTCAGTAAAGCGTTTCATCGTTTGATAACCCATGGTATAATTACATTACACTATTCTCGTGAGTATCATTGAATGGAAATATCTAGTATTTACACAATGTGTAAATACTTTGATGCAAATTGGTAAAAGAAGACTAGGCTAAAATCGGATCGCATATAATCGCAGAAAATATATACATTTAATGATACTTATAAAGTGTTGTCATCATCATGATCACGATCAACCTATTATCGGCTCACTACAGAGCACGGTTCTCCTCTCAATATAAGAAAGGTTTGGCCATAGTCCACCACGCTGGCCATGTGCGAATTGGCAGACACCACACGCCTTTGAGAACATTATGGAGACCTCTCAGTCGTGCAGATTCCTCACGATGTTTTCCTTCACCGTTGAAGCAAGTGATATTTAATTATAAAGTGTTGTTAAATTATAAAGTGTTGTTAAATTATATAGTGTTGTAACCATGGATATTTATACTAGGGTAATTATATTACCCTAGTTAATTACTCATTAGTACGCTCATTAGTTTTTGTCTTAGCTTAGCTTTTTTATTAGTCTGTGCTAAAACACTATATTTATATCTAACATGTACTATGTTCAGGGTAGGAACCACTTTGTTTCTGTTAAAGTCTGAATTGTACTTTTGTCGTTCCTCGGATGTACAGTTAAGCTGTCTATCCCTGTAATCATCACTAAAACTTAGTAACAAGATTATCTAAGCTGATTATCTACATTGCTAAAGCCCGGTGGATCTAAACTCTATTTTTTTTTTTTGATATTGAGAGATAGTATTTAATGATATTGCAGATATTCTGTGTCTACCTCGCTAGGCCAAACCAAAATAATGTATGCAAATACCTCGAATTGTTTCATGTTCTTTTCCAAGTCCCATGTGTCAGCAATGTTCTTCAGTTCTTTGTCGTAAATGGGCTCGTTCACATGAGTGTAAAGTTGATACAGTTCTATCTGACGTTGCAGAAATGTCTGATCAGCTAAAATGTGAAGATACTATTAGGTATGTTTATACAACAAAGGCTGGATAGATATAAAGTTGTGGGCTGTGTGGACTAAGTAGGATACTCGATAATCGTTTGTTTGATTGGGGCTTAGATGGGTTCAACAATACAAAATGAATTCTCATTATTATCATAATTAGGTTAAATATTATATCCTCTGTACCTCAAAATGCACGGAGGTTTACTTCGACCACCGCCACTGTTGCCAAAATCTACCCTAATCATTGTAATTTACGCGCGATAATACTTCATTTAATTCAAAAACTTAAGATTAACAGATTGTGTTTAGTATCGCCATCCTTATTAACAAGGAAGAAGTATGAAAATGAAAGCACAACTAAATTCAATCGGCTATCTGAAGATTTCGGATTGGATTGATTGTTAATTTTCGCCGTTAATCTTTACGTTACTCTGTCCGCCGACGTTTGTGCAACTCTTAAGATCGCGGTTCTATGAGTAACCCTAACACCAGTGAAGGCAACAATATCAGATATCTTAAAGAATGAAGTTTCGTTCAGTACTTCATAATACTTATAAAGTAGATGAGTGCTAAGGGATTTTTTTTTTTGAAAATTCATCCCAAATATTATGCAAACTTAAAAGGTTGTCCCTTTTCCAGGATTTCATTAAACTTGACGTGACACGTCTTGAAATAGTATTTATGAGTCAAACCTTTAATCTGAATTTTATACCTGCAATTCCCAACAGGTTGAGCTGAAATTTTGCAGATACGGTAGTTCAGGATGACCATGCAAATTAAGTTAGTAACATTATTGTATGGTAGCCTCGCGTACATTGGCGGACTGGTTATTTAAGCAATTTGCGCGTTGATATTGCTAAGTAAATAAAATCGTTTGCCGAAAAAATAAGGATAATAAAACAACCTCAATTTTAATTAAATTAAAAAATTGATTAGCAGTGACTTTCTATACGGAGTCACGAAAATAATGAAAAAAAAAATAATAAATCAATTTCCCTTTTATTTAACGAGATTTATATTGACATAAAAGTTTCATTTTCATCTTATAATTTTAAGCCCCCTTATGGATAATAATTTTATTCAAAGGTTAAAGCTATTAAATCTGTAATCAACGTAATCTAACTGCAAGTAGATAGCACACTAACTGTTCCTTAAAGAGTAGAGGCAACTAAGAGAGGAATCCTCGAAAATTTATTCCTGAGGGGGTGAAAAGAGAGTGAAAGCTTGACTACTACAACAAGCTTTCATCCCCCTCCCTAATTATGTTTGGGATAACTTACCAACTTTTCCCGGTTGCGCAAGAAAGTCCTTGTGATCTGCGCCCACCTGGGCGATCAGGAGCGCGACCGCGCCCAGCAAAAACCGCATCATTTCGACTGATGCGATTTTCACCGGTCGAATATATTTATACCCAAGATCAAATAAGTAAGCACCATTTTATCAGTAATATTTAAGTGCTTTCTCAAAGTAACAATTGATAAGGGAGTCAATGCTACGGTTATAAATATTTATATATTTACATATTCGTAGTTATATAGGGGGACAATGCTTTCGTGTTCTAAAAATTCCAAATTCATTTTGTATTAAGCGTTTTCATAGGCACTTTATGAAACGTACGTCTGTTTGTTCGGTATCAACTTGTAAGTATTGGAGTGTCTTCTTTTCACAAAATCACACTCAATCAAACGCAGCGCGGTCGTAGTCATCACGAAGCAATGTCTTTGGGGCAGATGTTATACGCCTCACGAGCATTTTTTTTTTTTATACACTACAAGTTAGCCCTTGACGGCTATCTCACCTGGTAGTAAGTGATGATGATGTCTAGGATGGTAGCGGGCTAACCTGTTAGGAGTATGGTAAACCCACGCTCCTAATTGGTTTCTATGCGACATCGTGTCGGAACGCTAAAATCGCTTGGCGACACGTTTTTGTCGGTAGGGTGGTAACTAGCCACGAAAGCCTGGTGGACCGCCCGCAGCTGACTTAATCTCATCGGTCCATCGCATGGGTGACCTTCCTCGCCCTCTGGTACCCTCCATCTTGCCCTGCACGACAAGACGCTCGATGGAGTCACTCTCACACCAGGAAATGTGTTCAAAGAATTTTAATATGCGAATCCGAAAGTCGTGTAGTGCAATTTTAAAATTTTTTTTTCGCGAATTGGTACAATTTCGCGAAAAACATATAAATGCTAACGTACCTTACTAGCCAGGTAAACAGTTTTTAAATGCATTTAAGGCAACAGCTATATGCGAATAAATCTACCAAGGCAAGAATTTGGACGGCAGAAACTTTTCAAACAGAAAAAAAGCAAGCAGTAAGAAAGCTGTTCAGCAGTTGCCAGCACCTATGTTATACAATTAAACTATTATCATTCTAATTAGTTACCTTATCGTGAATGTTATGTTGCCTATTTGTGAAAGGGTAAATCAATAGGAGCGAATAATGAGCGACTGCAGACATCCCGATACAACAATTCTGCTGCTTGTGATCCAAAATCCCTAATTAAGTAGCTTATTAGCGATCCTACATCAACAGAACGCGACATAATTTTGATCCAGTCTAATGCAATACTACAAAGCAGTGTAACCATTACTTCATGCATAAGATCCTTATTATCAAGAGCTTCGTATAAAAGCCCAAATGATAGATATATTTATAAATTAAGGAGGGTACAATATTTATAAAAGCATATATTGCTTGAACTCTTGAAGACTTCCGTGGCGCAGCGCGCGCACTGTCGCATTATAAAGTTGGAAGTCCTGGGTTTGATTCCTGGGATTCTGGTCTGGTGGGAGACTTCAGACGTGGCTAGTTACCGACCGACAAAGACGTGTCGCCAAGCGATTTAGCGTTCCGGCACGATGTCGCGTAGAAACCAATTAGGAGTATGGATTTACCATACCTACCCCTAACAGGTTAGCCCGCTAACATCCTAGGCTGCATCATCATTACCATCGGGTGAGATTGCCGTCAAGGGCTAACTTGAAAAAAAAACCCGCATAGCAACCAATACGCAAATACTAATATAGCTAACTCACAATGATCGAGTCTGTTACCCAAGATTGTTAGTTCATGCACTTCGGAAAATTACAGCTCCTTACCCGGGTCTTCTATGAAAGAGGAAGTCTGTGAACGTAAGACATAAATACGATGATGATGATGATGATGATGATAATTTTAGTATATTAAACGAATTTGAGATAAGAAGCCTTAAGAGAAACTCAAAATCACTGCCAATAGCGCGGCGCTTAAAATGTCATAATTTTATTGTCTAATTTCTTGATAATTGATTAGTCAATTATTTCGTTTCTTTAGTCTGCTTGATTTGCGAATATACCAATCAGATTTTAGGGAGATAATGTATAATCTAATATATATTAAAATATATATCTTTTCATTCCGCTTTTATGGTAATCCATACTTAACCGACAATCATAAAACTGCTCATGTAATAATTAATATTGACGAGTATTTATCAATTAACTGAAGTTCATTGGTCAAATTTCTGCACTTACTATTTGTATAACAATGTTTTTATGCCTTATCAACAACAAAAATATTATCAAAATATTTTTTAGGTAAATATTTAATTAAAATTGTACTTAGTAAATACTATCCAATAAATGGCTAATTAATGGTTTCATCATCTTTTTAGCTATCTTTGTACAATTGTACCTTTGTACCTATAGGTAATAACAATAAGAACCCCATGTTGTTCGAAGATAAAATATTCATCACCGTGTGCTTTCCTCGAATCGAGTTTGGCGGTCAATATTAGAAAAGCTTTCTTATTATTTGCCACTCTTTTATGTTTTGGGTAGTTCAGTCCAGTAGCTTGGACCATACATCCAATCATTATCTTATCGAACGACTCTTCGCTGCGAGGTTTAACCTTGGAAGTACAAATTAAGATCCTCTTTCCATGTGTCCAAAGAAACTTATTTGTATTTGAATAATAGTATACACGAGTTATCAATCTATTTCCCTTAGTTTGAGTACTTTATTATTTGATGTGAAGTTTTTCCATTTTTTAGCACAGTCCTGGATACCCACATTATGAATGCTTAAAGTTTGCTGGTTGCTTCTTTGGGAGCCCAAGTTTTTGTCAACTACATAAGAGTGGACCAGACGTAGCATTTCATAACACAGCACCTTTAATTTGGGGTTACAGAGATAATTGGTAATTGAGAGTTTCACACTAATGAGTGAAACATTACCTTTGCCTGGCCAGTTCTACATTTTATTTACTGTTACTGATCAATTCCGAAGTTATGTATCTATCCAAAGTACTTCACGTTTGAAACACAGTCAATGGGCTGATAGTTTAAGATCAGGTGGGGAGGAGTCTCAGTAATGTTTCCTAATAGATAAGCCTGCTTCTTTGCAACGTGCGTACGATGTCCATGGAAACCTATAGCAGAATCAGCGATGAGTACGCCATAGCATCACATAATACTATGAGATACATTATTATTTCATAGTATTATGTGATTTATTATATTTACCACTAATACAATCTAAAAACAGATAAAAATGTGAAACCCAGACTGGTAACTGCAATATTATTTGGTAGTTATGTTATTATACGCTAGTTAGTATTTATAGTTTTAAACTATAAATTAGCTGAATACCCTTTTATTAAAGTAAGCTTATAGTGAAAACCTTGCTAAACAGAGAAGAATTTTTTAGTTTCCGCGATTGGACGACCTCCGTAGCGCAGCGCGCGCAGTCGCATTATATAATTGTTAAGTCCTGGGTTCGAATTTTGTCTGGTGGTAGGCTTAGGCCGCCATTACTAAGGTAGTACCGACAAAGTTATATCGCGAACAGATTCAGCGTTTCGGCTATTTCAGGTAGAAAACAATTAAGAGTATGGGTTTAACAGTTTAGCCCGCTACCATCTGTGACCGCGTCATTACGTACTTACTAGGGCTAACTTGTAGTGGCTAAAAATCGAATAAAGATATATTTAATAAGTTTAATTAATAATTATGTTTCCATTCTTCCGCCCTCAGGCTCAAATGTTCCTACACTAAAATACCAACGTAGCTTCTAATACGTTTAAGGGACATCCGCATACTAATAGAATACCTCATTAGGATAAACGATTCGGCCACATTGAGCAATTAATTAATCGGGGATATTAAAATTGGTAGAAAAAGGTACAATGGTGTGACAAGCCCCAATATATCACTCGTTGTGTTCCGCCGCGCGTCCAAAGTTTTGACGTGTGAGTAATTTATTGGCCCAAAAAAATAAATTACCGGATTGCCCACACATTTGTTGGGCCCAAGGTGGCTGAATCGGGTGCAAAAAACGAATCGCCTCGAGCCCTGTATTAAGGCGCTACTTGCTTCAATCATCTATACGTAATTGTATAGTAGGAAGGTGGCAGTCACGTCTATACGTCTCTCAAAAACGTATTAAAGCCTTATTTGTTAGTTTTGTTTGATCTTGTACCTGTTACACAAATAAAGGGTGTGTTTATTGCACTTAGTTTAACCTTGCCTCGAGGCTTTTCTTTCCTAGGTTCTTTAAAGATGCGAAATATTTATGTTAGTACGTATATTGTAGTGATGGAGTGAGTATTGATCAGGTCTGTTTTTTTTTGTTTAGCTGCTTAGGCTTTTCACTATAAATTTCAACTTCAATAGTAATATCGAGTGGAAAAATTTGTTTGTTCGACTGTTTCTTTTATTTAAAATCGATAAGCATTGAAATTACTGTTTTTTTTTATTTTTTCAAAGGGGTGTAGGCTATATTTTATTTCAGTGAAATGATTTCAGCCTCAATAAAGGTATTTGTAAAAAGAAACCAGAAGAAAAAGCCTTCCCAAGCTACTTTATACACGTACGCTGACTAAATGCACGTCATCATGATCAACCCATTGCCGGTTCACTATAGAGCACGGGTCTCCTCTCAATATGATATGGGTTTGGCCAAAGTCCACCACGCTGGCCATATGTGCGGTTTTGCAGACTTCACACGCCTTTAAGAACATTATGGAGAAGTCTCAGGCATGCAGGTTTCCTTACGGTGTTTTCCTTCACCATTGAAGCAAGTGATATTTTGATTGCTTAAAAGCTAACATAACTATAACATAAGCTACTTATAAACTAACATCATTGAACTAAATATAGGTAAAATATGTAAGGTTCCTTGAGGGTCCTAAGGTTATGACTATGTTTATAATAGCATCATAAAAAACTTCAGGTAACAATTATGAGGTAAAAGGTAGCGTCAGCACCTAGGTACTATTCTAATCTTTAAATGTGCAGACAAAGTCATGTTTCCCACAAGCCAACTTTGGTTGTGTGTTAAAAAGTACCCGCTATTTCGTAATAACTTACATTATTACGAGATGTTCGTACAAAGAGTTAAATAAATAATTGACGTCATTTGCATTTCATAATCACACACAGTTTCGCAGGTTTCCAATACTTTTGCAAAGCTAGTAATGTTTCACATCACATTTCATAGCACACCCATCTCAGGCATGCACTCATAATAAGGCAAAAAAAAGGCAACTAACCCAATACAAAAAAGATCCGAACACTTAATCTTTAGGTTGATGCTTTTTCTATGAAACCTCTTATTAGATCATTTAAAATAACAACAAACCACAACAAGTTATAGACCTCCGTGGCGCAGCGAGGTTATCGGTTAGATTCCCGGCTTGAATCTGGTCTGGCTTCGTCCGTGGCTAGTTACCACCCTGCCGACAAAGACGTATCGCCAAGCGATTTAGCGTTCCAGCACAATGTCGCGTCCAATCCAATTAGGAGAATGGGTTTACCATTGCCGTAGAGGGCTAACTTTTGGTATATACAAATAAAAAAAAGCCTTACTCAGACACAAGTCGAAAATAAGTCAATAGGTAGAGCTTCACTGAGTTTTTAGGTTTAATATTATGTTTAAATAATGTTACTAATAAACGGCTTTGAAATATGCGGTTACAATATGGAGAGTTAATCATTGACGAAGACATATTCCCCGTTTAATATTCATGTATTTGTTTTTGCCCGTTGCGCCTGACAGTTTACGGATGGCCGAGTATTAATTATTCTACCTACTCGTACGTGGTATTCGTTGAACTCTGCACTTTTAGGTAATTGCTACAGTGATATTATTTATGAATTTTTGGAACAGGTAAATAGCCTGCCAATCCACTTTGCAGTAGCATAAAGGTTAACATTTTATCCGCTATTATCCCTTGTTTCAGGAGGTGTGGTAATGTAAGGATCAAACGGATGATATATACGTAATATTACACAGTGTATTCTGATTTTAAGTTTTTTCTATGTTACAGGTTAGCCTTTTACGGCAATCTCACCTGATGATGCAGTCTAGGATGTTAGCGGGCCTGTTAGAGGTATGGCCAGCCCATAGTCCTAATTGGTTTTTACGCGACATCATGCCGGAACGCTAAATCGCTTTCTTTGTCGGTTGGGTGGTAACTTACAATGGCCGAAGCCTCCCACCGGACCGGACTCGAGCCGGGAATCGAATCCAGGACCTCCAACTTTGGAATGCGACAGTCAGAGGTCATCTTTTTCCAGCTCCGAAAAATTTTATTCAATAGGGCATATCCCTTGTAAAGACAATTTTTTTTTTAATTTCATGAAATAGTTTCTTGACCATGTTAGTACAATAATAGGTGTGAGTCATACGGGCCAAAAAATTTAAGCATTGGGTTCAAATAATTAATGTATTGAATCCAAAAATATTGTCGTAATTGAACTTGAACCGAAAAAGTGGATTTAATTTATATTAAAGCTGCACCCCATCGGCCTCTACACGACCTCCCACTTTACAAGCTAAATTATGTTATAATCTCTATACGAGTATAACTGGGCAATCAATTAAGTGATTTTGCGGAACAATGTCAACCCTAGAGACGTCAACATCCCACTGTATACCAACTCTCACTGCAGTCTTAACAAAAAACAAAACAGAGATGTCAAACGAAAGTACTGTTAATCCTTTTCAACAAACAAGATTAACCAGGATCATCACAGACAAGGGGACACTGCAAAATATTTTGTCAATCTTGTGTCACAACTGGTGGTCGCATCTCCACTTCCTCATTGTTGCCCCACTTATTATACTATTATTTCTTTGTGTCGGGGTGGTAAAAGGGAAAATTGGATATCAACAGGGTGCTTTACCCCTTTCTTGTAAGGTGTTAGCGTTCAAACAATACGGTTTTGTTTTCAAACGTCGCTTTCACTCGAACGAACTTGAGTACTTTCTTTGTTAATAGTATTAGTGTAATTTTTATAAATATAAATATAAATTATGTAAGTACATTAGTTATTAGCAATGTTTAACAAACGATACTTATTTGCGGAAGTACAAAAGGTTCACGAATACGTTGTTCGAAACTCAGCGTTTAGTTGTATTATAAAATAAAAGTGTACAACGAATAGTGTTATATATTCTAGTTACTATATTGTATATTTATAATTTTTTAATTTTTTTAAGACTTTTAGTTTTTTAGTTTTTTAATTTAGGTTCAATTTAAGGTTTATTTTAAGTTCTTAAGTGTTTATAATACAGTTACATTGTTTTAGTTGTAAATTTAAAAATAAATAGTGTTACTGAATATTTATAAGGTTTTATTCGATATGTATCTAGTCTACATGTATTTAATAGCAAGATAATGATAAGATAACATTGAAAAGCTCTGACTGGACCATATTAATGCCTGGTATAGCTCACATGAGACTATACTTCAAAGAGATCTTTGACAATGCACGTTTCTAAGACGGTTTACATAGACTAGCGCAATACAAAATTTAGTCCAAGTTTTGAGATAAGCGGCCTTTCCGTTATTTTTGGAGACATAATATTATGACTGGAAAATAAAAAATGTTTTTTTTTTAAATTACTTGTGGAATAAAAGCAAAACGAACATAAGCGAAACTTAATTAGTACCTAATAACTAATTTATTTTCGTACCTTCTTACGTAGAAGTGTTTAATCCAGTGTCTTTTTTTTTAATTTAAACTGAATGACAATAGACGATCAAATAATAAGAATTAAAGTTAATATTAAAATCTCCTTAATGTTGTTATAAACACAAAAGTCAACGTTGCATTATAATGTCGATGCATTCAACGTAGAAATTATAGGGTGCACTAACAGAACGGCGTATTATTCTCGATTTACCTGAATTGAGTCATTATTGATTAACCTTTATACGCCGCTCTATTAATTAAATCGACTTCAATATTATTACGGTGTACCTTTTGATAAGAAATAGAAATCTGTTATTAACGTAGAATAAATTTACAGCACACCTACATTAGAATAGTATTACGTAAAATAAACTTAGGTATGACTGAATATTACCTATACCTGCTTGTAGTGTATTACATTTTCGTATTTTAATTTAAATGACGTTTTGAGTTGACATTATCATCATTATCATCATCATCATCGTCATGATTAACCTATTCTTGGCTCATTAAAGAGCACGGGTCTCCTCTCAATATTAGAAGGGTTTGACCATAGTCCACCACGCTGGCCATGTGCGGATTGGCAGACTTCACACGCCTTTGAGAACGTTATGGAGAACTCTCAGGCGTGCAGGTTTCCTCACGAAGTTTTTCTTCACCGTTGAAGCAAGTGATATTTTAATTACTTGAAAACGCACATGACTCCGAAAAGTTATAGGTGCGTGCCCGGGTTCGAACCCCGACCTCTGATTAGGAGGCTGACGTCCTAACCACTAGGCTATCACAGCTTGACATTATATTGATACTGAATTTGTTGTATAAAAGTCTGTAAAGTAAGCTAAATTGACAGTTCTATTAAGAGTGATATCCTTTCATTGCTCAAACAATGGTTCAGTGGAAAAGAATATCTTTTTAGATCTGTCATTTTAATTAAGTTTATAGCAAAATTAACACTGATGTAATTTGGCGACAGTAATTTTGCCACATACTCTGATGTGGTTATCGCTAATAGCTCTACAAATAAACGTGACTCAACCTCGGAATAGTTATTCTTTATTATGTCACACTTCAAATAACTGCACATTCCTAATGTCAGAGTGTGACAAAACACTGCGTCATTATTCTAATGTTATGCCACGATTATTAATAAGCACTAGGAGATCTGAAATCTATGTGAATAAATAGATTCTATGAAATAAGTGCTAAGGTTATATGAGTACGAGAATGAATAGATTATGATCACTTCATTCAAATAGACTAAGTTCTGAAAACGGAAACATAAGGGCAAAGAATTATCAATGATAGTACAAAATGATCAAGGATAATATTAAATTTAATGTAGTCTGTTTTTACAATTCTGTTTCAATTAATGACATTTTAGTATTAAACGAAAATACGTTAAAACAGTAGATATTACCGGTAATAAAATTCCCGTCGCTACGAGTACCTACAGTAAGTGCGAGATCTGTAAAGCGTACTTAGACTTACGTCTTATTTAAGATACAGGTGCAAAGTTGTTCCCGGTATAAATCTGTCTAATTTGAATACTAACTTAGGAAAACAAAGTCACTGTACGCCGAAAGGATCTCAGTCTAAGTAAGCCTCAGGTGCCTATTCAAGTCGGGTGTTTTTTCACCCGGTTATCGAAGAGTTTTCTCAATAAATAAATGTATACAAAATAAAAACGTGCAGATTTGCTCATGGCCGTCTACCAATCCGCATTTAGCCGACGTGGAGGACTGCCGCCTTTCGATGTTGAGATGAAATCGCGGCCATTAGTGAGCCGGCAATTAATTGTCTCTCCCGATCTAAGCGCTCCTCTCCGAAAGAGGAGACCTAAACATATTCTTCATGAACTGACGATTAGATGACTACTGACAACATACTTGTACCCACACAATCCCCACCACACAATCATATTCTACACACCGTTTTCGCCGGCGAAGACGAGGTCCCCGCTATCTTACGTCATCCGGACGCGGGCTCCATCCACGGCCTCGGAGACGTACGGACCACTTACTGTCCGACCCCCCAGTTATCCCAAACGTCACCTAAGCCGGGGTTCGGCCTCACAGGGGGCGCCCTTGATAGACGTTTTGACGACCTCCGTGGCGCAGCGTGCGCGCTGTCAGATTATAAAGTTGGAGGTCCTGGGTTCGATTCCCGGCTCGAATCTGGTCTGGTGGGAGGCTTCAGCCGTGACTAGTTACCACCCTACCGACAAAGACGTGTCGCCAAGCGATTTAGCGTTCCGGCACGATGTCGCGTAGAAATCGATAGGAGTATGGGTTTACCATACCCCTTCCAGGTTAGCCCGCTACCATCTTAGACTGCATCATCACTTACCATCAGGTGAGATTGCCGTCAAGGGCTAACTTGTAGTGGATAAAAAAAAAAAAAAAAACGTTCCCATAGTTTTTCGAGCCATTTCGGACTCAAAATTTCTTCTGGCAGAGCTTCTTTCGAAGCTCGCCAAGCAGCTCGGTTAAGCTGTCGCAACCAATAGCACAGCTAAAGAAGAAAATGAATTGACAATAATGATAGTGAAAGATTTTAGCATTTTAATTTTTTTGTTGTTAGTGCTACGCGGTTCATTATTCGTGTTTATTAGCTCGCTAGTGTCATAAACACACAATAGCAATAGCGAACTGGGATCACAAAATTATAATTACGGATTGATATGTGAATCGGAACTTTTGTAGTCCATAACGATGCCCCACTGAAATAATTCAATCGCATCGGCCACACATTAAGAATACCCATAAAATCAACGGGATACAGCCGAATCGCTACGTTGCTCACATCTCCTTCGTGCCTAACCACAATAACGATCCCAACTCGTTTATAACTCAGATTAATTATTGTGATGAAAAATTATAGCACATGCATTAATTACAGTTCACAAAAAATAATGCAAGTGTTAATTTACGGCTAATATTGCTCGCCATTTTAGTATCTTCTTCATATTATTTTCTATCTTCCTCTTGTTCTTTCTATTTCTGGACAATCTCAACAGGTAGCAAATGATTGGCAGTCTACGCCGGTATCGAAAAACCAATGGCAGTTATACTGAACTTATACCAAATCCTACTTTTTTTATGCGACAACGTCCTGGAAAGCTAAATCGCTAGGCGTCTTTGTCGGATAACTAGTCGGATGACTAGGCCTGAACAGAAATTCAAAGATTATAAATTCTCGAATAGTCCCTGCCGTGAACCAACCCCGTTACCTTACTTTTAAGACCTCATCATTACTGCACCACAGAGTTCAACAATAAGTTAAGGCGCAAGTCTTTTCCTATCAAATGCATTTTATCACATCTGTCACCAGTAGTTTGGCCCCAAGAACACAGAGTCGCAGCTTATGAGGTTTATTTCAGGCGATACTTTTTCTTTTACCGATCACAGAGAAATCTTTTACGAAATTGCAGATTTACAATTACATGCTTTTTTAGGAACGTAAGTTCACAGATAAGTCCTCACTTAATTACTTATTGTTATACTGGCTCCTTTAAACAATAGTATCTCAGTATATTTTTCCCGATTAATCAGACCGCATCACACCTGTGACCGGATTTTGGACGACACTTTATACCATACATCCTCATACTTAACAGAAGGAGATTTTGACGACCTCCGTGGCGCAGTGTGTGCGCCGTCACATTATAAAGTTGGAGGTCCTGGGTTCGATTCCCCGCTCGAGTCTGGTGTCAGACAAAGATGTGAGCCAAGCGATTAAGCGTTCCGGCACGATGTCGCGTCAACCAATTAGGAGTGTTGATTTACCATACCCATCATCACTTACCACCAGGTGAGATAGCCGTCAAGGGCAAACTTGAAGTGTTTAAAAAGTTATGCAGATATTCAGTAATTAATCTTTCTGTGAATCTATAAAATAGAATGGGCACTAACAGGAACGTGTGGTTACAGATTAGTCCTGCTGGTGTAAACTAGGCTTATCCATATACTCGTTAACCATGGTTCGCCCGCACGGTTTCACCGATCAAATGGACCGCATCACACCTGTGGCCGCTTCAAACACGCCGCCCTCCTCCCCGCCGCACCACACGAGCCGCCTCGACCCATGAGAACTAAAAACATCTTCGATATGCGTTGCTAGATGTGGCATATTCAAATGGAACCTTTTTAAGTTATATTTTTATCGGATCATAGTACAATCCTATAATTAGTTACAATGCATACACAAAAATTAACAAACCTTTTTATTTATTATCAAATAATACATCTGTTTTTTTCTAGACCGAGACGAGACCCGTGCTCTGTAGTGAGCAGGTAATGGGTTGATCATGATCATATATCTGAAAAAAATGATTTTTTTTCCAGCAATTTATATGTTAAACTCACGTCTGAAATCTAGAAATTTAATTGCGTTATAGCCATATCCCTTTACCCTCTTCCCTCTCCTCTAGCTACAATTCCTGATTTCTAATATAACATAAGATAAATCAGCTCTTTGTCATCATCGTATTTTTTTCAGAGATAATGCAGCACTAACTTAATAATGACAATGGCAAGATGACATGAAGATGGCATTGAAAGTTAATCACTATTGGTTTTGAAATTTAATTTAATTACTAGAAGTTCAGGAACTGAGACATATTATTTAAACCTTATTTAAAAAGGTAAGAATAATTTTTCTTTAGTATAGAATTTGTTTACCTATCAAGCTATATATTGCATTTGAGACTTTAGAGTTGTTACCACATGTATATTAGAAAACATGTATATTAAAGTTTAACTAAAAATAAATCATTTGAAATAAAGTTTAATGCACACTCAATATAACGTTTTATATTCGATTACGTGTGATGTTACCAAAAGAATGTTATATATGGACGTGGAAGAGCAAAAGAGTGGAGGAAGACCAAAGAAGAGATGGATGGATTGTGTAAAAGAGGATAAGCGGGTAAAAGGTGTGGGTAGCGAGGTGACGGCTGATAGAAGTGAGTTGAAGAAAAGGACGTGCTGTGCCGATCCCACATAATGTGGGATAAAGTCCAGAAAAAATAAACACCGCCGAAGCACTTCCAGCCTCTCTATCTCACTATAACAATCCAATAATGGTCTTTTCAGATTTTATTGATTTGGAATACCTAATCGGCAGATTGATTTCTTTATAGCCGACCCGAGGCGGGTCGTCTTATATTGATGCTTGTCTAGGTATTAATTGTGATAATTGCCCGGGGATTAACGCTCTTCACGCGTCTTTAGGACTTGTTTTGGCACCTATTCAACCCTTTATTGGGCTACAAATGGAAAATAATTATGAAACATTTCTACTATCATATACAATTTACGATGTTTTGGGTATATAGAATGAACTAGAAAAAGGAGGGTACAGCACCGAATGATAATTATATATATATTTCTTTTTATTTTCTAATTGTTAATCAAATATTAAAGCGTGTTTACATTATTTCATACCTATTCATTTTATTTTTCTGCTTTAGTGTAAAACAACAATAAAATTTAGAACAAATTACAGTCCAAAATACAGTATATACATACTAGTTCGGATAGTGGGATATCATAAATTATTTAACACACTAATTGTTAGCATATCACCTGTTGCAACACCTTTAAATTAATTATTAACGCGTTTAGTTAATATTACTCACAACTTTTAGTTGTAAGCTCTCTTGACTGTGCTATGTATTTTGATGACGAAGCCTCCGACAAGACCAGACTCGAGCCGGAAATCGAACCCAGGACCTCCAACTTTATAATGCAGCAACGCACGCACTGCGTCACGGAGGTCGTCAAAGGTGTATGATAGTTGATGTTATTTCCCATCGTGCCTTCAAAAACATGTCAAGCCGTTGGCTTATGCTATTATCACGTATCACTGCAATAGTAATTGATGAAGCCCGCCAGCCCACATTGGAGTGACGTGGTGGATCTGTAATCTAATATGTCTTTATTTTTATAAAAGTATACACCTTAAAAGGTTTAGCGCGACGCTAAAAATTCCACATTACAAAATGGATTTTGGATGAGAGGATAAATATTTGATCATTCAAACGTCCTCCCATTATGCCTTATTACTTTTAAATAATATTCTGCGATAACTCGTGCACAAAAACCTCTCGCTATGAAATAGGATTAAATTAAAAATCACTGAAACGATATTGAACGGTATTACTTGGGATGGTAAGTCTGGATCTCGTGCCTGTGATTAGAAAAAGATATATTGGAAATAAAAATCTCAATGTATATTGAAATATTTTCTGAGGTAAATTTCAAGATATTATTTTACTTAGATATATCCATATTTATATCTTCGCAGCATTTAATTGAGTGACCTAGAGATCCAGCCGGGAATTGACCTCGCAACAAACAAGTAACAAGTAATAAGTAAGGTCAGGGTTAGTAGAAATATATAGGCAACAAACCATTTGACATTTTAAGATAAAAAAAACAGCTATACATATGTAACAAACAATAT
The DNA here is from genome assembly GCA_928268935.1 of Lasiommata megera. Classification (NCBI taxonomy): domain Eukaryota; kingdom Metazoa; phylum Arthropoda; class Insecta; order Lepidoptera; family Nymphalidae; genus Lasiommata; species Lasiommata megera. The sequence goes on along the minus strand of OV743325.1, from coordinate 8,792,706 downwards.
GTGACTCTACGTGATGTCGACCGCTTTTTAACTAACATATTTGTTGTTTCGGTTGTTGTCTAAATACACCAAAACAACACAAGTAGTGGCACCCTGACCAGTCGTGTGTTGATTACCAGCAATAGCCCCTATGTACCATATTCGGTAATATTTCTGACAGTTGCAAAGCCTGTCATCTCGTTACAAAACTTGTTTTCTTACTCTTTTTCTCTCTCTCTTTTTCTCTTACTCTCGTTACCGGAGCTAGGGCTGTTGGGGTAATAAGAGTTATATGAAATTCATGACTCATCGGTTTTAGCGCAAAATCGATCCGGCTAATCCCTTGGCGGCACATTTTTGACGACAGTGTCGTGACTAACTATTAGGAGTATGGTAAATACATACTCCTAATTGGTTTCAACACGACATCGTGCCGGAACGGTAAATCGCTTGGTGACACGTCTTTGTCGGATCAGACTCGAGCCGGGAAATGAACCCAGAACCGCCCACTTTTAAAATGCAACAGCGCACGCGCTGCGCCACGGAGGTCGTCAATTGAGACATTCAGAAATTATAAATTCCCAAATTAACCCAGCGTGGGATTAGATATTCGCAACAACACAATTGCTCACCACTGCGTCAGAAGTTTGAAATAAACAAATAAAATTACCTAGTTCCATTTCTAGAGTACCTCAATCTCTTAATTAACATTTCTAAAAATAGCTCTTAACATAATTTTAAGTGGCATGTGAAATGGTGATAACAAAAAAAAAAACCAGGCTCAGTTCGTTGTGGGCTTCTTCTTAGACCAGGGCGCGTTTGGAACCCTCATAGCTTTAGTTTTAAGTTTACGAATGTAGTTATCACCATCAAATCACTAATATGTAAATAATTGACGTGTCAAAAGTGCCTTTTAAAGGACTATTTTAATAAAGATAATTTGAATTTAAATAGATAATGTGTGAAAAAGGCAGTATTCAGCACTCCAATTAAATGCTTTAACAATTGGTTAAATAGTTATTCTGCTTGTACCTTGGTGGCAAAGTGACTGGATCGGCAGGCAGTGATTGGGTACTTCTTAAGGAGATGACGTGATTTCATGCAAGTATGTTTCAAAATAAATATCATAGCATGTGGAACGTATTTTACCTATATACGAGCACCTTCATAACTTCAATACAGAACAATGCAACATCAAAGTTAGTCAGCAGGCCCTCAGCTCGCATAAAATGTTTCCGAACCCGAACAAAGACATCAATTGCATCACATTTCATCTCAAATTACACGTGTTTACTCACAAATGGACCCGTTTGACCAACTTAACACTTTTGTACATTTTGCACCAAAGTATTCAATGTAGGAACCTTCGCCGAAAACGCCACGGGCTATACCCAAAATTAGGAGGGTTTCAAGAAACCGTACATATTATTATTTATTTATTTCTCATTTAAATCGGACATGGAAACGTCCATAGATTGTTAGTATGTTAGTAACATTTTATCCTTATTGACTATGTTAGTATTGTTATAACATTAGAAATACATTTTTTTTCCGCCCAATAGCTACCTCCATTGGTACACTACAGTGGTGCATTATATGGTGGTATTTATGACCTCATTTATACTATAATTTAAATAAAGTCGGAATCCCAAAGATCAGAAGAGGAAAATGTCTGATATTTTGGTGGATGCGAATTAGATGGATATTGCGCCATCCAAACCAAAGTAAAAAATACACAAAAACAACAACAATACAAAATGGTTGGTCAATAAACTATAATTCCTCTTTTCTTTGGACTTTTTAACCCCAATGAAAAAAAAGAGTATCCAAGATGTAAGATTTTCTGCTTATCCTCAAAAGTAATTGAATTAAGTTATAAAATTTATTTTAATAAAATCACTAGAAATTATTCCTATTTTCGTTATGATTCCGACGGATATTAAAATCTCATGAGGCGTTTAATTTATGGAAAAGCAAATTGCTAAACTGTGACAGATGGTATCGGCCATTAATCTTGGATAACTTTCAATACATTTGTAATTCTAATAAATTCAAAGCACTTTTCTATATAATTGGACTAAGCAATTGTGGTGATCGCTTGGAAAACTGTTCGAATTCAAATAATCTATATTCAAATAGTCTTTTAAAAGGCACTTTTGACGCGTCAATAATTTACATAGTAGTGATTTAATGGTGATAACTACATTCGTAAACTTAAAACTAAAGCTATGAGGGTTCCAAACGCGCCCCGGTCTAAGAAGAAGCCCACAACAAATTTAGCCAGGTAAATTTTCTTTTTGTTATCACCATCTCACATGCCACTTAAAATTATATTAAGAGCTATCTTATTAGAGCAATATTTCATACCCTTGCTTGTTTATCATTTACATAATCCTTTACTCTATAGTAGGACTTTTCTACAAAAGTTCATCGTGCCGGAACGCTAAATCGCTTGGTGACACGTCTTTGTCGGATCAGACTCGAGCCGTGCAATGAACCCAGGACCTCCCACTTTTAAAATGCAACAGCGCACGCGCTGCACCACGGACGTCGTCAATTGAGACATACAGAAATTATAAATTCCCAAATTAACCCAGCGTGGGATTACACATTCGCAACAACACAATTGTTCACCACTGCGTCAGAAGGTCAAAATAAACAAATAAAACTAGTTCCATTTCTAGAGTACCTCAATCTCTTAATTAACATTTCTAAAGATAACTCTTAACATAATTATAAGTGGCATCTCACAGATAGTGATAACAAAAAAAAATAACCTGGCTCAGTTTGTTGTGGGCTTCTTCTTAGACCAGAGCGCGTTTGGAACCATCATAGCTTTAGTTTTAAATTTACGAATGTAGTTATCACCATCAAATCACTGCTATGTAAATTATTGACGCGTCAAAAGTGCCTTTTAAAAGACTATTTGAATAAAGGTTATTTGAATTTGAATTTAAAAAGATTGTGTGAAAAAGGCAGCCTCCAGCACTCCAATTAAATGCTTTATTAGTTGGTTAAATGGTTATGCGACTTGTACCTTGGTGGCAAAGTGACTGGATCGACAGGCAGTGATTGGGTACTTCTTAAGGAGATGACGTGATTTCGTGTAAGTATGTTTCAAAATAAATATCATAGCATGTGGAACGTATTTTACCTATATACGAGCACCTAAATAACTTCAATACAGAACAATGCAACATCAAAGTTAGTCAGCAGGCCCTCAGCTCGCATAAAATGTTTCCGAACCCGAACAAAGACATCAATTGCATCACATTTCATCTCAAATTACACGTGTTTACTCACAAATGGACCCGTTTGACCAACTTAACACTTTTGTACATTTTGCACCAAAGTATTCAATGTAGGAACCTTCGCCGAAAACGCCACGGGCTATACCCAAAATTAGGAGGGTTTCAAGAAACCGTACATATTATTATTTATTTATTTCTCATTTAAATCGGACATGGAAGCGTCCGTAGATTGTTAGTATGTTAATAACATTTTATCCTTAATCACTATGTTAGTATTGTTATAACATTAGAAATATTTTTTTTTTTTCTTTTTATCCGCCCAATAGCTACCTCCACTGGTACACTACAGTGGTGCATTATATGGTAGTATTATATGAGCTTATTTCTATTTAAATTATAGTATAAATTTAAAGAGAGTTGGAATTCCAAAGATCAGAAGAGGAAAATGTCAGATATTTTGGTGGATGCGAATTAGAAGGATATTGCGCCATCCAAACCAAAGTAAAAAATACACAAAAACAACAACAATACAAAATGGTTGGTCAATAAACTATAATTCCTCTTTTCTTTGGACTTTTCAACCCCCATGAAAAAAAGGAAAAGTGTCCAAGATGTAAGATTTTCTGCTTATCGTCAAAAGTAATTGAATTAAGTTATAAAATTTATTTTAATAAAATCACTAGAAATAATTCCTATTTTCGTTATGATTCCGAAGGATATTAAAATCTCATGAGGCGTTTAATTTATGGAAAAGCAAATTGCTAAACTGTGACAGATGGTATCGGCCATTAATCTTGGATAACTTTCAATACATTTTCAATTCTAATAAATTCAAAGCACTTTTCTATATAATTGGACTAAGCAATTGTGGTGATCGCTTGGAAAACTGTTCGATTTCAATTAATTCATTCTTGATGGAAAGCAATATAATCATGATCAACCCATTACTGGCTCACTACAGAGCACGGATCTCCTCTCAATATGAGAAGGGTTTGGCCATAGTCCACCACGCTGGCCATGTGCGGATTGGCAGACCTCACACGCCTTTGAGAACGTTATGCAGAACTCTCAGGCGTGCAGGTTTCCTCACGATGTTTTCCTTCACCGTTGAAGCAAGTGATATTTTAATTGTTTAAAAACGCACATAACTCCGAAAAGTTAGAGGTGCGTGCCCAGATTCGAACCGCCGACCTCTGATTAAGAGGCTGACGCCCCAACCACTAGGCTATCACCGCTTCCAAAAAAATATATGTCTCTGTCTTAATTATGAGTAATAAAACAAACACAATTTAATTATCTTGCACGACATACCTACGAGTTGTTTTGAATTAAAAACCAAACTCCACAATCGATATAATACTTCTATTGAATCAAATTGAAAGTATATCCTTTAAAAAAAAGTAATAATTTTCCAACTCATTTTGTAAATGGCAGAGTTCTCGGATAAAATCCGCCTCCTTTTATGAAGACTTAATAAAACATAGTGCACACCTCTTTAATAGGCTTAAGTTTTTAAATAGATAGGCTTAACGCTAGACTAAAAGGTATTAATGTTCTGCACAAAGTCGCTATCAAAATGATTACAAAATAAAAATAAAATGTCAACCCACGTTGATAGGAAAGTATTCCTGTATTTTTAATCCTTGAGCGTACTACCTACACGAATACAATTGCGATCGAGATTTCTGTGGAAAAATATAAAAATAAACATGGAAAAGCAATTTTAGCTACGAGATAAAGTTTAAAATAGCTTTCAACAATATAATACTCTTGAATCATACATCATGGCAGGACGCTTTATGTAATGTCATATAAAATATCTGTTTACGCGTGAATTGGCAAAATACGCATCATGCCGCATCATTGATAGCCCAGTGGTCAGGGCGTCAGCCTCTAATTAGAGGTCGGCGGTTCGAATCCGGGCACGCACCTCTAACTTTTCGGAGTTATGTGCGTTTTAAACAATTATGATATCACTTGCTTCAACGGTGAAGGAAAACATCGTGAGGAAACCTGCATGCCTGAAAGTTCTCCATAATGTTCTCAAAGGCGTGTGCAGTCTGCCAATCCGCACGTGGCTAGGCGTAGTGGACTATGGCCAAACCCTTCTCATATTGAGAGGAGACCCGTGCTCTGTAGTGAGCCGGTAATGGGTTGATAATGATGCATCATGCCGATGACCGAAATTGCTTTCAAATTTTTGTGTGTGATTGTTTGAACGATTGCACGCCACCGCGTAAATATAAGAAACTGCATTTTGGCAAAGCCGTAAACAAACTTTAATCCCTTATCGTATTCACAACCATAGATTAGTTAGTCCTAAAAGCCTAGCTAATTGCATTAAATTTCAAGTTAATAGGATTAGTGAGTAAGCCAACAAATGAGATATCTGTTTATTATATGCTCAGAATCAGAACAATAGCACATTCTAATTAATATCGTATTAAAGGACCCAACTTAAAATAATAGAGATCCATTATTAAAATCACAAATAAGGCAATTTTACTGAACTTAAATCCGTACAAACTGTCAAACATTTAGCCATCCGTTTATTAAACCATTTTTTAAACCATTAAAAAGAGTTATTTCGTTCGTTCGTCATCCTTGTAGGTACATCTGCAGCACCAGAGGAGCCACTGATGCGTAGCCGGCTGAACACATCCTCCTACTCGGTTTCAACTCTGCATCATACCGGAAAACTAAATCGCCTGACGGTATTTCTTTGCCAGTGGTGCGGTAACCAGTCGCAGCCGAAGCCTCCCACCAGACCAGACTGCACCCAGGAATCGAACCCAGGACCGCCTACTGTATAATACGACGCACTCACTTTGCCACGGGGTTCGTCAATACTATTAATCTAATGAACACATCGTGCAAATTGGTAGCAATCAAAATATATGAGCGAAACAAAAGCTCTGTACCTAATAGACCAAACACTCCAGTTAAAATAATTAATCATGATGAATTAGAACTGTAACACAATATCTAATTAATAGTCCATATTTATCGGTATCAACATAAATACTGCTCTATAATAAAGGCAGCTCAAAATAAAATATTTCTGATCGGTAGACCTCCAGGTGTGAGTGCATAAATATATACAGGCGACCCGCTGGCATAGTCATACCCGCTGTCATATTAACTGTTACATTAAATTACTGCTACAAAACTGATCGAGCTTTCGTACTTATTGTCTTATACAGAAACAACGAATTCCCGACTCTATTTCTTTAACTTCACAGTCGAATTTCATTTGTTAAACTGCGCGGTCATGAGATGTTTTTATTTCGTTAGAATGCCAGAAATGTACCGGAGCTCGCACATTGATTTCGGCTCATTCGAAAAGATATCTTTTTTGTCCATTTGTTTGTTTTAATAATATTTTATCCGGTGTGATGGAATGAACGCATTTGTCAGCTCGTGAAATATAGCTCCGGTGTGAGGCCGACCTAATTAATTAGAAGCATCAGTATGTATGGTAATGAAGGATTAAAGGATTTGGGTATCCTTACTTTGCACTAGAGTAGAAGCTTAACGCAGGTGAGTGGGTAGTGTCTTGAAAATATGGTTTTCTGAAACTGTCTTGAACCATAATGTTTGTAAGTCACTACCGACTAACTACCCGTGTTTAAGATAGTTTCAAAAAACGTAGCTACTTATTGCCTGTAAATATAAATCAGTGATAGTAAACACGAACCAATTGGTAATATAAAACTGTAATATAAGAAAGGTACAGGTACAGGATACAGCTCACCTGAGGTTAAGTGATTACCATTGCCCTTGAACATCTGCAACACTAGAGGATCTACCGATGCGTTCCCTTCCCTCATCCTTTTAATCTGTTTCTACCGGAGCGCTAATACGTTAAGCGATTTGACTTTGCAAGTAGGGTGGTAACTAGCCGCAGCCAAGACATCTCATAAAACCAGACTCAAGCCGGGAATCCAACCAACCTCCCAATTTATAATATGACAGCGCACGCACTGCCACCGTCCGACCCCCCCGTTATCCCAAACGTCGCCTAAGCCGAGGTTCGGCCTCACAGGAGGCGCCCTTAGGCAGACGTCCATTAGTTTCTTCGAGCCCTAGGGCTCAAAATTTCTTCTGACAGAGCTTCTTTCCGAAGCTCGCCAAACAGCCCGGTTACGCTGTCGCAACCAATAAGGTTACTACAGCTAAGTCAGTCCGAAAAAAAACTCACGCGCTGCGCCACCGAGATCGTCTAAAGGTGTATTTGTCGAAGACATAGATGGATAACACAATCTTTAAAATTATGCTGGGATAATAAAATTTTCCTGAATATGATGAGGTAAACATCGAGCAAAGCAGGAGCCATTCATCATTTTGATGGAAAACTGGTAAAGTGCCTATCGGTGAAAATAGATGGAGTCGAGTTTTTAACGGCGGCGTATAACAGACGCTGGATACATCAATATTGCTGATTTTATATTTACAACGCTCCGAGTAAAAATCTATTTTCGCCATGAAATTAAAATATCATCACAATCGCAATCTTGCACACCTTTCGCGATATTTATTTCGTATTCTCGCAAGTTTTTTTTACCAATTCGTCTATAGTTGAACTTAAATCTTTTTATTTTTCACTACACTCTTTTGAATCGAGTTTCTTTTGAATCAACTGCTGTGGACTGGACTTAATATAATCCAGTATTCTTATTTCTTGAGAGAAAAATACAAATGGTAATCTTTTATACAACCTCTTTGTTAGGAAGACTTAAGGCTTAGACTTTAGTATAGAAAGAAGTGATAATAACTGGAACCATTGGCTTAATGTGCTCTGTGAGGCAAGTTATTCTATTTACTAACTCTTTGAGGAAGTTTCGATTACCAATTGTATAAGTAACATATTTTACTTATTGTCAAGGCCTCTTAGCTCTCGAAAAAGACCAAACACAGGCTCTCTAAATACATGTAGACAACGTTATGTGAGATTTCTATCTTTAGATAATCTAACCCTTACCTACTGTGGTAACAGGATTGATCATGGAATTTACACTATATAAAATTGCATTGGGTAATATCTTATTAGATAAAAAATATTTATTTATTTGACGACATCGCTGGTACAGTATTGAGCGCTGTGGTTTCATGAGCACAACGGTTCCCGGGTTCAATTCTCGGCAGTGACAATTTAGAATATATCTGAGAATGCATCATCACTTGCAACAAAGTTAACTTGCAGTGGTTCCGATCGCAGGCAGGAATAATTGAGAAAATTACTAAGTTCTAAATTTTCACTGGTTTTCATTTTGTGGGAGCACGGTGGGAGGTTTCGGCCGTGGCCGGTTACCACATTACGGACAAATGAATTGGCGTTCCGGTATGAAATCGCATAGAAACCAATTAACGATGGGATTAAAACTGCCTTACCCGTTCTTAGCCCGCTACCATTTTATCCTGCATTTTCACATAGATGAGATGCAGTCAAGAGCTAATATTTATTGGAAGAAAAGAAAAGAGACTCACGCTTGTAATTTAATTCTCTGTAGGATTATTCTAAGTCACCATTAACACACTTGTTCGCCCAAACACGTCGATAGCACCGACGTACCGAACGCAGCGTGTCAAATGCGATTCAGCGTCGGTTCGTTGGTACGTTCGCTAACAACTTGTAATGGGCGACCGTCATTACATGTGTTAACCCTAGTGTCTCTCGTTTAGAGTGCGAATGTGCAAGTCACCTAACACTCTCATTGCTTGGCCTTTCGTGATATCAAGTCTTTTTTATGTTTTAATATATTTAGTGGAAAGGTTTTTGGCCGCGGAATGAATGCTGCTGAATTCTAAAAATGAAGGCAGTCTGCTTTGTTAGATAACATTGCACCTCGTTGCATGTCTTAGTAAAAAATAAACTTATGCTAGTAGACTACATATAACTTAAAATTCATTGTCAGATAATAGTATACAATTTTACAACATACTTAATATCTCCAAAGTTTATATTAAACGTAATCTTGTTTTAAAATTTCTATTATACTATAAAACATAAATATTTATATAGATAATGTAAATGATAAAAAAGGTTGGGTATGAATAATTGCTATAACAAGATGTGAGATGGTAATTACAAAAAGAATACTTACTTCGCTTCGCTAGTATTCGTAGACGGCTTCTTTTTAAACCAGAAAGCAAATAAGAGAAATAGCAAAATTATATTAAATTTTCAGACTAAATTAAATGAATTTGTCTCCAACAGCGTAAACGTTTTTAACTCGTATTTGAGAAGATTTTTGGCTACTGGACTAAATATGAAGGATTGGAATTTTAAGTCTGAGTGAAGATACGTGAACATATACACTATAGATATCTATATAAATTACACTAATCTATTCACAATTGTGCATACTGTTTATGCTAGAGAAGTTAGATATACTTTTACTTAGTTATACTCGTTATATGATTTAGCAAGTAGTAATTCAGAGCTAACATATTTTATAACTCTAGCTCGAAAGGAAGATTAAACTGTATTCAGAATACTTTCTGAATACAGTCTACTGATGTAAGTTGTTTATTATTATCACCATCATTTTGGAACTTATTTGGATATATAAATAATGCAATCATTCGTAATTCGAGTTGATGACGAGTTGGGCAACTTTAAGCGCTCATAATATTATATTATATTAATTTAATAATCAAACATGGTGTGTTTGATAGATATTATTAAATAATAAATATTATTCGATGATTTTGGTCGTGTTTTTAAAACAATTTTTACAATATTATGAAGATAAACTGGGACAGTATCAAAAACATTAGTCAACGAAAGGCAACAACGCGCGTTTAGGCGGTTCGGAACAATCGCCCCTCATGATCCTACTTCCCGATTATAAGGTATGATAGTGACATCGGCGCCTCTGAACTCTTTCAGAGTACATACTCGTATAAACTAGGTACTTAATTGATATGTACAAGCAATATTATATTGAGTTTCGGAATAAGCTAATTTTAAAACTAATGATCGTGAACTTTCATATATGTTAAAAATTCGAAAGTGTTGGTTTGTCACAGTAATTCGGTTCAACCGCTGCACTTTTTGCATTTTTTGACAACCTCCGTAGCGCAGCGCGTGCGCTGTTGCATTATAAGTTGAAGGTTCTAGGTTCGATTCCCGGCTCGATTCTGTTCTGGTGTGCGGATTCGGCCGTGGCTAGTTACCACTCTAGCGACAAAGACGTGTCGCCATTCTGTGTGTGTTTCTTTGCTGTATTGTATATCTTCTTTTATATAGTGTACAATAAATTGCATATTTTATATTTTACAATAAATTGTTTATTTTATTTCCATTACATTACATACATCCTTTCATAGCTAGCCACATATATAATAATGATCCCTCCAAATGTTCTAGATTTGCGTTGAAAGATTATTTAGTGATTCAATCACCTCTTCCTTTTATGTAAAGAACAGATAATCCAAGAACTTGTACTAATACATCTGAGTAGCGACGAATCGAACATAGCTGTAATGGGGCTAAATTGAGATTCTCTCTGTTACAAATTTTCGGTTCTAAATTAATTTTACAAAGGACTTTAACTTCTTGAGTTGGTTCAAATATTTGAAAGGGTGAGATTAAATTTAATTAAATTTATGTCCAGGAAAACGTAATGATTACCAGGAACTGTGACGGTACCTACAGCTATGATCAAAAATATTTTTTAATTAAGCAATGTTCTCGGCTTGTCGGCAATCTCACCTGGTGGTAAGTAATGCAGTCTAAGCGAGTAACCTGTTATGTATTGCAATTTTATTAAACCCTGGTACCTAAAATTATAAGCTTACGCGGTTTATACGTCATATCATGCCGGAAAGCGTTTGGATTACTTGGCGACGTGTCTTTGTCGGTAGGGTGATAACTAGCCACGGCCGAAGCCTCCCATCAGACCAGACTCGAGCCGGGAATCGAACCCAGGACCTCCAACTTTGCAATTGACCAATCGTCGCGTCATCGTGCTAAATCCATAGGTTTACCATACCCGTATCAGGTCAGCCCGCAACCATCTTAGACTGCATCATCACTTACCTTCAGGTGAGATTGCCTTCAAGGGCTAACTTGTAGTGGATAAAAAAACCGTGTTAGTCATAAAAAATAGTTGAACATAGTCATAATGATGCTAGCCTTAGAGAGATATCATTATATCACCTGTCAACAATTTTTCGCCACTCTCGTTACCAACCCAAAATAAAATTCTCCTAAATAGTGATAAATTACGCCGCAAAGAATTCAAATGTATTCCCGAAACACAAACAAGTGCGAAGTGGTGTTGGCCATATGTTTTATCGGCGTATTGTTGCCATCCAAGAGTTTTGTTGAGAACAGTGCCTCATAACGCTCTGAGAAATCCCTTTGAAATTTGTTTCCCCTATTCGCGGCAAGTTTAAATGGCACATCGGTGTTTTCAGACCACCTGGACAACGCATAAAACTGCACATCGAACCTTACGTCGATACTGTCAAAGATATATACTCCCGCCAAACTTCTACTGAGTGCTCAGTTAAAAATGTGACTTATGGTTTCTGTTACCCTACAAGGTATCCCTTGACCGCAATTTCAGTGATATAGCAGTATGCATATCTATGGTAGTGGGTAAACTGTTATATCATCATGAACAACCCATTACCGGCTCACTACAGAGCACGGGTCTCCTCTCAATATGAGAAGGGTTTGGCCATAGTCCACCACGCTGGCCCTGTGCGGATTGGCAGACTTCACGCGCCTTTGAGAACATTATGGAGAACTCTCAGGCGTGCAGGTTTCCTCACGATGTTTTCGATCACCGTTGAAGCAAGTGATATTTAAATCTTTTTAAAACGCACATAACTCCGAAAAGTTAGAGGTGCGTGCCGGATTCGAACCGCCGACCTATGATTAGGAGGCTGACGCCCTAACCACTAGGCTATCACCGCTTCAACTGTTATATATGGCAGTTTTATATTATTAAGAGCTATTTACGAGATCGTCCAAAGACGAGTACAACATAAATCATAACCTAATTTAACATAAATATAACATGTTTTAACAGCGTGCACTTAATTAAAAAATATATATATATATCACATGCTTTAACGGTGAAAGAAAACATCGTGAGGAAACCTGCACGCCTGAGAGTTCTCTTTAATGTTCTCAAAGGCGTGTGAAGTCTACCAATCCGCACATGGCCAGCATGGTGGACTATGTTCCAACCCTTCTCATATTGAGAGGAGACCCGTGCTCTTTAGGAACCCGGTAATGGGTTAATCATGATGATGAGGATGACTTAATTAAAATTATATATTATATATTCTTTTAAGTTTTAAAATCTCATTCTAAACATATTAGTAGCGTGAGCTTATTTTGGAAAGGGTCAGGTTAGACACGCGTGCCTTATCTATGATCTCACATTCTGAAGTGCATTAATACGCTGTATACTTTGGACATATTATCTTTATTAGTTTTATAATGTTAAAGAAACTTTTTTTTTTTTATCCACTACAAGTTAGCCTTTGACTGCAATCCCACCTGATGATAAGTGATGATGCAGTCTAAGATGGTAGCAGGCTAACCTGTTAGGGGTATCGTAAATCCACACTCCTAATTGGTTTCTACGCGACATCGTGCCGGAACGCTAAATCGCTTGGCGACACGTCTTTGTCGGTAGGATGGTAACTAGCCACGGCCGAAGCCTCCCACCAGACCAGACTCGAGCTGGGAATCGAACCCAGGACCTCCAAGATTATAATCCGACAGCGCGCGCGCTGCGCCACGGAGGTCGTCAAGAAATCGTCGTAACTGTAAACGTAGTTACTAATCTCTGGAAGTTCTTCTTACGTCACCCTACTCAAAGCATGCAAAATTAGAATACGAGTCAAAAACGTACAGTGGAGTAAGCTAGTAACGATCTTAAAATATCTAGCGGCTTAGACGTGGTAAATTGACAGGTAAACGGTGCTTTCGATTTTGAAATATTAATAATTAAATTAGACAGTATGCCTAATTGGTAGTATTTTTTCTTCGTTGATTTTTAAGGTGCCGAAATGGTCATCTCGTATTCAAAGATTTGACCTCTGTAGTTGGATGACAACCGATGGATAATATCATGGTTCAATAGCAGAAATCAAATATCCCATAGCCCACCAATGCTTGTCCATTGGTTAGGACGTCGGAACTATTTTAGTTCCATGGCAAATATTATAGCATTTAAAATTACAACACCTATTACCCCCTATTTTTGTAAGATTCTTAACAAGTATAAAAATAAATATACAAAATATTGGTTCACTTTTTTGCCGCAATACTGATTGGATACGAAATGAATAGCGTGCTTAGCGAACAACGAGATGTCAACAAAAAAAAGTTAATAGCGATTATTATTATCAGAGTTACATTTTTGTTTATATTTCGTAGTAGTGATACAGATAATCATAAAAATGCAATTCGTTGGTTAGAGATTTACCTCCTATTTTCAGGTTTTTTTTCGCTTGCGTTGATTCGCAACATAAAGCATTAGCACATATGTTTCTAATCTAGTATTTATATTTATATAGTTTTGACGACCTCCGTGGCGCAGAGCGTGCTCTGTCGCATTATAAACTTGGAGGTCCTGGGTTCGATTCCCGGCTCGAGTTTGGTCACGATGGTACGATGGTAGCGGGCTAACCTGTTATGGGTATGGGTATACTCCTAATTGGTTTCTACGCGACGTAACTGGCTACGGCTGAAGCCTTCTAGCCCAGACTCGAGCCGTGAATCGAACTGGTGACCTAACACTTTATAGTACAATACGCTACGCCACAGAGATCGTGAAAATTAGTTTTCAATACACAGACTTTATTTCAATTTTTAATACACACTAATACATACAATAATACACGCAGATTAAAAAAAATTTGATTCTTGTAACACCACACTAGAATTAATTTAATTTTTCGCGTTTTTGATTCGAAACTATAAATAGGTACATACAACTACGAGTACATAGTACCACCAAGCAAAGTAGTTGCGAAAAACAAGCACCTAATATTTGACGAGTTCTCAAGACTTCCCAACCGATATGCCCTAGTTAGCTAGTATATACGAAATTAAGTTTTTATCGTAGATCTTCGTAAAGCGCAGAACCAATTGTGCCGTCGACCGGGACCATTATTTGCGAAAAAAATCCGTTGACAACAATGTTACGAAAAAAGACTGAATCAATATGGCAGTTCCCACGATTTTAATCTAATTTCACTGTACCACTACAGTTTTGACGATCGTTAGCCGAGAACATCAAAAGGTTTTGTTAATTAAACCACCGACAAGAAAGTAAATAAATTGGTCAGTTATCCGGTTATAAGGAAAGCAACGGATGGATAACAAAGCCCGTATCAAAATTCAAAATGGTATTTAATATGAAGTCTTCGTCCGCGTATAACGTTAATTGAAATATTTTCCTATACAAACTTTCACCGATGATGGCGATTATCAATATCCACCCATTCTCGGCACGGCATAAGAGAAGGGTTTGGACTTAGTCCACCATACTGGCCATGTATGGATTGGCAGACTTCACACGCTATTGAGAACATTATGGAGAACTCTCAGGCATGCAAGTTTCCTCACGATGTTTTCCTTCAACGTTGAAGCAAGTGATATTTTAAGTGCTTAAAGTTATAGGTGCTAGTATGGCGATTACTAGTCATTTAATACTGATACTTACTCCAGCCTTCTGAGTAGGTCTGGTAGCTCTGAAACCTAGCTCCTTTTTTTTAATTTCCTTTTATATACACTACACGTTAGCCCTTGGTGGTAATTACCTTACCTGATGGTAATTGATGATGCAATCTAAGATGGTAGCAGTATTACCTATTAGGAGTATGGTAAACCCATACTCCTATTTGGTTTCGACGCGACATCGTGCCGGAACGCTAAATCGCTTTGCGACACGTCTTTTTTGGTAGGATGGTATTTAGGCACGGCCGAAGCCTCCCAGACTCGAGCCAGGAATCGAACCCAACTTTATAATGTGACAGCGCTGCGCCATGGAGGTCTACTAGGAGAGAAAGGGACTGTTTCCAGCATTAGAATATTGTTAGGCCGTCATGGTGGAGTGATGATGAACTTGCACTGGAGCTGTGTTAAGAGCTACGTCCTCATAATTTCTTTCTATGAGATTAGAACCCAGATGTGATATATAAATAGACTAAGGTTGATCAGCTACTCTATTTTTGTGCAACAGAATTCACTAACAAAAACATTATCTCGACATAATAACGTCTTGAGTAGCCAGGTTGATGAAAGGAAAAGAAAATTGCAATATAGATATTCTTTGTCAAGATCAATAACTACCCACGCAATATTGGATATATTATTTCGATATTGGATATACAGGGACGCCGCCGATTCTCGGAACATAATAGAATGGAAAATGTTTTCATAGTCAACATATTACGTTGATATGAAATACAAGTAGGTAAGTGCACGCTTCAGATTTATTGTATTTGATTTTCATTTCAATAGAAATGCTATTTAGGATGCAATCTTGCTGGTTATTTCTTGTTTAAACTTTTCTTTGTTCTTAAATGAAAGAATCACTCACTTTTTTATATAAAGTTTATTCTTCTTAAAACTCTTATAATAATAGCAACCTGGCTTCGTAGCTCAAAGAAGATAGAAGAAGATACTATTATATGAAATTTCGTCAGAACTAACGGAACATCGGAAGTCATAATTGAGCTACTGAAGTTCTATTACACACACATTTTAAAAAGGTTGTGAAAATCTATGTTTAGTTTACTTAAAAGTAATATAAAATAAAGTAAACAGGTTTTGACTAGATTTTTCTTAATTTAATTAATCTGATTAGTAATAAGTAGTAGATAGTTTAACTACTTCGTTTTATTTATTAGGCATACGTTTAAAAAATATGTAATAACGTTTGAAATTGATGTATTGATTCTAAACAAGCTAACCCTTGTGACCACCAATACTTTAGTGAAATTAATATGTAGGTCTCCATACATGGGTCAATACGTAGCTTACAATTCCTTGCTAACATAGTGTACATAACATATATTTTTAATATGTAATTGTATTGCATCTAACGCCAAAATTATGCTTAAAGTCTAAGGTATATCTACACGAACTTTAATTAAATATGGGTCAGAAATAAAAGTGTGAAGTTTTTTGATCAGCATAATCAGTTTTATAAAAATATTATGTCAATGTAATTTTGGAAGAAATTTGTGTGGGAAAGTTGACTTACTTTTTAACCGACTTAAAAAAAATCTAATATTCAGATTTTTTATTTTCTTTTTAGATATTTTATTTTATTAATTCAAATTAAAGAAGTTAGTAAAACGGGGTTCGAAGTTTATTGCCATTACCCTCACTGATAACATCGCCATCGTGAAGAAACGTAATACAAAAATTGTAACATACTCTGACATATTAAAAAAACACATAAGAAACTTTGACGTGCTAAAGCATCGTGTACCATTTGAATTTCATAGCGAATATTAAACCTGAAAGTAGTTAACGTTAAATGAGTGAAAAGTAATTTCACGGCTTACAAAAATAATAACTAATAGCTGCTACCTTCCTGACCAAAGACTGATCGATCAAATGAGAACATCTGCTGAAAATGGCTTTAAAACACACAAAAAATGCTTAACATCTACTCAAATAGAAGTTTTCATTCAACACAGTAACAATAGCTGTTCCTTCATTGGCATACTGACGGTTGATTATGGTTGGTAGAGATAGCAAAAAAAAATATAAATAGTATCTTAATACTATAAACTTTATTAATAATATGTAATATTAAAAATTCGAAGTAAAATTTGAGACATATTAGAAGTTTCAAGGTTTTAACCCCTCTCCCCTTCTAGACAGAAGACCAGTTTATCGCTAGCAGATAATAATAGGTTGACAATAATAATTGTATTTATTAAACTACCAGGTATGAAAAACATCATAATTATTATGAAATAACTAAATAAATATAACATTATATAAATGACGAATAAAGTGGTAAAATGTTGTTATTGTCTAGAAAGAATAATTATTTTATTATTATAAAGTGAGGGACTTATTTATTTTATACGGTGAAAACTATGGTAAAATGTCATAGGTTTCAAAACATGTCAGCAAGAATTTTTGCCTAAAAGTTAACAGTGGAAGCATAATTTTAGGTTATTAATATAATCTTACAACTTATCCATTAAGTTGTTGTTGGCAAGGACTACGGTTTTACAGCGTTATTGGAGGTCAAAAATTTAATATCACCAAGAGCTTTTAACTTAAACAATTTAGCCTAGCAAAACAACCTAGACATGTGGGTAATATTAAAAAATAATACCATTTTAATGATTACTCATGGACCTAGTGCCCTAACAACTTGTTTTGCTAGGCTTAATTGTTTAAGTTAAAAGCTCAAACCCACTGGACGAATCGGCTAACATTTAGCATACGATTTCCGTGGCGTAGCGTGCGCGTTGAAATATATAAGTGTCGATTTCCGCCTTCAGTATGATCTGGTGAAAGGCTACCTCCTTAGTGATCCAGTACTGTGCCGCGTAAAAATAGACTAGGATTGGGTTCAGCAGGCAAAGTATTGGTGGCCGCTCTGGTCCTGCAAATGTTCATAGACAGAGTTAACGCTTAAAATCAGTTTACACGTCAGCTCGTTTGTCCCTGATCTATATACATATAATATTACACAGATAGCTATTTTTTGGATGTACATATTTAACATATTTTTGTATGTTTAAAAAGCGTGAGGAAACCTGTATGCTGAGATTTCCCCATAATGTTCTCAAAGGCGTGCGAAGTCTGCCAATCCGCATATGGCCAGCGTGGTGGACTATGGCTAAACCCTTCTCATATTGAGAGGAGACCCGTGCTGTTCAGTGTGTGTTAGGCAGCCAAAACTCATCATCTGACTAAAATGAACGGAGTGAAATTGAATGCATTTCCATTTTCATTTATTATTATTTATATAAAAAGTGTCTTGTACCAAGTTTTTTTTTTTGGTTACAGTACCTACTCACACACACACGCGGCGCAACTAGTTAATTTCCTTTGTGACAAAGGCCGGTCGCCGGGGATGGATGCGTGGAAATCGCGATGCGTCACGGTATTCCCGCTCCGGGTGCAGCCGCCCTTCAAAGGGCTCACACTTATGCGCATACATCGTGACATAGAAATGGCTGTAAATTGTCCACTATTTATTGCGTTACATTTTGTATTACTTTTTTTTTAAATATACATGTTGGATAGGGGGTACCAAGCCAATGTAGTATCAGTGTATACATAATAACGATAACTTTTTTTTCTATAACTCTTTCCTAAGATATGTATACCTACTTATACAGAAACAACTGTATAAGGTTGACAAAATATAAAAACGCAGTGACTAGCTTACCGACTTATGCTTTTTAAAGTTTGAGCCTACACAAAGAGGAGTAAATCCGAGTATTTATATTAAAGGTCAAATAGAATCACGGAATACTATGTCTGTAAGGATTTATTATTGTACTTGCGATATTATCAAGCAACATCTTTGTATCACGAAGACCACTTTTATAGGACTGTAGAATAAGACTTTTTTTTTATTCACCACAAGTTAGCCCTTGACTGTATCATCTCACCTGATGGCAAGTGATGATGCAGTCTAAGATGGTAGCGGGCTAATATGTTAGGGTATGGTAAACTCATACTCCTAATTGGTTTCTATACGACATCGTGCCGGAACGCTAAATCGCTTGGTGACACGTCTTTGTCGGTAGGGTGGTAACTAGCCACGGCCGAAACCTCCAACCAGACCAAAACTTACCATAACATACAAATTATATATATATATATATATATATATATATATATATATTGTGTGTGTGTGTGGGTGTGTGTGTATAACCTATATATAAACAGCATATACATATAAACAGCGATAAAACTGAAACTGTATATATATATAAACAGCGATTCACAAACACTCATACGCACACACATAATACGAGTAAATGTTATAATATAAGTTAAAATTTCTATAAATGGTCTACTAGTTCCATCTCGATATTGTCTTCTCCATTCTCGTGCATCGATACACCATCGATATAACACGTTACGCCATCTATCCTAATTATATCAACACGTGATAATAATCTTAAAAGCGCAACAACCCAAATTTATGTATTTTAACCACTAAGTCCCTCGCAGATTTTCAGTAAGAAAGCAAATAATAAAACATCAAATTAATACAGCGTTGCACTTTGCAGCTCCAGCAAAATGCAATGTAAAATATGTCACAGAACGTAAAATGAAAAGCATGCGCTCGGAAATGTTTAATGTAATTTCTCCCTCTGCAGGAAATAAGACACGTTAAAACATACATAATACGTATTATATTCTACTGCTGCGTCTATATTTTTCTCCTGCAAGTACATCCATTGACGCCACTAACGAAAATTCATTAAAACTTACTTAATTTTTTCCTTTCTTATATTATGTTTTTATTTGCATAATCATCATCATCATTTCAACCGATAGACGTCCACTGCTGGACATAGGTCTTTTGTAGGGAGTTCCAATGGCCATGGTCTGGGGCCGCTTGTATCCAGCGGCTCCCTGCGACTCGTTTGATGTCGTCTGTCCACCTTGTTGGGGGTCGACCAACGCTACGTTTACCGGTGCGAGGTCGCACCGGTAAACGTAGCGTTGGTTTCCCTGCTGGATGGACCTTGGGACCCCAACGTCCATCGGTTCTCCGAGTTATGCCACTTCAACTTCGCAACTCGCTGAGCTACGTCGGTATAGCATAATAAAATAAGAAATCTATAAAATAAAGAAACATTTCCATATCTCCTACTTTTTTTTTTGTTTACGGGGGGGAAATCTCCTAGTGAGATACCCGACTTATTGCTTTGGGTTATGTGGGATTTTTAACCACTAAAATCCCCCTCGGTGGCCACCATCAGCATACAACAGACCATAATTCATTGATTTTACCTAGTAACCAGGAAATTCGTCTTAACTAGTAAGGGTGCTCGAATGGCCCCGCACTTATGAAAGCAGCTTTGGTTACGTTTTGAGACGATATCAAACGAGTTGATGGAAGAAAGCGACACAAGATCTAGAAAACACCTTTAGACTCTTAGTATAAAATTTGCAGGCTCGCAATCGTGGAGTCGGTTTCGAGTACCGAATCACTATAACTTCAAAGCAAAGTAGACCTAATGCTTTTTACTTTAGAGTCGCAAAATCCGTACATCTCAGTTTTGTTGTGCTAGCTAGTGGACGAATTTGACCTATGATTTCTGTGATTGTAAGGTTACAAATCTTATATTAATGGTACAGCAATGAAGAAGACCAAACCAATCTCGAGTATGCAGTGGCGTACCAATTTACGTCCTACTTTTCGGGCGGACTGGACACAATGTGAAACTCAAGTCAAACTCGAAACTGGATGACGATATATAAGATTAGGTAAAGAATTATTTTTTTGCCCTGACCTATCCAATTATTATCACTTTTTTAGTATTTCATGCAGATAATAAAAACAACAGTCGTTATCATGCTGAAATGAATGAACGTTTATCAACAATGTCACGCTGGAGACTTCATTTTAATATTATATTTGTGCTAGCAACAGCGATTGCAAATAAGAATATTCTAGGTAGTTATATTAATAAGTTCGCCAACGAAAATTGAAATGGGTCTGTACTAACTATGTAACCTACGTCCGTAGGTAGGTAATGAATTAGAGAATAACGGATGAGGATTATTATATTTTGTTGTTTTTATGATAATAGTAATTATGAAAGTTATATATAAATATAATATCTATATTTTAAAATGATGACTATTATTAAATGCTCTCCTGTAGGACGATGCCAGGTTTAAATTCGAAAGGAACATACTTTTAGCAGTATTTTTTAATACACTACAAATTAGTCCTTGACAGGTATCTCACCTGGTGATGAGGATACAGTCTAAGATGGTAGAAAGCTAAGGGGTATGGTAAACCCACACTACTAATGGTTTTCCACGCGATATTATGCCGGAACGCGAAATCGCATGGCGACACGTTTTTGTCGGTAGGGTAACTAGCCACGGCCGAACCCTCGTACCAAACCAGACTCGAGCCGAAAATCAAAGTCAGGTCCTCCAACTTTATAATGCGACAGACACAGGTAGTCAAAAGAGGTGGAATATAAATATTGAGATTAAGAGTGGACTGGTATCGTGAATATCGTTCAGCCGTTCAGCCTCGCGAGAGACAAGGCGAAATATACCACATGATGACTTACCTTCACTAGTTGAATAGGCACCTAGAGAAGAAGATAGAAATAAACAGATGTTAACAGATATATAAATAATCCTTACACTATACGGACTGCATATCTATTAATCCTAACCAACTGCCAGCAAGTCTGGCGAGCTGGGCCTCCATCGTAGGGCGTTCCCAGAATACAACCGCGATTAATAGCGACACAAACTATTTCCGGTAAACCGAGACAAATTATAATTACTCCTTTGGGTCTCTTACACCCCCTTTGATGTTTTTATTCAGACTGTTACGGCCGGCTTAAAACAAATAGAACGATTATACGTTTGCGTTAAAGCGATTCGCAACGGTGATAGCTTACTGATTTTCACCGGTTTCTGGTCCTGTGTGGTCTGGGTTATTATTTGTTTTGTGTTTATTGATATATTGTGGTACTATTAACTGATGGCCTATTAGTCTAATGGAAGATGTCGCGTCTTATAGGACTCTATCTGCGCTTTCCATCTTATTTTCATTTGTCAAAATACTATAACCTTTTACTCAAAAAACTGGTTTGAATAGTATTTTGTGAAAGTTAAAAGTTTCTTAATTTGAATATACCTATATAATGAAATGGGGCATTTTTTTTTGTAGTAAAATAATTGAGTTTTCAGCTTATTTTGTCAACTAACTAAATCTGTCCCGAGTAATATTAATAAACCTTTACAAGATACCGCGAGAGTATTTTACCATAGTATTCTAACGTTTGATGGAGTTTATTAAATATCACATGAGAGATATTTCGTATGAGTAAAAAATTACAACCTATTAAACACACTCGATTTCCATATTTTTGCACAAATAAGAAATATAATGCAAAATGAGTAACCATTCCTTTTTAAAAATAGAAAAAACAGGAATTCATAATAAGTTTTTTTTATTGAAATTAATAATAACTCTAAGTTTGAAATGAAACAGTTTCATTTCCTAACCAAATAAACGTGTAACGGAAAATATAAATTTCAATATACCTAATAAATGTGAACATATTATATTGCAAAGCTTTTGAGATATTATTAGAATAGACTGATATGATTTCCTTGATGACGTATAGGGTGCATTCAAGCGGTACAGTCGCGCAGATGTGACATCCGTCGGGCCCACGTGAAAATCGATTTTCCACGCTACGCCAGCTGTTGTAAGCGACAACCATAGGCCACCAACTACATTAACCCATACTAACTAACTACTACCCTATTCGTAAGTAATATGGTTGAAATTCGAATAGCTAATAGTTTCTCGGTGGTAATTAAAGGTTTGTAATGCTTTATGTAGGTACTATGAACGTCAAAAGTTCTTTTGTTGATATTTTTAATGTTTCGCACATTGTTGTGGACCTACCGCGTTTGATCCGATTGCAGTGTTATTTATGATTATTAGAATAGCGTGCTGATGGCGAATAATTAATTTTTACGTTCACTTCTTTATTGTTGTCGTGAAATTGATGATACATAATTGTAGTTTTTATTGAATACAGGAAGACTGGCAGTATTAATAAACAGCTAGTTAAGATTTTTTGTTGTTTCATTTGGATATTGCTAAGCTTGGTCTGGATTAACATTTTTATTGCATACGAATTAAGCGTGAGCCAAATAGGAAGTGTATATGAATAAAAAGCAATAATGCCAGCCAATGGTCAAACGGGAACTAAGACTCCGCGTTATAAATGAGTCTAGTCTGGTAGGATGCTTCGGCCGTGGCTAGTTACCACCCTACCGACAAAGACGTGTCGCCAAGCGTTTTAGCGTTCCGGCACGATGTTGTGTAGAAACCAATTAGGAGTATGAGTTTACCATACCCCTAACAGGTTAGCCCGCTACCACCTTATACCACATCATCACTTGCCATCAGGTGAGGCTAACTTGTGGTGAATAATAAAAATAAAAAAAATAAAGAAAATAATTTATTTCATCAAGAAGAAAATTATTTATATTGGGTAATTTATATCTTAATACATCTTAATACATAATCTGTCTTGCACTCTGTATAAATAAGGATAAAGATGACGGTAGTTCTGAAGCCAAACAGGAGAGAAGGTTTGTGATGATGATGAGAATGATGTTTCGCAATTCATGAAGTTCTAGGTGAAGAAGACATTCACACAAGACAATAATGTTTTCAGCAAATAAAATATCACTTGCTTCAACGGTGAAGGAAAACATCGTGAGGAAACCTGCACGCCTGAGAGTTCTCCGTAATGTTCTCAAAGGCGTGTGAAGTCTGCCGCACAGGGCCAGCGTGGTAGACTATGACCAAATCCTTCTCATATTGAGAGGAGGCCTGTGCTTTGTAGTGAGCCGAGAATGGGTTGATCATAATGATGATGAAAAAACATTCGCTATTTTACTATTAACATTATATTATATTAATGTGACAAACAAAATATTCATAGAAAATAATAAACACGCGATAATAATTCATTTTACCTTCCTCCTTAGTGAACTCATTACGATTAATCTCAAACACTCGATGTGAGATCTAAGGAATTTTAATTAAATTTCAATATTCTTTAAATATAAAAGGAAAAAGGAGGCGTAATACCAGGTATAAGAAATAACCGCCGCCACTTGATTGACGACTCAACAATACAGCGGGTTTTAAAACGTAGAAAGACTTATTACAACCGATCCAACATCTCAGAAACGTCAAAGTTTGATTGGTGATTCCCATGTGTAATACTAGTAGTCTTTCAACATTATCGAGAGGCTCGCTGCTTGAAATAATGAGCGACAGCGCTCACTGATCCATCATTGTTAGACCAAGGCCGAATATCGTAACAATGCAACAAAAACTGCCAATTGATTTCCCAAAATACTTGCCCGTGTTTACACTTGCGAGACTATGGATAGAAAAGACTTAAAATAAGTAAACTGTTATAAAGTATTGCACACTAAAATAAACTTCAAATACCGCTTTAGTCAGTAATATAAGGAAAAAACATGAAGAAAAACAATATTTTAAGCCTAAATTTAGGTAGATACAAAAACAAATTAAAATATCATAAGTTATAGATAATACTAAAGTATTCATTAAAAAACATACTTCAGGTAATTGAACTTTGTTTTCTGTGCTGGCTTAAGAGTCATAAATTATACACATATACCTAGACAGACATGATATGCCAATGTCAAAGTGAATATGATAATACTCGTAAATGTATGCAAAAATGTTTCATTATTTATAATTACTGTAATCCACTATTAATAGTTAAATGGTATTCAGCACACAGAAGAACATGTCTCACATACTGAATAAATTACCTACTACATACTGTGTATGCAAAGTGTATCATCGTGAATATTATGCACACTTAAGTCGACAAATTTACGGTAGGTACTACAGTCAAATATTTGCAAAATCAGCAGGAGTTAAAACTTTAACAGTTTGTAATCGAACATAAGATATAAGTTCAAAGAAATAAGTTCAAAGTATATAAAAAACGTAATCTTGTAGAAAAGTCCTACTATGGTGTAAAGAATTATGTAAATGATAAACAAGCATGGGTATGAAATATTGCTTTAATAAGATAGCTCTTAACATAAGTTTCAGTGGCATATGAGATGGTGATAACAAAAATTTACCTGGCTAAGTTTGTTGTGGGCTTCTTCTTAGAATGGGGCACGTTTTGAACCTTCATAGCTTTAGTTTTAAGTTTATGAATGTAGTTATCACTTACTATGTAAATTATCGACGCGTCAAAAGTGCCTTTTAAAGGACTATTTGAATAAAGATTAGTTGAATTTGATTTTGAACTTATACTGATAAAGACTTAATATAATCTTATTTTATTTAAATTCAATTCATTTAAACCCGAAATCCGCTTCGCATCAAAATGTGCAGGCGAAAAGCCCAAGAGAGATAAGACAATAAAAATTACAGTAATTGAATTCGATGTTAAAAATCTTGTCTTTCAACTTCTGTCTGAGTTATTGCAAGTATTGGCTGTTGAACACATAATTGCTCGAGCAATTAAGTGCTTTGATAATAGAAACATAAGTTATGCTGGCTTGTCACCGCCTAAGGAACTGTTTAAGAACCCTCCGACAAAAGGAGTCATATACATTAATTAGGCATATGACACGAATTCAACGCCTATAATAATGGAACAAACGAACCATAGAATTGTGATATGACGGCATATCAATGCGTGCAAGCGTGTTGTATAGAAGATGTGACCGCTCAATCGTAAGCCGCTAAATACCTGGATCTAATCAACATTTCTACACTAATTTTTAACACTTAATTTTACACGTATCTTAGCGTTATACGTACGATTTTACGGGTGACCCGTTCAGGTACTTTGATGTAATAATAGTAGTCATTCACGGTTTTAGGAGCATATTAAATTGTGCGTTTAGTGAAATTGACATTTTTGTTTTGTAACAAAGGAAATGTGAAACTTTTATTTGTGACCGTGAATGTATGATTACATACCAGACAAGAAGACTTAGCAATCCCTTACGTAGACTTACGTAATCCCTGGATTACATAATACATAAAGTAATTTTTGACTTAGAAACCAACCTGATAATCAAACGCGAGACCTTTTACTTCAAACCCAAAGTGCTCCAGGGAGGTCGTCAAGCTTGAGTTCTTCCGACGTTTTATTTTTTTCTTCAAAATAGTAAAAAGGTGTTAACGTATTGCTTCCTATTGAGGCTGCCTATTGTGTACAGTTAATAAGTTATGATGCCCTAGAACACGTGAAGAATACACGAAGAAAAAATGCTCATAGCAAAAATAATAAACAGCAGTCATCGAGGAATATACACAAAAAAAATGATTTCTAATTATTTTTAACCTAATGTAATTACGTCACAAATATAAAATACTTTGCCTTATGCACTGAAAAAGCAGATTGTCTATTAAATGAGAATTTCACTTCAATATATTATGTTGTATTCCATATATATGTAATATATATATATAAACCATAAGTGTTACTCACGATTAAAACATACTATGTAAAAATAATCATTTTGGAAATTTAATAAAGTGTCATGGTGAGCCTGTTCTAGCATTGCATTGATATCAATGATAACTTGCCTATTTTTTATATTTGAAATGGTAAAAATAGTTCCTTGTTTAATAATACTATCCTTTATGTTCCCCTATGGAAATTATTTTACATGATAGTGACCCACAAAATTTTTTTGGCGGCAGTCTTTTTTTTTGTGGTGTGCACATGAATGTTACCAACTTATTCGGCAGTTTTATTAGAGGAGTAGTTAGTACATCATCAAACATGTATCTCAAGTAGGTTTTAAGTACCATTTTGGGTATCATCTAAAGATCGCTGAGTTAGAAGTTTTACATAAAATGGAGTTAATGACTGACAAAGTTTTTTCATTATAGGTATTCAATCCAATTTATTCGGCAACATATACCTACTATATAATCACAACTATAATTAAAGGAAAGAAATTACAATGTTAAATGTAATTGGAGTTACAATTATTTCTGAAATGAATAGATTTCTCTGAAATTGTATAATTTGTGAGTGTTTTATTTAAATCTTACATTGAAATTAAAAAAAACATAATTTTTTTTCCTCTTAAGAGGGTGAAATGAGGTTAAAAACTTGCGTGCGTGTCTGTGTTTTATTATCGAGCCTAGAAAGCTTGAAACATGGTAAAAAAAATAGTAATGAAATAATATTTAAGCAAATCCGTGAAGCTTGAATTGGGGCTGAGCCATGAGGTTTTATTGTAATGACTATCTGGTTATGAGCAATTGTGTTATATGGCATGAAGCGTACAGATGTAACACAGTGCAAACAGCGAGAAAATGCCTATCAAAAATTGAAATATCCCATACCAAGCGGATGTGAATATCGGGCCGTAAATTTCAAAACTATTACCCCAACATCCCAGGCTCTTTCCATAAAAGTCAACCCCTAACTTTGTACCCCTTACAACGAGGCGTAACTGAATAGCGTACTATTACAAACCCCACTAAATAAATTCCCTCCCCGCGAAAATATAAATCGACAAAAGTAAATAAACGGCTGCCATTACTGCCCTGATTATTTGTTCACCCCTGATGTGACGCGGACGACGCCATCTTGCATTATTTTTTATAGCGGCAACAAAAAATTATGGCCATTATGAAATATTGCTTTTGTATATTGAAAATTGAATTCATATAAAGTTTCCTCAAATAATAATTATAGTAGTAATATAAAATGTTATCAACTAAAAAAATTAGCCATGCTACTATATACTCGTATATTTAACTAAATCTAGATATATTAATATTATAAACATCTAATTTTGCGAGTTTGTATCTTCGTGGTAATCACTGGTAGGTACTAATACTGCATAATGAAGCTATATGTTTAATCATTGTATTCTTACAGTAACTACTCGGGTAAAACCGCGGGACACGGCTAAGTTTTGTATATTTTGACAACAAAGATACGTTCGCAGTTTCTTTTTTTATTAGGAAATACAAACATTTCAAATTCTGTAAAGCTTAAGCGAAACTGATTAAAAATTCCAGAAAAAAGGAAATCCTTTTTATAAATGTAAATCTAAATCCAACTGAGTGGCAGTTGGATTTTGGTATTTAATAAAGACAATGTGTAATTATATTAAATACTTGAATCAAAATGAGTGGCATTTCGACAGAAGATTTCCTTGAATGAAAATTCCTCCCTGTTGCTTTATAGCCCTCGTGGAGTTTTCCCTCGACATTGACCCGGTTACCGAAGGAGACTTGCAATCGATGCGACCTTGCTGTTTTACTCTGTTGTGAAAGGACGTGCTGCAAGGACATCATCAATCAGCTTTCGTAGTTGAAAGTGGCTCTGAAAAATTATTAAGTTTTTTTTTTGCACTAATTACTAGCTTTTCACAGAAAAACAGTAATTCCGTGTTTGGCGCTGTATTGAACAAAGCATTACTCACTCAAATCTATTGTTTAGTCGAAGGAATTAGAGATGTATTTTTATAATACTGATATGTGTTGTTTTTATAATGACAATACTTATTTTAAAACATTGTGTTATTTAAAAAAATACCCCTCATCTTAAACGATGGTATGGCCACAATATTGAGTTGTATACGCTTCTGTACTGATGGAAATTATACTATGACACAATAATATAAATGCGAAAGTTTCTGCATGTGTGCTTGTCTGTGTGTGTTTTGTATTAAAGCAGACTGAAAGAGCGAAAACTGCATGAAGTTTTACTAGTTTTACTACATTACTATATTTACTAAAATCATACAACTGATAGGTATACAGTTTAAATAGGATAGATAACTCATATACGGTTTACTAATTACAAACATATCCATAACTTTATACGCCTTTTTTAAGCATGACATATACAGAATAGGGATTAAAATTGGTTACACTAACTCGCCTTGAAACGCTACTTTTTACCTTTTTTAATATGTTACTGACTATATTGTACATTTTAGGCATAAAATAACGAATTTTAATCTTCTAAAGACTTGACTATTATACCTCTAACACATTCCATCCGAACAAAACGATGCCAAATATTCCTCTGAAGTTAGAAGTTTAGCCATTTGCTCTTGTGTGTGTGCTACGTAACACATAGACCTCAAATATATAATATTGTCTGGAACGTACAAGCTTGAAAAGTATTTCGTGCGGAACAATGTTGGGTATACGATACAACGTTAACTGGAATGGAATCCATAAATGTTTAGAAATTAGAAATAAGGTCACATCTATTCCATACCTAGCCACCTACTATTAAGAATAATTTCCACTCATTCGTTTTGAAGTACACGTGAAAACATCTACAGCAATTTTTTTCGTAATTGCCTAAACGTAACGTTTCGTAAACCTGGTGATTATTTTTGGAACGAAGTTCCTTATCGCGCGTTGTGAAAGGGGGCTAGACGGAAAAAATTCTTACGAAAAGTTGTCACGACACTTTTTGTTATTGTAAGCTGTGCGGCGTCGCATGTTTCTCTGTCTGTCTCTCTCTCTCTCTCTTATAGAAAGGAAGCCAGATATTTTCATTTCTATTTCGCATTGAACAGTGTGGTGTCGCGACGATTATTTTTGTTGAGTGTATACAGGTTTTTTGTAAATAATAAATAATAATAATAATAATGAATCCTGACAGTGTTTCTGCACAAGTTCCCTATATTGCTGATGGAGCACAAAATTGAGCCTACGGATTAAGTTTATATAACATTATATTTGTTAATAATAAAAAAAATATTATTATAACTTAAATAAAATAAAATTTTATTACAATTCCTTCACTAATTAATCGAAAGGAACTTCGTTCCATCCGGGTGTCCGACTTGACACCTCTCAAGTTTTATTTATTTTATTTTAATTTACTTGGCAATCTTAACAAATTACAATCCTTATAATTAAATCTTAACTTAGTTACATGTTCTATATCTAATTGTAATTCTAATTGACTGCAAAGCATGACAAAAGTTTAATATTAACAAATAAAAAATATAATTATAAAGTTAGGTGTAATACTTACTCTTTACTTAATTAATCCTATCACATTGAAACAAATTTTCTTATAATGACCGTTAAAGATATGAATTTTGGAGTCTTTACTGATAATCTCATTGTATAAACGACACATTCTCACAATGAGATTATAGTACGAAGTATTGTTTTTACAAACCTCAATGATAAATGTCTTGGGCTTGCGGCATATATATCTTATGTTGATGTTTATTTGAGATAGTAAAGTGGGGTAGTCTAAGTTAACTGTTTAACCATTTATATTTTAACTTCAACCCAATTCTTGATATTAAAAATATTAACTGAAAACAATACTACAAGTTTTAACAGCTGCGTTCAATTTTAGCTTTACTGCCGTAAATGTTTGGAATAAAAATTTATAAATGGAATAACTTTACGCTACTAAATTCATTGTATGAATTTCTAGACATAGCTGTAATGTAAATTTAATAAGATGTACAATTTTTCATTGTATAGTAAACTAGCTGGAGACTGTGTTTTAAAATATGTGTCCCGCCCATTTCAACTAGCTTGAACTATATCGATAACTTTGGTTTTCTAAGTTTGAATCGAAAATAAGAGATTTTTTTTTATTATTTGTGTATATAAATAAAAATTTTAATACGCGCTGCATCACGGAGGTTGTCAAAATACCTAAGCATAAAGTTAATCAGTTTTAATATTATGGAATAACATCGTGGTTACACTGACACAGAGTTCTTGGTGTAACTCTGTGCTAAATGCTTATATTTTTATATACACCACAAGTAAGCCCTTGACGGCAATCTCACCTAGTGGTAAGTGATGATGCTGTCTAGGACTTTAGCGGGCTAACTTATTAGGAGTATGGAAAAACCCACGCTCCTAATTGGTTTCTACGCGACATCGTGCCGGAACGCTAAATCACTTGGCGACACGACTTTGTCGGTAGGGTGGTAACTAGCCACGGCCGAAGCCTCCCACCAGACCAGACTCGAGCCGGGAAAAGAACCCAGGACCTCCAACTTTTTAATGCAACAGCGCACGCACTGCACCATGAGGGTAGTAAAAAAAAAATGCTACCCTCCATTATAACACGAAATGTAACACATACCTACTCGTACTATATCATTTGCAGGCCACCGCGATTCAGTTTGTACCTGACACCGAAACACTACAAAAGGACGACACTTCACACCTATTACGTTACGTTATCCCATTCATGCCTTTGACGCCACTACAAAGACAACATAAACGTCAATATGGCGGCTCTTTCACAAATGGAGCGATCTTCATTTTCTTTCTTTCCTGCCCGCATTTGATGTATTGGCTACGAATTAGTCGGCTCGTTTTATTGTACTCGCAAAATATATCGGTGTTACATTCACAAGGTGACAATGTGGCCACGCCCCTTACTTGTGTGGTATAACTTGGGTGGTTCGGGAAGCCCAAGATAATGTAGGAGGTAGTAAAAATCCAACGTTCTTATAAGGTCGGAGGCAGATCCTACGGACGTTTTTGTAGCCAACAAACATGACGACGTTCCAAGGTAGGTCCTATCTACAATATTTTATGAAGTTGTATCACTAAGGTTGCCCGCGACTTATCCTTAGATACACACCAAAATTTATGTTTTAATCCTATTATTGAAAATTCGCTAATATCCTACTTTTTGTTTCTTACTATTCAAAAGTGTCAGACGTCCGTCTTCAAAATTAATGCTACCCAAACAAAATTATAGTAGTACCTACAGTTTTCTTAACAATATCATTTCGTGAAATTGTTAAGAAAACTGTAGGTAACTATCACATATTTAGCCTATTGTTCCAAAAAGCTATCATCAGTTGAGATTAGTTTACATAACTTTT
Source organism: Lasiommata megera (assembly GCA_928268935.1). NCBI lineage: Eukaryota > Metazoa > Arthropoda > Insecta > Lepidoptera > Nymphalidae > Lasiommata > Lasiommata megera. The sequence continues at coordinate 8,760,852 of OV743325.1, read as the reverse complement.
GCCTAATTTAATTACCATATTTTAGGTACCTCCTTCATAACGCTCTCATATTTAAGACAAAAACGTCTGAATATTATTATGAGTTTGAAAAACGTTCCGTTTTAACTGCCTTATTTTAGCTTACCCAAGCAAAGACATAAATATTTCCCTAATCCTTATTACTGCTGTTATACATTGCATTTGAAAATTGAATCTGTCTCGTACTCTAGAATTTATTATTCGCATTTATTTCAAGAACAAATTCTATTAAACTTATATCTCCTTAAATATTTTAACTTAAACCTGTTTCCGGTAAGTTTTCTATTTTTAATGCCTGGGATTCGTAAGTTAGAACACAGAGGGCGTGAACAAAACTCGTACGCTTTTGAGTGCTTTTAAAATTTGGATTTGGGAAGCAATCAATCACCTACAAAACTGTCGTCAGGTAGACACTAATAAAGAAAGGATAACCACCCACCGGTAGCATTATAGATTGGTTTGCTACAATAAACTGCACTAAGGCATTCCAGCATAGACAATAAGTCCAACTGAAATGAATAGAGATGTTTGTGGTTTAGAATCAATAAGACGACGTCACGGGGGTCGTTCATTGCTACTGGACAGTAGGACCTTTCCCTTTGTTCTTCGAGCAACATGAGGTCTCGAATGCGGTTGCCCATACATTTAAGGATTAGGAACCACATAATTATAACAGTTACTCCGGTGCGTGATTATTTAGCTTTCTCAGAATGTCTTCTTGTTCAAATATAAATAAAACTCGAAAGGAATTAAATCAATATGAGAGTTGTAGGTAGGTACTTTATGTTTCATTAATTCAGGTTACTCAATAAAAAGCTTTGTTGCCAAATGAATGTCAAGAACCTTTAAGGCTTTCTAATTTGTTTGCTTTCTTACTTCCAAGGAATCGTTAGTAAATAATTGGCCTTCTTTGATGGAGGGATTTGTTAAAAATAGGAATAAATATCAAAGGGAAGACGGAGTAAATTTGTAAAAAAAAGTCTCATTAGTAATGTTCGACGGCTTATTTTTTTACAATATTTCGTTCATTTATAGATCCTGAACTTTTTGTGATTTTCTTTTCAGATGTTGTTTTTTGACTATTTATATACAAGTACGATGGAAACATAGGTCCTGCCAAATATAGCTCTCATTTAGGTACACTCTTCACAAGTTCTTCACCTTACGTGGGAGGCTTCAATGCCACTTTAACGTTATGTTTACACCTACTATCTTAATTTATGAGCGGTCGCCTATTTATAGCAGACGACATCGAATCGTTAAGTTCAAAACATGTAATGGATTATTCCAAATTAAAATTTACACTTTTGTACACGTTCTGTGGTTTCGCGATAAATGTGACAGGACATTTGTCTCATTTATACATATAGCTATATATGTTCTTTACTCTTTTAAACTTGACAAGTGATCAATTTGGCAGTTTTCAACGTTAGGCTGGTAGTATATTTTATTACTTACTAAACGTAACTTTACTATTTACATGTATTCTTTCATTAATTTTATAACGCATACGCAACCATATTGTCGCGAAATCTCAAGGTAAAGACCTTGAGATTTCGTGACAATATGGTAAAGTCTCGGTAGAAAAGTTGTGGGATTACTAAAACTAAAAGGGCAATTAGTCATAACTAAAACAGAATAATTAGCATTAATTCTTTAACGACATAAAACTGATTTTTTATTAAAGCTATATGAAAAAGTGTAGTACATATAGTGTAGCTATCGTCCAATAAAGCTGTGATAGCCTAGTGGTTAGGACGTCGCACTCCAATACGTAAAACTAGTTACTACTCTACCGATAAAAACAGTGTGATAAGCGATTAATAACCGACTAAAAAATTGGGTTCAGCCGATAACGCATCGGTGCATCGGCATAATTGCGGTGATAGCCTGGTGGTTAGGGCGTTAGCCTCCGAATCAGAGGTCGGCGGTTCTAACCCGGGCACGCACCTCTAACTTTTCGGAGTTATGTACGTTTTTAAGCAATTAAAATATCACTTGCTTTAACGGTGAAGTAAAACATCGTGAGGAAACCTGCATGCCTGAGAGTTTTCCATAATGTTCTTAAAGGGCGTGTGATTTCTGCCAATCCGCACATGGGCAGCGTGGTGGACTATGACCAAACCCTTCTCATATTGAGAGGAGACCCGTGATCTTTAGCCGGCAATGGGTTGATCAGGATTAAAACGGACGAGGCCGCTATAACTGAATTGTGACCTTTTAGATAAAATATCGATTATTTAATTAAAGCTCTAAGCAATACACGAAATAATGGATGATCAACTTGCGAACAATATGCGAGCTGCATCATCTACAATATTAGAAAATGGATTGTAATTTCAAGGCTTATGATCGAGACAAAAGACAAACTTAGCAGAAACATCAGTTGAGATTATTTGTACTAAGTGAGGAATATTAACAAGAATAAACACAGAAAGCCGTATCAGAAAGGGGCCCTGAATAGTTACGATTTTGTCGCCATTCTGAGAAAGAAGATGTTGTAAATCTATTTAATTGCCATCTTGTTTAGTTTAAAAAGTTTTTACACATTATTTTAGGGTGCTACCTCCTGCCACGGGAGCTGAGCTGTAAAACAATAAAGTATTCTGTAAAGGTACTGTTACAGTCATTGTGCGTCGGCAGTGTCGACGGTTCCACGTTCTTTTGTTTCGAGTGATAAATGAAGACTTTAAACGATGCCTCGACGCGGTCCTTTCGCTCTTGCTTGTCATACAATTTCAAATGTGTATTATTACGCAATCAAAATTTCAAAGTAGGTATGTAGGTATTAGTGATTTCACAATAATCTACCACTACTGTGCCTAATTCAATGTTGTACGCAATCTATATACTAAACTTTTTTTTATTTTAATTTATATCGCGGGTAAACGAGCAAACGGGTCACCTGATATAAATTGATTACGATCGCCCATTAAGTTCTGCAGCACCAGTGATGCTACCGATGCGTTGCCGTTTGAAGCCTGCATGTAATAGGTTTTTACTGGGCATCATACCAGAACGCAAAATCGTTTGGCGGTACGTCTTGGCTAGTAGAGTGGTAACTAGCCGCGGCCGAAGTCTCCCTTCAGTACAGAAACCCAATCGAGCCACAATCAATCCCAGGACCTCCCACTCTTAATACGACAGCGCACGCGCTGGGTCATGGAGATCGTCAAATTACATGTAAAAATAAAACACTTTACCTTAATGTATTGCTATCTCTTTCATAACGGGTCTTGTGGAAAAGGATAACAATTGATTTAGACCTGTCAGTTTATATATTTGTGAAATGGATTTAAAATAGGTAGAAAGAGTGCAAACAAAATCCAAAACTATAATATACCCATGTAAATTCGACGTGGGTGCTTCTGAGGGCGTGATAAGAGAATTTTCCTTACGCTGTGATGCGAAACTGCGCCGTTTATGTTCAATAATGTGTGTTTCGATGTAAATATCCGTTAATATAACATAACATTCATATCTAGATATATATGGTACAAATTACACAGTTTTATTTATCACTAACGCAAAACTTTTTTTTTTATCCACTACAAGTTAGCCCATGACGGCAATCTCACCTGATGGTAAGTGATGATGCAGTCTAAGATGGTAGCGGGCTAACCTATTAGGTTTATGGTAAAGCCATACTCCTAATTGGTTTCTACACGACATCGTGCCGGAACGCTAAATCGCTTTGGCGACACGCCTTTGTCGGTAGGGTGGTAACTAGCCACGGCCGCAGCCTCCCAGCAGACCAGACTCGAGCCGGGAATCGAACCCAGGACCTGCAACTTTATAATGCAACAGCTGCGCTACGGAGGTCGTCAAACATACATATATATAACACTAAACATGACAGTCGCTTAGATCCACGTGGTGGTTCAAAACTATTAATCCATCTTAACTAATGAAGAGGAGGTATGATCCCATTAGTGGAATATTAATTTAGTACTAAATATTACAAATCAGTTTTAAAAATCTGCTACAAAAACTAAATAGTAACTGTTTATATCGATCAAAATACGGTTTGAGAGTTTAATTAGGTATTAAATATAATATGTAGCTATGTTTAAATTTCGGACCATGCTTCGCTATGAATATCTATTATGTAAGTTCATAGTAGCAACAATCTGGAAAATTTTAAAAATGAGGAATTCTATATTATATGTTAGGAAAATATGTGTTCCAAGTTAACATAGATACCAAAACTTTGATCGAATGATCTATTGATATTGCTAGTCTGAGAACAATAAATCATTGTATACACTTACAATGAAGATTACCTTCTAAAGAAGCCATTAAACATAACACCTTAATAAAATGTTTGTAAACAAGCAAAGCTATCCAACTGGGAGGATGCGCACACGCAGTGAGCGCTAAAGATTGTTTCCAAAGACAATAAGCACAGCTAATGGCTACCGATGACTCAGATTCCATAAATAAATCATTGTTACCATCAAAAGTCGCAGTAACAGGAATCAGCAGTGATTGTTCGATTGTTCTTCCTTCTATGTAAAACCAGACTAATAATTCGTTCAAAACAAGCGATACAGCGCGTCCATGCAAAGGGTCACTGCATGAGGTCTAACTGAGCAACGAAAGTCTGTATTGTTGATTGGAAAACAAAACGGCCTGTCGACACCCTCGTACCTTTTATTTGCTACAAAATTACTATTCCTCATAGCCAGTGAGACAAAAACACGGAACGAATGTCGCTCTATTGTGAGGCGACTGCAAACGATGATGGAGGCCGTTATTTTTAAATTAAATGTTCTATTTATCTTCCAAATTGTAAATGATATGAGCCGTTTTTACTGCATAATCTATTTTAGGATATAGCTCATATACACAGCTCGATATTGCTATGAAATCGATATTGCCTAACTCGCCCGGAACCGACTGACGACCTCCGTGGCGCAGTGCGTACGCTGTCACATTTAAAAATTGGAGGTCCTGGATTCGATTCCCGTCTCGAGTCTGATCTGGTGGGAGGCTTCGGCCGTGGCTATTTACCACCCCACCGACAAAGCCGTATCGCAAAGCGGTTTAGCGATCCGGCACGATGTCGCGTAGAAACCCATTAGGTGTATGTGTTTACCATACTCCTGACAGGTTAGCTCGTTACCATCTTAGACTGCGTCATCACTTACACAAGCTTAAATTGCCGTCAAGGGCTAACTTGTAGTGGATAAAAAAAACTATCAATAAATTGGCCTTTCTATTTGTAAAACAACAATGGTGTTTTACAAATAGAAAGGCCATTTATAAAGCGGTATAATGATAAATATGAAAGCTATACTAGAGCACTAGAGCCTTTTCTATTCTAAAAGAACTTAATAATTTACCCTCTAATCTTTGTGATAATTACGAAGTAGGTTGTATTTTATACTGTCAAAACATTGTTTGTGCCAAATATTGCTGATATACATTGTTCCTACGCTGAATATTCCCCTTATACCTACCGAGAAAATAAATTTACCAAATATTATAAGTACATGATTTAATCTGCAAGGTAAATAAATAGCAGTCATACTTTTAATATCTCAAGAAAGCAGTAAATCTAACTATTTATATAGGTAACATTTTTAACAAAACGAAATTACCTTTTATAACTGACAGATAGGTATTACCTTATTTATACTAGTTACCTATTAAGTTTACCAAAATGGAAACAACCAATTTATGAATTATTTCAAACTAATAACACTCTTCCAGTTAAACTCTGACTTGACAAAATATTTCAAACGGGAAAAGGAGAATATCATCTTATATCCACAAAAAACTATATTATAACCAACAAAAAAAAAACGATATTGTTTAGGTACGCGTCGTTGAAATTGCAAATTTATTTTATCATAATGGATAAAGTGGCCGTATATAATATGTCGATCAAGAGTACACCGATATCGAAATAAAACTACGACTTCTAAGGTACTTGCGCTGCTTAGTGAATGAATAAAAAGTTTATGGCCGATCGAGTGTTAAGTTAACACTTTTTTGGTCAACTGTTCAATGGACATGCACGACTTTCGCATTTAATAAAGAATCTGTGGACATTCAGTAGGAATGCCGCCGAATAATTTCTCGTGAGAACCGAGAATGGCTGACGGGACGACAAATTAAGTTTTATCGTCAAATATCGTTACTACGGACGGTGGTAGATTTTGGCCAAGCGAATGCGTTCGATACGCTGGCGAATAACTTTCGGAAGCAATTTGGTTAGTTGCATCTTTCACGAAACCTCCACATGAAAGTTGTGAAGGTCCTGGGAACTATGTCAATATTTGTTTCCGTGAATCGTAATGTTTTACACCTTTCCACCGGCGATTAGTGAGCTATTCGCGACGCTGCGTGACTCATAGCAGTTTGGGAGTTTAATTGATACGTTTTGCTTACAACCGTTATATTAATTGATTGAAATTATTATAAAGTTACTCGGCGGTATATATCTGCATGAAAACGAGCGTCGTTTAAAATTACTCCGAACTGATTGGTACCTACTTTGCCAATCAATTCAAATTCATACAGCTTCTCAATAATTTGCTGATTATTTATAAAGCTGCGATTTAAGCTTAGAAGGATCTAGAGATTCGAACAGGGGATCGATATTCTCCTAAGCCTTAACATACGCTTGCCTTAACTTTAGTAATAAGTTTGTAAAAAAAGGCGTAGTAAAATTCAGAACGTTAATCGACCAGAATATAATTCCATCAATGTATATATATCATATATCTTACATATTAACAGTTTTTCATCATCCTCATCATTAACAACCGATTGACGTCCACTGCTGGACATAGGTCTTTTGTAGAGAGTTCCAATGCTCACGGTCTTGGGCCGCTTGCTTCCAGCGGCTCCCTGCGACTCGTCTGATGTCGTCTGTCCACCTAGTTGGGGGTCGACCAACGCTGACAGTTTTGGTCAAACATAAATAGACAAAGCCACCGTAGGGACCTGGAACAGTAATATATAAATTATTTTTTGCTTTTATACAAAATTTTCTCAAATGTGACAAGAAAACAAAATAACCGGTAATGCTAACAAACAAAAAGAAAATTTTAAAATAGCTACAGCAGCTTTAAAACAGCTTTAAAATTTCGTCATGTAATAATCGGCACGATGCACAAGAGATAAGATACGTCACTATGAGTAAATTTTCTCACAACATCTGTATATATTCTTAGCTACACTTTCCATATTGATTCAGGGGTTCATCTATTTAATTTAAGGATTTAACATATAATAAAAATAAATTGGCCCAGTAGGAAGCGGTGATAGCCCAGTGGTTAGGGCGTCAGCCTCCTAATGAGAGGCCGGCGGTTCGAATCCGGGCACACACCTCTAACTTTTCGGAGTTATGTGCGTTTTTAAACATTAAAATATCACTTGCTTCAACGGTGAAGGAAAACATCGTGAGGAAACCTGCACGCCTGAGAGTTCTCCATAATGTTCTCAAAGGCGTGTGACGTCTGCAAATCCGCACATGGCCATCGTGGTGGACTATGGCCAAACCCTTCTCATATTGAGACGCGACCCGTGCTCTGTAGTGAGCCGGTAATGGGTTGATCATGATGATGATGATGAAAAATAAGTTAATTCTTAATTATGTTCTGTACTTTTTTCTGAAGACGGAAAAAGCACAATGTAAACAACTATGGCGCTCTACGATAGAATCCAAACTACGCCGTACAACAACGACTTGCATGGAGAAACACTAACGCTTTTTCGTTACGTGACAATTTCTAACCGTCAACACCTACCGTCGTTTTTGAAATTAGAAACATCTTCCAAAGAACAATAGTCAGATTGATTATAGTAGCGCTATCTTTATCGACAGGGAAGAAAAGAACAGTACAGCACTAAAATGTAACTGTCAGTACATTGTACAATATAACAGTTTATTATGCAAGAAATTTCATTGTTAAACTCGTCAAACTCAAGAAGAGCTGACAGCCATTAGCCAGGATTATGTCTGAAATTTCATCCAAATATTCAACCCGCTTTGTTGCAATTTCAGTCGAAACTTGCTATGTTGTGGCATGTGAAAGCTTTGACAACTTGAAATGTGTATTCATGTTGGTGAAATTTTCCATGCTAAGCTAGTAACTCTGTGAATATTCTATTACAATATTACGTGATAAAATTTATTTTGCTTGTATTCATTGCAGATCTAAGCTGTGATAGCCTAATGGTTTGGATGTCGGCTTCCTAATCAGAGATCGGGGTTTCGAACACGGGCACGCACCTCTAACTTTTCGGAGTTATGTGTGTTTTTAAGCAGTTAAAATATCACTTGCTTCAACGGTGAAGGAAAACATCGGGAGGAAACCTGCATGCCGGAGAGTTGTCCATAATGTAACTAGCCACGGCCGAAGCCTCCCACGAGACCAGACTCGAGCCGGGAATCGAACCCAGGACCCCCAACTTTATAATGCTACAGCGCACGCACTGCGCCACGGAGGTCGTCAAACAGTTACATGCGATTTTATGCAATTCATCTTTCCTCCTCAACAAAAGTATCACTTGCCTCAACGGTGACGGAAAACATCGTGAGGAAACCTGCATGCCGGAGAGTTCTCCATAATGTTCTCAAAGGCGTATGAAGTCTGCCAATCTGCACATGGCCAGCGTAGTGGACTATGGCCAAACCCTTCTCATATTGAGAGGAGACCCGTGCTCTGTAGTGAGCCGGCAATGGATTTATCATGATGAATTGCAGATCGAAATAATTATCAGATATGTTAATTATTACCTTTACTTATACTATACGCTTACGATTCGTCAAATTGGCAACTTTGAAATAACATGACGGAGTTAGTCCTGAAGCCACCCCTCCTATGACCTATGACAGAGAATATCTCAGAATTTCCTCAGGAGAGGTGTGCTCAGAAATGAGACTTTAATCGGATGGTAAAAAAAATTAACAGACATAGAATTACAAGGGTGTTTTAGAACTCAAAACTATTTTGGAACACACTATTTCTGGAGCAAACAACTTATAAATATTCACGAGAAGCCTACGCAAAAATGTGCTCGAATTTGGTACGAGATATAAAAAGCACTCTATTTTCAATTTGATCTAAATCCGTTATGCTTTAGCACGTGAATATGAAAAGAAATAGTTTACCACCAACATGTTTATTTTTAACCCAGAGATGGGAAAAATAGATTTACACCTTCTAATATACGAGTACATGAAAAATTACATAGATGCATAATATTCTAATGGATGAAAGTGCATTTACCTTCCTTCTTGGTGCCATTGTTGAAAACAAAAGTCCATTTTTTACATTAAAGTGCTTCTTCGGGGAAGGAAAAAAAAAGAAAGGAATGGGAAGCGCACAGAGAGTATACAATCCAACTTTTAAATTTAAAAGTTTAATCTCATAACAGTAAGTTTAAGTTGGAAATAGGTATCTATGGCTATTACTTATTTCAAAGTAATAGTAATAACCATACTATTTTCAAACTTATGTTTTACATCTGTTCTTGTTGCGGTTAGTACATAATCAAACATCGTTTAAATGCATAAAAGCGGACATAAATCCGAAAAGTAAGAGATGCGTTTCTGAGATGGAACCCCCGACCTCTGATTAGGACGCGGACATCCTAACTAGAGGTCGGGGATCTAAGTAGTGTTCTAGCCCGAACGTAATTTATAACACATCACCGACATGAACAGTGTAGCGTAGCGGCTCGAGCGTCCACGTGCGTGCTATGCGCTGTGAAAATCGATCAACCACCTGATTTTTCCAACATCTCCGAAGCCGATGCAGCCGATGACCGATTACCGAATTTTCGACGCCAACCGTAACCCACGATATAACCTGCCAGCCCAATATAACTGTCATATTCCAGTGTAATTGCCGAACAGTTAGTAAATGAATTTGTTGTGATTCTCTTTCTCACGGTGATGTGTGAGAAACTGAGAATACGAGATATGGCGTTGAAGCATTACTCGATACGCATGCATAATAATATTTAAATTCTAGGTAAATGGTTTCCATTCATAAGTATAGATATATGTATGATAAAAAACTATTTTTAACGACCTTCTTGGTAATGCGTGCGCGTTAGTGCGCTGGAATCGATTATAAAAAAACATCGATTTTAATACTGGATACTGCATCCAGTATTAAAATCGATTCCTGGCTAGAGTCCGGTCTGCTTGGAGTCTATGGCCGCGGCTAGTTTTAGGCTCACTTAGCCATAAGTCTGCTAGTTAGCACCTATTCGTTTTACGTGTCTAGTTACCACTCTACCGACAAAGACGTGTCGCCAAGCGATTTAGCGTTCCGGCACGATGTTGTGTAGAAACCAATTAGGAGTATGAGTTTACCATACCCCTAACACCTGTTAGGGGTATGGTAAACCCATACTCATACTAATAAGGTAAGCCCGCTACCATCGTAGACTGCATCATCACTTACCACCAAGTGAGATAGCGTCAAGGGCTAACTTGTAGTGTATAAAAAATCCGATATATACTTATAAATAATTTACTTCATAAGACAGCTAAAATATCCGTACTGCGGCCGGGTTTAACAGTTTGTCTTATTATTTCTATCTTTATGTATTCGCACTCCAATACGTAAAACTAGTTACTACTCTACCGATGAAAACATTGCGATAAGCGATCAATAATCGACTTAAACATTGGGTTCAGCCGAGAACGCATCGGTGCATCGGCATAATTGCGGTGATAGCCTAGTGGTTAGGGCGTCAGCCTCCTAATCAGAGGTCGGCGGTTCGAATCCGGGCACGCACCTCTAACTTTTCGGAGTTATGTGCATTTTTAACTAAATTAAAATATCACTTGCTTCAACGGTGAAGGAAAACATCGTGAGAAAACCTGCACGCTGGGAGTTCTCCATAATGTTCTCAAAGGTGTGTGAAGTCTGCCAATCCGCACATGGCCAGCGTCGTGGACTATGGCCAAACCCTTCTCATATTACACATACAATGGATTCATCCAACGTATAACTCACCCTATCTAAAATATTAGTAGTTATCGATAAATTCCGTCTTAGAAACTACCCTTGCCTGCTGGTATTCTTGCTTTTGTTCGTATAGGTAATGGGCAATTTGAACCCTGAATGCCTATAATTCTATTTTGATAACAACGGAGTTCAGAACTATATGTTACCCGCATATAAATCACTTTTAAACTGTTTTAACATTATAATGCTGGTATGAGAAGGTATGTTAGAAAATATATAATGTATATATTAAACTTATATATGTATAATATGCATTGTAAGGGAAGGGCCCCATTCTTAATTTCACCTTGAGATTGTCCGTCCATATTTTTTTTACATCATTAAAATACCCGGCAGACGTTGAATAATCCCGAATATTTTAAAAATATCTAATATGCATACACATATTTACGCCACCATCCAATATATCAATGTGAATTGATACCACACCACCACAAGTACACAATAAATTGTATCAAAATCGGTCAAGCCGTTTAGGAGGAGTTGAGTGACATTTGTCATTATCTATAACTACAGATTCCTATATCTAATTATCCCAATTCAAAAATAATTAAATAATATTTAATATTTCTGTTTTGATTTGATTTGACAACAAACTACTCGTCCGTAATGCTAACTTTGATGCAAACATTTGACTGTAAGTGAAGCTAACATGCTAAGCGCAAGATAACGCGTTTCAATTGCTGGTGACGTCATGTTTGCACGCAAATGTGACGTCACACATGTATGCAACAACTTGCACAATGAAACTGTGGCTTTCGTCCCACACTATTTTGTGCAAATGTAACGGCATTGTACTAAGATGTTGAGTTACTTCTAACTCTGCCTCAAGCTTCAACATCCAACTGTTACAGTAATTGTACTATTTACTACTAGATTTACTAGCGAATAAGTAGTAAACTTTTCTGTTTATTTTTGATGCTTTATGCTTTAATGATTGTCTGTTTTATTTCTAGGTAGGCGTAGGCGATTGAGTGCCATAATTGGAATAGTAGACTCCCTTTCGAATAACTTTAGACTATAATTACAGTGTTAAATTAAATTTACATCCCTTGTACTAAAGCTTGTCTAAAATTAAAACAGGTTAAAACACTGGGGATTCAGGTTTGTTTTATGCACTACAAGTCAGCCCTTGACGGCAATCTCTTGACGGTGAGTGATGATGTAGTCTAAGATGGTAGCGGGCTTACCTGTTAGGGGTATGGTCAGCCGATACGTCTTATTGTTTTATACGCGACATCGTGCCGGAACGTCTTCATCGGTAGGGTGGTAAATAGCCACGGTCAAAGCCATTTCCCACCAGACCAGACTTGAGCCGGGAATCGAACCCAGGACCTCCAACTTTATAATACAACAGCGCACATGCTGCGCCACGGAGCCTTTGACGTCTCAAAGGCTTTAGTCGATAGTAATCCGTCGCAATCTCAAGATATATTTTAATATTATGCCACTGTAAAATGGTAAGTATCGGGTAGGTCTAATCAATTGCTCTTTATTGCTATCTCACTCACACACAATTACACTCTTAATTGGACGTAATTATAAAATAAGGATCCATTCTGTTAAAAAAAACTAAATTGATATACGTCTAATAAAGTGGTCGTAGGTATTCGTTGATACTCGGCCCGCTTAAATCCCAAAGATATAAAAATTGTATTATTTATATCAGCCATACTTCATAACCCAAACTTCATATCTTCTACAACCCGGTTACGCTGTCGCAACCAATAGGGTTAGCACAGCTAATAGTTAGTCCAAAAAAAAAACATATCTTGTAAGCTTGCTCACTGTGGTTAGGATCCTTCTTGCGTCCAATGCATACGTGTAATGTGTATTTTATATACATTCATGGGTGTATTATAATTTAAATTTTAAAAGTGTTTTTATAACATTCAAGAATTCTTAACAATTTAAGTAAACCTCAATAACACGCTCCTCTCACATCAAGGGTGTTTGTGTGTTATTGTAATAAACCCTAATAAATAACCTAAAAAAATTTTTTTAGGTTATTTATTATTTTCAAGCATTTTTTTTTCAAGTTAATTACAATAATTTTAATTAGATTTACATCATTGTAATAATTTTTAATAATTTTATTTTTGATATTGTTATTATTTTTAATTATTTTTTATTGAATTGTTTAATGTTAGAATATTATAATGTGTATCAAAAATGTATTAAAATTGTACTGTTTGCAATGCCCTGACCGGGTCTCATGTATGTAAGATATGAAAGCAAATAAATAAATGCCAATAGTGTCCAGGTAAGACTGTTTCACTTTTTCTTTGGCTTTGTACCGGGCAAGATCGATGTCAAGGCTAAACTTATCACCGGCATTAAAAACACTAAAGGTCAACTTAGGCTGGCAACAATCCCTCGGTGCTCATAGTCTGCTCATAGCATTAGTCATGCGACATGTACAAAAAATAAGACATCCGCCTATTGCCCACGCATAGTCCCGCCCAGTTTTTCCAGTATACCTCATTCGTCATGTCCAATTATTAATGTTAATTACAGACTGCCGCAGACTTGCATTGCTCACCTACTGGAAAAATAACACCACTACATGACAGCCACGTACAAACAAATATTTGATATAGCTTCCCTGTCACCATTAAAGCTTCTTCTTAGACCTGGATGCGTTTGTTTTAAAGATATTTGTTTCCATAAAAGACACAAGCCACTTACATGACGACCTCCGTGGCGCAGTGCGTGCGCTGTCGCATTATAAAGTTGCAGGGTTCGATTCCCGGCTCGAGTCTGATCTGGTGGCCTTGGCTGCCCTACTGACAAATACGTGTCGCCAAGCGATTTTGCGTTCCGGCAGGATGTCGCGTAGAAGCCAATTAGGAGCGTGGGTTTATCATACTCCTAACAGGTTAGCCCGCTACTATCCTAGACAGCATCATCACTTACCGCCAGGTGAGATAGCCGTCAAGGGCGAGCTAGTAGTATAAAAAAAAGCGATTCCGTACCGATTCCAATCGGCAGCTCTTTTGGTGACAGAAACATTGGGACGCGGGTTTAATGCTCGGAAAAGAAGCACTGTCACCATTCGAGTAAGTATAAGTTCACGTTAAGAGTCTTTTAGAATAAAAGTAAGTTGTTCATTAGCAGCTATACAAAAATCAAAATTTTACAATTAAATTCAATTATGTTGCACGAAGATTGCTTAGTTTTTACGCGCTCTTGATTAAAGCCGCTGTCATTATAAGTCTTTATTTTTGTAATAAAATGAAGCTTAATAAGCTTTGCCATAATCCGACACACGTTATCGCGGATTTAAGTATTCATCCAATCCAATACAACATATTGTATAGAAAAGCAAGCATTACTTTGTGGAAGTTTAATTAGCTATAAAACTGTCAAAACAAAACAAAACTCTATCCGTGTATTGGGAATGACATGCACTATTGCACCATCCACTTATGTGCAAGTCGGGCAATCCACAACAACACACGCATTCACTCTCTACTCACCTTTGACACTTACACCACTTTATCTTCAGGAGATATTGACTTCACAACTCTTCACAATTATTGCTGTTAGTAAAATTGGGCATAAATCATATACGAAAAATATTCTCCTAGTTTTTGTTTGAACCAATTAAGTATAGAGATAATTCTCTATATTCATAGTGGATCACCGCTTGTGGTTCTTGTGGCGATGTGCGGTAAACTTTACGAGGATGCAGTAGTTTTCTCAGTGACCTCCACACGGAGCATCTAACTTCATAGTTATGAAAAACACGTTAAATAAACGATAGGTATTAGTAGCGATAAGGAAATAAAGAATCGTTTAACATAGCAGATGCCGCAGTTTTCCTATAAATGTTATTGCTATATCTTTATGAAGACTTTACTATCTCTACAATTATCATATTGAAATAAATGCAGTGTATTTTTGAGCAGATCCACATCAACGAAAGGTCAATCATTCACCGCGCGCATTTAATGATTTTATTATACACATTTTGAGCCTCGCTCATGTGCCCTGATGTAGCTTATGTATCCTACACTAGCACGATATATGAGAGTAGTATGTGAGAGTACCGTAAGTATATAAACGTAATATTAGAGGGTAGCCTAGCTTTCAGATGATCACGATAATGATTCCAATCCTCAAAATTACTGACACTGCTGGATTAAGTACCTCAAGGAACGTAAATTTACATAATCCGCCGCTCCTTTATTTAAGATTTTCTTCGTGATATGTTATACAAATTAAACCTTAGGTTAACCCTAGGTTAACTCTTATTATTTATAGAATTATAGATGACTTTCGATTAGGTATTTCGGCGTAAGAGTCCAATTGAATTCTTAGACCAGGGTGCGTTTGGAACCCTCATAGCTTTTGTTTTAAGTTTACGAATGTAGTTTTCACCATCAAATCACTAATATGTAACTTATTGACGCGTCAAAAGTGCCTTTTAAAGGACTATTTGAATAAAGATTATTTGAATTTGATCCTTCAAACAGATTTTTATATGTCAGTAACAAACAAACAAGTACAACAAATGCAAATATTAGTACCTATGTTAAAGATCACAGAACGTGACGTGTTCTTGAACAACCCAACAAATGACATCATATTGCTAGAACGCGACTATTTTATGAGTCTACTATAATTTATTCAACAATAACAGAGTTTTAACCTTTGATTAAAACAAGGGCTGTGCACTATGATGCATCATCGAGACACGTCAGGAATGGGATCACATTTACATATTATTCATAACAATAATTATTGCTTATGTCACAGTCATCATATCTGTGTGTAATACTACATATATTGTCTCATCTTGCTGCTGGTAGTAGTAGGCTATTAAGCAGACGGATGTTACAAAATTTAAACCCTCCATAACGAATTGTAAGAGAACTTTAGGATAAGCTATGCTTTTCTAATATGTTTAATTAGTATGTTTGATTAAATAGTCATTTCGCATGTAGTACTGTATATATAAACACGAACCTTTTTTTCTGTACTATTTGTATCTGACTGGTTTTCATGGTGTTAAAAATGTCATCATCATGATCAACCCATTACCGACTCACTACAGAGCACGGGTCTCCTCTCAATATGAAGGGTTCATAGTCCACCACGCTGGCCATGTGCGAATTGGCAGACTTCACACGCGTTTGAGAACATTATGGAGAACTCTCTGTCGTGCAGGTTTCTCCACGATGTTTTCCTTCACCGTTGAACAAGTGATATTGTAATTATTTAAAAACGCACATAACTTCGGCTAGTTAGAGGTGCGGTACCCGGATTCGAACCCCCGACCTCTGATTAGGAGGCTGACGCCCTAACCACTAGGCTATCACAGCTTCCAATTAAAAATATAACATTTAAAAAAAACGTGGTATTCGATAAATTTGCAAAAATAATAAATGGCGACGTTGTGCCTTATAATCCGGGAATTTTGATGTAAAAATTGCACCTCTCTCTTGGCGCCCTGTTACAGATAAAATGTACGCTATTTTTTAATAAGAGGTGCAAGATCGGCATTTCAGTTGCTAAACAGTTTTGATCCATTTGAAAAAAGCTCACGAAGAGAAACCTTTTTAAGCAATTAAATCACTAATAAATAATCACTTGCATAAATTATCAACGGTGAAGGAAAAAATCGCGAGGAAACCTGCACGCCTAAGAGTTCTCCATAATGTTCCCAAAGGCGTGTAAAGTCTGCCAATCCGCACATGGCCAGCGTGGTGGACCATGGCCAAACCCTTCTCATATTGAGACGAGACCCGTGCTCTATAGTGAGCCGGCATTGGGTTAATCGTGAAGAGAAACCTTATGAATCGTGTACTCATTTGTGAATCTTTATTGAGAATTGGTATGATGTAAAATGTATTAGTCACTTATGACAATTACATGCCAAAGAATTCGTGGTCCAAGGTCGCTGCGGCTTCACAGACTGTGGCAAACTAGGGTTAACTCGCAATAAGGTGATGAGGTGTGTATGGTGGGATTGGAAGGGCATTGTCCAATATGAGCTTTGACCGCCCAGGCATTATCGATTCGGATCTCTACTGCGAACAACTCTAATCAGATTGATACAAGATGTTGAGAGAAAACGGCCGATATTAAACAATGGGTGCGGTCTTTTAGCAGACCATAAACATCTTTAGCCACTCAGCAAAAATTAAAGAGAGTTTTTCTGGGAGGTTGCTAACACATAAGCCATATAGCCTGACCTTGCATTTTCAGACTTTCACCTGTTTCGGTCTATTCAACGTTCTTTGAGCAGTGTCAGGTAAATATCAATAGGGAACTGCCAAAACGACTTGTTGCGCCTTTTTACGTCAGGGTATCGCGTACTTGTGTTCCCGTGACCCAGCCACTAGGCGACGCAAAGGAGCATCGCAGGGTTTTAGTGGGTATTCTGGTGGCCAGTCTGGCCGCTGGGGAGTCCCACATACCCTGTCGGAAGCGGCGCAGTCTTGCCTGCGTCGCCTCCGGAGGGGAAACGTAAAAGCATTTCCTAGCGTGAAAAAAAAAAGCAATCGCGTACTAAAATTTGAAATTTTATAGTAAAGGGATCAAGTCACTCCCTACAAGATGGGAAAAAGTCATCTAACAAAATGGCACATATGCACTGTAATTATATTTAAATAAATTTTGCTGAAAAGGTAGTATAGTGTGTAGTGCATTAGTTATTGAGTAGCGTAAATAAGCCTGTCTCAATTACAAACGCAAAAAATGGCGAAGTTTTAAGAAATCAACGCAATAAAACCTAAAGCTGATTTATCTATTACACAGTCATTTTCCGTCATTACATTTAGTATCGTCATCCGGCATAGAGCGGTTTCAATCCGTGATTCCCACGCGTGTGCTTTACTCGACAGTTTTTGTGAACAAAACACCAATTTTTACAATAAAAACCCGAATTCAATCACGTTTTCCATTCAACGCCTTCCGTGATTCTTTTACAATATAAATGGATAACCCGACTAGATTTAACTATAGGCACCTATACGTTGCGGTCGACGACGTTCTTTAATCGTTCGATAAAAAACAAGATAAATCTAGAATAACATTACTTCAATCGGTCAAGATTATTATAACAGCGATATCAATTTTCTTTTTCAATGTATTTTAAATATACAGCCGTGTTCAAGATAACTTGACGACCTCAATTGCACAGCGCGCGCGCTGTCGCATTATAAAGTTGGAGGTCCTGGGTTCGATTCCCGGCTCGAGTCTTGTCTGGTGCGAACTTTCGGCCGTGGCTAGTTACCACTCTACCGACAAAGCAAATTAAGCGTTCCGGCACGATGTCGCGTAGAAGCCAATTAGGAGTATGGGTTTACCATAAAGTTAGCCCGCTACCATTTTAGACCGCATCATCACCATCAGGTGAGATGCCGTCAAGGGTTAACCAGGAATCGAACCCAGGACGGGTTCGATTCCTGGCTCGAGTCTGGTCTGGTGGGAGGCTTCGGCCGTGGCTAGTTACCGACAAAGACTTGTCACTAAGCAATTTAGCGTTCCAGCACGATGTCGCGTAGAAACCGATTAGGAGTATGGGTTTACAAACGTATAATATGTATAGCGTATGAGTAAACAATGCTTTTTAAGTTTCTTCTTAAAAGATACAAAGGACTGGCAGGCAGAAAATTGCTTTAGGTAGGTTATTATGCATTTGTGCTCCCTCACCCTGTATTGTTTTACTGTCATAATTTGTTCTAAATTTGGGCAATCTTAACTTATGTCTATTTCATGTATTTAGATGTGATTTAGTATATATTAAAAGTAATTTGCGTGTGTATGGTTTTGGTTAGTATTTTTCTAACTAGTATCATCATCATCATGATCAACCCATTGCCGGCTCACTACAGAGCACGGGTCTCCTCTCAATATGAGAAGGGTTTAGCCATAGTCCACCACGCTGGCCACGTGCGGATTGGCAGACTTCACACGCCTTTGAGAATATTATAAACTCTCAGACTTGCAGGTTTCCTCACGATGTTTTCCTTTACCGTTGAAGCAAGTGATATTTTAATTGTTTAAAAACGCACATAACTTTGAAAAGTTAGTGCGTGCCCAGAAACGAACCCCCGACCTCTGATCAGGAGGCGGACGTCCTAACCACTAGGCTATCACAGCTTTATCACTAGGCTATAACAACTAGTATACATGTTTTGAATTTATATAACTGGTTAAGGGAAAGGTATCATATCATATAAACGCACAAACTAGGCCTGAGCTAAATTTAGAAGAGTACCATGCCTCACCCGTAATTGCATTGTTTCGCCTGGAACTGAGCATGTATATGACTGCCTAATTACACCCCATACTGAGCAGAAAGCCTACTCGGCGCTATTTGCGAAACGGGAAGGGTAATGGCATAACGTCACTCTTGTTAACGCCGTTTATGAAATTTAATAGTGGCCCGTTTAACAATGTCCGGATGAGAGTTATCTGATAGATAAATTTGATATAATTACCGCTTTACTACTACACAACAGTCTGCCAAAGGAAATTATTAGCGACAAATATCTTGTGTCTTTTAAAACTTAACTGTCTCAATGATTCATAACATTTCTTCTGGCAGAGCTTCTTTCTGAAGCTCGCCAAACAGCCCGGTTACGCTGTGGCAACCAATAGGGTTAGTACAGCTAATAGTCAGTCCGAAAAAAATGAATTATAGCATGCTACTTGGATTTAATTATATTATATGTTAAAATAATCATGTTCACACAACTTTATGAAATGCTTTAGCATAAGTTTATAATGTTAATTTCTCAAGAAGGTGTAATTTGTAATTTTTTTTGTTTTTGAGAAAAATTTCTTTAATTCTCGATTCACAACAAATTTGAAACCTTTCGAAACTTTGAAACTTGGTCGCTGTCAGATCACTCACTAAAGAAGTTTTCAAAGAACTATTAAAGAATCCCTGAATAAAAACGGCACAAGACAAGCGGCATCGCTTAACTTAGCCATTCAAAAGCTATGGAAGCCCAATCATCTAATGAAGATGATAAAATCATCATCATCATCACCCAATGAAGTGTACACAATTTTTATGGGAAATGTATTCAAAATTTCCTTTACCAAGCCTTCGTCTAAATCATCTTATGTTAGAAAACATTCGACAACAACCCGTTCGAGTTTGTAATAAATAATTTTTAATATCGCCAAAGTAACTGTGGCTCAAATGTAAATAACTAAGTGCACATTATTGCACATACATTCATTATTAATTCATTTCATGTCCACCCAAGCTTTCTTCTAAGTAATGTAAATGTTAAAATATTTCTGCGTTTAATTTTCAGACCTTAATGAGAATTTAATGTCCCTAATAGGTTGACACCTGTTATGTTTAAATTTATCTCTCTGCCGACGACGTGTGGAAGTGCAGAGGCTGTTTCATAGTGCCTCATACTGGTATATACCTACATCAATACAAGCATGAACCCTTTAGCAATAGCTATTAAAGCAACATGATGCATATTAAAACGAAATGTTGGTACCACTCTGAAATCGAATAAAGTACAAGAATAATAAAAAGAAGCGAGGACGTATCTATTTTTTTTTTTAACTGGGTTCTCGATTAAATGAAATATCTTTATTGATGTAAACCTATTACAGGCATCAAGTAAGCTGTGATAGCTTGTGGTTAGGGCGTCCGCCTCCTAATCAGAGGCCGGCGGTTCGAATCCGGGCAATCAATCAATCAATCAATCAGCCTATAGACGTCCACTGCTGGACATAGGCCTTTTCGAGAGCGCGCCACCACACACGGTCCTCCGCCCTCCTCATCCACCCGCCACCAGCGATCCTTTTCAGGTCGTCGATCCAGCGAGCAGGTGGTCGTCCTACGCTGCGCTTACCGGTACGCGGTCTCCACTCCAGAACACGTCTGCCCCAACGGCCGTCGGTTCTGCGACAGATATGACCCGCCCACTGCCACTTCAGCTTGCTAATCCGTTGGGCTATGTCGGTTACTTTCGTTCTCCTACGAATGTCCTCGTTACGGATTCTATCCCTCAGAGAAACACCCAACATAGCCCTTTCCATAGCACGCTGAGCGATTTTGAACTTTTGGAGAAGGCCTACCGTGAGTGTCCACGTTTCGTCGAATCCGGGCACGCAACTCTAACTTTTCGAACTTACGTGCGCTTTTAAACGATTAAAATATCACTTGCTAATACGGTGAAGGAAAACATCGCGAGGAAACCTGCACGCCTGAGAGTTCTACATAATGTTGTTGTCAAAGGCGTGTGAAGTCTGCCAATGCGCACATGGCCAGCGTGGTGGACTAGGGCCTAACCCTTCTCATATTGAGAGGACCCGTGCTCTGTAGTGAGCCGAGAATGGGTTGATCATGATGATGATGATTACAGGCAGCTATCACATTTTCCATTATTTATATTCGTCAAGTGATGGTGACACTCGCCAACTTAAAACTAAAGCTAAGAGGGTTCCAAAGCATTAGTTTCAATGTAAGGAATCGATTGTTGTATTTTTTTTTACATTCTTTTTGTATTGGCGTTGAATATGGTCTAATGGATTGAACGGTTTTGTGTTTGATTCCAGGCTATGTAAAATTTCAGAATTTATAATTTTTTTATTGACTTTGGTAGGAATAAGGAAGAAATAAAATTATGTCTTCAGTAAATTGAGGTTTATTTTGGATAAACATTTTTAAAAAGTGCTTAATATCCATTATCTATACTAATGTAAGTAAAACATAAAATAAATACAAATTTTATTATAAAATCACAATTGCGTCAAGGCGTTCATTTAAACAATGTGGATTTGAAATATTTTCTATTTTAATTTACATGCTTAATTAGTTTTGTAAATAATCTAATTGCTATATTTCTATACATAGGTAATTATTTACTTATTCTAACGTATATGTATGTACCCATTTTACACTATTTTACAACATAGAAATAAACACTAAAGTGGATTAAAACTAAGTCAGTGAATTAACAGTTATTTATAATTAGGAACATAATATTTCACTTAAACGTTATACATACCTAGTTATGTAAATAAAGCTGTATAATACAATTTTCGAAAACTAAGCTATTATAGTCTTTAAATTACACAATTCACAAGTATTATTTGTATAATATTATATCAAAATAGTTGCTTAATTCTGTTGATATGGTTTCGAAAGGCACATGTGTTTTTTTGAATAATTATTTCATAGCTAAAACAGTGCATTAACTATCATACCCTTTCGGTTCCCTAAGGTTTCCCCGAAACCGGGGTTGCAGTGCTCGGTAACAGACACATCGTACACAAGAAATGATGAACATATATACATGATATTAGCTACAAAATTAATAACACGTCTAGAAAGTGTTCGTGAAAAAAACTCAAAACTAAAAAACATAAAAGTAAAAATCGGATTTATTGAAAATCGGCGTGTGTCAGATTAAACCATAGTGGAATCGCCGTTGTGTCTGTGTCATATGAGACGAATTTAATGGAAAAAAAAACTTGCACTATTGTTACCGATCTCTGTCTATTTACACACTGGTACAGACAGTAACATTAGGTACTTACTCTGTTGATATGGGTACTAAGGCTTCATTGCGACTACTTGAACGTGACATGACAGTGTGTTGACTATTCTAGTAATTGCGACGTAAATTCAACGCAGCTGTAAAAATAACTAGTTACTTACAGTGTTCAGAAGCTACGCTCTGACGTCAGAACCCTTCAAGATCATTGTATTGGCCTCAGATCTTTGTTTAACAATTATTGCGCTCGCATCTACACACGTCACTATAACGAAGAATAACCGTGGCACATGACCAATTGACCAATCACAGGACTCATGATCAAATGTGCGTATTGTGATTGGTTGCACGCAGGACGCCAAACTTAACACCGCTAAACACGCACCGTTTCGGATTTGCGTATGCCTAACTACATAGGTATTCTTAAGCCTTAGCAAAAATTTAATTATAATTGTGTTTTCGCAATACAAATCATTACAGTTAACTAAATCACAAATATTAATAAATTTGACTTAAAGGTATTTAAACTTCTAATTCAGTGCACTCTACCCATATCCATGCCACCAAGCTGTCCAATGTAGGGGTATCCAGATTTTGCCTCGCTCGGAGAGTGAGCGTGTGAGGTGTAGTGGGAGGGGTTAGTGCCAAAAAACGAACTGCAACAATGACAAAAATAAATTAACAAAGGTATAACATGTACATTAAATATTAGCAACTCTCAGTGCAAGTAAGATGGCTTAAAAACTAATTAACAAACTGACCTGCTACAGGTTACGTGCTAGAGTAACTTATCATGAAATCATCACAAATCTGCATTCGTACCAAAATCTATATAGATATACGTACATATGGTATTGGCATATCGATATAATATGTACTGACAAATGACTAGACAATGTATTAATTAATTTTTGTTTTATTGCCGGAAATAATTTGAAAAATAAAATATATCCCTGTGAAATTACTTATTAATTGTATTATTATTAATTGTACACTTATTGGATACAAATAAAAAAATTGCTTGTAATCAAAAATCAGTGCGTTTTTAAAAAAAACGCCAACTTCTAAAATTGTACTCGTTATTTATTGACAATTAACAAGATAATCATTCGTCTTAACTACAGGAAAGTGTTAAACTGTTAAAATCCCCGAATAAAAAATATTGAAATTCAAAGATCCGTTTTGGATGAATTGAAAAATCTACAGAAGTGAAGAATGCCGTCAGCTAGATAATATACCAAATGACTGCAGCAATTTAATGTTTAATTGCAATCGATTATCCGGTTATTATGTAATGGTAATTATCGAAATATTCGAAAACAACGCACGGTTCGAACTGTAGTCCATGTGAATCCATGGTCCTGCTATTGTTGAAGCGTTCGAATACATTTGAAAAGCGTGGGAACGAATATGAGGTGTTTAAAAAATTATAGTATAGTACTAGTTATTGCGTATGTGAGATTTATACATATTTATTTTTATATTATATCACGGGCAAACGAGCAGACGGGCTACCTGATGTTAAGTGGTTACCGTGTCCCATGAAATTTTTTAGGAGAGAGGAGCTGCCGATGCGTTGCTGGCTGAACCTATCTATCGGTTTCTACTCGGCATAACACCGTAACGCTAAATCGCTTCACGGTATATCTTTGCCAGCAGGGTGGTAACTAGCCATGACCGAAGCCTACAAACTACAGCTAGACTAGAGCCGAGAATCTAACCTACTTAATACGTCGAGGTTTGAGGAGGATTAACGCAAAAAAAAAAATCTAACCCATTAATCATTTTAAATATTAATGGTGCTTACTTCGCACTATTGACTAATTATTCCCTGCAGTTTCGCTCAAGATAAGTTCATCGTGTTTCTAGCATCTAATCTGTGAGACTTATACTAATTACAAAACCGGTTTTTTCCTCTTAGGAATGAACTTTAATAGCTGAATTTTTTGGAAAATTTCACCCCTATCCTATTGTGCTTGAAGCTGTGCGTTGACATATCAGTCAGTCGGCTTTTGTTATTAACTTAACAGTTATTCTGCTGCAAAATAAAATCAAAACCACTTGCCACTTAAAGTAGACCAATACCTAACCATACTAATGAAAATAACACGAAACCCCAAACAAATGTACAAAATGGATTAATAGCTTTATTGCGGTAGAATGGATATCAAAATTAGTACGTAACTTTTGGCGTAGGAGTAAAGTTTAATGATTATAGAGCAATCCGCAACCCCATGCATTAATTGTTACTAATCTGTTCACCTCAAAAACGATATATAGGTGGTCCGAATTACACAAAAGAAAATACATACAAATGACTATTTATGGAAACAAATCGTGACTAAGCGAGCAATGAAATTATGAATTCAATTTAATTCAGTGGCCAACACATTATTTAGGCTTATTCATGTTTGTAACGCATAAACAATCATGGATTATTGTAACGTGTAGGAGGCTAGGCTTAAAGATTAAAACGCTTGCAACACTAGTAAATATAAGCTTTGAAATGCATTAGACAATAAATAGATATACTCGGTTTCCTATGGATATGAAACGTGCTTCTCTAGACAAGTATATTGCACAGTCAATATTTTATAGACACTTTTGAGATTAATGCTACGTATTAGCTAAACCTTTAGTAACGACGCTCATTCCAATGGCTCGATCTTCTTACATATGTACATATATATGTGTACATATACATATATATGTAATAAAAAATTCTAAATTCAAATTCAAATAATCAGATTCAAATAATCTTTATTCAAAAGGCGCTTTTGACGCGTCAATAATTTACAAAGTAGTGATTTGATGGTGATAATAGAGATATATATATATCTTGATATATTACATCGCGGGCCTTTTCCGCGATATATATAGCTTACTTAAATGTAACGTGTAAATGATTACTTTATTACATCTGCAGCACCTGATGAACCCATCCTCCTAACCGGAAACCAGGACCTCCCGATTTATAATACGACAGCGCACGTCATTATGATCCCTACCATGAAGTTCTAACTAATTACCTAAGTATTTCTTGAAGAACTGTAAATCCTTCGATCTAAACTACGAAATGAACCTGATAATATAAGTAATAAAATTTATTAACACTAACTGAACAATAACTAACTCGTTTAGGCTTACTATATTTAATGTCAGATTAAAATAAAATATAGATAGGTACACCTAATAACATAACTAATTTTAAATATTATCAATCCACAGCACACGTACATTTATCCGGTAGAACGAGTAAATGGTAACAGGTGAAAGAGAATTTAATCAGTACTCTACCTAATTGGCATCAACAAGATATGCTCGCACAAATTCGGAAAGCTGCTACAAAGTGGAACGGATCACGCAATCCGGTGAAATCCCTAATTTGTCTTATTGAAACAATGATGAATTTACTGCACACCAACATTATGTAGATACTCGTATCTGATTAATCTGG
The DNA here is from genome assembly GCA_928268935.1 of Lasiommata megera. Taxonomy (NCBI): domain Eukaryota; kingdom Metazoa; phylum Arthropoda; class Insecta; order Lepidoptera; family Nymphalidae; genus Lasiommata; species Lasiommata megera. The sequence continues at coordinate 8,734,891 of OV743325.1, read as the reverse complement.
ATCATTATCGACATTGTTGCTAACTAATACTTATAAATGTAGATATTTAATAACTCCTGCTAAAAATTCTCTTTATAAGTATTTCTGATGTGGCAATTTGATATCGCGAGGGAAATGGACACTTTGAAAGCTTCTACAATTGACTATTTTATCTTGGTTTAAAGGTGGCTTGACTTTATAATATTTACTGCGTTATTCAGTTTACTTCCCCTGGAATTCCCCCGAATAGCGTAGAGAGTGTATTTTTAAAATTAAAATAATTATGTGGGCCAAAAAACAAAATAGGACAGCTTACAAATTCCTCTTGTAGGCTTTAGTAAATCAAATTACATGTTCATTGTGTAAGCTTAAAATCCTTTATATAATTTTTTCTAAAAATACTTTTACGTTTGTAAAAATCTGTATTCCATCCACAATATATACACCAATACAAAATTTACTCTTAGTAAACTAGTAATACTGGGATAATATCGTATATAGTATCCCAATACAAATTGTAAGCGTAGAAAATGCCTAATTTACCACAGCGATTTGCCGATATTTTACCATCGTCGACGTTTGCCACGTGACCAGGTAGTTAAAAGATCTAACCTAAATAAGTCAAGGGGTCAATATCGCGTTCTCATACGTTTACGTAGCCATTACACTGAATGCCTAGCATTTCGATCGCGCAATCCAAAAGCAATTTTCCTTCACCTGCATCCGACAATCACGCGTGCATTTCGATCCAACAAACGGTCCGTACTGTATATTGTCCAATAAAAGGCACAGAACCACGCTGTTTAGGAAGTCGAATGCAAATAGCTGCAGATAAGTTTTAATACCAGGTTCGAGTTAGCTTTAATGCATGGGTTCATCGCACTAATGTCACGTTCGGCCTCCCATTAATTGCCAAGCGCTCACTACAAAGCAACATATGTTTATCTGTTTTCCGCAATGTAAGGCGACGATAAACCCTTCTATGTGCCATTAAGTGCATGGAAAAATAAATCTTATTACACGCGTGCAGGCGTCTAAATTTATATGCTTTCTTTGCAATTATAAAGTTGTAATGTTATTAACTGAATTCATAGTGAATTTTAGAACGTAGTCTGATTTCTGAAGGTACGCATCTAGATCTGACCAAATTCACAATGTAGTGTCGCATTGCTCCAAAATAAGGGTTCAAACCTAAAACTAGCTTTGCCGTTAGCTATTCCTTCATATTAACGGTAATATGAGAACGGTAATATTGAAAATATAAAACATCACATTCGAATGAGATGTTCTATATTCTATCTATATATCTGAAAAATCTTGATCTACTAAAGGACGAAAATTTTGCAAATGGTCGTTCCAAGGATAAAGTTGGTTCTAATCTCTTAAACTTTCTGTTTTCACGATTTCTTGTTTTGGCTTAGTTTCAAAATGCCTTCTTTATTCTGTTGTCTACGCAATCTCATCATTATAAACAGCTTTATTTACAATAAACAGCAAGTATAATTTGCAATATTCCGTCGACAACCGGGAGATTTGTACAATATAACACCACACAAAATCTTCCACTAGTACCTCTACGCACGTTTCGACCCGACACCGGATCATGCTCAGGAGATGTTGACTTCACAAGCGCGAAAAGTAGTAGTTTACTTTTCGTTGCTCAATTATACTTGCTGTTTATTGTTTATAATGGACTTCCGCAAAGTAACGCCTGCTTCTATTCATAAGCTTTATTTACATTACACTGCTCTACACAGGTCAGTGCAAGGGTTTGAAACCTCTGATGCAGCCTGTATTTTTTGGCGTTTTAAATAAGAGGACCAGAAAAGCAAGCTTTTATCTTAGATCGCATCGTCACTAAGCATGAGCACGTGAGATCGCAGTTGTACAGTAACTTTTTCTTTTATGAATAATGAAAAATACGTAAGTAATGTAGATCAGTAGGTACTCTATACTTACGTCAATCGAGTTTGCCAAAAAAAACTAGCTGAACCGACATGGCTAGCTCATATATAACAAGAATGAACCTATTGTGCGGCAAAACATAATGTGTGTGGTCCAATGAGAAGTTTATAGACTCGCTTTGTCTCGATAACACAGATAAATGTCGTCTCCTTTCGAAATACAAAGCGACAATGAATTTGTCACATTCGTTTACGACAATATCATTGTAGATGTTACATACGTGAAAAGCCTCTTCACGAATTTAAAAAAAAAATTATTTTGTAACTTTGCATGAAATACGTTGGTATAAGTATATTTTGCCATAGTAATGTTAAAACATGTTATGGACCATGTTAAATCATAGTAAAACCTATCAGTAGTATTGAGAATGCCTGATAATATCAGATCTATCTCAATTCGAGCGTGGTAGGTATACGCTCTACATACATATATAGAAAAGAGAGGGAGCTATGTAATATTATGATAATAGAAACTATATGAATTTGTTTGAAGACTGTTGAAACTATTAAAAAAATCAAATAAAAACAACAGGGTATGAATTTATCGAGTAGACTACATCAGAACTACAAAATTATTGTAAATGGCCTAGATATGTCTGCAATGGTCATCCCTTACAGCTCTTGGAGCAATCTGTGACCAAATGTTATTAAATTGTTACTGTCACTTTTTAATATATAGTAATTCAAACAGGATAAATCTCCCGATTAACCATATTGAGCCAGTATTCAATTCAGACTCGACACTTATTTTCGAAATTCCAAAACTAAAATTACTATTAACAAAATGTATCAAAGTATGGTAATATGCTACGTATGGTGTCAATAAAGAATATTTTAAAAGAATAAAAAAACAACTAAACCAATTAGCTCGATCGATCGATCAAAATCGTTCATAAAATTCGCAGCCCTATTGCCTTCACGATCGCATCGGCATATTACGAAGGAAGCCCTGTAATAACTATCCGCGCGGCGTATAATGGCTGACTTCTTACACTCTTAATTGATTAGCGGCCGCTTCGGCTAATGATAAAGGAAGGTGAAAAGAAATAAAATGAATCTCGATTCGCGAGATCTACTGCGGATAATTCTGCGATGAAACAAGCCACTGTATTTAAAAAAGCATTTCCTTTACTTTCATTTTAGTAATGTTTTCTTTAAATTCGTGCAAATTTGCTAGCGTTATTAAGTTATGTAAATGAATATGACCATCAACTCATTTTAATTGCATATCTCTCGAATACAAGTATACAAGTAGCTAAACATCAATAAATAATTCATAAAGGCAATTGGACGCCGCCAGGGTTTATTGAGATATTAAAGGTAGTTAATATTTATTTATAGACTTATAATCATAACTGATGTCTCTTTGGCTTTTTAAATGAACTTACCTATAATTTTCTGGCCATGCGCTGACTTCCGGTAGTTTGTTTTGCGGATGCCCGCTAAGTTGTCTCGACGACCAGTGGTTATGGGCTGACATTTCTTGTTTAGCATAGTCGCTGTATCCATACGGATGACTGAGAGCTTCACTTCCATTGGCGTATGTAGGATGTTGATAGGTAATTCCACCACTCTGATTAGCGGTAGGGCTTGCGGAAGTTGGGCTTGAACTAGGTGGAGTGATATCAGATGACGCTTGTAAGGGCGTTGGAAGTTCAGAAGCGTGTGAGAGAGGAGTTAAATTTCCTGAAGAGAACGAGGTAGAAGTTGGAGGATGTAAGGATGATGTGGCAAGGGCTGACTGGCATACAGAAGGTGCAGTTAACGCTGATTGATGCAGAGAAGGTGCCAATGCTGAGTTGAGAACAGAACTTGTACCCAACGCAGAGGAATAAGATTGTTGCCATGACGCACATTGAGCGTTGAATGTAGAAGGTGGTTCATATTGCTGGTGGACAGATGGAAAAGCGGATTGTAAGGACATGGTGTTGAAAGCGCTCAGTTGTTGAGAATTCAGTTGCTTACGAAGACGTGCTCTTCGGTTAGAGAACCACACCTAAATGAACAAACACAAGATTTAATATCATATATATCTGCAAAATCCACACTAATATAAAAACTATAAGAATGCACTCGAAAAAACGTAGCCGGCATCTAATCTCAAAATAGGAACTGCTCGATAAACAGCTTCGGGTACAAATTACAATAATTATTGAGGCAAAACACTATAATTTGATGGCCATTAATCTAACAAAAGTAGGAGTTGTACCTACAATAGAGGAGCAGCATATGGTAGCACGGTTATACGTTCAAATTAATTCTAAGATTAATAACAGTTTTTGTCATACTTTTCAAAGGAAGAATCAGTATATTATTTTCTAATTGTATTTAATTTTTTACACATGACTTTAAACTCATTAAAAAATTTCAAGATTATATACCTGAACTCTAGCTTCGGTCAGTTTCGTCTTTTGAGCCAACTCCTCACGTGTATAAACATCTGGATATTGAGTTCTTGTAAACGCTCGTTCCAAAGCCTCCAGCTGGTCTCCGGAGAAGGTAGTTCTCGACCTACGCTGTTTCCTCTTCAAAGTGATTCCTGGTTCTGATTCAGTATCCGAGTCCTCGCAAGATGATGGACCTTTTGACAAATGAAATTTTACGTTAGTTGTAATAAATAACAAACTCGTCTTGTAGCGCCTTGGCCTTGAAGCGTACATTGGCATACTCGAAGCTTAGACTAATCATATAAAATTGTTGAAGGAAAACACGATACTTTCTATCCTAATAACAAAATTGCGTCCACGTGACAAATTTAATTCCAGAGCCGTCTGCACGTTACAAATAGCGATAATGATGAAGCTAAATCCACATATAAGAAATTTGTCATCATAATGCGACTTTCTATATCGTTTTGTTTCATTTCTATTATGTTATTGTTGGCTACCGGACCACACGCGGTCTCGATTAAATTAAATGTAACCACATTGTATATTAAGCTTAAAAGAAGTTCTTGGTCTCTAATGGGTTCTTGGGTCTAAATAAATATTACAACACTTCGTGATGTGTTTTTGTTTGCCTTTTATAAGCTACTGGAATTGGTTTTAATCGGAACTCCAATCTATCTATACTATTCATCATTAGGTATTAATTTTTTTTAACTATGCTGAGCTCAAAGAATTCAAAAGAAGTAAGTTTGTACCGATCCCTCATATTGAAGGGATACAACAAAATTATCATTAACAGCGACCATCAACATGATACGGACACTGGGAATGTCTTGCAAAACGTTTCTGTCAAGAAGCGACCTCCGTGGCGCAAAGTTGGAGGTCCTGGGTGCGATTCCCGGCTCGAGTCTTGTCTGGTGGGAGGCTTCGGCTGTGGCTAGTCACCACCCTACCGACAAAGACGTGTCGCCAAGCGATTTAGCGTTCCGGCACGATGTCGCGTAGAAACCAATTAGGAGTGTGGGTTTACCATGCCCCTAACCCGCTACCATCTAAGACTGCATCATCACTTACCATCTGGTGAGATTGCCGTCCAAGGGCTTACTTGTAGTAGATAAAAAGGACATTTTGAGTTTATTGCATCATAGGCTATCATGAAGCGCAATTTTCGAGTACGCGACCACCAGTCACCAGTGCAAAGGGACCCGCTTTTCCAGTGTAGACATTACTTTAGCTGCATACAACTTAATATGCATAATCTTATCGTGGCGCGGAATCTCTCCGGCGAAACCGCGCCATCGCTGAACCGGGATATTAGGAGCGCCATTTTATATTGGATAGCTATACGGCACAAGACGTGCAGTACGGACAGATTGTCGTAATGCAAGCCCCGCGGCCAAACGCGATGGGATAATAACAGCTTTGAGTACTAATTTCATTTTTATAACCTACAATTTCCGAAGCCGACACAAGGGGCGCTGCAGTGGCCTGCGCGCGCCTTGCTCGCTTCACTTTTACGTGGATTATTAACTTTATACGCCATTTTGCTAAGTTTGCAAACGTTTCAGACGCTTATTATAGGAATAAATTCATAATAATAACGTACTTTAAAGTGAATTAAGTGATTATGGTCTTGAATCCGCGTTAAACACTGCGATGACATGGCAGTTATACACGCGTCATTATCTCGAAGGTTTCAGCCGATACAATAACCGAAATGCTAACTGAAGGATTTCACGACGTCCAAATGTAATATTAATTTTTGAAATAACCTCGCTACTCGCTAGTACGCTAATAACAACGAAAACAATCCACTTTGTGATGGCGGGCGGTTGTAAAAATAGAGAAGGGAACTTTAGTAATAAACAGTTTTCAACAAATAAGCCGTTGAATGGGGTGGAAACTGCTAAGTGGTTCAACCAACTATGTTTTTTCATTCCACGGATATGATACTTATTCGAAATAAACCATTGTTATACTCGACAAGTGATGTCCAGTGTTTGTATTTCTTGATTGTTTCATGTAACGTTTATATTTCTTTTAGCATGAATGGCAACAAAATGCTAGACTAGTCTTTTTGTACAGCTCATTGTTTAAGTAATTAAATAGTTTGCAGTATCTTAACGCTTAATGCGTTTTAAAAGGATGAACTTTAATCAAAAATAACCCGTTGGATTGGTTATTAAAGGAACATGAAATCTTAAGTACTGAGAAGTGTATGAGGCTTATTACTTAGCTTAAACTTTTTTCTTCAGTTCTAATGCAATAAATTTAATCTTGTCATGATTTCGCAACAACTTTTCATTTATCTACTCTATTATTGCTACCCCGATAACATTCTAAATTCAATATAAGATTTTTAAATTAATATATTTTATGTGCTCTTTAAATAGCAATAAATTCTGATGTATCAAAAGCATTTGTATAAAACATATCAATATTTCAAGGTAAGTATGACTTACCTAGAATACCATCAATACTGTGGTTTCTTCTAGGGTCTGATTCATCCGCTTTGCCTCCTCTTATTAGTCGCGAAATCGAACTGACTGACGGGGCTGTAATTTTATCACAAATGCCTTCTTTTATTAATTTATCTCTAATTTCCCAGGAAAATATACCTGGGTTTTGTCTCTTCAGTTCTTCTATCCTATTTTCAACTTCCGGTGTCGCTACCCTTGGTTTTGATCCACCGATTACTCCAGGGCGGATTGATCCGGTTTCCTATGACAAATAATATGATGTTACAAAAATGTATAATCTTAAGTATTTCAAGTTTAAATTTATTAAGTGGATAAGTAAACATTTTTATTAAGAGACCCATTTCTACTTAGATGTTTAACCTGTCGGTCTAAATCATCACAACTAAACACGTATATCTAATCGCTATAGCAATAGTTCCAGTTCGTACTCAACCACTTAAGTAATTTGGCAATAGAAGTTAAGTAATTTGGCTCAGCAGTTAAGCATACAGAAAGACTTGTTGAAGATGATTATAGTAATAAAACATGTTGGTAAGTAACTGATATAAGCGTTATTTAACCACAAAATCCATCAACAGCAGCAGTAGTAGTAGTAGTAAATAATAAACTTGTAGATTCTAAAACGTCCACGTATTGTAGTTTAGTAATAGTCCTCACCTGATATCTGTTGAGAATCTTCGAAACGCAGCCGTGCGAGACCCGCAATTGACGGGATATAACGCAAGGTCTTACGCCCGCTGCCGCCATTTCCACAATCTTAAGTCTTATGTGGTTTGGCAGAGGCCGGCCGTTGATGAACACTCCGCCTAACTGATTCATACGACCTTGTCCTGTAACAACGTAACACTGTTAAAAACTGACACGTTCATTAATTTCATTCATTTAAAAGAGTCAATATTCTCGTCATCATCTCAGTTGTTGGTCGTCCAAGTAGTCGACAAACGTCGACAAATAGATCACGACCAGCATGATCTAGTTGTCGAAGTTGTGCAAATACTTCCACGAGACAGTCTCTTGTGATCAATGATTGACATCATATATCCAACTTGTGAAAGCTCTAATAATGAAACTAATGCTGGATCCCAACTACTACTGGTCTAATTATCCCGCTTGCAGTGTCACCTTTACATCTCGCTGATAAGACAATCTTCTAAATTTAAGGTACACAGATTCATATAGAGAAAGAATTCAACGAAAAAGAATTAAATAAAATTTAACAGTTTCTTGTCAGACTGATGAAACACTAAGCGTACGGGCGTTGATAAATAAAGTTAACACTGCTTCGATTAACACTTCTAAATTAACTTGAGACTTCAGCCAGTTTCTTATTTTGACGAGTCATTCAACTTCTCACAGTGAAAGGTAAATCATAAAAAAAAATAATTAATCTTTTATCGCGATGAGTATCGGACAATAATTAATTGCGCTCGACAGTAATTGCAAATAAAGCTTTTTGTGATATAAAAATACATTTCTGGGTGTTTTTATGTATGTGTGCGTAAAGTGGCTATTATAATCACATCACGGGCAGTGGTTGAGACCACCTATCGTCAAAGGAAGCCGCCGATCGGTGATTTTTGCGACCCCTTTGTATCCACGTTAGATGTTATTGAGCCGAAAATGCATTAAGGAATAAAAGTGGGATCTTATAATACAATAACTATAGTATATTGGTACCTTCATAGTTATTCGAATAAAATATTTAACTATTTATTAACCTCAGCGTTGTAATAAATAATATATTGGAATAAATTGTGATAAGTAGCAAAGTTGGCAGATTGGTTGGACCAAAACAAGATGCCTACATCTTCTACTAAAAACTTCCTTGTAATGCTTATATTACCAGAAGTTGGTAGAGGAAATTTAAATTATAATTCGACAGAAATGCTGAATGGGCCTTTTTTGAAGTAAAAAATGCATTCATTTCAGCTTATTTCGGTTCATGGGATCAGTTAAAAGTCAGAAACTAAAAGAACAAAACTAACATAGTTATTTAGAACGCGTCCTTCGTAACTTGAAAATATAGAAAATAAAAAACAAATGAACTCGAAGCCACAATCGGCCTATGACACATACATTCCGACATTAATTCCTAATTCTCATCCAAATATGACAGACGCCTCTCATTTGTAAAGAAAAAAAAAATAACAGTGGCATCTTCCACTTGTAAAGGCATTTATAGTTTATCAATTTCAAATAATTCCTCAAAGAAACCGCCACACGTAGGGCTCTAGACCCCTGTGGAGAAGCGCCGATCAATTAAACAACATGTCAACAAGTATGTTCTTTGATAATGCGAGAAACCAAAGATAAACGGATCTAAAATAAACCGTAACACTAACAACATATGGGTAAAAATGATTCTTACAAAAACAAAAGTTCATCAGGACCAGATATTTAAGCACATTATCGACTCTATGTATACAAAATAAGGTTGCAAGGAACAGAAAAATGAGGCGTTTTATGGTTAGGCCGGACCGAGTTTCTGCAAGCGATCTCCATATATTTTTTGTTGGAACCCCGTAGACGTCGTGGTGCCGCGAATGCCCATGTTCTTTAGTGTTAATTTAATGTTCCCGAAATATTTATGACGCATAAAGTGACCATAATAACTCCCCTATACAAATGTGGGTGGTTTCTTCATAATGTATCACTTTATTAGAATTGGTAAAAATTGTCCGATGGCGTTATTACTCTTTTTATAAGGTATTATTTTTAAAAACTATACTCCATTTCAGGTGCTTATTCAAAATGCTTTAAAATGAGGAAGAATTGAAAAATGGGATTACTAGGCCAACAAAAGATAACATAACATCAGAACATGAACGCATATTCCTACATCCAACATCCCCAAAGCTAAAGATCAATCAAATGTACAATTGATGAAAGCTCACAAAAGGTACAATAATAACTCCTACAATACGTAATAGAAATCGCAAACATTGTAACGCTATTAACGCAAAAGGAGGCGAAGTTAACAACAAATTTAAACATTGATTCGGTAAACCTAATCGTTCGGATGCACAATTCGATCATGCACCATTTTGTCACGACAATAGCTGCTACCAGGGTGGTATACAAAATGATCTGAAAGTAGCGCACAAAAAATATACATCTCGGTGACGGTCGATATTCGGAAGCCAAGAGGTTCTAATTTTTTTTCTACTTACGCGTCTTATTCATAGCCATTGCAAGAGTGATTCCTTTGAGAAGCAATCATACACTAAACTTGAGATAGACCTACACAGCTCAATAAAAGGTATACATTTTTTCACAATAACATAATCGTGTTACAATTTGTTCAACCGCCGCATTCGTGTACGATGAAATTGAAACAGAGTCAATCATTTAATACTAAATGTAAGAAGCAAACCGTGACCGAATAAATGAAGATTTTCTATTCACTATTCGCATTTCTGTGTCAACTTTAATTAGCAATCACATTTTCATAAAACGTCGGAGTACCGTCGAGTTGTCATAGGTATTGTCGTTCGGTGATTGGATTTCCCAAGTACAATTTTTACGTTACCGAATTTTACTTTCAATTTAACTGACTCTGGTTTCTTAATCCAGGGCTCATCTCCATTACGTTCCGAAACGTTGAGTACGAAACCGATCCGGTGTTTGCAAATTGATGGAGCAATTTAAATATTTCTTCAGTGAGATTTCAATAACACTTGCTTTCACCCTTGAAAGCTTTTAAACACTTCAAAATTTAACACATTTATAGAATACTTAAAACGACACTGACACCGTTTTATTTATATTTTCCTTTATTTTTCCTTCAGAAGCTGTACAATTCTGTGTCACAGGTTATTGCCTCGCTGCCGGAGTCTGTACTACGGAAAAACGTGCAATAAAAGTTATAAAACCAATAGGCGTATACATATCCCATTCGCATATTTGTTGCTCGTAATGCCCTATAAATGTAACTGTACTATTATGATAACAACGAAGATTAAAAACTAACACTAGGTATAACTCAGTGAGACAGTTTTCTTTGAATTATATCTCTCTTTAATAAAGGAAGAGGTTTCTGCACAATACTATTAACTATGTTGATCAAGACTATAAATGTTTTTTTTTTGGGCAGATAATTTGGCACCTGTTTATATTTATATAACCAAAAATCAATGATTGACCAAAAAAGTTGCTTAGTAGCTTGCCGGGTACAACTTTAAACATGAAATCTGGGAATTTGCATTTTTTAATAAATGATTTATTTTTCATGGTATGTATAATAATTACAGAGTATTAAAAGTTGAGCTCATAATAATTGAGTTGGTAAGGTCACAAGTTTTGGTACATAACTTCAAAATTAGAAAAATATACTAGTAAAATGTGTCCAAAAAATTTAAAAAATAAAATGGGAATTAACAAAAAATGATGAAGATGAATTAGTGAATATAATAAAAAAGACCAATTTGCCTTCAATGAATTGAAAAGAAAATAAATTTTATTGTAAGTACATCAAATGCATATGATTATAATGGTTTTCTTTACTAGTATATATGCTATCACTATTTTCAACGTTTTCTAAGTGAATTCATGATTTTAAAATTTCATTCCGAATTTTAGTTCTAGATATAAATTTACTTTTGTATTTTATAACTAAATGATTATTATTAACTTTATTTTAGTTACCAACTAGTTTTTAGGAAATCTTTAGCGTATAGGATAGTTTATAGTGCTCGAGTCGATACAGAATTGTGTAAATAAATCGTAAACCCAGTTTCCACAATCATAATATGATTTTGCACGCAAATCAATTTCACGTAGCGACATTAATGTGCCCATAGTAAAATTGATATGAGGCTTTACGATATACATCGCTTTCCTTCACACGAATTGTGGGCAAACGATAAATCGGTGTATAATCTGCATGTGCAAAATAACTGAGACAATTTTCGTGTAATAAGTACGTCAAAATACTGATAAGAACTACGACTGTGAATCAAATAATAAATTTCAACTAGCATAACTAAACTCAAATTAGAATTGTATTGTATTAAAGTTACACATTTTTACTTTATATCTGATGATTATAAATCATTTAGTAGCAGCGTAAGTTTAATTTAAAATGTAGTTTCAAAGATTAGGTAAAGAACGGCATTTTATGTGGCTAAGATTAATAATTATTAACAATCAAATAATTATGGACAACCTAATTTCTTGGATACTCCAAAAAATACGGCAAAATGTGACTCCGGCGTCACATTTGGTCACATGAATACGTCGATTCGGTGTACGTTTCCTAAAATACATTGAAAGGGTCGCTTTTGCAACTGTAAACGTTAAGTACGTTTTATATCTTAAAGGATACAACGCGATGATTCCAAATCAAAGTATGAAATTTAACTATTAGTAAACGAATCCTTAATTACATCTTATCCCACATCCAATTTTGTACACCTATGATGTGCTTCATTGATATCAAAGACAGTAAAGAGGAATTTAAAATAGGTATTCAAAATATAGTCATGTCTTTGGGTCATAATACCTAAATATTCGCAAATGTTTAATACCGCGCGATCACAGCTTTTGTTGTCCTCAAGCCAAAATACCACTATCTACCAAACTCATGTTCAATTAAATTTTACTTCGCAACTTGATGCTTCGTCTGTCATTATCACATTTTATGATACAAAAATAAGTATAACGATGATTGATTTTTTTATATAAAGTGGAAATAGCCGCCGGATAAAACTTAAATCCTTCTAGCACCCATTACCCTTGTTTGCTAAAATCTTGCGTTAATCAACCAAACTTTATTATTTTAATTACTACTTCGAGTTGAGTTGTTTTCATTTTGATGTAGAGATAGAGTAGAGATTTCTTATATCCCATAAGAAGGATCATCATCATGATCAACCCATTACCGGCTCACTACAGAGCACGGGTCTCCTCTCAATATGAGAAGGGTTTGGCCATAGTCCACCACGCTGGCCAAGTGCGGATTGGCAGACTTCACACGCCTTTGAGAACATTATGGAGAACTCTCAGGCGTGCAGGTTTCCTCACGATGTTTTCCTTCACCGTTAAAGCAAGTGATATTTTAACTATTTAAAAACGCACATAACTCCGAAAAGTTAGAGGTGCGTGCCCGGATTCGAACCGCCGACCTCTGATTAGGAGGCTGACGCCCTAACCACTAGGCTATCACCGCTTCTAATATAAGAAGGATAGTCAAACCTAACCAATTCCTACAGTGATTAAGTCATATTTACGAGACATGCTACCTAATTATTGTTATAATTACATTTTCTGTCTGGATCTTTGCCTCAGTTACTTTAAAACCTTTTATCTAGGAAAGGTTATATTGACCATGTTGCGTTTGATAAAATATATCGATAGAAAATCATCAATCATCATTTATGTCCACATATGCTATCACATGTATAATGTAATATTTACGAGTGAAGAAAGAAAGGTTAGAGTTTAAGCTACATCGATAACATAAACAGCTTCACTTCCGTCAATAAGAAATTGAAAAATTATAATAAAAATTCATTCGGTACTATTATCTGATCTCTATTATTCTGACACGCATAAATATCTATGCGTTGCCTGTTAAAATCATTTATACACTAATAAAATAAGCTATTGCTGTCCAAAATCAAGCAACAAAGCGGAGAAATGCCATTTGAATGGGCATTAGAATTGGGCGGCAATTACAAAGGCTGTGTCATTCCATTAAGCCTTCTTCAAGCCTTCGGAGTGCGTTGTGTGGCCCCTTGGTCACGTGGCTCGAGGTGTAGCAATCGGTTATCAAATCAGAGTTCCATTCTATTATAGTTTTGTAGGATGCGTGCCGATATAATATCGATGATAAAAAAAAACTTCTATTATTCTAGAAGGTATGTTGAATTTATGTGTTATTCAATTTTTTTTAAACCATAACGCACTTCTCTAATTATCCATTTTATTCTCCATCTTTGTATTCTTCTATCTTCTTTGTATAAAAAGTCCCGTCCTGATTGACTGATCTATCAACGCACTACCTGAGCCAGTGGTGTTACAAATTGGAAATTTTCATATATTACGTAATAATTGACTTAATCATACATGGAGAAAGTTTCGTACACTATGACAGATAGGGAGAGATTAGTTTGATGATCCGTCTTTTATGTTAAGTTGGTAATACTTAAAAACCAGAAAATATTTTAGCCTTCAGTTAAAAATTAAAAAACACATTTATCACAGTTCTATGATAGTTTTTTTTTCCAGTTTAAATATCAAATTAAGTCATTCTTTTTTAAATAAATATATATACCTACCTACCTTACCTACTTTAACAATACATTATTAATATCGCTAAGTTTATAACGTATGCAAGTTGGTTACAAAAAATAACTTCGGGTATTGTCACTTACTATATAATAATACCCACCAAAAAATACTAAATCCTATTGGAGCAATATAGAGCTCAGAAGTGGGAAATTAATATTTGCAGATGTTATGCGGCACATTCCTAAGATAAACTTCTTGCTTCTTGCTTAAATTTAATACTAACATTATCCATATGATTAGAAAACAATGCTTAAGTGATCACTGGAATTTGATGCATAGACTAATACATTTAATAGAATCTGCAAAACGTGATAAAATTAAGTAAAATCCAATATTTAAATCGACTGTAGACATACGTTTTAATGCTGACGTGCTTAAAAAATAGAATTCAATCATATTTTCCGTATAAAGCAAACCTAAAAAGAGATATTAACTGTGAAAGCGAACGGAAAAGGTCTAAAGAACCCTTTTCTTGTCGATATTGGTTCCGATATTGCCCTCAAAATCAAATATTTCATTTGTAATATGCCTAAAGGCGTCTTGTTGCCGTAATAAAATACGAGTGCCTATGAGCTATAACGAAATCTCCCCCCATTGCACTGAATGCCAACTGTTCAAACCGAGCAACGCCTTTCGGCCAACGAACATAATGCCTGTACCTCTAGCAATGAATGGGACTGAATATTTTATTTCATTATAACATTGTGTTTGTGAGTGGCCTGTTTGACCTTATTTTGTATTCATAACGTGCTATGTACTAATTTGACTGGTCTTTTCACTTATCATAAGAAATGGTTTCTTTGACGGCCACTTGCCGCTGGGGCTCTTGTTTTGAAATCCATATCTCCCATTGCAATGGTAACATGAAATAATGGAAGTGATTTTATTTGATGGTGTTTAGAAGCATCGTTAACTTCAGCAAACAATTTCAATTATGAAAACATTTGTGTCTTAACGTTATAATTCACCTCAACCTATTTGGATGATTATAAAATCATAAAGATAACAAATGTAAGTAATCTAATAATTAAAGATAATTTCGCAGATTATACAAATTTGATAGTGCAAGCGTCAATTATCAATGTAATATGAATGGATAGGACGGCCAGAGAAAGGCACCCTAGCGAATCGTGCTTTTTCTTTGCTGCAGGCAATGTCGATTTAATCTTAAAGTTTGAACGTAGGTAAGATCCTATTATCGCTAGTACATTTTTTTAACTACCCATATTTTTTGGTTGGTTTAACTTAAACGGGCAACTTATGTTTGATTGCCATGCCCAGGAACTGCAACCGGACCAGCTCGGAAGGTCTAAGCTCTAAAGAGCTCTGTTCTAAGAAAGACCTTCCGCCTGCATTCAGAAGTGGTATACTAAAAACGGTTAATAACAATCTGGGACTTGTTGCCAAATATGAGTTAGATATAAGAAGCCCTTGGTTAAACACAATTTCGACGACCTCTGTGGTGCAGCGTGTGCGCTGTTGCATTTTAAAGTTGGAGGTGCTGGGTTCGATTCCCGGCTCGAGTCTGGTCTGGTGGGAGGCTTCAGCCGTGGCTAGTTACCACCCTACCGACAAAGACGTGTCGCCAAGCGATTTAGCGTTCCGGGACGATGTCGTGTAGAAACCAATTAGGAGTATGAGTTTACCATACCACTTAGACTGCATCATCACTTGCCATCGGGTGAGATGCAGTCAAGGGCTAACTTGTAGTGAATAAAAAAAAAAAAAACATTCTTAACCTGAGGCTTGCACTAATGCAGTGTCTTTTTACTTTCACTTTATATCCTTTATGCATTGTAACAAATGGACTTCGCCCAACAGTATGAGGTTATTATAACAATTATAAAAGGTCCCTCAAAGGCATACATCAAAGTTCGATCACACTTAAATACTTTTGAACGATATGAAAATAAATTAAGCGTCCGTTATATCAATTTGTTTATTAATAGATCGGCATAAATAATGGCAAGTAAGAGCCCTGGAGGTTCGAGCGAGGCATTTGGCGGGCGCGGGGGCGGGCGGCGCGTCATATTATGCGGCCAAAGGAGCCTGTCGGTGCCTTTGATCCCGGCAAACCTGTGTGCGTGCGATGTGCACCGCTGTCCGTCTTGATATGAATGTGACTAAACCTTGATTATGGTACTGAACTTTTTATAGGGGTCATCAAACACATTTTTGTTGAGAACCCCGATGATGTATGGAACAAACAACAAGTTTATCGAGATCATCAAGTTAATCGGATTGCGTTGGTTGGAGTAAGAGATTCCCGTGGAAATTACAAGGTGTGTGCCGATCCGTATCTGCATCTAGCCTTGGGCGGTCGACCATCATCGAACATATTATGCGAACGACGATAATTCCCCTTACGAAAACTTCTTGTTTTGGAAATTTTGTCATATACATAGTATGTTAAGAGCGGTGAGCAACGTCAAGGTTAATGTAAGTTTATGAACAGTAAATATTCTGAACAGCGCTGTTTATAAGTACCTATATACAGAGAGAAAGATTAATTATTTCCTCAAATAAATCGTAATATTGGTATTTATAAATAATCCTCTTTCTGATTTTCGCATTACACAAATGTTTTGTGATACTTGAGAGAGGCTCGCAACTTTTGACACTAAGCTCGATTTATACCTACTAAGGTTAGGTGTATAATTTTGTGTCGAATTAAAGATTTAAGGGTTTAATAAGTTGAAAGGAAACCGCCAGTCGAGAGCCGACTTTCAGATGGGAATAAGCCAAGGCAAACACTTGAAGAATTAAACTTAGTTCTTGTATTAACTAAGCCAGTTCAATTTGTTTGATGTCATAGTAACCAAAAGAAAGAAAGGTATATTTAAAAAAAACAAGATTTCATCAATCCGTAGTTTTGAAACAAGCCCATGAAGTAAATATTCGAGTGGAGGATGAATTTACGATACCTAGTAAGGTTGTAGGAAATTATTATAGTACCTGTTTCCCGTAACTTCGTCAGCGATTTATTGGGTTGTAATAATCTCCTAAGTACACATAATACAAGCTTTATATGTGTAAAATTTCATTATAATCGATTAAGAAGTTTCTAGGTGAAAGCAAACAAATAACAAACACACAATATGATATTTTCTTAATTTATAATATAGAGCACATTCGGTGTCGGAAGTCTAAAATAATCTTGGTATTTGCTTAACTAGATAGACCCTTACTCTCAGTTAATCCTCCTTTTATTTTCAACGAAATACTGATGGCCCCTTTTAAAAACAACATGCAAATACGTCAAAATTTGCATTATCTAGTTCAATGTATTAAAAAAAGTACTTTAATATAAGCTCGCTATGCCTACTTCTATTTAGGTAGGGTAGGGGCAGCTAAGCAAGTTTTTGTAAAAGTTATGATGTCGCTATTGAAACGGGCTCAAAAAATTCAAAATAAGAACGCGACTGTCGTCGGCATTCTTTGGTGTCATTCATCTCTTTCACTCCCAAGCCTTTGGCGAATGGCGGTCTCTTTCCCTTTAATTTAACTTAGACGAAACAGGTCATAAGTCGTGGTGACATTTTTAACAATGCATTGGAAATGTTTTCGTATGGTAATGATTTATGTGTAAAACCATCAGTATGTGGACCTTTTGGTACCGGAGATCGGTTTTTATTAATACAGTGCAACGTTGAAGATTTAAAGGCGCACAATACAAGGTAACATAAACACACGCAAGAACCTTACAAATATCATGTTCTAAGATTCTAAGGAATTAAAAGGGTTCATGGATTTAATTTTCGATTTTTTCGAAGCTTAGATAGTGGTTAGGGCGTCAGACTCCTAATCAGAGGTCGGCGGTTCGAATCCGGGCACGCACCTCGAACTATTCGGAGTTATGTGCGTTTTTAAAAAACAATTATTATATCACTTGCTTCAACGGTGAAGGAAAACATCGTTAGGAAACCTGCACGCCTGAGTGTTCTCTATAATGTTTTCAAAAGCGTGTGAATTCTGCCAGTCCGCACATGGCCAGCATGGTGGCCAAACCCTTCTCATATTGAGAGGAGACCCGTGATCAACCCATTCTCGGCTCAATACCTCTGTATTGGGTGGTGGAATGGGTTGATCATGATGATGATGATGGATTGAATTTAATCTTAAGGTGCCCGGAACAACTGCCTTTGTAGCATATCTTTTATCTTTATTCATAGTTTAGAAAGTGTTTAAAATTTTATTTTACTGTACTAAGAACAAAAAAGGGTAAGACTCATCTGAAAAAACCTCTGTATAAAAATGTTCAATATTTGGATATCACACGAGCTCACTGAAAGAAACCTTATGATTATGAATCTTGTTCTCATTTGTGGTTGTTTATGGAAGCAAAATGAAACTGAACCGTTTTTGATGCGGTTGATAACAAGTGTTTTGAAATGGATCACGTACGAAAATATCGTGAAAGAAATGTGTCCTGGTGAAAGATGGATCAGAATTCACAGACTGTGCCAAAACCCGGATAACTAACGCAATATGGTAACGCTAAGAGTATGAAAGCATTGTTCACTATGAGCTTTTGCCGCCGAGTAGAACCGTCGATATGGATCTCTACTGCCTACTACTCATGATATTAGAGCAAGAAGTTGAGAGAAAGCGGAATGGATCGATAGAAAGTCCGTAGTCTTTCATCACGACTACGGGTGACACAGATTCTGAGCCACACAGCAAAATTTGTGATAGCTTGGCTGAGAGGTGTTCATGCGTGCGCTATATAACCCTGACCTTGCAACCTCAGATGTCCACCTATTAAAATAATTCTCAAGATACTGAAATTAGTATCTTGAGAATTATTTAGACAGTGTTCGGTTCACATCAAGAGAGAACTGACTGCCTATCCTACTTGTTGCGCTTTTTTTACTAGTCCCAATATTTTTTTACAGCAATGGTATCTTGGTTGGTTGAAACTTTTTCCCTAGTAAAGGTATATGTCGTATATTTTGGTCAAAATTTATGTAGTATTATGGGCACCTACTTAAATTTAACTTTAAACATAAAACATCAAACCTTTCAAAACTGTGCATAACTTACTCAAACACTTATCATCATCATCATCATGATCAACCCATTCTCGGCTCACTACAGAGCACGGGTCTCCTCTCAATATGAGAAGGGTTTGGCCATAGTCCAACACGCTGGTCATGTCACGTCACGCGGATTGGCAGACTTCACACTCCTTTGAGAACATAATGGAGAACTCTCAGGCATGCCGGTTTCCTCACGATGTTTTCCTTCACCGTTGAAGTGATATTTTAATGGCTTAAAAACGCACATAACTCCTAAAAGTTGTAGGTGCGTGCCCGGGTTTGAACCCCCGACCTCTGATAAGGGGGCGGACGTCCTACCAACTGGGCTATCACAGAGTCAAAAACTTATAATGGGCGTTAATCATAACGCAACTTCATTACCTACGATATGATTAACGCCCAACTTTATGATCAATAAAATCCTAAACTTCAGATAGCAGATTATTATATTATAGTAGCGCCATCCTTATCGACAGGGAAAAGTGAAAAAGTACAGCACAAATAAATCCAATATACTACCTAAAGATATTGGATCGGATTAATTATTAATTTCGGCCGTAAGTGATCTAAAGTTAGAAAAATATAAAACTCAATAGTTACTATTCCTCAAACATAGCACTCACGCTTGATTTTGAACAAACTGTCTCCAGCAAAAAATATTGGAAAGAGAAACCCTTGAAACAAAGGTAATTCGTGATTTTACGACGGGCAATAATTTATGTTAGAACAAAAAGTTTAAATTCAACAAAAAAATACTAGGCTCATTGTCAATCTGATTTTAAGTTTTGATTTATAGTTTTCTTGGACTAATATAGTATAGATACTGTACACTCAAAAATTCCAAATTGAACCTATTTATAGCTTTTTATTCATCGAATTGTAACTTTGTTTCAATCATTTCAAAGTCGAAATACTCAGAAAAAAATAAATCCTTGGTTAATTAACAGCGTTTATTAGTGTGTTTATTTTTAATTCCCATTGATTAAAGATGATAATAATTTATCATATTCAAAGGTATACTCCACAGACCCTGGTCAAAGAAGAAGGCTATTAATAATTTAACTTTGTCCACTCCATCTCTAAAGTGAAGTATAATAATTCAATAAGTCTCTTATCCTTACCTTAGTGAGTGGAAGAAGAAAACATGTTGTGCTGACCCCACATAATGTGGGATAAGGGCACGAAAAAGAATAAGTATGTCTTACTCATTGACGCATTTGTATGGGATGATTTGTTTGAAGGTTTATAGATGTCTAAAACAAATTTTAATGAAATTATGGAGATTAAGGAGATTTTTAAAAATCTTATTCCACTCGAGCTCGAGCTATTGCGTGTGTCATTACCGCAAGCTTAACAATTTTACTAATATCAACTCTTCTGAATTCTCAGATTTTCAGAATGTTAACAATACTATAACCTAGAAGTCCAAGTACAATCTTTAGCAGTAAATAAATTGTTAAATATCTACCTTAATCTTTGGTTTCATTTATTTATCTCATATCTTCATTTGATCCATTTACATATATCACAAAAGAGAAGAGAGATTCAGAGAAAATGTCGTTAGCAACCGCCTTCATATAAAACGTATCTTCACTGTTCATTAAAATCATGATTCGCAAAAATTCAATTTGTATATATCGAAAATAATAATTCTAAGAATATAAACTCATAATTCGAATATTTTCAGTAAGATATCAATTTGTTTTCACATTTGATCATCTCTTATCTTCTATGATTATATTATAATCTGCTAGTCATCACGTTGAAAACCTTTTCTTTATATCTCAATTGTAACAGTTATCCTGGAGATACTTCGTTTCTGCTGGAATAAACTTATTCATTTTGATTTTATATTTGTACTGTAAGTATGCTGACTATATTTCTTGAATTAAGATCAAGATCACTTGAAGAATAATGCGAACGAGACAATAGCTAAGTCGTGACAGAATTTCTTTATTGAAACTAAGCACAGACAGATCGCTTTCTACAGCTAAAAGTCCTTGACCATTCCAGAAACTGAGTCTAAACAAGGCCCACATACAATCAAATAACATTCAGTAACATACTTTTTCTAGCAGTCCCATCCCGAAGCGTTAGAATGAAATATTGTTATACGAGGAGCAATAAAAAGCACTTTTGGTTGTATAATTCCTTCATGATTTTATCGTTTTATGACATGTTTCGAACCTTTTAGAGCGAGAAAATGAGCTGTGAGTCTTATTATGTCATTTTATATGATTTTGATGCTTGTAATTGGCCGCTAATCAGCAGCTTAGCTTTGATCATTATGAGGTTTGGTTTATTGATGCCTCCGATAAAAGAATAAATATCGATACCGATTAATGATTGGAGTTAATGTTGGAATGGATTTTTTGTGTTAAATTAGCTCTAGTACCAGTATTAAATAGTTAGTTTAAAGCTAATAATCATGAAGAAACATAGATACTTAATAATGTAATAGAATTTGGTATACATGGTAAGCTAAATTTGAACTTAACACAAATTCAGGGATAACTAATGCTTGCATGAAGTAAAGAAGAAGAAAATAAAAATAAAATCCATAAAAGATGTTCTTAAGTTACCAAAAAATACAAGCATAACACACATATTTGGGATAAGTTATTTAAGGTTTAAATGTTTGATAGGAATATTCTTAATTCAGAGCACAACCCATTACGGAATGCAAAAATGGTACGCAAGAACTCACCTTGAAAAGAATATCCCGTAAAATATGGAGTCATGTTCAATGTTGATACAGCCATTGACGCAGAATCGGGAGCAGAGAAGATAGCGCGACTCCAAACACCGAATCAGATCTAACACATACGAAAGTCCCGGAAAAACACAATTTCAGTCTGTCACTACAATCACAGGTACGCAGGCATGATTACGTAAAGGAAACTGCGTGTGTCTAATCCGTGTTACTTTGAAGACAGCTCAGTGCCCACTGACGTGTGATGTAAAGATGTATTTCGACTCTCAAGTGTAATCTTTCACAATCAGCGGTGCAACAAAAAATGGTCAAACCGCCTCCGCAGCCTTCGACACCACTCCACCAGATAGCTTGTCTCTTTCTGTTGCCCGAATGGCCACGGCACTTTACGTATCGCCGGTCCCAAAAATCTCTATTTCAACACCGAATTCCAACTTTATCAACTCCTTGACTAATATTAGAGTTAACCTTGAATCTTTGTTAATCGTTATAAGTTGCTAATATTCCAATGTTTCAGATATATCAGGCGATAACATTCGAGAAGTATACGGCAGGTAAAACGACGTGAAAAAGGGACAGCACGACGAGCCTGATCTGGTATCTTCAAAGTGAAGCGCTTACGTTTAACAATGTGTGAGTCGCGCCGGAGTCGGTGCTCCGTAACGAAAAACACGAGGCGTGCAGCAATAGCGATCTGTGCCTACAGCGATCGGTGATTGGTCAAAATTTGTTCAGGGCGGAGTTAGTGTGCACACTGTGACATTAATATTGTTTGTTTGTGTGCGTTAATTGCATTGTCGTTTCGCGTTCGTGTACGATACAATTTATAATATTTTTCAGCAACATTTAATTAAGTATTATTATTTCTTTGGGTTGATTCCGATGTTAGAGTTTTTGCCCACTTAGCGTTTGGGGTTAATATGAATATTACAACACTTTGATTTCATTTCGAGATTTATTAGGTAGTTTAATTTGTAGATATTGTATTGTGATGACTTTGTTTATTCCCTAAAAACGTTCGCAGTGCTTTTTATGTATTGGTATTGATAAGCATAGACGAGCTACGCTACGTTTTTAATAAGAGAATTGTATCTCAGAATACTTCCTAATTATATCTATGTAAAAGGGGAAATATGTTAAGTTTTAAAAACACATTTACCTTCGACATCATTGCGTAGATTATTTCTTTCTTCTTGTGAGACTTATCCACAGAGCCTGTGTAGAGTTAAGGAATCCATTTTAAAAAGCGATAATTCCAATGGAAAATATAATTGGTTTAATTTAAATTATTAATATTAGATACACCAAAACCTTTGCTCGCGGCTTCGCTCACTTTCACCTTACTAAATAATACTTCACTTCATCACCAAAAATTTACTTATAATTAATCATATATCGCCATAAGATTATAACTACTAGTACCTATATGTTAAGAAGTATAACATTTCTTACCAACAGGAAAGTGTAGGGAAAATAATCACCAAGCAGAAGGGTTCAGTTATAAACAAAGTACTTTTTCAAAAACTCTTTTTTTGTTATTAAACTCGATGTGTTCCTGAGAAAAAGTGTATGTATATATATACATTTGGAGTACGAAATGACCTAGCGCGTGTTTTTATACACTACAAGTTAACCCTAGACGGTAATTTCACGTGATGGTTAGTGATGATACAGTCTAAGATGGTAGCGGGCTTACATGTTAGATGTAACAGTAACCAATTAGGAAGATTGCGTGGGAATATACTAAAAGTTTTCTAAGCGACATCGTGCCGGAACGCGAAATCGCTTGGAGTAACCAGCCACGGCCGAAGTCTCCCACCAGACCAGACTTGAGCCGGGAATCAAACCCAGGACTTCCAACTTTAAAAAGTGACAGCGCGCGCGCTGTGCGACGGAGTTCGTCAAAAAGCAAACAAATATCACACATCCATCCACCCATCTGTAGAATGGTAACTAGCCATGGCCGAAGTCTCGACTAGGGAATCGAACCCAAGACCTCCAGTTTTATAATGCGACGGCGCACGCGCTGCGCCACAGAGGTCGTTCTTTTATCCTTATACAATACCCAAAAATTCAAATGAATATTAGCAAATCACATCTTGTTTTTCCTTAACGGATATCTTGAGCCAGATTTAGATAACAATAGTTCTTGCAAAAACTAGTAGGTAGATCATGTTTTACCTCCGAGCAAAAAGTGTCGTGTTAATGTATAAAATAAAAAGTATTCTAACTTAGGTATTGAAAGCCACTTAGCAATGACCTCAAGGTCAGCACTAAAGTTTCAAAATATTCAATTAACTCTAATCCCAATTCTATGATTAGTAAATCTCCTAAATTTAGATTATCTATTTTATTGAGGTAGAGGTCACCGCTCAAATTTACAGTATTGAATATTGCATTAGCGTCAGTAGAATATATAAAATTCTCAAGTTCTACCCTTATAGTTTCATTATGTCTACATGTAGTCTCCAATCGCGTAGTGGTTTCAATACCAAATTGAAGTGAAGTATTTTCAACCCATTTACCAACGAAATCATGAAAAATACAATCGATAAATTATTTTCTACGGTATAAAAAGGTATATATATTTTTTAAACATTTCTTTTTCCATTACAAGTTAGCCCTTGAAGAAAGTCTCACCCGGTGTTAGTGATGATGCAGCCTAAGCCAGTAAGCCGGGCTAAGCTGTTAGGAGTATGGTAGACCCATACACATTGGTTCCTACGTGACATCGTGTTGGAACGCTAAACCGCTTTGCGACACATCTTTGTCGGTAGAGTAACTAGCCACGGCTGAAGCCTCCCACCAGACCAGACTCGAGCCGGGAATCGAACCCAGGACTTCCAACTTAAAAAATTATATATAAGTAGTTTACATTATTCCCTTAAACCTCACTTAGTAGAAATATATATTTTTGTAAGAATTTAAAAATGTACGTGTGTGTGTGTGATTTTGTCGATTTTCGATCTACTAACCGTCCCTAATGAAGCTTTAAAAAGATCATTTACTTCAAAACTAATGTTTGTCTGTCGGTTTGTTATCGGTACGGCTAAACCGATTTATACGGACTTTCCCATGTAAAGGAATATACCAGAAGTAATCTAGGCTGTTTATAACTGCGTGAAATACTGAAATGATTAAATTGAAACTTATCAGTGAAGAATCAGCGGTCAGAATAAATTTTTACGAAGAAACTCTTGTGTAACTACTAGTTCATCATGATCAACCCATTGCCGGCTCACTACAGAGCACGGGACTCCTCTCAATATGAGAAGGGTTTGGCCATACTCTACCACGCTGGCCGTGTGCGGATTGGGAGAATTCACAAGCCATTGAACTCTGAGGCTTGCAGGTTTCCTCACGATGTATTCCTTCACCGTTTAAAAACGCACATAACTCCGAAAAGTTAGAGGTGCGTGCCCGGGTTCGAACCCGAGGCGGACGCCCTAACCACTAGGCCATCACAGCTTCGTACTTATTATTTTTATAAATATATAATAATAAGTGCTTGAAAAACTATCTATAGAATAAATATCGAATATAGTAAAAATAGCTCCAGCGGACAGAAATCTAATTCCGATAAAATTCTCTCTCAACCCTTTTTGAGTACGGTCAAACATTACAAAGGCTCCAACAATTCTCTAGAGAAATAAAACCAGGTAATGGACCTGTAATGGGATTTAACAGTTACTATGTAACTGTTGTCTGCGTAAAGGGTCGGTGATTATATTCCTCGTTATCATAAAATTAGGGCGTTTGGCGATATGACTGGGCACGTGGCGCTCGGGGTAACTGTTATCTATCCCTGATGGGGCTTGCCTCGGCACCTTTACAACCTTTTCAACTTACCTATCATATATATTTATAAATTCTTCGGACACGTCTCTTGACGTGAGAGTGACTCCATAGAGCGTCTTATCGTGCAAGGCACGGTGGAGGGCACCAGAGGTCGAGGAAGGTCACCCATGCGTTGGACCGTTCAGATTATGTCTGCTGTGGTTGATCCTTTGCACCAGTGCATCAGGCTTTCGGCCAACCGAAACCACTCTGTCAGGAGTGTTATGACGAAGAAGATATATATATATATTTAGATATGTTTTAATAACTAAGTATACCTTCGGAATCATGTAACTTTTAAGTATCCATTAGCTATAAGGCTATAGAATATTTTAACTTTTTCTAGAATATTTTTCTAGAATATTTTAACTTTTTCTAGAAGGAACTCCTTTTTTTTTATACACTACAAGTAAGCCCTTGACGGCTACCTCACCTGGTGGTAAGTGATGATGGTAGCGGGCTAACCTGTTAGGAGTATGGTAAGCCCACACTCCTTATTGGTTTCATCAACATCAACGCTAAATCGCTTGGCGACACGTCTTTGTCGATAGAGTGGTAACTAGCCACCGCCGAAGCCTCCGACCAGTCCAGACTCGAGCCGGGAATTTAACCCGGGACTTCCAATTTTATAATGCGACAGCGTACGTACTGCGCCACGGAGGTCCACCCGACACATCAGGAAGCCGTAATACTATTTCTACTGATGACTAACAAGCACAGGATTCGAATAAGATGATGAATATTTTTCAGCTATAATAGAATTGTTATCCTACCTATGTATATATTTTTATTATTTCACCACAAGTTAGAACTTGACAAGAATATCGCCTGGTGGTAAGTGATGATGCAATCTAGCATGGTAGCGGGCTAACTTGATACGGGTTGTTCAGGAACACGAAATCTCTTGGCGAAACTTCTCCGTGGGTGGGGTGGTAACTAGATACAGCCGAAGCCTCCCGCCGCCTCCACGACCTGAAATTTTATAATGCGACAACGCACACACTGCGCCAAGGATGCCTTCAAAAATGTGGACAGAGTGGCGGATTTAATTCGTATATCCCTCTTCTCTATAATAGGAAAGTGGTGTACCCAGCAGTGGCACTTCAATACGGGTGGTTATAAAGATGAACGCAACATAACTCTTATTTGAACATCATGATCAACCCATTACCGGCTCACTACAGAGCACGGGTCTCCTCTCAATATGAGAAGGGTTTGGCCATAGTCCACCACGCTGGCCATGTGCAGATTGGCAGACTTCACACGCTTTTGAGAACATTATAGAGAACTCTCAGGCGTGCAGGTTTCCTCTCGATGTAAGGAAAACCTTCACCGTTGGAGCAAGTGGTATTTTTAATTATTTAAAAAAACACATAACTTCGAACTGCCGACCTGCGATTAGGAGGCTGACGTCCTAACCAATAGGCTATTACAGCTTCGATTTGAACATCAAGGTTAAGGAAATAACGAAAGGATAGAAGCGCTCAGATATAAATAGATTACAAAAGGCGGCTTTAGTAGCTATCTCTGACAGGTAACCTTAAAATTATAGGACAACAAACAGCGTGAACAAAGGTAGGTGTAAATTATCAACCTGCATTCAAATAACTTCTCGTTTTTTACGGTAGTGCGCGAACAACTTATACTTACCCTTTTGTCTTCGCAGAGGTAAAAGAAAATCTCAGCCAGCGTCAGAAACAATGAAATATCGAAATAGAAATCGTCAACTCATTAAGATTTGACCTTCAGCTGGTAGCATTTTAATTAAAAACTGCCGAACGCTCTACCGAGCCCGTCGCTTACAAAACCCCTCAATTTATTATCTCCTCATAATACTAATCTCAATTGAACTACATCAACTTAACCCGAGCCTTGTGCCTAATTTCTCGTGAAAATTGTTTGGGGTTAAACTTTGAAGCGAATTTTGTCATTACGACCTTTTGCCAAGTTTGTTTGGCGCTCTCGAAAATATGTTTGTTACATGTATTAACCCTTAAGCTTTAACGCTTTGAAACTCTCATATTAAATATATTCTATTTTAGCTTTGAGTAAGTTTCGTATTTTATATTTTGCCTTTAGAGTTTAACACAATAGATTTTGTTATAGGTAGGTATAATATTCAAGTTTCGAAAACCGGTGGTAGCCTATGGGTAAAACTTCGATCCTTATTTTGATGAACGGAGTTCTGTTCCATGCAGGCACTTCTAACTAGGGAGTTATATGCGTAAAAGCCATTTAAGGAAAGAGTTTCTTAAGCAAGGATTAGGCCAATAATTAAGATCACTACATTTTATATATAAATTTTACTTAAAAACTGGCTCATTAAGAACTCATCCGACGGTTTAATGTGATCTGTAGCAATGGCAAAGATCGGTAGGGCACCTGCATGCGGTCGAGTGCGCGGGTACTCCCATGACCCAGCCAGCAGGCAAAGCGAGGGAACATCGCTGGGTTTGAATGGGTATTTTGGTCACCAGTCTGGCCGTCGGGGAGTCCCACATACGCGATCCCACAGATGCGTAAACGCATTTTCCAGCGTGAAATAAAAAGGGAACCTGCAAAGTTTATCATCCAGTTATCACATCTGTTGAAGTGGCAATGGGTGGGGCACACAGCTCGGAGAACCGATGGACGTTGGGGTCCCAAGGTGCTGGAATGGCGGCCACGCACCGGTAAACGTAGCCTTGGTCGACCCCCAACCAGGTGGACAGATGACATCAAACGAGTCGCAGGGAGCCGCTGGATACAAGCGGCCAAAGACCGTGGCCATTGGAACTCCCTGCAAAATACCTATGTCCAGCAGTGGACGTCTATCGGTTGAAATGATAATGATGATGATATCACATCTGTCTATTTTTACGTTTATTAGCTAATCTAATCCACCGGTTAGTGATTAAAAAAATATATTTTTATAAACTCATAATATTCATGCGAAAGAATCTAGCAACGTAGCATGCAAGATAATAATATATTCCCACTCCCCAAGATATTGGCAACTAATTAACGCGGCAGCTGACATTTCACGGTGTTTAAGCATCTTCATACAGCCGTGCCGGTAGACAAAAAAAGGCGTGAAACTCGCGCTGAAATCGCTGTACACGCTTCAGGCCCCATTGAAGAGGAAAGACGCCGCTGAAAGTATGCGTTGATGGGCCGCACACGATGTCAAAACAAACAAGATACAACATTGAGAGTGTTGTTTTTTAATTCAACCGACTTCAATGACGTTGGTTTTATTTGATGGCGGTGAATTCAACAAAAACACTGCGCCTACATGGCTCTAAAATTTGTAGATATACCTTGAGTTCTATGCCATCGCCTCGCCGCCTTCTATGCCATCACATCGTGACTTAATTACAAAAGGACAACCTGGAGACGAAAATTAGAAACGATGAAAAAACACTCTTGAATAAAAATAAAGACGTATAACATATAGTACTTTAGCAAACTAAAAAATGCATAAGGGTTGACATTTACATCCTAAAAGAAAAACACAAAATTGAGGACAATATTTTTTTTTTCAAAAGCGCCTTTGGAGTACACAAACAGTTTTACTTTTCTACATCCGTAGGCTCAAAATCAAAGCTACCTTTAATTCATATTCCCTGTCTAAGGAAGCCCACAACAAAGCCGGCTGATTTCGTTTCGTTATCACCATGTCGCAGCACCTAATTAAACAGTATAATATTAATGTAAATAATGTTTGATATAAAAAGAAATGAAAATTTATTTGTTCACATATTATTAGTGTCTTTTAAGGAGACCTTATGTTAAGTGTGTGCTGCTTTATACTCGCTATTCCCATTTTAAATATTATGTAAAGTTCGATATGTACCTATTTATAACTAATGGAATATTTAATATCCTCTGATTCTGTTTCTATATGTACGAAATATCAAAATGTTTCAAATTAGTTTATTTGACGCGGGTGGCTGAACCAGACCCAATAGAATTCTCGATAAAACTGTCAAAATATTAGTCGATAATTACGCAGGTAATTTCGATAATTAGTTCGACAATTAGACAAATAATAATTGACAATTGTGTCAATGTAGTGTCAATAGTTCGCCACTGGATTTTTTTTTATAAAGTTTATTGCACAAAAAACTGTACATAAGACGAACTTAATGCTAAAAGCATTCTCCACCAATCAACCTTGGAACATTGAGAAAAGCAAGGCGCGCAAACAAAAAAATATATATATGTAAATATATATATATATAAAAGTAATACATACAATAATCCAAATTCAAAAATTCAAAATAATCTTTATTCAAATAGTCCTTTTATATACACTTACATAGTAGTTATTTCATGGTGATAACTATATTCGTAAACTTTAAACTAAAGCTATGAGGGTTCCAAACGCGCCCCGGTCTAAGAAGAAGCCCACAACAAACTTAGCCGGGGGTTTTTTTTCGTTATCACCATCTCACATAATGATTAATGAACTATAGTACCTATGGATTTAGAGCAATTTACACCCAAGCTTTTTTATCGTTTATATAATCCTTAATATCGTGATATAATTTTTCTACAAGCTTTCGTTTTATAAAAACTTTGAACTTAAATATAATAATATAATAATAAATCAACAAGTAATTAAAAATATATAAATATTAAAAAAAATGCAAATAATAAATGATAATTAATACCCACAAAGCAACATTTTTTTAACGCTAATTTTAAAGCAAATCATATCATAATCATAATGGTCAGTAGATTCCCAAAATTTATATAACCCTTGACACATTTTTAATAGCAGACTCGAGCTGCTGACCTAATTCCGTTTCTCCATTATGAAGTAGAAGGATTTAAAAAAAGCAAGACAGTCGAATTAGTGTAATATTATTTTCGTCATTAAGGTGCACGTCACAGCCAGATGTCACAGCAGGTCCGGGGTGTGTAATTAGTCTCATTCGATATGCTTTGTATTCCGGGATATCACTCACGGAGGGACGCTTAATGAAGCTAATTTTAACTACGAGTGTGTTATCAAACTGACGACGACAAACGACACGGATCAAAAATGTAAAAAAAACTTTCATGTTAACTTCAACCCTTCTTCTTCAGGGGACTTAAAAAATGCATTGAAAAATCAACTCCTGAGTTATTAGTTAGGATATTAGGACGCTGATTTACATTTTTGTGTCAAAATCTCTATCCGATCTGTCAAGTTTAGTGGTGCGTTGTTAAAGCAGTCCGTCAAATTTTCTCTTTTATAAGCAGATTGTGCATGAATATTTTACCACGTAATCATACATATATACGTAGTTAAATATGACGACCTCCGTGGCGCAGTACGTGCGCTGTGGCATTATAAAGTTGGAGGTCCTGGGTTCGATTCCCGGCTCGAGTTTGGTCTGGTGGGAGACTTCGGCCGTGGCTAGTTACCACCCTACACGATATCGTGTTGAAACCAATGAGGAGCTTGGGTTTACCATACTCCTAACAGGTTAGCCCGCTACCATCCTAGATAGCATCATCACTTAACGCTAGGTGAGATAGCCGTCAAGGGCTAACTTGTAGTGTATAAAAAAAAGGGTTTTGAACACTAACACCTGAATTCACAAACATTACTATAGCCTCATTATTATCACCCACTAACAATTATTTTAGTATCTCTAAGATAGAATCTACTAGCCAAAAGCCTCCTTCCTCATAGTAGGTAGGTAAATTCTTCATTTCCCCATAGGTTAGACATCCAAGCTGCTGTTTTACGGATCTCAACCTCTATTGTCACATACTAGTAACTAACTGACACCTGACAGCCTGAGGCAAGGTTATGCAACGTTATCTTCTAATTCTCTTAATGAGATTAAACCAACACATACCCTTGGCCTGTATTCTAATAATCTAAAATTTTTACACGTTATTTGAATGAATAAATCTATGAGTACTCTTATATTGTACAGTATAGATAAAATCATAATAATGCAAACACAACACAGTGGATAATTAGCAAATGTTAATCATCTACAAGATTAAATCTATTTTAGTTATACTGCAAACACTCCGTCGTAATAAGTGATCATTATGACTAAATGATAAACCTGTATTGAAGCCTCTTGATTGGGAGTACATAATCTAATAATAGTGTGAGTGTGTAACTGTAAGTGTAAGTAGTAAGTGATTAAAAAAAAACTTGAATAAAAAATGTTGGAGAACTTAGAAACAAAGTTACCGCCCTGTAACTTCGAGCAATTTAACGGTTGGTAAAAGGGTCCGCCCGCCCAGAATGGAAAAACAAATACTCGTAAAAATTCGTCCAAATGACATGTAAAATTTTTCTGTGTCACGATAACATATTGTAATGACCCGTTACGAAAAATTATAATTTGGTTCATGTATTACTAGATTTACCACAATTCCAGTTAGGAAAATTGAGACTTCTCGTAAAAAGATGTTTAAACTGAAAAACACTGACAAATTATTTTACAATAGTATTATATTCTATCCACTCGTCACCCCGTTATTGAGCAACGTAACTATAAATACATTTGCAAATTCAGTATGGATTTATCGGTATGTCACAGATTTAAATTCAAATCCAAGTGATTATTGCAAAAAAAAACGTTTCTTCATTTTCAGTTTTGAATGTTTTTGAGAATAAATTAATGATTGTGCGTAAAGTAAACACGACTTGAAAATGCACAAACGTAGGAAATTGCAGAAATTTCTTCTATAGTAAGATTACTTACTATTAATAAATGTTTTCGTGTATTTGAAGATATCATCATCATCATCATGATCAACCCATTGCCGGCTCAATACAGAGCACGGGTCTCTCTGTCGAAGCAAGTTATCTGGAGATATAATATTAACTAAACCAATCCTTACAAGCTATTGAAATTACATTATGGCACATTTGAAATATGATTTAAATTTGAGTTAGCTTAATAAAATCGCGGACATCATCGATCTAAGCATAATAAAGGACAGTAAAAGTTCATTAGGTAAGGATTATATGTAGAGCAGCAAAATGCATTAATTAATTAATATTCTGCGTGATCAGAATATTTTACAGTCACGCAAAATCTATTGTGCTATAAATACTTCTCTGAGAGGAAACTATTTTAAACATTTTCTATTAATTGATGTCTCTAATTACGAGAGTCTCCACAAGAACCGAAACGTGTGGCATGCATCGGTGTTACCGCCCTGAGGTTTGAGACATGTGCGACGATGGATTAGAGTCCATTATGCCGAAGAAAATCCTATTCACTCAGCATGAATTGAATAACTTAATGGGAAACACATAGATCAATGTTCAATAGAAACGGTAACCGTTAACTAATCGACGGACTGCCCCATACCTACACAAATTTCTATTTTGCCCCCTTACATGAAAAGATTTTTGAAAATTGATCCTAAATTTAAAAATCTTTTTTTGTAAACGCATGCATACTTTATGATAGCTGTCTAATATGCTATATGTGTATGCCAAATTTTTGTCCAATCCATTCTGAGATTGAGCTGTGCTAAAAAAGCAGTCATTCAGTATGACACCTTCTCTTTTTATATATATAGGCAAACATATATCCACAAACCTAGTATAAATTCTTGCATAATGCATACTCACAATATGAGTTCTACCGATTAGACGATAGAAATATGATACCGGGCATTTTTCAATTGTTAAACTCCATAGTAAGTATTGGTACAGGTAATTACCAAAGTATGAAAGATTCAATGCGATGTACCTACATAAATATAATTAAAACCTAGTTGAGTTTTGAATGGCGAAAGAAAATTTTAACATTGGTCATGTTTTATTTTTGTTTTAGTACCAGAACCGTGATTAGAAATACATATATGGGAAATACAAAGGATAGCTTAACACGAGATCTCTTCTAGTAATCCAAAGATGCAAGTGGGATGACTATATAGTGTTGAATAGAAAACATTAAGGTATTTATTATAAAGGTTGAATTTTATTAATTATGTCGCGTGCTCAGTGTTTGTCAGTATCCAATTGATAATAAATACTTATTCAAGAAACGTACATTTTCATTCATAGATGATTGAACTAGTAAATAAAAATTAAATAGTAACGTAACAATAAAATACTTGATTATTTTTTAAGAGATAAGTCTGTGTTGCGTGAAGTAGTTTTTCTATCTCTTCCAGTAACTCGTATGTCAATGTGCCTCCGGTCCACATTTAACACATTTAACTTGTTTCCACAAACATCGCCATCGCCCGCGGTTAAGCCCGCGTGTGGCGGTATGATCACACACATTTTTTTTCGTCCATTTTTTCCTCGCCAAGAAGAGGTTCTTGTCTTCTATCTAATGACTTAACATTCCCACATTTTAATAATTTACCACACAACTAATATTGAGGTAGGTCGTACAGTTAGATGTTTTGACACCGATAAATTGTGCAGTCGCTTAGTAAGTTTTTAAGTAATTGGCTCCGATCTTCACAAAAGGAGCGTCCTATTTGGAAAAGGTACATGTTTCGAAACGTTTGAATTGTATGCTGTTATTGTAAGATGTGGAAAGATTTGAGCGAAACATCAAAAGGTTTTTTACGAATATGCTGCAATTGGATTTTTATTTCTTTATCGAACAAGAATGGGTAGCTCTAGTTATGCTCAATTGCGCAAATTAAACTTTTTTGTGAACGCTAATTTACTCATTTGAACTGTTTATTCAAATATTAAAAAGAACAACTTTGGCAATACAAGCAAATGAAAATTATTAATTTTATTTGAAAAAGCATATTTTGATTAGACGGTGTAATATTTTATCATGCACTTTCTGAAGTTTTATGGGTGTTATGCTTGGTTTTTTGAAATTATAGGAAAATATTTTAATTAGTATTTAGATTATTAAACTTTCGGTAACTAAGAATCTTTAAAAACTACGTGATAAGTAAATAAATAATAACCTTTACAAAATTACTAATTAACCTGGATTAAATTATTTAATTAATTAATTTAGGTAGCGCAGCGCGTGCGCTGTCGCATTATAAATTTGGAGGAGCTGGGTTCGATTCCAGGCTCGAGTCTGGTCTTGTGGGAGGCTTCGGCCGCGGCTCGTTACCGACAAAGACATGTAGCCAAACGATTTAGCGGTCTGGCACGATTTCTAGTTGAAACCAATTAGGAATATGGGTTTACCATATCCCTAACAGATTTGCCGGCTACCATTTTAAACTGCATCATCTCTTGCCATCAGCTGAGATAGCCATCAAGGGCTAACTTGTAGTGTATAAAAAAAAAGATTTTAAACTTCGTCTAGAATTTACTAAACTTAAGTAAATTTTGTAGTTTGCATAACACCGAATACTAACCATGAAATTCTCTAACACATTTGTGTTCTTAGTACCTAGTCATTCAACATTTTCATTACTTGTCGCTTAACAAAGCTTATACCATCATTTCCTTGTCCACAGCGTAGTTCAAACTGGTACAAATGTTACATACAAAAGCGAGTGCAATCGGTCGGTGTGTCGGTAACGGGCCCTATCCGATAATCGTTTGCCGGTGAAAGTGCCTTTCAAGCCTTAACCACCATCGCACGCGTTGAACAATGGAAGTTCCTACATATATCCACAAAGGAACTGTACTCATATACAGGTTACTTCTTGACACATTAGCAATTAGGTGGGTAAACTTTTCGTTCTAATCAATTTCAGGAATTTCACTCTAAAAGAACTCTTCGGTCTAATGGTCAAAAGGTTCGCTAAGAATCTGGAATGGAATGTATTATTTTCAAGTTCGGTAAATGTTTGCTAGGTAGGGTTTAAACAGCACTTAACTAACTTAACACTTATAATATTTATCTCCTGGATGTATATCTCTTCGTGACATAATTAAGGTTTCTTCACCGGATTTCATCTGGAAACAATGCAAATGCTTTTAACTTTAAACTTTCGCGTTTATAATAATAAGTAGGATTCATAAATGCCTGTTCATATATTTAATGGTTAACATAACAAAGCCATTTTGTAATTGTAATGCCATATGATTTGTAAATAAGAAAAGCCGGCCTTAAAGAGGCCTACGACTTCGGGTCAAGAAAATGTTGAAAATGTGTGTGGAGAGGCCTGTGACTTCGGAGGAGGACTTGTTGAAAATGCTGAGGTGGACAGCAAAAATAAAAAAGTAAGTCACACGAAGTGTGTGAATGACATGGGAGATCGAAATGGTTAATTTGTTTCATCAGTTGACAAACTGGAATGTGTATACATTTTTTTATTTTTTTATTGTGTGATAAGTCTGCGCTTGACGACATTCAGTACCAGAAGGCACTGATGAGGTCTAGGTTGGAGCGCGCTTGCCTAGTAAATGCCTATCCACTCTTCCCTTGAAGGAACTAAGGTTATACGTGGCTGGAAACACACACTCTACATGCTGGAAGAGAGTTCCACACCTTAGCGGGTCGATTCAGAAACGTTGTTCAAAATCGTTTCGTCCGAGTAGGTTGGTTAACACTATATTCGTTTTTCTTGCAAAATTATCTAGACGAAAATTCTCATTCACACAGTCACGCGCTTTCGTATAACTTGATAAATATCTTCACGCATCGTCAGACCCCATTGGAACAGTATACATGACACCAAATGGCTTTATAACCGTTGTAACAGATTTCAAATAGGATTGACCTCAGGCATGAAATATGGTAACTTCTGCAACAATATAATAGGAACACTTGAACTACTCAAACGTCGGCTAAGATGATTAAGCGACTTTGAGTAAAATCGATATCTGGATGTTCGAACTAACTCTGATATCCGACTTTGACGCTTATATTTTCTTCGTACCGCAGTTAAGACATTAAGTCAGTCATCATCATCACGATCAACCCATTGCCGGCTCACTACAGAGCACGGGTCTCCTCTTATTATGAGAAGGGCTTTGGTCATAGTCCACCACGCTGGCCATGTGCGGATTGGCAGACTTCACACGCCTTTGAGAACATTATGGAGAACTCTCAGGCGTGCAGATTTCCTTACGATGTTTTCCTCCACCGTTGAAGCGAGTGATATTTTAATTTCTTAAAAACGCACATAACTCCGAAAAGTTATAGGTGCCCCGGATCGAACCCCCGACCTCTGATTAGGAGGCGGACGTCCTAACCACTAGGCTATCACAGCTTCTATTAAGTCAGTACGATTGACTATGTCAAACTTTATATTAATCCCTGTTTTGTGTTTCTGCTATTAAACTTCGGAATTATCATAGAAATTTTAGTCTTTTATTTTCCGAAAACTGTTAAATTTGTAAAATTTGTAATCTACTAGTTCGAGTACTTTTTCGGTTATAATTCAAATGCAACAACAGCACGAATTCTCAAGGTTTTTTTTTGTAGAGCATTTCTTTGGGAACTTTTCATTTCTTGTTTCGCCGAAATCTATTTACAGGTTTGGATAAGTGGTACAAATTTAGCTAGCGTTAAATTATTGATATTATCGTCAATATATTCATACGATAAACGTTAGTCTGTGAGCCTAATTATTTTTTACGTAAATAAGTGTAGTAGCATGTAGTTATTAGTGTGTATATGTATATATATATATCGCTTTTCTTTCTTTTTTGCAATTTCCGTGTATTTTTTAATAAACGAAATGGTTACCTGGAAGAGATCACTATTAGTGGTAAAGTCGCCAGTTGCTAATTGTTTTTGTCTTTTTCATGTATGTTATGTTCTATAGATTGCAATAAAATTATATAAATAAATAAATAAATATGTATAATTACTACTACTGACATTAAAGCAGCTTGGTGGTCTAGAGTTCTTTCCTATGGTTGAAAAGGCGTCTGACAACGCAGTAGGTCGTTAAGCAAGAATATACAGTTTACAGTTTGAGGATGATGATGAGGTGTCCTTCTGTATGAAGCTTTTTTTTTCTTCCAGGGCATTTTATCAGCTGACTCCTTCTAAAGGAGGTGAACCAGAGATCAAGTGATGTTTCGTATTCAATCGACTGAGTAACCAAGCGTTTCATGTTTAATGTATCAACGTTTCATTTACCACGCCGATATTCGAAAAAACTCTTGCCTCTGTCAAGTATTATTCTTAAAACAAATTCTACAGTACTAGATGTGAGTTCAAAGTGACAAAAGTTGCTTGGTTTGTGGAGTATTTTAAACATTAATCATATATATATATATAGAATAGATATCAGCTACAAACGATATAACAATGCCTCGACTACTCTTTAAAGAGATGGTTTGATCGCCTGTTGATTTCCTAATAAGGCGTAATCCCAAGACGCCACTCGATTTTGTTGTGACACACGCCGTCCTGCCATTCATTTATTTTGGCACTGAAGAAATCAGTACAGACAGACGACACATTCGAGTGTGGCTCATTCATTCGCATTTTTTTCCTAACCATGAATGATACGTGACTTGACAGTATTTACTTCTTTTAAATTTTCCTTTTATATATCACATTATGATATCCGTTTTTGTCCTCACTGAACCTACCTAATAAAACTTACAAGGAATAAGCAAGTAAATATATAATGGTCTGCCAGACTGCATACGAAACTTAGAAAAAGAAAATGAATTTTACACAGTATTAAAGAATTTTTTATTGGAGAAGTGTTACTACACAGTAAATGATTTTTTAAACGATAAAAATAAATGAAATCGGTCTCGATTTCAGACCAAGTTGCAACACCCAAACTGGGTATGTGTACACAATATGCAACGAAACGAAATAAATAAATAAAGTATACTGACTTGGGAAAGTATCAAAAATGGTACACTTACTGAATGATAATATATTTATTGATGTGTAGGTAAAAGAATATCGCACACAGCTGTTCTGGCGGAATCTCGTCAATTTACCAAAAAATTGAACGCGTATCTAATCGCACAGTGTTCGCAGGACACTCGCATACGCTGCGTTCGACAATACATCGATACAAAAGTCGATAATTTGCATGACGGCTTTTTATCGATACATACTATTGTTGACACCTCACTGGCAGCTGGGTTTTGGACGTAATAACATGAGTCCTGAAAGTATGCGAATATTAATCCAAGATTTCTAAATCTTCTGAAAAGGTCAAAAGCGCATAAATATGTGTATAAGAGTAGTAGTTTTTTTTTCGGACTGTCTATTAGCTGTAATAACCCTATTGGTTGCCACAGCGTAACCGGACTGTAGAGTAGTAGTGAAATAGTCTGTGATCTTACAATCTAAATCCTTATTCTTTTTAATGCAGTGGAAACATTTGACAAGAAAAAATGTTTGCCTCAAATAAATTACGAACTGTTTAAGTTTTTACTACAGCAAAAAAAAAAACTTTTAAGAAGTGTGAATTGTTTTTATTGATAACAAGTTCTTATTCTTAGAAGTATTAATCATTTCTAACGCCTAAATCCTTTCAAAATACATTTGTAATTGATTGGAACATGATTTACGAGTAACAGCAGTCATGATAACTTTGTAGACATTGTTTAGTTAATAACTGACCTACTCTATATAAAATCTATTTATATAAAAATAATATACATAGTAATAACGAGATTGGAAGCGGTGATAGCCTAGTGGTTAGCATAGTAGTGCATCAGCCTCCTAATCAGAGGTCGGCGGTTTGAATCCGGGCATGCACCTCTAACTTTTCGGAGTTATGTGCGTTTTAAAAAAAAATATTACTTGCTTCAACGGTGAAGGAAAACATCGCGAGGAAACCTGCACACCGGAGAGTTCTCCATAATGTTCTCCAAGGCGTGTGAAGTCTGCCAATCCGCACATGGCCACCGTGGTGGACTATGGCCAAAGCCTTTTCATATTCAGAGGAGACCCGTGCTCTGTAATTAGCCGGTACTGGGTTGATCATTATAATGAACGAGATTTTATCGAACGAATTAATATTTACTTACTGCTGCATAAATATTTTGTTCCAAACACTAAATTGAATTACAAAAGCTTTATGGAAATAAACAACCAACAACAAGCGATTTCACAATTTCGTATTTAAGATCGCTAGTTACCACCCTACCGACAAAGACGTGTCGCCAAGCGATTTAGCGTTAGAGTCGCGTAGAAATCAATTAGGAGTGTGGATTAACCGTACCCCTAATAGGTTAGCCCGCCACTATCCTAGACTGCTTCATCACTTACGATCAGATGAGATTGCCGTCAAGGGCTAACTTGAAGTGTAAAAAAAAGATTCTACAAACGAAATAAATCCATGGAACTTTTGATTACTATAAGTGATCTTCGACATAAAAGCCAAATGTTATGTACCTAAATAAATTGACACCCTTTTGAAATGCAGTGACTCTCCTAACATATACGTGACTTTCCAGTGATTTAGTATTATTACCAGTAAATAAAAAGTGGTAGGGGAGCAAAGAGGTGGAGCGAAATGCTATTGTAATGGCCTATGAGTAGGGTCCCGAAATAATAGTGGCGGTGGACTTTGTAATTGATTCGCTCGTATCATAGCTATACCGCGCCAGGAATCATGCTAACGTTATGTATTTCAAACGACTCCGAACAAGTTCACTAAAGTTTCAAAAGATGTTAGTTTAGATAATATGTTTAAAAAAGAATCAACGGGTGGAATATTTAAAATGATGTGCCTCAGTTCTCGTGAATTTGTAATAATCCGTGTATAAGTGAATAATATACTGTGTTGTGAAAGATAATAAAATTCGATCGCAATTAAAAAAAAAACAAAATGGATTACTCATCAGGAACCGCGTCTTCCATGAACAATATGAGACCAATCTTCGGAGCATACGCTTTTCAAGGTGAGTCACAAATTGTTATAGTCTTTAGACACGAATAGGAGATGAGAAAAAAGGTCCGATATGCTTAATTACAATGTTCCCAGGTACCAATAAAACAAGCAATAATACGTTGGAATCAAAGACCCGAAATCAATATCGACTATAGCCTAAACAATAAAAATTTAGGAACCGAGCATTACAATTACATTCCATGAGCGGTTCCGTAAAGAATTGCTGATACTTAGTGAACGCAAATCATCTCGATACATCAAACTATGCCTAGACGTGTCTGACCTTAAGTGAACATTAGAACCTAAAAAGGTAAGCAATCTTAAAAATCAGAGCGAACTAATAAATCTTAATCATTAAAACCCGAAATAGATTTTTACAATAATATAACGATCACAACAATCCGATCTTACAAATCGACTCGTATTCCTATTATTGCTGCGGACCTCCAAAAAACGGAGATACCTTTCAAAAAGCCGCTTATTAACCTCTCATCGAATCCGACCGTAAAATGTAAACTCGATAAAGCCACCAATTAAAACTAAATATGAGAATCTTGATAATCAAAGCTCGAGCCGCTACATCTGACACCGAAGAACATTTCTTCCAATAAAAAAAAGCAAATCGCGTTTTTTGTATCGAAGGTCACAGACGTAGCATGATTTTCGCCTTCCGACAGCGATTACAAGGCAACAATACGCCCCTATACCGATACGAAACTGAACTCCGTGTTCCGAGGCGCATTTTAGATACGGCACAAAAAGTACCGTACGGACACGACAAAATGCGTTTTGGAAAGGAATATAAGACGGGGTAGGTGGTGATAATAACAATGCTTTATGAAAAGGTTTAGCCAACTAATTTGTTTTTTCTCGGCTACTGTCGATCTCGGTAGCGATGCAACCTTTTTTTTGTTGGAGGAGATCAATCAGTCAAAATAACAGTGTGATACCGCCTTTGATGCGGTCCGCCCGGGCCGGTTTAATCTCGCTCTGATACATGATTAGATGACCGATGATGCAGCAAAGCGGGTAACTGATCCAAAAATTGGACCAACACAACGCTTCGCCAGTAGATTAGCTAAAGTTAATTATATACAGCGTTTATTATTAAACAAAATGATTTTTACTGATTTCTTGTCAGTAGTTGTTAGAAGTATATTGAATGTTTATTTTCAGCAATACCAGTAGTGCAAATAAAAGAACGATTGCTTTATTAATATCTGTTAAAAAACTTTGAAGGAGAATTAATAAAACTCGTCTCATTTAAAATTATTTTTTTTATATAATAGGTTCTTATGCCAATCCATTATAGCCAAATTAGACAATAATGAATTCGGATTTGTAATTTATACTATCAAGTTAGGAATATTTCCTGTCATACGTAGTTTTCTTACGCAGCCGACCTGTAAGATCGCGGTCGAGTGCACAAGTGTTCCCGTAACCCAGCCACCAAGCGACGCGAAGGAGCATCGCTGGGTTTTAGTGGGTATTCTAGTCGCCAGCCTGGCCGCCGGGGAGTCCCACATACCCCGTCGGAAGCGGCGCAGTCTTGCCTGCGTCGCCTCCGGAGGGGATGCGTAAAAGCATTTCCCAGCGTGAAAAAAAAAAGCCGACCTGTAAGATGCATATACGTCAAACAATTACCAAGACTCGTTAAAAATGCATCTTTAGCCCACAGCTGTGCACTGGCCTCTGGCATAATTCGAGCCTTGAGTGAGTGTTACTTAATCAACGCAAGCTTTATCTCAATAACAATTTCACTAACTCCTTTTATCTGACGATCTAGCGCAGTGTTGAATGCTGTGGTTTTAAATGGCATGTTCCGGATTTAATCTCCGGGTAAGCCAATCAAGGATTTTATCAGTCCACCATTTAGTTAATGAAAACCCATTAAGACGTGCCGCCTAGCGATTGAGCGTTCTGGTACGATTGCGTGTAAAAACCGATTAGGAGTATGTGTTTAAAACTGCCATATTCCTAACAGATATGCCTAACCTACCATCTAAGAATGCAATATCAACAGGCGAGATTCAAACGCAAACTCGTAGTAAGATAAAAAAAATTGATCAATCTTACGTAGTCCAAAGATTAACCTGTGCCACCTTCTAAATTGACTAGGTTCTATACCTATCGCAAGACAAGTCAGTCTTTGTAAATAAGTTATATTTTAAGGTTAGATTAAGTGCACGTTCTCTTATCTCGCAAAACTCCAATATCCTACCCGAGAATAGAACAAAGTAGCTTGTGGTCCCCAGTCCCAGATTTAGTAAGCAACTAGATAAGGGAGGTGGTTGTATGTATAATAAAAATCAACACCTTCAAAACGTTCAGTAGCCCACCGCAACAAAAGGCGCGGCTTCAGTTTGTAACGCAAAGTAAATGAAGGCGGACGAAACAAATGATGTCAATGACATCATAATGACTGTCCATCATATCGAGCCGTCGAAAGTGTCTCATCAAGCTTACCAGGGCTGCCAGTTCTGTATAAAACGTACCATGGTTATACAGACAAAACATTTTTTTTATATATACACCACAGTTAGCCCTTAACGGCATCTCACCTGATGGTAAGTGATGATGCGGTCTAAGATGGTATCGGGCTAACCTGTTAGGGATATGGAAAACCCATACTCCTAATTGGTTTCTACACGACATCGTGCCGGAACGCTAAATCGCTTGGCGACACGTATTGTCGGTAGAGTGGTAACTAGCCACAGCCAGAGCCTCCCACCAGACCAGACTCGAGCCGGGAATCGAACCCAGGACCTCCAACTTTATAATGCGACAACGCGCGCTGCGCCACGGAGGTCGTCTCGAAATTAATAGTACAAAGCATTTTTTAACTTCTACTACGCACATATATAAATAGGAGATTAATTATTCAAAATTTGTCATGACACTTACTAAAAAATACATTGATTTTACTCCTGAGTTATTCTTAAGTTAAGTAATGAATTATCAAGCATTTGAAAAAATATATATATTAAAGTATACAGTTAGACATAGTCACGATACCAACAAACCAACTTTTGTAATTTAGATTTTTTTATAAAACTCTAATTAAACTCCAATACCACTGTAATCCACCAATAATTAATAAAATATTGTAAATGATCACGATCAAATAATAAACCACATAATTAATTGCTTTGATTAAGTATAAGGTATCAAAGTAAATAAATATAACTTTATTATTTAGAAAATTACTAGTATCATGTAAGTTGTTTTCAACGATAATAAAATTATAATATGGTTTCTTTTTAAACCAACTTTTAAGCGCTTAGAACCCACCTAGATTTAGTTTTAAGAATTTAGTTATCTATATATAACCATCAACTAACTCAACTGTAAATTGTAGAGGCATCGAAAGTGTATTTAAGGAAAAGAATTATGTGAACAATTTAAACTTTATGATTGATTGATGGAAAACAAATAAACACAAACTCGACTTTCCTTCTATAACCTTATATAGAAAAATATGTAATGTGTCGGTCCTCACCACCTCCTCTTATTAATGAAAAATCACCTATTGTCTCAAACTATAATAACTATAGTACAATCAAACAAGCGAATTCTTATTGAACAAAAGAAGTCGTGTCACTCTTCATGAAAATCCATGATACAATTGACCATGACATGCCAAATGCTCAGAAGGCGTAGATACACAAAATATGTGTAATAGGAATGACTAACGAATATTGACAAAATCACATCGATCCTAACTGTGGCCGAAAACTGGCTTAGGACTTCAAACGAACAGTATCAGAAGCTAAATACCTTGTTATAAAGTAAACAAGACTATCTAATTACGTACCGATATATCAAGCAAAAATTAAATTGTTGACATCCCTTTAAACCTGCAGTTCTGATGGTTGTTAACTTGGAAGTTTTTGTGGCATCTGATAAATTTCGCACTGATGTACGGAGTTACAAACACAAAGAGAATCCTCCCTTCTTTTTACATGTGGCAATAAGTTTAATCATTCCAGGCTACCGAAATCTTATTATAATTTTCCTTTTGTTGCATGCAAATTTATGTACATGATACAATTACGCGGTCTCCATTAATATTACCTGTTTATTATAAAATATCTTGGCACTATTACTTGCCTTAAACGAGAGAATATTTCTGATGATTTCGTAAAATTATTGTTTCACGCGGACTCCTTCTATGTTCATTGTTTATCTGTCTACTTTATTATTATTTAAAAGATAATGAACATTTTAGGTCAGGTCTCCTTTGTCTTAACCGTAAATAACGTATAAAAACTTCGATTTTAATATAAAGTATTACAAGTCTGCAAATCAAATTAAATAGCTTGCTAAACATGCTAAAATAAAAAAACGATTCCAAGAATTGGTAAATACAATTTCTGACAAGTGAACTGAGCTTTACTGGCAAAATAATTATTTTTTTTACCCATTAATTGTGAGTGTACATGTTTTCTTAGCGCTAACTTTTATCTCCTCTTGTAATGATATATTAATTAAGATAATTGTTCAATGACCTTGTGGGATTTTACTGAAAGGGCCAATATGAGATAAATTTGCCATCATTGTTTCTAAGAAATAAA
Organism: Lasiommata megera; assembly: GCA_928268935.1. NCBI lineage: Eukaryota > Metazoa > Arthropoda > Insecta > Lepidoptera > Nymphalidae > Lasiommata > Lasiommata megera. The sequence continues at coordinate 8,689,913 of OV743325.1, read as the reverse complement.
TTATATTTATCATTTAACTACTTCAACAGAACCAGACCAACGCGCCATACAATTTTGGAAAATCTCCTTCGCTCTACGAATATTTAGAAATGAGAAATATGTAAAAAAGTGTAAATATAAAAAATCCAAAACCTATATATATTTATTTAGTTAAACATAATAAGGAACCCCCAATCAAAGAACTTTCGCGAAAGAAAGGTAAGCAATTACGGGTGTTTTCTTTAGCTATACTAATTTAAGTTCACCGACTACCGTGATTCAACGTGCAAATAAAGTGCAAATTTTAACTAGTTTAGTATTTTATATTAAAATAAAGCAAGCTTTAAACTATATAATCAATCAGTTCCTAAAGAAGAAAAAAAAACATCACAGTCGCTACACACTAGAGTGCTATCAAATTAAATCGGGAGCTGGCTCAGCCCGCGTCCATTGAGAAACACAATGGTAATCACAAATCACACGTCTTGTGATTAATTACCCAAGCGCAGACCTTCATTCCACTTCGTAAATGCCTTCGTCATAAAAAGATAGTAATGAAAAACATAAATAAGGTAGAAATCAATTTAATATATCTATTTTTATAATTTGCTAAAAAAAATGCACATATTTTTATAAAACGACAACGGAAATCTGTTTATTTTTCGTTTATTTTAAAGTTCCTCTGGTGAGATCAAATAAACTGTAAACAGTTCTCAAAAAACGATAAAATAGAGACCCAATAATTATACACTCTAGACTACCTAAACATTTAAGTATCTAGTAAAAAAAAAATTAAATAGAACATGAAAAATTTAAAATCAAGCATAAAATCAATTTTATCAGTCACATAAATCTCCACCTAAAGCCATTTTTGTTATAAACGACACTTGTTTATAGCCCGCCTATAAAAGCAAAATGTAACTCTTATAGTTCGATCGGTAAAATGCGCGGAATTTCTGCCATCATGTTTTATCTTTCTACTCTTCTAATTTTATGGCGTTTGACGCTTGCTCGCGCGGTAATAGAAGTTGACATATTTGTTGGGCAGGAACGCGGCTTCTGGATGAAAAAAGTGCAAAATGCCTATCGTGCCACGCCACCGCCAGGACGGACTGATTGAGTTATAAGCTATAATGGCAATTCCATCGTGTTTTTGCACTGTTTTTCACTTGAATGCCATATGGTGAGGCGTCTACTCATATTTAATATACATTAGGTGCAGTCTTCGATCTTTGATTTGAGCTTTCTTGCTCGCCTACGGGAATGCGTGACTTGTTTATTTTGATTTGTCACCTTTTGATATATGAATCCTTTTTGTTATTATCTGTAATATGTTATTATGGATGACTGGAGAACTTGATTACATCGCTTTTGAGTCTACGATACCATTATCATATTATAACTGAGCGAAGTTGCATAGGTAAGTGTAGTGTACATTTGCAGTAACATTATGCTCTCAGTTTATTTTCGTTTTTTCGTTTAATTTTATGGAAAAAAAATGTTCTCATTTTCTTTAAATAACCAATTAGGTATACCTATTATAGTATAATTTATTATAGCATGTAAGTCAATGGTAAAGCTATTCAAAAATATAGTATTGTATTTTATTATATTGTCGTAATTTTATTATAAGTTTCGTAGCGTCAGAATATCTATTAAAAGCTATTGTTCGTTGCCAATGGTAGCATCGTTTTGTAATTTTTCTAGGACTTGTTTACATATTCAACCTGCATCCTAAGAGGAAAATGTAGATATATAATTGGCGAAATATAATTGTTTAGCGCCCGGATAACTCTCAAATTAGAAATCATTATACCATAAATAATTTCAAAATTAGGAAAATTAATTATAAATTATATCCACGACGTTTTAGATTAAAACTAGATAAGTATGTAGTATTCCATTAAATAACCTAAATAGGTTATTTAATAAAAACGTGTACTGTATAGAAATTGGAAACTCATACAATAGGCTATATACACAAATATTCAGTATTTATATTTTTTTTTGGTAAATAATAATATTTAATACCTTCATCGAGTACAGATGATTGCAAAAAATCTTTCTACGATTTTACCAAACTACGTTAATACTTAACTGTCGTACAAAGTATAATATAAGACATAGAAGACAGGTATCTTTTGAATGTATAATGATATGTAAAATTATTACTGATTTAATATATATTTTAGAATATGATGATTTATTTAGATCAGTTTGCGACTAATAATAATGAAAATACATATCTAGTATACTTATGTATAACAGTATACCTACATTCTATGGGACCCCAGTACAATTAATTTCAGAAGGACGTTATCAAAGGCGAGACAGCAAGACGCCGGTTCCGATGTAATGCGATTGGAATTTATTGGAAATCTTATCATAACTACGTAAAGCATATTTTTGCTTGAACTTCCAATCTTTTGTATATTCGTAGAGGGTATTTCATATTGACTGAATGAAGCTATCCCTATGACTAAAGATACAATTTTGTATTTATATTTATAGCATTAGTAGTAGGTACATATGCAGTACCGACATTTATGCAAAGACGCGGGTAGTATAAAATAAAATTATAGTCTTTTCTGGACTCATGTTTTACAAAGAGAAATAAATACATTAAGGCTGTCGTTAAGAATTTCACCCTGACCCATGATCCTTAAGGAACCTTATTTATTTTTTTGTTGCTATTTTCCTGAACTCTACGTCCAACTAACAAGTGGTAAACGCCAAAGTTTATCTCCATATAATTTTATTAATCGAATAACATTTCAGAAGGGCTACGTTGCACCTAATTAAATTGATTTCAATATTTTTTTAATTTCCGAAATTGTGTTATTGTGACACTCATTTTGTCTAACTATTTTGACTAACAAATTTATTAATATACTCGTAATATAATAAACATTTTCTACTGGCGTTTATTCAAACACCATTACTATAGACTAAAATTTCAGAAACGTTACTGTTATAAAATGTAGATTATATTCATTTAAAAATTACTTAATATATTAATTAGATATAATTTAAATAATTCGTTCTATGTTAAAAGATTGTGTTAGAAATGTTTTTTTTATTGTAAGACAGGTGAGAGGAAATTTTTTAAGCTAATACCTGTGCGCGCCCGTGATTCCTGTCCAGTCCTTGGGAAACTATCCTCGATCGACGCATGTTACAAAGCCGGGTAGCCGCCTTATAATCGAAAGGCTGCTGCGATGCGTAATTAAAGGAGTGAATACATCGAACATCAGTACCGGTCACCTGCGCTCTCATATTTTATACACCTCTTGAAAACGCCTCGTGAACAACCTATAGTCGCGAACACAAACGACTTTGACTTAAGATGATTATGATTTATCTGCAATCATTATGATTATTTGTAAAAACAAAAGGATCTCGCTTAGTGCGTAGATATAATAAGCATGTGCAAGACGTGAAACAATACGATCTTTCTATACACACAAATAAACGGAAATTGGTTTTTATTTCTTAACAGAAAGCGCACAACCCGGCTATGTTATAATAGATTAAAAATCTAAACTTAGAGAATCAAAATTATGTGATAGTGATGAAAAAGAAATATATGAAGATTTTTTTCTTATATCATTAGGTATATTCAAATGATTGATTTTAAGACTAGCATTTCTCCTGTTCTGTAGATTTTAATAAATGAAGTATCATTTCCTTTGGGTTGGTAAACCGCGACCAATATGGCTAATATGACATACAAAAAGATCTTCGAATCTTTCAATTAAAACTCTAACACTTATGCAAGTGACGGACAGTGCCTACACAGTGTAGGGATGCATACAGTAAGGGTTCTTCGAAATAACATTTTTTTTTATACAAGGATTAACTTGTAGAAAGTTAACCCTTGACGGCTATCTCACCTGGTGGTAAGCGATTATGCAGTCTAGGTTGGTAGCGGGCTAAACTGTTACGGGTATGTTATACCCACACTCCTAATTGGTTTCTACGCGACATCGTGCCGGAACGCTACATCGCTTTGCGACACGTCTTTGTCGGTAGGGTGGTAACTAGCCACGGCAAAAGCCTCCCACCAGACCAGAATCGAGCTGGGAATCGAACTAAGGACCTCCAGCTTTATAATGCGCATGCACTGCGCCACGGAGGTCGTCAAAAAACTATCAGTTACTAGAAGTAACCACGACTACAGTAGATTTTAAGTTTTTCATTTAATCTTTTTTTATTAGTTGTAAGACGTAGCCACTCTATTATACGGTTAGACGAAAATTACATGTAAAAAAATGAAATATCATATACGTATATTTCGATGATACAAGGTAGATAATATTTAGGCCACCAGCCGATTTAATTCACTTGGGATGATTCTTTCTATTATGTCCCGCCTGAGGCGCCCTGAAAGGTATTTTGCTCTACTTCGGTATCTTAAGATTATTATGATTATTGTAGCACGTAAAATATGTATTGAATGCGGTGCCAATGTTATCTTAATTTTAAACTCATACACAATTTATTTGGGTACGAAAAATATTGGGATACCAGCTTATATTAGCGATGTTTGTCACAATGTATATCAATATTAGAAACACGTCTGTAATAAGCTATTTCTTACATATAATAAAATATAATCTATGTCACTATACATTTTATATTAGTCGCCTATTTAAAGTGTGTCGAATATAATTTCAATTAACTAGTTATTATATTTATTCGCTATATAAAAGTAAATGTAATTTTCCAATTTTTATTAAAATATATTGTTTTACGATGTAATAATGTACGTACGTTCAAAGTTTCACCGTCATTTTCACTTTAGGTTATTTTCATATGCAAATATAAAGTGTGCCCTTATTTGTTTGCAAAATAATGAAAATTGAAAAGAATATTAGAATATAATAAGGCATTTTTATTTATATTAAAAATCTATCCGCCCGAGGCTTCAAACTTTCCCAATAACGGACAATATATTAAAATATTCGCAGACGTATATTAGCCAATAACATTAAATTATTTATTTATGAAAAACAATTTATGATCAACTATCAAGTCATGAATATTGGTAATATTTCAAAAAAATATATATAAAAAGTAATCTAACAAAGAGAAATATTCTAATAGACAGAAGGACAACATATAATATTTTTTTTTACTTTCAGTAGTAGCTAACTTTTTTTTTATATATACATGTTAGCCCTTGACGGCTATCACACCTGGTAGTAAGTGATGATGCAGTCTAGGATGGTATCGGGCTGACCTGTTAGGGGGTTGGTAAACCCACTCCTAATTGGTTTCTACCCGACATCGTGCCGGAACGCTAAATCGCTTAAATTTTGTCGGTAGGGTAGTAACTAGCCACGGCCGAAGCCTCCCACCAGATCAGACTCGAGCCGGGAATCGAACCTGGGACCTCCAACTTTGTAATGCGACAGCGCGCTCTGCGCCACGGAGGTTGTCAAACTAATGTGTGAACATGACTGCGTGATTGAGAAAACCGTAAGAATTTGTGTCATTTTCTCTTCCACGTAAAAAACATCTGATATAGTTTACATTTATTATCTGTTTTCGTTGAATTTTGCTGATTTTGTAGCTTTTATTTTAGGATGACGTGATCGTTATATATATCAGTATTATTTACTGAATGTCAGTTGGATCGCTTCAAGCGAATAACAGCGGCGGATATTCAAATAGGTAAGTAATATTTGAAGTAATAAAATCGTTATCAGCAAAGTTATCGCTGTGCAACGGAGCGCATTTTGCACGGTTTTAATGAACGCCTTATGAAACAGGCAATTTATCACATACGGCCTTATCACGATACTGATAAATTTTATATGAAGAAACTTACTTAAACAATGGCCGTTATATACCCTTAAACAGTAGTTCGCTTTTAAATGCTGTGAAATGAAGCATATGAAAGAACGAACCTGCTAAAGATATAACGAAGGTCATCCTTTCTCTTTAAGAAATTCATAACCTAAAGCCCACTGAAAACTACTGCTTCAATACTTACTCCAGATATAGTAGTATGAAAATGCAGTTTACTCAATAGGTACATAAACACAAAAATAATAACTGCAACAGAAATGTGAGATATTAAAAAAAACAATTTAATTTAAATATAATTAACGACAAATGGAGCTTACTTAAGATTTTTAATTAGCTAAAAAAGAGATTTTGAAATCTGTTGACTGTGTGTACAACAGTCCTTTTGTATGAAAAACAATTGTAGATGGAATATTTGGTTCTATACTCTAATAGAAACAAAATTTAACATTTTTATATTCTCAAAAATAAGATTTTGTTTCCAATATTTATGCTTTGTTCTTTTTATTATTACTGAGACCTATTAAGACATTCAAAAATACTTACAATACAAATAAATTTAACGTTCTTTATTTATCTTTAAAAATAAATTAATCGGAGGTTAAATAAACTCACATATTTTGGGTCTATCGATTAAGATAAGTAAATGCATCGATTAAGTTAAGAAAATCATCGAATATCACGAATACACTATCATCATATTAAAATATTATGATGTGAAGGAGCATTTCAACGATATATTTTACAAGCCAAACGAAACGTGTGATATAGACTTTCTGTAGAAAATAAAAGCTTTGAATAATATGGGAAAACAGATTCTGGGGAAATTCTTTAAGGAAACGCAACAGAAAATAAATAGGTCTTCCATTGTATTTGTTTTCTAAATTCCTAAACCTTTGACTAAGGCAGTACGTGCCTTGTTATTTTGTAGCGTTTCACATAAACTCTCATTACCAAGTCGAAAAAGACGTGTTTCAAAAGGAGCGTCTTTGTCGGCGCCTTGTATCTTCAGTGCGACCATGAATAAATCAATGAAAACAAATAGTATTCGGCTACCAGTGTTCCCAAAAGCTTTTTTTTTTTTCAAATGACATATAATCTCGTATTGTTTCAGATCTCGTTTTGTTAAGAAAACCTCATGTATGTTAATTTATTCCGAGAGAAATAATAGGTAGAGCATATTCCCCTGCCAACATTTGAGTGTTGTACGTATAGATAGATCCGAAGCGTAATTTGGTAGACACCGAAACTAATTTATTTAACAAAGGACCGGCCGACTGATAGAACACTTTTTATACGTATACAAACATAATACGCTTGCAGCTACATGTAATTACTAATATTCTTAATTTGCTACCTGATGTACCCCAGGCCGCAGACATTCTGACCCGCTCGCTGCATAAAAAACTTCATTCTTACATACGTAACGAACGGGCAATGGCCGCGGAGTGTTCAGAGTAAACTGTTCCCGGAAAATGTCTACTTTCCATATTGCTTCTAGTTCGTAGTTAGAGTCGCTAACAAGTCACTACACTTTGTTAAAATTAATGATATACGAGTATGAAAACGCATTTTAGCATTGTTGTTATTGGTGGTTGTAGTTATTTTTTTTTATTATTACAAGTTAGCCTTTGACGGCTATCTCACCTGGTGGTAAGTGATGATGCTGTCTAGGATTGCACCGGGCTAACCTATTAGGTGTTCTGCTAACAACTGAGTTTTTGTAGACAAGGTTGAGAGCCCTCCTTGCTTTAGGATTTCCAAAACACTTTAGTTCACATTGACAAATCTAAATATTAAATATAAATATTATTGAACTAGCTGGTGCCCGCGACTTTATCTGCGAAGGATTAATATTTCGAGTAGCTTATATTAGCGTGCGTGGCGTAGAAAAGAATTAACATTATGACAGTAAAATTATCACGCAGATGGTAGATTTTGTCCTACTTATGTCAAGTAAGTAGGAAAAAATCTTCATATTTTGGAAAATACACACAATATCTTTATAAATTGTATCCTATGTGTTATTCTGATGTATAAGCTATATTATTGCAAAGTTTTATAAAAATCCATTCAGTAGTTTATACGTGAAAGAGTACAAACATCGACCTAACCGCTCCTCTCCGAAAGAGGAGACCTAAACATATCCTTCATGACCCTGACGATCAGATAACTACTGACAACATACTTGTACCACCTACCAAACAATCATACGCTACACACCGTCTTCGCCGGCGAAGATGAGGTCCCCGCTATCTTTAGTCATCCGGACGTGCGCTCCATCCACGGCCTCGGAGACGTACGGACCACTCACCGTCCGACCCCCCCGTTATTCCAAAAGTCGCCTAAGCCAAGGTTCGGCTTAGGAGGCGCCCTTAGGCAGACTTTCCCTTAGTTTCTTCGAGTCTTAGGGATCAAAATTTCTTCTGGCAGTGCTTCTTTCCGAAGCTCGCCAAACAGCCCGATTACGCTGTGGCAACTTATAGGGTTAGCGCAGCTAATAGAAAGACCGAGAAAAAAAAGTAACAACCATCAATCTATCCTTACAAACTTTCGCGTTTATAATATGAGTAGGATTTGCAATAATTAGATGATTCCGTTGAGTTTACGTATTTTTGTTTCATTTTCATATATAATAAATACATTATTGAGTGATACTTTTAAAAGGTTCACTTGAAAGTTTCATAACTTTAAGTAAATTTACTACTGTCAATAATACGAACAATTTATGTTCAGAAGTCTGTCTATATGAAACAATGTCGCGTTAGTTACACCATTTATAACTCAAGAACAGGCTGCATAGATTTTTATGATTTTTGATTTGTTGGACTTCTCTCTGCCCCGAATATCAGAATAACAAATTTGCAAATATGAATTTTCACAAAAAGAAAAACTTTTTTTATACATTTCACGTCATTCTTGACATGGTTCAACTACAAAATGCTGTAACATTTTGTTTTATGTATACTAAATATTATTTTTAGTAATAAGACATAATAAATATTACAGCTAATAAGGTAACACAACATAAACTGATTCTAAGGTAAAACGATATTTGCCGTATCAACTAGTAGCTGAATTGACATAATAAGCGTAAAATAACAGATCAAGATAAGCGGGTGTGCAGTGAATCAAAAATATATATTATTTACAAAAACTGACTACATAAGTGTGATCGTGTATTTTTGGAACGAAGTTCCTTACGGCAGGCTTTGAGGAGATAGGGATTTTGCTGCGCGACCGAACTGAAAAAATGTGATAGTAAAACCGTAAGAAAAAGTCCGTGGAATAAAACCGTTAAATGAGACGTGCGCAGGCGCGACAGTCGTATACACAAGCTAGTAGTGTATAATACCTTTCTCTTTCTTCCTCTTTCTTTTCGTTCTCTCATCCCTTTGTCGATTCTACATTAGCCGAAGGAACTTCGTTCCTACCTGGTGTCCCACGACACCACATCTTTTATTTTTTTATTCCACTACAAGTTAGGACTGACGGCAATCTCACCTGTTGGTAAATCAAGATGCAGACTAAGATGGTAGTGGACTAATCTGTTACGGGTATGGTAAATTCATACTCCAAATTGGTTCCTACGCTACATCGCGCCGAAATCGCTTGGCGACACGTTTGTCGGTCATGTGTATATAGAGCTCGCTTGAAATGGCTTCCGATCAGGCTGAGCGATAATTTTATTTTGCTTCTCTATTCTGTTCTGTTAGGGGTGGGGTACCCTCATGCACCGTATTTTATGCAGCGTTTTTTCTCTCTCGACTCTTATATTGAACAACAAAGATACGGTAGTGCAAACGATTGCATTTTCCTCCACACCACATACAGTACTACAGTAATTGATTTACCTGTAAGTCAATCAGATTGTGGAAAAGTTTTCAATCTGAAATTACTGGCGCAGTGGTCTTAAAAGTAGGAGATGTTGAGATCGATTACCGACAGGGTCTATTTGCGATTTTTCTGTGGTCTGTTCTCATAAGTGGTAATGTGAAGAGTTACCACCCTACTGACAAAGACGTCCCGCCAATCCATTAAGCGGTCCGATACGATATCGCGTCCGATGGGTTATGAGTTAATTAGAACTGCAAGGTTACCATCCTCCTACCATCTTACCATCAGGTGGGATTAAAGCCATGTTCTTTTCCAATTTTTATCAGTGATCTGACTAATCTATCAACACACAGCTCTATCTTGCGAAACGTATATATAATAATAAAGTTTGCAGTATCCCACTTTCTTCCTTAAGAGATTGCTTTAATAAGACCATCTTAGTACATAATTATCTTATCTGGAATCGTGTATTCCATCGTATGTATATGCAGTTAAGTTTCCTAACTATTTAATTTTGATAATTCTTCATTATTATTTTATAATTCTATGCAGCTATCATTATTTTCTTAGATTTTGATAGAAGTATTATACGTACAAATTTTAAACTGTTTATTGCGCATTTGTACAAAAAAAACGTTATTTCTTATACTATACTTGTAGATGACTCATATTTTTTCCTTATCCGGGTGGCTTATAAGTGTACCTTTGTGATGCAGGCCGGAAATTAGAAATACCTAGACGGTAGTCGACAAAAGGATACCAAATAAAAGGCTAGGAAACGTTATTACTCTGTGTCGCGTTTACGTGAGGTGGAAAAGTAGCAGACGGTTCCAACCAGAGCTACGTGACTGACAGATGATATAAAATGGTAAACCACCGAAATATTTCCCGCAAAAATAGTGGTTTTGATTCATAACCTCGTCTTATGTAATGAATCATGATCAACCCATTCTCGGCTCACTACAGAGCACGGGTCTCCTCTCAATATGAGAGGAGTTTGGCCATAGTTCACCACGCTGGCCATCTGCGGATTGGCAGACTACACACGCCTTTAAGAATATTGTGGAGAACTTTCAGACAGGCCGGTTTCCTCACGATGTTTTCCTTCACAAATTTTAATAGCTTAAAAACGCACATAACTCCGAAAAGTTATAGAAACGTGCCCGGGTTCGAACCTCCGACCTCTGATTAGGACGTCCTAACCACTAGGCTACCACAACTTATGTAATGTATATGCGGACTTTTTTTATATACTACAAGTTACGGCAATCTTAACTGATGGAAAGTGATGTTGGATTCTAAGATGGTAGCGGGCTAACCTGTTCGGGGTTATGGTAAGTCCATGCTCTTAATTGGTTTCTACGTGACATCGTGCCGAAACGCTAAATCGCTTGGCGACAGGTCTTTGGCGGGTGGTAACTAGACACTTGACAAAAGACTAAGATATTTTTTTTTTATGTATTTTACATAATCTTACATTGTCATTACAATACTTCCGATTCGATGGTGAATTGATGTAAGATATTTGATCTGATTATATTATAATATATTGCTACGTAAGATACTAAAGCACTGCTTATACATTTTTACATTATTTTACTTATGTAGAATGTTAATAGGCTGTGAAGATGATTATTATGTAATGCAAGTCACTATTATATCTGTGAGAAACACAAATTTTAACTGATTTTGGGATTTAAGGCAAAAAAAAGTGAGAGGAAATGAGGCAGGAACGATTGGGGGGTCGGTAACGAGATTCGTCTGCTTGAGTGAACATGGCGTATCCGGTGGACACTGTGAAAATGCCACACACCTGTTGATGGTATTTAAACTTCTAATGGATTAATTGTCTACCTTAAAATGTATTTATTAACTTATAAACATGCGAAACGAAATCTGTTTGTTTGCTACGTATGTTCATATGAACCGCTTATGAGACCTTGTTAAAATTAGCTTTAGTACGGTTTCATTTTGGAATAGCAACCCGAAACTGTTTAAAACAAAATCAAAATGCAAAAAATAAAAACAATAATATTTTCTAAACTCGATGGACATTGGGGTCCCATGGTACTGGAATGGCAACCCCCCACTAGATGGGCAATCAAAATCAAACGATTCGCAGGGAGCCGCTGGAAACAAGCGGCCCAAGACTGTGGTCTTTAGAACTCCCCACAAAAGACCTATGGCAAACAGTGGACGTCAATCGGTTGATAAAATGATGATGATAAATCTTTTGTTACTTTCCTTTTGATTAATCTTAACGTAATTTTGCATGGAAGCAAGTCAAGATTGACTCGTTTCTTGCAAGAAACTTTTAGTCCGGCAAATCAAACAGTTCTTACGGGATTGAAACCATAACGCGACCATACGCGAATGGAGTATACAAATTCGTCTTTTTTTATACACTACAAGTTTGCCCTTGACGGCAAACTCACCTGATGGTAATTGACAATGCAGTTTAAGATAGTAGCGATTTAAACTGTTAGTAGTACGGTAGACCCATACTCCTAATTGGTTTCTACGCGACATAGTGCCGGAACACTAAATCGCTTGGCGACATATCTTTGTCTGTAGGGTGGTAACTAGCCACGGCCGATACCTTTCAGCAGACCAGACTCGAGGTGGGAATCGATCCCAGAAGCTCCAACTTTATAAGGCGACAACGACCGACCGACGACCTCAATAGCGTAAGCTGCGAAGCTTACGCCAATGAGGTCTTCGCAAGCCACGGAGGTCGTCGTTTCTTTTAAATTATTACTTCACTACAGGTTAACCTTTAACTGCAATCTCATCTGGAGATATGGCAGCACAGGATTTTATATCGAACACGTTCGAAGCCGACCAGACTAGATAGAAGAAAATTCAGAAAATCCTAAATTGTCCCTGCCGGGGATCGAACTCTGACGCCTCTATGTTAACATAACAAATGATAAACAGAAACGTTTTTAAATGCACTCCTACCTTATTATCAATATAGGTAATATTTTAACTGTTGAAGAAAAAAATTATGTAGATTTTGGAATAATAGAAACGAACAATTAATATAACAATACTTTAAGTATGCATATAGTGCACATTAGTCAGTGTTGTTTTTAATGACATCATTGTAAAAGAATGCAATATTTTGCTGCAGAACTCGCTCGAAGGAAATAATGAATAATTTTATTTTTATTTGACCAACGAAATATATCCTAGGGAAGGTAGATCAAAATGAAATTTCTTCTTCTTTAGGTGCCTCTCCAACTAGTGAAGGTTGGTAGTCAGAATGACATATTTTGCCTTATGTCTCGCCAGGCTGAAAAGCTGGGCGGCACTCGCGATATCAGTCCATTCCCTGATGTTTCGCAACCAAGACTTCCTCTTGTGACCGATGCGCCTCCTTCCCTCTACTTTGCCCATCATTATGAGTTGCAGGAGCCTGTATCTGTCATGCCTAGGCACATGCCCCAGATAAGCATAAAAATTTAATTAAATAAGATTAATATATCTCTTGCTTTGCCAAGAACATTTCTAGCATTAACTGTGATTTTACCAAACAACTGTTCAATACTTGGATATTGGCTTCTGCTTTCACGAGAGGTGACGTAAAGTTTAACGTTTGCTAATACCCAATTAGATTTTCTTTCTTTATCACCCCATAATATTCATCTAATCAATCTAATTCAAGCTGTGATAGCCTAGTGGTCAGGACGTCCACATTTTAATTAGAGGACGGAGCTTCGAATTGCTTAAAAACGCACTAACTTTTGGGAGTTATGTGCGTTTTTTAGCAATTTAAATATCACTTGCTTTTAAATTGCACTTGCGCGTCAACGGTGAAGGAAAACATCATGACGAAACCTGCTTCCCTGGGGGTTCTTCATAATGTTCTCAAAGGCGTGTGAAGTCTGCCAATCCGCACATGGCCAACGTGGTGGACTATGGCCAAACCAATCTCATATTGAGAGGAGACCCGTGCTCTATAGTGAGCCGGCAATGGGTTGATCATAATGATGATGATGATGATGAATATTTATCTGATTGTAGATTTTTTAATAATGATTTATTAAAACGCAAATAACCTATAACTAATATAAAAATTTTGTACAAACATCTACGAACACAAATACAGTTCAAAAAATGCTCCATTTTTTAAGTCGAGAAATTGCACGCCCGTGGTATTAAAAGTTATTATTTACATTTCACCTTACAATAGAGCATTGTTTGATTAAACCTGCTACTGTCTATTCACAATTTTGATTTCTACCCTTTGTTAGTCAAGTATAAACCGTCATTTCTTTGACTCATCCTCTGCCTCGAAAATACTTGTACCTACTTATTCAGTGCTTTTTTCTCGATATAAGTTATCTATCATATTTATACTTTGTTGTTTGAAGAACAAAGTTTTAAATATTATATACGGAAGCGATATAGTGATATAGAATTATATTTTACCGAATTTCCCAACTTTCTTGTGCCTTTACTGGCTTTAAACCATTTTTCTAGAAGCTTTATCGGGTACAATACCTAGTAAAATTTAATATTTTGTGTTTACATGATGTTACCGATTTTGGACAAAAAAATTGAACCAAGAACTGTACCGATTTTCCATTACCCTTTGACTTTCGAAATTACTTCATATGAAACATAAAATTAGACTAGTTTTCATTTTGTAGAATAGTTAATTACAAAGGAAGTTAATCAAAAGGAATGCTTGAAAAAATATCTTTATAAAAAGTCGGTCATTCCTTATTTCTGACTCCTAGCATCCGAAGATCAGGCCACATGGAATAAAAAATTCGGCGCTAAAAAGAATAACACCGAGAGTCTATTACTCGTACAGCATGTCATCGGCAGTTCATTAAAATACGATGACTTAACACAAACACTTATAGTGGACTTCATTGATAGCCACTGACGTAGGTTTGACTACATAAAAACACCATCCGTCATCTATCAAACGAAGCTCACTCTTTCTGCTACGCAATAAGAGCTATACTTTTTTAATCATTAATTCTTCGTTTTTGGATGAAAGATCTCTTACAATAGCATTTCATTCCGTGGAATTCATTGATAAGTTTGATGCTACCAGTGTTACAAGAAACTGGATCTCACGAGCTTTGAGAAAGTCAATTACTTCCGAATATGAAATACCAAAAGAAAATGAAAGTCAACCCCAAATGACATTTATAATCAAATCTAGCTGCTATCTACATCTATGCCGAAGGAAGCTATTGTTGTATAAACATCCCTGCACGAAAACTGTTTCCCGTAAAATATATGTTCTGTAAAGGTGCAGGCGCTTCGTCCTATTTTTTTTTAAATCAAGCAGGAAATACTTCCTGCTTGATTTAAAAAAAAATATTTTCCCAGACTGAAAAATCTTTTATTCATATACTTTTATCGTATCTTTTTCACTAAGATCAGCTTAGCGTTCATGTATAAGTAACAACAGCTATAAGTATAGTCTAGTTTTGACGACCTCCGTGGCGCAGAGCGTGCGCTTTCGCATTATAAAGTTAGAGGTCCTGGGTTCGATTCCCGGCTCGAGTCTGGTCTAGAGGCTACCACCCTAAGACGTGTTGCCAAGCGATTCAGCGTGCCGGCACTATGTCGTGTAGAAACTAATTAGGAGTATGGGTTTACCATACCCCTAACAGGTTAGCTCGCTACCATCTTACACTGCATCATCACTTATCATTAGGTGAGATTGCCTTCAAGGGTGGTTAACTTGTAGTGGATAAAAAAAAGTAAGTATTAAGTAACAACCCTAGTAAGGATTATTTGTTCATTCGTATCTCAAATTTTATTTGTAGCTTTTTATTAATAAAATAAAAGGAATAAACCAGGATATATCCTTTTCCATCATGCAAGCTATTTACGCACCGAATTTTGAAACATTGTTCAGCCATTAAGATATACATAAGCAACAAACATGCAAACCGATCTTGGCAATAATAATTTCAACAATAACAGTATTTTAAAAACAATCTACAGCGTAAACTAACTGAACTTTTAATCTAGATTATATTTGCTAATCTGTGACTGTTATGATTGTATAAAAATAGAAAGCCAGCCTGTTTGCTTTCCAAAACCGTGAGAAAAGTTTTTCATCGCGTCCACCTGAAGTTTAGGTACTTAGTAACTGCAGGCAAAAAACAGTAAACCGTAGAGGAACAGTTACAAATTACTGTGCCGTGGAAATTACCAATTTAATGCAAAATTGAATAGCCTAGAGACACTCTGTGAGGCCGATTTTATTTGGAATAGAATAATTAATGCGATTTAAGTCGATTTTCCATCAACACTCGGTTTGCACAGCGTCCAAATTACAATTTTGTACTTGATCCATACCTTATTGTAAACTTTCCGAAGAAATTACATCTTGAGAGTACTCAGTTGACTTACCTTGAGTGTAAATTAAATCAACAAATGTTATTTTAAGAGCTATTGTTGATCTGTTGATACAACGCGATGGATTTAATACATTTGAGAAAAACTACTTTAATATGAGAACAGAATGTATTTTTCTCTGTGCAACAAATCATGTCTATTTAAGCTGCCATTGAAGAACTATCCAACAAAAATACTTTCTTATATTTTATAACTAAGAATCCCATCAATATATTGGTCGGGTTTAGTTATACAAGATATACCTCTTTTAGAGAGTATGCTAAAGAGTTCCTTTGAATACTCATATATTAAACATAACACATATTAAATCATACATAACATATAAATCTTGTTCCTCATTCACCATTATACCACCTGGCAGATTTACATGTATGTGTGGTCAATATCCGAAATAATCGTTCGATTTTTTTTTTAATGAATGTATCCCAATCGCATAACTAGGAATTCATACTTCCGAGATTAACTACTGTTTCTACAACCTGGTCACCTTTAAAATAAAAGGGAATAGAGTATAAATCTTAAAGTCATCTAGTCAAGGAAGTCTCATGAAGGGATCGATTCGTTCTATCAGGATCTACATTACTTAATTATAAAAGGCTTTAAAAAAGACCTAACCTTACTTGGCTAAGCTTTTCGAAAACTCTTTATATCTTATACAAAACTGTGTTCCAGAAAGAAAAATTTGATTTATTGATTTGGCTTAAACTTTAAAATTACTGCTGCTCTACATACAAATACTTTTACTAATTAATTTACTGTCAATTTCGAGTTACTCTTTTGAAGTTGCATTTATTTTCTTGAAATCCTAAATCAACATGATTATATTAACCAAGGGACGTGTACTGTTGGAAAAAGGTCTGTTTAGGTATTTCTTACGTCCTCTGAGTACCTCCAAACTTTATGGTCTAGAGTTTTTCTTGCAGTGACATAATTTTGGGTGACACAAATTTGACCGCCTAGGACGCTTAGCAGAACATTTTTATAACGAACCTGGATTTACCTATTCCCAATGAAAAAGATCCTTAAATATGTTTATTTTTTTAAATATTTTTATGTCGCCTTAAATGAAGTTATCAATACGAGTAAATTATAATATTCACATATATTAATTATAATATTCAGGTTAATACCTGGATATTTACAGATTCTGACTAACTTTAGGCGTTGCTCGCGACTTCGATGAAGTTTGCTCCGTGGTAAACTGTTTATTTTCCCATGCTAAAAAGTTGTCTGTCCAACTCTCTCAAGGATGCAAGCTTTCGCCATGCGTTATGTCCTCATGATCACTTTCGCTTTTAAAAAAGTACATAAGGAAGTTTCCTATTTGCCCAATAGCAACTGTGCATATTTTTACGGGTTATTGATATCCTATGCCCCGTCCCTACGATACGTGCTATCTCTCTGCCGGTGTTTCATTAAAATCGATGCCAGTTGTTGAGCCAAAATAAAGTTTATAAACAATCATCTGAAATTTCTGATCGACTATCATCATCATCATCATGATCTCCTCTCAATATGAGAAGGGTTTGGCCATAGTCCACCACGCTGGCCATGTGCGGATTGGCAGACTTCACACGCCTTTGAGAACATTATGAAGAACTCTCAGGCGAGCAGGTTTCCTCACGATGTTTTCCTTCACCGTTGAAGCAAATGATATTTTAAATTTTAAAACGCACATAACTCCGAAAAGTTAGAGGTGCGTGCCCGGATTCGAACCGCCAACCTCTGATTAGGAGTCTGACGCCACAACCACTAGGCTATCACCGCTTGCATCGACTATATTAGTACGGGTATTACAGAAATATATATTTACATGTTCTCTTTCTGTGTCTTTCATATATGCAACAATATTTAACTTCTAACTAAAATTTGTTTAAAAAAATATTTTTTTAAGAGAAAAAATTACAGTATTCTTTTTTTAATTTGTAACAATAAGTTTTATTTTAGCACTATTGTTGAAATTCGAAGAACCGGTTGGTACTACATTCTCACTGTGCGACAAAGCCATCTAAAGTATATCACACTCACTTTAAAAGAAGAGCTTTAGTAACAAGAATACCATTTTTCAATCAACAACATTATTTTATCGAACAAAATTTATGCTCTATGTACACGAGGATTAAAATGATAAAGCGCGTGCTATAGTCGTGAAAAAGAGACGTACATATTTTTGTCGGCACTCTTCGGAATGAATGGGCAGAACTATAGTCCCCTCCTATGCGCAAGCGTCTGTTTTCGTAAAATGCTCGGGTGACAAAAATATTCAGCGTCATTTTGGGCAATGGAATAATTTACTGAATTATCTTTTTTTTTATACACTACAAGTTAGCCCTTGACGGCTATCTCACCTGGTGGCAAGTGATGATGGAGTCTAGGATGGAAACTGGCCTATATGTAATTATTAGGGAATTTAAAACTTCTAACAGCTTACGAATGAATCTAAGTAAGAGCAACTAAGTTTTTTTTTATACACTACAAGTTAGCCCTTGACGGCAATCTCACCTGGTGGCAAGTGATGATGGAGTCTAGGATGGAAACAGGCTAACCTGTTAGGGGTATGGTAAGCCCACACTCCTAATTGGTTTCTTCGCGACATCGTGCCGGAACGCTTAATCAGCCACGGCCGAAGCCTCCCACCAGACAAAATTTTAAATTTTTTTTAAATAAAATTTTATGAAGGGAACTAGAAATGCTGATCAAATTAAGTTAATTTTACACTTCTTAGCGACGCATACACCATTTGATATGTTTTGGCTATCTTGAATAAAATATGGGCAGGTTCAGGAGAGCAATATAAATAAATTAATTATAAATAATACCTCTAGTCTCTGTATGGAGAAAGACTTCGGCTGTGGTTATTAACCACGTTAGCGACAAAGACGTGCAGTTATGTGTGAAGGTTTAATTCCACTGCCATATGACTAACAAAGAAGCCTGCGAACATCTGAGACTCTTGTTACTTACCATCAGGTGAGATTGAAGCAAGTTCTAACTATTAGACACAAAAAATATAGATTAAACACATTAATGGAAAAAAACAATCACTTCTTAAATATCAGAATAAAAATTTACAAGTACTGAAAAACTTATTATTTTCTGCTTAACTACGTAATGCTTAAAAAATAAAGGAGGAAAAGGTCTTAGTGCGAGATAATAACGAAATATTTCTTAACATTTTAAGGTGGTATATCCTGAAATCTTTTACGCTTGGATCTTCTACAAGACACACAGGTGAACGCGTACCATGTGCACTCACTCACACAGACACAATCGGACCTCACGTCTAAGGCTCTCCGCTAGTGAGCACGGGCCACGCACACCACGCCACTCTCTCTCTCTACGAACACAGTGGTACTCTCAGTTCTATACAACCTCCTCAGCTGCACTCACGCGCAGAAAAAAAGATAACGCGATCTATCGATCTTTTTTCTAATAAAAAGACACCGCCGTCTGAAAGACATCTTGGCTTATAGTCGGGCTAAACCGACCCGTACTAACGAACGCGTCGTCTTCGCCCGATTTTATTCAAATCACGATATTTATGACTCCGTAATTAATTCAACATGTCATTATAATTATGTAAATACAAATGGGTGATGATCAATTTAAATTATACGTTCGAGACTTAATTTTATGTAAACAGACATTTATCAAGTGTGACGTTTACGGTGCTACGTTCGGATGGTTATAAGCGTATTGGGAAGTGGTTTTTTGACAGTGAATGCGATAGTACGTGGTTGCGGCCGACGTTGATGTAAATAACTTCGGCTATCATACCATTATGGAACGCCACCAGAATGGTATGGATGTGTGGGTAGGTAAGGGTATATAAGTACTTTTTTAACTTTAATACTAATAATAATAATAATTTATAATAATTTTTTTATTTCATAATCATAATTCTTAATACATATCTAATAACAATAAATGCACAAAACACTTATATTATTAGGATTCAGTACTGGCTCTCCTAGCTAGATTTTGTCAATCTGTGTTAAGGACAGCCAGCCCTCTTCCCCACAAAATGGCTCAGTGAGCACTTATTGTTACAACCATTAAACACTTAACAATCATGAAACAGACAAACGTGTGTGTGTGTGTGTGTGTGTGTGTGTGTGTGTGTGCGTGCGTGCGTGCGTTCGAGTGTGTGTACATGTGTAGAGAGAATTAGTGTAATTTCGATAAAAAATAACAAATATCTAAATTAAATATGATAAAGAAGGTAAATAATATTAATGTTTAAAGAAATCTTCTATTTCATCATACGATTTTTCGAGCAGAAATGACGTTATTTTCTGTTTACATTTGGCGAGCGGCAAGTTAAAAATAGGCAATTTCGCATTGAGTTTATTGTACAGATATGGACCAAGGAAGTAGCTAAAACGTTGGGTAAAGGCAAATTTAGTCGCACGTAAGGAACAAATTTTATGTTTGCGTCGTGTATCAATGATACGGTACGGTGTTTTTTTGTGAATATTCAAAATTAAGTTAAGAATAAACAACTTCCTAACACTGAGGACTTTGCAATCTTTATAGAGTAACGATGTGGGGAAGAGTAGGGGCCGAAAAGTTGCCACCTTTAGAACTGCTCGTTGTGCAACTTCAAGAGGCTTGAGAGTAGTTTTAGCGGCGCCACCCCAGCAAGTGATACAATATTGAACAATGGATTGGCACAAGGCATAGTATACTTTTCGGATCACTGTAGGATTTGCCACATGACGGAGATTTTTGAAAATAAATATTAGTTTACGAACCCTATTTGTGAGCAAATCAATATGGTCTTTAAAATTTAAATATTTGTCGAGGACAATTCCAAGGTATTTAATTGTATCTGTAGAAGCTATGGATGCACATTGACAGATTGTCTTATAAGTCTTATGGCAAGAGTGAGCTTTAATGGTTATCGGAGATAGTGGTTGAGAGATTGAACGAATTGAATATGTGATGATTTTAGATTTAGAGGTATTAAGCGTTAAAGAGTGAGAAAGTAACCAATCACAGACAATGTCAAAACCACACTGGGCTGTTTTTTGAACTTCAGGCCAAGATTTGCTGTGAAAGGTTATAGCTGTATCATCTGCAAAAGATACTACTTGGGCATTTGACATTTGGAGGTTACAAAGATCATTAATAAAAATTAAAAAGAGGGTCGGGCCTAAAATGCTTCCCTGTGGAACACCATAAGAAATTGGTAGCTCATCACTGAAAAAGTTATTGATTTTAGTAACTTGTGTTCGATTGTTAAGGTAAGAGCGGAAAAAATTCAGTTGATTGCCACGAATACCCATTCCTTCTAGCTTGACTAAGAGAGTAGGAATGGGCACTGTATCGAACGCCTTAGCAAGGTCCAAGAAAATGGTTAGGACTTTATCACCATTATTCAGATGGTGCACTACATTATCAGTGAGCTCAAGGACAGCATCTGTTGTGCTTTTATTTTTCCTAAAGCCAAATTGTTGTCTAGAAATTAAATTAAAATGTTCAAGGTAGCGTACTAGCCTGTTACAAACCAAGCGTTCAAGAATTTTTGACAAAGCTGTAAGAATAGCAATGGGACGATAATTGTTTATAGCATTTTTTTCACCAGCTTTGTAAATAGGGATAATTACTGCCTTTTTGAAGGCCGCTGGGAAAATGCCTATGGCAAAACATTGATTGAAAATGTGACAAAGAATAGGTGCTAAGATTTTTGAATATCTTATGAGTATCACTGAAGAGATACCATCCCAGCCAGTGGCAGCACTAGACCTCAAGGAATTAATGATGGATATGATTTCTACAATATCAGTTTCTTCAAGAACAAAGGAAGACCGACAGTTAACTGTAGCTGACATTGTAGAAAAAGTTGTGGATGATGCCTTTTGAGCAATTCTCTTTGCCATTTCTGTACCAATGTTAGCGAAAAAATTGTTAACAGAGTTACATGCCTGGAGAGTTACATACTATCCCAATATTAACATAACTTGAGCTAACGCACACTGTTTCTAAAATATAATATTAACTCTCTTGTTTTTTGATATCTGTATTTTTGCTTTAAAGGGCCCGGTTTTTATAGTAGTTCTAGATATGAGCAACTATAGCAACATCTGAGTCTTTAAAGCATTAGGTAGTGGAGGAGACGGGACATGGTAATCTAATCTGTGACAAGGGTTTACACAATCAGAACTTTGCGAGTTGCTTTTAACAACAAACACTAAGAAATCCAATGACTATATTATGTTTAAATATACCTATATTTAGTGCGTTATTTATTATATGAGTAGAATAAAGTTTAGACAATTATAATTAACAACTAAAACATAGTAACTGTATTATAAACACTTAAAAACTTAAATTAAACCTTAAATTGAACCTAAAACTAAAAATCTTTAAAAAAAAATTATATATATACAATATAATAACTAAAATATATTATTAAAAGGAGTACCTTTAGGCAAGGTTCCGAAGATACTGGCAGCGTTTGCCCTTTGGATTGCAAGACTAATTCGTTGTCCGAGGTAGCTGGCAGCTCTTCGGCCTCGTGTGATGTCGACTAACCTTTTTGCTATTTCCCTAATAAGCCCTATAGCGCTAGGACCCCACAGAATTAAATTACAGGTAGTGGTACATATCGTCTGCAAATGTAACTAAAAAATACAGCTGATGGAGGTCTGTTTGCAAACAAAACTTGCCAAAAACGCCTGAAAATGGGCCATTGTAATACACTCTTTGACGTAGATTTACTTCATTGGTATTTACTAAAGCTCGTAAATAACCAAATCAGTAACTTAACTCGGTTACAGGCCATTACGATATAAACTCATCCGCGTTTTCCGCTGAAGTTAATTATGTTCCAATAAATCCAATTTTCATTAAAATACCTTATGACGTATTCGCCTTGTGTGTTATGGACAATGAAACATCCTCATGTCCTCTTGAAAAACATCCACATCTCTATTTATATAATCCCTCTAAAACAGCTGGACAGATCTTAATGATGTTTTGTGTCTTTAAATTAAAACTATCTACGGATCCATGATTTGATTTAGAAAGAACCGTACCCGGTAGATGGCGCAGCAATCAGATTCCAGGATTTGTAACAATTGTCATGGCATGATAACGTTTGCCGTAAATTACCAAATTAATAGTGTGATGATATTTATATGATGTTTGTACTAGCGGTCACTGAAGGTCTTGGTCAGCGTGGAAATTTGTATATATATAAATGGGAGATAAAAGGGCTACGTCTAAAAATCTATCCCGCAGATACCGTACCACTGATAAAATATAAGTAAAAGCCAATGTGTTATTCCAGAATCTATCTCTGTGCCAAAATTCATCCACATCAATACTGTCCATGATCATCATCATGATCAACCCATCACCGACTCACTACAGAGCACGGGTCTCCTCTCAATACGAGAAGGTCATAGTCCACACGCTGGCCATGTGCGGATTGGCAGACTTCACACGCATTTGAGAACATTATGGTGAACTCAGGCGTGCAGGTTTCCTCACGATGTTTTCCTTCACCGTTGAAGCAAGTGATATTTTGATTGTTTTTAAAACGCACATAACTGCGAAAATTTAGAGTTGCGTGCCCAGATTCGAACCGCCGACCTCTGATTAGGAGGCTGACGCCCTAACCACTAGGCTATCACAGCTTCAGCTGTGCTGTCCGTTCAGTGCCAAATATGCGTCTATCCAAGCTTTCGCATTTATAACGTATCGTCATGTATACGTTTACAGCTACGTTTTCATCGAATATAACACTAGCTATCCTATGTGGGATCTACTTTCTGGCATAGTATAGCCCACTGTTACAATAGCCGTCACATTATTGCTTACTAGGTTCAGCTTATGCTTTCAAGGATTCAAGAGATTCAACTCTATTTCTTTTCTTTTCTTTTGTAAATGTAGGGTACATTTACAAATAAAACTACAAGAAGTGTAAGTAGCTTATGCTTTCTAGAATTTCATTAGGAGATTCAACTCGATATCCTTAAAATTTACTTACTAATATCAGTGCAAATATTTGAAATAAGCTTTTGTAACCGCAGGGTTACGATTTCGTTCGATAAGACAACACACAAGTTTCTCCTTTTAAGGTTACCAAAAATCCTTTCTTGACGCACGCATTTTTAGCTACCTATATTTTATGCTAAATTTTAGCTCGATACGTCTAGAGGTTTAAACTGGACTGTGATATATTATTCAGTCGAGATTGATTTAAACAAGTACATAAATATTTATATCATTGGACGGGATGCCAAATGAAAAACATAAGTGCCTGTTTTCATGACCGCTTTAATATATTCAAGTATACTTTACTACCGTGCTGTAAAAACAGCATGAAATTAATAATTTATATTAAGATGCTAGACGGGGAATGGTAATACGCTAGTGGTTTGATTTGGTACACAGCCTGCGCTAAAGAATCTCATTTTGAGGCGCAAGCAAATTTTGTCCCAGATGTGATGCATTAAGCTATATATAAATGGCACAATGTTACGTAGAAATCTTTTTTTTTTATCTACTACAAGTTAACCCATGACGGCAATCTTACCTGATGGTAAGTGATGATGCAGTCTAAGATAGTAGCGGGCTAACCTGTTAGGGGTATGGTAAACCCATACTCCTAATTGGTTTCTACGCGACATCGTGCCGGAACGCTAAATCGCTTGGCGACACGCCTTTGCCGGTAGGGTGGTAACTAGCCACGGTCGCAGCCTCCCACCAGACCGGACTCGATCCGGGAATCGAACCCAGGACCTCCGACTTTATAATGCGGCGGCGCACGCACTGCGCCACGGAGGAAGTCAAAATCGTAATGGTTTTAACATATCTGTAACTGGTTAACCAGCTACCACCAAAAGTGTATGATCACTTACTTCCAGATGAGATTACCGTCAAGGGCCTAGCGTGTAGTGTCATTTAATAAATAACTTTTTTTGATGCAAATTTACTAGTTAGTATAAAAGATATATATAACCTACACATTTGAAAAATGCAGGTTTACGTTGACTTGGAAAATTTTAAGATTCTCCAACTCCAAGTTGGTAACAGCACGACCTCCGTGAAGCAGTGCGTGCGCGTCCCACTATTTAGTTGGAGGTCCTGGGTTCGATTCCCGGGTCGAGTCTGGAATGGTAGGAGGCTTCGGCTGTGGCTAGTTACCACCCTACCGACAAAGACATGTCGCCAAGCGATTTAACGTTTCGGCACGATGTCGCGTAGAAACCAATGAGGAGTATGTGCTTAACATACCCCTAACAGGTTACCCCGATACCATCCTAGACTGCATCATCACTAGCCACCAGGTGAGATAGCCGTCAAGGGCTAACTTGTAGTGTATAAAAAAAAGCACAGAAATGATGTTCACATCCCATCTAGACAGTCGGTGGCAATGTTAACGTAACCGATAACAAGTTACGAGCCCCTATACCCAGTGATTAAACTCGTGACAATAATTTGAACCGTCATCTTGACATTTCTTATGTCAGTGGGTATCAAGGTGACGTCATTCATTCTCTACAGTCATGACACCACTGAACTTATGATTATCCTCTGTAATGATCGAAATTCTTGTAATTAGCTTAATTTCCTGTTTGCTAAGCCTTAGATCATATCAATACATGTTTAAAAGTAAAAAAGAACTTTTTCATGTCGTATTTTATGTGTTCATATCAATGCCTCGACTTCTCCAGGGCCATCTCGAATACCCCTAGATCTTCCGAACTCTATGACGCGACCATTGCCATTTACGGCAATCTCACCTGGTGATAAGTGATGATGCTGTGTAGGATGGTAGCGGGCTAACCTGTTAGGAGTATGGTAAATTGGTTTCTACGCAATATCGTTCCGAAAAGTTAAATACAGGTGGGCATCCTACATGCTGATGATGCGGTCTAAGATGGTAACGGGCTAACCTGTTAGGGGTATGGTAAACCCATACTCCTAGTTGGTTTTTACACGTCTTCGTGCCGGTGCTAAATTGCTTGGCGACACGTCTGTGTCGGTAGGATGGTAACTAGCCACGACCGAATCCGCGCACCAGACCAGAATCCGGGAATCGAACCCAGGACCTCCAACTTTATAATGCGACAGCGCACGCGCTGCGCCACGGAGGTCATCAAAACTAGTGTTAGCTGAAAATTACATGAAAATATTTTGGTAACTCTACATATGAAAAGATTTTCGTAAAAACTAGCTGATGCAACGTCCGCGTTGATTAAGGGTTTTTATAAAATCCTGTGGTATAAGCAACGTTTGTATTTGAAAATTATCCCATGTCCTATTTCTGTTCTAGTTCCCATTTTCACTCCCTATCTCAACATATATCTCTAAATTCGCGATGGTGCAATTTGGTCTGTAGTTTGCATACAAAATTTATTGAAAATATAGTGTGATTACATTTAAATAAATACAGGAAGATATTAATATTACTAATATTCGATACAATAGGCACACTTCTACGCTATTAGAATTGTATATTGACTGGTAATAACGTTTATTTAATTTTAATAGATGCAATTGCATGACACTAAGTATTTATTAATTCAGTTACTGCATTCAAATATATAATTGTATATTTATATTTTGCATTGTACGATTAATTCTCAATACTTACCACAAAAATGAGTTCACAAGATTTTTTGAACCTACTTCCCAGAAATGGCAAGGTTGTCAATTCAGTTTTCTTGTAACTTTTACTTAACACGTACGTACACTTCGGTAAAAATATAAATAGGATATAATATTTTTATGCTTAAGATAAATGACGGGATAATAGGAAATAAACATAGGCCTTGTAACGAGTAAGTTGTTTTAAAAATATTGTCATTTTAAAATTATCTCCGCTACCCTGCAAAAGCTTGCGCCTTAGTATTAGTTGATAGCATTATTTCTGGTTTTTGGATAAGATCCTATTTCAACCAATCTAATTCATTTATGGAAATCGTTTATAATAGCACCTATTAAGCTTACTACGTTTATTTGTTAGATTTTTTTGCCGCTCTCGCTTTTACATCTTCTGCTTGTTTTATGTATACACATGTTTAATTAAATAAACAGAAAGCATTTTATCTGCTAAATTGTTAAAAGTATATTTACAAAAGCTTCTGTAACTATCTTACGCAATTTTCATTAGGTAGGTGCTTACCTTCTGTTAATACGTGGTGATGATATTTTTATTTGTACTTTTAGCAATAAGCAATACAAATATCAACCATCTATGACTAAACCTTACTCATATTATATGTTTGGTTTTGTATGACCTTGATGCACCCTACAGATAGCATGATAGTGTATGTAATTATGTCAAAGCACATCTACAAGTATACTTTATTTTTTTTTTATTGGATCATTAAACTAGTCACTATCTATATAAAAACAACAAAAAACATTTCAGAAGAACAAACACCAGATAGTGACTTTCTAGAAATGACCACAACATGCACAACCTTAAAATTAACCGTACATCTAAATGATTCAATTTATACAATTGTTTTTATATATATTTACAGAAACTTCTTTTAAGCCTATTGAAAGTGTTGACAACGCAATCTCTCTTCTGCAGGACAAGGCCGAGTTAACCAACTGGGTGGCTTATTCATAAACGGACGACCTCTGCCCAACCACATCAGACTGAAGATTGTGGAGATGGCTGCGGCGGGCGTAAGACCTTGCGTCATCTCACGCCAGCTCCGCGTCTCGCACGGATGCGTCTCTAAAATCCTCAATAGGTATCAGGTGAGATCAGAGGAACAGGTACTTTACCAAATGAATCAGTAACCTTAAAGGCTTATCTTCCTTCACTGATGAAAGTAATCTCAATAAAAAACGTGTCACTACATATATTATTTTTCTTATATAGTAGGTATTATTTATCATCATGATCATGATCAACCCATCACCGGCTCACTAGCACAGGTCTCCTCTCAATATGAGAAGGTATGGCCATAGTCCACCAAGCTGGCCATGTGCGGATTGGCAGACTTCACACGCCTTTGAGAACATTATAGAGAACTCTCTAACGATTTAAATACCATTTTTGTTCGGCCTAGTGGTTAGGGCGTCAGCCTCCTAATCAGAGGTCGGCGGTTCGGATCCGGGCACGCACCTCTAATTTTACGGAGCTAGGTGCGTTTTTACAAAATTAAAATATCACTTGCTTCAACGGTGAAGGAAAACATCGTGAGGAAACATGCAAGCCTGAGAGTTTATAATATTCTAAGGCCTGTGAAGTCTGCCAATCCGCATATGGCCTGCGTGATCGGGTTGATCATGATGATGAATGTATGAAGTAGGTGGTAGTATTTACTCTTATGTATTTCAGTTTTATATACTTTTAGATTTCAAAACCTACGAATACATTCAATTCAGTTGAACCAAACAATCGCCATTGATTCCTGCTCAGCGAAGCCTGAAGGTTCATTTTCACCACTCCTGCACACTGGGCTACAATGGCGATTGTTTCACACAGGAAGTGCATTTTCACGCCCCATGAGAGAACCTACGGCTTCTGTGGCTTTA
Source organism: Lasiommata megera (assembly GCA_928268935.1). Lineage (NCBI taxonomy): Eukaryota > Metazoa > Arthropoda > Insecta > Lepidoptera > Nymphalidae > Lasiommata > Lasiommata megera. The sequence goes on along the minus strand of OV743325.1, from coordinate 8,661,380 downwards.
TCTAACCCGAATATATAAGAAACAAAAAAGATATAAGAAATAACAAATCCATCAAATTGAATTGTCATATACATATTTATCTATATAGGATATGTGGATTGTTGTTTGTGCTCAATATTCAAATGATTAAAGCGAGTATTTTTGTTGTAATAATATTATATACATTATACCTTTTCACTTATTTCCTACTGGATATTCATAACTCATTGAAATAATTGATTCAATGCAAACTTAAAATTTTTTTTAAAATTATTTCATTGTTGAACTGATTTGCTAAACGTTGTGTAGAGATAGTTTGTCATCACGGCCGTCTACATAACGTCACGTACTAGGTACGTTAGTATATTGAATTGAATTAGAATGTGCTATATCTCAAATATATCTATATATATACAAGTATGAATTTTTTTTTAATCTTAATAACTATTTATGTTTTTTAAGCTTCGAGTAATATTCAAATATATATAGAAAATTCAGTATTATAGAGTAAATATTTTATTAAAAAGACCACATTCACATCTTATGAGTTTGAATCAATCGAATACCGAATTAATTAAATAAAAATAACGAAATTTACAATTAGTTCATTAAATTTTATACACTTTTTGCAATTAATAGCAAAATAGTGTAAAGGCGGGTGGAAATCTTTGCTTGTTGAGTATTAGAAATTTCGCCCTTAATCACATAATACCCAAGTCCAAACCAGATGGAAAATAGCTGATGTTATTTTCACATAATTTATAGCGATTTCTATTTTTAATAATTAGTCATTTCAACTTCGCATAACTAATTATAATAATATATTATTATAATTAGTTATGCGAAGACTATTGACTGGAATTTCGTAAGAAAGATTTTTTCTATTGCCAGTAGGAACGTAGGTAGGTTTTCCAAAACAACAGATCTAAGTGGGCAGAAAGAGGGACGCCTATTACAAATAGTATCTACATTCGTAAATAAAAGAAAGCTCCACGCCGTCTGCTTCGCATTGATTTGCTCTTTGTTTGCACGTATTTTGACTTACGAGTACATTGCTCTGTTTGTCTATGCTATAAAAAGATTTCTTGGATTTTTTTAAATACGTTATTTCTTTACCAGTATTATTACCGGGCAAAATTTGTTATAGAATTATTTAACTTGCAAATTTCTTTATTTCTATAGTTTTTATTCCACTACAAGTTAGCCCGTGACGGCAATCTCACCTGAAATAAGTGATGATGCAAAATTAAGATGGTAGCGGGCTAACCTGTTAAGGGTAAACCCATACTCGTAATTGGTTTCTACGCGACATCGTGTTGGATCCCTAATTCGCTTGGCGACACGTCTTTGCCGGTAGAGTGGTAATTAACCATGGCCGAAGCCACCCACCAGACTCGAGCCGGGAATCGAACCTAGGACCTCCAGCTTTATAATGCGACAACACACGCGCCGCACCACGAAGGTCGTCAAATATTGTCGCGTAAAACCTGTAAATTAATTACTTACAACTTAGGAAAATTAAAGTTTAAAATCAGTTGACTTTCTTAACATGATTCCCATTTCACCTAGGAGACGGGATCCATAAGACCAGGCGTGATAGGTGGTTCTAAGCCAAGAGTAGCAACACCTGAAGTAGAATCAAGAATAGAAGACCTTAAGCGGCAAAACCCTGGAATATTCTCGTGGGAAATACGAGAAAAACTAATTAAGGTATTGACATAATTTACTATTTTTAATTAGAGTTTTACTTACAGTGCAATTTATTTATTTTCGTGCGTATTTATTTATTTTATATTATTGTAGTGTGTGATGCCCATATTAAGAGTAACCCTGTTTTGGAAGACAGTAGATATAAAGTCAATTTCCTAAATAATACTTCAAATTTATTTCTTGCGAAAGTAAAGAAACGAAAAGATTTCTATGTACAAAAAAAAAATATTTTACTTTATTGCATTATATAGAGGGGATTGGAGACGAGGTTTGCGTATTATTTTCAGCTTAATTGTAAAAAATGGAAGAACCTACTAAGGCATGACGAAATGACGACATGGCGAACATTAAAGCGTTCCCAGTATTACCTATGTGGTCCCTGTATCCTGAAAACCATTACTCAATTTTCAGGAGGGCGTATCCGACCCACCCAGCATCTCCTCTATTTCAAGGTTACTGAGAGGAGGAGCGAGAGAATCAGATGGGAAAAAGGACTACAGTATCGACGGCATACTTGGAGGTAACTTTATATTTCATCTCTAATCTAATGCTTTAGTACTCAATTTAAAACTCATCTTCTACGACCTTTTCCTGTTTATATTCCTTGCTTTTATCATTGCAAACAATATAGTGAGGTTAGTTTATAAGACTTTTAGTTGAACCTTTTATCAAAGTCTAGCGTAAAACTTAAAGATATTGATCATAAGTCATCATCATTATCATCATTGCTTTATCGACCTCTTGCTGGCATACATAGTGATCCTTAGGAACATAAAGTTTCAGAGCTTCTTTTCGAAGCTCGCCAGACAGCCCGGTTACGAGTTAGCACAGCTAATAGTCAGTCCGAAAAAAAAACATAAAGTTTAACTCACAAGATTGGGATAATACCAATCTAACAATTCATGTTTGACTACGAAACTATACCTAAATTATAGATACAATCAAACTCCTTTTTCTTTCTTTGCGAACTAGCTATTATGCATAAAATATCGTATTCTTTATTTACTAGTTGAAGAACAAAATCTACCAGACACAACCATTGCATAACATTACTGCTTATTGTTAGCTATTTCGCAAACATCCCTAAACCGTCAAAGCTTTCTCACGGCGCGGTCAAAAAATCAATTTCCGCACACAAATCTCACAGCGTCATTGTCGCTGGTGAAATATTGGCGTTTCTCGCCCGCCAAAGGGGCGGTGCGTGTTTGGTGAAGTTTTCGCAAAGGTTTACCGACAAAACTTACCGCGAACTCCTGCCGCGACTCGATAGTGGTGAAACGTCCACAATTGACGTAACGTGTTTTGGTTGTTGTGCCATTGTTGCATTATTCCGCACTTTGAGATTCACCGGTACTAGGTACCTGTTGGTATATCCGTTTGACGCCGCTCCATTATTTTGTATGGTTCACGTAGGCTTACGCCTTTGCTAGTGTCACAGTCAAAAGCCTCGTTTTTAATAATGTTATTGTAGATCTATCAGTGTTAGGACATACATTGCTATTCCTTCATTTATTATATTTATATGGCGTATTGAGCTTTGAGGCAAAAATTGCTACTCAACTAAGCAATTAAAGTTAACCAATCCAAAGTTAGGTAAGGAAATGTTGCTCATATAATTGAATAAACTTTTATTGTAAACCACAAAAGAATAGGATAAAATCAGAAACCGAAAACACGGCACGGTTTTGTATCCGTATGCAATTTCTCAGGCGTTCATATCGCTACATAGCGATCTCTTCCAGGCAACCAAAGACGTGGAAGACACAGATACGGAAAGAGAAGGTGATGCAATAACATGTGCATATATATATATATATATATATATATATATATATATATGTATGTGCAAATAAATACACATACATACTACTTACCAAATTAAAACATTTTACCTTTAAATAAAATACGAATGCAAATCATTATATAATTAATTAAGTATTTACTACTATACTAATACTACTACTACTACTAGTATACTATATTATTGTTATAAAAAACCAATCCGATTTCGAGCAACTAATATCTAAATCCCTCTTTCTCTCCCATTCGAGAGGAAGCTCGCGTCCAACAGAAACATATTTATAAGTTGAGTACTTATTTTCACGACTTTACGAATCACGGCTAATTCTGATGATAGAATTAACGCTGAGACAAAAACTAAACTCCGATACAAAACTCTAAAACTGAATGTGTACATATAACTTGACGTATTGACACTTATACAAAACGTACATGATGGGTTTCAAGATTCCAATGGTCTAGAACCCGATAACGCCTAACTAGACTGAATATATCTAATGGCATCATTTCGTCCATTTCTAGCTTCATTCATAGAATTTAACAGTTTTCATGTTAAGTACCGTCAAATGAAATTCAGAGTTTTGTCTGGTGGGAGGTTTCGACCGTGGCTGGTTACCACCCTACCGACAAAGACGTATCGCAAAGCGATTTAGCGTTCCGATGTCGTGTAGAAACCAATTAGGAGTATGGGTTTGCCATACCCCTAACAGGTCAGCCCGAGATTAGATGCCGTCTAGGGCTAACTTGTGGTGTATGAAAAAAAAAGTTAATCAGCCATTTTATATTGAAGACCAAACGTCATAACTTAATAACTCTGTGCAAACATTTATATATTTATTTATTCATGTATCTCCTCTTATTCTAGCTTTACGGGATAAAAACCTAATTTGCTAGAGTAGCCTAATATAAAAAGTATACATATATATATATATATATATATATATATATATATATATATATATATATATATGTATATACTTTAACTTTTTTGCCTAAATTGACATATTTCGGTAACATATAATCCAAGATGTCACTCTTGTGAATTCACTCACAACATGACTCCTCCATGATTTCTTTACTTGCCAAGTTACAGTAGGGCTGCAGAGCTGCAAACCGGCAGAAAGGTAATCGCTCACTTTCACACAATACACTGATAAAATCGGGCATTTGTATAACAACTACGGTAATTATACCAAGTGATGTCACGGTACGCAGATGATGGCTCCTTCACAATGCATGTAAGACAATGTTGTATTTGTATTACAGTTCCACGCCGCGCTCTGAGTCACGTATAAAATGCATTTGCCGGCTTATTATTGTCAGTAAACTTTTCAGGACATAATAATGTTGTGCTCAGAAGTATCAACTATTTTAAACATTCCGTACACAACTAAGCATTATCAAAATTTTGCTAAGTTTGTTGTGGGCTTCTTCTTAGACCGGGGCGCGTTTGGAAACCTCATAGCTTTAGTTTTAAGTTTACGAATGTAGTTATGCAGTAAATTATTGACGCGTCAAAAGCGCGTTTTAAAGGACTATTTGAATAAAGATTATTTGAATTTGAATTTGAAAATAATAACCCTCTTTTGACGACCCGAACGACCCGACGAACCCAGAATTATAAAGTCGGAGGTTCTCGGTTCGATTCCCGGCTTGAGGCTGGTCTGGTGGGAGGCTTCGGTTTTGCTAGTTACTACCCTATCGACAAAGACGTGTCGCTAAGCGATTTAGCGTTCCGGCACGATGTCGCGCAGAAACCAATTAGGAGTATGGTTTTATCAAACTGCTAACAGGTTAGCTCGCTACCATCCACCTGCATCATCACTTACCACCAGGTGAGATAGCCGTCAAGGGCCAACTTGCAATGTATAAAAAAAACGATTAATAAAATGAAGCAAACTAGTTTTGATCAGCAATTTTGAAGAATATTGCTCTACGTTGAGAAGATAAATTTGAAAGCAAAAGTTTAACTCATTATAATTTTAAACAAACATATAAATACAGCTTTTAAAAATCTAAAACCCCATTGTATGGTGTGTGAATGGAGTTCTTTAATGGGTTGACCCAAAAGCCACTTTCAGAAATTCGACGCATCAGGTTTTGCATCTTTGCTTAGCATAGTATAATTACTATTCCAATGTTTCCCATTGGCAATAAAATTTAACAAGCAATAAAGTCGATTTTATTTGTAATTACTGAAATAAGTTGGTACAGGTGAACAAAGATCCAACATCATCATCATTGTCAATTTCAGCCTAATAATGTCCTACTGCAAGGAAAAACACTCACTCCTCCTCTCTCATTCCGTTGGGAGAACACCAGATTCAGTCGCACCATACGGGTTTACTTTTTTGGTATGATACCAAAGTGGCTACCCTTAAACCTCGTATACCGTAATTAATATAACTCGTCGCGATCATAAGAAATCCAAAAGCACGCCCACGAACGTGCTAATCCGACCATCTGTTAACATCAGAACGAACCGCTGAAACAAAGGCCGACCCGGCCGATTTAATGAACCTAGATTATGAAGGTGTTAAACCGCCGTCGATGCTCTTTCAACTTCCAAAATACGACTTTTGAGACGCGCCGACTTCACGGGGTCACATTTCGGCAAACGCCAAAGCGCAACGTATCCTCTCCCACCTATATTTTCTGTATAACACCTTCGCTTTCTTTTAAACACGTATAATCCCTTCCAGACGTCGTGAAAGCTTAAATTATATGAACTGAACTTTATTACCGCGCTGTAGAGATTAAAAGGCTTTAAATGTATCTACATATATATAGGTCTCATACATTATGATCAAAGACGGAACAAAAAATGGCCAAATAATAACGTGTCAAGACCGCAAGGGAATTTGGGCAATGTAAATCATTTTATTACTGCGTGTTGCGTTTTGTTTGATTTTCGCGTCTTTTGTGGTTTCATTTACAAACATATTTATTTTGCGTTAACTTTTGCTTCGCTATCAATTTATATTCAACACAATTACTCTGTCTATTTTTAACACAATTTGCTATTAAGGTCCCAGGGCTGGGTTCCCTCAGATCGCTGTCACAAAGGAGTGAGGGATTAAGAGCTTAGACCAGCCCTGCACCTGCGATGCGGGTTGGCGGACGAATCAAACTTATTTCAAGTTTAGCTTTCTTGGAAAAATGAATAAACGCAACTACCGTGTTTGCAGTGATCATCATCTAGTGAAAATAATCCATTTACAAATAATGTTTTCATCATCATCATTACCCTCTTAATTAAAAGGGTTTAGACCGTAGGCAACCACGCTGGCCAAGAGCGGTTTAAAAAATGTCACGCCCTTTTGAGAACATGAGCGAGAACTATAAGGCGTGCAGATTTCCTCACGACGTTTTCCTTAACGTCAAAGTGATATATAATTGCTTAAAAAACATATCATTTCGAGAGGTTAGTTATACGTGTCGGGAATTGAGCTCAGTCCGAAAATAGGGCTGAAGTCTTACCAGTATTTTTAATGCAAGAAAGTTTTAAGTGGTAAAGAGTTGAAGACAAAAACGTTGGTCCCAGTAAAAGAAATTCTTTTCCGCCCGCATTCACTGCAGGTTGTATAAATCCCATCTAAATGAGCGCAAGCGCATTAAAACGTTGTCGTTTTACATGTCATAAATCCAGATCGCGACACCAAAATATTGAATGGTGCCAAAATGTCACCGGAACAGCAAAGAGGCCGACAAAGAAACCGCCGCGCTGGGTGTTCTTATTCCTCCACACTGAGCCCCCATTTTTTCATTTCATTCAATTTTGACTTCTTTCAATAGGCTATTAATATAAGCCGCGTTTTTTAAAATCGGTGTTAGGGCGATGCCGCGTATTGTTAAGGGAGTTTTTTAATATGTTCCGTAGGATACCGCTACCGATTTATAACTGAGACGGCATCAGCCCTGGCGGTTTTTTATTTGGGCGAATTACATCGAGATGGGGATTCGTAAAAAAAAACTTTGCTATCATAAATAACGCATGTCTCAGAAAAAGATGCTGACAAATTGACATTAGGTACAATGTATCCATCAAAAACTTATAATACGGCACTAAGGAGACAGTTTATTGATAACCGGCCTGCGAACATTTAGCTCGTCTTTTTAACAAAGGAGCTCTATAAGAATCCCCTGTGAAGGGATTTATCTTAAGCTTTGATTCAAAAATTACTATATTAAATTGCATTTCGGCAGGTCGCTGCTCGGACTCATCGGATATAGAATCGGAACCTGGTCTTACCCTCAAGCGGAAGCAGCGTCGGTCACGTACCACTTTTACGGGCGAGCAGTTAGATGCACTGGAAAGAGCCTTCCATAGAACCCAATACCCTGACGTTTACACTAGAGAAGAGTTGGCTTTGCAGACTGGCCTCACAGAAGCTCGGATCCAAGTATGTATTAACTGCAACCTTCGCTATTCCTATTAACATTTTAGATTCTTAGCACCCTGAATATCTCGTAGATTGATATGTATACATATACCTGCTATTGGAGTTTGAATTTGAATAAATGCACTGACCTGCCCCAAAAAGGGTACGCCAATTTCCAGACTCGCAAACTTAGAAGTTATTGACAGAAAACCCAAACCATATTACGAGTAGCTCGATCCCGGTATCAAATCCCATACCTCGTGATACGTAGTCAAAACTCAAATCTGTAAGCCGACAAGGTAGCTTACATATACATAGTATATTATATATTTAATATAGAAACATCAATAAATCCAAGTAATAGCTGTAAGTGTAACAAAGTTTATTCAAAAAAGTCACAGGCCATTTAATCTAACAAATTAAACACTTTGCCCCCACTGAATATTTTGTTTTAATTATATGCTATCCGATGAAATAAATAGAAAATATTATTTAATTTTCAAATAGTGTTGTTAAGAATCCATCATTTTATTATTCCAGGTCTGGTTTTCTAACAGGCGTGCCCGGCTTAGAAAAAATACAGGTTCAAATTCGGCTCCGTCACTCGCAAGCTACTCGACAATACCAATGCCTCAGATACCCTGCCCATATCCCGCAGGAGAAATACCCAGTCTATCTCAACATCATCCCCAACACCCCGATGCGTGGCACCACCAAAAATATGCAAACTATAATCAACTGATGGCGCAATCTCAACATCTTAATCAAGCTTTCCAAAACGCTGCGTTTCCTAGCACTTCAAGTTCAACTTTCAGTCATTTAGTTTCCGGCGGCGGTGTGGCATCTCATAGTCAGCTTTTAGATCCCAACGTTCCGAGAAATGATTACACTCGATACGCCACTAATGATGTCTACAATAAACCTATTAGTTATATGCCTAAAGATGCTGAAGCAGACGATAAAGTTGTTGGTGATGAGGTTATAGAGCAGAGGGACGATGCTTACGTGAAACCTACTGGACCTGAATACAAAGAGTTACCAAATAGTGATTATTCAAAAGTTCCCACGGACTATTCTAAGCTACCAGTAGATCCAACGCCACCTAATTGGAGCCCATCGCACAACTCTCTGAATATGAGTCTAGCAGGGCTATCAAGCGATTATAAATATATGAGTGATCCATATACATTTCCTAACATAGCGTCTGATCCACTCAGTCAGCATAGTTACACAAATCCCGGTAACGCAGCTAACAAATACTGGATTTGACAATTTGTAAAATATATGAAAATACTCTGATTTTAAATACAAGACTAGCTGTGTACCAGGGGTTAGCTCAATTTATTTAATTAAAAAAATCTAAAAATAAATTCAGCCTTTTGTAATAAGGGATTTATCATGATTCATGATCAGCCCATTGCCCGCTCACTATAGAGCACAGGTCTCCTCTAAATATGAGAAGAGTTTGGCCATAGTCCACCGCGCTGCCCATGATTGGCAGACTTCACGTATAACAACTGAGTATGAGTTACTATAGAAGTTTGCTCGATCGAATATTGTTTTTAGTTCCTGCTCCACTCCTTTCAGTCCTAGTACTGGTTTACTAGCCTATAATCTTCTTCAATGGGTAGACTAATAAGCTCAAAAACTATGTTTTGATATAGTTAGTTTGAGAACTGACTTAAACTAGTGAATATGTTTGTATGTAACCAACATGTTCATTAGGTTAACATTAGTTAGGCTCTAACAGAGAATACATTTATATACTACGTCATTATTTTAATAATTGTTACCCTCGGCAAGGCAAACTTAATAGTGCAGAAAGAATAACAACTCAATTTCAGTCTTATGTTATCGTATGTTTATTTTGTATCAATGTAAATAAATTGTATATTGTATTAACATATATTTAATTTGTAATAAGGTGTTACTATAAGTTATTATTTTTAAGGGTCCTTAATATGTAAATTCATCATTTAGATTACCTCTTTATGCATTCCATTTAATAATACCTATTTTCAATACCAAAATTGTAAATTAAGTTAACAGAGAAGTCACTAGTGAATATAAAAATTTGGGATATATTAATTAATGCTGCAGTTTTATTTCGAAATTCATTTCAGATAGTCAAAGATGTATTATGTGTACAATGAAAGAGGTTTTGAGTGAGAGACAATGAAAGAAAGAACATTTAAATAACTGCTTTAATTGTTAAAAATGCAAAAATATACATAGTTTTATTTTTATTATAATTTTTAAGTTAGTTTTTTACAGCCATAGATTTACTCATATTTATATACATGACAAAATGTGCAGAAGTCGTTTTTTATTGCTTCACTATCCAGTTATTGTGGTAATATTTCAACTACTGAAGCACCAAGTTCATCCGGTACCTTAACTCCTAAAAGTGTTGGTATTTCCACGGGTGATACTGTATCGACTGAGGAACTTTCACTCGTCTCTACCTGAGGTGCTTCACTGGGTGCGAATGTTATATCGACCGTAGTTGAAACCGTATTTAAATTGTTAATGGGATCACTGACTGTTATATCTGCATCATTACCTTTGATAATGTCAAGCGGGCTTACAGTTACGATAGAAACTGTTTGAGTGGGAGTATCAGATACATCGGATGTTTGAGATGAATTTATTATTTCTGGTGCAGTTGTTGTCTCCACGTCAATAATATTGGCATCGATAAGAGAGTTTTTATCTGCGCCGGTAACATGTAAATCTACAGGGCCACCTTCAGTACCTTTTATTACAACCGAAGAAATAGTGATGCTTTCTTCTGTCGGAATACTATCAGTTGCAGTTTTATTATCATTTACTAGGACAACGTCTACACTGTCAATTTGAGCATTTGCAGCAGCTCCACCATCTGAAGCAACATCAATAGTAGGAACTGGCATTATGTTGTCTACTACATTTGACGGTCCAAATCCACTATCACTTACAATAATTGCATCACTACTCGTGGACGAAGTCAAGTCAGTAGCTACAGAGGAGGAGCTTTCAGTTACACTCAGAGAGACAACATCAACACTGCTTGCATCTGAGGTATTATCAGGTACACTAGTTGACCCAACGTCCACACCGTGATCAGGTATCACTAGATCAGCATCGGAAGATACAACACTAGATGTTATAACTGCCGGTATTTGATTCACATCAGCTGTACCTGGTGAAACATCGCTGGCTTTGTCATCGAGAACAGCTTTATCTTCTGTAGGTAAGATTGCACTAGCAGTAGGGGCTAACACAGTTGTAGCCACTACGGTATTATCTGTGGAGGCTGTATCACTGTTACTAGAAGTAATGACATCTGGGATAGAGGATACATTAGGATCGTTAGCGGAAGTAGCTTCACCATCTACATAAGAGATCACATTGATATTCTCATCTACGGTACTATCAACCGCACTGGGTAAGACCACATTGCCACTGATGTCGATTGTAACTTTATTTCCCTGGGTATCATTTATAATCGGGCGTACGACATCGTCTGCCAAATTTAAAGTTGGATCGTCAATATTGTTAATCGAAGAAGCATCTGTGACTCCTGGAGATATATCAAATGTTATTGGTGAAATATTATCAGTTATGACAACATCACTATTAGAAGGCTTTGTAGGTAGCGTATTGTCAGTGGAGCTTGAGGTGGGAACATTATTAAGGTGCTCTGATGTGGATTCACTAGCTCCAAGAGATGAAGTTTCACTAGGAATGGATGCTTCACTTAGGCTGGCTACTTCACTAGGGCTTGCTGGTTCGCCATTGCTGGTTGGTTCACTCGAGCTAGTTTGTTCGCTCGGGCTGGCTTCTTGGCTGGGAGTAGCTACTTCACTAGGGCTAGCTGGTTCAATAGGCGTGATTGGGTCACTAGAACTTGCTGACTCACTTAAGCTTGCTGACTCACCTAAGCTTCCTGGCTCACTTGAGCTTGCTGGTTCAATGGAGCTTGCTGGTGTACTAGAGCTCGCTGGTTCACTAGGCCTGGTTGGGTCACTAGAACCTTCTGACTCACTTAACGTTGTTGGTTCACTGGAGCTTGCTGGATTACTAGAGCTCACTGATTCATTCGGATTAACTTGTTCGCTGGGGCTGGTTACTTCACTAAGGCTAGCTGGTACGTCAGAGCTCGCTGGTTCATTTGGGTTAACTTGTTCGCTGGGGTTGGTGACTTCACTAGGGCTAGCAGATTCGCTAGCTTGATTACTCGGGCTGACTACTCCGCTAGAGCTTGTTAATTTATTCGGTGTAGCTATTTCGCTGGGGTTGGCAAGATCACCCGGGCTAACCACTTCAGTAGGGCTAGCTACCTCACTAACGCTTGCTGGTTCATTAGAGCTTGCTAATTCATTCGGGCTAGCAATTTCGCTAAGGCTGGCAGGTTCACTCGGGCTGGCCGTGTCGCTTGGGCCAACTACTTCAATAGGGCTAGCTAGTTCACTAGCGCTCGCTGGTTCGCTAGAGCTTGTTAATTCATTCGGCGTAGCTGTTTCGCTGGGGCTGGCAAGATCACTCGAGCTAACCTGGTCACCCGGGCTAACCACTTCAGTAGGGCTAGCTAACTCACTAGCGCTTGCTGGTTCACTAGAGCTTGCTGATTCATTCGGGCTGGAAGACTCACTCGGGCTAGCTTGTCCACTTGGGCCTGCGACTTCGCTAGGGCTAGCAGTTTCACTCGGGCTAGCTTGTTCACTCGGGCCTGCGACATCGCTAGCGCTAGCAATTTCACTCGGGCCTGCAACATCGCTAGGGCTAGCAGAATCACTCGGGCTAGCTTGTCCACTCAGGCCTGCGACTTCGCTAGGGCTAGCAGAATCACTCGGGCTAGCTTGTCCACTCAGGCCTGCGACTTCGCTAGGGCTAGCAGTTTCACTCGGGCTAGTTTGTTGACTCGGGCTAGCTTGTTCAGTCTGGCCTGCGACATCGCTAGTGTTAACAGAATCACTCTGGCTAGATTGTCCACTCGGGCCGGCAACTTCGCTAGGGCTAGCAGAATCACTCGGGCTAGCTTGTCCACTCAGGCCTGCGACTTCGCTAGGGCTAGCAATATCACCAGTGCTTGCTGGTTCACTTGAACTCGCTGGGTCACTAGAAGTTGGTAGTTCACTAGGTTTAGCAGATTCACTCAGGCTAGCAAGTCCGCTGGGGTTTGTTTGTTCATTAGGGTTTGTTGCATCACCAGAGCTAGCTGAATCACTAGGGCTTCCTAATTCATTTGTGCTGTCTAAAACGCTAGCGCTGGGTTGTCCACTGATAACCTCATCTGATAAACTTGAGGCAATGTTATTTGAGCTAGCTCCTATATTGGTTCCTACATTTGCAGATTCATCGTTTCCAGTAGCAATTTCATTTGTATTCGTAGATGGGAGACCACTGCTTGTAGCAGCTCCGTCTACAATTATGTTGGTTGAAGATGCACCAGAACTGCCGCTAGGTTTAGAAATACTTATAATTTCATTGTTAGAGCTACCTGAGACATTATTATTATTTTCTGGAACCGCATTAATAGCTTCTGCCGGAGCATTATTGATATCATTTGATGTTGCAATATTTTCACCGTTTACATCATTTCCATTTGGAGGAATCCCATTATTTGTGGAAGATGATATGATTTCATCTTCACTTCCCGAAGCAACATTGCTACCAACAGAAATTGGAACAGAACCTGGAGCAGGAGAATTCTTGTCATCACTATATGAGGATATGTCACTTCCACTAGAAACAACACCAACTGATTGGCTAACAGTTGGATTTCCTATAGCCGCATTACCTCCCTCATTAATTCCAGAAGCTGAATTGATATTATTTTCTGAGATAACATTAACCCCATTTGTAATGCCGTCCTGAGGAACAACTGAAGGGCTACTCATATTATTGCTACTTAGATTTTGCACATTTTGTCCCCCAGTTACCCAATTCGGCAGAATATTTGATAAGAATTGTGAAATTGTTTGAAGGAATGATCTCTTTTCTTCGATTTGTTGTTTTGCTACTGGGACCCAATGCAAGCTTACGTTATTAAGTAATTCTGTTTGATTTTTTAACTCTTCCAGATCTTTTTCGAGACCCGTGCGCAATTTTTGTATTGACACAGCATTAATATGACTTAAAAGTTGATTTTTCAATGCAGTCCTTGCAGTGGCATCAGTTTGTAATTTAGTTTGAATTAATTGTACTACAGCTTGCAAACGTTCTCTTTCAGTGCTGTTTTGACCAATGCCAAGTTCTTCTTGTAAATACGTATTCAAAGCTGCCTGTTTTTCTAATTTTGTACTAGTCAAGTTCAACCCATACTTGACGTAAATGTGCTCTTTCCATATATCGCTGAGCTCCACTGAACTTTCTTCTTCAGTTTCTAGAAAATCGTTATCCACAGGCTTACCAAGCAAAGCTTCTTTCTCTAGTTTTTTAAGCAGTTTTCGTTGTTTTGCCTGCTTTCTTTGTTCTTCCTTCATCTGCTTTTCTTGCTCTTTACGTTTTTCTTTTTCAAGTCTTTCGATTCGTTTTCTTTCTTCTTTTTCTCTCTTTTCCACTTCTTTGCGCTGAGCCTTTGCTTGTTTCTCCGCTATTTTTCTTTGTTCTTCTTCCTTCTTGTGTTTTTCTTTTTCTTGTCGCTTAATTTCTTTTTGTATGCTATCATCATCATCACTATCATTTTCTGTGGAATTATTACTATTTTCCGCCGAACTTGAAGAGTCATCCGAGTCGTCTGATCTTCTTATCCTTACTAACTCATTGGTTTCTTTTGTTTCGTATGACAGGTATTTTGCGCTTACTAAGCAGAAGCCAACCTTGAAAATAAATGTAAGTTCATTAGAAAATTAAGATTAAATAAAACTTTTTTTTTATCATACATGTAAATATAATAAACCAAAAAACTGTGATAGCCTAGTGGTTAGGACGTCAGCCTCCTAATCAGAGGTCGGAGGTTCGAACTCGGGCACGCACCTCTTACTATTCGGAGTTACTCCATAATGTTCTGAAAGTCGTGTGAAGTCTGCCAATCCGCACGTGGCCAGCGTGTGGACTACGGCCAAACTCTTCTCATATTGAGAGGAGACCCGTGCTCTGTAGTGAGCCGAGAATGGGTTGATCATGATGATAATAAACCAACTAGCATCCGAAATATTTTTAGAGTCGTATAAAATCGGAGCATTTTATATTATACGAGTACGAGTACAAGCCAAATTAAAAGCGTTTTATATGTATTAGTCCAAACGCCGTGGTACGGCTACGGTTTCAAATGTTTTGACTAAATAGTACGTGACAGTTTTTTCATGCAGCAATAGAGTAAAATTATTTTTAGTTAGAAATAGTTTATGGGTCGGCTATTTATATGGAGTAGCTAGTCTAGGCTGGAGCTGGGTTAGGGGATTGATGTAAGACAGCATGTTGAAAAATTTTAACACTAAATTGAATAGATTTTGTTAATATGTATTAGAATCTTAATTGCCGAACAAAGAAAATCGGATTTTTAGCACTTTTGGTTCTTGACTAGTTCTTCTTTTACGCAATATTCGAACTTATAATTTATTCCTTTATTTATTAATACAAGTATAAACTACCGAAACTTTAAGTAAGTAAGAACTAATACAAGTAAGGATTTGAATGCAAATTATGATTTTCCGTGAAATGAAAAGCAAAACCAGTCATATGCTAACCATCTGTTTTCTAAACATTACGAACAAAAATCTTACGGAAATTAAACACAGATATTACTTCCAATTTACCCCCTTAAAGTTGTAACAAAGAAATTGGAACATATACTTTATTATGCCAAGTAAATGCCATAACATTCGGTACTTTTATTTTCAAAAGCCACACCGATCTAAATATCCTCGAATTTGTAAATAACTAATTATAACTATTATTTTACGTTGACACTTTTTTTTACTTGAATTTCTAAATAAAAAAAAAACAAAAAACTAATGGGTAAATCACAACATTTAAATGATTAATAATTGAGAAAAATATCAAATCGACGAGAATATTTAATTTAATTTCATACGGGAAATTTATAAGACTTATTAAAAAAACTATATTAAACACAAATAAACTGGCGAATAAAATATAAATTTGACTATAAAATAAAATATAGATAGATACCTAAAGTTAAAAAATGTTGCGGTGGTATTTATATTATCTAGGTTACTGCATAATTTACCATAGCATTAGCCAAAATTTTTTTATGAAATAATATTTAACTGTGTGAAATAAAAACTTTTTATAAATTATTGCGTAGCATAATTAAAAAGTATTTTTTGTTATTTGTAGTTAGTTAAAATTAGTTTAAAACTTTGTTTTACAAATCCATACTTATGCAAAAAACTTTACTTAAATGTGTTTAATATTAAAACAAGTTATAATGTTCTAAATAACATTTATAATTAAAAACTGTACTTAAATGTATTTGATATTAAAACAAGTTGTAATGTTATAATATTATAATAACAGTTATAATTTTTCGATTTTAAGGTTCTAGATTTGTTTTAAGCTTACGCGGGACGTTTAGCACTGAATAAAAAATCCGGTACTTACAATAAATAGGAATATTGTGATCCTCATTTTGGGGTCTAACTTCGTATTCGTTCGTAAACTTAACTAATCACTGATTCATTTGAACTCGTTCGTTAGTATGGTTTGTAATAGTTGAACTCCTCCTTTATATACACTGCCTAGCAATTAGTGGAGATAAGGTAGATAATGTTTCTATGAAGATAAATGAAGACGAAAATAAACAAAATGTTTTCGCAATCTGACTCACAGCCTGTCGTTGTAATAAAATGCGTTAATACAGGTACTTGGGCGTAAACAACCGGATGTTTATAAGTCATATACAAACACAGCAAAGGAAATGGTAAATCCCATGTCGTTATTTAATAAGGTAATTATTTAACGATTGTGACGTATCATTGTACCGTGAAAATAATTAGGAGCAAATTAGGAGCTTTTCGCAAAATAATAGATATTAATCTAATGTATTAATACTTCTTAAATAAGGTATTCCCCGTATCCTATTTTTGGGTTATAAATAATGTAATCTTAAGCTAATATTATAGAAATATTGCAAATTAGTGCTCACGACTTCATAGGTAACGAAAGATATTTTAGTAAATAGAAGGACGTAGAATGTTTATGAGATAAAAAGTATCCTGTTTTTATTAAGGATTAGATTTATCGGCGCAGTTCTGCCTGCGTCGCTTCGGAAGGGGTTGCGTGAACATATTTCCCAGGGTTGAAATGAAAAGTTTTAGTAGATAGTATTTCAGTACCCTCAATAATCACAGCAAGAGACTTGCATTGCAACCTTGTATTATCATAGAGTTCAATCGCAGGATTACTGAAAAGATTTTAATCGGAGACTTATTAGATATTGACGATTTGTTCAGTGAGGTAAAGAAAACTTTGGAACGACTAAATTTATAGCCGGTAAAAGGTGAAGGTGCAGAATTTAATTGACAAAAATATTATTTATTTTCGGTGTATGTAGTGTGCAGGTAGCACATTAAAATCGTGTTTAATTGATTGCTTTATAACAATTGGCGATAATTTACTGGATTCTTAACATCTTTTTTTTTCTATAAAATTTGCTGTAGACGGTAATCTGGTAAACGGCCTAACCTATTATTTATTGTACTCCTAATTGGTATCTATGAGACATCGTGACGGAACGCTAGGACTTTTCCTCGGTAGGATCACTAGCCGAAGCCGTAGCCTCCCTCCCACCAAACCAGACTCAAACCGGTAAACTAACCCAGGAAAACTTCATAATGCGACAGCGCACGCGCTGCGCAAAATCGATTACAATTGCTAACTAGTGTTTTTTTCTTTAAGTTATAAAAACTTATAACGTTTTGTTATATGTATTAGTTATATTTATTAGTATTTATAGTTATTAGTAATTGGTTTCTACACGACATCGTGCCGGTACGCTAAGCCGCTTGGTTACACTTTTTTGTCCGTAGGGTTGTAACTAGCCACGGCCCACCAGACAAGACTCGAGCCGGGAATCGAACCGGAGCTTTTACCTGGCTAAGTTTGTTGTGGGCTTCTTCTTAGACCGGGGCGCGCTTGGAACCCTCATAGCTTTAGTTTTAAGTTTACGAATGTAGTTATCACCATCAAATCACTACTATGTTTACATAGTATTTATGTTTAAATAGTCCTTTAAAAGGACTATTTGAATAAAGATTATTTGAATTTGAATTTGAACCCAGGATTTCCAAATATCACAGCGCACACGCTGCGCCACGGAGATCGTCAAAAATTTTAATACATAGTAAAGGCGAATATGTATATATGACATGTACTCCAATCAAAATCTTCGTGTATAAATTGCGCAACATTTACCAGTTAAAATAAATAATTATCTAAAAGATTACACTGTTTACTCATTTTGTCCATTGTTTCTTAAAAGGGCAGCGGAAATGCCGTATTAAAATTCCTAAAATACGGTAAAAATGTCATTAGGTAGTAGGTAACTCCTTAATGAGTCTTGGTTTAAAAAAAGGAAGAGATCCATAGCAACAGTAGCGAATGCAATACGTTCGTACTCTGCATTTAAACAATTTCAGACAATAAAAGCTTTCAATTTGACTTTTTAAAGATCGCAGAGAGAACAGTGTTGAGCGCTGTGGTTCTAAAAGTGGTAGCTCCTGGGCCATCGAACCCACCGACCCGGCTGCTAAATTACTATGATAGTATAACATGGCAGGTTAAATGAATATGTACGATAAGCGGCTCATATTATGCTAAGCAACATGTGGCGTTACCACTAGTTGCTAACGAGGGTAAAACTGCGTGGACCATCTATGATTAATTTCGTTTTATTATACCTTAATTCTTTTCCTAATTTGTTCTGGTCTGGACTGATCTCGCTACGATATCATGTATTGACCGATGGGGTATGGATATAATATAACCACTATCCCCTTACTCAGCCCCTTTGTTATCTATACTAGTAAAGTGGAAAGATTTGTTTGTTGGGTTGTTTATTTATAACAAAATTTAAATCTTTAAACCAAGGCATTTGATGTCGAAAGTAGGCAACCTAAAATGATAAGGCTATTTTAAAGATCACTATTAAAGCATATGATATTATTTTTATGAAAAAACTCAAATTGTCATCAAGGCCATTTTTGTAAATAAACCTTGTCCTAAACAGCATGACATTATAGCGTTTACTTTAATACATTATGAAACTAAACTAAATTACTTAGATAGTATGGCATGGGAGTTTAAGTAAATATGCACGGCATGCGGCTCATATTATGCTAAGCAACATGCGATGTTACCACTAGTAGTTTAAGAGGGTATAACTGCGTGGACCAGCTATAAATAAAGTAGCCATGCTTGTACATGAATTCTAACGTAAGCCTTTGTCTTTATTATTATTTCGCAACACTTTAAACTTTATTTTTATGAAATCTACCTTTATTTAAAGGCAGTTATGTTGCTGCTCATGATCAACCCTCTGCCGGCTCATTACAGAGCACTGGTCTCCTCTCAATATGAGAAGGGTTTGGCCATAGCACACCACTCGTGCGTGGTGCGTGCCCCGGGTTCGAACCCCCGGCCTCTGATTAGTAGGCTGCAGCCTCCTAATCAGAGGCCCTAATCACTAGGCTGTCATAGCTTCAAAGGCGACTAAAAAAGCTACATTTATTGTAAATTCAGCACAGTTAAAAATGATGCAGACGAACTTAATTCACGGAACATAAATTTGCGCGTATCAGCTAGTAAATAGCTGTATTAAAAAATAATATGCGTAGTAGGTACTTGTTTAGCGACGTAGATTATATGTAATTGTATACCTGCTGTCAAATATACGACATTGCGGATCTGGCAATGTAAATGGTGAACTACGTGTAGATATCTACCTACTGTATACCTACTATACAGTATCTACCGTTAGTATAAGATTTGTTAGCTCGTAGAATCGCTTACGAATATCGAAACACACTATCGTCATAGTAAATTGACATCTATCAAAATAGTTTTCAACATACACACTTCCATACCAGCAAAAGTTTATGAAATAAATATTAATGGTACGGAATTTGCGACTTTAATCCGAAAGATTTTTGTCTGATGGGAGGCTTCGGCCGTGGCTAGTTACCACCCTACCGACAAAGACGTGTCGCAAAGCGATTTAGCGTTCCGGCACGATGTCGCGTAGAAACCAATTAGGAGTGTGTTTACCATACCCCTAACAGGTTAGCCCGCTACCATCCTAGACTGCATCATCACCTACCACCAGGTGAGATAGCCGTCTAGGGCTAATTTGTAGTGTTTAAAAAAAATAGTACAAGTTATATTTTACAGTGTCGTAACAGTGTTGCGGTAATCGAAAGCGACACCATGTTTATGAGTATGCAAATCTTTCACTAAGGCTACTGTACAGTGCACTCGACATCTTGTCAAAAGTATTATAATATGTAAACTGACGGTCGCTATCGTTGTTTGTTGGAACAAACAAATAAACACGCTACCAACCTTCATTGAGGATGACGTGATAATGTCAGTTTCTGTCAGGTTCAGAAGTAGTTTATCAGAATTTTGAGGACTTAATTGTATATAGATGAATCAAGAGCATTTCTCAGCATTAAGGTAACGTAGAGAAAGACATTACTATGAATAATGTCTACTTTAAAATGGTAATCACGATATGAGTCGTTCATAAAAAATTTAATGGATTAAAATTTTTATATTAAGCAGCTTATTTAAAATGCATTCATGCCTTAAAATCCAAATAATAAAAATGAAAAGAGTAGTATTGCAATAGATGATGTTTGATTCATTTATACTCCTATTTCTTTATTATATTTTCCCCATTAAAGTACAGTTTGGCTGAATATTTTGTACTTTCTTTATTTATACCTCCTCGTAGGTACGCAATGGACAGATAGAACAAAAAACAAGGTAAGCTCAGTAAAAGATTATTTCGTCACTATTAATAATGAAACATACTCATAATACCTATTGAGTGTAGGCGAGATCGCAATGAAACAGAAAATCGGCTAATATTAAACATTTCTCTTAATATAACAATTAAAATTTTGGACTATGTAAAGGGTAAAATTTTTTTACTACCTAATCCTGACGTACAAAACATGTGTGTATGAAGATTTTGGAACCTTCGATCGACCTTGAGTAGAAAATCTCATAGGCCTCTTCAAAAGTACGCATTTACAAAAACAAAGTTAAAGAATTGAAACACTGAAATTCCAAATTAGGATGACTTCACTGATAACAGTTGATATCAGTGATTAAACAGAGAAAATCAAATATTTAAAACTGAAGCTAACAAACCGCAGTCCGACGAATATTAATTAATATTCTTACATTAGCGTTCAATAAACTATTTGCTAAATGAAACTAACTTAGCTAATTACTACAATAATAATATAATTATGCCGACAATTAACGCATGAGGCACTACATTATTCTTCAACATAAAATCAAACATATTTCCACAATCATACTTGATTATGGAAATATGTTTGATTTCTTTTTTATTTATATCATCATCATGATCAACCCAATGCCAGTTCACTACAGAGCACGGAATTCCTCTCAATATGGGAAGGGTTTGACTTCACACGCTTTTGAGAACATTATGGAGAACTCTCCGACATACAGGTTTCTTCACGATGTTTTTCCTTCACCGTTGAAGCAAGTGACATTTTAATTGATTTTTTATTTATATTTAAAAAAGGACGGTAAATATCTGTATTTGGTATTTAGTTGCTGCTCTAAGAAAACTATGCCTGGTATATTACCCCTCAATCCGTCTGAATTTTCCCTCCTAACCTTTAGTCCGAGTAGTAATTTTATTAGGAGACGTAGTAGGGATAAAAATAGTAGGACTTCTCCCTCATAGAGAAACAGAAATTTTGAAGTTGGGACTCATCTCGTTATCAAAATGCGAGTTGCCGAACTAGTTGTTAGATTGGTATAAGGTATACCTTACGGTATAAGGTGTACATTTTAAGTCCATGCAATAGTTTTGGCGATCTAAATGCAACTTTGCAAACATCAAGAAACTAGTTTGATCAACTATTGCGACTGTTGAATGTCAAAATATGAAATTATTTATTAAAAAGCCTTTAATTACACAAAATACTAAATACCCCGAAAAAAACCCGAAATGTTCCTAGGACACGTGATTTCGAGTCTGGGAAAATTACTTTGATAAATCTAAGCGCATACCGGTGAAAGAAAAGTACTTCATAAACAACATAGTAACGACAGCAAAATAAAAGTAATTTATTCAGCTATATTTTAATATAATACTTCTTTTTAAATGTATCTACCTATGCAGTACCTATTTTGTCATCAACTGTTTTAATGCTCAGATAATTCTTGACGCAGTAGTTGGTAAGCTCTTTTCTTTAAAACATTTTTTAATTATGCCTTCAATTAATCATTAGAATGATCAGTATTTAGTGCTAATAAGAATTATTAATAGGAATTATTAAGAGGAATTTTTACAACAAAATTTTTAAAACAAAACAAAAGCTCTCATTTTATCTTTTAGGAAAAGAATTTGCATAAAATCTTCTAACTCATGAGCGGTCTTTTAGGTTCAATATTTTAAACTTGCTTGTTACCTGTGCAATGTTTGCTTATCATTCAAATAAACTTTAACTAAGCAACGTATAAACTAAGGAGAAGTTTATATATATAGGTATGTAAATTGTTCCAATTTTAAACCATGCTAAAGTAGGCTAACTTATGAATTAAAGAATAAGCTTTATCTCGTTTAAATATTCTAGTTATGTTTAAATTAGTAATCAAAATCACCAACAATTCGAAAAACATGCATTACTTCTATCTCTTTCAATTCTATAGGAATTGAAGTTAACTTTCTCGCAATCGTATAAGAAAATCTCGGCAGTCTGAAGAACGAATGGACCCCTTGAATATAATCGTAGGCAAGTACAATTTTAATAAGCGAGTATTTCTAATGAGTGATTTTGCTAACCTTACCTTTTCAGAGATCCCCCATGAACAAACAATTACTTACGTATTATCTGATTCTACATTCTTATCGGTTGTTAGATATATTCGTTTGATACAGGGAAAACCATGTTGTTGGTATCTATTTGGGTTTTCAGTGTAATCTATCTTCAAACAGAGGAAAGTATAAAATGTTTTATTCTCGCGTTTATAACATCAGTTGAATCGAATACAACGAACGAAATACAACAACGCAACAAATATGGTTTCCAAAGTTTTGATCGGTCTTTGCCTCGTAAGTATAACATTAAAATGTGGTGTAAAATAGCATACATTCATCAAAATATATATTCAAAATTATAAAAATAAACTAGTCTCAAATACTATAATATTTTTATATTAACGATTTCGTGTATAAGTCGTATCGTACATAGAAGAGTTTGCTCCTTTCTGGTGTGTGACGTACTATAATATATTTACAGGTAACGATAGCAGCGGCAGTCCCTGCCATCTCACCACCATGGGGTGGTCCTGCATGGGGAGGCGCTGGTTGGCCCGGCGCGGGTGGTGTGAACCCATGGATACCGCCATGGATATCTGCCGCCCCATGGATCCCACAATGGTCCCCTTGTACCACTGTGGGCCCCTCATGCGTCGACTGTAACACCCGTCTCATTTGCACGAAGGTCGGCGGCATGCAGAAGGCCTGCGATGACCCCACTATGCCTCATTGCAACCTTGGACAGTGCTCCGCCACACCATCCGACCAATGCGCTGTCCCAGTAGTTCCTGCTAATGTTATTTAAAAAAATAGCTAAACATCTTGCCTAAATCAAGCTTAGTACTTGATCACAGCATACACAATTAGGTAGTCTCAAATAATAAAAATTGTTTGTTTGTTTATCCCAAGTGTTCATCATATAATAAAAACAACATATTTGGAAGACTTATTATTTATTTAGTAACTTTATTTTTATACTCATAGGTAGCTGTATAACATAAATAAATGATAGTTCTTAATACTTATTGTCATTTTTTAATTTAATCGCAGCATTTTTTTTAAGCTTTTACTCCTTATCAATAGATTTTTTTTTACACACTACAAGTTAGCCCTTGACTGCTATTGATATAGCAGTCAAGGGTTAACTTGTAGTGTGTAAGTGATGATGCTGTCTAGGATGGTAGCGGGCTAACCTGTTAGGAGTGGGGTAAACCCCAATTGGTTTCCACGCGACATCGTGCCGAAACGCTAAATTGCTTGGCGAAACGTCTTTGTCGGTAGGGTGGTAACTAGCCACAGCCGAAGCCTCCCACCAGACCAGACTCGAGCCGGGAATCGAACCCAGGACCTCCCACTTTATAACGTGACAGCGCTCGCACTGCGCCACGGAGGTCGTCAAATTCTATCTGTGCACGAATATTGTGGAGATGGGAGAACCAATAATGACATTACTGTACCCTTTTATCAGCTTCTTATATTCCACTACAAGTCTTTTAATGTTAAAAGGTTTTTTGTACACTGGTAAGAAATTTTTAAAAGTTCTTCGGTGAGTGTGCTCATGAACTTGAAATCTTGTTACCCCTCCCACATTCCACCAAAAGAACGGCGAGATACCATCAATCGATCAACTCCGAAACGTTTCTGTACAGGCATCTGCATCCCCTAACACAAATAACTAGTGTATTATATATTATATACACGTATATGTTTTATATTATATAGGTATACATACATATTTGGATTTATCGGTAACGCTCAAAAAAAGATATTTTAATATTTATTTATTTATTATTACTGATACACTTACAATATACATAAAAAAATACATTGTAGCAAACAAAAGTGTCCCATTCACCAGTATGCATATCGGTTACAAATGTACACGACATTGGCAGCAAAAGTTACATGTAAACGGCCACAAGAGAACAATTAAGACAGATTAAACACAATTACAAAATAATTAAAAGAAATTAATTCAACAATCTACATATTTAATATGAAGATTTGATAGATATCTCATACTAGATTCCATTATTCCATTCACTCCACTCCAGGATACTATGCATCCATATATCATGAGCCGTGATAGCCCAGTAACCTCTGACTTTTCGAATTTATGTCTGTTTAATTAATTCAATTTAAGCAGTTTTAAATGTAATTGCATACAGTGTAATGTATTTGAATGGTAGGTAAAAATCGTTAAGATTCCTTCCTACATTTTTGAAACATCCTTAGAATGAAATCAAATCAAAATAGCAAATTCAAATTCAAAATAATCTTTATTCAAATAGTCCTTAAAAAGGCAATAATTTACATAGTAGTTATTTCATGGTGATAACTATAATCGTAAACTTAAAACTAAAGCCATGAGGGCTCCAAACGCGCCCCGGTCTAAGAAGAAGCCCACAACAAACTTAGCCGGGTTTAGCTTGTAAACCTATTACATTATGAATTGTCCATATCACATTTTCCATTATTTTTATTAGTGAAGTGATGGTTATAACTACAGTCGCCAACTTAAAACTAAAGCTAAGAGGGTTCCAATCGCGCCCAGGTAGATTCTCGAAACGTCATTAATTGTCAATTTCTTGATTCCGAGCAAGTAGATACCGAGAACACAATTACTACTAATTAACACAAAACCTAATTACTAAATACGAATCCATAATCTGACCAGTTCCAGAAAAAAACATGCTGATTACTCAACCTATTCAATAGTCAATATTAGAATTCAAACTGTCTTGAACGAAATTCATATCTAAATTAAACACGGGTATTATCGACAGAATATGCGCGACTAGTTTCGAACCCATCTGGGGCACTTATTCATAACCTAGATTGCGCGATGTGCCGAGCACACTTAGTGCATAATTTAGACACGAACTGTCAATATGATTTAATATTGTTGATAAATAACAGAAATGCAAAGCAACTTGAAACAGTTATGATAAAAACATACAGCGAATATTCTTCCGAAAGCTTACCACAGTATTCAAAGTATATTCCCTAATGAGGGGCTTTAAAGCTTTACTCAGTTGAAAGCTTGACGGCACATATCTCTTTGAAGGATTTGGCGATACTTTTAGTTTTGAAAGTATGAAATATACACATTATACGTTGATATTAATATTCAAATAGAATATAATATCCAGGATCAATTTCTACATGAGCAGATTAAGAAATGAAGTTTTTAATTGCTAGTTGTTGAGTGCGATTGCGATTCTGTTTCGTTTTTTCAAAATGATTTTGGATGTCACCTGTTTAACCCAGCTATAGAGTATAAAATCAATGCATACTCCCTGGGCCTCCGGAGTATGGAAAGATATTCGTGCGAAATGTGTGTTGACGCGATGTTGTTTAGAAACGTGCTAAGACATTTTAATGCATTTTCATAGACGCTCAAAAGCGCTTCCTACCTTAAAGATATATTGGAGAAGTTTTTTTTCTGTATTATCCCTGAAAATCTCTGTGCACGCCATATATTAGTAAAATGCGAAGACATCTACTAGCATATTCTAAGTGTAACCTGCTGCTGCTATCTTCATCAAATCAGCAGGCAATTTATATGGTACGGAGAACAGAGGGCGAGTCGCTGCACACAGGCGGCAATAATCTGTACCCAGCATTGTACGTTGATTGGTTGATGTAATAAAGAAGATTGATCACCACCGATAACCTATTAAATAACTAGAAAATAAACTAATTTACTAAACTATTTTTCTACAAAAGAACCAGTATAATGCAATGGGTTTTTTCAAATCAAACAGAAAGTTAGGTCATGAAAAACCTTCGAACAGGGAAAAGAGTGTAATAGGTCATATATATATTTTTTATTCTACTTATATTGAGCAAACGAAGCCAAACTGGTAGGTCCGGCTTCTTTATGTAACACAGGAGATTTTAAAAGTTCATATGGGAAATTTTGTGTAAAATTTTGTACGCAAACAAAGTCGCAGCAAACCGCCAGTACCGGCAATAATAGAGAATTTTCTGGGGGCCGTCCATACATATACTGGCTCTATGTATCTACCTACGACCTCCGAGGCTTTAACGTTCTAAGAAAACATTATGAGTACACCGTCATGTCTGAGAGTTCACTATTATATGCTAATAACGTTTAGTAGACCACGGTAAACTCATTCTCATGCTGAGAGGTTACGGTATGTAGTCAGCCGATGGGTTTATGATGATGATGATTATGATTATATTTTAAATTACATAAACCCTTATAGAAATTTGACGACCTCTATGGCGCAGCGCTCGCGCTGTTGCATTATAAAGTTGGAGGTCCTGGGTTTGATTCCCGGCTCGAGTCTGGCTTGGTGGGAGGCTTCGGCCGTGGTAAGTTACCACCCAAAAAAGACGTGGCGCCAAGCGATTTAGCGATCCAGCACGATGTCGTATGGAAACCCATTAGGAGTATGGGTTTACCATACCCCTAACCAGTTAACCGTTGAGATGCCGTCAAGGGCTAACTTGTAGTGTATAAACAAAACAAAAATTTTCGGGTAAAAACTGAAAAGAATTCTGAAACAGAATTGAACAAACAAAAGGTTTCATAATAAAGCCTAATCATATTAATTTGGTCTCGAAAGCAGGAATGTACAGTAAATTGCGAGGTATTCAGCAAACGAACTCGTGACTATATTAAATACAGAACGACCAGCAAAGCTCAGAACAATATGTTGAATTTTGCCTCCGGCTGAATTTCCACGAATGAATGTGTAATCTAGTACAGAATTTCAGCCTTTAAGGTGCCTTTCCACCAGCAAAGCGGAAGTTATGCGACGCGTGGCTGCGGTACTCGAAGCGCTACTCGGTTTAAATTCAACCAATAACATTGCGTCACGGCGTGACTAACTAAATTTAACACTATTAAAAAAAATTGAGAACAAAAATAACACTGTTAATTTTAGTCCTCGTGACATTGTATGTAAAATTTTGTACGTTTGGTGAATCAAATGCGCCTATTAAATGCCAGTAATTAAAATAAAGATTACTTTGATTTGAATTTTAAATCCCTGGCTAAGTTTGTTGTGGGCTTCTCTTTAGACCGGGGCGCGTTTGGAACCCTCATAGCTTTAGTTTTAAGTTTACGAATATAGTTATCACCATGAAATAACTACTATGTAAATTATTGACGCGTCAAAAGTGCCTTTTTAAGGACTATTTGAATAAAGATTATTATGAATTTGAATTTAATTTGAATCCTACAATTGAGGGTTAAACATCAAATTAGAATTAAGACTACAAATAATCCTCTTTAACGGTTCAGCAATAAATTTCTTGCTAATACATAACATAGCCCATAGCCTAAAATTCTCAGTCACGTGTTTTGAATAGATCTCGCATTCTCGCAAAGCTTCAACCTCGCACAGCTCTAGTGGAAAACCGACCTTATGCTAGCTATAAATGAGCTGAAAGTACTCCGTGTTTGCGCAATGTATTAAAATTAAGCTTTTCAACAAATATGACATTGAAATGCCAGGATTTTATCCGAGCTTATTGCGAGTTCTTTGAATTTCAAAAGCTTAACCATATTCATTTCATCGCCATCATATTAGCATATGTCTCATTGCTCGGTATATCTCTCATTTTAAATCAAATGACTTTTCTTAAAAACTTGGCAGCTCTCGTTCCATTTCTCGTAGGGAAATTCTAAAGATTATCTTTAATAATTATAGGTTATGCGAGTCCACACCGAAGGGTGTCTTAAAAACTTTGAAAGAAACAACGAAGGAATTCTTAATTTGTAACAATTCGGTACATGTCATAATCAACGCATTACAGAGGCTCACTACAGAGCACGGGTCT
The DNA here is from genome assembly GCA_928268935.1 of Lasiommata megera. Lineage (NCBI taxonomy): Eukaryota > Metazoa > Arthropoda > Insecta > Lepidoptera > Nymphalidae > Lasiommata > Lasiommata megera. The sequence goes on along the minus strand of OV743325.1, from coordinate 8,632,721 downwards.
CCTCTCAATATGACAAGGGTTTGGCCATAGTCCACCACACTGGCCATGTGCGGATTGGCAGACTTCACACGCCTTTGAGAATATTATGGAGAACTCTCAGGCGTGCAGGTTTCCTCACGATGTTTTCCTTCACCGTCGAAGCAAGAGGTATTTTAATTGTTTAAAAACGCAAAAACTCCGAAATGTTAGAGGTGCGTGCCCGGATTCGAACCGCCGACCTCTGATTAGGAGGCTGACGCCCTACCCACTAGGCTATCACCGCTTCGATTCGGTACAATATGTACAGTAAGTGTTAACAGGTAGGCTGCCTTTCAGCATTACTCACTTTACCAGCAAGGTTATCTTTCTGGGCAACAAAAGTAGCATTTATGAAATCCACTTCAAGACAATCGAACTATGTAATTTAGACCGCATGAGTGAGTGGTTCAATTCATGGCATGTTACCGAAACTAAACTAACAAACAGGAATTAAACAGCTGGTAATCCAAAAAAAGTCCAACAGTTTATCCAACGTTTTAACTAACTGAAATTGTATATGTTGAAATTGGTTAAAAATGTATTTCTCAAGTCACAAACTTACCTTGTACTTAGTTTACTTATATCAAGCAACTGAAGTTACCCTCTTCAGGACAGACATACAGCCTTAAACTGGATCATGGCTTATAAACTAAGAATTGATTAACAATGACCTCATGATCAAGAGGTCAGGAGTTAAAAAAGAAAAGAAAGAAAAAGTTTATTTATTCCAGCAAAACATACATATAGTTTACAACAGAAGTCTTATAACTTAAATTGTCTAATATATTACACTTCCATTATGCACCTGTTTTCCGAACTAGTTGAGACTGTATCTCGGAAAACAGGGCCACCAGCTCGGAGTCACAGATCAGAAGACAATTACAAGCGTCTGTAAGCTTAAAGATTGTAAGCGAAATTGTTTAAGCCTATATATGTAGGAGTTGAAACCTATATATGTCTGACAAAGAATTGATATGATGAAATTGATGAAAATATTCCCAGAAGACCTTCAAATTTACATCTTTTTTTACTGTAGATTTGGTAACGGTAGGTAACTTATTTAAAAGTGATGTTTATAGTTAAAGTCAAAACAACAGCTGCCTGAATCTGGAACTGAGATTCTGTGTAATAAACAATAAATTTTCCGTTGTTGACAACGCATTGTAGGAAAACCCTATGCGACATGGCATGTGATTTCCTTGTTTGCACTTTCTAAGCGGGGGATAGTTTACGTAGATAACTAACTATTACAGAGTACTATAAAAGCCGTTCCATTTATCTGCAGCAACGTTAAATAGAACAGAACAATGGCTAGTTTCAAGAACATTGTTGTTATTGCGGTGCTCGTAAGTAAAATTAAACTTCATAAATACATGCTTACGTTATACATTTTGTCGCATTTTAATGTTGGAGGTCCTGGGTTCGATTCCCGGCTCGAGTCTGGTCTGGTGGGAGGCTTCAACCGTGGCTTGTTACCACCCTACCGACAAAGACGAATCGCCAAGCGATTTAGCTTTCCGGCACGATGGGTTTACCATACCCCTAACTTAGATTGACATACACTTGCCATCAGGTGAGATTACCGTCAAGGGCTAAGTAGTAGTGGGGGGAAAAAAACATGCATTGAAGAATGAAATTTATGTTTATGGATCAGATGATCTAGCATACTTCGTGCCGCGTAAAGAACAATACAAATTTTCCATTCCCATACAAAATTAATTATTGAGGTTGTTCCGGATTTTTTTCAGATTCCTTTGATCTTTCTCTTATTTTATTTTTCCTAAACCCTATATTTTATAGAAAGCTAACAAAATAAATCTGTAAAACTAATTCCGAGTTAGACGAGGAATTAGTTTTACACGTGCGGTAATTGATTTTAATATGACACGAGGACAAAATGTCTACTTCATATTTGCCTTGACGTCACATAACTTATACATGAAAGGGAAAACAAATATCAGCCCAGGAAATTCGTTTCAGCAAAGTGAACATAACAATTTGTAGGTGAGTTGATTAGACCGCATCTCTGTACCTACCTATATGCTCATGAATTTGGCCCGTGAGCAAAATTGAAGATAATTATTAAATAGCTCTTTTAATAATGATACTTATAGAACAGCTATGTTCTACGATAATTCACTCGCCTAGATATATTTTTATTTCGTTTATTTACATTCTAACACTCCAACCAACCTTTCAATGGAAGTGAAATGCACTTTGAAGCAAAACATAGCATCTTTATTGAGCGTAACCTTTCAGAGCGCCTTACTGGCTATTTGCATGGCCCAAAGCTCGCAAGGTGGACCCCACGTATCACAAGGCGGCCCTCACCAAAATCAAGGAAGATCTCGTCGCCAAGTATCACAAGGAGAAACGACACAAGACGTGGATACAAGTGGTTTCGGACTGAATCCTTTGAACTGGACTGCATGCGATGTAACTATCATTCCGAAAATCTCATGCCACGATTGTAATACTCGGATCATCTGCAAACCTGTCGGTGGACTTTTGAAGACATGCAACAACCCTTCAAGACCACATTGTAATCTTGGTATCTGTTCCGCTGTGCCCAGCCCATCTTGTGTTTAATTAGCAAATTAAGTGCATATATTTTTACACCTATATTTCATCTGCTATAATTATTAATAAATCGTAAATCACTTAAAAAATAGTTTTACTTACAAAATTGGTTTTTAACCAGCCCACAAAATTAGTTTTACTATAAAAAATAGTTTTTGCCCAGTCAAATGTTCAATGTGTGTTATAATATATATCTATTATAAGAATTATATATATATATATATATATATAAGTATTCCCCACTGTTTTATTAGATATAAACTGATAAGGATATACACCCACTGGGTCATCCACTGCACCCTCAGCTGGGTCAGAAGGATGCGCGGAGACCCCCACCGCGTCGGGTCATTAGCCATCGGCTAACAATATCCCACAAGAGAAATTGTTAACCGATGTTACCAGGGTGCACCGGCCCGAATGCTGCTCTTCCCCCCGGACTAATCAAAAGGGGCCCACAGCACTCGGGCACACGTGGAGGTTACCCGACCTGGCAACCCAAACTATTTAAGCTATATTAAGTAAAGGTTTATAATAATATTAATTAAAACTATTAGTTCAAAATTAACTCTTTTTATCTGTCTATTACCTTTTTAGATGAATTTTTTTGATACATTTCCTAAGGATAAATGCAAGACTGAACTGAACAGCAAGTTTTTTCATTTTTTTTTTTTAATTTTCCTGACTTCTACAAAAACCTAATACACGCAAACGATGACGTGGGCATCTTAATACTTTAATATACGGTGGTATTATAAAATAAAATATAGTACCTAAAATCATGTTTCTTTATTATATATTTACTATTAAACACTTTAAAATCGCAATATAAAGTGTAAAGCAAGGAAGAACAAAATAATTTTATCAAACGCGTTGCAATTCTCGCCTCCCCTAGTTGAAAACAACATGGAAAAGATTTTACAAATTTTTTGCTGAAACATTTTAACATGGAAGTTGAATACCTAACATTTTTTCCCCGTTTGTTTGTGTAATATATGGAGTACAAAGAATCCAATTAGACTAGAGTTTTTCAAACTAGGTTGGATGTTTGGATTTAATGAAAATTCCGCTTCTGCTTACTTCAATTTACCTAATTTGTTGACCCTTGTCTGAATATGTTTTTAACTTTGACACGAGGCGGGTAGACATATACATTGGCCTTACTGTAAACCGTTAAGGATGAATAGTTTCGTAATAACCTGAACGGCGTTAACATTAATGACTTATGCCTTTAAACCATGGTCTAGAAGTTTACCAATAGTATACCTTAGTGATATGAAATCCTAAAAAATTAAAGTTATCGTAGCTTGACTAGTTAGGAAGTTAATCTCACAGAACATATGGGGCCCGAGGTGCTGGAATGGCGACCCTGCACCGGTATACTCGGCGTTGATAGACATACAAAATATAGCAAACAGTTTTGATTGGAATGATCTTCCGCCACCTGCCCGGCTGTTGAAATCTTTGTTTTCTTTCAGACATTTTATAAAAAAGTATTTATTGGAATCACAAAAATTGTGAAATGAAATATCTTATCAAGTTAGCCATAAAGCCAACAAATTTTCCAGGCAGGATTACTTACAATTATGGAAAAAATATATATTTAGCCTAAAAAAAAAAAGAACAGAAAAGCAACCAAACACGTACTCACACACACGCGCTCACACCCTCACACACTAAAGGAGCGCTTTCCCAGTCACTCCGTGATATCAGCATGGGTTATGCCTGAAAACCAGCGCTGCAGTCAATTTTGACGCAGCATCATGCTGAGGCAGCGCCCTGTGCAGCCAATGTCTAGACACATACGTTTTTAGATGAAATGTACTTTTTTCTTTTAAAGGCTGAATAAACGCAATTTTAATTTTTTTAATTATTTTTTTGCATAAGCTACCAGACCGACCATTTGGAAATTTCTAGAAATTACCCACGACCCGCAGTAGACTTCCAGTGGTTTATATGATGACGAACTATAAGATAAATTTGGAGTCCAAAATTATCTTTATTTTTATAAGTGTCTTATAATACCCATATAGAGATATTTAATACTCATAAAATGTATAAAAATAGTTAATATATTTTCCAAGAAAACTAACGGGAAAGATTAAAATCTTTTAACGGGATAAAATGTAAAGCACTTTCCTACGGACGTTCTAACTTAATTCTGCAAGTTAACTGATTTACGGGTCGTGCTAATCGCATCTAGCTGTCAACAAGATCGCAATAGGGAACAGTAATTTACTTTACAACTATCTATATTTAGATGACCACAATAATTAATGTTGAATTTCTTTTAGGATTGCAATCATCAAAATTAAACGTTGTTAAGGACGCAGGTATGCCGCTCCGGTATGGCCTTGCCTTAAACACATGTTAAAAGGCTATAGTTAGTACAAGGCAACAACAGACGATTACGCACACTAAATATCTTTGGCTCAAATGGTTTATGGGATAGGTGGGCTCGGAAAGGTTCATTGAAACTAAAAACTGATGATAATGACCTTAGGAATCGAAGTTTTTCTAGTATGCTTGTTTCCCCATCGTGGAGCGTGATGATGGGTTAAAGCTGTTTATAGCCTCTTCTGGATAAAATTTGTGTGCTCAAAATTTGACATTAAACAATCTGATGATTATAAATAAAGACATATTATAATGTACTTAGCGATTAAGTCTGCCAATCCGCACATGGCCAGCGTGGTGGACTATGGCCAAAACCTTCTCATATTGAGAGGAGACTCGTGCTCTGTAGTGAGCCGGTAATGGGTTGATCATGATGATGATGATAGCGATTAAGACTATGGTTAAATATGACAATCCTACGGGTTAGACGACCATCTAAGACTGCATCATCACATTGATTGCAGTCTTGAGTTAAAAGTAAAATAAACTAAAATAAAAACATTCTATTTAACTCACCTAACCTATACTTTACTTATTTATAACATTATTCTTACGAAATTGAAAACCAACTGCCTCCATGATCGAGCAAACAAAAAGATCAACTTGCCAACGCACCGGTTTTTATTATAATATGTCAATGTATTAAAGTCGTCGTTGTCGACAGAAACGCGTATTATATCTTATAGAAATGTTTAGATAATATCATTATCTCCAACTCTACTACTGTCACCACTCTGTATACGTTCACTGTTATCAGGACCACTTTGTTCGAAACATGCATCACGACCTCACGAGATGTTTTCCCCATTGTGTATGAAATGAAATGACTGTAGATATTATTTGTGCTGGAAAGTGGTGGTTCATTGTGTATGAAATGAAATGACTGTAGATATTATTTGTGCTGGAAAGTGGATATTGCGCTGAAATATTCTTGTTTGTTGCCCTTTGTTTTATTAGGTTTAATATCACGTTCACGGTCAGGGCTGTAGCGTGTAGATTATGGGATAAATATTTGAAGTACATAAATCTATAGGGTGAATGGTACCATATGATGACAAGAATGTAGTCAAGAATTATTATTTTAAAATAAACTTTTCTACTACTTATCATCAATAGCTATATCCTTTTTTGTCAAAAAAAAGCTAGTACAGACATTAAACATTTTAATAATAATAATATAATAATTTATTTATTTCATAAATACAATCATAAATAACAATAAAACCTACTAGCAATAAATGCATAAACACTTATATTATTAGGATCAGTACTGGCTGTCCTTGCTCGATTTTGTCAATCTGTGTTAAGGACAATTTTAGATGAGATGAGACAAGATTTTAATTCATATACGCCATTGTTATGTTTACCCATGGCCAAGGTGCTCCAAAGCTGGGGTTTTTCCCCACCGCACTGCAAGGGTCATCTTTTGTGCTTACTTTAACAGTTGCGTTAGATGACCGGATGATGAAAATATTTCGTATCTGGAGACCATTTCCCAAGGTATCAATTGCATTGTCATGGAATTGCCAGGATTTAAGGGCTTTGTTTCATTGTAGATTAGTGTCTCAAGAGTGACACACTCTGAATCCTATTAGTCTCTTTATAACAACCTTTTATGAGTCGATTCATTGATTTTCATTGATTAGTTAATTCAGTCTCAAGAGTGTGTCACTCTGTGTGTGTGAATTAACTAATCAATGAAAATCAATGAATCAACTCATAAAAGGTTGTTATAAAGAGACTAATGAGATGGGTATTTTTTGCATTATTTTCTTTTCTGCTACTGTTGATTTCGATATTTACTTTCATAACATACACAAAGAATAAAATGAAAAAGCTTTAAAATATACTTGTTTTACACAAATTTGATGATGAGGCCTTAAATATTATTTCAGTCCTTATTTTATAGGCTTCTTGTTACGGACGAGTATACGAGCGTTCCCGTAACCCAGCCACAAGGTGGCATGAAGGAGCATCGCTGAGTTATTATAATGGATATTCTGGTTGCCACTTTGGCAGCCGTCGAGCTACACATACTCCGCCAGAAACGGCGCAGTTTTACATGCATCGCTACGAGAGTGGATGCGTAAGCGCATTTCGTGTTAAAAATAGGCTACTGTTTTTAGTTTAATAATAATTAAAAAGGGTTGCCTGCTTGATGGATTGTTACGATTGCGTCCTTTTATATGTATACATTACAAAGAGGAATCAATATCTCTTTCCTGACAACCCTACAAGATAGTAATTAGCATAAAACTTATTATTTAACAGCAATATATAAAGCCATATCTTCAGTGTAAATTCAGCAACTCATCTCGACATCAGCGAAACGAACTTCGTAACCAAGCCAACAGTTAAAAGGTCCATTTAAGTCAACAAAATGGCCTTCGGAAACATCTACTTCCTCGCTTTAACGGCGCTGGTAAGATTTATTTTAATTTTCATTAATTATATAATTGTTTGAAGGGGATTTATTAAAAAGATTAATTAGTTGCCAACTTATAATAAGCTAAGTTCTATATACCAGCTACTAACAATTAATTTCAGAAACAGTTTTAAAAGTTTAATGAAGTTTGTAGATTAATGGTTCCAGGGAACATAATTGACATCGGGAGTAATTTTTGGGAAAATTAATTTCCAGCTCCATTTAAAACTTTTTGCTTTCTTAATTATTTTTATTTCACAAGGAGTGTGGGTTTACCATACCCCTAAAAGGTTAACCAGCTAGCATCCTAGACTGCATCATCACTTACCACCAGGTGAGATAGCAGTCAAGGGTCAACTTGTAGTGTATAAAAAAACCAGCTCCTTGTTTTGTGGTTGAAGAGAGATTTATGATTCGCTTTTTCTGTCAGTCAATTGACTGAAAAGAGGCAATAGAATCTCTTCTGCTTTTGTCTCAAATAATAATTGTTTGTATAGGTAGCCGTAAATATAATTTTTGCTGATGACTCGCTCCTATCGGACGCCAATGAAGTTGACCTCACCGAAGGTGCCTCCCGTCAAGCAAGACAAGCTGATGAAAGATTCTTCGGCACTCTAAGAAGACCTTGCAATTACACTGCTAATGTACGTATCTTCCTTTATTTTAGGTCTTATCATTGTAATGGTAGATAATACCTTCTTACTTTAGCCCGCTGTCAATTATCTCATCGATATTTATGTTACAAACGCGGAAAGTGTGTCTATTTGTTTATTACAATCTATATTCAGCTAGCTTGCATCCTAAAAACAGGTAATAAGATAGTTTTATCCTGGTTAAACATTGCTACGTATGTATAGCTTAGCAGCAAAACTAATTTTGACGAAGTCTTGTGCAGTATTAACTCGCATCCCGGAGACACCCAAAGCTTTTTGGGATGTTTAAAAACCCAGACAGATCACCAACGGAGGAAGTAGTCGAGCACCACCCATGGTTGGTTGATGCTGGACTTTTCACTGAGAATTTCGGCACTTGTGTTGTGAACTCGACGATCCAATGAAAATTATGTACCTTTATTTATTATTATTATATAGCCCGTACTGTCCCAATGTTAGGCAAAGGCCTCCCTTTCTTCCTTCCATTTGTCTCTGTCTATGGATATTTGGGGCCAAACCGATAGGCATCGAGTTCGTCACGCCAACGACGCCTCGATCTGCCTCGACGTCTTTTTGTTTTTTGTGGCACCCAATGTGTAGGCAATGTCTTTGCCCACAGTTCGTCGGACAGGCGCACAACATGTCCAGCTCAGTCCCATTTCAGTTTGGCAGCTTTATCTCCCACATCCGTTATTTGAGTCTTGGACCGTAGTATGCTGTTTTTAATATGACCTTTACGTTGCTTAAATGTATGCATTGATAGGCCAAAGTATTTTGAAATAACCAGGCTGGAGACTCATCAGATAAATATTTTCAGCCCGGTAACTATTGCGCCAGCTGCGGTGAAGCTGTTCGGTGCCTCCCAAACAACAATGGAATAGTACGCCGTTGCCGTGGCTTCTTGCCGTACTGCTACGCTGGCCGCTGCTCGTTCCTTGCTGATCCAGTTGCCTGCAATGGCACTAGCTCCGGCTAAGTCCGAAAATATAAAACCTATTTATTCGCTACACTCTCTGGTAAGTTTGTTACCTAACTTAAAAATAGTCTATAAATATTTTTAAAGCGTATTGAATAGAAGCAAGAGTTAGAATGTGGAAGTCCGTGGTATACTATGAACTTTATTTTTGCTCTAAATTTTGCTGTAATTCCACGTAAAAATGTCATATCTGCAAGGTGCAATTTATAATTTCTTCAATCTTTATAAAATTCAAATTCAAATCATCTTTATTCAAATAGTCCTTTAAAAGGCACTTTTGACGCGTCAATAATTTACATAGTAGCGATTTGATGGTGATAACTACATTCGTAAACTAAAAACTAAAGCTTTCTTCTTACTTAACATAGATAGTAGTGATTTTATGGTGATAACGCAATTCGTAAACTAAAAACTAAAGCTATGAGGGTTCCAAACACGCCCTGGTATACATCACACTCTACCTACAGATCTTTCAGATTACCCTCTTATTACACGCTTCGACACCGGAGCATCCTTAGAGATGTTGACTTCACAATTATACTCAAAATAAACGACCGTCCCGATAAGTCTGTCCAAAATTTGATGGCCAAGTACAGAAGAACGTATTAGTACGGCGATAACGAATAATATAAACGTGTCATCAGGTAGAAGTCAAGGGCTAACTTGTCATCGAATTAAAAAGCAATGTTGCTTATTTTTTTGTAGGTAATATTTATTTATTTAAATACTTTTTGTTTCAGAATCCGCGCCCAATTTCTAAAAGCATAAGAAATTTATTGTTTTTTCAGTAGTACTCTCCAAATTATGTATTCCTTAAATAAATATCTATTAGCCTAACTCCCTAGTTTCACTCGATAACGAATCCCCCTTAGAATGATTTCAAAGCAACGAGATCGGTATGTACAGGCAGTCTTCCTGCGGGGCATTTACACAAAGAGAACAGCAACTAAACCTCAATACTTTAAATGGAATGTTCGGTTTGCTGTGCACGGATTGTTTTAACAGATCCCACACGTAGTATGTTCCGTAAACAGCTATCCACAATCCGCATTACTTTAGAACAATGTTCTAACTCCTCACGTCTCTCCACTACGAACATTATCAACCCAAAGGGATCGAATCCGCTTATTAGCTTACCAGGAATGATTTATTGTTTACATTCGAAATATGAATCTTAAAGTAGAAGTGTATTTCAGACTACTAGATGTCACCGGAAGTATCAAGATTTAAGAAACAAACAACATCACGAGTTGGGTACTTTACGTGTAAGTAAACTATGGCCGTATTGGTCTGGTATGCCATAATCAGATCAATCTGGATTTGGTACGGTTTTAAAATAAATGAGAGAAAAGGTAATTAAATTAGACGCGGCTACAAAACAAATTTAACTTTATGTGCCCTAAATACATACAAACAAACGTGAGGTACAGGAAAATCATTCAATAAAACCAGAAATGTTAACAATATTAGCTTATATATATATGAAGTTTTAATATTTGTGAAAGATAATGAACTATTTAGATACTCCGATAGTGAGCGCAGGAAGAACCAAATATGTTTCACGCAGCATAAGACGGCATTTTTTGGGAATAGCATATTTAATATGGCGCCTCAGTTGTTTAATAAACTACCATCGCAATTAGCTGACCGAAAACTGAAATTTAGTAAATTTAAAAATAAAATAAAAGAATTTTTAATGAGGAAGCAATACTATTCAATTGAAGAATATTTAAGAGACAAAAATATATAGTTACATTTATAAATAATTAAATTATACATTGACTTTTACTATTAATTGACCAGTAACATAAATTTTAAAATATTTTTTTTTTTGCATGCCTACCCGGCAGATTGTTTAAGCATCACTAATTTAATGTAACACCCATATACCAACACAATCTGTGCAAAATAAACGATTTGATTTGATTTGATTAGCATGCAAATACAGGGGCCTAGGCTCCGAATATGATTTTGTCCCATTTGGTGTCGAGATCCTTGGTCTGTTAGTCCTAGCGCTAGAAGGCTTTTTAAGCAAACAGATTAGTCGGCAACACAGGAGACCGAAGAGCTGCCAGCTACCTCGGACAAAGAATTAATCAAGCTATTCAAAAGGGGAACTCTGCTAGTATCTTCGGAACCTTGCCTAAAGGGACTCCTTTTAATAATATATTTTAGTTATTGTATTTTTTTATGGTTATTTAATTTTAGGTTTATCAAAATAAAATAAAACAAGAATGTTATGGTGGTTCTCATTTATTTACATATAGGATATTACAATAAATAGGACTCTACTCGAATAAATAGATACCTACGTTATCTTAAAAATAGTCATTACCAGCTAAAAAGACAATGGAAAGAACTACAGTATAAATTTTAAAATTATTATCATAGTGGTCACCAAAAGTTTCCCGCTTTATTGTCCAAGATTAAAGATACAAAGATTATATTGGTGCCAGTGAACTAGAACACAAATCTCCAAGCTAATTTGATCTAAAAATAGTACCTTCTATAAATTTCCATGATAGAAGGTACTTTTAGATTTAGTTACTAATTTTTAGGTTAAACTCGTTTAGAGCTTTGTGATTCACAGATTCTCGTTTCTTTAAAAGCTCATAAGATAAGAGATAAAAAGATAGATTAAGATTAAAAGATACAATTCATAAGTTTACAAAATCATCGAAAATAGTTATTTATTTGTCAAACACAGCAAATTCTAGTCAGTTAAAGACATCTTTTCGATATGCAAGACGATTAATATTAAAATTATTATCAGAACATGAATTCGAAATAGTTTTGGGTCAGAGACATTTTTTTTTTTATTATTTTTTTGACATACCCATAGAATTATGGTAACATCAAATAACATTCACTAATATTTGTATATCTATAATATTTGATAAAGTTAATTTGCGATTGGCAACGTAATCTTCTAGTATATCATAAATTTTATCCCTATTTTGATCTGTTTGTCATGAGCTCGCCAGTGTCGTTTTTTTAAAGTTATCGTTATACTATATTCTAAATAGCCTTAACCGCTAGCCTATAAAAAGGCTCATGGTACATGCCCTACCCTATGTTCCACTCATCAATATCAAGCAATTTTATTGTCAATTTTGCATGTTCCCGCTTCCCTGAAAACCTAAATTTATTATCCTAAATTATTAATTGTTCTGAAGTCATTACTTATGCGAACGACGCAATTGTCAAAACCTGACGTTGAAAATAATTGAACCAACATGAACATTATTTCCAATTTAATGTCTTCTGGCTTCGACAGAGCTGAGGGCACGTTTGTTCCTCAGCTTGCAGTCGCATTGCTACTGATTCTTACGACGACTAGGAAGACTGCTGTTGCGGTATTCCTTCCGTAAGTGGACGTTATTGGCGGCGGGAAGCGTCAAGTACCGTTTTCCTGATGAATGGTAGGGTACTTTGAGGGATCTGAAGTAATAGAACTTCGGATTGTCCTTGCTCTGCCAGCGGTTCTTGATGAATGTGTCCGGATTGTTGATTACAAGTGGTGACTGGGGGAGAGGTGTGTTCGGGAGGTCGTTCTTTAGCGGTCGATGGAGGTACCGGCCGGTCGGGTGCGAGTGAGCAGGTACTGGCGGCGGCGATAGGTCGGTGTCGTCTGAATCGATGGGTACGTTAGCTTCGGAATCAGAGAGATATTCCCTGTGACGAAGAAACCATAATTTTTGTCAAATGTAATCACAGAATTACGCTATCTGTTTTATATGAGCTAACCAAGCGATAAGACCAGGGTTGTACTGCCAAATATGATTATGAATAATAATATTTTCATAAAATTAAAGTTAAAAATAACTGATTTTTAAGTTCTATTTATGGTGTATAAACCATTGGTCTAAACCACTTAAGTCTAGTTCTTTGTTCTACTTGAAAGCAGCAATGCTTCTGCATTTTACTCTAAATTAAATTTCCCGAAGATACGTTATAGGTTTGCATGCAGATTTCTTGTAACTTGTACGGCCAGTTATAATCACTATGATACGAATATTTACCATTAAACAATTACAAAAAAGTTATAATATTCAAGTCATTTTAGTTACTCTTACCCAATCCCGAAATTCTGGTCAGGGGAATGCTTCCTGAAAAAATAAGCAATGTTTAATAAAATAAACTAAGAGTTAGCCAATAACATCTAAACATCGACTTAATTTCTTTAACATTTAAATTCATTCACAACTTCTAAATTTCGTTATCAACGGCCGATCGATAGCATCTAAAGAATAACATTAACATGCGTTTTAAAGATTTGACCTAGACCGCGTCATCTTTTAGCACAAATTAATATCAATCTATGAAGGCCTAATCTAGACACCGACATTAAATTGTTTTAAGTGCATTCTAAACATTTATCATGCCTCTATTACATTTTCTTTTAAGTAACTATTCGGAAAGCGTTTTAAAAAGCACACCATAATCGTCTATCTACTATATGGCACAAACTATGACATTGATTGCATAACATCCTGATAGACACCTGTAAAGTTCTTGGCTAGGCAATAATAACCTGGCTCTTCCAGACCTACTATATCGTCCACCGGTAAATCTAAAAGACGGCAATAAACCTAATCGGGCCAGTGACCCAATGTGACGCTTTTCGAAATTTTCAAAAGTAACGTCATCGTCTTCATCTGCAACAGATGCAACACCAAAATAACAAGAAATTCATGTAACACGGTACTGCACCGCCAAATATAAATTTATAAAGTTCCCCCCATTTCTGGCCCCCTACTTACCAACAGATCGCTTGTCTTCATTTTCGTAATCTTCAGGAACATTAATGTCGTTACGGTCAATTACGTCAGGCAGAGAATAAATAGATCTTTTGTTCCTAATGTTGCCACTTGTTTCTATGTAAATTGGCCTGTAAAGTCCATGTGCTGGCAGTCCAAACGAACCTCGTTTGAGATACCAGTTATCGCCATAATCCATTTTCGAAGGCATCGCGTTAGTATCAGGTGAATAAGCATCACCTCTTTTAAACACTTGTGAAAGTGGTGGAAGCATTTCTGGATTTATCGATTGTTGTATATCATAAATTTCGTTGTAATCCAATGGGCCATCGATTTCGGAGATCGGTGGTACGGGATTTTGATAGAATGGGAAGTAGTATTCATCCCCAATCATTTCATCCCTTTTGTGAATTAGGCCGTTACGCGCCAAGGCGGCAATATTGCGCTTATCATTCGACTGACTGTATTGTCCCCGGCCAAAACGGAAACCATCTCTTGCCAAAGATTGAATGTTCCTTTTCATGGCTGAATAGCTGCGCAGTCGTGCAATTGAAGCCATGTTCCTTTTTTCATGCGTTTCCTCATCATCTTGCTCCTGTTTATCAGTTTCGTCGAAAGGCGCTCTAAATGTTGGGAGCTGACCGTTTTTGGCTAAGGTTGAGATGCTTCTTTTGTAACCGGGAGATGCACTTCTCAAATACCCGTCTCTGGCTAAGGCTCCGACATTTCTTCTTGGAAATGTGGGCCAGGAGTTAGAGGACGCTTCCGGTGGTAAGCCGACAACCTTATAATGAAAAAAAAAAACTTATAATACATACACTAAATAAATTTGCATTATGATCGTAACAATTTGGATAAAATGTTCCAACTCACCTGATCAATGTAAACTGAATACGCCAAAACCAATGTTGTAATACTGATTAGGAAGCTACTTTTTGGCCTACGAATATTTCCTACACGTGCCGAACGCTTCATCTAAAGACAAAATAGAAATAAAAGTTAATAGTATTTTTGTTCAATTGATTAATAACCCGTTACAATGTAGTACAAAACATGACATCTCAAAAATTTGGTAAAAAAATAAAACTTCAGACCACTTTCATTTGAAATTAATATATAAATATAAATACACAGACACATTTTTATTTCAATTCAATAAGAATCCGAACTACAAGATAGTAAAAGAGTAGTCTAAGAAATCAATGCTGTTTCATAAATAACGAAGTTTTCCAATTTTGTAAAGGCTGAATTATCGACAGGTGTCTGACTCCGTTGCGACAGAAGATAACTTGATCTCGGCAGATTCAATTAAACAGGCGGACCGTTGTTGCACCTGAGTTTTCAGTTAATAGATAACTGTGTTTCCTCTTCTACCTTCGACGTTGACATTGAAGTGCTAATGGAAATTTCATTCTGTTTATATTTCACGCGATACGGTTTTGTAATTATTTCGTAGCAAGAAAATATGCGTCTATACACACGTTTTTTCTAAGCTAAGGTGACGTATGTAAACACCGTCACAAAGAACTAAAGGCGCACGCAAAATTAAAATTTATAACATGTTATATAATTTATATATATAACATGTTATACATTTTAATTCTATATATAATATGTTATAAATTTAAAAAAGGGAAAAGTTTTCAAATCCAAGTTCGTAAAAACAGAATAAATGGTAATGTATGTTCATTACAAATTGTAACAAAGCCGTTGAGATGAAATTCAACTTGGCACATTCAATTACAGAGGCGAGCCGTTGTTGCTCCTGAGCTTCAGTTAATACACGTAATAGGCTACTGTGTTCCGCCTCGCTCTTCCTCCGTCGGCTTTTCCATTCAAGGTTTTAATGGAAATTTAATTTCGTTTATACACTCTGTTTGGTGTCGTATTTTTGTAACTGTTTTAACTATACAAGGAACATATAGGTCCCCTACACACAAGACAAGACAACGCTCGTATAAACCTGCGTTTGCAAAGTTTGTATTGATGCAAATACCTAATTGCATTTGCATAAATACAAACTTTAAATCTCTTAAAAAGGACAGTTTTTTTTTTTTAATTAGATTCATATGTTCAGAAAAGTAAGACAGGGGATAGTCTTCAATCAATTACAAACGTTTCATAATCAACAGGATTTTTTTTAAAACCCTTCAATTACGCGAGCCTCAGTTAGGAATATATAAGTAGGATTGTCTGTATCGTTATCTACACGTAATAAATCTAAGTACACATAAGCAATCTGTATTCTTAATAAGAGCCTATCTCTTTTTTACAATTCTTTAAATCAAAACATCCCCGTAAACATCGACTTGAAAAATAATTACTTTTAAATCATTGTTTATCAAGTTGATATGCGAAGATCGAAAATGTTAAACTGTCTAAGTAGTACAGCATGTCGTAGAATAAATTATAAGGTTTTACTTGGTTGGAGTTTCGCACAATGAGTAGCTACGTGTTGTGATTTTAAAGACATTATTAAATAATTAAACATTAGTTCGTAGGGCACTTTAACAGCCAGCTTGTTTGTAAAATTGTGTTTATGTACACCGTAGCAGTATCTAGGTACAATATGTATCTTTGGATAAATAGATATAGCGAAAAAATATATGGTATTTGTCTAATAATTAGTAAGATGTAAAAAAAACGTGATATGATATGTATACATATGTTTAAAAAACAAAATTGTGTTGTGCAAAAAAATATTTATGCATTCGAGCCCTATCTGCCCCCTTATGGACTATTGATAAAAAGCGTAATGTTTAAAAAATCAGAGAAATAGATTTAATAGTCCGTTACCTATTTAGTGGTCAAGTTAAAAAGGGGCATAAAGTTTGTCTGACTTTAAAATTCTAAAGCTAGTCAATGCATAAAAGAAGTATAGTTATATTTATTAATTCTTTATAATATTCTTTGTAAAAGTACACACTTAACGAGAAAAAATGCGAGATTTAAGTTTTTTCCATAAAAAAATAACGAAATTCCAATATCTATTATATTTAAATTTTATTTTGTCATGTCAGTTAAGATGCAGTTGCAATCCTGACAATAAGTTCCGTTCAATATAAACACTATATAATATTGACATGATTAAGATCGAGCGAATACACCAAAAAAAGTTTCAAAATCTCTGTATCTATTGCGATTCATGAGATAGAGCCCACTGACAAAGTGACGGATGGATAGACAGACCGAAAATCGGAGGCTTAGTGAATCCTTACACAAAAAATCAGTTACAAAGTTTAAGGAAGACATTAATTTCATCGCTTAGCTTTTTATACTTACTTTGGCAGCTATCCCACTTTCACACACTTTACTAAAACTTTGCAGTTAGTCAGATTTCAAATTGCTTCAAACTTTAAGATCTTGGCGGGAATGATGTGGGGTCCAGAGCGTTTCAGCTTTTATACTCGGCTCCAAACTTTCAGAGGCATGCGCGTACGGTAGGATCAGCTTTAGCATTTACGTTCACACTGTTATAACCCTTATTGCCAAAGTGATAAGATTTATTTTCAGTGACATGGAGTTACATATTGTTTCGCACAGTGTACGCAAGGGTGGAGTTTTCAAGGTATTGCAATATGCACTAAAATTGATGGGCACTTAGCTTTGGGTTTATTTAAATGGAGTGCAGGTGGGTATTGCCTCATAGAATTACTTATGGTAATAAATTTGCCGAGGTCTACGTACATTAAAGGCCTCGCGGTTTCTTGCGGACTGACAGTAGATATATAAATGCTTCCAATATTAATTACTAAACTCCTTGGGCAAATGGTGGTGACCTTAACCAGTTACCTGTCGGAGTCTATTAGCGTTCCAGTTAATAATTGTAAGCTAAGTGTAAGCCTTACAAAAGTTGTAATATAAAGGATAAACCAGATTAGGTAGGTGTAAATTGTTCGCCTAGATTGACGACCTCCGCGCAGCGTACGCGCTGTCGCATGGAGGTCCTGGGTTCGATTCCCGGCTCGAGTCTGGTCTGGTGGGAGGCTTCGGCCGTGGCTAGTTACCACTCTTCCGACGTATCGCAAGCAAAGACGTATCGCGTAGAAACCAATTAAGAGTATGGGTTTACCATAATCCTAACAGGTTAGCACGCTACCATCTTAGACTGCATCATCACTTACCATCAGGTGAGATTGCCGTTAAGGGCTAAATTGTAGTAGATAAAAAAAATATGAAGTCCTTTATGCTTAGCAGAACTTGTAGTGTATAAAAAAAAACTTAGTTGATCTTACTTAGATTCATTCGTAAGCTGTTAGAAGTTTACTATATAGGTTTAGATTCCCTGATAATTACATATAGGCATATCTATAAGGTCACGAATGTTACGTTGTAATAACAGTTACATTAAAACTAGGAAGCGTTTGGAACAAAGGGTTCAAGCCCTAATAAGTTTACACTGGTCTAGATTGCCTGCCTGAGATCGCTATATCGCGATAAGGCCGCCTATTGTACTTTCTCTCTTTTTCTTTTCTGTGTTTGTTTGCTATCTTATATTTCTTGTGTATTTTCATTTCATAAGTTTTTTTTTAAATGCCCATTTTACGCGGGCTAACTCGCTGGCCTCCGCTCTAGTAGATTCTCATACCTACCTGATATTATTATGAAACTAAAATAGAATGTAATGGATACCTCACTAGTAGGTACCAAGTTTGTTACTTGTTATACAAAAGTTTGACATGCCATTATGAGTTTGTACGTTAATAGAAGCTTTGATTGACGCACTTTGTTTAAATGACCGCTAAATAGACAAGTTAAGTTTTCCAATATACCAGTACATGTATAATTTATAGGTGTCTAAGTGTAATTAAATCTTTAATCTATAATAAAAGTCTAACAGGACGATTTCTGTACAATAAATATAATTTGAAAATTTTAATTGGAGGATGCTTTACTATCGATACTGAGCCCAAAACAATTTATTTTTATTTTTTTGGCTGTCTATCTGTCTGTCTGTCTGTCTGTATCTTGGCCGCGCATCACACCGAAACTATTAGATGGATTTGATTGAAATTTGTAATAGGAGTAGATGATCCTCCGGTTCAACACATAGAATAGTTTTATCCCGGAATTCACCACGGTTCCCTTTGGAGAGGGGATGAAAGTTAAAAATAGTATTTAGTTGTAATTTATTAACGTATAGTCCGATTTCATTCATTCTTTTTTTGTTAGAAAGGAGATACTTTACAGATTATCCTGTAATTATTTCAAGGTCCTCGGTTTAGTAATCCATTGCTTCATGACTGGAAGACAAACAAACATATTTTGACACACTAATTCAACGAAGACGAAGTCACAGGCATCAGCTAGTCTTAAATATGTTTAAAAAATGTATTGCATAAATTTTACAGACCTAAAAATCTGTATGATTGCTAAAACATCGTTCAAGAACGAATAGATCGATTTTAAAAAGGAGTATTTTAATAGGCTAAGTATATAAATTAGACGTAAATCTTCTTAAGTGTCTCATCCCTCTCTAATAGCAGCTAGCATGGCACCTTAATGAAAAAGATGGTTGCCCGCTGCTGGCACACATCGCCACCGTGGACCCCTTCCTTTACCGGCCTAGTTATATTTTTTTTTCGGACATGAAATTAGCTGTACAAACCCTATTGGTTGCCACAGCGTAATATTGTATGCCACGGCAACAGCCAACAGTTTCCATGGGGTTGCTTAAAAAACGGTAACACACCATTGATAGGTATTATACCAAAGTTAATTAAGAGGAGAGAGAGAATTAAAATATCATTTGCTTCAACGGTGAAGGAAAACATCGTGAGGAAACCTGCACGCCTGAGAGTTCTCCATAATGTTCTCAAAGGCGTGTGCAGTCTGCCAATCCGCACATGGCCAGCGTGGTGGACTATGGGCCAAACCCTTCTCATATTGAGAGGAGACCTGTGCTCTGTAGTGAGCCGATAATGGGTTGATCATGATGATGATGATAATGAATTAAGAGGCGGGGAAAGACGCAGGAAAGTTACTGCTTAGAAGATTTCAATATTTCAACTAACATTCCAAGGCGAGTAAGAAAATAATTTATGTGCTACGAATCCCGTGAGGGTTTAAATATCATCTCTGATTGGACGCAGAGGGATCTCTTAGGTTCCTGTTACATATAAATGATTTGTAAATAACATCCTTTAGGCTTCCTTAGGCTAATAAACCAGACCGAATGCCCTTTAACTCAAATTTTAAATCTCGTAGGTTTAAAAAAAAACAGTCCTATAAACCTTAGGCAAACATACACTAACAAGTGATTTATAAAGTCTTTTAGAGTTAAACAAAGGATGAAATTTTGCTGCAATTGGTGTAGCGAGTTCTAAGCCTGTATGATTCTAATGGCAAGTTAATTCTTTATTCAGAGCAAGATTCACGTTTTAAAATTAATTTCTATACCTAACGTATCTAGACAAAAATAACGACAATAACATTCTTAAATTTCACCTAGATATTTTTGTCATTTGCTAACTTTCTATAAATAAAACGTTGATATGGTAACCCTATATAGCGATGTCAAAACTGATAAAAATTAATAATAAGGCACACTTTCGCATTTTTAATTTTCTTAACTGCTGGGTATTTACCCAGTGCCTATTTAGGCACTAATAAGCATATGTGCCTATTTATCTAATACGCATATGAAGCTGTGATAGCCTAGTGATTAGGACGTTAGACTCCTAATCAGAGATCTGGGGTTCGAACCCGGGCACGCACCTGTAACTTTTCGCAGTAATGTGCGTTTTTATAAATTAAAATATCACTTGCTTCAACGGTGAAGGAAAATATCGTGAGGAAACCTGCACGCCTGGGATTATACATATATGTTTTCAAAGGCGTGTGAAGTCTGCCAATCCGCACATGGCCAGCGTGGTGGACTATGGCCAAACCCTTCTCATACTGAGAGGAGACCCGTGCTCTGTAGTGAGCCGGTAATGAGTTGATCACGACGACTTATTTTCATAGCCACCATTAGCAGCCTTACAGACGCGATCTAAGGAAATGCTCAGGTTCATCTATTTGAGGACAAGCAAAGAATGGAATCAAGCTATGTAGATACCTTGATCAATATTGAGAGGAGACCCGTGCTCTGTAGTGAGCCGGTAATGGGTTTTTTCTTTCAGCCTTGAAGCAAGTGATATTTTAATTGCTTAAAAACGCACATAACTCCGAAAAGTTAGAGGTGCGTGCCCGGATTCGAACCGCCGACCTCTGATTAGGAGGCTGACGCCTTAACCACTAGGCTATCACCGCTTAAAACCGATGAAATAATATAACTTCTTAATATTTTGGCAATGGAAACTAGAGAAAGACCAAAGGAGTTATGAATGAAACGTCAGAAAGAGAATGTGCGTGTAAACGGAGTGGGTATTGACAATGACAGCTAAGAGTCGACAAAAATGAGTGAAAATACTTCTTCGTACGTTGTGCTGATCCCACATAGCGTTGGATAAGAGCAAGAACAAAACTGTTTTAGGAGAGAGGTGGGTTTCTTGAATTAATGTTTGTTGGCTAATTTTGAAAAGGACTGGTGTTGGTTGTGTCGTAGACATTATAGTTTTGGTGTCGTTTGTGTAGTGGCTAGTTTTTTTGGAATGGGTAACAGGTATTAATTTGGGAAGGGTTTGAGGGAGCCGCGTCCTCAGATTGTGAAGTTTCCCGCCATTTTTCCCTAACTTCAAGTCTACATAGCTATAAACTTGACATTGGCTAATCTCTTTAAGCCATAAATAAAAAGAAAAAAAAAGTTTTTTTCTATAACAATGCGGGTTAAATTCAAAAGGAAAGACCTAAATAATAAAACACTGCTTTATTGACAAGTTACATAAAAAAAATTGTATTTTGGACGGAATACATTAAACAAAAACATATTTTTAATAATACAGATTAATAATAACTTTTACTTATAAACTAGTTTCAATATGCACTGATTTCAAATCACTCAATTTACTTTCCAGCAGATCTAAGTCACTGATCCTTTCCAAGGTGTTGACTTCTGAAGGTTGTGACATATCATGGGTAGTTTCATTATCTGCGTCGCTAGTGTTTATAGTTATGTTCCAAATTCGTTTGTAGATAGCATCGTTATTGATGGACGTTTTAATGCCATTTTTGGTCATATCGTCGTTGTTACGAGTTTTTTCAATTAACACAGTTGAATTAAAATCACGTCGCGTGGTTGTTGATGCGTTGAAAGTTAAATCGTTAATCTGATTAAGGACGTCTGGAATATACAATAGATTATGTAAAAAAAAAAATATAGATAACTAATAATTATGGTAACTTTTAAATGAGAGATTAATTTGTACCAATTCCTGGTAGAAACTGCTGGTTGTTTTATTAACTATGTGACTTACACATAATACATTAACAGCAGATGAAAGTATGAGATTTGTACGCTCACAAAGGTTTTCAAACGCCGAAACAAACTAAAGTCAGAGTAACTTGAATGGTTATCTCCGTTGTCAAATTCAAATTCAAAATAATCTTTATTCAAATAGTCCTTAAAAAGGCACTTTTGACGCGTCAATAATTTACATAGTAGTTATTTCATGGTGATAACTATATTCGTAAACTTAAAACTAAAGCTATGAGGGTTCCAAACGCGCCCCGGTCTAAAAAGAAGCCCACAACAAACTTAGCCGGGGACTAAACTAAAGTTCTCAAAACTTTAAGCTAGTTTATAAAATAAAAATAGGTAGTATTTGCGGAATTTGCGACTCAAAACAGAAAATCATTAGGTTCATTTTGCTTCGACGTTATAGTATTTCGATATTCAAAAGCGACTCAACTATTGCGAGCGTGCAAACTTATACTCAGTTTAAAGACTTATTGGAAACTCTTTGAATATCGTCTTAATATTACCTGTAATCTGTAAGCTCATTGCATCATCCATGGAGCTTTCTTTTTCCGAAACGCTGCTTTCAAGTTCGGTTTTATCTTTCAAATCTGTTTTCCCACACGGTAAAGCTATTTGTTTACACAAAACGACTTTTCTTAAGGAGGATTTCGTCTTCATCGGTGAATAGTACAAAATCGACGGCTCACGATTTAATTTTAATTCAGATATATCACATATTCCATCCAATTTCAGTGAGAAGCTTAAATCTCTAGTGGGCTTAGTTTTCAAATGTTTCATAAGTATCGCCATAGGAAATTTGCCCGTCGAACATCTTATATTGGTTCTAGCGAAAACGCTCTTCGAGAGATTATTATGACTTTGTTTCTTAGGAGAATTCACGTAGGTAGCGTATTTATTGTATGTTTTACTTTCGGGCGGTTCTTCGTAAAATTCATCGTCATTTTCTCGTGGATTATACAGTAAGTTTATTCTTTTGACCAAAGTGAACAGAAGTTTTAGACGTTTTATGAGTTGTTGAACAGTTGGGTTCTCAGATTTCTTTGGGTGGTCTACATCGTATTTATATTCCCCTGTTGTACTTAGAAGATTGCTTACTATTTTGCACTCTAGTTGTACTGAAAGACAATTTCAATAGACATAAAATGCTTTTACGAGTGTCAAAAAAATAAATGCAATTATTTGGTTAAATATTTTGTCATTCCTATTTAAGATAGATTTTCATACGTGCAAAAGAATAAAGCTATGCAATGATATATCCCTTTCCATTAATCGATCATATTGGTGTTTAACGCTTATAGTTCAATCCTATTTTTCATTCCAATTCCCCTTTAAATTAAACCTATCTACATCATTTTTCGTCCCTGTGAGGGAGTTAAGAGTCAAGAGTCTGTTATATGATTTCTTAAAGCCTACTTTTAAAAGAGCACATCTAAACTTGAAATCTTACAGTGAGCTCCACACACATCTCTGGCTTGCAGTTATCACTCCACTCGCCTTGCTCACGTCTCTTGCATACTTTATTTGCTCCTGCTTGTATTCTTAAGCGTATCTATTCTTTGAATCCTATTGGTGACCTTTACACATATTTCTCGCTCATAGTCAACCCGATCGTGTTTTACTACTGTACCGTTAGTATAAATTTGTTTCAAAACAATCGTAGTGTCTTTTTCTAATATCGCACTAACGTCATAGCAAATTGAAACGTTTCCACCTAGTTTTAAAACTCAAATTACAAATACCGTACCAGCACTAGTTTGTAAATCTAAAAATAAAATGGACGGATTTGCGGATGGCAGCATAAGGGCCATTTTACTTTGAAGTTATATGTTTCGAGAATCAAAAGCGATTCCACGATTGCGGGTGTGCAAATTTCATACTAAGGCTACAGGTATAAAAATAATTAATCTCCATTGAACCCTTAGGTATCTACAAGGGCTAAGCAAGAATAGAATCTTGGGTTTCACACGCGTATAAGAAGGCAGTCTTAGAGGCCAGCCACTATGAGGTTGAGGAGAAAAATTGTCTTAAGATGATTAAGATAAAAAGTATGTTAAGGAAAGTTAAGGAATGCAATCCATATTATTAATTACCCACACAACTTACCCTTGTTTAAATCTTTTAGCAAAGGGGCCAATTGTTCATGACAGGTGAGTACATCGGGTTCCCATTTCCCGTAAACCTCAAAAAAATCATGAATAGCACATCCAATGTTGATAACTAAGCAAATTTTATTATTATCGTAATGGTTTTCTTTAATCACTTCCAATAAACACTGATGCATCATTTGTCTCGCTTTCTGGAAATAAATTATGCATTAATCAAGTGACATTAATCTTTGGAGCCACGATGTTCAATTCAATTCAGTATCTTTATTTTTCGAGTTGTATAAGGTTAAAAAGGCTACTATAACACGTCATATAATTATTAGATTTAACACAAATACAAATTATAATCAATTAATAAAAATAAACTTAAAACTACAAGTTAATACGAATAGGTCAGAAAAGGACTTGAAGATATAACTGTTCAGTAATACATCTGTCTGTGTGTATAACAATTAGGTACATAGTTTATGTAGTCCACGCGTTATTGTCATTTAAATAGTCTTCAATCTTGTAGTACGCCTTTCTTAGTACATGTGCAGTTATTTTTTTAACTTTGGATCTGGCAAGTTCGTGATATTTGTTGGTATTTTATTATAGAACCGACCACCATTTCCAACAAAAGACTACTTAATTTTTATAGTATGTAAAATTTTGTTCTAAGTTTCTTGTATTAACGCCGTGACAATGGAATTATTTGTCTCATTTTAAGTTTAACCGACTTTTAAGTCAGAGGCTAAGAAGAAACGCCACATTCACGTTTTTCACTTTAAAACTTACATCAGCAAAAGCAGCGGGGTCTACTATCAAGAAGACACTGTCTCTAATCTGCATCATCTCCTGTCTCCAAGTTGTGGTGAGTATGCAAGCATGGTGGCTCTTGGGAGACAACATAACAGCTGGAACAAGGTGAGGATCCAGTGCTTCTAGGCTGGCTAGACCACTGCGCAGATTTAAAATCCCTGAAAAATTTACATATTTATTTATTTATTTAGTTATTTATTTATTTATCTCCTATTATTCTAGCTTAACAGGATAAAAACCTAATTTGCTAGAGTAGCCTAATATAAAAGTATATCAATATAAAAATTGTCTAAATTTAAATATTTCGGTAACATATTATCCATGATGTCACTCTTGTGAGTTCACTCAGATTGCAACGGAATAGGTCCAGCCTCTCTGCGACATCGTTCACAGTGATAAGTGCGATAAGATTCAATATGCATTGAATATATTATTACGTATTTTATGAGTAAACTTTAACGATATAGGAAAAAACTAACTCTTTTGATCTGATGAGCATGACATAGCGAAAGATCCAATTTGAAGCAGCCTCTCGTTGTACAAATCAAAATCCGTTATACACATGCATTTCTCTGTTATATCATCGTTACTGACGTCTTCTGCTATACATGCGCAAGTTTTCGAATTCTCAAAGTGTTTCTTCAACATTTCCACTGGAGGTACATCTTGACTGAAGCAGTGGACAACCAAAGCTAATAAGGCTGTGTTGGTATTCGTCTCTAGCACATACAAAACATCCTTGAGAACGTCAATACGTACGTTAATATTGAAAGGCATTATTGGTAATTTCAATGTTTCTATTGTCGCATGGACCGTATCTGAATCACCTTCAATTAGTTCATTTAATAAAGTTTTAGTCTCTCTTAGCACCTGCAAAAAGTTTCATTGTAATTCAACATTATCTTCGATCAATAATAGATATGAAGTCTATTATGCCTAGCAGAACAAAATGTCGCTTTTTGCATTTAATGTCAGTCGAGTTAATAGAAATATTAAATAAAACAAAAAAATGTTGCGTCAAGTGCATTGCTTTGCCGACGTTAAGTGAATTGTATTAACAAAAAATGAAAAGACACAAAACTCGTTCTTATTTTTAATGATTGAGGATTATCGCTATCATCATCATTATCATCCACAAATCATTATTCACTATCATTATAACTAGCATTATCAATATCACACATCTAGGAATAGGAGGTTAATTATTAAAAACATTAATAATTGTATTATTATACTTAGGTACTGTTTTTATTTAGGTCTGACGTTAAATATCTCTGTTTGACGACCTCCGTGGCGCAGTGCGTGCGCTATCGCATTATAAAGTTGAAGGTCCTGGGTTCAATTCCCAGCTCGAGTCTGGTCAGTTGGGAGGCTTCGGCCGTGGCTAGTAACCGACAAAGACGGGTCGCCAAGCGATTTCGCGTTCGGGCACGATGTCGCGTAGAAACCAATTAGGAGCGTGGGTTTACCACTCCTAACAGGTTAGCCCGATAACATCCTAGACAGCATCATCACTTACCACCAAGTGAGATAGCCGTCAAGGGCTAACTTGTAGTGCTTAAAAAAACTACTTGGAAAGGGCGTAACATTTTACATTTGTTAGACATTAAGTAAATTCAATATACCACATGCTACATGGTTAATCAACCACTGGCTGTTAAGTACCTATATCTACCAAATTAAATTGCATTTGCATCATAGGATCTTGTGATATTGCACAAATCGTAATTTAGTCTATTAACAACACAAAAATTATCACTCACCACTTGACAGCGTGCTTTAACAACATACTGATCTGCAGGCAGACAATGCTTACACAATGTCATTGCAGAGAGGAGCAGTTCATCCACAGATGTATGAAGGCCACACACACATTCAACTAACTGAATTAAAAAAATAAGAAAGATTGAACACACCATTATACACAACTCATAAACAGAGAAGAAAACAATACATTGAAGATATTATACAATTTCGTGGATTATTGCATAGAAAATCTTTCAAGACACAGTTACTGAAAACCTAGTCAGTACATAATAATGATTAGTATATTTATTAAATACATTCTTTCATAGTTAACTTTAAGTGATAATTACTGATTAAGTTGGGGTCCCAAGGTGCTGGAATGGCGACCTCGCACCGGTAAACGTAGCGTTGGTCGACCCCCAACAAGGTGGACAGACGACATCAAACAAGTCGCCCTACCCCCACCTATGTCCAGCAGTGGACGTCTATCGGTTGAAGGAGGAGGAGGATAATTACTGAATAGATTAGTATTCATTTAAGTTAACTTCATTATATATTTAAAATGTTTATAAAATGCCAATAAATCTTTGCCCTGGCAGCCACAGAAGCAATGTGTTCAATTTAGATTTAACTAACTAATAAAACAATATACAAATAAAAAAAAAGTTTAAAGTTCTTAATTGTTCAGATGATTAATTATTTTCTTTAATATAGTTTATGTTTATTAAACTTGCTAATTAATTTATATAAACAAAATCAGAAAAAAGTAAATCAAAGTTAGTGTCTACATTTTGTGAACTGTGTATAATTCCATAATTTATAATATATACATTATATGGGATCTTATTCTTCTTAGAAAATAAGCAAGGACTTTGCTGTGTTTCTCTATAAATTCACAGAAATTTCATTTAAAGCAATTACTTGAACTCTCTAAATCCTAAATAACTACTTAAATTAAATAATTTTAACCTAAATTAAAAGTTACAACTGAAATCTAGTTTCTTAATCAAAATACAAATTTAAGAAAATGGCTTGTATATCTCTGAAGAGGTTTTCTTTACATTTACATTATATTACATACTAGCTGATGCCCGCGACTTCGTCCGCGTAGAATAAGTCTTATAAATTCCTACGGGAACTGTCCTATGTCACTCTCCAACTATTTTCTCTGTCCTCAACTATTTTCATCCAAAAATACCTCACGGAAAATATTTCGCTGCGACCAGAATTGTGATATTATAGCAGTTATGAATGGTTTAAATTGTGCATATTTGGATATATTGAGCGAGTTGACGATTCTATATTCATAAAACTTCCCTGTAAACAACATTTCTAGTTTTGTTTTCGGGTTGAAGAATTACTAAACTATTTGATGAACACGCCACATATAACTGGCCATGAGAAAAACAATTTTCTCTGAGATCTACTCCGGCTATTGTCAAAGTTTGGCCCTGTGCTTTATTAATTGTCATTGCGAAGCATACCTTAACCGGAAATTTCAGACGTTTAAATTCAAATAGGTAATCCGATGGTATCAAGGCAATCCTAGTTATGAAGACTGTTTCGCCTTGGTGGACGCCAGTAAAAATGGTTGCTTCAACCACGCGTTTATGCAAGGCCTTGACCTGAAGTCTGGTTCCATTACAAAGTTTTAGGGGGTTTAGATTACGCGGATATGAGGTGGTATTCCTGGTGGATCAAGTGTGTGAAGAAACTCTACCGGGTAATGTACAGCATCATCGACCTCCAATACACTGTCCACAGATTCATATTTATTTTTAAAATTGATTAATAATGTTAACCGAGGTGTTTTTTGGAGAAAGGATTACTCTTTCTCTAAGCCATGACGCGCAATCTTCTCCAGATTTATCAATATTGGGGTAGATTCGGTCCGTAAAGCTGGTCAAATCACTCAAAACTTCTCCAAGGATACTGGGAATGTTTCCATCACCAATGTCTAGTAGCAAATTAGAGAACTCTTCCGCTTTTGAATCATGCTGAAGACAGACACGCATATTTACTTTTAAAGACAGAATATTAACTTTATGCCATAAAACTGATGATTTAAGGCAAGCCTTTACTTCATCTGCACGTGTCCCTCTTGAGACAACAGACAATGTTTGTCTAAAGTCAATAGTAGCGTAACTCCACCCATAATTCGATTACAATTTCTTATATCTTGGAGAGTTCTATCCAAAGCTTCAATACCTTTCTTGTGAGCCATAGTACTCTCATTGAATATGATAATGTTGGTTTCTCGAAGTACTTGTGCGGTGTCACTCTTCTTAGGTATATTACACAGTGGAGTTTCAGAGAAATTCAGGTTTAAAGGTAATTTGAAGGCGGAGTGAGCCGTTTTACCTCCATCAAGCAAGGTAGCTGCAATACCTGAGGAAGCAACAGCAATGGCTATATTCCTCTTGCTTCTAATTGTAGCCAGCAACAGATTTATCAAATACCTTTTGCCAGTACCACCCGGAGCGTCAAGAAAGAACAACTGACCAGAATCAGAGGTAACACTATTCATGATATTGTTATAGACTTCTAGTAATTTCTGATTTAGTTTTGGAACATTTACAGTAACTTCTATGTTTAGCTGAACTGTGTCTTAAGACATTTCACAGAGGTATTGACGATTGCTAACAACATGTCCTTGTTCTTGTGGAGGTGATGGATTGTTGTAATATTACGTATACAGGTTTTATTTTTTAAAACAAATAAAGTAAATGCCAATTTCATGTCCCTAACTTCGAATCCTCATGAAAACTTCCAACCCCATTTCACCCCCTTTGGGGTGGATTTTCGCAACATTGATTGATTGATTATTTATAATTAACAACTTGGTTGCCAATTTTCAGTCTCTAACTTCAAAAATATAGGACTTTCATACAAGCTTCCAACCCCCATTTCAACCCCTTAGGGGTGGATTTTTTCAAGACCGTTTCTTAGTTGACCTTTTCTTAGTAAAAGGAATCTACCTTCCAAATTTAAAGTTTGTATGTTTTATAGTTTCTGAGATATCGTGATCATATGTCAGTCAGTGGTATTTCTATATCCATGCAAACATAATTGCAATGTCTGCTAGTCTTAAATAAATTGGCATGAATATAATAATTATTAACTTAATAAGGAAAAAATAAATGACATAGAGAATTGCCTAGACTTTACCATATTGATGGCTTTTGTTTTTTTATTATAACATTACCTCTTTTTTCCAATCATTAGATAGCTCTTCTGTTTTCTTAAAATCGTTTCTAGATATAATGTTAGTCAATTTCCCAAGTATATCAAATGTTTGGTCTATCCAATTCACAAAATACATCATAGAAACAGATACAAATTCATTAGAGGAATCCAACATATCTTTTGAAGGTTTCTCTAGTAGTTGTTCAATTGATGCCAGTTTTTGTACACACCAACATATTCTTTCTACAGTAAATTGGCGTGCTTCCTGAAAACAAAAATATATTTTCATATAACACACATAATAATTCTCTGATCAGAATCAAAAGGTATTCCTATTAAAAATCATAAAACACGCTGCCTTTTCATTGCTGCATTCAAGTATGCAAAGACAGCCTTATTGCTTAAGCAATCTCTTCCAGACAACCCTTAGGGCTAGAAGTAAAAAAAATTATGAGGGTAACAGCACAATATATAAACTAAATATAATAAATATGTATAATATATATTTTATGTATGAATACAATTCTGTGACTGTCAGTCAAGTACAGTCATCTACTGCTAATGAATGAGTCTGGAGGTAAAAGCCTATCATAAATCTGCCAAATCACACACTTGGTTCAATGTTGCTAAAAAAAGCTGATTTGCACCATTGAAGCAGTGATAGCCTAGTGGTTAGGGTGTCAGCCTCCTAACCAGAGGTTGGCGGTTCGAATCCGGGCACACACCTGTAACTTTTCGGAGTTCTGTATGTTTTAAAAATAAATAAAATATGACTTGCTTCAACAGTGAAGGAAAACATCGTGAGGAGCCCAAGAGTTCTCCATAATATTCTTAAAAGCATGTGAAGTCTGCCAATCCGCACATGGCCAGCATGGTAGACTATCGCCAAACCCTTCTCATATTGAGAGGAGATCTGTGCTCTGTAGTGAGCCGTTAATGGGTTGATCAAGCAAGCAAGCACCATTGCAATAAAATTACTTAAGTAAAATAGGAGGCCAATAACAAAAACATTACTCACCTGTAGGTAAACACTGTGCTGGGATTCTATTTTAAATACATCAAATAAAGTTATCATACATTTCTTAATTTGATCTGCACACAAAGTATATACATTCCGAATTTGGATAAAATATTCATCTGACATCTCAGACTTGTTCTGATCATGTATTTGGTTACTGATTTTAGATAACAAGGGATATATGGTAGCTATTAATGTATCCTGAAAAAGAGATTATTGTTATTTAATAATAATATGTCATGTTTAATTATATGACAATTTTGTAACATATATATTTGTATTGCGATAAGGCTCCCTTTTTTAGCTTAGAGCATCTCACCATAATAATTTTAACAGCACTTCGAGAATCATTAGGCAAGTTTTTCAATTTCAAATCCAAAAACTGATCCATAATTTGTTTTTATCTAAAATAAACAAGCGAATGATAACATTAAGAAATATGAGCATTTCATTTCAATAACGCTAAAGATAATAAGAGTATACTTTTGAAAATTATATCTAGTAATTACTTATTCCAATTCCTTAAGTTTTAAATGTAACGTTTTGAAGGTACGTAACGGAACGTATACAAGCACAGATGATTAAGATTAAAGCATAGAGATGAAATAATATTCTTCAGAAAATTGAAATATACATGTGTTATACAAAAAAGTATACCATAAAATAATATGAAGTTTTCAATAAAGCGTTATCTCATTTTGGCTTATGAAATTTAACCCCAAGAGTTAAAGAGATGCAACAAATTCTATTTATATTCCTTTTCAAAACACACTATACGGTACATATTTTGCTGTATGAGCTAGATGCCGCTGGGATGCCAGTTTCGCGATGATAGGAATAAGAAATCCCATCTCGATAGTATTACAATAGCTATTAAATACCTATATTTACACGAAAATACTGCTGAAAAACCACCAGCAGACATTTACCAGCAGAACGAGGTATGCCGTATGCAGGAAATGTCAAATTGTATCGATGTATTATATCGTTAGTTATGATGTTATATATTTATTTATTTATTTTTTAAGGGTTTTTAGTTAATAATATTAGGTTAATCTAAGTTTTATGTAAAATGTTTGATGTATATTAACAAATAAATTCCCTTATATCGTTATGATATATAAAAAAATACTTTTAATGTCGAATGCGTTATTACGTACGTACGTACGTTTGCGTTCGTTAGGTATACCGAATGAATAACATCAATATGTCAATGAATTTTATTTTATTTGTCTCAGTTGGGAACTGGAAATATAATATGTTATTTGACACGTTTTAAATACCTTTGCTGCCAAATCAAAAATATTGATGTATCAAATAAATATGATATATCGATGTTTTTGAAAAACGATGTTATAGATACATCGATGTTTACTCAAAAACTAACTTTAGTCAAAAACTAGTCTGTGATTGTATTGTATTGCCGAATGCCAATTTGCATTTTTTTGACTTGTCAATCATTAAGATTTCAGATTTGTGAGAAATAAACAGATAGAACTTAGAAAGTACGTAACAATGGGTGAATTAGTTTGGGGAATTAAAAACGGCGACATTGATCAAGTAAAAGACATCGTTGAACAAAAGGTAAAATTGAGAACTTTCGTTTAACCATAAGTACTAAAAATTCGATTCATTGTTGGCCATTATAATATGTACCAATAGAAAAACCTAATGAAAGTATAATGTGGTAATTCATCTTTTAACCAATTATTTATCCGAAACAAAAGATTAAAATCTATTTAATATGAATGTGCAGAAACTTATAATACTCAGTACTTATGTATGAAAAGTAAATAAAACTGTAATTTTCTTTTGCAGAAAATTGATGTTAACGCACTTATCGATGGAAGAGTTCCTTTACATTATGCTGCAGATTATGGCCAGACAGCTGTTGTAAATTATTTATTAGACAAAGGAGCTGACCCCAATGTAAGTATTAATTATTTTATATCACATACATTTCATCAGATCTACTATCAATCAAAAGAGATTTGAAATGTAATTTGAAAGTTGGCATTCTGTTATTCAAGTGAAAGCAAACAATGGGAAGTTTTGGTAACTCAATTGTATATTATTAATTAACATAAAATAGCTTGCATAAGTGTGATGTTTTTGTCTGATTTGAATTTGGTTACACAGGAAAGTACAACTTGCTCATTATTAATTTTTCTTGAGTCTGGTTCTTTCATACAAAGCTTAAGTACCAAGCAATATTATAAATAAAGCAAATTTGGCATGAAACAATAACATTTCAAATTATGTTATTTCAGATGGTTGACAAACATGGTATATCTGTGATTCTTGCAGCTATTTGGGAAGGGCATACTGATTGTGTTAAGACATTACTAAAACATGTGAGTGTCTTCATTTATTTTTAGTTATACTCTACAAAGATTTTTTTATTTTCATTATTAAACAATCATCATTGTCTTCAGTTCTAATTTTGTATGATTTGATTTATTAAAAGTTCATACTACATATATTGTTAAAGAATCTGTCCCAGGCTCTAAACTTAATGTGGTACTGTGGTAAAAGTTAAACTTACCATTATCAAGCATCAAGAAAAAGACTGGATATTTATTATGATAATATACTCAACAATTTAATTAAGTTTTGAAGGGATAGAGAAAGGAAGCTGAATTATAATGAACAACAATTTAACCAGAAATGTATCTAATTTGAACATTTTTACTACAGGGTGCATCCAAAAATGGCAAAACTCCAGATGGCACACCATATATTGAAGCTGCTGAAAAGGATGAAATCAAAGACCTATTAACATAGAAAAATCAAAAAACATATATTTTAAGTTAAAATCGCTCACAGTAAAAAAATTAAAAGCTACAATCAAACCATTAGATTGAAAATTGAATCAATGATCATATATTTACATGCATTTATTTATATTGCGATTTATTATTATTATAGTCTCAAGATTTTATTATGAATTAAGAAGCATAGTTATGTAATATAACTGCGTCCATTAGAACTATTTGTTTATATTATCTACTAACAAGTACTTTTTAAGTCATATAAACTAACAAATTGCATAAAAGTTCTGAAAATGCATTTCAGGTTTTTGTTTGTAGCATTTCTTTACTTTTACAGGCCTACACTCTGAATGCAAATTTATTATTTTTTATAACAGAGAAGGCAAAATAATATAAAGGTACTAATTATAATTGTCAAAATAAAAACATAAAATATGTTTATATTTTTATTACATAACACCATTTCCATATTGCATGCTTAATTTAAATACAACAATTCTATATCACATGTCATAGCTGTGCTTGTATTATATTACATATAATACACTAAAATAATACTATGCAGGTAATTGTTTCCCAGCTGGTTTTTCTAAACATCTGGTAATAAGTTTAAAAAGCGATGTCGTCATCCCTTTCAGTGTTATTTGCGGAAAAGGATAGTTCTATATGTAGTATGTTGGGGAGATTTGTGTACACAGATTGAGCTAACATAAAAAATGCTACTAATATTTCCAAATCTTAAAGTTCATCATTCCCTGCAGTGTATTTTTTATATTTATTCTTAGCAGGTGGACAATAACAAGCATTTTTTTGCGCATCCAAATATGACTTGCAACCAAGTGTTAATGTGCCAGTAAACAGTAATTTAGCTGCTGCTTTACAACCTGAAAAAGGAAAGAAGTGATGGTAAGTGCAGTCTGACAATGGAGGCATGCAATATGTCCTCCTGTTCCTTTTTATTGTTAGAAAAGAGCATAGTACTTATACCACCAAAAATTATTAGAAATAGTTCCATCCATTGTTATTATATTTCAGTACATATTTATGGTATTTCCATTCTCTGACTGACTGAATTGGTAAGTATTAATAAAATTAACTTAATAAGCATGAAGTAGTGCTGGATTTCAATGCCATTGAGAACTGCACAGTAATTACAGGTATTTATGTAGAAAATTCATTCGTTCATATTTTGACCTAGTTACACAGATTGTGGTCACAATGGGGCTGTGGAGCCTGTGATATGCAGGGCGTCAAGGTAGATGCCTATCTGCCCCCCTAGCCTTATTCAATTAAAAAGTTATAGCTTTTTTTTTTTATCCACTACAAGTTAGCTCTTGACGGCAATCTCACCTGATGGTAAGGGATGATGCAGTCTAAGGTGGTAGCAAGCTAACTTGTAAGGGGTATGGTAAACCCATACTCCTATCGGTTTCTACGCGACATCGTGCCGGAACGCTAAATTGCTTGGCGACACACGTCTTTGTCGGTAGTAACTGGTGGGTGGTAACTAGTCACGGCCGAAGCCTCCCACCAGACCAGACTCGAGCTAGGAATCGAACCCAGGACCTCCAACTTTATAATCTGACAGCGCGCGCGCTGCGCAACGGAGGTCGTCAAAATATGTACTGCAGTTTGATTAGATGGTATATTGCAAACATGATTTACTACACAGGACACTGAAAACATTACTGTTTTACTTTTAGGATCTTATATCACTACTGATATATAAGAATCTAGTGGTATAATCGAAATATACTCGATAACTTAAAACCATTATTGGGATTGATTTTTGTGTCTTAAGAATTTCAATCGTTTTGCAAACCAGTTGCTGTAAATAGTTCCTCGTCATGTCAGGTCGTCAGCCTCCTAATCAGAGTTGGGCGGCTCGAATCGGGGCACGCACCTCTAACTTTTCGGAGTTATGTGTGTTTTAAAAAAATTAAAATATCACTTGCTTCAACAGTGAAGGAAAACATCGTGAGGAAACCTGCAGTGAGTTCTCAAAGGCGTGTGAAGTCTGCCAATCCGCACATGACCAGGTGGGCTATGGCCAAACCCTTCTCATATGGAGGAGACCCGTGCTCTGTAGTGAGCTGGTAATGGGTTGATCATGATGATGGGGGGAACTTTAGGGTGTAGTTGTCTCCAATTCCTGATTACAAAATATGCTGCAACTGCTAACTTGAGGATTATAGCGATCCTTGAATGTAGAGTTTGTTTGAAAAATATAAAGAAATAATAAACATTGAGAAACTTTAAAGTACATCAGTATTGCATCATTATGTAATACTTTTATGAACAACTTTTGATAAAAGTCATACCTTTAGTAATGGTTTCACCACCAATATTGACACTTTTGTATGTGTCACAGTAGTTATACAGGCATCTCTTGAATTCTATGTCGCAAACTTCTTTACCACTGTTGCATGTATCATAACATATATCATGAGTGTCGCAACATTTTGTCATCTGTTCTATAGGTAAGTATTCAGTTGATATTTCAATTCCTAAAGATCCACATCCATCTGATGTTGGTATATGATTTCTGTTGCGAACTGGTTTATGTCCTGCAAATTAACCCATCCAACCCTGTTGATACTAGTATATAATGCAAGCACTTAATTTAAACACACAGTACATTATTCAAATGACTAAATTAGTTAAAAGTGAAATAACAATTACAGCAAGGGGATTTAGAAAAAACTATAAATGATATTAAAAAAAATATATTGTTTGATTAGTGCTACCACACAATATTAGGCAACAGAACAAAATTAAAAGAGCTACTTTACAAAATGGTGATAGAATAAAACATTTGATGATTTTCGGAGTTGGAGCACTATTAAATTTAGCAAAAACTGATAATGATGATTTATAGCATATGTATTAAAATTATAATACCTTCAGGACAAGAAAATATACATTCTTCTTCAACAGCTGCATCAAACACATCGTGCAGTGATTTGAATTTCTCCGCGACTGTGATGAAATTTCCAAGCATATCTCCAAATACAGACTCAGCTGATAAAACAGCATCTTTTAAATTTCGTAACATACTCGATCCAATTCCAGTGTAAGCATAAGCCGCAAAAGTTAAAACATAAATAAAAAGCTTCTTATAAGGGATTTCCATTTTTAAAATCGCTATAGGGTATTTAACTGATTTATCATTTCTTAGCAATTTAATGACGTGGTCTAAGAAAATTAAAGCAATTGGCTAATCTAACTAAAACTGTGATAAATTTAGATCGCGCATCATTCTCAGCTGTTTTTGTTTTGACAATATTCTTTCATTACGTTGTATAATGACAGCGTTTTTTTTTTACAAGACATGACAGCAAGTGCAACTTTATCACAGACGAATAACTTATACCATGAACAAGCCCATATTTACATACGGAAGTAGGGGACACGGTAATATTCTAAAGCCTAGAATCTACAGCGGCAAAACCGGCTTTTTAAAAAAACATTGTAAGTATCCGGTAGCCATCTTTCACTAAAATTTTATCCTTTTCCGTTTTGTTGTCGAGAAAATGACGGGCTTTAGTAATAAGGTGAGGTGAAAATAGTATTTTTACAAAAATAATTTTATCAATTTAATCTTAACTTCTTGTGTAATAGTTTTAAACAGTCTAAACATGTGTATTTCCCAAATTTAATGTGAAATCTCAAAGAAAATGTCGCTGTTTTATGTACACGTGCCGCCTTGTTAGTGTTGGAAGTAATCTTGTGTTAATTTGTTATATTTATTCAAACTCACCATATGCGTTGCTTAACAATTATTTGACATAATACTGTAGCTCAAAGTCGTTTATTAAAAATTGGGGTTTAAGTTTGTTTTTCAAATATTTGAGGTTAGCTCAGTGTGAGTGCACGATGTGTTTTTAGTATCGCAAGTACTCAGGTATGAACTTTTTACAATTTTCAGTCCATAGTCATCGATGGCCGCGGCCATCTGCTTGGCCGGCTGGCCGCAGTAATTGCCAAGGTACTCTTAGAAGGAAACAAAGTCGTTGTTGTGAGATGTGAACAACTCAATATCTCA
This sequence comes from Lasiommata megera, assembly GCA_928268935.1. Lineage (NCBI taxonomy): Eukaryota > Metazoa > Arthropoda > Insecta > Lepidoptera > Nymphalidae > Lasiommata > Lasiommata megera. Next base: position 8,594,881 of record OV743325.1, on the reverse strand, counting down.
GGAAACTTCTTTAGGTATGATTTTGATTTAATTTATATTGTTCAGTTTCTACTCAGCCAAATATGATTCTAAAATTTATTTGTCAAATGTGAACTAACTTTCAAAATTTTTCCCTTCTAAACAAAATTATAAAAGTAATTAAAACTCTGGTTTCACGTTACGTACAAACTACAATATAATGATGATGTTTATTGGGTAATTTGCGACTGAAAGGTTATATGTTGTCATTTTATAAGAATCTGATTTTAATCATAACTGAACTGTCTCATAAACTAATTAGAATACATATTATATTGATCTGAAATTTTTTCTTTCAGGAACAAGTTGAAGTTTATGTCATTCTTGCGCAAAAGGTGCAATGTGAACCCAGCCCGTGGCCCATTCCACTTTAGGGCTCCCTCCAAAGTTTTGTGGAAAACTGTCAGAGGTAATATTCTTATAACATAAGGGGTAGAATAATCAAGTAAAGGACCTACTAAAGAAAATGTAAACCAGGGATTCAGTACTTTAATCTGAGTCTCTCACCATTGGAATTTTTTGTCTGGTCATGAATTTGATGATTTTTTTTAAGCTAAACAATTATCTAGTAGCCCAGCCTATTACAGCAATTTTCGGAAATAAGAAATCAATAATTTTAACTTTGTTTAATTAACTGTGTGGTCAGCTGTTTCTCGAAAGTTCAACTTCAGGTCATGACACCTATCTAAATCACTAATGATGCGTAGTGTTGATTCCATCTCTTTCTTTAAAAAATCTGGCATGGCATCACAGAGGTGGATGGAGTAACATCCACCCCTGTGATCACTTTGTTGGCTTACAAACTATTATTTATTGTTAACCATTTATCTGCTGCCCACTTGTAGTATCAGTTGATTCTCTATGCGGGTATAGGCTTTGGTTATCAGATTTGATTTGAAATTTGAGGTATTCAGTTGAAGTAGAAAATGGCTAGACAAATAATTAAACTAACAGTAAAAGTTAATTTAATGACAGTAAAAAAAACAAAGAAATTTGTCTCAGTGAAGCTCCTGTGAAGGTGTGGTTCTTACCAAGGGGTGTAATAACTTTACAAATGATAACTCAAGTGTATCATGTAATTTATGTGGTTACAGTAGTTGGTAACATAGCGTGAAGGGGCTGATAAAGGAAATTTCATGAGGGCTGTGAAATTTCGAGACCATGCAAATTACTAGATAGTTCCACTGAATCATTACATAGAATATGTATCTGTGCATACCTTATTGTTTGCTATAGTCATATTTTATTTTATGCAAATAGATCATTATATTTCCTTGTTTCAACCAAATTTTTAACATAATTGATCTGTATAACATTCTAATCTACTAAATTAGATTCAGAAATATCATTTAAAATTCATCCTCTAGACTCTCTGTACTTAATGATTATTTCATTTTCATACCTACATTATTTGATATTTTATGATAAAACAACACTTATGAAACCATTTACAGTAGTATTTTATATCTCAATATAATAAACATATTTTAAGACAGTGTAATTAATTTGTAGGCATGATCCCACACAAAACTGAGCGTGGAAAGGATGCACTGAGGAGGCTTCGCTCCTATGATGGATGCCCACCACCTTATGACAATCGCAGACGTGTAGTTGTACCAGCAGCTCTCCGTGTGTTTTGCTTGAAACCTGGACGTAAAGTATGTATTACAAAAATATAGAGACTGATTAAAATAACTATGACATTACACTTCTATGCTTGATGCTTTCAAAGCCTGTATGTTTCTGTATTAAGTTCTGAGTTACACTTCAGTGTTTGATACTGTCAATAAGTGGTGTTTGCATTATATTATATATACAATGTGTAATATCCTTTAACCTCTCTTTGTAATATTTTTCTTTCTCATGCAATGAAGTGTATCTCAATGGCACTTTGATAATTCACACGCTCTTAGTTCTTTAAAATTTAATTGCTATTCCCCCTGGATATAGATTATTCATAGTGGTTACCTATGTAAGAGGAAAGCATTATTATAAAGTGGGAAAAACAAAAATTCAAATTCTAAATAATTTTTATTCAAATATGTAGTCCTTTGAAAGGCACATTTGAGCCGTCAATAATTTACATAGTAGTTATTTCATGGTGATAACTATATTCGTAAACTTAAAACTAAAGCTATGAGGGTTCCAAATGCGCCCTGGTCTAAGAAGAAGCCCACAACAAACTTAGCCGGGGTAATAGATTTATTGACTTAATGACTTGTAATATTACAAATATATGTCTATGCCTTCTACATTTCATGATGCAATATAATGGGTAATTTGCGACTGAAAGTTATGATTGACTGTTGTTGTAATTTTTTTTTAAACATTCTGATACTTATAGTTTTGTAGTAAAAAATAATTACAAATTGTACAGTAAAACTTAATTTGAATATTCTGTTCTTTTCAGTATTGTCATGTAGGCCGCCTATCTCACGAGGTTGGCTGGAAGTACCGTGAAGTTGTGCGCAAATTGGAGGACAAGAGAAAGTTCAAGACCATCCACAAATTGGCTTACGAGAAGAAACTCAAGGTTTGCCAGAATTTCAATTCATTCTTGACAGTGTTGGATTAAACATTTTTATTTTTATTAACCCAGTAAATCCACTTTGTATAATTCCAAATTATATATATAATGGTTAGTGCTAGTATTAGTTTGGCATAAAAAATGTTTAAAAGTATGGCTTGATAATGAACTATATTGAAATGATGATTAACCTTTCTTACCTACATTATTTGATGTGTTATGAAAATGACTTTACACTGATTACATTAAATTCTCGGTTTATATATCTCTTCAAATATAAGTTATACTAAATCAGAATTCTCCATTCACAGAAAATCACCAAGGATGCAGGAGAGAAAGTTGCCAAGGCTACAGCTCCATTCACTGCAGTGATGCAATCCTATGGATACAATTAGAACTAAGGGAATTATATAAAAAAATAAACCTATGGTTGCCCATATCTTGTTTAATTTATATTAAAAAATTACTACCTTTTTGTATATTAAAGACCACCCTTTATCATCATAATCAACCCATTGCCGGCTCACTACAGAGCACGGGTCTCCCCTTAATATGAGAAGGGTTTCCACCACGCTGGCCATGTGCGGATTGGCAGACTTTACTAGCCTTTGAGAACATTATGGCGAACTCTCAGGCATGCAGGTTTCCTCACGATTTTTTCTTCACCGTTTAAGCAAATTATATTTTAATTGCTTAAAAACTCGCATAACTCCGAGAACTTGAGGTGTCGAACCTCCGACCTCTGATAAGGAGGCGAACGTCCTAACCACTAGGCTATCACAGCTTGCTAGACCACACTTATGATTTTTATTTTTAAATTTGTCAATTTTAATCTTAAGTTCTTTGGGCATATAACAACTGGTACTATCGAACATCTTGTAGTACAAGATCGAGTTGAGGGCACACGTCCGCGTGGTCCCTTCTCCTACTAGGCGGACGGACTCAATCTTTTCCACTACGGATTTATCGGTCTCCGAGTGCTCCCGTGATGCCACCAACAGAAATCGCTAGAAGGAGATAAGAGCTGCTGTGAAGACCAAATCATAACCATGACCACTCTGCTACGAGTGAACAAATAAGATCTTTCTATACCAGTGTCCTGGTGTCCAAGCGAAAGTGACAGGCCTTTGCAAAAGACATCGTTGATCTCAAATTTGATGGAAATAGGGGTAAATACTACGAAAGGGTAGTAAGCGTAGAAAAATTATATTACGAAACTAAGGATTATATAAACGATAAAAAAGCTTGGGTGTGAATTGCTTTATCTACATAGGTACTATAATTTACTATTGATTATGTGAGATGGTGATAACGAAAAAAAACCCGGCTAAATTTGTTGTGGGCTTCTTCTTAGACCGGGTCGCGTTTGGAACCCTCATAGCTTTAGTTTTAAGTTTACGAATGTTTGACGACCTCCGTGGTGCAGCGCGCGCGCTGTCGCTTTATAAAGTTGGAGGTCCTGGGTTCGATTCCCGGCTCGAGTCTGGTCTGGTGGGAGGCTGCGGCCGTGGCTAGTTACCACCCTACCGATAAAGACGTTTCGCCAAGCGATTAACGGTCCGGCACGATGTCGTGTAGAAACCAATTAGGAGTGTGGCTTTACCATACCCCTAACAGGTTAGCCCGCTACCATCTTAGACTGCATCATCACTTATCATAAGGTGAGATTGCCGTCAAGGGCTAACTTGTAGTGGATAAAAAAAATGGAGTTATCACCATCAAATCACTACTATGTAAATTATTGACGCATCAAAAGTGCCTTTTAAAGGACTATTTGAATAAAGATTATTTGAATTTGCGCTTCTAAGGCAGCATAAGAAGTCAGTTAGTGTGATACACAGATTAATGTGGGCTTCACAAAAAGGATCTTAAAGGATTGCTATAGACTCCCCATGGAATAAAAGGTTTGTGGGGGGGAATTTGAATTGGAACAGTATCAACACGGCCAATGGATAGACAACTTTGACTCATCCATGTCTACAGCTAAACAGTTAGACCAATTTTCATTCATAATTTATCTACGGTTTTTGTGTCAAGAGCCAAATTAACAGGAAGAATGAAACCAAAAACTAATAACTTTAAACTTGATATAGGTAACAAATCTATCACATCAGATTTTGAGGTTGCGACTGCTTTTGAAACCTTCTTTACCGACGTTCCTGTTTCCACTACAAGATCATTAAACTCTTCACCAGATACTGCTCCCTGTTTGTTGAAGGATAATGTGCCAGAATGTAATAACGCTCTTAAATTCAGACATGTTAGCAGCTCAGACGTTATGAAGGCCTCCCGATTAATAAATATTAAGAAAACAAATGACTTGTGGGGCATTTCCGTTAATGTTATAAGGTCTTTGATTGATATTGTTGCACCCGACCTAGCTTTTATTTTTAACAATTGCATTGACTGTGGTGTGTTCCCTGACTTAATGAAACAGCAAGTTAATTCCGTTATTTAAATCTGGTAGTACTACAGACCCCACTAACTGTAGACCGGCATCAGTACTACCAACTTTCAGCAAAATCTTTGAAAAACTTATTTTACCGCAATTACTTAATCATTTTAATAGAAACAGTTTATTACACGCCAAACAATTTGGTTTTACACGGGGTCGCTCAACAACCGACGCTGGTATTGAGTAATTACACAATATATTTAAAGCCTGGGAGGAGTCATGTGACGCACTTGGTGTTTTTTGTGATTTGTCCAAGGCTTTCGATTGTGTTGAACATGAAACATTAGTCAGAAAACTACACCATTATGGACTTCGGGGGGTAACTCTAGATTTAATGACCTCGTATTTACGCGACAGAATTCAAAAAGTAGACGTAAACGGGAAACGGTCTAACGGGTCATTTGTGAAAATAGGGGTTCCTCAGGGATTTATATTAGGACCTTTTCTGTTCCTCATTTACATAAATGACCTTCCTTACCTTACTAAGGACAATAGCGGGATAGTATTGTTTGCTGATGATACATCACTCGTTTTTAAAATTAAACGACGTGAAACAAATGTTGACGATGTAAACAACTCTCTCGCGAAAGTAGTACATTGGTTTGGTACATTGGCTAATAACTTAGCACTTAATGGGAAGAAAACAAAGTGTATTAAATTCACGTTGCCCAATGTTAAACAGGTGAAAACCAGTGTACTGCTTAGTAATGAGGAATTGGATCTGGTAAATACGGCTACATTCCTAGGCATAATGTTAGACGCTAAACTTCAATGGGGCCCACATATAAATAGCTAGCTATAGCTATATCACAGCTTTTTCAGTTAAAAGCCTGTAACTATGAAAACCACCAGCTTATGTTGGTAGATCTTGTTTGACGTCATAGAATTTCAATTTATGAGTGCTAATATCCTGCTCCAATAGGTTCGATCAGATAATTATTTACGCGCGTTGACAAATTTTCTTGTACAGCTGCGACCAGTGATAAACCCTGAATAGGCTATATGTTAGGAAATCGACTCAATCTTGATACTTGTAATTTTAATTCTATGTATATTATACTTTAATTTACTTTCTAATATAAGGTGGGGAGAAGATAATGCGTATGCAATGTAATTAAAATTAGTGTTTCATTACATCGACTGCTACGCTTTGTTGTTTTTTTGTACTTTTGCAAATTATGAGTGATAAATACCCACCAATTCACCTTGTAGCAGAGTGGTGTAATTTCCAGAGGATAGGAGTGACATCTAATTTTTTAATATTAGCAGATTTTGATTTTAAACGACGCAAAGTGATTAAATATCACCTCACCACGCCATCTTTACGATCTCAATTTATGACGTAGTATAAAAAAATAATCACTTGCGAATATTATATTATATATATTATGCTACGTAAAAGTGTCACACCGTAAACAGTACGCAAACACCACAAAAATGTAGTTATTACTAGATAATATTATGAAGACATGGTTATGGGTAAAAATTACCCCTTTTCCACTTACGCTTATCGCTGTCACTTACGTTTATTAGTAGTTAAATGCTTTTAAAGGCACATTTCAGAAATAAGAATTATCTATTATCACAAAATTATATTCGATGATATCAAAATACCTACTACCCAGAAAAAGCGCAATTGCATTTAGCAAGCAAGTAAGCAATCCATTCAGCCTTAAATTAGTAATATAACATATGATTACGTATTAATTATACCTTTCTAATAAATATATTCCTTTGTAAAATATATGTCTCAAAAGTGGTCGATCTTGCTACATAAGGTCCTCGCATACGTTGAAAGAAAATTGAATTTCTTCTAGCGTTTAATAGCAGTTCAATCAATGGCGTTCCGTTTCGTATAAAAGGGGATGCTGGCACTTTCAAAGCATCAGTTCAGTAGCAACCTTCTACAGTTTACATTCAGGGAAAATAAAAAAAACAATCCCATCTAAGTACAGTGACTATGAATAAGTGGCGTTTACTACTTCTTTCATTACTCAGCCTTCTGCAATTAACTTCCGCAGAACGCAATTTCGTAAATGGAAGGGATCGCTATAGTTCTGATACAAGGCTATCCATTCAAGACCGTCCACGCATCCAAAAACCTTTAACTGAACAACGGCAACCGAGTCTAAGAGATTCTCAATTTCCAGCCAGGGATGGAGTGTTGAATCGAGAATCTCCTATACGTCACCTTAAACATCGCGAGATTCACTGGCAATCTCGATTAGCACTGAATGATGAGCTACTAAGTGATTATCGCAGAACTGAAGCAGAGAAATTAAGCACTGAAGATTTTCGGCAATCTGCGCGTCGAGTAAAAACTGAAATTCCTACTATAAGAATTGCTCATGAACAAAGAGTAACAAATATTATTAGAAATACTAGGGATATCGTCAAAGAAAGACCAACAAATAAAATACAAAGTACTCGTAATGTTCGTGATGAAAGAGCAACCGTAGAAATCCCACGTACTCTCAAAACGCGTGTAGAACGAGCCACCAATCTTATAAGACATGCTAGGGATGTTCGTGAAGAAAGAGCTACAAATCAAATACAACGCACTCGCGACACTCGGGAACAAAGAGCATCAATTGAAAATCAACGTACAGCCAAAAGACGTGAAGAACGAACCACGAACGTTATTAACCATGCTAGAGATGTTCACGAAGAAAGAGCTACAGATGAAATACAACGTACTCGCAACTCTCGTGACGAAAGGCGAACCAATGAAATTCAACGAACACCCAAAACACGCCAAGAACGAGCCACAAATGTTATACGACATGCTGAGGATGTTCGCGAAGTAAGAGCTACCGGTGGAATAAAACGTACTCACAACTCTCGGGAAGAAACACGCATAGAAAGAGCCACTAATCTTATAAGACGTGCTAGGGATGTTCACGAAGAAAGTGATACAGATGGAATACAACTGACTCACAACACACGGGAACAAAGACAAACAAATGAAATTCAACGTACAAACGTTATAGGACATGCTAAGGGTATTCGCCAAATGAGAGCTACCAATGGAATACAATGTACTCGCAACTCTCGGGAAGAAAGAGCAAGCAATGAAAATCAACGTACAGACAAATCACGTGAAGAACGAACCACCGTAGTTATTAGACATGCTAGGGATGTTCGTGAAGAAAGAGCTACAAATGAAATACAACGTACTCGCAACAATCGGGTGCAAAGAGCAACCGTTGAAATTCCACGTACTCTCGAAACACGCGTAGAACGAGCCACCAATCTCATAAGACATGCTAGGGATGTTCGTGAAGAAAGAGATGCAAATGTAATACAACGCACTCGCGACACTCGGGAACAAAGAGCATCAATTGAAAATCAACGTACAATCAAAAGACGTGAAGAACGAACCACGAACGTTATTAACCATGCTAGAGATGTTCACGAAGAAAGAGCTACAGATGAAATACAACGTACTCGCAACTCTCGTGACGAAAGGCGAACCAATGAAATTCAACGAACACCCAAAACACGCCAAGAACGAGCCACAAATGTTATACGACATGCTGAGGATGTTCGCGAAGTAAGAGCTACCGGTGGAATAAAACGTACTCACAACTCTCGGGAAGAAACACGCATAGAAAGAGCCACTAATCTTATAAGACGTGCTAGGGATGTTCACGAAGAAAGTGATACAGATGGAATACAACTGACTCACAACACACGGGAACAAAGACAAACAAATGAAATTCAACGTACAAACGTTATAGGACATGCTAAGGGTATTCGCCAAATGAGAGCTACCAATGGAATACAATGTACTCGCAACTCTCGGGAAGAAAGAGCAAGCAATGAAAATCAACGTACAGACAAATCACGTGAAGAACGAACCACCGTAGTTATTAGACATGCTAGGGATGTTCGTGAAGAAAGAGCTACAAATGAAATACAACGTACTCGCAACAATCGGGTGCAAAGAGCAACCGTTGAAATTCCACGTACTCTCGAAACACGCGTAGAACGAGCCACAAATACTATAAGACATGCTAGAGATATTCGTGAAGAAAGAGCGACAAATCAAATTCAACGTATTCGCGACACTCGGGAACAAAGAGCATCAATTGAAAATCAACGAACAATCAAAAAACGTGAAGAACGAACCACGAACGTTATTAACCATGCTAGAGATGTTCACGAAGAAAGAGCTACAGATGAAATACAACGTACTCGCAACTCTCGTGACGAAAGGCGAACCAATGAAATTCAACGAACACTCAAAACACGCCAAGAACGAGCCACAAATGTTATACGACATGCTGAGGATGTTCGCGAAGTAAGAGCTACCGGTGGAATAAAACGTACTCACAACTCTCGGGAAGAAACACGCATAGAAAGAGCCACTAATCTTATAAGACGTGCTAGGGATGTTCACGTAGAAAGTGATACAGATGGAATACAACGTACTCATAACACACGGAAACAAAGACAAACAAATGAAATTCAACGTACAAATGTTATAGGACATGCTAAGGGTATTCGTCAAATGAGAGCTACCAATGGAATACAATGTACTCGCAACTCTCAGGAAGAAAGAGCAAGCAATGAAAATCAACGTAAAGACAAATCACGTGACGAAAGAAGCACCGATGTTATTAGACATGCTAGGGATGTTGGTGAAGAAAGAGCTACAAATCAAGTACAACGTACTCGCGACAATCGGGTGCAAATTGCATCAATTGAAAATCAACGCACAGTCAAAACACGTAAAGAACGAACCACAGCCGTAATTAGTAATGCTAGGTATGGTCACGAAGAGAGGGCTACTGGTGAAATAAGGCGTACTCGCAGCTCTCGCGAAGAAAGAGCAAGCAATGAAAATCGACGTACACTCAAGGAACGACACGAACTAAACACAGAGGGTATTAGACAAGCTAGAGATGCTCGTGTAGTAAGAGCTACAAATGAAATTCAACGTACTCGCGACACTCGGGAACAAAGAGCATCAATTGAAAATCAACGAACACCCAAAACACGCGATGAACGAGCCACCGATGTTATTAGACATACTAGGGATGTTCGCGAAGTTAAAGCTACCAGTGGAATAAAACGTACTCGCAACACACGGGAAGAAAGAGCAAGCAATGAAAATCAACGTACAGACAAATCACGTGAAGAACGAACCACCGTAGTTATTAGACATGCTAGGGATGTTCGTGAAGAAAGAGCTACAAATAAAATACAACGTACTCTCAAAACGCGTGTAGAACGAGCCACCAATCTTATTAGACATGCTAGGGATGTTCGTGAAGAAAGAGCTACAAATGAAATACAACGTACTCGCGACAATCGAGAGCAAAGAGCATCAATTGAAAATCAACGTACAGTTAAAACACGTGCAGAACGAACCACAGCCGGTATTAGTAATGCTAGGTGTGGTCACGAAAAGAGAATTACAGATGAAATAAAACGTACTCGCAGCTCTCGCGAAGAAAGACCAACTAATGAAAATCAACGCACAGTCAAACTACCTGAAGAACGAGGCACAAATATTATGAGACATGCCAGGGAAATTCGTGAAGAAAGAGCTACAAATCAACGCACTCGTGACAATCGTGAGCAAAGAGCATCAATTGAAAATCGACGTTCGCTCAAAACACGCGGAGAACAAGCGGGAAATGTTAAAATACTTGCTAAAAATTCTCGCAATGAGTGCTTAAAAAATGAAATTCAATGCAGTCGCATTTCTCAGACAGAAAAAGTATCGAATGAAATCCAAAGTGCTCGATATAACCATAAAAACAGGCTTTCGAGCACGAGACGCGTAATAGTTTTTGCTGCAGATGCTGACGAAGTGCACAAATACAGAAAAAGTGTACTAGATGAACGTCAGGATTCTAGAAATAATATTCATCGAAGAAATTCTAAAGGCGCGGTCATGTTTACAGAGGAGAAACGTTTAAAGTTAGCTAGCCCAAAATCAGTTTCATTAGCTGAAATAAAATGCAAATTTGTAGTAGAATGGCAATATTTATTCTATATATTGCAAGGAATCTACTTATGCAGTCTGTTTATAAAAAAATCTAAAGAATATGGAGAATTGAAAACTAAGAGGTAATTTAGTTCAATATAAAACAGATTCACATAACCAGAATATTAAACTGTGCTAATTTTAATAATATGTTTTTTTCAGGGTTGCAGACTGCTTCTCTATGATGGATTACCTTAAAATTAACTAAGGACCTTATAACCTGGTTTCTACATAAAATGGCAAATATAGGCATTGTGTAAATGTAATATTATTGTATTTAAAAAAAGTTATAAATTATTTAGGAAATATAAACATGTTAAAAGTATAATATCTTTATTTATTTACTCCACTTTTACTTACTTTACATATTAAAAAAATAATGTAGGTATGAAGCACAACAACACTATCATATTATAGCTTTAATTCATATTTCATATTTTTCTTTAAACATATTTTTGAACAGTGAAATAGTTAATGAGTACAGGCACATATTATTAAATATTTAAAAGAACATGAATTAGAGGTCTAGGGTATCAGTTTTCTTTTTATGCTGTCCCTCATACCAAGCTTTTGATATCATTCTCTTCATCTCATCATCTCCTGATTCATACCTGAAAATGTGATTCATTTTGAGATATTGCACAACATTTTTAATATTTGAATCAAGTAAAATTATACATACTAGAAGAAAGTAATACAGGCACTCTAGTCAGTGCTGCCAGTTTGTATTGAGACAACATGATAATGTTGAGTCTAATTGCAAATAAGGCTATTTTAAAAATCCCTTAAAAATAGGATTATCTTGCCTCTTGTTGTTTTGTGTACTAATATATTACAATACCTTTGTTATGTTTCTAACCGATTCAAACAAACATTTGTTTTGTATTCTTGAGAATGAATACAATTCAAACAATGCAATAGTTGGCTATTAGCACTCTAAAAATGTGAAAAGGTTTTATTAAAATAACCAAAAACAATTTGAAGAATTAATTTTTTTTTATCTAAATTGGACTAGGTCTGGGTTAATAGCTTGTTTATGGTGTTATCTCTAAACACTGTGTAATTAAGCATTCAAGTATCAAGCTGTATCTAAGTTGCATATAAAATTTACACACCTTTTACAATTCAAAATAGGTAAAACTATGGTAAAAAAAGCAGTTGTATATTACTCACATATTCTTCATGAGGCCTAAGATAGATTCCTGTGGGTCTTTCTTGTCCATCTCATCGGACTTGAAACGGTTATTACGCTGGTCCTCAAACTTCTTCTCGAGCTCGGTCATATGTGACCATTTCACATTCTGTTCAGATTTTGCCAGGAACACAACTACCATGTCTAAAAATAACTAAAATGTTATAATTGTGACCAGTAAAAGTTATTGTATTTTGGCTCTTAACCTACTCACATATATATACCATGATTCAACATGGAAATATATAAATAATACTAATAGAAGAAGGTGTTACTTGGCAGAAGTCCATGATAAACAATAAACATCAAGTATAACTTGCTATTCCACTGAAAACCGGGAGATTTGTATAATATAACACCACACAAAATCTTCCACTAGAACGAAGCGAGAAAAGTAAAGAGACTTTACTTTTCTCACTTGTAAAGTCAACATCTCATGAGGATGATCCAATGTCGGGTCAAAACGTGAGTAGACTTCTAGTGGAAGATTTTCTGTGTTGTTATATTATACAAATCTCCCGGTTGTCAGCGGAATATAGCAAATTATACTTGCTGTTTATTGTTTAATACTAATAGAGCTTATGCCTCTGTTAGCAGCTTTTCTAAATAAAAGAGTTTTAATGAGAATACAGTCAATAATAAAATTCAAAATACAACCACAAAAAACTAAGCTCTTAAAACAAAATGTTACCTGTTTTTTGTTTCCAGTGACACTCCTCTACATTAATGGGATAGAGTAGTTTGTTTATAACCAGCACGTAATCTTTATTATCCAAATTATCAACATGCAGCTCCATTGATCTTTCTGTAAGCTTGCAGTAAACTTGCTCTTTTGGCACATTCTGCGCATTTTTTAAAGTTACAAACACCTTCACATATTTATCAGATTGATCCCAACCTGAAAGTAAAAGTCCTTTGGTGGTATCTCAACATAATATATAATATAAATTAGAAGTAGTAATGTGTGTCTATTTGCTTAGTTGTTATTATTGAGATAATTCTAAATAACAGGTATGTTTATACATGGGGGCATCTGATGTTGCCCCTGAGTTGGCACAGTCCTACGGACGGACTCTGCCGGCCTGGTTGCAGACGTGTGCGCGAGCGTTACCCGTGACCTGGCCCCCAGGCGGCGCGAAAGGATTTGCACCATGGGGGTTTAGCGGTAAGAGTCCGACATAACCACCGCGGAAATAATTTGTTCCTATTTAATTTAGCAATTTCATCACAAGAGTGCAATAAACATAAGTGTTTTCTTTTACTGCACAAATAATTAATATTGATTTATTTTAATCCTTTGCATTACATTGCAGTTTAACCTAAGTAACGGAATTGGCAAGAATCCATTTAAAAAAAACCTGGTCGATACACAGCATTGCAGGTGCATGACCAATGACATTCTCGACTGCATATTTCGTTAACCAATAAAAAATATTCATCCTCAGTTACATATAATTAAATTTGCGCCTACCATATCCATTCAATTTGATCTGATAACGCTTGCTTTGGGGAAGAGCTGAAGAGGTAGTTGGTGAAGCAGACACATCCTTTGCATTTGCGTTGTTTTCGATTTCCTTGAGATTAACCCATTCGGTTTCCAATTTGCGTGCCTCCAGCGACAAAATATCCTGAACTCGTCTTCGTTTGGCTTGCTTGAGTAATGCATTAAGTTCGTCGATATCGTGTCGTAACTACAAAATATAAATATTTTAATAATATGTTATAAAATCAACTGGAAAGGTTACAAAAGCATTTAACACTTGCCTCATCTAATTTTGAATCAGACATCGTGTAAACTTTAAATAAACTACAGTAAATACTTCTTTGTTAATCCGAGAACTTGGGGATCTCAAGTCAAATTGATTTACGGGATTCGCAAATCGCAAACATAAAACAATCACAATAGATATTTTCGGGATCGCAATTCAGTATTCACTCTTACAGATTACAGATAACATTATAAATTATAATACAGAGTTTAGAGCATAGAGTCAGAAGTCTTTGAAATCATGATGTTATAAACTAGAATCTGAAGCTTCAAATTAACAGTTTAATCTATGGGAACTAAAATAAATCAATGAGTATACAAGCACTTTACAGGAAATAACTCTTAGATTAAATCCTATCCTAAAAATTCAAAAGTCGAATAATCTTTATTCAAATAGTCTTTAAAAGGCACTTAAAACTAAAGCTATGAGGGTTCCAAATGCGCCCCGGCCTAGGAAGAAACCCACAATACATTTAGCCAGGTAAATTTTCTTTTTGTTATCACCATCTCACATGGCACTTAAAATTATATTAAGAGCTATCTTATGAGAGCAATATTTCCACCCATGCTTGTTTATCATTAATTACATAATCCTTTACACTATAGTAGGACCTTTCTACAAGCTTACATTTTATATAAACTTTGAACTTATTAAGAGACATCCCAGAAATTTCATTTGGTAATTTGTTATAGAATTGTATAAGTCGGCGCGAAGGAGTTATTAACTTCATTCAGCGGCGCCAAGCACCTCAAGAATTCAATAATTACCCACATTGGAACTCCTGATGATTTTGTAAACACAATTTAGACGGTAGCAATCAATTTTGTGCAAGCATGCTTTGCTATAAATACGGGCGGTCGATGTCTCTCGTGGCATTCTCGCTCGAGACCAAGGAACATTTATACTCTAGGGAGGCTCGAGACTTCGGGCCGTTCGGATCTCTTAGCTATTGTCGCAATAAAAGTGTAATCACTCAATTTGTGGTTTTACTAAAAACAACTCCGATGGCTTTAACTAGTCATATCTGATATTATATTGTTTCATTTAATTATTTCTTTAAGTAACAATTGGGGCTATCACCATCACAAATTTAAATAATGAGGAACATTCTATGAACGCTGAATAAATAAACTTTGAATTGATTTGACTCATTATATACTCTAAAGTTTGTAATCAAATAAAATAACCAGGGTTTTTTAATGTTTTATTTTCAAAGCTTTGCATAATTTATAAGACATACTTTTTTTGACATGATTACACAATTGAAATATTACATTCAAAAATCTTATCATGTTTTAGGTACTTGTGTACCTCAAAGATCTGAACATGTTTAAGTTAAGAAAATTAATATTTTGGACTCACTAGAATAAGCGACTGGCAGGTAGGTAATAAGCAACACAATCACTAATGAAAATTTATTATAATAGAATCACCAAGCAAAGATTAACTTCATAATATACATATTATATTATTAAACTAGGTGTGCTGTCTGTCAAGTGTCTGTAGAAAATATGATTCACTCACAAATTGTGTATCAATTGTCATAAATTTGCTAGTGTAAAAGCATACATGCTATAAATATCTTTTAAGGACATAAAATCTATTGGTCTGTTTTAGACAAATCATCAGTAGCACAGGCCATATAAGCAAGAAGGCAAAGTGTTTAACAGTGCAGCCTACTTATTAGGATTACACATACACAAAGTACACATAACTACAAAGTCATAATGGCAATTTTAATTCCCAATAAATTACCTAATAATAGATACACATATTTTCAAAACTCATACTTCCCCTTATAAGCTACTAGATTAACTATAATAATATTAGGAGAAGGATTTTAACCAACAACATAAAATATTTCTGGCCCATAGGAATGAATAAAATAGAATTGGTTTTTGAGGACACCATTCTAAGTTTACTGCACTTTATTATATTATACTAATTTAATGTATTTTCAGCACAAAGCATCCGATGTTGTATTATTTCTTTTGAGTCTCAATTACTCAAAATGACGCCCGTTTCACGCAAATTTCGCCTGTATTATTACTACACGAGTAATATCTTCTGAGGATTCACAACGTATCATCATATCAAGCAATAGAAGTCCAAGTCCATAGATACTGAAACGCATGTTGGCGGGCTTTGATGGTTATTAACCCATGTAAGTGAATGACAATGACCTGGATTGACTGAAGTACTCTCCGAGGCACGGAATGTACAACGTCAATTTTCTTACTCCAGACTGATTTCTCAACAGATAAGAACCCTACCTAACAATTTTTCGCCCTTTGTACTTTTTGTATAAATTTGCACACTCTCAATCACTGACGGGTATAGAAACACATTAAAGTCATAGTAAAATGGACCTTATTTTTTTACGAACTTGCGCTTTAAAACTAGTTGATACATTTTAGTGTCAATTAATGAAGATAGTTTTATTGTACACAACAGAAACTAATACAAATACCATAGAGCGGTCAGATAGAGTGTTCAATTTGGAAGAAACCCAAAGGTTCTGATTCAGAGCGTACAAATCTTTTACTAGGGTACATAAGTCAAACATAGTTACGACTATACGTATCAACGAGTTTTTTTTAAATTAAAATATCACTTGCTTCAAAGGTGAAGGAAAACATCGTGAGGAAACCTGCACGCCTGAGAGTTCTCCATAATGTTCTCAAAGGCGTGTGAAGTCTGCCAATCCGCACATGGCCAGCGTGGTGGACTATGGCCAAACCCTTCTCATATTGAGAGGAGACCCGTGCTCTGTAGTGAGCCGGTAATGGGTTGTTCATGATGTATCAACGAGGCAGTAAATATAAAAATGCATACAAATATTATACTGGAAGTGGAAAGCGACCATCTGGCGTTAGACCGTGCAGTCAGATTCAGTTTTTTAATTCTTGCGGTGCGCGCGGTTGCGGCGCATGTTGGTCTGGCACTGCGGGCAATACCACTTGCCCTTCGGCGGCGCGGTGATGCCCACGCAGGGGTAGTGGAACCACTCGTATGGACACTGGAATCAAACACAAACAATAGTTAAAACTTTAAAAAATAAACTCACTACGTAAGCACTCAAAGTTCCGTACCGAATCGCAATATGAAACACTACATAGTATTGATACAATATATCAAGTACTAGCTGTCAACTAATAGTCATAACGTATGTTGTTTCATAACAATGCCGCGCGGTGCACGTAAGCTACACGTAAATGGAGAGCCATTTGCATTGTCACCTAAATAATTCGCATAAATAACACGCTATAAAGGGCAAAGGTTTGCTCAATAAGATGTTTATGATATATTAATACATTATCTCTAATAATGACGGTTGATCATCATCTTACGCGCGCACTTATCACTCTGAACGATCACTGCGAACGCAGAGAGGCTGGACCTATTCAGTAGCAATCTGAGTGAACTCACAAGAGTGACATCATGGATAATATGTTACCGGAATATTTAAATTTAGATAATTTTTATATACATTATATACTTTTATATTAGGCTATTCTAGCAAATTAGGTTTTTATCCTGTCAAGCTGGAATAAGAGGAGATAAATAAATTAAATAAATAAATAAATCTTTCAAAAATTAAATAATTTTCAACATAAAATGAGCTTTTATGGCTAATTTACAAGAAAAAGGCAAATAAATGGCTCCTTGTTTTTTTAATATGAGTATAGATGTGGGAGACTCACGTCTTGGTTGTCACAGGCGACCATGTCCCCGTAGGACACCTGGTTGCAGATACAGTAGCGCGGCTCGTTGGGATCGTAGGTCCATTCTTCCTCCATAGGCTCTTCAATTGTGACCTTGTTGTTCACTACTGTGCTCATGTTACTGGAAAAAAGTTGTCCACAGATTATGCCCTCGCTCGCAGTATTACGTACAATAGAGGTAATATACCATATAAGATACGCAAGAGGTTTTTTCACGCTTTTCTTGAATTAATGTTTGTCGGCTAATTTTGAAAAGGATTGGTGTTGGTTGTGTTGTGGACATTATAGTTTTGGTGTTGTTTGTGTAGTAGCTAGTTTTTTTGAATGGTTAACATATATTAATTTGGGAAAGGCCTGAGGGAGCCGCGTCCGCCGAGTGCGAAGTTTCCCGCCATTTTTCCCTAACTTCAATTCTCCATTGCTATAAACTTGACATTGGCTACACACTGGCACACTGGCTGGCATAACGTGATAATTTTTTTCTCTTCTCTATTGGACTGTCGATTAGCTGTGCTAACCCTATTGGTTGCCACAGCGTAACCGGGCTGTTTGCCAGTGTGTCTGAGTGCCAGTGTGCCAGAAGAAATTTTGAGCCCTAGGGCTCGAAGAAATTAAGGGAACGTCTGCCTAAGGACGCCTCCTGTGAAACCGAACCTCGGCTTAGGCGACGTTTGGGATAACTGGGGGCCAGACGGTGAGAAATAATTATCTGTGCTATTTCAGCACATATTTGATTTGTATTCATAGGAAACATTTTCCTTCCATTTGCCTTATAGGTAGGTAAGTGTCTGGCTTTAAACCTGTATATAATATTGCTTACCCAACGGTGGGAGAAGAGGAGCGGCTTGCGGCAGCCGACACCGACTGCTGAGTGTGCAATGTGGCCACACTGCTCGAGGTGCTGTATGTACTCTTTCTGTAATTAAACAATGTATTTGCTTAAAACAAGTCGCCGGTTATGTTTCGGAGTATTTTTTGTAGTTGTCGGTTTATTTAATTCGATTTTGCCATCGCTTCTCTAGATCCAGGGTGATTAAATGGAACGGCAAGTTTATGTGTTTGAAACACCTCATTAATACGATTCTTGGTACATGTTTTTTTTATACACTACAAGTTAACCCTGACGGCTATCTCACCTGGTGGCAAGTGATGATGCAGTCTAGGATGGTAGCGGGCTAACCTGTTAGGGGTACCTAACCTAATTGGTTTTTACGCGACATCGTGCCGGAACGCTAAATCGCTTTGCGACACGTCTTTGTTGGTAACTAGCCACGGTCGAAGCCTCCCACCACAGACTCGAGGTGGGAATCGAACCCAGGACCACCAAGTTTATAATGCGACAGCGCACGCACTGCGCCTCGGAGGTCGTCAATGTTAATCCCATTTGTGAAATCCTTTTTTGCCTAGCATTTAGAGCAAGTACATTATGAACCATTTATAACCATTATAATTTTAATGAATTCCTGTCCAGGGAAATTCCCGTTGCGTCTACAAAATGTCTCAATAAGTGAAATACGTAATATTAGTGACAAATCAAACTTTAAAAGACTCACTTTTGCTTATGACGTTTATTAGATGAACTTGTGGGTGTTGAATGTGAATGAACAGTGCTCTGCACGACGTGTCCTGACGACATACCAGGGCCTGAAATAATGGATGCAGAACCTTAAGTAAATTATTGAGAAAACACATGACTCTTTGGCGTGGCAGTTATACAGTAGACCTACAATGAAGTAAGGTTAATTTATATTTGAATGAAGTGTTCAATCAGCCTATAGACGCCCACTGCTGGACATAGGCCTTCCCCAGAGCTTGCCAACACACAAGGTCTAATTCAGAGTTATATGCATTAAAAAAAAATATATATATATCACTTGCTTCAATGGTGAAGGATAAGTTCTCCATAATGTTCTCAAAGGCGTGTGAAGTCTGCCAATCCACACATGGGCAGCGTGGCGAACTATGGCCAAACCCTTCTCATATTGAGAGGAGACCGCTGCTCTGTAGTGAGCCGGTAATGGGTTGATCATGATGATGACACGTCAACTAATGGGAGAGGAGTACCGTGTTCATGGTGGGTGTGGTGCGCGTGGTGGCCGTGATGCGCGTGCTGGTGCGCCAGTTCCCCGGCGACGGCCTCGTACGACGCCTTCAGCGACGCCGTGCGGCGACCTTGCTGCATCTGACCAACGCACAAGTCAACATGTTTAAACATGTTGCGTAGGGGTTTTGAAACACAACCTACATTGCAAAACCCCCTATCAGTGGCCATATTAATTTCATCAAATAAATAAATGTTTCATATCCTTTTCAATTTGTTTCTTTTCATTTTCTTATCCAATTGAAACATTACAGATTATAGAATGCAATTTCTTGCAAATTATTACAGAGATTCTGTAGATATCTTCTGTGATAATATACATAGCATTAAGAGTAAATTATGTACACTTGGGTGAATAAAATTACTGACTATCTTATTATTAAGTAATTTTATTAACCTTTTGTTACGTTTTGTTGTTTTTTTTGTTTTGTTTTAACTAGACTTTCTTGTAATCTTAGTTTAATGTTGTACGGTTATTTTGTGCCCTCCCCTTAAAAATGCCAGGTCCACATCCAGGAGAGTCAATCTCAAATAATCTCACTACTGTATTAAGTCTATTTTATACACTTGTAGTCAGTTCTGTGGACTAATAATAAAAAAAAAAAAAATTACTGTACGTAGGTACAAAAGTAAGAATTATTAAACACTAGCTAGTACCCGCGACTTCGTCTGCGCAGGATTAATATTTCAAGTAGCTTATATTAGCGTGGCGTATAAAGAACCAACATTGATGGTAGATTTTTTCCTACTTACTTGACACTTATCGTCATATTTTGGACAATTTATTTACACAATATCTCTATAAATTGTAGCCTACGTGTTATTCTGATGTATAAGCTATATTATTGTAAAGTTTCATACAAATCCATTCGGTAGTTCTTACGTGAAAGAGTAACAAACATCCATCCATACTTACAAACTTTCGCTTTTATAATCTTAGGAGGATTATAGGGAGGTTTAGTTGCGATTGGGTCCTACTTGAAATTACGTCACATTGAATCCGTTTGGATCAAATTCGTTCAGTTGCTGTCACATGTTATTTTAATTAACGAATTTTAATTAATTAATAACGAATTAATCTTTCTCGATCGTTTGTTCTTTATATGAGGTCCTAGCGAACGCCTTAATAAGTTAAATGAAGCATATAACGGGAACACAAAGTAAGTTTTGTGAATACATTTTAATTGGGTGTGAGCGAGTGTTAAATATAGAAGCGGTGATAGCCTAGTGGTTAGGGCGTCAGCCTCCTAATCAGAGGTCGGCGGTTCGAATCCGGGCACGCACCTCTAACTTTTCGGAGTTATGTACGTTTAAAAAAAAATTAAAATATCACTTGCTTCAACGGTGAAAGAAAACATCGTGAGGAAACTTGCACGCCTGAGAGTTCTCCATAACGTTCTCAAAGGCGTGTGAAGTCTGCCAATCCGCACATGGCCAGCGTGGTGGACTATGGCCAAATTCTTCTCATATTGAGAGGAGACCCGTGCTCTATAGTGAAATTGTGTTAAAACGTTACCTGTTGTGTAGCAGCGATGGCCTGACTGGCGGCAGCGGCTATGGCACTACCCGCATGCCCCAGCGAGTAAGAATCGCGTCCAAGTGCAGCCTGCGACCATTACACGTTGTATTCGTTACTCTTACCCCCCATCCCCACTTTATATACTGTCCAATAATATCGTCCGTTTATTAATGAGGGGATTATGATTATGGGAGATATGCTATGTGAAAAACAATCACCCAATATGATGGTCGAATGAAAGAGTAGGATTTTTTATGGCCAGAATCATACAACCATCCGAAATAACGGGGTGTTGAGTGAGCCGGGGTTTTGGGCAATATCACACTGGTTTCTAGCAACGCAATTAATTAACGTGTTTTCATCGAACTTTACGCGAAAGTTGGAAATGGCCAGTATGATACAGTGTTAGATACGACATTGATAGAAAAAATACTAATCTAATTATTTTGTTAAAACATTCACTATGTTTTTTGGACAAACAGACAAAAGGAACACACTAGGACTTAAGGAAGAACTTTGTTTATTCTTTATGACACGGTTAATATTGATTTGGGTAGTCATACCTGCAATGCAGTGTCAGTTCTGGACATAGTTCCGTTGCTAGCGTGACCCCGCGACTCCCTAGTCGCCCAACTATCCCGCCTCTTTTCAGCTCGTATGCGATATCTACGATACAAAAAAAAAGCAGGTTTGATTAATTAGAGTCTGGCACAACAAGTTTGCTCCATTTGTTAATTTTCAAATATAGCGGACACATAACTTTTACTAAATAATTCTTTGAATTTTTTAAAGTATGACTTTCTCTACACTGTTATAAGATATCTTAGTATTTTTTTTTAAACCACTACAAGTTAGCCCTTGACGGCAATCTCACCTGATGGTAAGTGATGATGCAGTCAAGATGGTAGCGGGCTAACCTGTTAACCTAATTGGTTTCTACGTGACATCGTGCCGGAACGCTAAATCGCTTGGCACGTCTTTGTCGGTAGGGTGTTAACTAGCCACCGTAGCCTCCCACCAGACAAGACTCGAGCCGGGAATCGAACCCAGGAATTCCAACTTTATAATACGACAGTGCGACAAGTTATAAATGATATAACGCTGTGATGTGCTTAATAGATATAAAACATTATTCAACATTTACTAACACACACTAAAATCTTGGTGGATTTTGTTAAGATTTGTTGTTATATGTTTTCAATAACCATTCATTAAAGGGAATGTTGTAATGTTGTATAGTATTTTGTTGCAGCATAGATATGCATTTAACATTATTTATCAAATACTATGATTTTGTACAATTTTTTGTCAACATAACACATCAGTCGAGAGATTGAGAAGGTGTGATATGTTACTGTAACATAATATTGCTTATTAGTATTTAAGTATTATTAAGTAACTAAGTAAACTAACCTGCTGTCCTTATAATGGTTATTGTTGGATGAGCCAGTATGGTTGGTGTTGGTATCAAGATCTAGTGAACGTTTCTCTAGCAACTCTGTTATGCCCTTATTGTCCGCTTCCAGCTCGCATTTGAATTTGTGAAGCTCTGTATCTGTTAGTGCATACAAAATTTATAAAAAAAAAACTGAACTAATGAAATACCATTAACCCATCAAGTGTATATACATTAATCTGTCATATCTGTATTTAAATTGTGACATATGACCTTCCATATAAATTTACAGATTAATTATAAAATATAACTTTTATGTAACTTTTACATGTAAACACTTACACAAGTATTTACTTACATTTGATTTGTTAACAGTTGTAAGTAATAATTTGTTTTTGCACTTTAAATTAGCCATTTTCATATAAACTTTTTTATTATTCCACTCCAAATGACCACTGACTGCAATCTTACTGGGTGATAAGTACAAAGAGAAATGGTAACAACCTATCCTGGTTTCTACACAGTTTCATATCAGATTATTATTATATATTCATATTAATTCATCATCATTATCAACCCATTACTGGCTCACTACAGAGCACAGGTGTCCTCTCAATATGAGAAGGGTTTGGCCTTGTCTGTCAATCCGCACATGGCCAGTGTGGTGATTAGGAGGCTGACGGCCTAACCACTAGGCTATCACAGCTTCATATTAAATAATGACAGAAATTAGAAGTGTCTCCATTACCTTAGCACAGGTAGGCTGCCATAACTTAGGGATAAAAAGTAAAAAATAAAACATTTTAAATTAAAAATGCAATATTGTGTCAGTCAATCTCTTGAAATACTTTGTTAGTTTTGCTTACACAAACAAACTGAAGCTGAATTTTAATATATAAAAATTTACCTAGTCTCCTGAGATATCTGTCAACCAATTCATACATCTGATTTGCCAATGTGACTTTCTCATCAGCCTCTTCTAGTGTTTTGGTATAACCTTTCTTAATGTCTGCAAACTCAGTATTGGCCTGGTCAGTGTTAACATCACCCCTACGACATCCACCAAACAGTGTACGCACTCGCTTCTCTAATGTATCCATGTTATCTGCAATATTAATGTATAAATTGAGATAAACTGATAAATAATATAAAATATTTTGATTTTTATAGTAGATATTGATTTAAATATGGTGATCTCCGATTTAGTTAATCCAAAAATAATGGGTTGATCATGATGATGAATCCAAAAATCATTCATCATCATCATGATCAACCCATTGCTCACTACAGAGCACGGGTCTCCTCTCGATATGAGAAGGGTTTGGCCATAGTGCACCACGCTGGCCATGTGCTGATTGGCAGACTTCACATGCCTTTGAGAACATTATGGGACAACTCTAAGGCATGTTTCCTCACAATGTTTTCCTTCACCGTTGAAGCAAGTGATATTTTATTTGTGTAAAATCATTACAATAACATATATTGATTTTACTTTGTAATACTCTTGATATTTATATATAATTAATAAAGAAAGCAAATTCACTTGGCAAAAGTTGTAAGTTATTAAGTGTACTATGGCATTTTATCACCAAATGTCAAACACAGGAGTGATGCAAGTCTGTCAATATAATCAGGCCACTATGAACTTTGAGGTATGCTGATTTAAAAAACGTTATAGTAGTCTTTATGCCTTAACACTAAAACTGACTGAAGGCTTATTGTAAGTCATGTGTAATACCTACAGATAACATCTGTCCTCAAAGACACTGCTTCATGATGACCACTCTGTCAAGAGTGTAACAACAAAGAAGAGAAGAAATACCTACAGATGACTTAGAATACAACACTAGAACAGTTGCACTCTGCAACAGAACTTAGTTCTTGATTTTACAGTAGTATAAATGAGCCACCGGAGGCACAGGGCACATGGTAAATAGTGAAAACCGTTTAAGCCTCAGTTTCTTCATTAAGTATTTATTACATTTATTTAAAGTATTCACTTACTCTGTACTGATAAATCCATTTCTCGCATTTCTGTGAATCTGTCTCTTAATTCTTGAGGCAAATGCTCAATCACTGTAACATGAACACTTCATTTAAAAAAATATATATATATTATATTTGTAATGAATTTATTTTTATTTACATGGATCTAAAATTTAAATATAGCGCCACTTGAGTTAAGAAAGCGTATATCATTGCTGCCAACCGTAATGGCGTTAGCGTGTTTCGTTGTCAATCACTAAACGAAAACTTACTTTCCAAATAATCCTCAAGATAAAGCATTTTGGTGAGTTGATTTCTTTTTAACCGTTTAATAAACACTTATTTTAAAACAATTTAATGTACTGTAGTGTATTTCTTATAGTTAAACTTGTAAATGCGTAGATGACGTGACTGAACTACGATTTTACGAATAAATTATAATAGGTATTGGTACAGTGATGTAGATATTATTGTTTGTCTTATACCGATATCGATAAAAAAAAGGTAAAGTGTACAACGAACGTCTCGTAGCGTTAGTATCCTACCATTTTATAAAGAATAGTGCTTATAAATGTTATTCAACAACTCCTTTCAAGCTATTTTATCCTGTATTTGAACATTTGAGTTACGCTTCATGAATTTGATTTTATTATTGCTTATATACTTATGTTGTTAAAGTTACGATGGCCGCAGATTGGCGAAATAAGTGCAGTTAAAGTTTAGTAAATTCAAAAACTGCTTCACTTGGTCCAATTGACAGAAAAATAGGTATACATATATGACGCATAATAGGTGTATTATGAAATTTATCTAGTTCTAGCTGTTGTCCGTAACTTTTGCCGTTATTGTATCGATTTTTCTTTTCATGGGAATCTTTTTTCCCTTTTGGGTGGAAGTCATGCTTAGATCACAAATGCTTGTTTTTTTCCTGTGGGAACTATCGCAGAGTGCTTCTGAGGGTAAAAAAGTATTCTATGTTTTCACTATGCGAATGCTGTTTAAAATTATGTCAAGTTTATTTTTCTGTATTCCTAAATAATGGTCCCCAATTGATTTCCCGGAAATCTTTTCTAAGACACCCGTCTTAGAAAAGAGTACTCTATGTTTATGTTAAAATTAGATATAATTGGGTTAATAGGCAATAAACAAGAAACATTCACAGTTTCCCATTTGTATTATTATGGAATTTCTTGATATAATACGTATTTATTCTTATACGTTAAAAGCTAAATTTAACTGTGTACACCCCTTGACTTCTATACTCTATGGATATTCCTTTTTGCAAAGAGTACCAACCACTAGATATGAATGTTATATTGTTGCGTTCAAATTTATTAATTAATTACAGATACAAAATGATTCGGAGACCGTTAACAGAGATAACGTTAAAACTGGACGTTTTACAAGAGTACGAAGCCTTTCGAAAGAATCAAGGAAATAATTCATCTATAGGAAACGAAATGCAAGAAGAAACACCTAAACAACTCACTGGGGGACCTAAAACTATTGAAGAAATTCATAATAGGATAGGCTACGCACCTAAAAAGCCTAGAGGACCTAGTACAGTCTAAATGAAACCAGTAATTATTTTTAATTAGTATCATTTATTAAAACACTGAATAAAAATTTTGTTTACATTTAAAAAACGGTATAATAATAAAAACATATGGAAAATCTATGCATAACCTTCGCAATCGTGCATTTTTTGTGAAGTAGTTTAATATGAAATTTAAAATTACATTGTATGTAATTATGCAATTAGTAAGTAGTGCTAAATATAGACAATGTTGTTAATGCAGTCAAAAAGAAATTAACAGTGACGTAGTGTTTATATGCTCTTAGGCTATAATGTTTTAGTCTTTACACGGCTAGATAAAGCTCCTTCACCTGTGTAACGTTTTGCGCTATATGTGTTTTATACGGAATAAAAAGGAAAGCACGAGGTGCTTTTGGACGTGTCAGATTAAGAATATTGCCGACTCATAAGGCCAATAGTTAACCGCCGACTGTTTACGTGCTAAATATTAATAAAGATTGCCCATCCATACTCCTTGTTATGTAGGTATATGTCTTGCAGCGTATTACTTGCCATTTATCCCCTCGATGCCCGAGCAAAATTATAATTTTGAATCACACTGTATCCAATTTCCAGTACATAGTCAACTAAATGGGCAAGTGATTATATATAGCATAATGGAATCTCAACATAATTAAGTTTATAATAATATTTTTTGTTAGTACTGCTAATTACAACTATCTTACATTGAAATAAGTTACGTTATCTGCAGTGCCTTACTTATTTCTGAAAAAATAAAGTGAAACGTTATGAAAACCTAATCATTATACAGTTGTTTTATTTTATCGCTTTTTTGATTGAACATCTTGTTTGTGTTTTCAAAGTTTTGTTTCTTATTTTGTCGTCGTCGCCAAAGCACACAAACGAGTCTGCAAAATAATATTTAGTATTAATCAAATGCATTATTACATAGTGCAATGATAACAAAATATTATTGTTATATTTTGTTATAATTCCTAATTAGGAACTTACCTCAAAGTCAGGAAATAAAGTATTTCCGCTACGCTAAGTATAGAAAATCCCATGAAAAGACCGAGCAGACCTCCACAGTTGGCAAGAAAATCAGTTTGACCATATAGTTCTGAACGCCTTGAGGTTATAAATTGTGCTTCTTTAAAGAAAATCATTACTCGCGCGTAGAGTAGGCTGAAAAAAAAACGAAGGTAGATTGATAATCACATTAAAAGATACAAAAATATCAGAACCGTTCGATACTTAGAACTTATATAGCAATATTATTTAATAAATAACGGTAATCCAACTATTTTTATTTTCAAAGTTACATTATTAAATAAAAAAGTTGATTTATTCAAAACATACATATGGGTTTACAATAGAAGTAGTATAACTTAAATTGTCTAATATATTACACTAGCATTATGCACCTGATTTCCGAACTAGTTAAGACTGTATCTCGGAAAACAGGGCCACCAACTCGGCGTCACAGATCAGAAGACAATTTCAAGCGTCTGTAAGCTTAAAGATTGTAAGCGAAATGTTTTATAAGGAGCATGAGTGTGAGTGAGTGATGTGTATGGGATGTGTGTGTGTGTGTGTGTGTGTGTATGTGTGTTTGTGTGAGCGCGCGCGCGTGTGCGTGAGTGTGTGTGTGTGTTTAACTATTACATTACACTAGAATATCCAATAGTCCTTCAGTAGCCGCATAAGTCTGCTTCAGAAGCCATTCTTGAAGAGTAATTTTTAATTTATAACTATTTAAAGAGTGGAGAGAAAGAATCCTATGTAAATTATTATATATGTAAGGTCCAAGGAACACAAAAAACCTACGGCTAAAAGCTGTATTAAGTTTGCTGTAGATGGGAAGTTGAGGCCTACGATTAGTGCAACTGCTCATGAAGTTCGTCACAGAATGTTGTTTGAGTGCAGTCGCCAGTATGAATAATTGACGGACTGTTAGCACTTGACAATACTCATAAAGCTTGTCGGTTGGATACATACGGGGTTTAAAGCAGCACAAAATACTTATAAAAATACATTATAGCAAAATACTTATATTAAAAATATTAGCGTTGATTAACATGTTACCATAGACAGGTATATGTTAAATAATAGCCACACAAGGGTAATTTTAATATAATCATAGTTTCACAACCAATTTAATGCTATAATTGTATAAAAGAAAATTTGATGAATTGAAATGCTGCCTGTAAATCTAAGCTCAAATGATTTGATAAATTATTTTTAAATTAACCAGTCCATTGAATATTATTGCCTTTATTTGCGTTGGCGACAATTCCGAATAAACACAAAAAGTATATTATTCAAACCATTTCATTAATGTGATCAAATGGTATAAAACCTGTAGTCTCACTGGGACTGAAAGATCGAAAGACTTAGGTACAAATTCCGACCGATATACATGTTTTTACGTAGATCCAGAACCAGTTTACGTTTAGTTAGAGAAAAAGGCAATATATAATCATTTTTAATATGTGATGCAGTTTGTGCCGCTGCAACGTGGTATAAAGCCTACTTCCTCAATAAACGAACATGCAAGTTTTTTTTAATCTAGCTGATCTTATTAGGTATCTATCCCGTTCAAAAAAAAAAGCTATTATCAGAGCCATTCGGGTACCAAATAAAGTTTTTTTTAATCAATTATATAGATAATATCATAAAAATAAAATAAAAAAAGTTACTCATTGTCTTCTTCAGATATGGGTACGTTGTATGCTCTATAAATTGCTTTCCAGTCGTAATCAGCCTGCGATGTTTCTGCTTCATATTCTATGGATGTGCAAGCTGGCAGACATTTGCATTCTGATGCCACTTGACGAGCTATACCAAGAGTGTCGTTAGCTTGCGTTTCCGTGGCTATGCGAGTTTCAATGTCTGCGGTGACCAGTTCCACTAGAATTACATATATTCAAAAATATATATTGACGTACTTTGAAGTCATGACATTAGCTGTTTGGGTTCCGCACCCCAAGGATGCGAACGTGACCCTAAGTGTCAGTGCGTGCGCGGTAACTCATGAGTAATAGATAGAAATTTGTAATTAAAAACAAATAAATAATTTATTGCTAACGCCGCGATTACAAGAAGCTATTTATTAATACATTATGATGTATTTATTAATTAAGACATATATTTTACAACTGGTTTGTAAGGGTTAAATTGTTAGTAATCTGTATACGTGCAAAAGAGTATACAACTTGACTAGAATACTATTATAAATGTATTAAGGTGGTTTTCATGATGTCATACCGCCATGTTTTGGTCCCCGCCAAAACGGTCGCAAGCGATTGGTCCACGCAAAATAGCAATAACAATGGACGCCACGAATTCATTGTTAGAAGTTGAGTGATATTTTTGGAAGGAAGGTTTCAATTTAACTGGCGTATTTATCTTAGTTTTTACATGTATTTTTTTTCAATAATGTATTGCTCCTGTGAACTCAATGGCTGGTGGGAACTAGTAAAGAGAATCTAATAGGCCCATTGACATATAATATTATGATTACCCACGTGACCATTGCGTTGTGTTTTTTCGCTAGTGTAAGTACCCAACTCTAGAAGGTTGTATCATAAATATATTTCACAAACATTATAAGGTACTGAAAAAAGGCATTCTACAGACTGTTCTTCGATCAACAAATAATAAGTATTCAATATAAGTCCGTCTACAAGATTTTGAAAAGAAGAATAATTTTGCTTACTTTGTGCTTTCTTTATGCAAGCGACACTCCCAGCGTTGCACACTGCCATATCAGGACCATCTGTGGTAAAATAAAAATATTATTCATGAATGATTTTCTCTAATCTATAATAATATTATTTATTCTCAGCATGTTGCGTTCTTTGAGAAAGGTGAGATGTGGCGTACCTATTATGTTAATAGTCTATTGGGCGAAGGAGTCCAGACTAGAATATTAAAAAATAAATAAACTACAAGTTTTCCTTCACCGTTGAAGCAAGTGATAATTTAATTGCTTAAAATCGCACATAACTCCGAAAAGTTAGAGGTTCCTTGTTCGAACCTCTGACCTCTGATTAGGAGGCAGACGTCCTAACCACTAAGCTATCACAGCTTGGTTGGCCTAACAAAACTGTATAGCTGGTGGAGTCGCGGTTGTGTGCGAAAGCGTTCCCGGGCTCCACAATAAAGCGAACCCACGAAAAAAAAACAAGATAATGTAACAACTTTTTAAATTAAAACATAATCATCGAAACCGGTTTGGAATTTAGTTAACACAAACGTCGTATTGAGTAGGTACTTCGTCCTTTTGGCTGGGTCGCGGTCGAGTGCACAAGTGTTCCTGAGATCCAGCCACAAGGCGACGCGAAGGAGCATCGCTGGGTTTTTGTGGGTATTCTGGTCGCCAGCCTGGCCGCCGGGAAGTCCCACATACACCTTCGGAAGCGACGCAGTCTTGCCTGCGTCACCTCCGGAGGGGATGCGTAAAAGCATTTCCCAGCGTGAAAACAAAAAAGGTACTTCGTCCTTTCTTTAACGCCGGTTTAAGTTTTAGCGATTAATTTGCAAAAGTCTCACGTGGCATGCCGAAATGGACACATTCGCATCGTGCGTACGTGAAGTTGGTAAGGCATTCCATTTCACAATTTGCTTGCGTGTACACCTTGAAGTATTGGAGGTAGCGCTCGCTGGGAAAATAACATTGTCGCCTGGAACAAAATTTAAATTATCTTATATATATCCACCGCTGGGCAAAGACTCTATATATTTTAATAGAAGACACAAGAGTTTAAACCATTTTCCCGCTTAGATAGAGCTAAATTGACATCTGCAAGCACCAAGGTGGACAACACCAATTTCCATGCTCCAGGCTGGTACGAAGAATTTGTTGATAAAAAATCAATGCCAAAGAAGTTTTCATTGATTGCTTCGAATGGTTTGAACCATGAATATTTATTTTAGTTCCATTTTTTTCTGACACTAAGCTTTTTCTTGGGAGCTATATTAAAAATTTGGTGCAAGGGTATCCCGTGGCATTGTTTATTCGTTGTAGCTATTTATCTTTTATTTTCTAACTCAGTTTTTTTTATACACTACAAGTTGACGGCTATCTCACCTGGTGGTAAGTGATGATGCAGTCGAGGATGGTAGCGGGTAGCCTGTTAGGGGTATGGTAAGCCCACAATCCTATTGGTTTCTACGCGACATCGTGCCGGAACGCTAAATCACTTGGCGACATGTCTTCGTCGGTCGTAACTAGCCACGGCCGAAGCCTGCCACCAAATTAGACTCGAGCCGGGAATCGAACCCAGGAACTCTAACTTTATAATGAGACAGCGCACGCACTGCGCTACGGAGGTCGTCTAGGATAGGTATCATAAGATAGTTTTAAGCTTATACAATATTAGGTACTTTTTGCATATCTGTCCAGATCATAACCACGTGAACTCCTTACACAGAACAAAATTGCAATCAATCACCTTGAAGGGTCGTAGGGTTTAAGTCCCTCGGAGGTGGTCATCATTTTGGGCTTAACAGCGACCACGACTTCTTGGGACAGCGGAGATCTGAAATACTGCTGCGAAAGACGCGGCAGTTCTGCTGGATTGTGTAGTAATATCTGAAACATTATTAGGTACTAATATAAGCCACAAGTTCAGGAAATAGAAGCTCACGCCGAAATTACATCAGACAAGGCTAAAAGGACGCGTCCACCGCGTCGATTTGTACCCTAATTGACACCAATCACGGGACTTAGTTCTAATATCCCATATTTTGATTGGTTGTTTTGCGCAGCACCAAGGATGCGAGTGGTACTTGTGAAGCATTGGCAAGCACCTAACCTAACCTTTAGACTTGCATTAAAAATTACGCATCTATGTTGTTGAGCTGAAGCTATGCCTATAGGTAATATATATATTACAGCAAGATACTTTTTCCTTACTTACCCACGTATAATTTCTTATTTTTCTTATATGACAGAATAATACCTTTTAGTATTTGATGTCCCAAAGTGCCTAAGGTTGTTCAAAAATTAAAATGTAATTAAGATGCAGTTTAATTAATCTTGCACTCTAAAAATAACGTCGTAGATAGAGATTTATTTTCTGTAAAATAAAAAAAAAATGTGACATCTTCACCTTAAATCCTTGTACCGGTCCTTTACACAGATAATCCAGTTCAGCCTTCTTAGCTTTCAATAAAAAAGTCAATCCAGCCTTAGCACCGTAACCCTGGAATTTATATTGAGAATTCGATTATAATATGTGAAGGTACACTAATAACAAATTTTATTTATCGAAGTCAAATTATGGGAGCGATCAGTGACGCGTCAACTGTTTTAAAACATTTTGAATAAATAGTAGAATATAAATTCTACAAATTATTAGGTACTTACAGAGCCTCTATGCGGATAAGTTTCTAATGGTGTATCTGTAGAATACCCCGTTTCTAAGCTCCAACTTTCGTTATCCGTACGATTCGAATACTCCAAGTAATTGTAATCTGTGTTAAGGCTAGAAAAAAAACTTATTTAATGTCATTAACGAAATAAATTAGTATAGTACTAAATTATTACTTCAATTCAAAAACTTTCTAACGTTAATTATGAATTGAAGGTTGCATTTTCTGTACCTACATTTATTCCAACATAATAGATTTCTAATGTGGCATATTGGATTTTTTTAATAAGTGCGATTTATATAATTTAAATAAGTAAAATTCATACTTTTCCACTCTGAATAGATCTTCCGCACCCATTGTATTAAAGGTATAGCACAGTCCTTCCTCAGTCAGTATGGGTAAAAACAGATCGGAACAATTTTCTTTCGGAATATCCTTCCACTTGCATCCGAAAAAAACTTCACTTATGTTTGGTGAAAGCTGTAAAAAAATATATCATATAATTTTCCTTGTCTAATACCTAATCTACACTAAGAACGTTTTACACACCTCTTTTAGATTTGCGACTGTTACGTTACCTAGGGAAAATTTTCTCCCTTTCGCCGGAGCAAGATGGTCATCACACACCAATGAAATGTCTTCAAATAAAATTCTCCTGTTAAAAAAATAATTAAAAGTAATAAAATAGGTAAATACTAGGTTTTTGTGAGCTTTATTTTTGTCGGTGAACCTTTGCACCTCTCCCATACTTCTCTATAGGATCCTACACTTGGGGTCCTTGTGTAATCTAAACGTCAAACCGCTCCGCGCTATTAACCATCGTATCTTCACCTTAACGACACATTTCTACTATGATTCTTATACAAATCTGAGAAGTTATTTTGTTTGTTTAGGTACTTAAGGCACTGGTTAAGAAAGACGAAGTTATGCTTGCAGTACATTTATCTGCGGAAGTCAGGACGATACAAAAGTAATAGTTACACCGTCAAAGGTATTAAAAGTGAAGTGCTCAAAAAAAGCCGCACATAAACAATTTTGCAATTTTTTTCCAAATATGACTAGAAAACAAAAAATACGGAATGTTGAAACTGCTAAAAACAAAAAATAAGATATCAATACTGATAGAAATTTTTTAAAGAAAGTTCTTAGTAACAGTAGTATAGTCAGTTGCCAGTCCTTACTGTTATCGAACTTTTAAAGTTTGCCAATCGAAAAACTTTACGTAGGTTTTTTAAGACAGAATATACGATACTATGTCGCAATTATCTTATATAATCCGTACATACTTCCACGTACTACTATATATTACGTTTTATGACGTGATTTTCTTATTATGAGGTGAAGCGGTTTAAAACATAGTTCTTAGTATACAGTAGGTACTTACTCCTCTTCTGTCAAATTCTTATAGGTTGTCTCATTAAGATAAAGATGATAATATTCTGTAAAATTAAATTTTGTTTGTTGCGCCTTTGTTTCAAAACACACTGTCACAGCAGGATACGGAATCTACAAAGAGTTGTAAAATTGAATAACATACTCGTAAGATAAATTGAAATAAGAACTTAGAGCTATAAATTATAGTAGGTTCTGGGTATTTTCACTCAGCTTTCCGTGTCTATATACGTATTTAAAAAGTATTAAATACAAAACCTGCCAAACTGGAGTTGAATTTTCAGCAAAGCTCACAATAACTGGGCTTTCGTTCCATTTTATCCAAACTTTGCGGATCAGCCCAGCGCAAAGTATCACACAGCATGTGAACATGAATAGCCAAAATATTCTGAAACATTAAAATATATTTAAAAATATATGAACCTAAAAATTGCATATAAAATCTAAGACTGCAAGTGTTGAGATTATTCCAAGTTTTCAAATTGCGCCAAATCATAAAGTAAGAAAAACAATAAACTATAGGTAACTTTATTATTTCCTACTTTTCGACAGAA
Organism: Lasiommata megera; assembly: GCA_928268935.1. Classification (NCBI taxonomy): domain Eukaryota; kingdom Metazoa; phylum Arthropoda; class Insecta; order Lepidoptera; family Nymphalidae; genus Lasiommata; species Lasiommata megera. The sequence continues at coordinate 8,560,334 of OV743325.1, read as the reverse complement.
GTGCGCTCCTTTTCCCCAATGTATTTGAGACCATGTAGATTAGAATTAGCCGTGTAATCCACTAAGTACTTCTTAATGATGCTCATCTTTCCCCTTTTGATTTTCACATTTGCAGCACCGGTTTGATCTTTATTATTTTCTGTATCAATTGGAACGTTGGTAACGCTCTCGGATCTGTAAGTTAATTCTCCGACTTGAAAGTTTTACATAATAGACCAAAAACATACATCTCAAATAAAAAAATATACACACTTGGAGTGTCGCCTCATGTTGACGAGTGGCTGCTAGCCTTGCACATTGACGAATAATATTATTCGGGCTTGGTTTAGACAGCAAATAATTATCGCTATCTACATCCCATGGGATGCCCGTATGCCAATTACTAAATTAAAGTTGTTACGAAGAATTACATATTTGATAATAATATTAACATCAAACGAACATTAAAAAACATAACAATTGTGTGATATTTTGTAAATTCAGTTTCGAAGGTGTGTCAGCTTATGAATAATGAAAACGTGATGCGATGACCACTGCTCATTCACGAACATACTTTTTTTTATGAAACTTCATAGAGGTATAATTACGGTTTGAAGCTTTTGTTTTGTTTGTCTTATATAAGAATTAAACTTTCAAATGTTTTAAATTCTAGTATGTTTGTTTCGTTGCATTACTGTCGTTGAACTAGAATATTCTTAATAAAAGAAAGATGAATAATAATGGTAAGTAATAAAATCTATCATGGACCATGAAAAACATATTTGGTTTAATCTGTTCGTTATGAATTATATAATTTGACAAATCATTTTGTTTTAATCTGAATTATATAATTTAAAATAAGACCAAATGGCTTTGTGAATACGAAGAGTATTATTGTTAGATAAACTTTTTAAAGTGATTTATCACCCAAAGTTAAAGGAATTCAATATTTACTTAGTTTTTACTTCTTACTACTAGGTGATAATTGAATCGTATGTTGGTGCCACGTGGGTCTCTCAAAAGACTTCGAGTATGCGCAATCGTATCGTGCGTATAGCATCTTCATCATAAGCATCTACCGTTGACTTTTAGGGGATGTACGGACGGTGCTGTTACCCACACCTCACAAAGCCACAAGCCTCAGGGTGCCCACAGGATGCTAATGAAAATGGGGCTGCAAACGCAACCGCAAGATCCGTTCGCATTGCTATTAAGTTGTTACTAGCCCCAAGGTGTTTACCCTAACATCTAAGTTCACGACCTCCGTGACGGAGTGCGTGCGCTGTCGCATTATAATGTTGGAGGTTCTGGGTTCGATTCCCTGCTTGAGTCTGGTCTGGGGGCAGGCTCCAGCCGTGGCTAGTTACCACCCTACCAACAAAATCGTATAACAAAGTGATTTAGCGTTCCGGCACGATATCGCGTAGAAACCAATTGGGAGTGTGTATACCTTAACACCTTAACAACCAACCAACCTTAATTCTATTTTCATAGGAAATATTCTGCCGATTGGTGTCAGGTTGACAAGGTCACTCTGATGGTTTCTTACAGTGAGAGTAACGTAACTTGGGTGGAGATATTCTATTATTCACAATTATATAATTGGGAATAAAAGTGCCTTTATGTAAAATCAATAAAATAGGAACTTAAAAATTTGCTTTATTGCTTTTAGTGTTTTTTAAAGTACTTTCTTTATTATTGATTCAGAAAAGATAATGCTTTAATAGTGCATACACATTTAATTTTTTTAAATACTTTACCTTATATACTCATCCTAGTTTATATAGGCCCTCGGTGGAGGTTCTGCCTCGCCGGACGCCGCTAGGTTTTAGTAGGTATTCTGGTCGCCATTCTGGTCACCAGGGAGTCCCACGTACATGTGTATGTACTTCCGGAGGGCAGGCATAAACGAATTTCCCAGCGTTAAAAAAAAGGCTCTTGTGAGTCAGCGTCATTTAATTTTTATTATTATTAGATTTTGCCTTCCACCATATGAGTTTCTATATCATTAATAATTATATTCTTTGTATAAACCCACTCAACTGGGTCCCGGTTCTATTAGTTTGACATCGGTGTTTAATTTAAAATAGTATTTTATGTGTCCCTTGTGGACACCTACTATGGAGGGGTGCCAAGGTGCGCCGAACATGGGAAATGACTTTCATGACATAATAGCTAAAACTTGGCTTCAATATTATTTCGTTACTTTATTACATTTTTATACTATTATATTATTGATATTTTTTTTAATTTTCGAATTTAGAGACTTCTTCATACTACGTGACCTTGGCGGACTACGCCCTTGACATTTCAACCTTTCCTTTTGATCAAATCTTTTTTCTTGTGGGATGCTGACCATTTTTAGCCTTTATGTCTAAACCAGCTTGCACAAGCTCAAAATGTAGGTACCTCGACTGCATGCTTAAATATTGGTATGTCATCGAAGGTCATGCTTAGTGAATGTTTATTTTGCGTCGATAGCGGTAAGATTAGTAGGATTGTACAGTGCGCGGAACCAAGACGCGTCGCAAGTCGATCCGTCCGTCCCCCGCGACTTGATTGTGATACGAGGAGGTTTGCGGAGTGCGTCGCACTGACTGCCGAGTTTCGACTGCGGGTGCAGACCGGCGAAAACCGCCATCGCCCATCAGTGTTCGTAGAACCGTCCGAACAACGCCCGTGTTCACATTGCTTCTTCACGAAAGCACATTTTTTTAAAGTTCTTTCCCGCGCATTATGGCAGCTACAGAGGAGCTCAGTGGCATCCTAATGAGGAGACAGGCGATAAATGACAAACTTGAAGAAGGTGTCGAGGTCAAGCCCAAATACAAAATCGTAAACGTTTATACGGAATTTCACGAATTCTCCAGGAAGGAAATAAAACAGTACGAGGACACGTTTAACAAGTAAGCCAAATTTAATACTAAACATGAACCTGTTAGAAAAATTGATAATGCATGCTTTGTACTTGAATAAGTGGAATACATAAATAAGCCTGGCAGGTGTTTGTATTTCGCTGATGTTGTTTATCTTGAGATCAGATTGCAAATTGATTTAGTAAAAAAAACGGTTTATTATACCTATACCAACTACGTTGTTAATACATTGTATTAGCAATGCACTAACTTACTAGGTACTTCATCTTTAATCTGAGTTATTATCCGCACCGAATAACTACCCGAAATTAAATAATTAGCTAATAATTACTCAGCCTTTCCGGGCAATGGTTTCTATCGTTAAATTAAATTAATAAATAAATAAAGCAGTGATATCCTGTCGGGGATACAGAGTTTGATAATTTCCCGAGTTAAACGCGTTTTTAATTTAATTTAAAATTCAATATCACGGTGAAGGCAATCATCGTGAGGAAACCATCATAATGTTCTCGTAAGGCGTGTGAAGTCTACCAATCCGAACTTGGCCAGCGTGGTTGATTACGGCCACAACCCATCTCATACCGAGAAGAGACGCGCATCCTGTAGTCGGCCAGCAACGGGTTAATAATGGTGATGAATGAATAGATAGATACCAATTAACGGAATTGGATGAAATAACGATTTTATTAATTAAATTAAAAACTTCTCGAGTATTTGGTTATATAAATAACATAAAACCGAATCCTGAAACTTTTGCCAATGAAGTGAGTTAGTACCTACAGTTCAGTAAACGGTTTTTTTAAAATATATCTGTTTATTTCTTACTGTTGTTCCCACACTTCGAACATAGCTTAATTCAATATTTAGTGAAAGTAGCAATGATTACCAACTTCATTCCTAAAAAGTATAATATACACGTAACTTATTAAATAATATGGTGACCCGTCGTGGGAGACAACAGAGAATAGATCCCTCACGTTATGAGCGCTATTATTAACTTCATCAAAACTTTCATTTGATTAGGTGCCTGTTTAATAAGATAACTGAAAGATTCACACGGAGTGTTATTGCAATTTGATGTCTTAAATTGGTATTCAAGTCTTACCCACCTGAGATTGTCTGAATAACATACTTATCACCTAGTCATCATCATCATGATCAACCCATTACCGGCTCACTACAGAGCACGGGTCTCCTCTCAATATGAGAAGGGTTTGGCCATAGTCCACCACGCTGGCCATGTGCGGATTGGCAGACTTCACACGTCTTTGAGAACATTATGGAGAACTCTCAGGCGTGCAGGATTCCCCACGATGTTTTCCTTCACCGTTGAAGCAAGTGATATTTTAACTTTTTTAAAACGCACATAACTCCGAAAAGTTAGAGGTGCGTGCCCGGATTCGAACCGCCGACCTCTGATTAGGAGGCTGACGCCCTAACCACTAGGCTATCACCGCTTCACCTAGTAGATATGAGTATATCTATATATTATATTTAAAGTTGATAGTCTAGACAACTCTCACCGAAAATATTAAAATTCATTAACGTGAAAGAAACACTTTTACTTACCTTACATGCCTACCTACATTAAAGTAATTCATAAATTAGAGTTAGGTAGGTATTTCCTATTTGAATTACAATAGTAACAAATTCATTTGTAGTCCAAAAATATATCGTGTCCGTTCTCAAACAAGGGTAATAATTTCGCCCAATTTGATATGGAGCTATGACCCATTGAATTTATGGGCATTAATTTATTTTATGAACAGTAATACTTAAATGTCCAGAAGTTCTAAGAATAAGATGAAATGATAAAAACTGGAACGACATGATGAAAGGGAAATTGCTTACCTACCTACCAACTTGTTTATCAAAAATACTCAACTTTGTTTTGCTAGAATAATGTTTCGATATCTACTTACTCAGTAAATTGATGCTAGTATGTTAGGTAAAGTTAAACAAGCTTTTGATTAATCTTTATAACTAAACGAGTGATGAGTTAACAATTATTCAACTATTGTTTAGTTTGATTTTGGAGTTTTGAAATACGTTAAAAACCGATTTCCGATGTGGACGATGGTAATGATAAATTAATTTATCGCATACCAGCAAAAGGCATTCTAATCAAAAATCAAAATATTTATAAGGTATTACTTGCCTCATGCGAGTACGTAAGTAGGTAGGTACCTATATTAAGAATTTTACATCGGTAATTACAAGTGAAAAAAACCTAAAATAAACTCTGAAATAGGGTGTTTAAGAATCAATGCGTAGGGCAGCTAAACACGAATTTGATTCAGTTTACTAAATTAGTATAGGTAGTAACTTTTATGTTACATAAATATTATTTATATTAACAGCTTATCACACAAATATATTTTATATGTTACTGGTAATATGGTTATTAATCATTTAAAAACTACATACAACCCGCATATTAGAACATCCCCAACAGTATTATCGTTTAAAAATAGGTGCCCGTATAGACCTATACGCCATTCCGCCTGCACCTCCTCATTTTTAATAAACAAACGCATTTTGTTTGTCCAATGCTAAACAAATTATAATAACAACGTTCAATCAGCGTGTGTGATGAATGACTCCATTTTATATCTGATAATTTATAACTAGTGATCTTTTTAGTATTTACTTACCTATAATAGTACGTAATTATTCTTCCTCGAAAGGATTTCAATGGGCGGAAATAATAAAAGTGGTCGAACTTTGTACATAATAATTACGATCTTACGAAATCGGTTGTTATTTTGTTAATTCGAATATTATGTAGGGTAGGTTTGATTAGATTAATCATGGTGGTGATATTATTCGTTAACTTACTTAAAACGATAGGGTAAGGGCAAGTAAGGACGAGGATTCCAAACGTGAAAAAGGCTGACAAAAAATATGTTTGTAAACATTTTGGTAAACAGGTAAGACGTGCAGTAAGCGAGTAACGTAAACTGTCGTTGACGGGTGTCAAAAATAAGTTTACGTTACGTTAATAAATCTACAGGCTTGTTTTACAAATACCCTTATTTCAGCCCGAAATTTTAGTGATTATTATTGAAGCTGTGATAGCCTAGTGGTTAGGGCGTCAGCCTCCTAATCAGAGATCGGCGGTTCGAATCCGGGCACGCACCTCAAACTTTTCTGTTATGTGCGTTTTTAAGCAATTAAAATATAACTCACTTCAACGGTGAAGGAAACATCGTGAGGAAACCTGCACGCCCGAGAGTTCTCCATAATGTTCTCAAAGGCGTGTGAAGTCTGCCAATCCGCACACGGCCAGCGTGGTGGACTATGGCCGAACCCTTCTCATATTGAGAGGAGACCCGTGCTCTGTAGTGAGCAGGTAATGGGTTGATCGTGATGATAATGACTGCTAGCCTTAATACTTCGGGATCAAATAGCTTTGTAATGGACAAAGATCGTTAACAATTAACATTCAAAAAAATATTCCTTTTTTATAATATTATAGTAGACTGTACAAAAGAAATAGGAAGAAAGGTTTGAATGGTTTCGTAATTCGAGATGATGGTGATGTCTCTATATTTCAGTTATCCGTCACACCGAAAAGTTATTTACTTTGTAGGAAGTAGGTACCAACGTTCCGTGATTTAATCGTTTCTTTTATAAGGTTGACTTCTTAGTAGGCGAATTGCTCACCTTTACGAGTTACGTAGGTATGTTTAACCTGCTTTACTATCGGAATTCTTGCTATAAAATAAGTGACAACTATGACTTAGTCACAGCCGATTCATAGCTTAGCTGGTAGTAAGCATTATTACACATACTTCCTTAGTTAATACTTAACTATTCTTATTACGCACCTTTTACTAGGTAGGTACATAGCAAATGCATATTTTTCCTATGTTTAATATTGCACTACAAGTATGCTCCCACTAGACCACACCAGACCAAAAAAAAAATAGAAATTAAGAGATAATATACCTACCTATGTTTTGGTATTACACGATTGTATTATCTCCTCGTTAATTTTTATTACTTTCTGTGTAATCAAATTACAATTAAGATATTATTGACGAATTCATGTTAAACATAGCCTCTGTTTCGTTTAATATAAATTTTATAATGTTTAACCTTTGTGGGGTATATGCCTTCAATCATTCATACGGTAAAGGAGTGTTCTATATGTAAGGTACGCGGCTCATATTATGCTCAGTAATATAACGTTTCGACCGAACCCAACCGATCGAACAAGTTACTCGAAATTCTCGCTATCGTTATTTAAACCGCGGGGAACACCAAGTGTTCGATAATGATAAACGTTTACACAGTGTGAATTGATCACATCGCCAGGCAGGAAGTATGGCGGTGCGGTGCCGGCCGGTTGAGATATCAGGCGACAAAATCAATGTCGTGTGCCCCGTGACCGTTGCCCCACTGAATAGTAACTAACCACATACGAATATTTTCGGGGAGACAAATATTTTTTAATAAATATAATTATATATATTAGCTGTAAGCTAAGTAAAGTATTATGTAGCAAGTATAACTGAAATAAAGATTTTATAGTCCGTATCTTATTTTATATTTCATTTTATTCATCTTGTTTAACACTTTCATCTTCCCCTCATGGTTCAAAGCGAGGGCTTTGAGTTTGATTTCACAAGCTTTGCAATAGTAAATTTAAAATCCTATTATCGGGGATGAATTTACAAATTTCTTTCATTGCGGACGCCTACGTCAAAAGAGACTATTTCCATGCCAAGTTTCAGACCGATCCGTCCAATGGAAACAAAAGTCGACTTGATACAAGTTTGAGACTAGTCAGTTATTTTGCGTTTTTTTAAATAGATAGGGATAGTAGTAAGGTGTACAGTTGAGATGGCTGCTAGAGTAAACGATCTCATATGACCTTGTTCAGGGTACTACCTCATTGTAAGTAAATTTCTGCTATATTCTGGAAAATGATACATTGACTTTAACTCCATAAAATATAACTTTTTTGCCATCAGATCGCTTGTGTATTAAATTTCAATCAGCCCTTTTAACATTATAATTCGATAGGTGCTTTAAAAATGCTTAGAAAATTTCTAAGCATTCTTAAAATTCATCCCCTAAAAGGCCAAATATTCTCTTATATAAAGAGTCGCAAATTCCATGCTACAGAAACGCCTGGTTACCCTCGCCCTTCGTGGAGGATCCCCTCTGAAACTTCCTTTTATGTAACGTCATCCTGCAATTTTTCACTTAAGATCTTAAGGTCATTACTTTAGTGCCCATCTGCAACTCATTCTACCTTCAACACATTTTTTGTTAAACCAATAATTTTCATTGTAAGATTAGATAATACACATTAGTATTATGTAAAGTGCTTAATAAATAATAACACAGATATCTTATCATCGCGTTTTATGCGTACATCGATATGTAAAAGATACAAAATTGAAATTATTTCTACTCGTAATTACCTCATATTATTTGGCTTATAATAACATGATCATTAGAATGTAAGCGTGATTGAGTTTTGTTTTTCCGGCCTAATCTGGAATATTGACGGGACTTTTATAGTAGTTTGTAAAGAGTAAGTAATTGGAAAAAAAATTAATAATGGGAAACATCGAACTAAAGTAGATTTTTTTTTCAGTAAGGTTCCAACCTTTCTAAGAAAATTAACTGTATTAAATGTTCCAGTTTGCTTTGTATATACGAGTACATATACCGGGTTACTGGAAACTGAAACAGTTTGATAGTAGTAAAATGTTATTATAAAATGACACTATTAGCTACAATAATATTTAATCGATTAAGCGCAATAACTCTTTGTGCTGATATCATCTTTGTTTTATTCAAATTTCAAAGATAAATTTTACGAAATTTCATTTGTTTGTTACTATATAAATTCAAAGTTAAGTTAGTAAGTTCCAAAATAAAATGAAAATATTTTAAATACATTTTTATAATATAACTGTTTCATAATAAGGAACGTGGAAAAGAAACTTCAAAAAGTCTTTTGGAAGAATTTATAAATTCATTGATATTTTATCAATTCATTGATACTTTAGCTAATGAGGATACAAAAACGATGTCCTAGTCCAGAGCATGCTTACTTAACTTCTAAGCATAAATAGTAAAATCAATTTTTCGCTTGGTTTGGAGATACCGGGGTCGGGGCGAGCTCGTTTCTCTGCCGACGGCGTCTGCCTGCCTGCCACGCTTAGAAGAAATTTTTGCTTACCTCAATTTTATTTTCTTACGAGCTTGTAAATTCAAATAAGGGTATATCGATTCGTCATCCAATAAAATTGAGTCACCGACGGACCAGTGAGTCACACCAATCTAATTGAATGTTTAATGAAAAACCTCGATACATAAAATACAGTCAATCCGTAAATGTTTATACGATATATGACCTACCTATTTCAATGATACATCATTGTGAGAGTGTAAATCTATATATATCATATGCGGTTGTTATTCTTATTAGCATTTCTGATTCTATATTAGTAGGTATACTTACTCTTTTATGGTTATGTAAGCCTCTTTTATGACGATTTATATCAATATTCATCTTTATAAACTACAATCTAAATATAATCTTTCGCTAGTAAAGCTCACAAATAGCTGAATTATTCTAATTAAAAATACCTCGAATCTTAAGTACGTACCTATTGTATTGATTTTAATTATTATACACATTCCAATTCTGCAAGGAAGTGTGACATTAAAAAATTGATAATGAGAATGCCAGGCCGACAGAAATGTGAAGCCTCAGATTCGAGCCCCAGCTAGGACAATTTGATACTTTATAATTTCTCGGTCTTCGGTCGGCTCTTCGGTCTCAGCTAGTTAACAACGAGTCTGATGAACTATTCTCTACAGGTAAGCGTGCTTCTATCTTGACTGCATCCACACTTTGAGTATGTATCTATCTACTGTCAATATCGGTCAGTGGTGGTATCGGTCGTCCGATATCAGAGAAACCGACCGTAATTCTAAGTATGATATCAAATGACGGAAATGTGTTATCGATTTCACGTAATTGGGAATAGTTAATAATGATATTACAGTTGCCCTATCCAAGACCTCTTGAATAGGACCAAGACTGTAAATACTGCTGTTCCACCGTGTCCCCATTCGTTTTTATAATTCTGCAGTAACAGTTCTTTTCCCGCGAAAAAAGTATCCAATAAATTTCTGCAGATCTTTTTATTAAAACTATAATAGCTTTGTTGCTAGTGGTATATAGATAATGAAGTTTAATTTTCTGAATCCTGCGTGAACGGTGTCTGAGTCCATTTCGAGAATCTCTTTTGCCGAAAAAGGACCCAGAATCCTATCCGTCGGAACAGAACTCCGGACGGAAGCAAGCTATCTCTGAGATATCTCTGGGTATCAGTGAGTGGAAGTCCCAAATAATTTGTACTTTTCTTTGAAACAAAAAAACAATACGCGAATTTATGCTTAATAAGTTATGAAGTTAAAATAGTAAGATAGGTACACCTACGTCAATATAAACATGTCAATGCTCTGTAAATGGTTTCAATGATAAGTAAGTATATTGAGACGAGATTTGATGTTATTTAAATACTTAAGTCTAGTTTGTTAACTCATCGACTCTAAAATTAAAATTATCAAGTGTTATATTGGAACTATTTATTAAAATAAATAATTTGATCGGCACGGCAACTATGATGTTCCAAAGCAAGTGTCTTATTGATAAACATAGTAAATAATTAATAATATTAACAGCTACCGAGAAAAACATTGCATGTTTATATTAGTAACCGCAATTCTAGATTGGTTTTGTTACATTTACGAAATCGATCTCAATAGAATTGCGGTCGTTAGAACTATTAAAAAATTAAATGCATTGGAAATAAACAATATAATGGCTTGTTGGGAAATAGTTTAGTTTCACAACTAATTCGTTGTGCTCTTGTTTAGCAATTGAATAACAAATACGAAGCTAACACAATATACCTACAACACATGGTCCAATAACAAATCAAATATTATATGAACTTTTGATATTACAATACCTTCTAATAATTATCACTGTTATTGTCTTACTAATTATAGTAAAGCAATTTAAATTAGGTAGTTACCTACCTAAGTATAATTATTAACGAATAAATGAAAACGCAATTTAGACAACTGAAGCGAGTGTCACTAAAAATCCCATACGATAAATATCTTAAAACTCAACCTTTCTCAAAATTTCACAAGATTTGAATTCTTCAATAGTCGTAATTTATCACGTAATGAAATCCAATGTTCCCACAGTCATATTTTTCTGAATACGTCGTTTTCTTTGAATTATGTGATATAAGTACGTGTTTTAGTCTGCTGAGATTTAGTTAATTGGTTATAAATTAACCGTTTTTTTTAATCCACTACAAGTTAGCCCTTGACGGCAATCTCACTTGGTGTAAATGATGATGCAGTCTAAGATGGTAACGGGCTAACCTGTTATGAGTATAGTAGACCCATACACCTAATGGGTTTCTACGCGACATCGTGCCGGAACGCTAAACCGCTTTGCGACACGTCTTTGTCGGTAGGGTGGTAACTAGCCACGGCCAAAGCCTCCCACCAGACATTACACTATTCTTACATACAGACGTATGTACAGACGTATGTAAGAATAGTCTAGCTGTTTAATAGGCACCGACCCTAAAACGGTTATAGCCAAATTTAACAGACTATTCTTTTGACTACGATCATTTGATTAATTGTCGACAGCGCAAAGGTGGCGTAGTTCGTTAGTCTAGATACCGGGCAGTTCCATTTTATTATCTTTGACCCAGTTTTCTATTTCATCATTTTCTACTGATAAATTAATGTTTTATTAGAGTTGCATGTCTTAAGTGGACCAATTATTTTTCTTTATCGGTCGCGCCCTACAAAGTTACCTTTACGTTTACTTAATGTATAAAGCAATCCACTATTCAGTGTAGTAGAAAGGTAGAAAGGTAGAAATGTAACTAAACTTTATTATCTGTGAAAAGGAAAAGCAACAAACATAAGTAAGTAGGATATTATATAATACACATTCGCACATGCTTATAGGTACATTATTATACAACTTGTTTGGAAAAATCTCCAATGAAGCCAGTAGGCTGGAGTTTGGTACGTAATCATTGAATGATAGGTTGCTCCTGCACTGCAAGAACATTCTTTACTAAAGATATATCAGAACTGAAACAAATAGACTAATTAAATTGACTGCGATGTCGCTTATTTCAGTGGCGTATACCAGAGTATGCAGACGTTTGATGCAATATAGAAAAGTAACTCTTATAGGCTTTAGGCTAGACAGTGCTTTTGGACATGTTGCTTGTATGCATTTATTTGTAACTAGCGGATGCCCGCGACTTCGTCTGCCTTGAGTTAGTGTGTGTGGAAGTGTGTTTGTTTGTCTTCCAATCACGAAGCAATGGATTACTATACCAACGACCTTGAAATAATCACAGTATAATCCGGACAATATCTCCTTTCTGATAAAAATAAAAGAATGAGTGAAATCGGAGTAAGCGTTAATGAATTACAACTTAATACACATTTTGACTTTCACTCCCTACCCAAGGGAACCGTGCTAAACTCCGGGATAAAACTAAAACTATCCTATATGTTGAACCGGAGTATCAGCTACTCCTATTTTCGTTCCACAGACAGACAGACAGGCAGACAAAAAAATTGTTTTCGGCTCAGTATCGATAGTAAAGCATCCTCCAATTAAAATTTTCAAAATATATTTAATGTACAGCATTCGTCCTGTTGCAGTTTTATTATATTATAGAAGTGCACGCGATTGCTTATGTTGACTAGAAAGAAACGTTTATGACTACATTTTATGCGGTGTGCTTACTAGAAGGTTATACTATCTCACTATCTCATTTTTTTGCATAAAGGAAACCTATCCTCATTATAAATTGTACAGCGTAAAGTATCCGATGTCAATTGTCTACAGCCTACGCAAATACGTGCCTGCTACAGATATGACGGTAGATAAAAGTAGGTACCTATTGTAATGCGTACAGTAGTAAAACGTAATGCTAGTTGCGGTTTACAAACTGCATTGTCCAAAGGCAAACCGTTTTTAAACAAAGCATGTGCTATTATAGTCGCAGAATAAATAAATAATAAGAGTATCTTACCGTAAACAAACTGTGGTAGCCTAGTGATTAGGACGTTCGCCTCCTAATCAGAGGTCGCGGGGTCCGATCCCGGGCACGCACCTCGAACTTTGTGGAGTTATGTGCCTTATTAAGGAATTAAAATATCACTTGCTTCAACTGTGAAAGAAAACATCTTTAGGAAACATGCATGCCTGAGAGTTCTCCATAATAATGTTCTCAAAGGCGTGTGAAATCTGTCAATCCGCACTTGGCCAGCGTGGTGGACTATGGCCAAACCCTTATCATATTGAGAGGAGAACCGTGCTCTGCAGTGAGCCGACAAAGGGTTGATCATGACCATGACCAACCCGAGACCTGTATCATTTCCATAGATGTCGACGACAACTTTGTGGGCTAAATTATCAACTTCAGCCTATTCATGAAAGATCATTCTCTCCTATGTGTATGAGAGGCGATAATGAGCTATCTATAGAGGCTTATGCCCACACACATTAAAACAAATACTAAAGGATCGCTAAGTTTTTCATTGATTAGCTACGGTAAATAAATGAGTGCGTAATATCCTCAACGGACGGCACGGAGGTGGATAATTCCTAACTCTTCGCTTCTACAACTTTGTTAACACAAAAACCCAGTGCCTAATTCATTTTGCCTGATTCTGGTACCGAACTCCAAACCTCGTGATTCTAAACTAAATACTTGACCAACTGACATATTCGGACTATTAAAGTCTAAAGTAGTATTTGGGTGTATTAGAAGTAACGTAAATACGTAGCAGACAAACAGAAAATATACCTATGTATAAATATAGCGACACAATCGCCAATAAATTAATAATTACACATCCTTTATCATGGAAGTCGTGATATGAAAGCGAAAGTTAAAAACAGTAATTATTCAAACGTAAAAACTTGTCTATATTTATAAAAAATGCCCCAAACGTAGAACATCAAAACATTGACCACTCTCGCTGATGTGCCCAAATTACAGATAGGGTTGTCATCTTTTAATTTGCTAGCACTTAATCCTCATTGCCATGCGTTTAATAATAAACGACACGTGACTAAGTTTTTACAATAGTTGTCCGTAATTGTCTCAGATGTATACAAATACAGTGAAAGAATCTTGAAACGTTCAAACAGGCGTTTGAACGTTGTTAGGTATGGATGATAGGTAGAGTCTACAATCTATATCTACAAGTTATGTTGAAATTTGTAAAATAACCACAATTGGATACAGAACAACTATTAGGGGGTCCCAAATCAATGGAAGTTGATTCTAAGGTGATTTAATGAGGAAATCACATCACAAAATGCAAGGTTAGTAGACCGATGACAGAACCTCCGTAAACGAACCACAAAATACCGTGAGCAACAAGATCGCAAGTCATCCTTATTTGTCGTCCCAAGAGGTAAAAACTGTAGCGTGTATAGAGATTTAGACCTGATAAAAATTAGAAATTATATTATCTATTAATGTCTCCATGGTAGGCAGTGCTTTTAAGTCTGTATGAAGTGCACACTTAAGTGTCTACGTTTTCAACAACATCAAGCAAACAAAGATTTCTCACAAATATGATTCTAATAGCTGGTTTCTACTTCGTCTGTGCAGGATTTGAGTATTTCGAGTAGGTTATGTTAGCGTGGCATGGAAAAGAACTAACATTATGACATTCAAATTATAACGCAGAAGGTAGATTTATTCCTACTTACTTGATACTTATCGTCACATTTTGGACAATTATTCTGATATATAAGCTATATTATTGCAAACTTTCATTAAAAATCCATTCAGTAGTTTTTACGTGAAAGAGTAAAAGACATCCATCCATCTATCCATACTTAAAAACTTTCACGTTTATAATATGAAGTAGGATGTTTGCGGAGACTCCTGGTAGACACTGCTTTTATGCATGTATGAGATGCACGCGGCTACGTGCAGGTACATAATATATTTGGCAACCCTAGCAGCTGGAAGTAGAATACTCATCGCTGCGGGAGCCCCGCGTCTCTGTTTTGGTGACACGCGAGTACGGTGACATTTCGCGTCATTGCGGTCGAATCAATGATCAAGTATTATTGATGTCATAATATTTGTAGTACAAGCAGACGTCTGAATAATGATTCATGCTAACTTAATCAATGTGAATAATGTTTAGAGTATTCAAATCAAACAAAGACATAGGGACATAAAATAAAATTATAGTTACCTAATTAATGTTACTGTACCTATCGTTACTCCAACGAGGTGAAAACATCGCACTGAAAATTAAATAATCTGGAACCCGCGGCGGAAAATATCTGCATCGTTTGCAAGCCGGGAAATCGGTCAAGAGGGCAAAATTTTATTTTTAGAAGGTGGTTGAATCTCATGCTACAAGAAGTCTTTTGCGAGTTTACACTAAAAAAAAATTAAAATAAACTTTTTTTTCTTATTTTTATCTAAATAATGTTAACATATTGTAATGTATAATGCCAACCAAGATCTTAAACCATTCAATACGTATATCATATGAAGATTTGGATTTAAAAATTCAAATTTTTAATAATCTGTAATGAACACGGAACAGTTTTTCTTTGCATTTTTTTAAAGTAAGTTAAATCTTCTTTACAGACGTACATTTAACAAGACCTACTAAAAAAACTAACAAAATAAAAACAATAGGTACTGAAATACAACATGCTACGTTATTAACCTTAGCACTTTAGAAAAACAAGTTTCAAGGACTTTGCTAAGAATATATAAGTAGACTGATATAGTAACGAGTCTTCATAATAATTGTCTTATTCAAGGCAATTTTTCTTAACATCTACGTCTGTCAGCTAAGTAAATACTAGCACAGTTTTAAAATGATTTAGTAGACACACCACGTTAGTCTCGTAGTTAGCTTTTTCGACAACGGTTCATGAGGTCGTGGGTTCAATATCAAGCTACTTTAAGGATTTTTATAATAGCTATGCTCATCACATGCGACACATGGTCGGTAATTAAAGAGTTGGGCACAAATTATTTTTGCTATTGGCATCATATTTCATAATATAACAAGCTTCATAAGACAGTTTAGATCCATCGTCCAAGTTAGCGAAGAGAGTTTAGCTGGAAGTTTATCTACTTAATCAATTAAGGGAATCTGTATAGAGAAGCAGTTACTGATAGGACAATAAACAGGAGATATAGTGGCTGTGTTTATAAGTGAACGAATATAGCAAGGAGAATCAAAGGTATCCTGAGAAGGCAACTGACTCCTTACTCGACGAAAAAAACATTGGTGTGTGAAAATCCCTACAAATCATAGATCGAGATGATGATTGCTATAGTGACGCGCTTTAAATCCATTACTTCAGATAATACTGGGTAGTGTTTAAAGCGGAAGAAGGCAGGTTCACACCCGCTTGAAGATTGACGTGCTCTCACAAATTTGTCGCTTACATTGTTATGTAAGCGAAAAATTTGATCACAAAGGTTTTTTAGTTACAGGAGAAAGGGAAAATATTCTATACTAAATACCACTGCTCTAATTTGTAAGTGTTTGGCCATATAACCATTAATAAAATATAAAAATTATCTTGCTTACTTTGTCATACTAATTAAACATACCTATCCGGTAGTAACAGCAATCTAATGTTAAAACTTTCGAGATCACACACAACATTAATAAAATTAAGCAGGTTATAGTTATAGGAAATAAAACGTAATATTTCCTGGAAGTTATTCAAATATAATGTATCGGAAACAACAGAAGTTGTATTTCCAAATCATGCTTGATTGAAATAACTCTCGTAGAAAGTTACAAAGAAAGAAAGAAAGAGCTGTTTCTATACTAATAATCAATATTGTAATGCTTGGAGAATGTTTTACCATAACTTTAATCCCTTACATTTTTGTTGAAGGTTTAAAATAAATCAGTTATTGACGGTGGTTATTGAATAAATAGTTTCCTCTAAAATTCAAAACAGTAGCTGACGCAACGGAGCAATTTGACCCCCTAATGGCTGGAGCAATTCCTTAATTATTTTGGTGAAACTTATTCAAACTATAAATTGATTATTTAGCATTCATATAGATGGATTATGTAAAAATAATTAATTACCTAAGCGTATGTGACGACCCGTATGATAGTCAGGCTCCCCAATACTTACAACGTCCAATCAGTATTCTTAACGTGCGTATAACACTTTCATTAACGAATAACTGGTCTTACGTCAGCAGTAACGGACCATTTTCTGTTATGGAAACCTTAACATAATATACCTACTCATTTATTTATTTATGGTGTCCTGGTGAACAAAATAGGCGCTCTTTTTAGGGGTTCCGGGTTATTTATCCGAGGCTGGAATAATAGGAAAGAAGAAGACTTAGTTAGCCTACATTGTATCTAACATGCATGTGCAATTCAATATTTACGTGTCGCCAAAATCAGTTTTGAAGTCTTTTTGAAGATATGCTGTGACAAATAAAAATTTAAGAAACATGCTGATTATGCTACCGTGAAATATTGTAAAAACTAATACGGAATCAAGAAGTTATTCGAAGGCATTTATTTGATCCAAGAACCAAAAACTTGCAATACTTTTATACTTTTGGAAGTGTTATTTCCTGATATGGGTTTTACCAATGTCAGGAAATAACTCTTTAAATGACGCGTAGTATCTAACATCCCTAATTAAGTTATTGTACACCCTAAGCCTGCTGTATATATTAAATCCTGGTCTATAGGTTGCCTGGCAGACATCGCTCTTTAGCGATAAGGCTGCCTATTGTACCTTATATTCTTTGTGTTTTTTTCTTTACTGTCTTGTATTTCTTCTGTTTGTGTGGTGTACAATAAAGTGTATTTTCATATTCATTTCATTTCTCTATCTAGAAGCTTGTGTGAGCTTACGGATGGTCCTTCCAGGACTATGAGTTATTTAACATATTATTACGTCGGTAAATAATCGTCTGAGTCACATTGTTTTTTAAAACGTGACTATTACAAAATGCTTTATGCTGACACAGATTTATAGTTTTACCAGGGTTCATCATAACATTTAATCATTCTATCTTACTAACGCGATAATTATTAGTAATCCGTTAGTAGTTCATATCGTCATAGATTAATTGGTAAGAATGATTGGGGATGTCCCCAATGTGTGAAATAAGTGAAGCAGTGATAGCCTAGTAGTTAGGGCATCAGCCTCCTAATCAGAGGTCGGCGGTTCGAATCCGGGCACGCACCTCTAACTTTCGGAGTTATGTGCGTTTTTAAAAATTAAAATATCACTTACTTCAACGGTGAAGGAAAACATCGTGAGTAAACCTGCACGCCTGAGAGTTCTCCATAATGTTCTAAAAGGCGTGTGAACTCTGCCAATCCGTACATGGCCAGCGTGGTGGACTATGGCTAAACCCTACTCGTATTGTGAGGAGACCCGTGCTCTGTAGTGAGCCGGTAATGGGTTGATCATGATGATGATGATGTGTGAAATATTCTTAGACTCTTATTGGCTGCTGACTCTTATTGGATATATTATAATGTTGCCAAAGTTCCATATCGGTTTAGTCGTTTTTGAATTACATACACATAGCGGCTCTATTAAACTGTTCTTGTCTTGCAACCATATGAGACTAGCATTGTGTTTCTCGCAAACTTATACAAAATCAAAGTGGGTCGCAGAGAGCTTCCTTTATACGTTAAAAGTCACAAGTTAACAATATATATTCGAGGTCAAGGACTATTAATGAGTTTCTAAGGGGTGGAATCGAACGTTAGACGCGTCGCAGTATCGCGGTTAGACTTATAAAATAACTTTCATTTTCTTAGTAGTAGAAGACGCATTTGCGTTTTAAAATTAGTTTTAATGACGACTCAAGCAATTTTTATGCAGATTAGGTACTTAACTGGTTTTTAAGTAGAGTTATTTTTCAAAGGAATTGAAGAACTACAGTAGGTATATGATAAAGTTTTTGTAAGAATGCATCTTCGTTTATTAATTTGCTCTTGCTATGTGAAAGCAATGGGTTGGTTAGGAAGTGAATGAACTCGTACCTCTTCTAGTAGTGGCATAAACACGACTCATGGATTAAATCCTCCTGCCAAAAAGCTATTAAAACGTTTCTTTATTTTTTTAAAAGGACAGGCTCTAGAAATGCTGAAGGGATATGGTCGGCCTGGCATCGAGAAGTATGTAATAACTGAATATTTGTTTTTCTGTCTTTACAGATTCGATGAAGGTAAAGATGGTTACTTGGATCTGAACGAGGTTAAACGTATGATGGAGCGACTGGGCGCACCGCAAACACATCTTGGATTAAAGGCCATGATATCTGAAGTGGACGAAGACGGTGACAGCAAAATTAGCTTTCGAGAATTCTTACTAATTTACCGGTAAGCATTTGTCTTTATGGTCGATAACTTATGTCTAAATTTTCATATTCAACTCTTTATTTCATCTTTAATTAGTCAAGTATCTAATTGAAATAGGCAAACCAGCATCATCCACACAATATTATCTTCCTCACACGGTCTTTAATTTTAGTTTAAGACGCAAGATGAAGACGTAATTGTCTGACCTGTAAGCTGACACACGTAAGAATAACTACATTTAACACTTTGAAAACATTGTTTCTTCTACTTTCTTTTTTCCTAAACCTAAGGTTGCCTGGCAGAGATCGCTACTAAGCGATAAGAACGCCTCTTGTGTCCTGTTTCTTCTTGTTTTCCTTATTATTTCTATTTATATGTGGTGTAAAAATAAAGAATAAATAAATAAAAACATTGATTTTGTATTTACCACTTGTAAAAACAAAATAACACTAAATAAATATGTACACTACAGAGGTCTTAGCAGAGTTATTTTGCTTACCTACTATCCAAACCATTTTGTAATTGAAATAAATAATACAGTGAAAGTTTATCATACCACATTAGGTACCCCCCTAAAAAAGGAAACCGATAGACTATATGGATATTAATATTCAAATATCCAAAGGTATTTATACCTCGAGCTTCAAAAGGCATGCCAGACGAAGTTTCTCTCGACGAGAACCATATCTAAAGTTATTGATTGTCGGGTCTAGACAACAAATAAGGCTAGACAACATTTTAGTTGAGACTTTTTCTGCTAGTTACGCCTGATCTTGTCTAGTTTTAAAAGAATAAATGAATACTAAATGAACAAACATTGAAACTAACCTAGCCTGCATAGTTACATAACTGGATTCAACCGACTCTTTTTCATTTGTCAGTTTTGTACTAACTTACTAGACTTAAGTGCCATAAGTATTTCACTTCATATTTTTAAAAGTTGGGTTTTTATTTTAGAAAAGCAAGAGCTGGCGAGCTTGAAACAGACTCCGGACTGGAAGCACTGGCGAGGCTAACGGAAATAAATGTTGATCAAGTCGGGGTAAATGGAGCCAAGAACTTCTTTGAAGCTAAGATCGAAGAGCTAGCGAAAACGAATAAGTTTCACAATGAAATAATTCAAGAACAAGAGGAAAAGCGTCGCGAGGCTGAGGAGAAGGCTTTGCGGAGGCAGAGGTTTAAGGAAAAATCGGCAGTGTTTCAGCAGTGATAGGTGCAATTCATCTTACGTATTTGTTAAACCTGAAATGATACCTTCAGGTCATTAAACAAAATTTAACGAACTTACAACTATTTACAAAATTTTATGGTAGATATAATATCTAAGTAAAATAAGTTAGGTACTATACTAACTACTACGTGCTATCCCTCAATAAGAATATTACGAAATACATCATTTTGCGAGTCAACCTCAAAACGATCGTAACGTAAGCTTAAATTGTTTGCAATGTATAAAACCCTCAGCTACGTGTAATAAGATTCAATTAAGGCAACTATTAACAATTTTTTTATCATCGAACCTCGAGGTGTCGTTGGGATTTGCACCCTTACGTAATTTTCCATGGATGTGTACAGGGCGCTTTGCTCTCTCGTCATATGCTCAAAGCAAAGATCTGGAATGCTCTTTGGGCTTCCGTTTTCCCTCTACGTATAATATGGTTTACCTTTAATCCAACTGGATCCAAATAGTTATTTAATGGAAGGGAAAAGGAGATTTCCAGGCAAGCGCGCTTCATCAGGGTTGATTACAGCCAAGCGCCGGACCATTAAACTTTGGTTGATTTGATCGAAACCCCACTAAAATCTCGCTATTTATTATATCTACCTTAAAAATATACTAATTTGTAGGCCTATCTAGTCTGTAAGCTGTTACCACATGGCTTTAGGGATAAAAAATCTGTTATTATTTGAAAAACAGTATATATATGTATGAACCATGTCGTGTAGAAATTGCTTTAATTTTTATATATTTTTATTAACATCATATTGTAAGCTGTTTTATGTTACCAGTATGAAATGAATTTAATAAAATCAATTAAGTAACTGATATAAGAGATAACGCAGACCGATTGTCTAATTCTGCCCTCATATATCGCTCCCATATATTTGTCAGGTTTGTCTTATATGTTGTTCCCGTCAAATCCCACAATATGGCATAATGATTATTAACTAATATTAGTTTAAGAATTTAAAAAATTACATAGATTACTATTGCTAAACTCCGACAGTGATATTGTTATAGATGAATGTTATAGGTAAGTATAGAAAGGTTTTATCTTTGGTTTATTTCTATCTGGTATTTTTTTACACATAATCCTGGTGAAAGTATTCCAGCATACTCTCGCAGTTCGTATCTGATCCTTCGAAATATTTGTATATGAAATGGTGTCATTATATAAGTAAAGCATGGTTTATTGCTTAAGAGAGCACTTGATACAATATACCATTGTGCCTATCTGTAGAAACAAAACTAGATGCTGTGCACAAATCTTACATCTAAACTGAATTGTTCTACAATAGTGCTGTCTTTTTCACTGTGTAAATAAAAAAAGGAGAAAGACTAGAGTTTTTATAGACTTGTCAATTATTTACAAGAGTTTAGAGCTTTATTTACTGCCGAATTAGCACAGTTGTAAACAGAAAGCTAAACCGCACTGGACAAAATTACAGACTTTACAAAAGTGGCCAAATTCTGCTATTACAAATTGTTTTGCGACCATCAATGTTCAATTAACGACATTATTTTACTAGAACGAAAAAAAAATCTTATATTTTGTGAAACTCGGGCATACTTAACCAATTTAAGTTAAACCTCACAAGCCAAGCTAAATATTTCTTTACTTGCTCAATGTGGATTGCATCTTTATTTCATAACTACACAAGATTGCAAACTAACTTCTTACCTACTACCTACATTTATTGCACTAAATATTTAATTGTTGAACGTTTTGTTTCTTACTTTGTCATTGATATTTCACTGAAATAGAATTGCAACAACAGATTTGGTCCCTAACTTAGTAGTTTATTTCATGCCATTTCAAATAATCTTTGGCCGCGCAGTACTGTCCAGTGAGTTTCAATCTATAATAAGTTTTTACCTATTTTAAGTGTTAAGTATAATCATTAATCGTGTACTTTGTTGATTGCATGTTTAATATGTTAAGATTTTATTTAAGTTATTACATAAACGTGATCTAATTTAACTTACGGTATACAAATTAAACTTTTGCAAAGTATAAATGGTTGTTTAATTATATTTAAACCAATGTTTTCTTAGAAAACTTATTTAAGTAATTGCTAAAAACATGAAAAAAATTAAAACCATTCATTCAGAACGTTACACCATAGGAGGTACCTTCCATATTAAGGCATATGTTGCATCAGCTGAATAAAAAAAAAGCGCAATCGACTACACTACGACGCCAGACATACGGACGTGTGTTTAAAGTAAAGTTCGATTAATGTCACGTGCAAGGCGCACATTCGTATTCTAGACGCATTGAACACAGAATAAGAGTAGATATCGTCAATCGCGTAAAGATTATACCGGAAACTGCTCAGTGTTCTTTCATCTTATAGACAACACTCAGGTTCATTAGGTAGGATGACTATTTGCAATAAAAAAAACAAATTTTATTATATGTATATTATCATCTTTAACAGCTATAAGTATATTTACAAAGTAATGTACTATAAACTACTGAGATTCATCCATAGTGGTTTGGCTTTCATCTAGACCATTTTGGTTTGTTTGTCCGCGGCTCAAATCTAACCGTGTCCGCGCCACCGGCGGTAAATTCGCAGTGTCTAACTTCTGCATATTTGCCAGTGTTGCCATCAAAGATGTATTCTGAAAAAGTTAGTATATTCAGTGAATATGAAATACATAGGAAATACTTTAAGTAATCGGGTAAAATACACAGATTTAGCTAGAATATTAAAAATCCAACTGACTGTTAAATATAAAACACATATTTGTATGGATACTAATAAGGTTGTAACAATATGTGCTATTTATACTATATTTTTATAATACTATTATTGAAAGCACTAATTTTGAACCTGTCTATTTAACCTTTACAGCTATCAACAAATCCAGGCTAGTTAAGCACACAATCCATCTTACTTGCAACCAATCACATATTATTCAAATTGGCACATCTTCTGTTTAGTCTTAATGAATTAACTGTAAAGCATTTACAGTTTAGGTACCTTAATGTTTCTTTCACTTTGCACTCTTATGCACAGCTGTGCTGATAGTCTGCTAGAGCAAACATAATATGACTTTTATAGAGTTTGTTCTTGCTTTGAACGGGCATCTTCAATGAGTAGCAAACAAAGTAAATATTTTACCAATAGTCATTTCTACCACAAGTGTCGTACCAAAATCGCTGCAAGCCAACCTTGGTCAGTTAAAAATGCTAAAATTCACTCGCACACTCATACAAAAAGCAGTTATTCTCAACATGTTGCCTTGCCTACCAAGGAAATTTTTGACTTCACCATTATCTCCATACCACTTTTAAAAGAAAATATTGTCTGTCACGGTTAAGGTCTGCATGATTCCAGATTCTTACCCGTCTAAAAAGGGAGATTAAAAAAAACAAACAGTAATAATAATTATAGAGTTTGTACCATGGCATGTTTTGGCAGTCTTTATTTTTTTTTTCAAAATAATCTTTATTCCAATAGTCCTTAAAAAAGCACTTTTGAAGCGTCAATAATTTACTAAGTAGTTATTTCATGGTGATAACTATATTCGTAAACTTAAAACTAAAGCTATGAGAAAGATAAATATATAAGAAGAAGCTCACAACAAACTTAGCAGGGTTATAATTATATGATTATAATGCTAATATGGACTATGGATGGATATGGCCAAACCCTTCTGATATTGAGAGGAGACCCGTGCTCTGTAGTGAGTCGAGAATGGGTTGATCATGATGAATGCTAATATTATAATAACAGATAATTGGAAGGATTGCTTGTTATTTTTGGCCACCAACTTGTTGCACTACTAAGCTACATTCCAAAAGTTAGTGAAGCTGCTATATGAAACCAGTATAATATTTAAAGATTTGTGAGGTTTTATTTTGCAGTTTAAAACCTTTGCACCATTATGGTCATAATAATGATATTGCATTGGGCTTATTACCTCGTGGTCAAAACAAATTGATAGATACTAACTTGTATGATGGTAGCTTCAAATTCGCCACCTGTTTTAGTGAAGTATTTTATTTTCTGTAACTCTTCTGATCTGAAATCATTGAACAGTGATGAGACTACAATAACAATTTTATTAATCAAACTAGTGTTTAATTGATACTTCATCCACATAGATTTTTTTTTTAATAAAATATTTATCAACACACTTTCAGTTATTATGTTTTGTGAAATAGTTTGTATAAAACCTCATAGCTAGGTAATTACCGGTTCGTCGTTAAAATCTTTAAATTTTTTGTAAAAAGTAAATTTTTATTTCTTTACATTCACAATAAAAAAATCTAAATATAAAGTGACAAGCGAGCGGTAAAAATACATACGTACTTACATTAGCATTAAAAGTTGATTCGTGTTAGTCAATTCATTTTGCAACTCTTGTTGTAATTTTTGTACGTTATCTACAGCTGTTGACATGACTGACTTTTTAAGTTATCCCCTTATCAAGTTTGTTGGCTTTATTTCATTTCACTAGGTTTTTATTTTGATATTAAACCTAAGGATTAAACTAATCTAACTTCATAAAGAAATATGACAGTATTGATTTAACCATTTAATAGATAAAAGGTTTTAAAACAATGCCTACTACTTCCTAACTATCTACCTAATATTTATTATTGTTATAATCAATTATAAAAGAGAATAATACTACGTTTTAACATTTAAAAATTTCCGTTTACGAAAGTTGACATCAATTTCAAATCTAAACTGATGCCGTATGTACACTGCACAGACTATAACAATCTTCAAGGCCTCATATAAAAATGTTTACATACTCTTTGAGTCTTTAGATTAATTGGTTCAGACTAGGTATCTTTGATGTAGGTACCTAACATAGGGAACGACGTCCTTCCCCCTAATATTTCCCGTCCCTTAAAATTCTTAAAATCGTAAATGTTTTTAATTTTAGTACCTATTTAGTCGCTGTATAAAATTTTTGTTCATATATTCGATAAAGCAATAAAACTTTAAATATCGTATGTATTCCCTTTATAAATAGTAACTTTTATTTGATGAAAAATGAACATAGATATGAAATGTTCATTTTTCATTATATTTCTCTCCCCACAGATTGTATTATTGCAATACCTCTTTGGTTAGTTTGGGTCTGTGTCTAGTCATTAAAATAATTTAGTCCTGAAAATGGAGGAAGGAATATCCGTTCAAAGCGAAGGAAAAAGTATTGATATAAAGCAGGAAAAGCAAGATAATGTTGATAATTTCAAATGTGAATTTGATTCTGGAAGTCAGGATAGCAGCAAAAGTGGGAGTGGAGGATACCAGCGTTGGGCGCCTAATTTAAATGGAATTCGAAAAAGTGCATTTACGCCCTACAAATCGGTCCAGTGCACCGCTCTAACCAATTTGCAAAGAGGTGACGGTTTTATCTTAGCTAATTTGTAAATTGCGTATAAAGGTTTATATCGATTATCCTTTGTGAAGAGTTAGATTAGTTTTGAAGAGTTCAAGGTCGCATTTGTAGGTAATACGCAGGCGCGGGTCCCCGAGCTACCTCAGCCCGATTGTAGCCTCCATGCCAAGGCTGGCCGCGGAGAAATAACCCGTGACGACGTGAAACTGGAGCAGTACGTTGATATAACGGACGAGCACGGTCTTACGGCGCTGCACTGGGCGGCGAGCTACGGGCAGCTTAATAGCTGCCAGGACCTTGTTTGGTAAGGGCCCTTTCTATTGTTCCCTGTTTAATAGGTCACTATGTGGGTGTATCTCTGCTCTATCTGTACAAGAGTAAAATCTAACAATTCAGTCAGATTAATGCTTTTTGTAATAAAACTTTATTAATACCAACTTTTAAGAATAGATTGCAAGTATCCTACATTAAAACAAAAACTTTCAACTAATAAACCTTCAGGAAAAAGTTAAGTAATTTCTTTGTTTGAGTTAAACATTTCTTGGCTTACAAACCCAGTGACAAAAGTTAAGTTATTTCTTTTGTGTAAAGCAAAAGATTTTAAGGCTTCTTTTGAAGTGTAAAAATTTATATTCATTCAGGTGTTTCTTTTTAACTTTTGATTATGTTTTTTTTTTGTTTGAGGTAATAATCTTTTTTCTTGTTATTGCTATTATAGTATGTTTAAATTGGAACTTTCAAATTAAGGCAAATTTTATTGAGCTACTGAACACCAGGATTATGGAGCACATAAGATATCTTTAAAGAGCTTATACCATCAGCTATTCTTATCATGATATAGATCTCAGTGCTTTTTCTATGTTTTACAATTACCATCATTTAAAGCTAAAAAAATATGTAGTCCCAGGTTGTACTAGATATAATTGCTTAATCTAAGACTGCATTTTTTAGATTTTAATTTCCTAAAGACTTGAGTTAATAGTTTTTATTAAGTGTACTATAGAATAATCTGCTTCATTGATTAATTAGCATTTCCTTATTATTGTTTATTTGTTATTCCTAGATATTTATTTCATTATGATAAAGATCAAATTATGATTGGTTTTTAGGACCAGATTACTTCCACCAAATTGTGTAATGTTCATTACAATAATTTAAGGAGATAAGATTTTTTTTTCCTTAGGAGTGGTGCCAATGTCAACATGAGAGGACCTGAAGGTGAAACAGCACTACACCTTGCTGCAGCAGGAGGACATCATGAAGTTGTCAAGTTTCTGCTTAATGAAGGAGCAGACTCTGATATACAGGATGATGTAAGGATATAAATTTAACTTTAATACTTATTCAGAACTGAGCTGTAAATCTACAATTTTTCCAATAGAAGAGATGATACTTTTTTTAGATTGATAGATTTTTATAAGCCACTAGCAAAGTATAAAATATAATATAGGTACCATTCTTCACATTAACTTCAAATAAAATTTCCTTTTGAAAAAAAAACTCATTTATTTTGAAATTAGGCACAGGAAACCCTGATAAACTTGAAAACCCTGAAAGAACTCAGACAGTCTTTTAATTATCATGTAAGATTCTAAATAAAATTTGAAGGCGTCTTTTAAAATTTTTTAGATGTTTTTGTTCATAATGCTTACATGGCATTATAGTTTGTTACAAACATTTCCTTAAATCAATGGTCAACATTATTATTACTTTGATTAGCTAATTAAATTATTATAACTAAATTTTTGGAATAAAAAAGACTAAAAAAGACTGGTCTACAAAAATGAGAATTTCATTAATATAAATATGCTATTTAACTTCACTGTTTTTCAATTTGGTATACCAAGTATGACTGAAACCATAGGGCAATCATTATGTACCTACTTTATACTTATACCCAACCAGTTTCAGTATAGTTCACCTTGTATTAGAGGTTACATGCATTTGAATTTTTATTATGGAGTATACTGAGACATGCAGGTTTCTTTGGAAAGGGGAGTCTAGAGGTCTGCTTTAAAATTATACTACTGAAATTAATTTGTATGTTGTCATTTCTAGTCTGGCAGTACAGCACTCATGTATGCAGCAGCAGCAGATTTTCCATACACCTGCAATGAACTTCTCATTCGAGGAGCCGATTTAACACTTACCAATGACTATGACCAAGATGCCTACACATTGACCACAACCAACAATTGCAAACTGGGTAACAACATTTTACATGATATATATATTTCATTTAATGAAATGTATTTTAAGTAACTACTTTGCTATATGAGGATCTTATCAGCCATGCCACATTCACCCTAGGTGATGTCACCATCAACATCTTCTTGGGTTGTAATAACTGAGCTGGCATATTAAATTTATATATTTCTGAACAGGCCTACATTCAGAGTAGTAGAATGTGGCTGGGGCTTCTGCAGTTATTGAATTTAAATTGTAAATGTTCAGTGTTTGCCCTACTTAGCTAAAAATCTACACCTCTGCTTTGGACCCTTGGATTGTCTCGTGATTGAATATTACTAATAAATCTTGTTTCTGCTAATAAACATGTTTTGTTATTTCTCTTTCAGCTCAAACTGTGATAGAGAATTTTTTGATTGGCTGTCTCAGCAAGATGTAAAGGAAATAACCCATCCATTTCAGTTGCTTTGGACAACCAACACAATGGATTCATTTGCTTACAGAAGTTAATGAAAATACAGGGATTTAGTTTATAAATATAACATATAATTGTATTTAATGTTTTAAGTTCAACTTATACAAACATGTGATGTGATGACTCAATAGACAGACAATATATGAATTAAATCGGATTAATCTTATTTTATTTATATACCCTGTAACCGTAAAAAAATATTGCACCATTCCCTTTTCACCAATAAATCTTTTTTATAAAATCAAAATAATTAATAGTAAAATCAAATATTAAAATACAAAAATAATTTCATTTGTAAATTAATAAACAATACACAATAAACGCAGAAGCACTTTGAGCATACTGATAAATAAACCCTAATAAAGCTAGATTAACGCTTATACCATAATACTCAATGCATTTATTTATAATCCACAACCACATTTATATCCTTCAATTATTTTTACTTTACCATTTATGTAAAATAGAATAGTTATCACTCTATGGAGTTTTGGTCCCTTACAAATATTTGTGACATGATAAGATTACTTTGGAAGTACTCTTAAATCTCATATGGATACACTGTATTAACAATACCATATAAAGGCATTGTGAAGCGGTGATAGCCCAGTGGTTAGGGCGTCAGCCTCCTAATCAGAGGTCGGCGGTTCGAATCCCGGCACGCACCTCTAACTTTTCGGAGTTATGTGCGTTTTTAAACAATTAAAATATCATTTGCTTCAACGGTGAAGGAAAACATCGTGAGGAAACCTGCATGCCTGAGAGTTCTCCATAATGTTCTCAAAGGCGTGTGAAGTCTGCCAATCCGCAAATGGCCAGCGTGGTGGACTATGGCCAAAACCTTCTCATATTGAGAGGAGACCCGTGCTCTGTAGTGAGCCGGTAATGGGTTGTTCATGATGATGATGATAAAGGCATTGTATAATCAAATATTTACGTATTTTGAGTTCAAAAAGACAACCCTCACCTATAAAAAAAACATTTTTTGATTCATTTGTCTATACAGAATTAATATTGTAGACCTGCTTAGGTTAATTACAAATAGCTATTATGTGGCATTTAATTACCTAGTCAAGATAATAAAACTTTTTTCTTTACTTTTTATAGTTTTAGTGTAGGGGTCTATTGGTATATATTTTTATTATCACAGTTTAGACTCTGTGAGCCAGTTAAATGCTTGTGGCTTTCTGCTAGCCTGCGGGTCAATTAGTATATTGATGATGCTAGGTCTGTCGGTAACTTTGACAGCTTCCTTGAGGGCCGCCTCGATTTCCGGCACGGTGCGGCAAAGATGGCCGCTCACACCGAACATTTCCATCATTTTCTCGTAACGCACTTCCGTCGACAGAGAAGTTGGTGGAGTGCTGAAAAGCAATTATTTATTAGCTAACTTTTATCAAACGCGGTTTTTTTTAGCTTGATAGAACTAAGTCAATAATTTTTCGTTCAATATACAATTACTTTTTGCTCTTGCCCTTATCCCACCCAATATGGGGTCGGCACAACTTCCAACTTGAAGGCATGTTGTTTTGGTTTGGGCATATATTTTACAGAATACCCACTAAAATCCAGTGAAGGAGCATCGCTGGGTTTTAGTGGGTGTTCTGTACGCCAGTCTGGCCGCCGGGGACGCCCACATACTTCGTCGGAAACTGCGCAGTCTTGCCTGCGTCGCTTCCGGAGGGGATGCGTAAACGCATTTCCTGGCGTGAAAAAATATATCATCATCATCATCATTTCAACCAATAGACGTCCACTGCTGGACATAGGTCTTTAGTAGGGAGTTCCAATGGCCACGGTCTTGGGCCGCTTGTATCCAGCGGCTCCCTGCGACTCGTTTGATGTCGTCTGTCCACCTTGTTGGGGGTCGACCAACGCTACGTTTACGTAATACAAGGTGTCTCAAAAGTAAGTTCACATTTGCTTATCTTATTACGCGAAAGCAACTATTCTGAGGGGCGCGGGGGGTATGTCAGTCGGTAGTCTGGCTCTTGGGAATTTAGTCGCTATGGAGCGTTTCTCTGGTGCGGACCGTGCGTTGTGCGTACGTGAGTTTTACAAAAACGGTAATTCGGCGACTGTAGCGCGTAGAAAATTCTGCAGTATTCGACATATTCGTCACTTAAATGATGCGCATAGCACTCGGTCTCATTGCAAAATGGGTTGAGAAGTTTGAAGAGACTGGGTCAACTCTGGAGAAACCAAAATCTGGGCGACCAAGAACATCAAGAACAGCCGAAAACGTGGACAGTGTTACTCAGTCTATTCGAGATGATCCAAACCTCTCGATTCGGAAGCGTGCTGTTGCTTTAAATGTGCACAGATCTTCATTATGCCGCATTTTACACAAAGATTTAAAGCTGCACCCGTACAAAATTCAGTTAGTGCAAGAACTGAAGCCTCAAGATGCTGGTCAGAGGCTTGCCTTTGTAAATCAGATGATTGAGCGCTTTCCAACGTTCACCAACATCTTGTTTTCCGATGAAGCCCATTTTCATCTGAATGGACATGTAAACAAGCAAAATTGTCGTTACTCGAGTGCAACCAACCCAAAACAAAAACATCAGAAACCGCTACATTCACCCAAAGTCACCGTATGGGCAGCGATGTCGGCGCGAGGAATTATCGGCCCTTACTTTTTTGAAGATGGAAGGGGACGCACACTCACAGTGAATTCAGAGCGTTATGTGGAGATGTTAGACGAGTTTTTCGTACCCCAACTGCAAAACTTTCCTGGTTACAACCAAAGAACATGGTTCCAGCAGGATGGAGCAACTTCACACACGTCCAACAGATCTCTGCCTCGAGTTCGAGAAATTTTTCCGAACAAATTAATCTCCAGGCGAGGTGACATAAATTGGCCTCCACGGAGTCCCGATTTAACGCCTATGGATTTTTTCCTGTGGGGTTATGTCAAATCAAAAGTTTACGCTAATAAACCGACTTCCCTGGCACAATTAAAAGAAAATATCCGTCATGAAATGGCAGCCATCACGGAGACTACCTGCCGAGCTGTCATAGGCAATTTTAGTGCCCGACTAAATGAATGCCGAGAGCGCAACGGTTTACATTTGGACGATGTTATTTTTAAAAAATAAATTCCCAAACAGTGTACTTCAATATAAAATAAACATTTTTTCAATAAAGCTAAGACTTTTCTTTTAAAAAAAGATTTAAATGTGAACTTTCTTTTGAGACACCTTGTATATATATATTTATTTTAAAACAGATAATCTGCCTGATGTCAATTCACTTTGAGAATGTTTTGGTTACCCCCACCGATACGTTTCAGTTTAAGGATAGGGTTTTGTGTGAATGTCTTTCTGATGCAAAGTTACCATTTAGCGAGCTCTCCGCTGGACTGCAAGTCCTGCATAACTTCTTTCTCGAGGCCGCCATAGATACCATTGTTGTTGACAATGACGATGATCACTGGCAACTTGTAGCGGAACATCGTCTCGATTTCCATACCTGTGAACCAACACAAGTTCTCAGATTATACCACTTAAGTAGCTAGGTAGTTCGATATTAAAGTGTGTGTCGATAAAAAGCATTTTTAATGCATTAGAACTGTAACTTACCTGAGAAGCCGAAAGCTGAATCGCCTTCAACGCAAATGACTCTCTTGTTTGGAGCGTAGTCTCGGCACCACATCGCAGCGGCAACAGCAAAACCAGGGCCCACCTGCACACCACAAAAATCAATCAATCTCTTCAATCCGACCCCAACCCTCTCGTAGTTGCAGCTTCTTTTTACTCCCCCGACCTAAGCGTTCCTCTTCGAAAGAGGAGACCTAAACATATCCTTTATGATCCTGACGATCAGATGACTATTGACAACATACTCATATCACCTACCACACAATCATACGCTACACACCGTCTTCGTCGGCAAAGACAAGGTCCCCGCTATCTTACGTCCGGACGTGGGCTAAATTCACGGCCCCGTAGACATACGGACCACTCAACGTCCGATCCCCCCGTTGTCCCAAACGTCGCCCTTAGGCAGACGTAACCTTAGTTTCTTGGAGCCCTAGGGCTCAAAATTTCTTCTTTCCGAAGCTCGCCAAACAGCCCGGTTACGCTGTCGCAACCAATAGGGTTAGCACAGCTAATAGACAGTCCGAAAAAAAAAACAATCTCTTGGTCATAGATGCTTGAGAGAAAAAAATCATCAAACAAAATGGCCAAAGCCTAGTCTTCATTTGTCTGCCCTATCTGTGATGACGTGTGTAGCGGAAGCTTGGACAGTAACAGTTTGATTAACCTACAAAACTATCTCAGCGTGCTGTGTAGTTTTTCTTTGAGATACAAGATACGCAAAAAAGACGGAATCAATAGGAAAACCATTGTCATTGATATTAGCCACAGGATTAGCTAGCAAAACAGAGAAGCTGGCAGAGAAGTTTGGGGGTGGAGGACAAGTTAAGCAGGACCTCGAGGAATGTAAAGCGGAGAATTGTTCGGAAAACGAAGGATCTTCTGTGTCGCTTGGTAGCACAAAGCTTAGAATCGATTGTGGTGACTGGTTGATGATTCAGTGTGTGTGTGTATGTCTAAATAGTGGAAGCATCCAGGCTTTTTATCGATACTTACACCCATTGTTCCAAAAGTGCCTGCGTCGAGGCGATGCCGAGGTTTGTTGTTGAGGAGCATCCCGCGGCCGATGTCCATAGTATTGGCGCCTTCGCTCACTATGATGGAGTCCTTGGGAATGTTGGCCTGAACCGCTTTAAATACTGCATAGTAGTTGAGTGGCAATGCTTTGCTGCTAGCTTGTTGCTGGAAGGTTACCAAAAAAAGTTTTTTTAGTGGTTAACTTAAGTTAGGACTTCACTTAAGTGAGCTGAGAATGATAACAATCACCCTGTATAGTAACATGTCGTACAGTTTACCAACCCGTCATCTTGATACAAAACCTATAAGTCAGCATCAGTTTTATACAGATTGGTAAAATATTAATGGCAGGTAACTAAACATCGGCAACTGTGAGAAAACCTGCACCATAAGAGGTTAGATCCACTCATTGATAATGTTAAATTCAAAGAATAAATAATACTAAAAAACCGTCAAATCACGTAATAAGTTCATCATCAAGTTAGCCCATAACGGCATCTCACCTGATGGTAAGTGATGATGCGGTCTAAGATGGTAGCGGGCTAACCTGTTAGGAGTACGGTAAACCCATACTCCTAATTGGTTTCTACACATCGTGCCGGGAACGCTAAATCGTTTGGCGACACGTCTTTGTCGGTAACTAGCCACAGCCAGGGCATCCCACCAGACCAGACTCGAGCCGGGAATCGAATCCAGGACCTCCAACTTTATAATGCGACAGTGTTGCAGATTTTGTTCATCTTGTTGTTTATGGGCAAAAACATTAATTAGGTGATGCGCTGACTCCTTTGCCCAATAAATTAATATAATATATAAATAGCGAATAAATTAAAAAAAAAAACAATGCATAAGTCCTCTAACGACCAATAAATACGTCAAATAAAAAATAATGGGATTACACCAGTTTCAGAATTCATTTAGTTCTGAAGCTGGCAAATCCTGTCATGATCGTTAAGTACTTACTTCGACGAACTGTGTGTTCTTCTTCTGTTTCTCACTAAGCGATTGCCACCAGCTACTTGTTGGTTGGACCGAGAACTTCCTTTCACTCAATTTACGTGTGAGAGCATCTACGAACGGTTTGATATCGGAATGTACCGCCACTTCAGATTTAACGCTGTTGTGAAATTCCTCGGGCGATATGTCCACCTAAAATATTGGCGTCAAATAATTTCTTAGCTAACTATTTATTTATTTATTCACAAAAAAAAATTGAAATCCTTACAATAATAACAAAATAATAAATATACATTCTGAGATCAGTTAAGGAAACAGTTCAAATTGTTTGAGTGTTACATGCTCCATCAAGGATTGAAGTTCATTGTGATTTCAGCTTTCAAGATCATTTAAGGGCTCATAGTAACTACGAAAATGTAAGTGCTTTATAAATTTACGTTGAATCCTCTCTACCCCTATACAGTATTCTAAATAACTGTGAAAATATGCAAAATAAATTATTTTCTGTGTGCTTATATTTTGAAATGTGCAGAGTTAAATTATGACAGCAGACACCCTACAGGTTTAAAAGTATAAAAAATATTTGCAGAGTTTCATGTCATTAATATCATTGTTGGAAATTTACACATACATAATTTATATATATAAGCTGTGATAGCCTAGTGGTTAGGACGTCCGCCTCCTAATCAGAAGTCGGGGGTTCGAACCCGGGCACGCATCTCTAACTTTTCGGAGTTATGTGCGTTTTTAAGCAATTAAAATAGCACTTGCTTCAACGGTGAAGGAAAACATCGTGAGGAAACCTGCACGCCTGAGAGGTCTCCATAATGTTCTCAAAGGCGTGTGAAGTCTGCCAATCTGCACATGGCCAGCGTGGTGGACTGTGGCCAAACCCTTCTCATATTGAGAGGAGACCCGTGCTCTGTAGTGAGCTGAGAATGGTTTGATCATGATGGTGAATATATATATATATATATTAATTATTTTAAGTAATGTTGAAGAGGTGACAATCTAACTTTTGCTTGTTATGCGATGTTTATTCTAATGGGATGGCTCTGAAGCGCTAATCCCAAGTTTGTTTGACGGCAATCTCAACTGGTAAGTGATGATGCAGCCTGAAAAGCTGGCAGTTTTTTCAGAGTATCTTAACAATCCTAAATTAGGAGTGTCCTAATGATATGAATTTCCAACCTCCTAATTATTGTGTGATAGTAGCTGGGGTTCCAAAACTGTTTTTTTTTATTCTTAATTTTTTTTAGCCATACCCATAATAGCCTAATTAAATTATATACATTTTTAAAACTTAAACAAAAACTTAAACTACTCTCAATTTTGTTTAAAAATTCTTACTAATAGTTCATAGAGGGATCTAAGGGCTAGGCAAAATGGTGCCGCAAGAACACTTTGAAAAATACCCACATCGGCTAGATTTAAGTTATGATTAATTATCATTGAGGCTCGCATGTCTCTGGTTTCCAATGAGAATTGCACTACGTTTGGCGTAGTGTAATTTTTAATATTTGATTAGTTACCTGTATGATTTTAACATCCGGCGCGTATCGCGGCTGTTGCCCGAAGTGCAGCATCCAGTTGAGTCGCGCGCCGAGCAATAAGATAACATCTGCTTTGAGTAAAGCTTGGGTACGCGCCGTCGACACGCAGTACTGTGATTCATCTGGCACAACGCCTTTGCCTACGAGTTTAACGGTCACCATTTAAAATTTTATTTCATTTTATTCAATACCAATATCCACGAAAGGATTTTTGTAATGTTATTATAAAAAAAAAAAAACAATGAAAAAAAAAATTGTACCAAGTAGAATTTTAATTATTTTATGTTTGAGCCAATAGGAAAGTTATAGTAGCAATAAACAATATACATGTTACTAGCTGTACATCCATAATGATTAGAGGTTATGGATCATCATTTGTGTCAATTGTGTTTTATCATCTGTGTCAATTTGAAATGATAACTTGATTAATTTTACTCAAGTAAAATCAGTAATAAAGTTAGCTTTATTGCTGGCAACAGAGTGTTTTATGTTCTCCTATGCAAACATTTTACTTCATAGTGATTATTTGTTATCAAAAACCTCCCGCCGTGACTTGTTACAACCCTACCGACAAAGAAATCCGCCAAGCAAACCGCTACCCCTGTTAAGTCGCAGTCTAAGATCGGAATCTTAGACTGCGACTGCATATGATCGCTTACCTCCGTGAGGTTGCCATCAAGGCAAAACTTGTAATGGACAAAAAAAGAGGTCACAATTGACTATTAAACTTTTCGACTCATTGTCGCTTGATGAAGATAGTACAAATATCTCGCACACTAAATGACCCATCACGCCCTTTAGTTGCACCATAAAACTCAAATAAAATTGGATTTTCAATACAGAAAGATATACTGATTGTACTTACCCATGGGAGTCGGTAAGAAAGGCACTTTCGTAGTTTCCACGAGCTTGCATAAAGACTCTTCGGCCTGTCCATAAGCGGCGCCTTTGCCTACTACGATCAGAGGCCGCTGGGCCTTTGATAGCAATTCTGCAGCTTGCTCCACTAGCTCAGGGTTCGGATGGGCAAGTTTAACAACCTCAGCATTGTAATAGTCGAGAGGTATTTTATCTTCTTCTACTTCAGCCTGCGGACACAAAATTTATGTAATAATAATGATGATACCATTTTTCGTTTATTATTCAATATAAGTGCTATTTATTATTAATTCCACAGTTTCTCTCGCCGTGGACCCATGTGTTTATTTGCAAGCTTTAAAGTGCCAATAAACAATTACTGGATAGGACAAAGATTAATAAAATATTTTATGTCAGTGACAGTAATCAAGATTTTAAAAAATACATTGGTTGAATCTTTATTGTTTTCGAATGTTGCATTACCTTGAATAGCCAGTGCTTTTGTAAATTCACCACACGTCTGCTGTAGCTTCCACAGTTAGTTTGTTGTGGGCTTCTTCTTAGACCGGGCGCGTTTGGAACCCTCATAGCTTTAGTTTTAAGTTTACGAATATAGTTATCACCATGAAATATCTACTATGTAAATTATTGACGCATCAAAAGTGCCTTGTAAACAGGGTGTAAAAAGGGTTCCAAACGCGCCTTGGTCTAAGAAGAAGCCCATTGTATAAATGGGAATTGATACGTTAATAGGCCGATGATGATGATGATAATACCGTTAGGAGAGTAGCAGGCATGTCCAAGTAGGATACTCCAGGGCGACCGGCGCGGGCGTAGCGCACCGCCTTTTCCACGTGCAGAGGTATCAGACGCGGCGACGGCGGCCGGACCGCGTACTTGCTATACATACGACTCGACTCCACCTGCAATACATTCTCAAATGACTGACTGGCCTTCTCTAAACAACCAATTTTCTAAACACTTGGACTTGGAGTCAACAGGCAGACACTAAACTTATTTTTTTTATAATCTGTGATAAACAGACTAATCTGTGGTTATAAAAAATAAATATCAACTAGTCGGCTTGCAATCATCTTTTCACAGATTTTCTAAAATGTACTATAAAAAATTCAATGTAGTAGACCATTGTCGGGGATCATTTGTTGTGGGCTAAGTTGCTTGCATTGCTTCTTTTTGATGTTTAACAAAAGTCTAAGTGCTTGAGCGGAACATAGTCAAATGTATCTTTAGTATTTAAACAGGCAAACAATACATATTATGTTGAGTCAATAAAAATCTAGGTAATTTGGTACATGTTATTACTGTTTGTTATTCGTGGGGAATATGAATTCGTGCAAATATTTTTAGGATTGTGTACCATTGTCGTACGGGAAGTAAACAATGGGTTCTCCGGGCGTTTAACAAATCCAGCGAGAGGGACATGCCGTGGTGGTTTTTAGTTTGGGTATACCCCACCGATGAGGAGGGGGAGTCCCACATAACCTCTGTCCTGCCCAACGGATGGAGGTAGTCATAAAGCGTTTCCACCACGGGGGAAAAAAAGGATTATACCAATGTATTGCACTCTTGGTTAACGTTAATCAATATTATAGTATTGTATCTTTCTTGCATATTTGCTTGACTTGTGAACTTTGGAAGGTAAGTTGTAATCTTTTATATATTAAATAGGCATAATTATCTTAATCTTTTAGCATACCATTATCTATCTTTTTGGTTGGTGATAAGTTATTCTATCAATTTTATCATAATTTATCTATATATGTGATATGTAAAGCATGTAATCTATCTCAAGATCACATTTAGTACATTATAGGTTCATTTAAATGCTGCAGACAGTATCTAAGTTTTTGGATACAGTTCATACTATGGAGTCTTTTATAAAAAAAATTAATAGTAAATTTTTAATATTAGTATGGACTAACATTAAACATTTTGAAGCAACTCTTGAATAGCTTGGTGAAGAACTAAGCTAGCTTTTATCTCAAAAATAAATGCAAATATAAGGATCTTAAACATTGTATGTATTGCTAGTATACAGATACATTCTAATGCTCCTAAAACTTTTATCTTTCAAAAGCTGTGAAATATGTTCACTATTCTGCTTTCATAAATATGTACCTAATTATTGGAAATAATTGTTTTTTCAACAAGATAATAATTACATAATGTTAATAAAAGCAGAAGTTATAGTAAAAAGATTTTTTAAGGAAGAAACTTAAGTTTTAGGTCATATATCAAGAAAAAAAAAAATAATCAATTAATATATTCATAACACAGCTCAAAAATATTTCACATATGGCTCATACAACCATTGAATAATTAGTTATTAGTTGTTTGAGCCATATGTGGAATAATATCCTAAGATTGTTTGAAGTTCTGGATGGACAGCCATTTGTCTCTATAGAATTAAGACACATGTACAATATTTTGTAGCTTTGGTTGTTAACTACGAAACTTAAATACCTGTAACCATTCTTGAAAGCCACCAATACCCTCATGGTCTTCAGGACACGAGCCAGCAATGACCAAAAGGGGCCAGCAATTCACTTGTGCATTAGCCATACCCCCTATGCAATGAAGAAGTCCTGGTCCTGATACAACTAGACATACTCCTGGTTTACCTGAAATTCATGAAAGGTTTTTATTACCATAATGGTAAAAAGTCATAGTAAAAAATGCATCAATATACATAAATAACATTCCTACAAACATCCAGGCTATTGATTTTTTAATTTGTATGAGTACTATGAAAACAGACACTTATTATATAAGCCAAAGGAAAGCTCTCTACAGACATCTTTATGAGATCTATATTTAGTATTTATAATACTCAAAGCAATGCAAAATCTTACTTATTTAAATATCCTATACTAACACAGGTCAAAAATGTACATATTACATAAAATTTAATGTGATAACCACATTTGTGAACCAAAAACTACAGCTATGTCTATTGCATTGTAAGGCAATGCCAATATTCTAATTCCAAGATGTTACTGATTATTTCTCAACAGATCTAACCAGAACCTTGTGATACACAATCAATTGTGCTTGCTGCTAGATCAATAGTTTTACTACATATGCAATACCTGTTAAGTATCCAATGGCTTGTGCGGCATAGCATGCAGCTTGTTCATTGCGCATGCCAACATACTTAAGCCCTGCAGCTTGCAATGCAAGTGATGTCTCGATGACAGGAATACCAACTATGCCAAATACATATTCAATACCCTGTAACAATAAAATCTTGCCAACTCAATAAAGTTAACCAGTTAACCATTAGTGCATACTGTATACACTACCTTGGTTTACAGAATTATGTTCATCATTATCTTCATCAGACTGTTTGTGAGCACAGGCTTCCTCTCTTATAGGACAGAGGAATTTTAGAGCAAAGTTAATTATATAAGAATTGGTCAACACCCAACTAGGTGGACAGACAACATCAGACAAGTCGCAGGGACCCACTGGAAACAAGAGGCCCAAAACTCCTGAACTCCTTTTTGGAACTCCCTATGAAAGCCCTACCTCCCTACTTTTGTCCAGCAGTGGATGTCCATCGGTTGAAATGATAATGATATGGCATGTTATTACCGTTACGTATATATTTACATAATACTACTATTTACATAATAACCAAGTTGTAAACTATGTTTATGATTTATTTATTTCATAGTTGTTGTGATTCATTCATAATTAAAATTGAGACTTGTATTACTTGCATAGCAATACACTTATATGAGATGATCTAAGGTCTATCAATGATTGTCTGATTGATGCAACTAGTAAGCTGAACCAATCTTGATAGAATTTGGCTTACAGATAGCTTGCATTCTGGTTTCAACAAGAGCATCCTGGTTTACATTCCCACACATATGTTTGACCAATACAATAATTGTTTTATTAAATATTTTCTTCAGACTGCATGACAAGTAAGAATTCAATTTGAGGTTATGAAAGTAGTGTCATTAATTTAACTGCATCATATTTATTAGTAAACAGTTAGCAACATTTATCTCAGCAATTATTTTGTAAATAATTAAATGATTCATAAATAAAACATAAATTAGGAGTGCAGATAAATACAATTTTATAATTACATTTTGTAAACAGTTACTTATTGAGTTTTAATGGAGTAGACAATTCAATTAATTTGTCAGATAATTTAGAATAGATTTATTGACTCTTAGACAATTATATTCCAAATTGCTTATGAAGTGATCCCCACCAAATTTATAGAAATGGTTTGAACACATACCTGTTTTTTTAAGCTTTCAGCCAGTATATAGTTCCCATCGACCGCCATAGCTTGGTTATATCTCGGTGTTATGTGTAAATTTCTTCGTAACAAGGGTAGAGACAGTTTGGCGAATCGTCCTAAGAACATTTTAAATAAAATTAATGTTTCTTATTAAGAACTACTGCAAAGTGCACAGTGAAATTACGAAATGATACCCCCTACTCTACTAAACTTTTACTTACTGAGAGCGATAGGAACGCTCCTTAAACTAGTCGCAAAAAAATTGTTCCGGTTAATCTTGGTAATATTAAAATTTTCAGGTAAGCGAGTGTTTAATTGATATGCAACGTTAACAAGTGTACTTCGTGTACACTATGTACCGAGTCAAGGAAAAACATACAAATTTCATACTATACTATCAGTTAATTAATGATTAATCAGTATTAAAAATTGCTAAGATTTTGAACTTTAAATTAAATGTTTTTTCATGCATGTCAACTTAATGTCATGTGTCAACGTCAACACAGATTAATAGGTACATACAATAATTAGATTTCCAATTGCCACGGACATTAAGTACTCATTAGTACCTACCTATTTGTTATAGCAGGGAGTATTATAATCAATCGGTAATTAAAGTCTGGCTAACGAAAGTAGACTGCAAAAGAGCGGCAAATTTAAAAATTGACAGTATGGCAAACCCAAAATTAGTGTGACAAACGTGGATTAAAATAATAAAGTATCAAACTTTAGAATTATTTTTTATTTTCGTTGAAACAGATTACACTACTGTTTATCAGTATGAACAAGTACACAACATGGTTGGGTATAGATATCCGGTACTCGATTTTACTTATGTATTTAGCTTAGGAGCCTTGTCTGGGTCAAACTTGAACCTTATACACTGTTTTTAGATAGCGGAAATGCATGCATTTTTAATTACCTCCCACTCCCACCCCCGTACGCGAGTAACGGATATCTATACTTTACCCACACAACATTCTGGAACATTTATTTTAACAGCTGGCATAAAGCTCTGGATTCTATTTCTCTTAAAGCGATCTGCTCCAGACAACTTTTAGTGAAAGAAACAAGAGAAAGTTGAAGATGATCTACATATTGAAATGAAATCATAACCTTCGTATAGGTGACTATTGAACCACCGAACCAGAGATAGATACAAGTCTACCCTACATCCTTGGTTTGCGTTAAGGTAAAATGAAGGAGGTAGATAGAAAAGATATTCGTTCCCTTTAAATAGGGAATGGTAGATTTCTCCAATTACCGATCTCGCATAAAACCTCGTTAGCTAATTTTCTTTTAATATCACACTTATATCTTTATTTATATATTCCCATAAACTACAATAAAATACCTAAGCGAACATATCAAAAAAGTATGGGTAAGTATAAATTACTTTAGCTTTTTACCAAGCATTTAGTTTAAATATTTAAAATCAAAACTTTGATTTCTTTATATTTTTTTGTCTTTTTAACTTCAGCCACACGGACCGCTTCCAATATAATTTAATTGCTGGTTTACGTAAAATAGCTACCCTCATGTGTTTATAATCTATAAAAATGTACCTTTACTGATCTGAATGTAGATACTTATAGGCATGACCACCGTGACAAGCTCATGTTTCTATTTCAATAATACAATTTACCGCTAAAACAGGCGTCGATTC
The DNA here is from genome assembly GCA_928268935.1 of Lasiommata megera. NCBI lineage: Eukaryota > Metazoa > Arthropoda > Insecta > Lepidoptera > Nymphalidae > Lasiommata > Lasiommata megera. The sequence goes on along the minus strand of OV743325.1, from coordinate 8,517,841 downwards.
TGTACGCATAACATCGGAAGCGTGCAACAATACGCCGCATTAGTATCAACATCGCGCTCGTTAGGTACCGAGTTAGTTCGGAGGCTTCGCAGTCCGCATACTTGCTTGCAAACCGTCCACGGGTGGACCGGCCTAAAAACTACCTATAAGAAAATTCCAAGAAAATGTTTCTCGCGGTGTGAAATAACCACGGTGCTTGGACAGCAAATTATTTGTGTTGGGGAAATTTTGAAAATAACATCAAAATGGCTTTGATAAACCTAAAGATTTTCGGTGAGTTTTCTCTTTATTACTATGAATATTTAACTCTTTTTATTTTACTTTAGAATTACCCTCAAGTGTAAAAAATTTAGGAATTGTACTTGTAATATTATATAAAAGCGTAGAATATATACATTTTATTGTGATTTTTAATTAAAAAAATTCCTAAATCACCAACCAGTTTTTCTTAAGTTGTTGGGCTTCTTTTATTCTTACCGGTTTGCTATTTGTATCAAATATAGCCCGAATGCCAGAGGGCGCAAAAAAACTGTCAATTTTTGGAGTAACTGGTTATTTGTCGATTTAAATTAAAAAGAAAAACATATCATATGGCTTAGATACAACACTTATTCAGGCATCATTCAATCATTCTAAATAAGTGCATTCGTTAATAGTTAATTTGAAAAACAATGGAGCCATTGCTTACGTCTAAAATAAGTGCTTTCTTTTTCCTCGATAAAACATTGAAAGGGCTAGCACTGCACTACTCTGAGATTTAAACTACTTCTTGAATTTACACATACTAATATAACTTCCATTACGAGAACGTATTACACGGAAATTGGTTTAATTTTTTCTTCATATTATAGCTAATTTCAAATAATTAATATTATACTCCCATGCTTATTAATTATATTACGTAAACTCATATAGGTTTTTATTCAACTAAGTCTATAGAGAGGGCTATAAAAATCCTGAGTGTTTTTAATAAATAAAATCGTACCTTCTTATGTTCATGAAGTATTTGAATTGTGATTTTATTCAATAGAAAGGAAGGTGTTTTCAAATACTTAATGGATAGGTTAGGTGTAGTCTTTCAGTTTTTTTGTATTGCTTCGAAACGAAAGTATCGATTCGCTGGTTATTTTCCAAGAGGGTTAGGTATTATCGTTATGAAATACGATTATATGCGAGAGAGTCGCTGCGCCCGCTTACCGCTCGTGGTTATTTTGTCATTAATCATTATACACAATATGTAAATAAAATAACTCCTTAAAAATATTTTATGTAACAAGAGTTGTTACTGAGCTGTACGACCAATAACTTTTCTCAATAAATCCTTTCTTAATATATATTTCTTGTTATGACAAAACATGTCCATTGGATTTTCCTTCAATCGAGTTACAACAACTTGACGTGATTTTTGGCGTTAAAATGACCGGAAAGTCATATAGGCTACTTAAATATTTGCACAGTTTTCATTGTATAGGTATAATGTGGTTCTGGTATGACAGCTGAATATATTTTGATGGAATAAGGTTTTAACAAATATATTAATGGTTTGGATTCTTACACAGTATTATTTTTATTTTCAGAATATCAATCAATTAAAAATGTTATTGAAATACTTAATCCATTAAAAGTAATTTTGTTGTGTCAATTACTTACACAGAATTGAGGTGATGGTGATAACTACATTCGTAAACTTAAAAGTAATGCTATGGGGGTTCCAAACGCGCCCTAGTCTAAGAAAAAGCTCACAACAAACTTAGCCGAGTAAATATTACATACAATCCTACTGGTGCTTGTCAATTTATGCGTGTCGTATGTATAGAAATAGTTGACAACTCGTCTTAAAAGTTCCTGAATCGGCCTTTTTGTGTAAAAAAGTAGGTACAAATATAGGTGATGTAAGCTTTCATAGTCTCTGCCTCTATTTTGGAGGGTAAGTGTTCCAATCCCGCCACACACCACCAACCTTTAGGAGTTATGTGTGTTTTAAGCTGTTGCATATCACAATTTGTCGACCTCCTTGCGCGCTGCAATAACATAAAATCGGTATCGGCTTTAGTTTTGTCTGGCGGGACCTTAGGACCTGGCTAGTTAGTAACCTACTGGCAGACATACTGCCCAGCGATTTAGCCTTTCAGTGTGATGTAATTCACGTAGAAACCTATTAGGGTTGATGGTGGCAGTGCCACCAGCGTAGCCAAAGATGGGTTCAGGCGGCAACGCATCTGCTCGTCCCCTGGTGAAGCAGATATTCGTGGGCGATCCTTACTAATCGCTTAACATTAGCCCAACCCCATCTGTTCTTCATAAGGTTCTCAAAGACGTGTGAAGTCTACCAATACGCACTTGGCCAGTGTGGTGGACTACGGCTTCAACCGTTCTCATGGTGACCCGCACCTTGTAGTATGCCGGCAATAGATTCATAATGATGATGATATGTAATATGGCTGTGTAAGGAGAGTTCCATTCGCATGCGGGCGGTTCTGTACGTCATTTAGTGCAGATGAAACACTCTTTTGAAATTCATCGCGTGCACTTTAAAAATATTTAAAATCGATGTCAAAAAACATAATCTTGCAATGTATAGCCATTGATAGCGACATTAATTATTAATATTTATTTATTGTTGATAAACGTACATATATTCGTGTAATGAAGTCTTTGTTTATTATATTTAATTATATATATTAGTGTGTTTAGTTATGAATTAGAATATATATTTATTATAAAAATTACCATGATACCATTATAATAAAGTCTGTAATCCTAACATATAAAAGAGATGGCGATAAGACCACAGATTTTTTGTACCTACGCGAATTTTATACTAAAGTAAAAAATAAGTTTTAAAAGTTTTTTTACTTTTTGTATTTGGAATTTGTAAAGTATCTAAATACAATCATACATGGTATTGGCATTAATAAGACCGGGCAAAAAGCGATAAAAACACGTTTCTTGGTATTAAGCCCCTTGAATATTCAACTTTATTTTATTTTTATTTAGTATTTGTTGCTATAGAGGCAATAGAAATACACAGTCAAAAAATTTCTATTTGGAGGCCAGGCCAGTCGTAACCGTCCGTTCGATGTACCTAGCTATTGTTAAAAACTGCACTGACTTAGATGAAATTTTTAGGTTAAAACCCATAAGATCCACTAAGTTTCTATTTTGTGTTTCAACATATCTAAGTCACCCATTTTGAGATCGTAAATGTACTTATTTGTTTAGTATTAGAATATGTAGATTTCTTTATAAACAGCTAAGTGTAACGGTTCGTAGCAATTCTGTATAGTAGTTAGTTTTATACAAAAACAAGTAAATTCAATAAAATGAAAGCTCACTGCCTGTATTACTAACTTGATTAGTCATAACATATTTGCTTGAATCCCGTTTAATAACGGATTATAATATGGACTAATAATTGCGGTCAAATGTACGACTTTCTTAATACCGGTTTTTTAAAATTCCATAATGCAATATACTGTAGTTTTTGAACAAAAAAAAAGGTTTAGTTCCTATGCATATAATGTCATTAAACGCAGACAAATTCGACAACGACATTATTAATAATTTGATAGATTACAATAGATTGACTCAGAGTTAATAAATAAACTCATTAAATATATGGTTAGGTATAACTGTAGGTATCTTTAGTACTTGTATACGGTGTCTACATAGAAAAAAAAGTGGAGACCAGTTTCTATGTTGCTATGACTCACTAAAAAGCGGTTATACAGTTTGATTTAAGTGGGGCTTTATGGAAAGCTTTTCGTTTTTGCCTTGTATTTGGCTCAAACTCGTCCTTTACATACAAACTGATACAACCTCCGCAAGGATGCCTCAAGGGCCTTGATTTTTTACGGTACCTGGTGGGCATAACGAGGTCATTATGTGTGCCAATTTTTCGTCTTGTCTTGTCATCTGGGCAGCATCCGTAATGCCTTTTCCGGTCGGTCGGAGTAGGGCTGCAAGAGCCCTATGCTCCGCAGTGGAGGTGTCTATATTGGCGAAAAATAAAGCCCGCGATGTCGAATTCGGTACGTTACCGCTAGTTACTAATAAGACTAATAATAATAGAAATTTTGTAACGGTTTTCTTATTCATGCCTCCAAGCTTATTACGAAAGTTGGTAATGCATGGTACACTTAGTTCCGAGGTAATTAAGTAAATAATTTTGCTAAATGGCAGGTATTTTACTCGTTAACAAACCATTAAAAATACATCACTGGATACAAGTATCATATCAACGATAGATATTAACAATCTTATTCCCACTTTTTGAAGCGGTGATAGCCTAGTGGTTAGGGCGTCAGCCTCCTAATCAGAGGTCGGCGGTTCGAATCCGGGCACGCACCTCTAACTTTTCGGAGTTATGTGCGTTTTTAAAAATTAAAATATCATTTGCTTCAACGGTGAAGGAAAACATCGTGAGGAAACCTGCACGCCTGAGAGTTCTCCATAATGTTCTCAAAGGCGTGTGAAGTCTGCCAATCCGCACATGGCCAGCGTGGTGGACTATGGCCAAACCCTTCTCATATTGAGAAGGAGACCTGTGCTCTGTAGTGAGCCGGTAATGGGTTGATCATGATGATTCCCACTTTTTATTTATTTTATTCTCCTCATGTAACTGCCTTGTCCGTCAGAAATTGTTGGTTATTGGGTATTTTATTAATTTTGATGCATGAATTTGTAAAAGAAATTATCAACGTCTCGATTAGATTTTACGTGGGGAAATCTGCTGTGCTTATTTTAATGCGGTGTTTATAAGTAGGTACACAAATCTAACTTCAGAGCAGGTTCCCAGATATTTATTTATTTATTTATTTATTTCACAAGATACACCATTGATACACTGTATAAGCATTAAAAATAAAACGATATAACGTATGTCTAAGCCGAGTACAGTTATCGTTACAGGTGTATACAGCATTACAGTTTCTCCGGTTAAAAATTTGCATTACAGTACATTACAGATTTATTACATTATTAGTACATTCGTGATAACAATATAAAACAAAAAAGTATAAAATTAATTAATAACGAAATATACAGCCTTAAAATAAATACTAGAACAAAAATGAGAACTATACATGTAGAAATATTTTTTTCTTAAAACTAGTTAGGGTGTCGTGAAAGATATCGATGTCATGGTTCGTCAAGTTATTGTATACACTAACTATTCTATTTATTGGGGAGAATTTTCCTAAGTTGGTCTTGGAAAATTTAGGAACAAATATTTTTTGGTTGGGGTGTCTAGGAATACGACGGGGGACGTTGATGCTTATCTGTTGTAGCAGGTCGGTGGAATCCATAAAATTACGAACAATTTTATATAAAGTTATGAGATCAGTCACTTGTCTTCGTTTTTCGAGGGAATGTATTTTAAAATGATTTAAGCGAGCGTCGTAGTCAGCTCTGTAAGGACATGTTTTGTCTTTAAAGGCCAGATAACGCGTAAAGGAACGTTGTATTCGCTCTATTCTGTCTACGTGTGTTCTATAGTGTGGGTTCCATACCGGGACGGCGTATTCCAGAATGCTGCGTACTAACGCGTGGTAGATCCTGGATATGCAGTCTGTTCTTTTAAAAACGGCGGTGTTACGCTTGATGAAACCGAGCAATTTCCACGCCTTACAGACAATATGATCAATGTGGTCTTTAAAGGTGAGCTTACTATCGAATATTATACCGAGATCTCTGATGACATTGACCTCTTCGAGCTGTTGGCTATATACAAAGTACTTCGTAGGTATTATGTTCTTTTTACGAGTAAATTTTATATGTGCGCACTTTGAGGCGTTTAACTTCATTCTGTTAATGGCACACCACTTTTGAATGGAATTGAGGTCTTCCTGGAGTAAGCGACTGTCCTCAACGTTTTTTATCACCCGGTAAATTTTGAGATCGTCAGCGAAAATTGAGCACTGACTGTACCGGATACTTTGTGTGATATCGTTAATGAACAGTAGGAACAGAATAGGCCCCAGATGAGATCCTTGGGGGACTCCAGATGTGGCAAAGAAGGAATCAGAAGTATAGCCCTTTATGGTTACTCTTTGAGGTCTGTGTTGAAGGTACGATCTAAACCACGAGAGCAATGGCTCGTGGATACCGTAAGCCCCTAGCTTTAAAATTAAGATATTGTGGTCGACTTTATCGAAGGCGCTACTGAAATCGGTGTATACTGAGTCGACTTGTTGCTTGCTGTCGACACTCATACATAAATCTGATGCATAGCTTACCAGATTTGTGACTGTGGACCGATTGCGACAGAATCCGTGCTGGCAGACTAATAAGATATTATTAGAGTAATGAGACAGAATGGGACATATTAGTTTTTCAAAGACTTTCGAAAATATATTTAACATGGATATAGGACGGTAATTACGAATGTTGTTTTTGGCCCCTTTCTTAAAAATGGGCAAGATGTTTGCAGCCTTCCATACCGCCGGGAAAATAGACGTTTCTAAAGATTTATTAAAAATAATCTTGAGGGGCAGGGTTAGATTCTTGTGACATTTTTTAATGAATATTGGAGGTAATCCGTCGGGTCCTGCACCTTTGCTGGGATCCAGTGACTTAAGCACTTTACCTATCTCGCGTTCACTTATAGAGATCCTAGACAGTGATTTTTGTATAAAAGAGTCTGAATAGATGTTTTTGTCTATCTGATTTTTAGTTACGGGATCTGTAAACAGGGAGGAGAAATGTTGTGCAAAAAGGTTGCTTATTTCGTTACCGGAATTGGCTGTTTTGTCATCAAGTGTCATTTCCGAGGGGATTTGGGTGGTGTCATCCTTCCTCTGCTTAACGTAAGACCAAAATTTTCTGGGGGTGCGCCAGATAGCCTGTTCAGTTCCCATGATATAATTGGAGTAGCATGTTGACATTAATGATTTCACCCTGTTCTTGGCCAGTGTAAGTTCAAATTCGTCTCTAGGATTACTGTAAATTTTAAATTTTTGCCTAATTCTTTCTTTCTCAGTAATTAGCTTTAGTAAATTGGGTGTAAACCATACAGGATGCCTCCGGTTTTTGGGGAAAATTTTCGGGACAGTTAAATTGATAATTTTATTCAGAATAAGGTAGAATTTTTGAACCATGACATTGACATCGTTACAGTTTTCAAGTTCATAATCCCAATCGACTCGTCTTAGTTCAGAATTTACAGCGCAGTAGTTCGCTTTTTTGAAGCAATGTGTAGCGAATGGCTTACTAATTAAGACGCTGTTGTGTTATATATTGTGTTATATATATATTTTATGGCCACTACAGGGTGCTGTAAAATTCGTTTGTCGATATTATACGTAGGTTTACTGAAATATTTGTATTACTTGTCTTTAACAGCGTTCTTAAATTCCTAAGCAGTTTTTCTTAAGTTAGCCCTTGACGGCTATCTCTTTGTGATTATGTAGTCTAAGGTGGTAACGGGCTAATCTATTAGGAGTATAGTTACCCACCCACCTAATTGGTTTGTCCGCGTGCTGGAAAGCTAAATCACTTGGCCACACGTCTCTGTCGGGTAACTAGCCACGGAAAACAGAAAAACAAAACAGAAAAACACTTGCGCATTTCTAATAACAGTAGGGATTGATGGCATTACAAGTTTAAAAGGCAATATCCACGTAACTATATGTTGAGAGCTATCGCTATCATAACTCATAATATTTAACGGTGCCCGTGTCACGATATTGTAAAAATAAATCTACACGATTGTAAACATGTTAGCAAGTTCATTATTTTAAACAACGTGTCAGTCGCCGTATGGAATGATACTTTTACTTGCCGTGTAACGTGTTTTGAATAACTAAAACTGCGTAGAATATACTTCTAGATGTAAATACTAGATAAAGTACGCAAATGGCGCAACTAGTAAGTATATAGTTTCATTGGCGTAAAAAAGTTATCATAGGTGAAACTAATTCCACGGTTTATGATCATTGATGTTCAGAATTTATCATCTTTCACTTTTGGGCACGGATTCTCTCATTGGTAAGAGGTTTCAAGCTTGAATCCTCAAGTTTGAATGCTGGCCACAAACATACCTCTAGCATACTGGGTAATTTAAAACTTTACGCTGCTGTAAAAAGGCTTTGATGATTATTATCAAAATATATTAGTGATAATAACTTTACCGCGTAAGTAATAGCCTACTTACTTAATAGACTGGATACTAATAAAAAAGTCCGCCAGCCTATGCAGCAGTAGCAAAGTAGAGGATTCAAAAGTATATAAATCATGGGCCCCATTGAAGTACTTACGTTATGGTTAGAAATACTTATTGCCGTATTCACTAGATAAATCCATCTTAGTTGGTTTCTAAGTACCTGTCCACTAGAGAGCTGCGATTGCGCAAGCAAATCAAACTACCTTTTGCTTTTGCTTTGGGGTGTTAAATATTTATATCCAAGTAGCACTTTTCGCCTAGTGAAATTAAAATAAAATTAAAATTCAATTCAAATTAATCAAAACATTAAGTTCTCCGAACGAAGGAAGATATTTGTTTCAATATATTTGTGTGTTTTCTTTTTTCTACAACCAGAAGATGAGCGATTCAGTTGAAGATAGTGAACCTTACTATAACCTTCGAAAATATGTTCTTTTGTATCAATATAACGCGCATATATGTTGATACAGATGCCTTGTATTCGCGCATTTGTTATGCGATACAACTGCGAAAAACTCGCATATGAGTACCGCGTACGAGATTTCCTACTCTTTCGATAGCGTGAAAGTTAACTTCAATTTGTATAATCGAAAAGAGCGCCATCTATCGCCATAGATCTCGCATCTCTAATTAGTAGTTTAAGTGCGTTTAGTTTAGTTTAATTTATTTTCTGTTATTTTTGGTATATTTTATAAGTAGGATAAGTTAATTTACACTATTTCACATGTGCATGCGGTGTTTGCCTGTAAGTAGCTCAGCATTTTTGTACTGTACCTAAGTGCAAGGTACAGAATCTTGTATTAAAATGTTTTGGCTGTTGGCGATTCAAAAAAAAAACTCAGTCCTACGTTGGACGCGCGTTAGTATAGATACAAATACAACAATCTTCTTTTCGCGGATATCTAACATGTCGTGATCACGCGTTCGTAAGACGCTGAGAGTCTGCGTGTACCTAATGAATAATATTCATTATCGAGGCTATTAAGACCATTTTAGATATCACAAAATTTGGGCGTTAATCAAAAACATCCAGCAAGTACCATTTTGAAGATTGATGTTTTCAAAATACGATGCTATCGTTTCTACACCGGTGAATTAATATCAACAGATGATTACCCGGTAGAACTAGCTGTGTTATCGAATACCGGAGTATTGTTGACGCACAAGAATGCTAACGATAAAAGAATTTTACAATTAAGCGATTCGTGGACGTGATTTTATAGGATTTTTATCTCAATCGACACGATTGATTTAGTTTCATAGCAAAACCCAGTGCTGAATTTCTGAGGCTGCTATAATAATGCAGGGAGATAGGCATTAGTCATTAAATTAAATATCAAGGTATCTACATAGTTAAAACTTTCAACACGGAAACTTAATTCCATTTTTTGCTTGTCCTAAAATAGATGTACCTGAGCATTTTCTTAGATCGCGTCTGTAAGGCTGCTAATGGTGGCTATGAAAATACGTCGTCGTGATCAACCCAAAGCACGGGTCTCCTCTCACTATGAGAAGGGTTTGGCCATAGTCCACCACGCTGGCCATGTGCGGATTGGCAGACTTCACACGCCTTTGAGAACATTATGGAGAACTCTCAGGCGTGCAGGTTTCCTCACGATGTTTTTCTTCACCGTTGAAGCAAATGATATTTTAATTTTTAAAAACGCACATAGCTCCGAAAAGTTAGAGGTGCGTGCCCGGATTCGAACCGCTGACCTCTGACTAGGAGGCTGACGCCCTAACCACTAGGCTATCACCGCTTCGCTTATAAAAATACGAAAAAAATTAAAATATATAATTTACCTCAGTAGAGGGTCAAATATGGGCAACATTCCTAATTAAATTTTTTTATTTTAAACGATGATTTATGCTTTTGGTAGAATATAAAATGTCACAGTGTTGTTAAAGGGAGTGATCTTTATTTGGGCTTGGTTTTATGTTTGGCGTGGCTGGTCGAGGTCACAACACAAAACACCATGGCATTCCGCTTGTGTGATTTGTATACTCATTTCCTGAAACTATTTATACGGTTAATTTGTCCACCATTTACCTACAAATTATATGACGCATAATATGTTTTATACGTCAATTTAAAAAACAAATTTTATCGCGTGAAAACGTTTAATATTAAATATGTTTTCCATATTTAGTCTTAAATGCAGATCAGTAGCAAAAGCACCATAAAAACTATACTATACCTACATATTAAGTAACCTTTTTTATACACTACAAGCTAGTCCTTGACGGCAATCTTACCTGACGGTAATTGATGATGCAGTCTAAGATGGTAGCGGGCTAACCTGTTAAACCTATACTCCTAATTGGTATCTACGCGACATCGTGCCGGAACGCTTAATCGCTTGGCGATACGTCCATGTCGGTAGGGCGCTGTTACATTATAAAGTTGGAGGTCCTGGGTTCGCCAGCTCGAGTCTGGTCTGGTGGGAGGCTTTGAACGTGGCTAGTTACCACCCTACCGACAAAGACGTGTTGCCAAGCGATTTAGCGTTGCGGCACGATGTCGCGTAGAAACAAATTAGGAGTATGGGTTTACCATACCTCTCACCGGTTAGCCCGCTACCATTTTAGACTGCATCACCACTTACCATTAGGTGAGTTTGCCGTCAAGGGCTAACTTGTAGTGGATTAAAAAAACCAAGATTAAAGAGAAACTGTTAATATGGAATACCATTTAAAATTTCTCCTACCTACCTATTTTGACAGTCCTACTTATCGCTTTTGTGTTCTAAGCTATCTAATTATATCGCAGGAATCTTATAGACCATTTCTTTCTAACGCCACAACCCCGTTTAAATTAAATGAGTTCTTAATCTACATTAATATTAGAAATGTGAAAGTGTGAACAATTGTATGCAAATTGTAACGTCACATTCACGTATTAACCGCTGCACCAACTTGGTGAACTTTTCACAAACACATCTGTCAGCTTCGAGACGGAATTAATCATATCGGAAAACACCCGCAGGCTTTAAACTCATATTTGTGTTGTACCTAACCGGATATTTCTCATCCGGGTATAGAAAACAAATTGTAATAAACGCGGATTAAGTCTGGTAGTATTTTTAATATTGTACCTTGGGACAGATAAAACGTTATTCGAAACTATTGTATTTGCACAGTAACACAAATGTTTTATTTTTGCTTTTAGATACAAATTGAAATATCATTCCACGCAAGCCTTCGAGATTAAAGTCATTTGCGACTTTGTATCTCCTTTGGAATGCAGATTCTATCAGTAGAATACATCTCAAGAAGCAGCCGACAATATAAAAATGTCAACGATTAACAGTATTTTATCTAGTCTTGTAGGTACTTGAATGAAAACCTGTTTGCCTTTAAAAATCTTTGTCATAAAGAAGTTCCTAAATTTTTAATTAATAGGACTCTTAAAGAAGTATACCTATCTAAGTATAGGTACTTAGAACTAGATGAATTAAGTCAGCGGGCGTTTTGATTAATAATAATAAAACTTGTTATAATGGATATATATGTAAATGTTAATTGCTTATCAACTTATTTAATTTAATTCTAAACCGCGCAATATTTTCTGAGTGGGGTCCTATCTAAATGCAAAAATAATCGCATCGCTGAGAGAGACTTAAAAGAAAAAAAAAATGTTCTTATTTATGTTAGGCATGTTTAAGTTTGTTCCTTTTTTAATCGCTCTGTTAAATCTGTTATTTAACAAGCTTAAGAATTTCACGTCAGTTTTAAGTTTCCTTCGATCCTTCTTTTGATCAACGAATAATATATTGCTGTCTGTGGTCAAAAAGTCTCCGTATAAAAAAGGATTCACTCACGAATTAAAAATGCAACGTGTTTCTGTAACGTCCGAAAAAGTAATAAAAGTGCCACACATATCTTTGCCTAAAATTGAGAGATATTCATATTATAAGTTATAATCAATCAAAGATACTCATCACGCAGTTCCAATGCAGTTTTGCAGACTTTGACACATGCACTCCGAGCACTAGGTTGGACGGCGTCCATTAACTCTGTTTTCGTATATTGAATTACTGAATATATTACCTTAGGAAACAATTTTTAGCCCTGCCTTAGGATCGAACCTAGGGTCCATTGTATTCTTAGCTTAATATGACAATAGGCAAACATTATTATTCATTAATTTATTACGTTGAACGAAAACAAAGCAACAAATGCACGCACAATACTTGTTCCAAAAAAATTATTCGCAACTTTAAGTACTTATGTTCTTTTTAAGCCAATTTATTCTTATATTATGTCCTATGATGTTAATAGTATTTTATTAACGTATTGAAGTAAGATATTTATTTTATAAACAATAAAAGCAAACTTAAAGAATCCTTTATTTATTTTAGCAAACTGGTTTTTTTTTTCTATTTTTAAAACATGTGTACTTAACACTAAAAAAATATAACGAAAAAACTGTTTACATTATGAGACGGGTTGTATAAGTTAGAAAAAAAAATGGAGGATAGTTATTAGGGTTCCGTGACACATCGTTATTTACGTCACTATTACGTGACATGGTGCAAATTTTCCTAATAATCGTGGCGTATCTAGACAACGATTAGGCTCGGTTGGACGATCGACATAATGTCACCTTGTGTCTTTGAAATCTTAAATGGAAGTACCTCTTATATAATGATTTTATTTGAAAGGAGACTATATAGTATATACAGACTTTTACACGGTCTTGCTATCACTAACATATAACATAGTGCCCGTACGTCAAAAAAATCATGCTCACTCAATCGCGTTTGACGTGTAAACCAAAAGAGTTATATAAAACCATGGTGGGCGTGGGGTAAACTACGACGCATAGTTATGTAATTCTATACATAAGGGATTTGAGTGTTTGATTAAAAATAAGGTAATTTAGTTACCCACAATTCTGGTTTGCTGAAAATGACTACCAGAGTAGAAATAGATGTAGTGTCAATGATTGAAGTTAACAAATTACCATTACATTTAGATTTCAAAAGTACGACTAAAGAAAATATAATGAATAAGTTAACGCTTAAAAAAAATTTCATATGCATATTAACAGACTTACATTATTCCAAAAGCTGTTAAGATTTCTAAAAAAGTCAATTGTAGATAAATATTTTACATTTATTATTGAAAATTCGACACAACTCTTCCGAAAACGTGAGTGTTTGATTAGAAATAACGTAATTTAGTTACCCACAATTCTTGTTTGTTGAAAATGACATCGTCTACCAGAGTAGAAATAGATGGAGTACAAATGTACAAATTACTATTGCATTTCGATTTTCAAAGGTAAGACTAAAGGAAATATAATTGATAAGTCAACGGTTAAAAAATTTTATTTTTTCATATGCCTATTAACAGATTTACATTATTCCAAAAGCTGCCAAGATTTCTAAAAAGTCAATTGTTGATAAATATATATTTTACATTTATTATAGAAAATTCGACACAACTCGTCCGAAATACTAAGTAAGAAGTCCTGATTTTTTTTGTAAAGAAACATGTTGCAACCAGTTGGGACTTGTTTCTTTGCAAAAAAAATTTGGCAATTGGCAGTGTCCATTCCAGTGCCGAAGCGTCCACGGGAATGGACACGGAGACTGGTGACCAGGGACGCATGCCCATACGGATGTAAAGCTGTCTTGCCAACCAGCATAGGAGAAAAAAATATATATTCAGAGAAAGATAGAAAAGAGCGGGGGGGGGGGGAAACTCTGCTAAACGTTTGGAACCCTCATAGCTTTAGTTTTAAGTTTACGAATTTACTTATCACTACCGTCAACACTATGTAAATTATTGACAAAAGTGCCTTTTAAAGGATTATTTGAATAAAGATGATGATTGATTTTAAAGATTTATTTCAACTAGCTTTGCAAGTTTGGTCCTAGTACCACATTGGAGTGAGAAAATTATGCAATTTTATTTGGAGCTTAAACCGCGTTAGATTTGAGGCCTTGTAGTTTAAAAGTATTGTTAAAAAATTGCAAATGGTCATCTCAGGGACATATTACAGGCTTATATTACTTAGTTGTAAACTAGATATTTTTTGCTCCGTGTCACAGATGATGGAAGGACGGGTGATCTGGTAGCGGCTACAAATATTCGTCTGTTTTTCCAATATATTATAATTTAATTTCATTAAAGCGTCCTTAAAGTTTAAAATAATCTAAACTCATGATACAACATATGTACTGTAAAAGGAATTAACAAAATTGAGCACGGTTTGACGGAGTTAAGAAGCAATACTGACGAAAACTTACATGCCCTATCAAGTGTTATTTGGGATGAACACATCGCTAAAAGGTAAAAAAAGCAAATCAATATAAGCGTGCGCGATTAAGTGCCTCATAAGTTCTCCGAAACATAACTTTTTATACCAATAAGTATAAAAACACGTAAAAACAGTTGTAGCTCAAACATTTAACGATAATTATAACTACAAAGATATATAATAATAATTGTAACTCATATTAGCGACCGGTTGGAACAATAATAATAAGAACGTATGTTGTCTAATGTACGTGGTATTGTTTAATTAAAAAAAAAAAACATACATGCATCGAATGCCAACATAAATTAAATTTTTATAGTACACTCAATATTATGTACTAGTAACACAATATACTTATCTTAGTGATTAATCTACGGTAGTTATCAGAAAATTACACACATAACTATGGTAGTTTTGCACCGAGTATTTTAAAGCATGAATAGTTCTTATTATTTGTTATATATATAACCGTTTTACAGTAACATATACGCTTTTTTTTTTTTTTTTTTTTTTCCGCTGGGAAATGCGTTTACGCATCCCCTCCGGAAGCGATGCAGGCAAGACTGCGCCGCTTCCGACGGGGTATGTGGGACTCCCTGGTGGCCAGTTTACTGGCGACCAGAATACCCACTAAAACCCAGCGATGTTCCTTCGCGTCGCCTGGTGGCTGGGTCACGGGAACACTAGTGCACTCGACCGCAACCCAGACAGCGGCGTCCGCCGAGGCAGACCCTCCACGGGAGGCCTATGATAGAGGCCCCCTAACTCCGTCCGAGGCGCGCCAGGACCAATGGACGCGCCTCACGACCCGAGGATAAGGCTCGACGGGTGGGGATGCCTCTCATCCATCACCCGGAGCTCCTCGTCAGGGGGGCAGGCGGCGATCGTGCACCCTTCGCCTGCGCCCCGCCCTACGACGCCGGAGAGGGTGCGCGTCTGCGTCATTCTCCCGGCGTCGTTCTGCCGCCTCCTTCTGTGTCATCACCTCCTCGCAGAAGGAGGCGACGGAAGCCCAAGACGTCTCGCTGGCCACCATGGTGCGGACCACGGCGGGCAGCGAAAGGTCTGGCCCCACCTGTGCCACGAGTTGGGCTCGCTGGACCGACCACTGGACGCACGACTCCAGCGTGTGCTGCGCCGAGTCCTGAGCGTAGCCACACTCATGGCACTCCTCCGTGAGCTCCCGCCTTGCGACCTTGCACAGATACCTCCCGAAGCAACCATGCCCCGAGAGGATCTGCACAAGGCGAAAGGACAGAGCCCCGTGCTTCCGGCCCGTCCAGAGCTCGAGGACGGGCCGGATCGCCTCGATCGTGCGGTAGCCGGCTGTCGGCGCGAGAAGCCTCTCCCGCCAAAGGGCGACGAGATTAGCCTCAGCCAACCGCCTCCACGCACGATCCTCCGCTGGCGTAGGTTGTTCACCCCGGAGTCGGGCGTTCACCCTACGCCAGTACGCTTCGGAGAGCACTCCAGCGTCCAGCTCCCACGGCGGTGTCCCCGCCAACACACAGGCTGCCTCGCACGAAATGGTGCGATACCCGCGTATCATTCTGACCGCCATGACCCGCTGCGATCTCCGTAACAGGGCCTGGGTTTGGGCAGTCAGAGCGTCTGCCCAGATGGGCGCTCCGTAGAGCGCCATGGATCGCACCACGCCCGTGTATAGGCGCCGACACCGCGAGCTCGGTCCGCCCAGGTTGGGCAGAAGCCGACTAAGGGCTCCAGCGACTCCCACGAGCTTCGGGACCAGACGCCGAAAGTGCTCCCCGAAGGTCCACCGGCTGTCAAGGACGAGTCCTAGGTACTTCATCGTACGCTTAACACCGATGGACACCCCACCCACCACCAATTCGGACCGAGCGGGAGGCGCTCTCCGAGGCCCATGAAAGCACAGGGCCTCGGATTTGTGCAAGGCGACCTCCAAGCCCAAGGTCCGAATCCTCGCTACAATGTGGGCCACGCCGGCTGTGGCCCTACATCTAGCCTCCCGAAAGGTGCTGCCGTGAGCCGTCACTAGGGTATCGTCGGCGTAACAAATGATGTCGACGCCCCCCAATACAGCTCCACGCAGCACCCAGTCGTACCCGATGTCCCACAGGAGGGGCCCAAGTACCGAACCCTGTGGGACACCGCACGACACCGCCCTCTCCGACCAGCCTACGCTGGTCGGAAACCTGACCGATCGCTCGGAAAGGTAGGCCGACACGACCCTCCGGAGGTATAGAGGGACCGTGTGGTACCTCAGTGCCTCTCGGATGCAGCTCCAGGGCAAGGTGTTGAATGCGTTGGCGATGTCGAGTGACACCGCCACCAACACCTCGTCTCGGGACACTGCATTTTCCACTAGGGCCCTCACCCGTGCTATTGCGTCGATGGTGGATCTGCCCCTGCGGAAGCCGTACTGGTTGGCACTGAGATCAGGGCCAACACTCTCCAAGTGGTGAACGAGACGAGCAGCTATTACGCGCTCAAATAGCTTGCTCACCTCGTCCAGCAAAACGATCGGTCGGTACGCCGAGGGCTCGTGGGCCGGGCGCCCGTCCTTACGGAGCAGGACCAGTTTCCCTCTCTTCCACTGCACCGGAAACTGACCCTGCTCCAGACAGGCTCCAAAGAGTGCCCGGACCCACGGCTCGAGCGGCCCTAGGGCCAGAGCCCAGGCGCGCCCAGGGATGCCGTCGGGGCCTGGGGCGGTGTTCTTCGCGCGCATGCGCAACACCGCCGCCCGCAACTCTCCCTCAGTGACTGGGGGCACGCCTGGGTTCCAGACTTCCTCTACAGTTGGAGGCGCCATGCGAGGCGCCACGCCTTCGGTTCGGTCCGGAAATAGTGCCTTGACCACGGACTCCACGATGGATGGCTGAAGACTCTGGGTAAGGGGTGGCGTCCAAGGCCGGAGTTTCCCCCTTACCGCCAGGTAGGGCCTCCCAAACGGGTCCCTATCCAAAGTTGCCAGCATCCTGTCGTCGGCCCGGTTCTTAGCCTCACCGATGGCTGTACGCAACGACCTCACCGCTTCTCTGTAGAGGGAGTAGAGCTGCTCCTCCTCGGCCCGGTCCCGTCTCCTCCGTCGGCGACGACGGGTGTATTGGCGTCTCGCCGCCACGCAGGATCTGCGCAGCAACGTGAGCTCTTCAGACCACCAATGCACCGCCCGCCTGGGGGGGATGAAGCGCACTCTCGGCATGGCCCCGTCACATACGCGCATCATGGTCACACCGAGACGTGCCACTTCAACCCCTACCTCCCCCAGATTGCCCTCTCTAGGCGCGCAAAACCACGCCTCGACGAGAGCAACCTCGGCCATGAATTCCCGGTCCATTCGCGACAGCGACCAACGAGGACCGTCCCCTCTCAAGGTTCTGTCCGAGCTTATTGGGTTAGACAGGCTGGCGCAGACGCCGAACCTGATATATCGGTGGTCCGACAGCGTCTCCACGTTTTCCAGCACCTCCCAGCCCAGAACTCGGCGCGCCAGGGCGGCATCGGCAAACGTAACGTCCACGATGGAGCCGCCCTGTTTCCGCACGCATGTGTTGATCGACCCTTGGTTCAGGACCGTGAGTCCGGCCGCCGTCGCCCACTCCAGGAGTTCTCGCCCGCGAGGAGTCGTCGCCGGGCACCCCCATGCCTCAGACTTGGCATTAAGGTCCCCGGCGAGGAGCACGTGGCTAGTGCCACTTCTGCCTATCAGAACGCCGACTTCAGCAAGGAACTGCTCAAAGTCGGCGAGACTCCGATTTGGCGAGAAGTAGACTCCAACCACCATGATGTCACGGACGAGAGCCGAAACGTACCCCCGACCTCGGACTACGTCTACGAAAGCCGGAGATCCAACTATGGACCGGGATACCATGGCCACCACTCCATCCTTGTCCCCCACCCAACCGTCCGCTGCTGGAACGCGGTAGGGCTCGGCCACTACGGCTATGTGGATCGACCACTCCGCCATGCTCTGAAACAGGAGGTCCTGAGCTCTGGCGCAGTGGTTGATATTCGCCTGAAGGAGATTGAGGGCCATTAATCTTCGGCCATCGGAACCTCCTCAGTCCTATCTTGCTGGGACGGGGGGGGACGCTGCTCGGCCTCTAGGCCAGCGCCCCCTCTCCTCCTCTTTCCCTTGGGTGGGGAGACGCAGGACTTCGTCCCCACGCGGTGCTCCGCTGGCGCGCCGGCTGCCGCACAGACGACGCAGTGTGGTGCAGCCGAGCATCCGCGGGCCAGGTGACCTGGTTGACCGCAGCGGTAGCACAAACCGCTGCGATCGACCCCCGCCGTGCACTGGGCGCCCATGTGCCCAGGTGCCAGGCACCTGTAACACATTAAAGGCCGGGCGTCCAGCAGCTTCACGTGGGCGGACACCCAACCCACTCGAAGCCTTCCTCCAGCCAATATTTTCTTGGCGGCTGTCACGGGACAGTGCACCAAGACTGAGCCTAACCCGTCGGGGCCGCCAGAAACCTCTCCAGCCCGCACTTGTTCGGAGGGACATTCTCCTACTAGAGCTACCGCGGCAACCACCTCGGCTCCAGTGACGGAGTCGTCCAGGCCTGAGACCCGCAAATCCACGGACTTTATGGGTCGCGAGACCCGGACGACTTCGTCCCCGAGGACATCCCTGAGCTTTTTTGCCAGTGAGTCTGCCTTTTCCGCGCTGCAGGCCCCGGGGAACTCGAACAGACGGCCTCCCGTGGCCGCCCTCCTAAGTCGGACTCCCTGGGCACCGAGGTCCGTCACGTCGATGCGCGACTTCGCGAGGGCGATTACTTTTGCGTAAGTCGCACCTCTCTCTTCCGCCCCCGGCTGCAGCGTCAGGACCACAGCTGCCGACCGGGGTGTGCGAAGCTTTGCGGCACGACTCTTTGAGTCAGGCCGCTTCTTAGGACCCACCTTCGTCCATCCCAGAGACTGCGGTTGGGACTGCCCATTTACCTGGCGCTGTCCAGGCTGTTCGCCTCCACCGCTTCCTTTTCTCTTCTTCTTCTTCTTCTTCTTCCTTTTCTTTTTTCCGGTCCTTCCCCCAGAAGGTAGGGAAGAGGAAGGAAAAGGAGCTCCTGCCGCCACCCGCGCCTGAGGCGTCGCAGAGGATTCCTGCCCGTGGAGCCTGCTGGGTCCAGCTTGAGCCACTCTACCTCCAGCTGGCGTTGAGGCACCGGAACCAGGCCCCGCAGCCGCGGCCGCATATGTGCGGCCATCTCTTTTTTTATCAGAGGCCAGGGGCGGCCGGAGTCTTCTCTCCGGGAGGAGTCTGTCTTCCAGTGAAGCCAGGCGGGCATTAACCTGGCTTACCATTACCCTACATATTTCCTCCACGGAGGGCGCGGTCCCTTCTGAAGGCCGCGTCCTAGGGGGCGCCTCCTTAGACAACCGTGAAACGGGGTCGGAGCCCTGCCTCCGCATCCTCTCCATATCTTGCCTCAATTGGGCCAGCTCTTTCTGTAGGCTGGCCATCTCGGCTTGCAGGCGAATATTATCCTCCTGCAGCCTTCTTGTTTTTTCTGGCACTGTGCCTAACCCAAGGACCTCGATGGCTCCCTTAATGGAAGTCACGGCGTCCTTGAGGTCACGCACATAGGTGCCCTCGAGATGAGAGGACTTGGTCGCCACCTCATTAATCAAATCCAAGCCCTCCTGTACCTGAGCCTGCAGCTGGGCAGCGGTCTCCTTGTCAACCCGCTGACCAGTCGGGGCTACCACCTCCTTCCGCGCCTCCCGTCGAAAACGGGAAACGGCTGTCTCCCTGAGGAGCTCCTCTTCTTCTTGCCGTTGGAGGGCCTCTCTAGCCTTCCGCAGGCCAACATAACGCCCGTGGATTGGCGGACGTCCTCGACCTCTCCTAGGCACTGGGGTGCCTGGTCTGTCCTCGTCGGTTGACATTTCGTTGTCGTCCTTAAGGCGAGGTCGCTTGACGCCCGACGCGTTGCGGATCGAGAACACAGCCGAAGACCCTGAACCCAACCTTCGTCTGGGCTCGGCCGACATGAGGCTGTCTGATTCAGTCTCAGTCTCCGTTCCGCTCCTCTTCTTCTTCTTCCCCCCCTCCACTTCACCTTCTTCTGCTTCACTAACCCCCCAAAACTTCCCCCCCAAATTTCCCTCTCCCCCCTCACGCTGGTTGGCCCCCCCGTATACACGGGGCCGATGCGCCGCCTCCGGCGCACCACGGGATTCCCCCTTTCGGGGACCCGCCCGGGTAGATAATTCGACCGGCGTACTTTCCATAATTTTGTTATTCCCATTCCCCCCCATTGTGACGCCCTTGGGACTGGTTTCCCACCAGCCATTCATCCTATCGGCAGGCGCCGGACCTTAGGATTGGGGTAATTTTTTACAGAGGTTGTCTTCCTCGCGGCCCCCACTCCGTGTGAGGAACCTCCGGCCCGCTCAGTGCGGGTTACGGGTTGCCCGACGGTGGCCGAAGCCAATGCCCACCAGCCATAAAGACAGGAGGGCCCGCCGCGCAGGGCTTTTCCACCCACAACTGTAATTTTTTAAAGAGGTTTTCTTCCTCACGGCCCGAAAGCCACCAACACCCGACAGGGCACTGGTTCCCTCCCTCATGTCACCACCCAGACACTCGCACAGTCCACTCTGATATGCAGAGAAGTACCAGGAGCACCCGGATGGCAACCCCCGTGGCAGCACACAAAAGCGCCCCGCCCATGCTAATTTTGGTTCGCGCCAGTTAACCGGTACCTCCCATATCTGGGAGGCGTTCCCCAATCCACCACCCGGGGACGCGCCCGATAGGGGATTAGCAACCCCGCACGGGAGTAACATATACGCTGACAAGTAGAAGAATTAAAGATAAAATGCATGATGATTTTTATGATAACTTCTGTTGTATTTATTTACAATCATTATTGTTACTTAAGTGTTTTTTAATACTATTATATAAAAACGTCAACTATAATACTGATATTAATTATAAAATGCAATAGCTTGATCAGAAAACTTACTGCTCCCATTTTGATAAAAATTTAAACCTTGCTCATGCATGATTGCATGTTGTTAGACCCAAAAGATAATATACGAGGCTTTAAAAATAATTGCCTGAACTAACCGATCAAATGTCCAAAAACATTACGTAAGCTAGCTAAACAATTTGGCACAAATAAGTGAGGTTTTAGCAGCACACATCTTGCGTATGACAAAATGAATAAAGTATGAATACACTTTTATAATACACTGACACATATAGATCTATAGCATTTTCTTTTAACGTCTTTTTTTACGATATACCTTTTTTACCATCTATAAATGGTATGTTGTAAGATGCTTCCTGTTGATGTACATAATATACTTTTTAGCTTACGAAAACGAGGGTCCTGGCGGGATTTAAAAATAGCTAGCTTTTTATAGCTTGTATGTTTGTGTTTAAAAATATTTCGTTTGTCCTATAATAAAATATAACTAATCCAAATATGTCCACTGATACAACCGTGTGTACTATTTGCGTGTATTAGTTCGTATTATTACGTTTTTGGGAATAACAACTATGTTGTTAAATGTATAGAGTATTTCATCTAAATCCTTTTAACCATTTCAGCATGATTTTAACTTCTATAAAGAACCATGCATTTTTTTCGGTATTTAAAAATGTTGCCTATGTGCTACTATTTGTTCCCCAAATAAGCTCTGTATAAAAACACTCCCTCGATTTGGTTAAATGAATTTGTGAGGGGCCAAACCAACAAACATGCTTGCGAATGGTAATAATATTAGGAATTATTAAACTACTCTTTTAAACGAAGTTCCTTCGTGCAGGTTGCGTTTGGAGTTGGTACTGGTAAGTTGTAACTGGTAGAAGTCGTAAGACTCAGACTTGTTTACATCATGTCTTAGTTAGAGCAAATGTGACATATTAGTTTTTTCCTTTAATCAGAATAGATCTGAGTTTTCTGCTTATTCGATCGCGTGAAGGTTACTCGTAACTTCCATTTGTATATTCTCATTCTATTACACAGTTTCAAATCTTTCAAAAAAGCTTTCGATCGTATAAGAACAAGAGCTTGAACTCACTCAGAACTTTTTTAGTTCAGAAGATTTCAACGCGTGCGTTATTTTGCATTTTTGGGTCATTATATATTGATTTATATATTGAAGCGGTGACAGCCTAGTGGTGAGGGCGTCAGCCTCCTAAACAGAGGTCGGCGGTTCGAATCCGGGCACGCACCTCTAACTTTTCGGAGTTATGTGCATTTAAAAAAAAAAAATATCACTTGCTTCAACGGTGAAGGAAAACATCGTGAGGAAACCTGCACCTCTGAGAGTTCTCCATAATGTTCTCAAAGGCGTGTGAAGTCTGCCAGTCCGCACATGGCCAGCGTGGTGGACTATGGACTAAACCCTTATATTGAGAGAAGACCCGTGCTCTGTAGTGAGCCTGTAATGGGTTGATCATGATGATATATTGATAACAAATGATTTATAGTGTTACGATATTTTTGTTTGTTTCAGATGTGATTCCCGTGAGGTTCAATCTCTGGCTAATGTTATTCACCAGCTGCTGGATTGTATATATGCTAAGAGTAAACATGAGCTTAAACCTGATTGCGATGGTACCTCAGCCTGCTAGAAATATCTCGTAAGTAAAAATAGAATAACCAGCACAATAAAATGGCTTAAATATAGGGGCTTTTTAAACTGTAATAATCATACCTCGTGTAACTATTACACAAGAGTTTTGAAGAGTGAAACAAAACTTTGGAGAAATTACGGAAATAATTTGAAGCTCCCTTTCTAACTCAACCAATTATGGTATTAATTACAAATCCAGATATCCAGAATCGGAGGCCACTCGGTTTTGAAGAATTATTGTTTGGTATTATGCATCTTTTTCTTATTTTTGGTATTATGTACTTGTGCGGTGATTTATATGATCTCAACCATAGTCATTCGTATAGCATACATTGTATTCCAAAAAGGCATCTCTCAAAAAATGCCTAAACTTTCATGCGGATTTCAGTTTTGCGTATGAACGTGTATCGCAGATGACATTATGTTCCTGACGAGTTTACGGATGTTGGTGTGACAGAATCACTCGAAATTGTAGATACACTTTATCTCATCAGAATTCCTAACAAAGTATATAGGTTAAGTCATGTTTATTACATAAAATAACAGGCATGCAAACGCAGTCTTATTACTTACTGTACATTTCAATTACTACCTTAAATGTTTTTTAGATAGTAATTTAATTTAAATTTAATAAGTACATATGCCTGAATGCGTAAGAATTAACTGTCGTTGTTAATTATTCTGGATATCACACTGACTAATTTTTCTAATAAAAAACGGTCATAAAGCAAATTGGGAGTTGCGTGTTTTTATAATCACAATGTGATTTTATGATTTGATCTAACTCAAAGCCCTTGAAAATTTCGACTTAATAAATTTTTACATTTACACTTTTTATTGGTGTAGTAGTTAGAATACTCGTCTACGGATCACGAGTACAACTTGGGCTGAAAGTTTTTTGGTATTTGGTATTTCTGTAAATAAATTTTGAGTAATAGTCTGGAGATTGAAAACTTATGTTATCCATGGGAGTGGAGGTATGGGTATACCTCTATGGGTGCGTTAAGCCTCGTTGCTCCCCGTTAACACTAACATGTGTTAACGGAATGTGGAATATCTGAATTCTTAAATCCTCTATCCTGTGGTGAAGAAGCCCAGTTGTTGAACAAATATAGGCTTAGGATGGTGATGATAATACTAAAGTTACTTTTGGACCCAAATGTTCCGATATAAGAGAAACCATATGAGGATAAAAATAGACTAATTGCATCGAAACGTATAGCAACAGCTTGTTCGCTAAATAAAGTTTCATAATTCTGGAACCTGTTAAACCAGTTCAGTAGAAAATGAAAATAGCAATGCCCTCTGGGAATTTTTATGACGTCGATGATGCTTTTTATATCATCAGGTAGGTACTTCGTTTAAAGTATTCCGATAAATAACATAGGCTATTTATACAAGGTGTTGCATATTTTGGAACTTACATTGCCAAATTGAATAAATTTAGTCGTATTATTTGATATTCCGTAAGCAAGAAAATGTTTAATTGAAACGTTTTTCATATTATGTAACATTTCAAATATGCGTCTTGTTCCCTTCGCGGAATATGGATTCAAAATTACTTTCATATTATTTTCTAATTGCTGTTACATTTTGAATCGACCGAGCGAAGCGAGTTAACGTAGGTAAAATTGTATTTCGTCCGTGTGTCTGTTCGTACAGCCGCCTAGTGTTTGCCCGTTTATCCGTCTGCCAGAGTAAAATAACCAAAACAGGTAAAATTTGAGAAGAAACGGGGGGATTCAGACAAAAAATTAATGGGCTTTCGACAACATAACATTGGATTGTCCGTTTAAAAAGAAAATATAATAGAAAAATGTTTTAATTTTTAATTTACTTTGATATTTGACTGATAATAACAAGACTTGTTATTTTGGTATTATTATACAGGTTTAGAATTTGTCTGTACCAGGTCACGATCACAGTGTAACTCTGACATTGAGGCGCTGAATGAATCTCTACGGCACGCTGACATCCCCGAAATAAGAGAAGCGCCAAGACAGGTTTGTGTTAATGCTGTGTATATAAAGGATTACATTAACGTAAAAAGTTTAGGTGTGAATTAATTGATTTACCACTACCCGTAGATCGATCATTAACGCTTAAAAAATGGGACGGAAAAGTAGTGCACAAATAGCGACGCGTGCACTCCTTTCCCCCAGTGTGACAAGGCTAGACGAAAGTCACCGATTCTAACACAAGCCGTATAATCCGAATGAATTATAAAGAACTACGCGCCATTATAGATAATATAACGACCAGATGTCTAGTGTATTAAACGGGTTGTAATACATCGATAAACCGATATGTAGGAATCTATAGTTAGTTGGTGACAAATTCTCGCCTTGTTTTTGTATGACGCGCTCTATCTACGGCTAGTGGTAAATCAATGTGTGAATTAAACTAACTTCATAGCTAATTATTATTAATGAATGACTATGTGACATCAACACTCGGCTTAGTTTGTCGTAGCCGTCTTCGACTTGGGCGCTTTAGATATAAGTTAACGAATGTAGTTATCATCATCGACTCACGAATAAAAATATTGACAGGTTACGCTATGTGAATAAAGGAAATAAATGTGTCATAAAATTACTCCACGCTTAAAATTTATAACAAATATATATCAAATTATAAGTGAAATTAGAAATTAAGTAATTTAAAAAATAAATAAGCTAATAAAAAATTGCTAAAAATATACCAGCTTATTTCTGTTCTAAAAAAGTAAGTAAGCACTTACCTATTTATCTGTACATGGTATAGAATGAACTTTTATGTCAACGATGATTTATCTACAATAGTATATGTGAATATAAATCGCAGGTATTAAAAATTGCGTTATATACGTATACCTGAGCAAACTACAAGCAAGATACTACTAATACAAGGACCTAACTCCGTTCTTAATTAGCATTATGTAGCAATAAATAGATTTTTTTATGCTAGCCGTTGCCCTCGGTTTCGTCCGCGTCTTTCTACAATACACGTGGACGTACACGTGCTCTAACTATTTTCAAACATGACTTAAACCCATCGGTTCAAATTGAAGCCTAGTTAAATTATTGATTCACATCGGAAATGTCATGAAAAATACTGCTATTGTTTTCATTGAATATTCGCATATCTGTCAGTAATCTTCGTGACCAATAAATATAAAATATATGTTTATGTGTCGCAAATGTTACACTCGTTCTATTGATAATAATAGTTCGATATTCGTGTTATAAGTTCTTTGTTTTCTGAATAAATTGCCTTTGTTATCGACAATAGACATTTAAAAAAATAACATAACTTAAATTGGATTTGTTTACTGCAACTGTGACCACGTAATAGTTTTTCACGCTATATACTCCTAGAAATTGCTTTTAATACACCCACAAGAAGCAATAAAATACATTGTAATACCTATACTGCAACGATATTGAATATTAGTTACTTAAAGTTTAACTGTTGAAAAATGGTGACTACCTAAATATAAATTCACAAACGAGCCTAAGACCTAGCCTAACCTTAGGCTGCGATTCGTTTGTGAGGTATACGTACTGCATCAATGAAATAATGCAATTCATGAACCTACTTTTACTAATCTGTATTTTAATAATTAAGGCAAAACCAGTGGAAATATTAGGAACTAGGCTTTTTTTTTACACCACAAGTTAGCCCTTGACGGCATCTCACCTGATGGTGAGTGATGACGCGGTCTAAGATGGTAGCGGGCGTTGGAGGATGGTAGGGGCATGGTAAGCCTACTAGTACTAATAGGTACTCATAATTGGTTTCTACACGACATCGTGCCGGAACGCTAAATCCCTTGGCAACACGTCTTTGTCGGTAGAGTGGCAACTAGCCACGGCCGAAGCCACCCACCAGAAATTCATAATAAGCTTCCATATTATAATAAGTTGGTCAACGTGGTCCTACTATATTATAATTGGAAGGTCTACCGCGAAATATCTGTAGTAGTGACGCTTACGAAATTACTCCTGCTGTGATAATTTAAGGCAATGTTTTTAAACACGAGTGCGGCTGGGAGAGTTCTAGTAAACCTGTGGTCTTAGTATCAGGTTTCACGTAAACTATCGCCACTTAAAAGTGTATCAAGTGTGTTATGTGAGTGAATAAGCTTAATTTATTCACTCACACATATCTGGTATAATCCGCGAAAACCAGGCGAACATGCAAAGTGCAATTTATAATTTCTTCTTCTTATAAACATTGAAGAACATATTCTCCATGGTCCTCGCTATAAGTTATAATTTGATAACTCCGTATGAATTATAATGCAGCCCGAGGTAGATCACGCTTGCACAGTAGAAACCTATGCTTAAGCACACTGTCGATTCAGAGGATCCCATGTTATATAGCTGGGAGAACAGAAAATGGAAAGGAAATCAAGATTATATAGATTTTTTTTATTGTGTATTAGAAACCACAACCATAACAACAACCAACCACCAAAATTTGGGCTCCCACTGAATACCAGCGTCGTGGCTTGCTGCAGATGATGCTGAGTGGGTGGCCTTTACATTGATATTAGCACAAGGTCAAATTATGTTATGTACAATATGTATATCACGCCATAAAAAAAACTTTTATTTCTTCTACTTTAACTATGTAAGCAATTGGTTTAGCGTATTATAAAAGCAAATTCATATTTCCAGATTGGAGGCGGATCATTCACTTGGTCAAAGGATCAGCAGGCAACTATCCTCGGATCTTACTTCTGGTGCTATCCTATTACTTCTCTGCTGGGAGGTATGACAGCTGAACGATGGGGTCCGAGATATGTGGTGTTAGTTACATCTCTGGCCAGCGCTGTATTGACTATGATAAGCCCAGCGGCTGCGAGATTGGACTATATTGCACTGGTCATTGTGCGATTCTTTCTTGGATGTGCTGGTGTACGTATGATAAACTTTGCCCATATCTTGTTAAACCTAAGGGTTTTTTGTTGTTGTGTTGTGTGTTGGTTATAGATGCTTTCATAAGTGAATGCATCTATAACCAACACACTTATATATGTATATTTCATCATGATCAACCCATTACCGGCTCACTACAGAGCACGGGTCTCCTCTCAACATGAGAAGGGTTTGTCCATAGTCCACCACGCTGGCCATGTGCGGATTGGCAGACTTCACACCCCTTTGAGAACATTATGGAGAACTCTCAGGCGTGCAGGTTTCCTCACGATGTTTTCCTTCACCGTTGAAGCAAGTGATATTTTAATTTTTTAAAAACGCACGTAACTTCGAAAAGTCAGAGGTGCGTGCCCGGATTCGAACCGCCGGCGCCGACCTCTGATTAGGAGGCTTACGCTTGAACTACTAGGCTATCGCAGCTATATATATTTAATATTTGATAGTTATTTATGCATTTGAATATTTCACCAAAAATTAGCAGCCTTACATTATTTTGCAGGGTTTCATTTATCCAGCTTTGCACGTATTAGTGGCACGCTGGGCACCGCCGGCTGAGAAAGGAAAATTTGTGAGTGCTATGATGGGAGGAACTTTAGGAACAGTCGTCACTTGGTCACTAACAGGTCCTTTGCTGGAGAAATTTGGTTGGGCGTCCGCATTTTACGTTCCAGCCGGGTTAACATTTATTTGGTGCGGGTTCTGGTGGTATCTTGTGGCAGACACGCCTTCCGAACACCCGAGGATTGGTGTAGCAGAAAGAAAATATATAGTAGACGCACTGGGCGACAAGGTTAAAAAATCCAAGGTAAGCAAATATTGACTTCTTTAATAAATATTATCTTAACATACGAGTGTCATTCAATTAGACTTATGTACTCATAAAGTCAAATAAGCACTTAGTATCTGAAATTTAATTAAATGGGGTTTTCCAAGTTTCTAGCTACAGAATTTATAACGTAAGAAATATATGTAGTCTAGAATGAATTTTAAATCTAATATATAAAATAACAATATAAAATGATAGCGGTGATAGGCTAGTGCATACGACTTCGACCTCCTTTCGGGAAGGCAAATTTTGAGCCTTAAATTAAATATAACTTCCTTTAAAGAAAAACTTCGTTAGGAAACCTGAGAGTTCTCAATAATGTAAGAAGGCTTTACACAAAACACATACCTATAATGGGTTGTTAATGATGATAGAGATGACGTAAAAAGATGAAATCTTTAACGAATGTTTAATTAATCTTTAATTAATATAAAAACATATTGTTTTCAGGGTATGCCTCCATTCAAGAGCATTTGCACTTCGCTTCCGTTCCTAGCAATGACAATTCTGCACTTCGGCAACCTCTGGGGCTTATACTTTATAATGACAGTTGGACCGAAATTTGTTTCTAGTGTGCTTGGTTTTGAACTGGCCGCAGCTGGTATTATATCAGCTCTTCCTTACCTCGCAAGATTATTCATGGCAACAATATTTGGCGCTGTTGGAGATTGCATACTGTCTAGGAAGCTGATGACAACGACTGCTATTAGAAAATTTTTCTGTCTATTCTCCCATATTATACCTGGAATTCTATTAGTGTTACTGGTTTACACTGGATGCAATACTGCATTATCTGTGGCAATGATAACCATGTCGATGGGTTTCAATGGTGCAGCAACATTGACAAATCTCCAGAATCATCAGGATCTTGCACCGAATTATGCTGGGACGTTGTATGGAATAGCTAATTTCATTGGAAGCACCGCTGGCTTCTTTACACCTATGATAACAGCGTATTTCACAAGGACCGGGGTAAGACACTTTCATGAGTGTAATACATTTGAGTTATTTATCTTAAAGTCTCAGAGTTGAATGCTCAATTTTTTTGGAAGTTGATTAAAATAAGTAATGTTAGCTGAATCTTAAAAGCTCGGAATTGGACTCTCATACGAACCACGGTATTCCGTGACATGTGGAATGTAAGATCTAGGAAAACAACAAAATAAACACGTTTCTTGTATGGCGAATAACTTTATATTATTCTTATTGTCTTCAAAAGGGCAGCAGAAATACGTATTCTGTGGAAATTTCAATTAAAAGCCCGCTGACAGACAGACGGAGGGATGAACAGACAAACAAGACCATTTTATTAAGCCTTAAATAGTTATAGTGATAAAATCTCGTTAGTATCCTTCGAGTACGATACCATAAAAATGGCAAAGGTATTAAACTTTTTAAAACGTTTTCAGGATAACTTCGAGCAATGGCGTCCAGTATTTTTCGTAGGAGCATCTGTGTATATAGTCTCTGCTATATTTTTCATTTTGTTTGGCACGGGTGCCACGCAAGATTGGAATTTCATTAGTATAGAGAACGTTGATGGGAAAGAAGAAAAAGCTAAGGCTGATGACCAGAACGATATGAACGACACTTCAAGACACATTAAAGATTTAAAAGAAAATCCTATAAGTATAACAACTCGTACTTAAATATGCACAAATAAGGAAATTCGTAGTGAGGAAAGTGGAAACGTAACATTATTTCCTTCCAAGTGGAAATGATCTGACATTAGCAATAGACGGTTTCAAATGTAATTATATATAATGCCAGATAATGTTTTGAATATTATTTTCCTTATATATAAGATTACTAGGAAATTCTAAGTTGTAAGACGGTAATTTTAATAGTTGATATCACATTTACCTGATACACGCGAAATCGTCTGCGTGAATTAAGGATTTTAGTAAATCCCGTGGGATCTCTATAATATTCCGAATTTAAAAGTATCATGTGTCCATCTCAAAACTACTAAAATCTGTTCAGCGGTTTAGGCGTATAAAGGTAGCAGACAAACAGAGTTACCTTCGTATTTGTATATTAGTATTTATAAGATTGAAGATGTTTTAAATGTTTAACTTTTTTTTTAAATGATGAATCTAATCGTTTGCAGTGAAATGACATTGTGTTGAAGAAATATTCATTGTATGAAAAGTGCGACTGTGATGTTAATTACCAAAAAATATTACCTATATATTTTATTTGTATGATTAGATATGTTTCAGATTTTAATAGTATCGTAATTGTATTGTAATATATTTATTTGGAATTTGATCAGAAATTTAAACAAATGCTGGTAATGATGTTCGTAAGTGAAATCTCATTTGTGTGGCAGTTATGTTATAAATTATAGCTCAATTACTTTATCGTGACAAATCTTGCTTAATTATCAAAATAAAAAAAATCCTTTCAATATCTTTTGTTTTCTTTACCTAGTAGCAATGAAGTGTGCGATTTTAGGATCAACTTAGTCAGGCAAATAAAAAAACAAATATCTAAAATATAAACTAAGAAATTCGGTACTCTGACGTTTACATTAAAAAAAAAGTACTTATTAAGCTTCCTTAAGAAATACATATTCTTATATGGAATAAAATATTCTAGCTTCATTAAAAGCTATATCTGTATACGGGAATGTGACGACGATACATATATTAGCAAAGTAAGTTCGGACCAGAACAAGGAGGTGCCAGTTAATATATGAGTGTAAAATTAATGTAGGGGCAGTGGGAAGGACAGAAAATAAAATATAAATTTTGTTATGGGTAGATACTGGCTATCTTGTTATAAGTAAGGAAAAAGTCCTAAATAACTACAGAGAAAAAAATTGGAAAAAACGATTGGCTATTATATATAGAATATAATAGCCTGGTGGTGGTGGTAGGTAATTTACAGCATGATCATCTCATCTCCAGAATTTCTTTGTATGAAGTATCGCACATTAGGTCACTGCGTGTTGCCAAAAAGATTAAATAATAGAGGATAACATTCTAAAATACTAAATATAGCTAAATTCAATGCTATTATTTTCTTAAACACACCGCCCCGGCAACAATTCTTTGTCGTGTCATCAAATCGCTAAATAATGACATCGATAGTGGAAACTGGTTTTGCCTTGTTTACTTAAACCTAAAATAGTAAGAAACTTAAGCGTCATTTTGAAAATCGGGATGGCTATGAATAGATAAACAAACTTATTTTTTTTTTACAGGATTTTTTAAGAAATGTGTAAAATGATTCGCGTCCGTGCTGTCGTAAGCTATTTCTGAATATATTTAAATACCACTAAACATATAAATGAATATATTTAAATTTCTTTTTTACTGAAATGCTAATTTTTTAGGTGGGAATCATGATTTTTCTCGGATATTTTCTTGTTTACTTAGTCCGGTATAACCTAAGCGTACATATCGTTGATATGGTCGAGATACCTAAGCATCTTTTTAATATTTATGCCGATCACGAAACTCAATCATTGAGGAGTGTTTTGAAATCACGTTCTGGGGTTAGTTAAATTTATTTGCACAAATATTTAGAATCATCGTACTCAACTTCTTAGAGAAGGAGAGATAACCTACCTTATTGCTATAATTATTGCTGTGCCCAAAACTAAACTAAATCGGTCTGAAATTAGTGCTTTCCTTTTATGACTAAACCCTGAAATATGATAGTAATCTTTTTTTACATATAGAGAATAGTATAAATCTATCTACTTTATCTTAGTTAAAAATCTTATGTTCTGGTAATATTAATTTACTTATCTTACAGAACATTGACATAATGCACTGGAATGAAGTGAAAATGGCCCTATTGCTAGCGGCATATCATATAGGATACTGTATATGTTTTCCAATATTTCATAACATTGGTGATACGTGAGTTTTAATAAATCGTGACGAATGTATAGAACGATTAGATACCTAACTATCTCAACTCTAAGAAGCTTATTTCTTCAACTATTGACCCATAATATTATCTGTTAATTATACTGGGAAGATTGTATAAACATTCCGTACTTGATGTTTTAATAGTTTTTTTTATATACTACAAGTTATCCCTTGACGGCAATCTCACCAGATGGTGATGATGCAGTCTAAGATGGTAGCGGGCTCACCTGTTGGTAAATCCACACTCCTATTTGGTTGCTACGCGACATCGTGCCGGAACGCTAAATCGCTTGGCGACACGTCTTTGTCGGTAGGGTGGTAACTCCAGACCATACTCGAGCCGGGAATCGAACCCGGGACCTCCAACTTTTATAATGCGACAGCTTACGCACTGCGCACAGGAGGTTTTCAAAAGTAGTGCTTCTAAAGAAGGCCTATTTAAAATATATGAACAAAGAATAAAAAATATGAGACAGTTCATAAAATAACAGAATAAATGCCAATAATATCTAGCATCTATATACTATACTTATTAGTACCACTAGTCCATTATTAATAATTGTTAGGTAGGTATTAGGTCGTTCATCATAGCTATATTGTCACTGAACAGGATTTTCAAAGCGAAATTATATGTGCTTTGACGTATCATTATAATTAATCCGTACAGAAGTTACGGTTATAAAATTATCCAGATTTCACATAAGCGGCAAAGGATTTTTTTTACCTATTGATTCTTAATTTGCCTCATAATTTATGTAAAACAGTTCCAAATAATAATAATAATTTATGATACAAAAATATTACTTTTGAATATTATGTCTACAAAATTGTGTGGAATCCTGGTTGATTATTATTTTCAGATTTGGCCCCATGTGGGTTGTTGGCATAACCGGCTTTACGTCTGGTGTTTTGAACTGCCTTACCCCAGCATGCGCCTATTTAAGTTTCTGGTTACTATTCTCAGTACGCATTATGATTGGATTCTGTGCGGTTAGCAAGCTCCTTTATCCATTATTAAATAAGAATTGTTCAAAAATATTGACGATGGGATAAGTATAGTGGGTGGAGCCAGGGCAGCCATGTTCTAAACAGAATCCACCACCTTCGTAATCATCCACGCTAAAGTATGCTGCATAAATCCTTTTCATTTTTATTTCCAATATATAAAGTACAAACTATATTCTAGGCACACTTAGTACTAGTTTATGCAATAGTATAAATCCAGAACTTTCAAGCTAAAAGAGCTAGAATTCCGTACGCTTGAAGGAGAACCGGAACCTTCATAATATCACTTGTAGGTTTACCTGTCTGGTCTGCCTTTTACTTATTTTACGTACTTACTCATTAAAAGAGTTACATCGTGTTCCGTATAGCTTAGCGTTAAAGACACAGTGATAACTTACGGAACACAAATTCAGCAAATAATAATTAATTATTTAATAAATGCTTTATTGTGAAACGCCACCAAAAATACCCTCTAATTAGAAAGTCGGCGTGTGCCGTATGCCTATCTATGATAATAATTTCGATAGCCTACATTAAAGCAATGTGGTGTTGTTGGTCTAAGCTCTAATTTCTCTATGATCGACGAGACCTGTATAAAGCGGTAGGTAATAGCAATAAATAGGCTGTCAATAATTGCTGATGGTGATGATGTTATGTATTCTAGGGCGCTATGATACCGAGCATGATTCAAGTTCTCAGGCATTGGGTACCACCAACCGAAAGACATCATTTCATGTGGGCTTACTGTGGTAAGATAATACAATTCTTCTTTTAACACTTAAAAATAAAGTTCTGGTTTTTTTATACACCACAAGTTAGCATATGCGGTCTAAGATGGTAAAGGACTAACCTATTATATGGGTTCATCATACTCCTGATTGGTTTCTACAGGACATCGTGCCGGAAGGCTAAATCGCTTGGCGACACGTCTTTGTCGGTAGGGCGGTAACTAGCCACGGCCTAAGCCTCCCACCAGACCAGACTCGAGCCGGGAATCGAACTCAGGACCTCCAACTTTAAAATGCAACAGCGTACGCGCTGCGCCACAGAGGTCGTCAACTGCAACACTACTACTTAGTTACAGCCCGGTTACACTGTGGCAAAAAATACTAGGTGTATTCCGAAAAAAAGACAGTCCGAAAAAAAAACCACTACTAATCTACTCTGTATTTATATTTATTATAAGTACAAGTGTTTACTGTCCCAAATAAATCAAAATAAAAATAACATTTGTGTAACTTTTTCTCTCAGGTATAACAACGGGGACGTTTTCCACATTTTTGTTCTGTGCAGCAGTTCAATATTACTTTAGGTGGTCCGTTGGATTTTACGTATCCGGTGGAGTGCAAATTTTCTGGGCATGCATTTGGGTTCTGGTGATCAGTGATAGCCCATCAAAACATACATTTATATCGAAAGAAGAATTGTCATACTTGACGACAACTATCGGAACAGTTTTTAATATTAAGGTAAAGTTGAACATCTATAGCTAGATACTATTTAAAATTTAGGTAGGTACCTAGCTTAGAAGTTTTAGTATATATATTCACTGTCTTTCTAACTTCACTAAGCTTCATCATCATGATCAACCCATTGCCGGCTCACTACCGAGCACGGGTCTCCTCTCAATATGAGAAGGTTTTGGCCATAGTCCACCAGACTGGCCATGTGCGGATTGGCTGACTTCACACGCCTTTGAGAACATTATAGAGGTTCCCTCACGATGTTTCCCTCACCGTAGAAGCAAGTGATATTTTAATTGCGTAAATACGCACATGACTCCGAAAAGTAAGTGGGATCGAATCCTTACCACTAGGCTATCACAGGTATTACTAAGCTAAGCTATATAACTAATACTAAGCTATAATATAAGCTAATACTAAGCTAACAAAGGTTAAATTGATTGGATTAATAACATGAAATGTCATGTGAAAAATACACGAAGTTGTTTTGTTAGCTAAGCAACCACTGTAATAACATTGAATTTTAGCGTCTTTGAGCCGTTGTATTGAATACAGCTTAGGCGGAACCCTGTGAGAGTCCGAATCTCACTTGCTATTTTTCACGGATGGATTAATGTTTTCTTAGTAAATTAATCGCTCTTATTACAGTTAACAAACTCTCAAGTGCCGTGGAAGTTGATAATAATGTCTAGGACATTTTGGGCGCTGTGTATTCTTAATTTTGGATATGCGTGGATGATAACTTCGGTTTGCTTACACTGTCCCCTTTATTATACCACTATTCTTAAATATAGCATATACGAGGTAAGTATCTATTCAATATTATTATTTTTTACATTACGTACATAAAAAAGACTTTTTTTATACACTACAAGTTAGCCCTTGACGGCTATCTCACCTGGTGGTGGTATGGTAAACCCACGCTCCTAATTGGTTTCTACGCGACATCGTGCCGGAACGCTAAAATCGCTTGGCGACACGTCTTTTTCGGTAGGGTGGTAACTAGCCACGGCCGAAGCCTCCCAGCAGACATTATATTTATTATGTTGTTGTTTGAATTAATAAATGTTTTCTATAAAACAGGCATCCGCGTTGGTGGCATTACCATTCTTCTTGCGTTTGATATTAGGTACAATAGTAATACAAACATATCACTGGTATAAATATAACAAGAAAATTAAAAGGATTAAGCACATACGAAAATATTTCATAGTTGTATGTGAGTATTTTAATACAAGCTTTGTAATGCAGTAACCAATATCAATTCCGTGCCATTGCTTCATTGAAGCAAAAAGCCTTTTTGTTAATTATGAATGAATGAGAGATTTAACGAACGAATGAATACTTGCATCAATGATTGAATACACTTTTAATGTACACCACGTAATAACAGCGTCAAAGCATAGCATGGTATAGCATAGTAACCGCTTATGGTGTATTTCAAAACCATTAGTTTATATCTTCATAGTGGATTTAATATATTAAGTAGTTTTATTATAGTTGTATATATATATTTTAAGATATATATTAATATGGTATTTATATCAAGGTATATATTTATGTATATAGTTTGCATCACCTTCCTCTTTCCGTATCTCTATATCTTCTACATATTTGGTTGCCTGGAAGAGATCGCTATGTAGCGATAAGGCCGCCAAATTGTATACTACTGTGTCTGTTATTTTCTGTCTTTTTTGTTTTATTTTTCCTTTTTCGTGGTGTACAATAAAGTGTGTAAATAAATAAAATAAATAAATAAGTTGTTTTATATAACAATTTAGATATTGATTTATGTAGCGGCGTTTCGATATATTTCGACAGCTCATGTGATACCGGGAATTTTGGTGTCGATGGCATGGCTCGTGCCAGTCAACCCTGGCCCCGTTCTTTTAACCGCAGCCATTGTCCTCACCGCAGCGGGGATGGATCTCACTTTAGATATTTGTTACGTAAGTTGTAGATAATTCTACAAGAATTTACTTTCCTAATTATAATCTCTCGTAAGGCTCTATAATCATTATTATTAGTTGTTACGAGATTATGTGTATACGTATTCGTTCAAACCGTGTTGCGTATGCTAACTGAGTACCTAATTAGAACTACGCTACGGATATTAGTACATACTTAAGTAATTTATATAATAATTTATTCTGGGGTCTAGTTGTTAGTATGACCGACTACAAATCACTAAATAAGGTCCAACTGCAGGGTAGGTAAACTAATACCTACATTATTTTGCATTTGTCAAGAAATTCTTAGAAGCTTTCTTGGGAGTTTTGGACCTGATTATCATTTAAATGATAATGTTGAAGCGTAAAATTCCACATCAGAATAGCGCGATGGACCTTAGTATTAAATCCTTCGACAAAGAGGATTTCAGACAAAAAAATTATAACGCTTTAAACGCCTAGTTAGTTTGGGGCTTCGTTCTGAGGCGTTTGAAATTGGTGGTTTTGTAAATACTGAGAAAATGAATTACTAGTACTAGTGGGAGGATTCTTTTCTAGACTGCGACGGGAATTTACCGAGAACATATGACATTTGATGCGACATGCTTTTATTGGTGGTTGAAAATTGATTGGTTGGCTTATTATTTCAATGTGTTCATTCGGCCCATATTATAAGGGATGCTGAAGATAGGTAACTATTTCTATTTGCCGTCTTCTTATTAGCTATCCTGCTGTCGCTGCTTTTGGCACGTGCCATACCGTTCTACTACACTAGGAATTTAATTTGATGTGAAAAAAAAAGTGAAACGTAAAAGTTATGAGGGGAAGTATACTTCCGCCTCCCGACGCCTAATATGCTATGGGATTGGATTGATTAATTGATGATTATTTTTTCAGAGTTTATCACCAAATTACGTCAACCCAATCAATACTGTTATCAAAATTATTGGAAACCTGCCTGGAATTATTGTTTCGCTGTCCGTTGGAGAAGTTACTTATAAATACAAAGTATTAATTTCTTTAGATATTTGTAATAGTAAATTCTCATCCTCAAAACTCTTACATCCTCATAATATAATTAAAAAAAGAAATTGATTAATTTATATAAAATAATATAGAACACTGCTCTCGTGTGGCGCTACGTCTGGAGCTTTCACGGCACAATGATATTCTTGAGTGGACTTGCGTTTCTCATTTGGGGCGATTGCCACGTACAGCCATGGAACGATATAAGACGGAAGTGAGATATAATTAACTTACTAATTTACTGAAATACGAGGTTTTAGCAAAAGGTATCATGTGCCAATTTAATATTTATATACCTTTTGGTTTACTATGGTGTCAGTTTCATGAAAATCCCCATTACTCAGCCGTTGTGAAATTCCAGCAATATTTTTAATTCGCTTCAACCCATACTTAAATTAAGATTTATAACTGGGATTATGAGGTTGATTTTGTTGGAAATCGTTTCAGTTATCCCGCTTAATAAAAACAAATAAATCAAAAACAAGTAGATTTCTCTATTATATATATGTCAAGTCAAGGGAGTCCGAGTTGTTTTTTGTAAGGCTGACATCAGCATTGCTGACGTCACGATTTTGGCGCCGCTGAATAAAGTTAATAACTTCTTCGCGCCGACATATATTATAGAAACAATGAAAAAGAAATAGATACCTAATTATACTTTTTAGCTAAGTGAGTACCCGAATTAAGCGGAATTAGAATGATAGGCATTGCAGCGAAACATTACTGCAGTCAATGATTTTTCATATACCGAACAGGTTCGCTGCCTTAATAGTTCCGTCATAGTCCTGCGGTTAAATGATGCTCTTGATCTAAAGGGCGAGTCTTGCGATTGGCCGAACGTAGGCACCTTTAGTTATTGTTAAAAGCAACACCAAGGTATCTTTAGCCAATACTGTTTCATACGAACAATCAGAACGGGCACTGTGCAGTGTCCAGCAATTTTTGTAGTGTTCCGTCCCGTGAGATTCATCCTTTAATATATTTATATTGATTATTTTAAAGGCCGCGAAAGAAAAGAACCTTTACTGTAAGACCTTCTGCAATGTCCAATATTACGGAATTGGATGAAGACGATTCCTTGTAAGTAAAAAAAATTGTTTTAAAATAGAAAATGAAGTTTAGAAACGCTAAGTTAAGCTCATTTATTTAATAATACTTGTGAGTTTAATTTCTATTGCAGAAACAGAATAACTGTTCCACAAACGCAGACGGTGTAATACGGTGCGAATTAATATTAATATTAAATATGTACCTGCTTACCCAATTTAAGCAATCGGTAAAACAATCTAATTTATTTTTTATTGGTATATATACTATGTTTCCAGGATGTGTGATCGGCTAATTAGGATAACAGAACAGGTAAAGCGAAATGTAGGTACAACAATATTTGCGAGAATACCGGAGCAATTACTTACCTATACAATAATATTTTCTATGATCGAGTTAAGCTTGTTCAATTAATAAAATAAAGAAGTATTTGTAAAGAAGCTTTTTGTATCTCATTTGCATTTTATCATTTTGATTTTACGTACCTAAAAATAATAAAACGGAACTCCTATAGAATTCCTTTGTTGTCTAATCGAACTATCAATGCCCTTTATCTCGGAAACACGTGAAGGTATCAAGTTGAAATTAAAACCATATAGGGGAGCGGAGGGTAGTACCGTACACCTAACTTTGAACGTATTTTTCTCAAAATCTATTAGGCACAAGATCAAGTATAGTTTACACAGTTACTTTTTTTAAGTTTAATATAGGTTTATATAACCAAAGCGAATTTAAATACAATTACCATAGAACCTTCAAAAATATTTTTTAAAAAAAGTAGAAAGTACGAAATTACCCGACACTAGAGGGTAATTTCGTACACCGTTCGTCTAATTTCGTACATACTTGTAAGTATAAAAAACCATGATTATAGGTACCTATTCAAAAATAAAATAATGTGTTTTTATTAATTAAATCTTTATTTAAGTTTTTAAATCCCTAAATTAAACATTATTCACAAAATATACACAAATAATTTTCCGCAGAGTTTTTACCGCTACACAAAGCATGTGCCCACATTCCACAAGACACACATCTGTACCATAGCTCACCGTTTTTGCCAAACTCACTACATAGAACGCACAATTCATTAATTCCTGACTGACCTTCTTCATAAAATTGACCTTCACAATCATCGTCATCGTCACATAAGACGTTTTCATCAACTTTCGAAGAAGAAGTTGAATAACTTTTGGTTTTCTTAGCCCGTTTTTTATTTCTCCCTTCAATATGTTTTTGAGATCCTACTCCTATTTCTTTTTTGCATATATTTTGTTTCTTTAAATCTTTTGCTTTGTCTTTTTCTTTCTTTATTAACTATTTATTTTGTTTTATAATATCCTTTGCTTTGTCTTCTTTTTGTTTCTTTATAGTCTTTTTCTCAGCCTTGCTTTCTAATAGGGACTTCATTGGAGTAGAAGTTAGAATTACAGAATGCTGTTTACTTTTCTTGCCCGCCCTTTGCCTTTTTCTTGTCTTTTCTTCTGGCATTGGAGAAATGTCGCAGAAAGATACTGCGGTAGTAGGTCCAGGAGATATCAGGATGTTTCTCCTAACACGTTCTATATCTTTATTAGACTCGCGAGATTGAGTCTCTTCTTTTATCGGGTTAAATTCTGTCTTTTCTGTGGCAAAAAAATCCGCAATTGTACTGGGACTTTCAGAAGACTTAAAACATTGGGAAACTTGGCTGCTGACACATTCAATCTCTTCATCTGTAGGCTCAATATATGAAATTGTTTCTTGTTCATTATAACAGGTAGTCTGTGAATTATGTAAATCATTTAAATCTTCAAGTTGGATTAGGTTATTTTGAGCTGATGTACTAGGCTGGGGGCTATCTGGATCATTTATAAGTAGTTGTGGCTCTAAATATGTTGAATCTAAATCGTTTATTACGTCTTCTGCTGTATATTGTGTTACTGGTTCATCGTTCCCTTCCTCAACCAATTTTTCGAACACATGTGGATCGAACGGCCAAATTCCAGCTGCTTGGAATCCACTGGCAGCCTTTTCAACATTTGAGATTTTCAGGTAGGCTTTGGTAAAAAGGGGAATTAGTTCCAGTGGTGTGAGCTTCTCATATTTGCTCAAGTTCATATACGTTTGGCACTCCTTGTGTAGTGCAGCTTTCAGTGGCCCAAAGACAGTTAAGTCTAAAGGTTGGGTTCGATGGGACGTATGTGGAGGCAGAGACACCATATGTATGCCATTCTTAGGAAAATAATTGTAAATGTTTAACGAAATATGGCTGCTGTGATTGTCGAGGATTAGTAAAAGAGGATTTTCTGGAGTTGTACCTACTTTTTCCTTAAAATGGATCACCCAATCCATAAACAACTCTTCATTCATCCACCCACTCTTCGAGCATCTGTATATGGTACCGTTTGGACCTCCTCTTTGTAGATGAGGTTGCATACGCTGACGCGGATATATTATCATGGGAGGGATGTACTGGCCTGTAGCACTGACACAACAACATATTGTTATATTTTTGCCTCTCTCTCAACTCGTTGCAGCTCCGACTTGTTTCTCTCCTTTTGGAGCAAGAATCTTGCTTGGTTTATGAACGCTGTTTATTCCAGTTTCATCGACGTTGAAGATGCTATGTGGAGGAAACTTGTGATTATTCATAGTCAAACTCAGGTTGTCAAAATACAATTTTACTTCCTGGGCATTGAATGCAAGGATCCTGTTAACACTTGTGGCTTCAGGGCGTCTGATAGAGATTTCCGGGTTTCTTTTAAGAAAACCATACATCTAGTCTTTTCCAGCTTGCTTTGAAGCTTTATTAAAAGGATTTTTAATTTTATTTCGTTCTGCATATTCAAATACAGAACTCTTTAATGAATCTGGTGTCAATCCGTAAAATTTTCTGCAAAGGAGCAAAATGTGCTCTTTTATTTCATTTTCCTGTTGGGATGTAAATACTGGTTTCCTTCCCATTTTCTTAAAAGTAACTAGTCGGGAAGTGCCGGTTTCCTTTACATAGTCTGAAAGCGTCATCACTGGAATATTGTATAGAGCAGCAGTTTTCCGCAATTTAGCTCCACCTTGTACAGCTTTTATGGCGAGCTTCATTTTTGGTGGCGACCAGGTACATTTTTTTCGAGGAGCCATCTGAAACAATACGAATCTAGATAGCTATACGAATAAAGAAGGTCGAGGGTCGACAAAAACACGAAAAAATGACATGTTTTGAGAGAAGTATTCGTACAGAAATAAACGGCCATCAGTTGGTAATGATCACAATTCATAGCGGGTAATACCGTACAGTGTACGGAATTACCCGAAAGCGAATTTCAAGTTTTAACTGCCTGTGATCACAAAAACATCTGCAATGAAACCGTAAATCAGCCAGAATATTGTGCTAAATATGCTTACAAAATGAAACTGACTATCACCACTAAATAATATGTGTATAATATGTACTTACAGCTTATTTACACGTGGTAGAAATTAGTAAAACCGAGCGCAAAACAACACAGCGACCGATAGCACCACTGTCGCAGCACGGACTGACGATAAAATTTGCGAGAATGCGAGGCATCACTAAACGAACAAGTGCGACAGTGACAGACATATCTACGTGGCTTCTTTTCGAAAAAAAATGATGTACGGAATTGGCCAGTGTACGGTATTATCCTCCGCTCCCCTACTCTGGTCTACAGTACCTACTGGTATGAGCCGAGGATCCATCAATTATGACTATCTCCCTGAAAGGGAGGCCTAAGTCTTGCAACTATTAATATATATTATTAGATAATATATATCTAATTATCAACTTGATAAAAAGATCCTAGCATGTACTCAGGGCATACATTTAAAACACTCTGTGGATTCCTGGTTTCTCTCAGGCTTTGGATCTGCGTTATTGAGCGACGGAATTGATTGATTTTCACCTTCCTAACTACAAAGCACAGCATCCTCTTATTTTTTTATTATAAGAGTTATACATTACAAGTACCATTTCATTTTATATGAATGTATAAAGCATTTTAGAGGTTATATAGATCACACGAATGTATGTAGTGAAATGAAAATTTTGTATCTTACAAGAAGTTAGAATTGTACAAGATGTACATGTAATTAATTAATTGTAAGTTATTTTAGCAATGAATATACAAAAACTTCGTTATCAAATAAAGATCAGTCATAGACGAATTCATTATACTCTATTTCTGGTAATATAGCAAAGGAGGGGTACATCATTCTTTCAACCTCCTCTTCCTCCCATTAAATACAATAAATTAAGCCATAAAGAAATATTTTCATACATTTTGCAGACATTATTCAAAATTATAATAGGTAACAAATAGTAAAATTTCCCCCAAATATTATGTACCTATTGGCAAATTGAAAACTTCACTGTCAGATGATGCTGTCAAATGTCAAGTGAGGCAAAAACAATAGTTGTGAATGTCATACATTTTCTTTGTCATGGTCACTGTTTATAATTAAGTAAAAACATTAATAAATAATATATAAAATCTACACTATTTATTATCATGGAACGTAGTATTATAGAATATTATTCTGAACACGATGGATATAAATGCGGTTACTGTAAGAAACCAGATTCAAATTATAGCCATGGTAAGTACTAACATATTACAGATAATGAGATTTATTATTATTAAATGATATTATATGTTATGAAATGTGTAAAGGGATGTGGGCACATATGCTGACTGTTCAAGACTATCAAGACTTAATTGACAGAGGATGGAGACGGTCCGGAAAATACTGTTACAAGCCAGTTCTTGATATGATATGCTGCCCTATGTATACTATCAGGTTTGTAGCTCTTGGGACTTAAAATTGGGTTTACTGTTCAAAAATATTATAACATTTTAAATTTATCTATATATAGATGCAGAGCCTTAGAGTTCAAAACATCAAAGTCTCAGAAAAAGGTTATGAAACGGTTCAACAAGTTTTTGATTGGGCAAGATGAGACTCAAGCGAGTAGTGTATCAGGTAGCAGCGAGAATATGACAGGAGATACAGAAGGCAGAGATCAATTTGTTGAGAGTAGAAGATCACATCAGGATATTAATATTAGTGATGTTGACATGTCATGTACTGATAATAAAGCTTATTCTATCACTGATAAATCATCAGGTTAGTAATATAAGCTATTTTAAGGTTGTTGAATTATCTGAAATATGTAAATACTCAAGTATAACTTATTATAATTATAATAATATATCATCATCATCATGATCAACCCATTACCTCACTCACTACAGTGCACGGGTCTCCTCTCAATATGAGAAGGGTTTGGCGATAGTCAACCACGTTGGCCAGGTGTGGATTGGCAGACTTCACATGCCTTTGAGAACATTATGGAGAACTCTCAGGCGTGCAGGTTTCCTGACGATGTTTTCCTTCACCGTTGAAGCAAGTGGTATTTTAATTTTTTTAAACACACATAACTCCGAAA
Organism: Lasiommata megera; assembly: GCA_928268935.1. Taxonomy (NCBI): domain Eukaryota; kingdom Metazoa; phylum Arthropoda; class Insecta; order Lepidoptera; family Nymphalidae; genus Lasiommata; species Lasiommata megera. Next base: position 8,473,264 of record OV743325.1, on the reverse strand, counting down.
TTCGAGGTGCGTGCCCAGATTCGAACCACCAACCTCTGATTAGGAGGCTGCCGCCGTAACCACTAGGCTATCACCACTTCATTATTATATATAGTTATACCTTATTCTTGAGTTATTTTAAGAATGATTCATTTACTAAATTGAATGATGTTACAATATACCATTCAATATTAAGAAAAAAATGAGTGGTGGAAAATGAATTAGTATCTTTGTGTAAATTTATTTTATATTTTATTGCAAAACATTTTTATTGTCTTCTAAGTATATTGAAATTTATAGTGTTTTTTTTTTTATGCAGATACAATGTCTTCACAAATTGAAACATTTAATGATTCTAAACCCAAAGATAAAATACAAGATGGTAAGTAATGATACAAAATATTAATAAATTTAATAATCTTTTAAAGGCTTATCTAATTTTGAAGTTTAAGAACTTAACATGGTTTCTCTTGCAGTGGCAACTTAGTAATTTGTCTAGTTACTGTCCTTTTGCACATACATATTTAAAATAAAACATTTTAAGAAATGTGTTTGTGTATGATATTTATAAACAAAAGTTTTTAATCTTATTTTTAAACTTAGCTTGAATGCCCAAGCTCCAACTTTCAATATGTACACATATAGTTGCAGGACCAGATCCTACAAAGATACCATGTAAAAAAGCTAAACAAGCAAGACGAGAAAGGAAGATAGAAAAACTAAAAAAGAAGGGCATTGATGTTAGCAATATAGAGTACAAAAATAAAAATAAGGAAAAGCAAATAGAAGATTTCATTAATGAGCTGCAAACGAATGTAAAAAGAAACCTTGAGGTATTCATTCCCTATATAACCATATAGAAGCAAGTCTTTAATAGAAGAATTTAAGACCTACTAGACAGATATGTCTTGCCTACCTTGACATCGCTATACTTAACTTGCAAAATATGTTTAATAATAATTGTTTGTTCAAATATAAAGAGGTTATTGGTGGCTCAAAGATATGGTTTATATTTGCTAGCTGTTACTATAGTAGGGGATAAAATATAGTCTGTGTTAATATCATTAGTGAATAAATAATATATATATTTCTTTATTTTTAGTTAACAATAGCAATCTAGTGTATTTTCATTTCACTTCTTTTCGAATATAAAAATAATCTTTTTTAGATTAAACTAGTCAGAACAACACCACCTAGTCCAGAATGGTTAGCTACATCCAAAGAGACTCACCAGTTGTATGTGAAATATCAGATGATAATTCACGGAGATAGTGCAGAGAAATGTACAGAATCACAGTTTAACGGTTTCTTGGTTCAAAGTCCATTATTGGTAAGTAGTAATTATTATTTATTATTATCCATGTTATTATTGCTTATGCCAGCTGTAATCTTTTACAAACCATTGTTTTCCTGATTTTTTTGTTGCTCTTCACTTCAGCTTGATCACCTTATAGCCATTGTAACAAGCACCATTTCTTAGCAAATCTGTCATAATGAATTGCGATGTGTAAGATACCTATAATTCAGATGCATTGGTGGCCTATGGTCTTTAACATCACTTCCACTTAATCAAATGGTGCTTTCTGACAGCAATTGAACAAGTTATGATATAGAATTACCCAAATAGCTATCAGTGTATAGGGATCCATATGTGTAATTATAATATAAATTTCAAGAGTTCTCCCAGTTTTTCCAGGATACCACGATGAAATCCTAACATGATGATACTGACGTCACCAGTCAAATAACCTTTCAATTTCTAGTCTTCTTCAAGTAACTTTTCTTGAATTCAGATATAAATAAATAGTCTTTTTTTTTTTTAAAACATGTTGCAAGTTGGTATGCGACAAAAATTAAGTAGTGACTATGTAATGTTTACTCCACTTTTCTGGCCTGCACCAAGCAGTTGTCAAGTACCGCCACTCCTATGTGGAGGTTGGCCAATTTGTGTAACCCTCATAAGATTAGATCAATAGAAATTCTGTATTACTGTTATTTGAAATCAGTAATCGTAATGGACTAAATAGATAACTTTGAATATAATGAAACCAATTGAATGCTATCTTATTATTTGCAGGAAGAACATTCTGAAGTGGGTCCACCATGTGGTTATGGGTCTTTCCATCAACAATATTGGCTCGATGGAAAACTAATAGCGGTTGGTGTATTGGACATTTTACCAAAATGTGTGTCATCTGTCTATTTCATCTACGATCCTCAGTATATGAATTTAACATTGGGAATATATGGTGCTTTAAGGTAAAATATTATACTATTAATTTAACAATTTAACTAAAGTCAGTCAATTTTACACTTTTCAATAAGTTTATGCCATTGTTTTAAATTGAAAAGTCAACATCTTAGGAAGATGTTCTCGTGTGGAAGAGAAATGTTTATTGTATGTATAAGGAGAATCTATTGCATTGTAAAAAAACAGTCTATCATTATACATATTCTGACAGATACAGTAAATTAAGCTTCATGTTTCTCTTACTTAGGATTAAGTGTAAATCCCTTATTTGTATATGAATTGTTGAATTCTTTTTCTTATTTCTACATTTATAGTGGGATTTATAATATGCCTTATATTGCCACATATTTTATTTAAACTTCAAGGCATATTGTTGCGGTTTTGGCATATAATTAACTATCAAGGTGGGTTGGGTTAAAGGTTAATAGCAGTGTGTGAAAGTAATTTGAATACATAATATTATCTGCCATATTTCATTCTAATTGGTATAGTAGTTAGTCACATTTTATATTGATAACTTACAATTACAATTTTTAGTTTAAAGAAATCTATAATATTTTCAGGGAGATAGCGTTCACGAGACATTTGCACACGCTATGTCCGGAGCTCAAGTACTATTACATCGGGTTTTACATACATTCATGTCAGAAAATGAGATACAAAGGAAATTTCTACCCCTCCGATCTTCTGTGCCCCGAGACATACAAATGGTTTCCTTTGACTGAATGTACAGAGAAATTGGATCTTGCACTATATTCGAGATTCAATCCTGACATAGACAGTATAGATGAAAGCTGCGGAACTGAAAGTGATCTGAATTACATATCTGTGCTATATAAAGGTGCGGTAATACCTTTCAAAGTGTACATGCACCTCAAGAAAAATGTTAATAAAGAGGAAATGTTAGAGTACGCGCGACTGGTTGGCAACAAAACCATAAGACGAATGATTATGGCTAAATTATAAATTAATATTTTAAAACTCCTCCTTGTCATTGGAATATAAATAATAATTTAAAAACGTGTTTTTTGAAATCGAATTAGTACACAATTTTCGTATGTATTTTTCAATTTGTGATTGATAAATTTATATTCTATGACTGATGATAAGTCATATTCTGACAAATCGAATGTCAGTTCTAATTTAGCTATACCTATAGTTGGTAAGATCTACCAATATGGCATTACGGCACTTACTAATAAACAAACATTCTATTTTATAATACGTAGTCATGTCTAATTTTCCAAAAGGAATGTGGTATAATAAAAGTAGATAAATTTTATTGTTTTTAGCATATATATAATGTACAGAATTCAACAAATGGTAGTATATCAAAAGTGACAGTCAAAAGACAGTTAAATTGGTAGTTTTGAATGTTGTTAACGTCAATGATTACATAATATTATCATCTTATACATTAAATCTGTAGTGAACCTGATAAATTCATTATATAAATATAAAATAACCATTATATATGATAAAATCTCATACATTTGGCTGGTTTCTGAAATATACTTTTTTCTACTACAAGTTACCCTTGACGGAAATCTCACCTGGTAGTAAGTGATGATGCAGTCTAATATGGTAGTGGCCTAACCTGTTTGGGGTATGCTAATATACCCCCATTTGTTAATAGGACGTCGTGCCAGAACAAATCGCTTAGCGGCGTCTTTTGTTCTGGTGGTCAGTGAATAAATGTAATCAGTACAAATTTGTATTGTTAGTTAAATAATTCGTTCATATGGTATACCCTATAGGTATATACAGACCAAGGGAAAATACCTTAACAAAAATTTAATATTTTTTAAATTAAACCATAAAACAATATTTAAGCCATCAGTATGTTGATTTTGTTTTCAAATACATTTACTGAAGAACACTAATCAGGAAAACTTTGATAACTGATATCTCGGAAACTTGACCCTTTGATATGATTTTCCGTAAATACGTTGTTCCACCCCGTACATCAATAGGCAATTTTTTGTTGGTTCCGGTTAAAATCGTTAAACAGACGTTATGTAATATAATTCTAAAATAAACAATCTTGTTTTTGGACAGTCACACCGCATGAGAGCAGCGTTGTTTGTGGTTGACTTTTACAAGTCTTCGCTCCGTTACCCGCTTGCCTCTGATTCAGTGGTAGTGCAACCCTCGTTTAGCTAGTGTCACTTAGTTTTAGCAAGTAATAATAATATTCTATAATATTTGCTAAGATTGCAATTATATGGTAAAGTATAAAAAATCCCGAAACTCAAAAATATTGTAAGCTCAAAAAAAAGTTTTATTACAAGAAGTAATTAAAACTTGGGTCGGTAATTAAAAGTAATTAAAAGTTGACCTTTTGATTTCGTAAACTTTATCATTTAACTGCAGCAATATTGATAAAATTTACTCTCTGTGTTAATAATCCTAATATTATAAGTATTACTTTAGTATTTAATAATATTAGATATTTAATAATCCTGTTAAACAGTAATTTAGTACTTAATTATAGTCTAGCATTTTGTTTGCCCCACCTATATCATGCACAATGGTATGTCCATTAATTTTAGTTGTTACATTATTAACTGTAATTGTAATTTAAAATAATATATTATTTGATGTTTTAAACACACAGATTTTATTTCTTATCTTACTATTGAAAACATGTGAGCTACTGCTCATCAACCCAAGTGAGGAAGGACGATGGAGTTCCATATCTCCAGTCAGTTAAAATATTATCATCATCATCATGAACAACCCTTTACCGGCTCACTACAGAGCGTGGGTCTCTTCGCAGTATGAGAACGGTTTGGCCATAGTCCACCACGCTGGCCAGGTGCGGATTGGCAGACTTCACACGCCTTTGAGAACATTATGGAGAACTCTCAGGCGTGCAGGTTTCCTCACGATGTTTTCCTTCTTCACCGTTGAAGCAAGTGATATTTTTTTTTTAAACGCACTTAACTCCGAAAAGTTAGAGGTGCGTGCCCGAATTCGAACTGCTGACCTCTGATTAGGAGGCTGACGCCCTAACCACTAGGCTATCACCGCGTGTTGTTAAAATATAATTGATAGTAACAAAAGTATTTAAGTAAAATTTACTTTGAATCTAAAATTGATCGACGCGGCGTAAGGCGATAGATGCTTCCGAGATAAAATGAAACAATAACGTAAGATTTAAGGTATTTATTTGACTGATTGATTAAAATTTGTATTGGAATGAAATTTGTTAAATCTGCCACACTCGTATATTTTGTATGACACCTGATGTCTATTTATTACGGAAGATGGTACTTCACTCGTTATCCACTCTTTGATGAAACATCAAATGCATATCAAATTGTTTCAAGATGCTCTGATAAATGTTGACATTTTGTAGATGAAGTTTGTACACTTGGGAAGGTAAATTGTTTATAGATAGTGTTTATCTGCTTGATTATTCTTTGGGGTTATAGATGTCTTGCGTTGATAGAATGGTTAAGTGTTAAGAAATGTACTAATACTTTTAGCAGTCTGAGGTTCAATATATTTTCTTCCAGAAGTACTTAGTACGTACCTATGTGGGGTAGGTGTGGTGAGTGGGTATATATGTTCTCAGTTCTATAAATAGTTTATGTCACCCACACCTTAAAGGAAGATTACATTGCTACTCCTGGTATAAGTAAGACAAACTTAAAATTTGCTTGAATATAAGAGGCTCTTATACGAATTATTCTGTGATATTTACAAATGTTCTGCTAGGAGAGATCCAAACGTGCCGAGATCCGTGCATTCCAGTTAATAACTATTATTACAGTGACCTTAGTATAAGATTTGCACACAAATGATCGTCGATTAGCTTCAGAGTATCGAAACACATTACATCAAAGTAAAACGAACTGTGCAATCTTATTCTTGTAAAAATAATCTTTACTGCTGTTCCTCGCTCACGAGTGATAAAAAACTAAATTGGTAAATTAGTGTAAAATTATGTAAATTTAGAATGTAGGTATTTATATTAAAGGTATAAAATTGAATACCTTCTTAATTTTGGAACGAAATTCCTTACGGCAGGCTTGGAGGAGATAGGGATTTTGCTGCGCGACCGAACTGAAAAAAATGTGATAGTAAAACCGTAAGAAAAAGTCCGTGGAATAAAACCGTTAAATGAGACGTGCGCAGGCGCGACAGTCGTATACACTACGAGTAGTGTTAATACCTTTCTCTTTCTCCCTTTTTTCTTTTCGTTCTCTCATTCCTTCTCTCTCTATTACCACTCCACCCCGCCAATGCATAGTATTAAACACGTGGCGAATACTCACATTATAGATACATTTTACTCGTGAGTAGCCACGTTCATTTTCATTTAATTTAAATCAAGAAAACCTACATAAAATTGAGCACGATTTTTTTTTGCAAATTGTGTCGATTCTACATTAGCCGAAGGAACTTCGTTCCTACCTGGTGACCCACGACACCACATCTTTTTTAATCATCTTCCTAGCCCATTAAATGTTGCCTGCTGGGTAGTCACTGGTTTGTTGGTTCAAGGATTGAAAGATTAGGCCCTTTATACTGATTCTATGCGAGCATTAACTATTTTTATCATACGTATAACATGACGGGACAAATCGCTTTTTTCACGTGTTTTCCGAAGAAAGGGGAAGACAACTTCAGTAGTAGGTACTGAAAAGTTCTTGACACAAAAAAAAAATATTTCATTATACCTGATATCAACGCTTCACTGTTGGTAGCTAGACCGTGCACCATGGGCAGGCGAGGTTGGTATTTGAGACTAGTCTTTCCCGGAACCCACGTTACGTCCCGTAGTAAAATTACCTACACCTGGTTCTCCAGTTATTTTAAAGTCAATGGTTTTCCATTCATGGTTCATCCGTTTTCTAGACAGACAAATAGGCAAAAAAAAACAATTATTGACGACTTTAAATCGATCGCATTAAGTCGCGTTGCTTAAATTGGAGTTGGCAGGGTTCAAAATTTGTTTTCACATGTTGGTTTAGTGAATTAAATCCGGGATGTATACTACGGGGGCTGTGATATATACGATTTGGGGCTAGCGGCCTCTCTGGCGTCTACCACCGTTTTATATGCAAAGGCGTATGCTTTTTTGCAAATTCCTTATTATTATATGTATATAGTAGCTTTTAATTTCGAAAGTTTAAAATAAGATAATATACCTAGATATAGGTATACGTAGGTGCTAACTGCCCAGAAGGTAAATACCTACTAGGATATTCAAATAATTACAAAGTCATAGTAACGGTACCTAATCGAGTTCCACGGCGAACGTTAATAAGTGCCTACTTAAAGCCTGGCGTTTGCGAAGATTTGTATGTAGGTCTCTAAAGACCTATTGTGTGATTTCAAAGGAGGAATTATAGCAGCGAACAATGTTTGTAGTAATTTTGTTTGAGACGTAACCATTATAACAAACCTATTACCTTCCTACCTACTGGGGTCTTGTTTTAAATTGTCTACCATTAAAATGTGACATTGCTTTTGTTGTTTTGGTACGATTGAAAGCCAAACACGAATATAAGAATGTGCGAATTCAAAGACGATACCTTTAAGTTTCAATCCAAGTAGATAGTGTAGTTAATGGTACACTTAATCTGGAGTTCTATAATAACTATTATATCGTAATGAAAAATAATTTGCAGTATAGTTTACTGGGCTACATAAATGAGTAATTCGTTACAAGGAAATAGAATAGAATACAATTTTTGTACACATGACTATGCTTAATGACACCATGTGTTCCATGACTCCATCTTAGCGAAAATTGGGACGAAAATGGTTTCTTAACAAACAGTGTTTCTTAATCTTGTTTTCTTATTTAATCAAAAGCCAAGGAGACAAATAATATCCCGCCTTAACAAGAAACCACAATGGACTGGGACGCCGGTTTTCAGTGGTACCCTTCTACTTAAATGATATCATGTTTTAAAACTAAAAACCTTAATAAATAACGGATTTAAAACTAAAGTTATCATGAAATTAAAACTACAGCCAACCGGAAAATCAGCCTTGTCCTTATAAGCCATGAACATAGCTACGGTTAGGACGCCGCGCAGTACACGCTGGACTCGTGAGTCCAGTGGTCGCTCCAGCGAGCCTTACTTGTGGCACAGGTGGAGCCCAACCTTTTGCTGCCCACCGTGGATCGCGCTATCGTGATCAGCGAGACGTCTTGGACCGCCGTCTTGTTGACGAAACCGAATATCCAGCTAATTATGCTGTGAGCTTCTTATACGTATTTGGAAGGGCGCGTTTACCTGTCATAGCTGAATTTTAATGTACGTCACCATTATCACCGAAACGTAAAAAAATATTAACATACGCTTTTAAAGGTCAATTTAGATCAAGATTATTTTGAAATTGAATTGAGGTTAAGCTGTCGTTCAAGAATAGTCTTGTTATGAGCTTAATAAAAGTAATTTATTTTGCAATCAATAACGCTCTTCGATTCTAGGTATATTTTTTATGAATAGATTACTATATTACGTCATCCATATGACACTGAATTCTTAGCTGACTCGGTATAGAGTCTATGTTACCAGCTGGTACAGTAAAGTCAGTTTGCAACGCAGTTGAATGTGCTTGCCTTCTAGGTATTTATTTATAATCGTCTTTAGAATGAGATGTTATCGTTTCGCTACCTTGTTTTAAAGTATTTAGCAATGTTCAATGACAATCAGATTTATGTTGACTTGGCACGCCATGCAATTGCCCTTTACCCTCTCGGTAGACCTAGTGTCGTACCTATGTCTGATATCGAGCAGGGTAGGCTTTAATTAAATAGCCAGATGATATGTTAGGATATGTTATGTAAAGATGTTAGGGCTCTGAACAAAAAGTGCTAAAAATGAAACCGGTACGGAGTACCAAATGAAAGGACTTCACTTGTACACTGTAAAAAAGATTTTTGTTAAGCATTATAGTTTAATATTTATCGTGGAAATTACAAGAAATGCATTTTCCCACCTGTTTAATTGAAAAATTATGTAATTAAAAACATGTATCTGTTTCTTTAATATTCAGCAATGAACCTCTACAAAGATAGTTTTGCGGCTTATTTTTGTAAACCATGTTTTTGATAATAAAGAAAGCCCATCCCTCTAGTCCTGGGGACTAGCTAATATCAGAAAATCGTTTTTAATCAAAGCAAACCAATAATAGCAAATACGATAATGTTAAAACTATGGAAATAAACTTAATTTTTTATTGATATTAGGATGATCGGTTTCTTCCGTACCTAAATTCCACGAAAAAAAACCATGTCCTGGAATCTTTATACCAATGGAAATAGACTGTACTTTCGGTTTTCGTATATAGATATAGGTACGCCGGGACAACCATGAAATTGGCTCTATCGAAAAGAAAGAAGAAGACTTAAGTACATCTCTAGGCACGTAATGAAAATCGGATGAGTCTAAATTTTGCCCGAATTATACAAAATTCAGATGGTTACACGAAGATTTTATTATCAAAATGAGAAATTTATACCTACCTATTTAATGTCGTCTATTGTTTTACTCAGTTCAATTTTATTAGAATACGTAATATTAAATATCATTTGTGATTAAAGCTATTTATGTATAACTCCTTACTTGCACAGCTAACTTAATTAAGTAAATAATTAAATATGAGAACTCAAAAATGCGAATCTCAGTCCTCATTTCAAATGATATTTTTTTCTCTAAATCGAGAATAAGTACTGAATACTTATTACAGCTACTTACTTATACTTGGCTGTGATAGCCTAGTGAAAGGACGTCAGACTCCTAATCAGAGGTCGGGGGTTCGAACCCGGGCACGCACCTACAACTTTTCGGAGTTATGTGCGTATTTAAGGAATTTAAGTATCACTTGCTTCAATGGCGAAGGAAAACATCGTGAGGAAACCTGCAGGTCTGGGAGTTTTCCGCAATGTTCTCAAAGGCATGTGAAGTCTGCCAATCCGCACATGGCCAGCGTGGTGGACTATGGCCAAACCCTTCTCATATTGAGAGGAGACCCAGGCTCTGTAGTGAGCCGAGAATGGGTTGATCATGATGATGATGACTTATCACAGGTGATGTCCTAATATAATTTCACATTTTACCAAGGCTCTACCAAAATATGTAATTGTTCCTAGTGGTGATAGAAGTTGAGTACTTTTTGGAAAGATAATCTCGATATCAGTTATGAAAATTGGCGTTATCGCATGTCTCGGAGAGCATGCTAAGCATTTGGTTGCGGATATATTGAACTATTCCTAAATTTGATATTATAAATGAGAAAGTGTGGATGTTTGTCAATCAATCTCGCAAAAGCGGCTGAATGGATTTGGATGAAATTTCGATTGCATCTAGCCTTTGACATGGAAAAGAACATTGCTAACATAGGCTTTTATCTTGATTCCTTAAGTAGTCCGAGGGAAAATTAAAAATTGTTTACGAGCTAAGCCGCTGGCAGACAGCTTTGAAATTTGGTATGCATGTCATCTGTGCTATGGAAAAGGACATGTATTTTCTATACCGACTTCTCAAATAGTTTCCGTGGGAAGATAAAAATTGTTAACGAGCGAATCTTTAGATCCAATTCTGATGTCCACGCAGACGAAGTTTAGGGGAGAAACTAGTGTTAGAAACGTTAAAATTGCATTCGAGGAGACTGGTTGAAAAGAGCCTTACCTTTGACCTAAGATTCAGTTAAGAGGGAGACAGACTTAAGTCGGACAAAACGTTGCCTGTTTTTTTTTTTAATCTAAGGTCGCTTTATAGATCTGGGCGTCAAAGGTTGAGGATGATGAAAATTGCAAATTGGCATACAACCACATTATTGACCTTCATTGCTAGAAGACAAACGCTTAGTTCGCTTAATTCGCATTCGGAGAGCGAGAGGAACGACGTGTAGCTGCCTTAGACCAGTATTTTTTTTTGCAGGGAAATCAACATACATGCCACCGTACCACAGGAAGTCGCAGTGGTTCTCTCGGACACTGCTCAGTTTAAAAACCAAGTGGTTGAGTGATGGAACCCTGCATAGCCGAGCCTTGACCGAACCTAGGGTAACATAACAATATCAGTAACGCGTAGAGTGAGAGCTGCGTGCTAAACATAGTATGGTAACGGCGTTAGGCTTTCGTCGGCAATAGCTACAGGCTACAGGCAGTCGCACGAAGACAGGCGCGCGCGCACCTCGCCGCTGAGTACGTTTTTGCGTGTTTTGACTTTTCCATTTAGTTACGTGATATCTTGTGATTACTAGCAGTGCGAGCGGTAATTAAAATGAAGTTGCACATAAAATTATTCGGTAAGCCAGTGTACAATATTATTTAAAATTAAATATATAATAATTTTAGTAGATACCTAATTATTCCAATGTAATTAATATCATAAATAACAAATTGCACTAACTTCCTTCAGCGGATATTAATGATTTTTTATAACTATTATTAACATCAGCATAGGTGTTATTTAATTCGTGTAATTATTTTTCGAATACGGCTCAGTAGACATACCTACAAACTATTTTTTATTTTTCACATAGGTACTTATGTGATACGTTTTCTATGTAGGTAACTATGCATTTTCTTTTCACAACCAAATAGAAATATTTTTAAATAAGCCGATAACACACGTCTAATAGTTAATCTAGCTGTATCCTTAAGGCGAGCCGTACAGTTGGTTACTAATTGTCCTTTTACAAAACCCAGGAAAAGTTAAAAAGTAGCCATAACTGTATAATGAAACAAAATGTTTTGTAAAAAGTTCAAGGAACGACTAAAAATATTGACTAAGAGTAAATTAATAATTTGCGCGAAACATTTGATTAAATAGGTTTACTACTCTACGTAGTTACCTTCGTCACACAATAGCTGCACTTATTCTGTACTTACTTTGTTACCATTTCAATGTCAGCTTATCAACATAGGCTTTAAGGAATATAATATTTTTTCATATTAATTTACCTACTTATGGGCTGACAGACAAGTTTTTTTGCTGATAATCGTTAATAGTTTTAATTAGTGTTTATAAAAAAATCTGTTTGAATCTTACGAAATTTAGAAGGATGCAAATAAGAGGCTATTAAAACAAAAACTGGTCCATATCTTGTCAATATGTTTTTATTGGTTTTCACAAGGCGAAATCTGAGCTAGGTACTGTGACCAAAGGTTTCGTGAAAGATATTGTTTGCACCAATAAGGCCGTTTCGAATTTAGTAGTTACATTTTTTTGCATAAAGAGTTTCTTCTCTTCATTTTTAGGCACATTTCAAAACGGTACTAATAAAACAGATTTTGACGAAACTTCATCAGTTATTTAGAAAAAGATTTTTTATTTATGTGTATTATCAATATACCATGGGAAATGGAGAATATTATTATAATAACTTTATCGTATACACTCATTATGTAACGCTTTAGAAACGTAATTTCCTATCGCAACTACCTATTTTATTCTACCTAATATCTATATCGAAATCACTGTTTTAATTAACAGCTCGTTAGAATAACATCGACTGGATTTTATCTGAAGATATTTTATGAATGGCAATGTTAGAATTTCTATAATCGTGGTATTTAGGTAAAATAACGTAAAAAAATATTCTGAATAACTCTCGCACTAGTTATCAACCCGCCCGAGGTCCTAACCTACGAGCTTAACTGAAGCGACTAAGTTAGCGTTGATTATATTATCATCATCATCATCATCATGAACAACCCATTACCGGCTCACTACAGAGCACGGGTCTCCTCTCGATATGAGAAGGGTTTGGCCATAGTCCACCACGCTGGCCATGTGCGGATTGGCAGACTTCACACGCCTTTGAGAACATTATGGAAAACTCTCAGGCGTGCAGATTTCCTCACGATGTTTTCCTTCACCGTTGAAGCAAGTGATATTTTAATTTTTTTTTAAATTATATTATAATAATTGGTAATTATTTTTACTAATTAACATAATTTATATTAATCATCATGAACTTTATTCAAATAATTCTTTTAAAGGCAATATTGATGCGTCAATAATTAACATAGTATTGAGTTGATGGTGATAACTGCATTCCTAAACTTAGCACAACAGCTAGAATGGCGAGAGTTCCAAACGCGCCCTGGTCTTAAGAAGAAGCCCACAATAAACTTAGTCGGGTAACTATTATTTTCATCACCATCTCACTTGCCACTTAAATAATTTAAGAGCTATCTTATTAGAGCCATAATTATTTCATAACCAAGCTTGTTTATCCTTTACAGTGTGATAGGACTTTTCTACAAGCTTCCTTTTTATATAACATGTACAAAGTTACTTTTAAGTATGTATAGGTATCAAAGATCGCATTTGACGATCTCCGTGGCGCAGCGCGTGCGCTGTCGCAATATAAAGTTGGAGGTCCTGGGTTCATTCCTGGCTTGAGTCTGGTCTTGTACCCTACAAACACATTTACAAGCAACTGTGGGGTATGAGTCCACCATACCCCTAACAGGTTAGCCCGCTATCGTCTTAAACTGCATCATCACTTACCATCAGGTGAGATTGCTGTTAAGCTACTGTCAAGTATCAATCTGTAGTAGATTTAACTACTTGTAGTAGATATAAAATTGACATTATATGTTCGCCTTAACGCAATTTCTGCACCGATGGGATAAATTCCTTTCAGTTTTACAGTTTCTTTTTACTAAGAGGGCAGGGATGGTAAACCTTTACGTCCCTACATGCCACTTTTTCAAAGAAATCTAGTTGTGCACAAAGCAAACACTCATCTGGGTGGAAGCAATATTTTATATTGGTCGAATGAAACATTAAATATGGTAGAGTCAATTTGGGAATTCATAATTTCTGAATTTCCCAGGTCTGGTCCGGGAGGAGACCACCACCATAACACCAAACGATTTAGCGTTACGGTACGATACCGTGGAAAAACCGACGGTGTATTGGTCCAGTTTAATTGCCATACTGCTTACAGGTTAACCCACCACTATCTTAGACTTGACGACCTCCATGGCGCAGCACGCCCGCTGTCTCATTATAAAGTTGGAGGTCCTGGGTTCGATTTCCGGCTCGAGTCTGGTCTGGTGGGACGTTTCGGCCGTGGCTTGATACCACCCTACCGTCAAAGACGTGACGCCAAGCGTCCGACACGCTGTCGTGTAGAGACCAATTAGTATGGGTTTACCATACCCCTAACACGTTAGCCCGTTACCATCTTCATCATCATCAGGTGTGATGCCGTCAAGGGCTAACTTGTGGTGAAAAAAAAATGTTGCATGTATACAAAACGCTGTTTTATTAACTCGCCACAAAACTTTAGCCCGCTACCATCTTAGACCGCATCATCACTTACCATCAGGTGACATGCCGTCAACAGCTAACTTGTGGTTTATAAAAAAAAAGAATACATCAGCACCTACCTGTTAGGATTGCAGTCAAGGTCTAAGTTCTAGTGATACAACAAAAAAAAACTCTAAACTTAGGAACTTAGATACAAAAGCATACGAAAATTTTGGGAGGGAATACTAACATTGGTTCGCGATCCCTGACTCAGGATTTTTTATAGGCTGTCGTATCCAACCTCTCAATACCTAGGAACGTATTTGCATGCTATCTAAACTAGCTTACGTTTCTTTAACTTTTTACTGGTAATAACAGTGGGCTACTTTGTGATTGCAAAAAAGTAACTCAAACAAACAACTTTTTAAGGTCATGAATAAGCGATAGAAGTAAATACGTATGTACACTTAAGGTAAGTGAGGTTTTTTACTAGTTAGATAGGGAAGCTGTTTGATAACGGACTTCATAATTACAAGGGCAAACAGACATGTTTTAAATGGAGTATTTAATGATCTTACTCCGACGTAGTTACGATGTAGAAGATATATTTAGCAATACATTATACTCATTGATATTTTTAACACGAAATTTTGCTTTTGGGTCAAGTTGTTATGTTGTTGTAGTGGACTCATTGCTATACCTACTAGCCGTGTCCTCGGCTTTGCCCGTATATATGTTCGTTGCTCTTGTCTAATCATAAATATGAAACATACTATCGAAATATCTTCTCATCGCTTTTTTACTAACACACAAACTTAGAAACTAAAAAAAAAACAGAAATTGGTGCAGGAAAAGTTTATTTTTTCTAATCTCATGAACGGATAATTTTAAATTTTTATCTAACCTGTGAGTGGAAAACACGAGGCCATTCATTTTGAAGTGCGCAGGAATCTACAGCCGTAAAAAAAGTATTCACGTTCCCTCCCAAGGAGAATATAAACACGTTTCTTAGCCACTAAATTAATAGTTCCAGCTTAAAGTATTAAAACTTAACACACATAATTACTAGTTTACTAGCTCGATCAATTTCATCTTCATCAACTAGTAATGATGTCATTACTAGCTGATGAAGATTTTAGTTCTACTAAGAATATCGTTGAAGTTATTTATGTATTGTGACGTTTAAATCTTAGAACTAGGATTGGTTATTTACATTATAACCCTTTTATCAAATTGAAAACAATGTTGCTAGAAATAAATGTTGCTTAGAATTGAATTGTGTTATTTGATTTATAAGTTATTATACATATTTACCTGCTTATTAATTTTACTGTTGATTTAAAACCCGCATGATAAAAATAACTTGTTAAGTCGATTCACTTGGTCCTGTGACAAAGTTGTGCGAGAAGTGAATAGAGCAATTAAATGTTGTCATTTTTGCTTACTGTCGAACGTCAGTCTGTGGTAAGCGAACGACTTAAAGTTGACTGTCAAATTACCGCTATCGCAATTGATTTTATTCGTTTAATTAATGGAATGTAAGCACTCTTGTTATAATTGTTGACGACTTCCGTGGCGCAGCGCGCGCGCTGTCAGATTATAAAGTTGGAGGTCCTTGGTTCGATTCTTGGCTCGAGTCTGGTCTGGTGGGAGGCTTCGGCCGTGGCTAGTTACCAATCTACCGACAAAGACGTGTCGCCAGGCGATTTAGCGTTCCGGCACGATGTCGCGTAGAAACCGATAGGAGTATGGGTTTACCATACCCCTTACAGGTTAGCCCGGTACCATCTTAGACTGCATCATCACTAACCATCAGGTGAGATTGCCGTCAAGGGCTAACTTGTAGTGTATAAAAAAAAATTGTTTTTTTTAGCCAATAGTGAAATAGTGTCAGCCAATCGAAAAGCAAAGTTATTGTCAACTGGTTGCTGTCATTCTACGATCATTGCTTGACTGGTTAAGCAACTATTTGGCAATTATTAGGTAGGTATAAACACAGCGTCTACTATACCGTAAATCGATGGTTGCTCAATGGGTTTTTCGGTAGCTTCACACTTCTTATGAACATGAAAAAGCAGGAAAATCGCAACTACCATGGTATTACTTACCATTAGGTATAATTGCTTACTTCGTTTTGAAAAAGGTGATTATATAAAGAAGCGAATCTGTGTGAAGTGAAGAAGTGTTGCTAAAATATCACAAAAAGTTGGTTGGTGTCTTATTATCTTTTATTATTGTCGTAACTTATTAACTCCACGAAATTAACCTGAGCCAAGTATTAAATTGAGTGCAATCCTCGTGTTTGCAATCCGATGGACGTTGGGGTCCCAAGGTGTTGGAATGGCGACCCCGCACCGGTAAACGTAGCGTTGGTCGACCCCCAACAAGGTGGACAGACGACATCAAACGAGTCGCAGGGAGCCGCTGGATACAAGCGGCCCAGGACCGTGGCCATTGGAACTCCCTACAAAAGACCAATGTCTAGCAGTGGACGACTATCGGTTGAAATGATGATGATGAATCCTCATGTTTCTACCACTGAACCGCTAGTTATGGTTTTTGACGACCTACATGGCGAAGTGCGTGCGCTGTTGCATTATAAAGTCGGAGGTCCAAGGCAATATTTAATTGCTTAAACAAGAAAACTCCGAAAAGTTACAAGTGCGTGCCCGGGCTCGACACCCCGACTTCTAATGAAGAGGCGGACGTCCTCAATACTAGACTATTACACTAAAAGAAATATCGAAACTATTTATAATTTCAATTGTAGAGGCTTCACAGTTCCTAAATTTCTGGACAATATTTCAAAGCCGTGTGAAGTCTAACAATCCGTACTTGGCCATCGTGATGTACTATGTAAACTACAATAACCCTTGCCATGCTGAGAGGAGACCCGTGATCTTTCTAATGATGTCTAGTAAAACACATCTTAGTGACAGTGAGTATAATTCGTACCACTTATGTACGGGATGGCTTAAAATTACGGTTTAAATATCGATATGAATGCGAATTTATTTATATGGATGATATACATTTATTCCACCTTGATGCCAGCCTTAGAAATAATATCAATTCAAACATTCGAACAACAATTAATAACATAATTATCGTTAAATTATAACGGTTTTCCTTATTATAAGAAAAGAGAAAATTTGTAGATATAATGCCTAGCTACGTAATCGTAACTGAACATTGATTTAGTTTTGCGGTTTGCGGTAAATTGTTAGATTTCAATCCACAATAAAGCATTAGTTGGTTTTCTTTGATTTTAGCAGGATAACTGGTAACTAGCTTCTTGATTGTACCTTAGTTATCTTTTCATTGCTCGGTCATCATCATTAGGTAATCATCAACTCGTCGTATCTAATGAGTTAACTGATGACTTTGCGAATGACGATGATGAATTAAACTCAATAAATTTGAATTGTTTCATCTTATATTCAAGTTCAAGTTATTCCAACAATATGTTCTTGGAAAAGAAAATCACTACTCTGCGAACTTGTTAAAACCTTTCGAATGCATAAAAATGCAGAAATTTTTACTCTCATGCTTGTAGGTTATTTTTTAAACGTTGACTTTTTGGCAAATCATCAACTTTCTCAAACTCTTAGCGAGTACCAAGTAATACATGCACCAAACAATTCCACTTTATGATGTTTTTCACTCATGAAAATGTCTGTGACTCTTCGTTTAAGTAAGCCATGGAATATATCATATATGTAGGTACATGTAATACAATAGTTTAAACCATTTCGCCTATATAAACTAACTTATATTATTTTACATCTTATTTGGTTCCGACAATGAAAAACTGTTTTACTGCCGTGAATGGGGCTAGTTGGGAATTTTCTATGGAAAAAAGAAGTACCTAGTTGATGGGAATTTTCTATAGAAAGATGACCCAGAAACCTTGGGGAATGTTTGAATGAGAAAATGGCAACACCTTGAGTTGAATGTCGATCTACAATAATCCACAATAACAATAGTAGCAAGTCTGTTATTGTAGTTTATTGTGATTTATTGCAGATAACGTGCTTCCGATTGGATTGTGACATCACGACATACACTGGGAATATTTATGGTTAACATAGAAATTTTAACTTACACGTTTTATACGTCTGCATCAAAAACGTATAGAAAGTTAATAGAATTATTATTATATGTGTCATTAATTACGTATTAACATAGGTAGATAGTAGCGAAATAAAAGTTGTAGAGATAGTTAACTACTCTTAATAGTTACTTTTAATAAGCTAACTACTAATTAAAATAAATTAAATGAATATTATTTAAAAAGTAAAAGTTTTATAAATATTTATAACGAACTGTAATGGGTCGTTAATATTTGCGTGATGTTAAATCTTCTTCAATACACGGGCTACCTAATACGTAACGAAATTTTCAATTGTTACTATTCAGATAGTACCTAGACAATGAGAGCGCGCTATAACGATGATTCAACTTTATAATAAGGCTTCATATCGAGAATAAGCTTAAAGACATGTTGAGTGACCTAAACTACAGAGCTACTGAAAAATTGATTCACTTCATACCCTAAATCTCTTTATGTACATATAAATACACCTATAAAATGTGTTCGTATTACTCACCCACTCATACGCACACAAACTCACACACACATCCACACTCATATGCACTCACCCACTCACTTCTCACTCATGTATGAATGTGATGAATGTGATGGTGCATGTGTGAAGTCCTAAACTTTAAGGCATAATAGTTTATTTTTTTTATTGCACAATTGGAAGTGACTGACCCTTAAGCTGGCTATCCTAGTTTGGTGGTCAGGGTAGTTTAAGAAAAATTGTATTTAATTGAATATTATTATAATATTGAAGTATAGAAGGCGATTGCGATCAGTAAAATAAAAATTGCTAAAAATATACTACGACTTTAAACGTATTAAGGTAAACTGCCGTGAACACCGCACTTGCTTCACGAAATTGGGACAGAACATCTTAAAGAATAAAAATACTTATAATAATTTTTTATACAGCAAAATTAATATCTCAGTTAACAACCTCCGTGGCGCAGAAAAGAAAACACACAGCACATGATTTTACATAAGCCACTAGAGATTTTTATACAAGTTATTAATCAACATGCTAAAAGGACTTGGGGCTACGTGGGGTCAATATTTCCACATGTCTGGAGTTGATCCTTCATTCCACAGGTTCACTGATGCATGACGTTGCTTATTTAATAGCAAGACGTCTCTGATTTTGGTGCATTCTGTTTTACACAAAACTATTAAATTAACCAAATTATGTAGATCCATCTGTTAGTTAGTTGCCAGTAATTACTTATAGTTTCGAAAGATGGTTCATAGCTATAGATATATGCTCTTTGTTAAAAAGGATAAATATCCTTTTTTGAAGATCTGCTAGCTTAATTTAGGTTAGAGAATAGATTGCAAACAAAATAAGTCAGCAGCATCATTGAAGGATATCCTTCGCACAACGTAGATCTTGCTTTCATAGACTTTCAGCTTCGGATCGTGTTGATCGATGTCAGGAACTCTGTCTCTTTTATGGATCTCGCCATTACTTTTTGATCACGTAAGGATAGTCCGAGTATAGCTCTTTCCATCTTTCGCTGAATGATCCCATAGGATATCTAGAGGAACCATTTCTCGAAGCTATAAGTAATTACTGGCAACAAGTATCTATTGTTGTGCAAAGACTTTGGTCTCTCAGGCACTAAGTAAAATTAATACGAAAAGTTTTGAAGACAACAAGAGAAGAAATTGCAGTTATGCTTGATGGGGCTGATCTCGTAGGGTTAGTCTGAGCTTTCACAACAGCTTTGACTACGGTCACTAGCACATATTGTTACTAGGTCACTTATAGTACACTCAATCTTAGATTTACGACGTCTCAAACCGACACACCAACGGTGTGGTAGTTGCGGCTTCTTTTTACTCCCCCGACCCGACCTAATAGCTCCTCTCCGAAAGAGGAAACCTAAGCATATCCTTCATGACCCTGACGATCAGATGACTACTGACAGCATACTTGTACCACCTGCCACACAATCATACGCTACACACCGTCTTCGCCGGCGAAGTCGAGGTCCCCGCTATCAACCAATAGCGTTAGTACAGCTAATAGACAGTCCGAAAAAAAAAATTACGACGTCTTCGGCAAGGGAACATATGAAAAGCCTCATTATTTATTTAAAGAAATGAAAACTAAAACTTACACTACTTAATTATATTAAATATAATTTAAAACAGAATTTAACATTATTTGAAATTATAATTAATATAAAATTCAGTTTTCATACCTAACCTAAGCTGACACGTATACTAAGTAACCTAAGCTTTAATTGACACATTATTGATAACACACAGATACAACATTTATACATGTATGCGTGAGCGTGTGAATATGTATGTGAACTATTGTTTCAATATTACTTAGAGTGTTTTCTTTCTATTCTGGTTATTTACAGCAGCTGTTATGGTTGTAGAATACTTTGTACTTACAGTTAGTACCTACAACCAAGTAAAGCATAAGAAAGGAATCAGTTGTAGAAAAAAATTATTATCATGAATACAACAGTCTGTAATACCTCATCTGCGTAGTTCTTCATTTTCTACAGGCATTACTTTTCATGTTATAAACACTATTAAATTGTAGGTCGGTACGTGTCGTTTAATTATTTCTCTATCTGAAAATGCGATTAGCAAATAGGTTGGATGTATGTGTTACACATGTCAAAACACATTTTGACATCACGTTATGCATTCATTAATGTGCCGACATGACATAGTATAAGGACAAGGACAAGGAAAAGTTATGCTTTAAGGAGGGTATATATTTTGACGACGCAGTCGCATAAGTGGCAGGGCCTCGGTTCGATTCCTGGCTCTCTTAAGCTAGTTATCCTACTGGCGAAGACTTTCACAAAATGATTAAACGTTCTGGTATGCTGCCAAATAGAAACCGTTAAGGAGGATGGGTTCAGCCAGAAACGCAGTGATGGCTTCTCTGGTTCAAGTTATTACTTTACGTCACAGGTCCGCTCGTTTGACCACAGTGGAAATAATGTTATAAAATGTTATATTCCACGAATAAGCCTTTAAATATGAATTCACTAACTTGTAATACTTATTACTTCTTGATAGAACTGCTAGCTACTTCTTCTACAGAGAGTACCAGGTGACAAGGATGTCGATGACATTTCCTTGCACTATAGCAGCTTGTAATTGGTCTACCCTTATACTCTACAAAAATGCTTGTTAGGGACTCAAGGTTTAATAGGCTATGCCATTTTATTACTCCCTTCGTGATCCGCTCAAGTGTCATTTTAAATTAAAGTGTCAGATTAAATTTCAATCATGATGTATTACCGTAAGAGTTGTGTTATATGATAAAAACCATCCTTCGTCCTCGTGCGTAGTCTACTAACAATTCATATATAGCTTTATTATTTATATTTAATAATTACTTCATACACAGTGAGAAATATTGAATGTACCTGAAAATAATTATGTAGTGTAAACGTACATTTATAATAATAGCAGGTAGACATTATGAATATACTAACTGCAATAAGGTATATATAATAAAGTATAATATTATAGCGATAACTGTATCACTTAAAACTTAGGAAAGTCTCTTACTAAGTTATATAGGTTTTTACAATTTTTTTTCTTAATTATATATCGCATAATATATAGTTTTATATTGATTTTTCCTCACTAAAAGATTTTGATACATACCTCCTGCCAAATTCGCGGAATTCGCCATTATCATAATTAAGATGATAATTATTTATGTTATTCGACATTCTTTCCTATTTGCGTTTTTTGTCAGTGATGTAAAAAACCTGAGATTGCTAACTAACAATTTGACTTGCATAGATGACACAAATATATATATAGAGCTATAGATAGTTTAAGCAGGTCTAATTTTTCAGTCTATTTACATTGATAAAAATAAGTATTAAAGAAAATGTTTCGGTACGTTAAGAACATTTTTCAGCATAAATCTTCACACTTCATCATCTGAGGCACGCATATTTTTTTTACACTTATAAAACACAAAAAATTACTTGAAGATCGATTACAGATAATAGAATTAAGGATCCACCGATGCAAGACAATATAAAGGTTGGTACGTAAAACTATATAAAATCATAAGGTCCATAATTTTAGCATAAAAATGTCAGATGTGTTCGTAATACAATGTTGAGAATACAAAAATATTTGCGTATAAACCGGCTATGTTCATATTGTGGAACATCAGGTTTGCGGTCGTGCGGAGTTGTGATGAGCTCATGATTATATTACGTTCCTCACACGTAGATGGGCAAACCTGATTTTTGGCAACGTTATTACAGTACTACACGGGGACAAAATAAAAAGTTTAATTAATTTAACATTCTCACGTTTTAATGCTTTTATAGGAGTTACATCATATCAAAGGTGATTATCATATCATAGCGCTAAGTTTAAACGGTTTAGCTCCAAGGTTTAAAGTACTCTTGTCAATGCTAATTTTATACTCCATGGCGCAGCGCGTGCGCTGTCACGTTATAAAGTTGGAGGTCCTGGGCTCGAGTCTGGTCTGTTGGTACGTTTCGGCCGTGGCTAGTTACCACCCTACCGACAAAGACGTGTCGTAAAGCGAATTAGCGTTCCGGCACGATGTCGCGTAGAAACCAATTAGGATTATGGGCTTCCCATAACGGGTTAGCCCGCTACCATCTTAGCCTGCATTATCACTTACCATCAGGTGAGGTTGCCGTCAAGGGCTAACTTGTAGTGGAAAAAGAAAGAATGACAGGAAAACTCAATGGGTAACTTGACGTATGCATGGCCTGTTGTGGGACTATTCCCACAACCCAAAAGTGATATGTATTTGAGCATATAAACCATGCCAACACATCCTTCTCTCCTATAAATAAAATCAAAACGGTTTTAATCATATACTTAAAC
Organism: Lasiommata megera; assembly: GCA_928268935.1. Taxonomy (NCBI): domain Eukaryota; kingdom Metazoa; phylum Arthropoda; class Insecta; order Lepidoptera; family Nymphalidae; genus Lasiommata; species Lasiommata megera. The sequence continues at coordinate 8,449,830 of OV743325.1, read as the reverse complement.
CTTTTACAGCCATCTATATATAAATACATACATAAACTAAGAAGTTAGTTCCAACGCGCTGGGCCTAGAAGTAAGTAATCTCACAGATCCCGCAAAGCACTATATTACGTAAATGATGCCGTACAACTCGAATTAACAGTATCTGAGTATTTAATAGGTTGAGCCACTAATGATACACACTTGTATGCTTCTCTTATAAATACTAAGATCTTAGTTCTGACACGCTGGACCCAGTTATGGGCCATTTACTTTTCAGATTCCACAAAGCACTTTTTTACGAACACCTTTACTTGGATCAAAGGTGTCAAAGTGTTTAATATGCAGAGGTTCTGATGATAAGATAGCTCTTTATTGTAATTTATAGTACACCAGGCAAAAAGTATGCTACAGATAGCTAGAAGACAGAAAATAACAAAGAACTTACAATAAGAGTCATTGTATGTACTGTTTTTAAATCAGCATGATCTGATTATGAACAATTGTATTTACATAACAGAACAATAGAGGAAAATTTTACAATTTACTGATCCTGTTATGCAAATCTATAGTACTTGTATTTGGGTCTGAGGTGCGAAAAATACCAACTTGAATCAATATTTTTCGACGAGTAAGTAGGCCTCACCGTTAATGCTTGTATTATTAATTTAGTTCTTGAAAGTGTGTTCGATATCTGTCAGTCACATTAAAATAATGGTGATGCGGAAAAAGAAATTAATAATCTCATTGCGCTCAGTGCAGGGCTGTCTCATCCTTGAGCTCTTACGCTGTAACAAGGACGTACGCAAAGCTTCTCTAGAAGTTGAGTCACAAAGAAACGTTTCCGCCTCAGCTCTTGATTAGGTGCCATGGGAAGGAACGGTTGTTGGAGTGGTACAAGTCCATATGCCTCCCAGGCCACATACAAAGACCAAGTCGAAGACTTTGCTCAGCCAAAGTAAATGTTAAAACAAGAAAGATAAATAAATATAAATTTGCCTCGTTTTAACTGTTTCTAAAGTAAGAGGTAATCTTTGCTTTGCCCTCTGGTAATCTCTAGCGAAACCTAGGTAGCCGGGCCGGTAGCCGGGCCGGTAGCCGTCGTTGTCATCCAGGCGAGGTGGCGTTTAGCAAGAACACTCTCTTGTGAGTGTGTGATTTGCCGTTCAAATGGGATCGACCCAACTACCTAAAAATATTTTAGTTTGCACTTTTATGACACACGCATGAATAAAATATTTCATACTAGCTGTTATTCCACTCGAATTTGCATATATATTTTTTTATACACTACACAAGTTAGCCTTTGACGGCTATCTCACCTGGTGGGAAGTGATGATTCTGTCTAGGATAGTGGCGGGCTGACCTGTTAGGAGTATGGTAAACCCACGCTCCTAATTGGTTTCTACACGACATCGCGCCGGAACGCTACATCGCTTGGTGTCACGTTTTTGTCGGTAGGGTGGTAACGAGTCAAGGCCAGACCAGACCAGAATTGAGTCGGAAATCAAACCTAGTACCTCCAACTTTATAATGCGACACGCAATACGCCACGGAGTATCTTATCGTGTTGTAGTCTAGTGCAAAAAAGGTGAAGTTTATTTATATTTTGTCGGTAAGCTAGCAACCCTGAGTACAAGGCGCCCCGACGACGCCGAGGCGACAGCAAAGTCGCGCCAGGCTCGAGCCCTGCATTCTTACACTTTCACCGCACCACGGACTCTTCCAGAAAGCAAGGCCATTAATCAACACATAATTACGCAAATGTTTACTGCCTGCGATTAATTATGCGTCGCATTTTATTAATGCATTTAGATGCGAAAATAGGCTTACATGTTGTTATTATCAATACTACCAATGTTTTTTTTATAATATGCAAGACAATATGTAGATGTCTGATAAATTCAAATTCAAATTTATTTATTTATTTATTTCGTTGCATATTGTGTACACATACCCAGTTTGGGTGTTGCAACTTGCTCTGGAATCGACCGTAGTAGAGAGACCGATTTCATTTATTTTTACTTGCATCGTTTAAAAAATAGTTTACTGTGTAATAACACTTCTCCAATAAAAAATTCTTTAATACTGTGTAAAATTCATTTTCTTTTTCTTTTTCTAAGTTTCGAATGCAGTCTGGCAGACCATTATATATTTTCACAGACATAAATTCAAATCGTCTTTATTCAAAGTCCTTTAAAAGGCACTTTTGACGCGTCAATAATTTACATATTGGTGATTTGATGGTGATAACTACATTCGTAAACTTAAAATTAAAGCTATGAGGGTTTCAAATTCGCCCCGGTCTAAGAAGAAGCCCACAACAAACTTAGCCAGGTAAATTTTCTTTTTACTATCACCATCTCACATGCCACTTAAAATTATGTTCAGAGCTATTTTGTTGTAATTGAACTGGTCACAGTTATTGTCAATAAAATACCACCTATTCATACAAATGTCGTAATGTAATTTACTTCTTATATTTATACTGATGACCCATGATCGAAAGTTTAAAAACCAAGACAATCTTAGACACTGAAAAAAAAAAACAAAATGTTTTTTTTTTTTCCAATAATATTATAGTAACGCTAAACCATACATACTAGATTCAAATCTAGAGAACCATAAATTCGAAATGTTTAATATTTACTTCGTAAAAATAATCTTTCTGCAATATCACTATAAACTTAGCTTTATTGCTAGTAACATAGTGCTAAAGGTTCCCTAACAGACTGATCTAACTGTGACTAAAAAAATATATTTAATAGGGACTAAAAAAATGTTTTAGGCAAACAATACAACAACAAAAAGTTTCAAAAACAATACAGACATTTAGATTTCTGCACGCGTAATCTGTTAAAGTTCTAGAAATTTCTACGAGTGTTCCGGAAAATCTTAACTAATAATTTTATGACTACAAAGTTACCTTAGATATTATTTAAGAGTTCCATTTAACGGTTTAGAAACAGTTTTTATTGTCACAAGATTTTGAAAGACTCTAAGGAGTTAACTTTACAGAGTTACTAAAACTTGTGAAGAAGGTATCTTAAATACTTACTACTACTTACTACTTAAGTATATTTAGGCGTCTAGATTCAGACGGAATTGTTGATATAAGGATTTATCAGCTGGTGTTAATAAAATAGGTAAAGCTCGTTGAGTTTGTATGATAAAAAAACCGGCCATTGGTTGACCATTTATTGGGCCAGTAAAAAGTTGACTTTGTTTAAGCAATTATTTGTAGCAATGTCAGCGGATAGTAAAACGTGTATTGCTTAACAAAGAATGGACGCGAGATAATTGAATTGCGGACAACAATGTCAACTGTGAATGGTAATCATAAATCATTTTCTTAATTAAACCTTCATTTAACTGCATTATTTTGATTCAAATACCGTCATTATTTGAAGTCGTAAAAAAGTGTTACAGCAAATATAAAACGTTTCCTTACAAAACCAAACCCCTTCATATCTTTATGTTTATCTTAATTAAGCAAATTAAAATTAAAATTAAGCCCTTAATGTCTGTAATATTATATTTAAGATTGTATTATACTACGCGATAGCACCTACTCTGAATATTTGGTTCATGGCTACAGAAACGCCACAATCCTTCGCGAACGTCACAAACACGCAACATTCTCGTTTGCGAAGATTCACATTATAAATAAATTAACAAACAATATTAGTGCTAGTTTTGTATCTGAATTATGTAATATGAGTTGGGGATAAAAATATAATACGTAGATATAAAGCGTACGCTATAATAGTATCAAGGAAAGAATGTTTTTCTTATATGGCACCGACAATTTGTCGAATAAAATATATATTTCACTTTTCTGTTATTTGATTTTTAGTTAATTTGCTTATATGTTTTTTTCTTTTGCATAAGAAGATACCTATACCTATTATAACCTTTTATTCGAAATCGCAAGAGACAGTTTATGAAGATAAGATTTCATTTCACATAGCGACATCATTATTAATATCCTATAAACTAATTGGTACAAAAAAATCCACTATACGTATTATATATGGACGACATAATTGTTGCTTCGACCAAACTAGTTCAAATTCGGTTTCGTCACTTTCCATTTCATTTGACGACCTCCGTGGTGCAGCGGCTCGTGCCTGGCCTGGTGGGAGGCGTCGGCCGTGGCTAGTTACCACCCTACCGACAAAGACGTGTCAAGCGATTTAGCGTTCTGGCACGTTCTCGCGTGGAAACCGATTACGAATATAGGTCTTTCATGCTACAAACAGATTAGCCCGCTAACCATCTGCTCCATCATCACTTACCATCAGGTGAGATTGTTGCAAAGGCTAACTTGTAGTGTATAAAAAAAATCAGAAGATGCGTTTTTAAAACTTAATTGATATATCCAAACATATCTACTCGTGCATGCAATGCAACATTTTAATATCATTTGGACAACGTTTGTTAAAGAGGTTGCACAGAGTTTAAATTTTATAGGTACGTACCCACCTATTTTATCTACATGTTAGTGAAATAATCATCCGAAGCAATTGTATAATAATAATAAATTTATTCGCCAAATAGTGGGTACATAACATCATAAATAAATTAATAAATCCCTTACATAATCAACTGTCACCGACAATTGCAAATATTTAAAAAATTAAAATTAAATCACAAAATCAAAATTAAATTACAAAATTAAAAATACATTACAAAATTAAAATGTATAATAAATTAAAAATAGCTTTAAAAAATCAAATGTAATAAACCTTATATTATTCTAATTATTTATAATATAACAGTGAATTTTAGATAATAATTATTTCAAAAGCCTTTTTTTGGATCACACCACGTAATTATAGAGAGTAGGGTATAGATCATTACGTTGAAGTCTAGCTTTTTAAGTTAAACGCGACGGTTATTGTAAAAGCGTATTTTCATATTAAAATTTTCACTCCGACTTTCTATATCTAAACTACTTCCCAGTGACCTATAATCGCGAGATTTGGCATGAAGATCCGATCCGATAATATATATTCCTTTCTCTCTTGTAATAATATATAGTCCATTGAATCGGAAGATTTTGAATCTTACAGATATACAGATTAAATTAGACAGGAGCTAAAAAAAAAAGTATTAATTATGAAAGTAGTCATCGCAAACGGAGACCAACCACGACGTTCCCAATAAAAAGTTTCCAACAACAATCAAATGTACTAGTTCTGTGCTCGGCGATCTGTTGTCACTGGTATTGACATTGCATTTGAAAGTTATCTTCCGCGAACTGACTTTCAGGTTCTTACGAGGTCGCGCACTTGATTGCTAATGTTTGCTTGAGTTGAAACAGCCGATTTCCGGTCACATCTGTATCCCTACTTGATATGAATTGACATTGAATTTTTTATTTAGCAATGAATGCGGCCATGAGAAACTATGTCTACGAACTTAATGCCTGGTATCGAAAACAATCCATACGGGTATTATATGTTAAGATGTTGTCTGTGACTTCAATTATCTATTTTAATCGCGGAACAGTTAGGTTTCCCTGAATATTTTCGTACGCCATGCAAGAGGTTATCGATACACAAAAAATCATATATATTTTTTTAATTTTGCTGCTTGGTCGAGTATTTAGGATTCTAAACATGCAAAAGTTTCTTAAAGAAAATAACTGAATTTTCTATTAACAAAGAATAATTAGTTCCTCGCCAAATTTTGTTGCTAAATTTTACAGGCAACTACCACCAGGTGAAATTGACGTCCAGGGTCAACTTTAAATGGAACATAAAAAAAAAACAACATACCTACATGTTTTTATATATTTTATACAAAAAAGCAGTGCCCAGCAAGCCAAAAGGCCCAAATGTGCAAAACGTTTTGTGTCTTTTGTGGGGCCAAGGGTTAGGCTTGAGCCTTATCAAAGAAATTTCAAAAAGGGTTATCGGGATGCCCAAGCTGACAGTTTCTATGACCAAAGAATTAGTTTGCCATTCAAAGGGGAAATGACGACCTCCGTGGCGCAGAACGCGCTGTCGCATTATAAAGTTGGAGTTCCTGGGTTCGATTCCTGGCTCGAGTCTGGTCTGGTGGGACACTTCGGCCGTGGCTAGTTACCACCCGCACCGCAGTTTTTGACTGCATCATCACTTACCATCAGGTGAGATTGCCGTCAAGAGCTAACTTGTGATAAAAGAAAAAACAAAAAAAAATTGGTAGCATTGACAACGTTTTAGATTTAATGTAGTTTGATTATAACTGTGTTACACTTAAATATATCAATTGTAATTAAATAATAATAATATATATTTCGTAAGTCGAGCAATATAAAAAGACGCACGTGTCGACTACGTAATTTTTGATTTCCGTCTGTTAAAAAGTGATGATAAATATTGTTTATTTCAGATCTGATCCCGGCGCGGTTAAACGTGGCCATAATGATGTTCTTCGCGTGCTGGGTCAACTACATGCTAAGAGTCAACATGAGTGTCAACATCATCGCTATGGTACCAGATGACCACCAGACCACATCGTTAGTATACCACCTAGCTCATTCATTACTTTTGCTCTGTATACTTAATTAATCATTATATTTAATGCATGATAGAATGGAAGCTGTGATAGCCTAGTGGTTAGGACGTCCACATCCTAATCAGAGGTCGAGGGTTCGAACCTGGGCACGCACTTACTAACTTTTCGGAGTTAAGTGCGTTTTTAAGCAATTAAAATATCACTTGCTTCAACGGTGAAGGAAAACATCGTGAGAAAACCTGCATGGCTGAGTGTTCGCCATAATGTTCTTAAAGGCGTGTGAAGTCTGCCAATCCGCACATGGCCAGCGTGGTGGACTATGGCCAAACCTTTCTCGTATTGAGAGGAGACCCGTGCTCTTCAGTGAGCCGATAATGGGTTCATGATCATGATGATGATGATGATGCTGATGATTTAATGCGTGTAAAATGAAGCTAAAACCTGAGCATTTACTTTTAACAAAAAAAAAGTTTGCGTCGTTGAACTTTGTCGGACAAAACCACTTAATTGCAAACGCTAAAATGATTTTGGACGAGCCAAGTGTAACAAATTGTTTGTGTTATAGTCATCAATAATACTTAGTAAGTAGTAACTTCATAATAATAATATTTAAAAAAGTTCACGATAGTAAATACACTTTTAATAACAAAACTACAAAGAATCTCATGAAATCTCATTAAATAAAAAATTAAAAGGGATTAGCATGGGATATTTTCAAGGAATTTAATCTTTTTGTGTCACCTTGTTTACCATAGTTTCTCAATGTATGTAATAAATAATAATTTATTTATTTTTATTCATTATATCAAGGCACAACTATTTAATGGAGAAGTAACGTTTGACATAATTGTAATTCATTACTCTCCATTTCAAAGCCAAAAATAAATGTATACTTATATATATTTCTACTAAGAAACTTTACAAAACAATACAACCGTTAAAAATTGTCTATAGAAGTTTACGGCGATATAATTATCATGCCTGTGAAGAGGTTTGCCAAGGTTAACCAGCATTCTGCCAAAACATCAGACAGATATTATACATAGCTGTATATTTTATTGCAAACGAATTTTTTATCAATAATACAAAGCAATACATTATTTTTTTATTAATATATAAAGGTCTTACTAGAGCGATTTCTTTAGAACAACCCTTGGGGAAGTAAACAAAGATTGTAAAGGGTAGCGGCGTAATAGACAGCAAATACTACAAACACTATATGTTATACTGTATATATATGTTTATAAAAATACATAAATAAACGTGTTAATTAGTTGATAAATAAATTTTATTGAGTCGAAGCATAGTCGACTATTTAAAACATTTAATATTGCAGGAATCTATTTAATTATTCACACAAAATATTCATCACTGATACAAATGGAAATTTATCCTATAAATTACGCCTAATATTCAGCTTTTTATTGCAATGACAACTTTGATTATATATTGTGATTAATTACTACCCGGAAGATAAAAGAGAGGTCGACTCTCGTATATGTTATACTCGTAGCTTATGCTTAAGCCATTATTCGCTTAAAATAACGTTTTTATTAAATCCTCGGGGAATAAGCAACGTTGTCGGAGAATTGGGCATCCGTCGAAAAAAGTCACTAATAAAGTTATAATCATTAAAGTAAAGGTACGAAATTATATTAATAATTAATACGTATTCTGTCTTACTTTGTATGCTGATGGTTAAGCAAAAATTTTCGTACAGTTTTTTCAATTTTCCAAATTAGGGGTCTGGGCTGCTGTCTGCTCAAGAGTCCCTATATGTCTAACAATAATTTGAACGAAACTAAAGTAACATAACGAATAAAAAATCCAGTTATTCTTCGGAATAAATATCAGCTCATATAGCTGATATTTATGCCGAATATAAGCTTACTAAATTGCATTTACATCCGTTCAGTAGTTTTAGCGTGATTCGCCAACAGACAGACATTAAGACACAAATTTTATAAGATATGTTGAATGTACATTAGCTATCCAGTTTTAGTATAATAAAAAATATACATCTTGCTACGACAGCCTATTATATAAACAATAAATAGCATATTTGTACATAAGAGGGTTATATGTACAACATGCTCTCTTTGGTAGTAAACACAAATTTTTATCCTTCAATAAATATTAAGAATAGTAATATTTGTGCTCAGATAGTTAAATACAACGCCAACACACAATTCAAGAACCCTGGTTTTAATAGAGAAGTAACAAAGTTAGATAGCGAGACTCTATAGGGCCCTGATAATCGGTTTTACATAATATGTTTGTATATTTTTGGGATATTTTCTGTAATTTGCTGTTTTTCATAAAACATACAACTAAAAGAGTCAAAGAGTAAACTCTCTCGATCACTGCTTTCGAATTGATGAAGTTCCATCAACATCGGTCCATTATATTGTTTGATACCCTACGCACAAAATAAAAAAATCTTATACAATGTATGATAACTTACTACTACTTACTAGTTACCTACAAACGAACTATAAATTGAATGCACAACGGCGACACCATTTGCATCGAATGAATTCGTCACCCATCATTCGTCATATGTATATTCAACTGTGCAAAGGTGTTATTTTAGCCACTTGCCAAACACTTCATAATTCATTTATAACTCAAATTTTACGAATAATTGTCGTATATAGACTAATTAGTAAATACAAATAACAAATAAATAGTTCATAAATCCTCTCTGGTGAGAAGGCCATGGCCGTACTTGCCACGGTATCACATGTGGTATCACATTTCGGATCTTTATCCGTAGACGTGCCGCCAAGCGATTTAGCGTTCCAGCATAGGGTTAGTGTTTTAATATAACTGACATACCCTTAAAGGCTAGTTCACTACCTTGGACAGTATCATCACTAAGCACCAGGTAGTATACTCATTACGGCAAATTTTTAGTGGAGTAAACAAAAACACAAAAGTCTTTCTGACCAGGCATTGCGTACATTTGAATTGTGACAGCAACGACTCGCGGGTCTTGTTTAGAACGTCAGCCCTGACACCCTTGAGTTAAGTAAATTTGATTAAACTGAGATCTCTAATAGTAAATGGAACAACAGGGAAATTATTTAAAAAGTCGCACTTGAAGATTTTTTGATTGAAGAAAAATTGTGTGCGACGTATTAGCGTTATTTAGCGTGATATATCTAATTTCGTAGGATCCGACATAATAATATTAAGAAGGTTTTTCCCATTCAAGTAATAATGTTTGAGTGGAAAATATTTATGATTACAAGATGAAAGTTGTTTTTGACATGTAATGAAGCAACGGTGAAAGAAAGTTGTCTTAAAACGGTCCGGGGAAGGATGCTGATTCCACATTATTATATTAGAGTAAGCATATCGCGATGAAAACGACATCATGCGAATCAAGCAGAATTGAATCAATCGAGCAAAATTTATTATTCTCTTTTACCGTACGAGAGGGTAGTTTACCCCTATGTTTAAAGTTAGTATGCTAAACATTATTACGTCACTCGGTTAAAACACGGTCTGTCTGAAATCCACAGTAAGTTTATTTGTTTGTAATTCAGTAGTTGATAATAAAACAGGTTTAAGATAAGAAAATGTTTATCATGTTACATAAACATGGTATAGATAGCAAAATGAGGTATCTTAAATTAAAGATTTTACTTATAGGCTAAAAAGGTTGTTTTAAAATTACCTTTGACCTTTTACTTTACAGTTAATATTTTGTGTTGTATTACTACACATGTACTAGAGAATTTATAAATTTTCATATATCTTAGTGGTTAATTAAATAATGTAAAATATTTTTAATTTCAATATGTATTTCTATGTACTCATATAGTGAGGCAAGAAAATGTATGACTCGAATTTATTTAGCTTACTACTTACTTACTTAAAACTCGAGCCTCCTCTTTCTGGGAGACAGGAAGAGCTAATATGGAATTTATACGCTGATCTATTACCGGCTTTAATTTACAAGGGAATGGTGATACTGAAAATGACAGCAAATGCCAATGTAAATCATTTTGTGCCCCAATTCGAAAACCAATTACCAGATCAACGAGACAGTCGAGTATTACCCACCCATTATCGTTCGTTATATGAACAAGCAATTTTAGCACTAATGTTATTACTAAATGTGCCCACCAGGTGAAACAGTAATTTATTGCAATGAACCCTATGGGAATGAGCGGACTTCATTTTTTTTGTTATTTTTATATGTCAAATAAACATTAGATCGTTAGGGTTTTTTGCAGTTATCGTTAACTGTCTGTTGTGGTGTTTTAACTGATGAACATAAAAGGAAAATGACTTTGGCATTTAAATTCAAAATCATGTTTTTATCGCGTTGCCAATGTTTTGCTCTCGGATCATGTTACGCAATTCTCCTATCAGTTTGCATAATACCTATGCCATTTCTGGTTATGATAACTATATCTTGAAGAAAATAATATCTGATAACAGTAAATGTGTTTAGATTAAAATTCTCTTGAGATGTTAGTAGTAATCTAGTAGATCTGTTATCTGAGCTGTTCAAACACCTATATACAATACATGAGGTATATAATATTTATACAAAACATTGCATTTATCTATGTTGAAGACCTCCGTGGCGCAGTGCGTGTGCTGTCGCGTTATAAAGTTGGAGGTCCTGGGTTCGATTACCGGCTCGAGACTGGTCTGGTGGGAGGTTTCGGCCGTGGCTGGTTCCTACCCTACCGACAAAGACGTGTCGCCAAGCGATGTAGCGCTCCGGTACGAAGTCGCGTAGAAACCAATTAGGAGTGTGGGTTTACCATATTAACCTAACCGGTTTGCCCGCCACCATCCTAGTCTGCATCATCACTTACCACCAGGTGCGACAGCCGTCAAGGGCTTACTTGTAGTGTATAAAAAAATAACTTTGTTTTTCTTACTGATTATAAAAACTGAATTCTGTACAAAGTTGTTGACTCTATATCACCATAAATTTGGCTGACAGTTTTTTTGGTCGGTCAAATATCTAACTAGCATGATATATTTTCTTTTTATTATAAAGGTAGCTAACTACTACCTGCTTTGTGTAATTTGTATTTCTTTTTCAATAGGGGGGGCTTTTGATTGGAAAGTAAACATTTGATCGATTTTTATGTTCCTGTCTAGATAGGTTACTACTTACGTACTTACTTGATATATATTATAAAGGTGTAATTTCAATAAAGGAGGCAATCATCATCATCATCATCATCATGATCAACCCATTACCGGCTCACTACAGAGCACGGGTCTCCTCTCAACATGAGAAGGGTTTGGCCATAGCCCACCACGCTGGCCATGTGCGGATTGGCAGACGTCATACGCCTCTGAGAACATTATAGAGAACTCTCAGGCGTGCAGGTTTCCTCACGACGTTTTCCTTCACCGTTGAAGCAAGTGATATTTAAATGTTTTAAAAACGCACATAACTCCGAAAAGTGGTCGGATTTGAACCGCCGACCTCTGTTTGGAGGCTGACGCCCTAACCACTGGGCTATCACCGCTTTTGGCTATCACCTCTTTTAGATAATCATAAAAGGTTTTATTTTGTCGCAATGATATAAAATCCATTTAGTTATGCATGAGAATCATTCAATGAGCACTGCATTTATATTGTTCTTTTGTTCACAGGGTGAAAAGCGAATGCAAGGCCATAGCAAATGATGACGCTTTATTATATAATGACACCACATCTGTGGCTAATCGGCGGGACTTACGTCAGGTAATCACTATTTTTTATAGACCCAATTTAGTTGGCCCTTGACTGCAGTATAATCTTGTGTCAAGTGCTGATGCCGTCCAAGATGGCTAATCTGTTAAGGATAAGGCAGGTAAATATACTTGCCCGCCTTATCCTTAACAGACAATTCACCAACCCCTAATAGGTTTAATAAAACCTATTAGGGATTGGTGGTTTACTACAACCTATTAGGGGTTTATTGGTTTTTAAGCTGCACCAGCCAGCTTGGCCAGAATGTTTGTTTCTCGGTGGCACGTCTTTGCCAACTGATATAATTCCGCATCCCACATCGGAGCACCAAACCCTCCCTTTTTTTTTTGTCGTGGTGGAAAAGCTTTATTGCTACCTCTGTCCCTTGGGCAGGACTAGAGGTTAAGTGGGACTCCCCCCCTAGGGGTATGCCCAAACTAACTAAAAACCACCACGGCGTGTCCCTCATGCTGAGTTTTTCCAGACGCCCGTGGAACACCATTGCATTCTTCCCAGATACCTAACAAGCACCCCAGCCAGCCTTGAGCCGGGGCTCCGCGCGGAACCAAACCCTCCCTTAGATAATTGACGTTAATAGGCCTTATATGTAAAGAATTTAAATATCAATTGAAGATAACATATCAAGTGTAGATAACATATTTATTATTTACAGAATGTAATATAAACACAACCTGCACTTACATTATCTGTTATCCTCCTTTTGAGAGATGATTTTGCAACTTTCGCAAAATCATCTTCCAAAAGAAGGAGCTTGCAGAATATATGAGCTAACAACTGCTCAAGGTTAATAAAACTATATATGTTTCTCGATTCTTGTTTAAAAAATGCTTACATAAGAAAGACATAATTTGCGTCTTTGTCAAAACTGTTTTTGAGAAAGCTTCTTTAAAAACTAACAGGCACGTCGAGGTTGAAATGTGATCACAGCCATACTTGGTTGATGGCTTATACCTGTATAAATCGTGACTATGTAGTAAGAAGCTCCAAATTCAGCCTAAACGCCTGAACGAACGGCTCATAATAGTTAAGCCAGCAGAATTACTGGCATACCGCCCACGCTCACTAATAAGCGCATGGTGTCAGCAACGTCTTCGTACTAAATTGAAATTGTAGGAACCAATTAGGAGTATGAGTTTAACAGCTTAGCCTGCTACCATCTTAGACTGCATCATCACTTACCATCAAGTGAGTTGCAGTCAAGGGCTAACTTGTGGTAAATTTAAAAAAAAATACATAATAACATGCCGATTGGCACTGATTTTTGTCAATCATAATATTACTTCTATCTCTGTAGTTATGATTTCGTATGTAGTGAAACAAACCTGGTAATTGACGAGTTGATATGAAAAATTGCGGAGGTCGTAGGCGCTAGGTTAACGTACATACGCATCAAATTATAAATTAACAAAAAGCAATAACTTCGACCAAAGAAAAAGAAAAGTTCAATAGGGAAAGTTATCGCAAAGAAGAAGTAGTTAAGCTTCAAAGATCATGGTCATAAATGAATTCAAGTTCTGTGCCGAAGGAATCCCAAGCATCAATAAAGTTCAATATTAACGGTTAAAGTTAAATGTTTAATTTTATGCGAGGCATAAAGTTGACAAGCAATCAACTTTTATGGAAAACCTTAGGGTATTCTGGTACTAATTAAATAAGGTGTTTAACAGTGTTGGTAAAAGTGGCTTTTTTTATCGCTAACATGCTTTTCTTTTTCCAACTACTTAACTCTCCAAATGCATTGATATCCTAGGTGATATAATGAGAAGCCATACGTGCCTCCCCGCTATTGGTAGAATGAACGATTTCCGTAGCACAGTGCATGCGTTTTCGCATAATAAAGTTGGTGGTTCGATTCCCGACTCGAGGACTCGAGTCTGGTCTGGTGAAAAGCTTTGGCCGCGGCTAAGTTACCACCCTTACGAAAAAGACGTGTCGCCAAGCGATTTAGCCTTCCGCCACGATTTCGCAACTAGTAACCAATTAGAAGTATGGGTTTTTCCATGGCCACCATGGCCCCAATAGGTTAGCCTGCTACCGACTTAGACTGTATCATAACTCACCAATAGGTGAGACTGCCGAAACGCTGAATTATTTTTGATAAAAATTTAGTTTAGACCTTTTTTTTTAAATTACACTTCTAGTTATTTCTCCTACGTTACGTTTTTTAATTACACTTCTAGTTAAATTGCTACAATGCCACTATTGATGATGCAGTCTAAGATGGTGGCGGGCTAAAATATTAGGGGAATAGCTTATTTACTGATCAGGAGTATAGATAGACCCCGGGTTCTCCTCGACATCATACCAGATTACGTATATACGATATCGTATAATAACAGAACCTTGATTGTAGTAATTGGACAATTTACCGCAGTGATTAATTTGCTATAATTGTCATAATAAACACTTCATAGCAGGTTACTGTTACTGTGTAAAACGGTTACTTGCTTCAGCATTTTCAAGTTATTTTTATGCTTTTTGATACATAGTTAGAATAAACGAAACTACCTTAAATAAATCACGATTTAATAATATATGGACTAAAATTCTATAAAGCAATGAATTGTTTGTATAACTACTAGTTTTGAACTTGTATGACACTAAAACTATATTCGAAAAGATGCTCCTAGGTCACGATCGGTCGCCAATGCTTGTAGGTACCAGTAATTCTACGAACCACAAACCGCTTCACAAGAGTTCGCAAAAAAGAACCTTCACGGTTAATGAATTCAAATCATTAGAATATTTATGAAGATATAAAAATGCCGAACAACCATAAAATTCTCTTAAGTAATATTTATATTATGATTATTACGTACTTATCATTTGTGACAGGGTTGCTATGGACCTATTCCACCGTAACCAAAATGCAGCGATGCAATGAATTCATATCAATCAGATTATATGAATTATATGATCCTGATCCTATCCGGATCCTATGATGAACCTGATCCCGATTATTCGGGTAGTTCAGTCCAGTAAAGATTATTTGAGGATTTGATTTAATTTTAATTTAACCTTAAGTACAATAACATATAATATACAAGTGAGTAGCTTTAAATTTCAATATTTACGACCTCCGTGGCGCAGTGCGTGCGCTGTTGCATTATAAAGTTAGAGGTCCTGGGTTCGATTCCCGGCTTGAGTCTGGTCTGGTGGGCTTCGGCCGTGGCTATTTACCACCCTACCGACAAAGACGTGTCGCCAAGCGATTTAGCGTTCCGGCACGATGTAGTGTACAAACCAATCAGGAGTATGACTTTTACCATACCCCTAACAGGTTAGTCCGCTACCATCTTAGACCGCATCATCACTTACCATTAGGTGAGATTGCCGTCAAGGGCTAACTTGAGTAGATAAAAAAAAAAAAATTCAGTGACACAATCACGAGGATTTAATTTTCTCGGAATCCTTAAAATATTTTTTATTTATTTCGCAGCCTGAAGGTGTAATCACATTTAACTGGACAGCGCAAGAGCAAGCCTACGTTCTGTCAAGCTATTTTTGGGGTTACGCCGTCACATGTCTCTTCAGTGGAACAGCAGCCGAGTTATGGGGTCCAAGGAAGGTCGTTTTCTTCACCATGCTCCTGTCCGCCGTGTTGACGATACTGACACCTCAGGCCGCGCGATTACATTACGTAATGCTAGTGGTCGTCCGTTTGGTCATCGGTCTCGCAGCTGTAAGTTTCTTGTTATGATCTCTATTCTCTTACATGTTTTATTGTGACATTTATTGTTGTTTGATGAAGCCGCTGCCGGCTCACTACAGAGCACGGGTCTTCCTCTCAATATGAGAAGGGTTTGGCCATAGTCCACCACGCTGGCCATTTGCGGATTGGCAGACTTCACACGCCTTTGAGAAGATTACGGAGAGCTCTCAGGCGTGCAGGTGTCCTCCCTATGTTTTCCTTCACCGTTGAAGCAAGTGATATTTTAATCGTTTAAAAACACACAAAACTTCGTAAAGTCCAGGATTGAACCCCCGTCCTCTGATTAGAAGGCGGACGCCCTAAGCTATCACATATTATTTTATTTATTGTTGATGAGGTAATTATCTAACATACACAGCATTTGCTACAATTTTGAAGAATGACTGTAGTTATGTTATGGACCGTAAATCTTAAAATTTAAATAACATATTAAAATGTAAGAGTATGTAAAAAAAAATCAGCTTAATTTGTTCAATAAATAATTTATATATACAATTTGGAAATACTACGTGATATATTATTTAGGCGAAGTTTTTAGTGAGTTTTCACGCTTCAACAGGTGACCTGGTATTTTTTACAGGATTAGGATCAGCGCTGGACTGTTCAGCATTGTATAATTCACTGAATATTCTGGACAGTAACAAATTAATTTATCCTGTAATTACAGGATAAATTAATTTGTTACTTACTTATAATATAATTATATTATGTTATATTATATATTAGGTTATATTTCATTCATAGTTAATCTTTTATAAGTTGTTACAAAAAATAAATAGGTAGGTTTACCTACACATTATGTTACAATAAAAATACTAGTATGTAAAAGTTGTTTATTGTTGCCCGTGAGACTAAATACCTTGCAGGTCTTTAACGTTTTATTTTATTTGCTCGGTTACTGGAACAATCACCAATATACATATACACTGAAATATGGCTTTGTCTTCTTTACATAAATACGTATATTGTTCAGGTTGTAAGTAACCACAAAACGCAATTTCGTAGAGTGAGTTTAGAACCATTAGTTAACTATTAACTATTATTAACTATCAACCATGACGAAAACATCAAGGTCTGTTAAGAGATTTTATCTTTTTTTTTATATACTACAAGTTAGCCCTTGACGGCAATCTCACCTGATGGTAAGTGATGATGTAGTCTAAGATGGTAACGGGTTGTTAGGGGTATGGTTAACCCATACTCCTAATTGATTTTTACACGACATCGTGCCGGAACGCTTAATCGCTCGGCAACACGCTTTGTCGGTAGGGTGATAACTAGCCATGGCCGAAGCCTCCCACCAGACCAGACTCGAGCCAGGAATCGAAACCAGGACCTCCAAATTTATAATGTGACAGCGCGCGCTGCGCTAAGGAGGTCGCCAAATCTAAAGAAACTATTATTTTACTTCATTAAAAGGGTAAGATAATAGTAGTAAAAATAGTAAATAAAAGGGTAAAATATAACGTAAATTTTTACTCCAGTCACATATTTATTATTTTAGTGATAACGGTTACAATAATATAGGTTTCCAATGTGAAAAAATAGTTTTATTTTGTAAACGTGATAAAATGTAGAAGTGTAGTTGTATGTCATAATGTTGTAAAACCTAATACTGATATGTGACTAAATGCAGGTAATGATTACACAACACAAGTACTACGAGTATAGGGGCATAGTAATCGTATCAGTGGAAATAGAATATGAATAATATAACGTTAGTTTACATGATTTTCACTTGTATTTAGCAGGTTAAGCAGTTTTTTAAACGTCGGTTGCTGTTAGTTCTTCTGGGCTAAAAAGTATTCTATAAACATTTTTTTTAAATAATTAAAATATCACTTGCTTTCAACGGTGAAGGAAAACATCGTGAGGAAACCTGCACGCCTGAGAGTTCTCCATAATTTTTGAGAACAGGCGTGTGAATTCTGTTAACATTGCCAGCGTAGACTATGGCCGAACCCTTGTCATATTGAGAGGAGACCTGTGCTCTGTAGTGAGCCGGTAATGGGTTGATCATGATGAAACATCTCCGAGATGCAAGCTATGCATTATTTGGAAAATTTAACTCATTCTTTGTCATTGGTTTTGTGTGTAAAACTATTTAATTCCTGCTTCAACTGCGACGAACTATAGGGATCTGCAGCGTTCGTTACTATGCGATCAGCAAGTTTGTCTACCAAACACTTTGCTGCTTAGTTTCTATTACGCAGCTTACATATTTATATTTTTGTATATTTATTTATTTAAAAGAATAAAATATCACTTGTTTCAACGGTGAAGGAAAACATCGTGAGGAAACCTGCACGCATGAGAGTTCTCCGTAATTTTCTCAAAGGCGTGTGAAGTCTGCCAAACCGCAAATGGCCAGCGTGGTGGACTATGGTCAAACCCTTCCCATATTGAGAGGAGACCCGTGCTCTGTACTGAGAGGGTAATGGGTTGAACGTAGTGATGATGATGATATTTATTTATTTATAGCACAACTTAAGTCTATTTTTACAGGATAATAAAGGGTAATTATTATACTACTACAACTACACCATAACGTAGATATTTTTAAGTAATAAACTAAGCTTACTTAACTTACCTTGTAACGACCGTAACTATTATAAGTTCTATACAGTTTCTTTGGGACATAGTTCCAATTGATATAGGATTTTTGAGAGCACTATACGTAGACTATAAAAAAATAAACTTATAAACATATTAATCGATTAATTATTATACTACCCTACACAATACCGTAGACTGACAGACAGATCAGATATTGTTGCGCGTCTTGTACCAAACATTTCTAATGCCTTCGAAACGGCGCCAATATATAACGCTCAATTTAGATCTCTACAAAACCAATCAAATGATTTATTAAACTATGAATGTCTTCCTCAGGGTTTCCTCTTTCCCGCCCTTCACGCACTGGTAGCTCGATGGGCACCACCGACTGAAAAAGGCAAATTTGTCAGCGCGTTGCTGGGCGGAGCTATTGGAACTGTAGTGACGTGGTCTCTTACTGGACCTCTTATTGAAACGTTTGGATGGAGCGCCGCTTTTTACGTACCAGGTAAGGTTTTAATTTGCTTTCCTTATTGCCCACCTGTATTGGTGCAGCGTGGTGGGTTTTGCTCTAAAACCCTCTCTCGTTAGAGAGAAGAAGTCTTTGCCTGTTACTTAAGTTACTGTTTATTGATAGTTTGATACTATTTCATGATCAACCCACTTTTTTTTTTTTTTTTTTTTTTTTTTTTTTCGCTGGGAAATGCGTTTACGCATCCCCTCCGGAAGCGATGCAGGCAAGACTGCGCCGCTTCCGACGGGGTATGTGGGACTCCCTGGCGGCAAGACTGGCGACCAGAATACCCACTAAAACCCAGCGATGTTCCTTCGCGTCGCCTGGTGGCTGGGTCACGGGAACACTTGTGCACTCGACCGCAACCCAGACAGCGATGATCAACCCACTGCCTGCTCACTACAGAGCACGGGTCTCTTGTCACTATGAAAAGGGTTTGGCCATAGTCCACCACGATGTCTCTTTATTGCACACAAATTAGTTACAAATAACACATCGTCAATCACTTTATATACAGTCTAGTCTCGGGGTCTATTCATTGATTAGTAGTCTCTCTATTCATTAGTAAATAAGTTACGGCGCAAAATAGTACATATTATACCAATATAACTATAAAACATACTAATGATAAGTTTTAAACAGAAAGTTATTTATTCAGTTTGCTTTTTTATGTACAAGACTTACTTTGCTATCTGACATGAACATAAACCAGTCAGGTTTAATTATTTATTCATAGACAAATACTATATACAAATATTATATAATTACAATATTATATTATATTATAAAAATTGAATAAAACGTCATTGAGTTGAAAATATGTCTATGTTGAATTATATTTGGATTTCAATTTTAAAAGTTATTTTTATATGTTGTACAGATATTTAGTTTTATTATTCGTATTTTAAATATAGAATATATAATTAAAAAAAAAGAATAACTGTTAAGATGATTTTAAAACTTACATTTTTTGCCTCTCTCTGTACTCATGATTTCAATACTACCTCGAAATCAAAATAGTTTTGTTTGGAACAATTTTATAAATAGTTCGTATTTTATTGTATTCTTTTAACTGTTTTCTTAAATATAACTGTTTTTTATTTTGAACCAATGAATGGAATTTACTAACCTAAATTTCTTGTCCAACGCATCTGATTTCTAGGTTGTAACATTTACGCGCTGTGTGTATAAATTGTTTAAAGACTCACTACCTAGGTAGGTAGGCTAGGTAGATATTTCGGTGTTGTTTTCCGATCAGAGCTCCAAGTCTGCTATAGCCTTTTAGATTTGTGACATGTTGCAGAGGAGAAAAAATCTGCATGCGCAGTTATATTATAAAGTGAGATGTCCCGGGTTTGATTCCCGTCTCGAATCTAGTCTGACTGCAGCTAGTTACCACCCTATTGGCTAAGACCAACAAAAGATTTAGTTCCAGTATGATGCGTTAAACTGGTTAGGAGGATAGGTTCAGGAGTGGTGGATGTCAAGAGGACATATATACACTTGTCAAGAGGATATATATATATCAGAAGGTGTGATAGCCTAGTGGTTAGGATCAGAGATCGGGGTTCGAATCTGGGCACGTACCGCAAACTTTTCGAAGTTATGTGCGTTTTTAAGCAATTAAAATATCACTTGTTTTAACGGTGAAGGAAAACATTGTGAGGAGACCTGCATGCCTGAGAGTGCAAAATGTTCTCAAAGGCGCAGTCTGCCAATCCGCATATCCGCATAGTCGCACCAGCTTGGTGGACTATGGCCAAATCCTTCTAATATTGAGAGGAGACTCGTGCTCTGTAGTCTTCTCGGTCGATCGCCGGCAATGGGTTGACAAGTTTTCTCAGCGCCGCTAAGTCCGTGCCGCCGCACACATACAATGTGATCCTCATCCCAGTTTGGTCTACAGATAGTTGTTGAATTGCAGGAGCGATTGGCGTGGTGTGGTGTGCGGCGTGGTGGCTGCTCGTGTATGACTCACCTGTAACACACCCGAGGATTTCTGATGAGGAAAAAGCATACATACTAGGAGCTATCGGTGACAAGGTTCAGCAGGGCTCGAAAGATACCAAGGTAAACCGCTCAATAAATTGGACTTGCTTACATCAGGCCCTAACAATAGATACTAAATTTTATTATTGTCTAAGTTTACTCTTGACGGTAATCTCACCTGGTAAGCAATGATGCAGTCTGAGATGAGAAGAGTCTAAGATGGCTGCGGGATAACTAGCGAGTTAGGAGTATGGTACGACCATATTCGTAATAGGTTCCTTTTTTTTTTGTTTACGGGGGGGGAATTCTCCTAGTGAGATACCCGACTATTGCTTTGGGGAAAAGCTCGGGTTATGTGGGATTTTTACCCACTAAAACCCCCTCGGTGGCCACCATCAGCATAAAACAGTGGGAGGCTCCAGGATCTTCGTAATAGGTTCCTACTCGTGCCGGAACGCTAACGCTTGGCGTAGTAACTAGCCATGGTTGACAGAGAATTCAGAAATGAGAAATTTTTAAATTGTCCTGCCGGGATCGAAACGGGGACCTCTGGCTTATAAGACCACATCGCTCAATGCAGCCAGGGAGGTTGTCAAAGTTGTAGTCAAGGAACCGGATGACACATTTTATATTTATTTTTAACTGTATAAAAATACTACAATCTTTTGAACGGTATTGAAACAGACAAACATAGGTTTTTATTAGTATAGATATTTTAAAAGTAGTTTTAGATTTTTTTGCGATCTAGCGTTCCGGCACGATGTCGAAACCAATTAGGAGTATGGGTTTCCCTAACAGGTTAGTCCGCTACCATCTTAGACTGCATCATCACTTACCATCAGGTTAGATGCCGTCAAGGACTAACTTGTGGTGTATAACAAAAAACAAATAAATAGTTGGTCTAGTTAAGCGTCATTTTAGTTATCACAATAGAATATATCACAGCAGAAACCCAAGATAATTTTCGTCGTAGGTATTCAGCCCATTTAGTTCCGAACTCCTCCGGGGTCGTTCCTCATGAGCACATTCGCGTGACGCGGTGCGAATCGAACAGTTTGAGCTTCCGTGTTATTTACCATACAATGTATAGGCTAATTTTGTAAATAATTTAAACGGTATGGAAAAAAAAATGAACTGCGTCCTTGACCTGGTTGGCATTTTTGAGTTCACTATATACCAGGTTCGATTCCCTTACCACGCTTGAGATGTAAATCGACACCTACCTCGAAGAGCACTTTAAACGGTGGATACCTTTATTCTATTCAAATACGGGTTATTAACATGTAGTTAGAAACTACATGTTAATAACCCGTATTAGAGTAGCATGGTATATTTATGCCTTAAAACTCCCTCCCATGAGAGTTGGCTTTCAGTGGGATGTTATTAGAATGAAGATAGTGTGTTATAAAATATCTAAATCCAAATAAGTTTTTAATTTATTTCAGATCGTGCCCCCATTTAAAAGCATCTTAACGTCCTTCCCGTTCCTTGCCATGGTTATTCTGCATTACGGCAGCAATTGGGGCTTGTACTTCGTGATGACGGCTGCACCCAAGTTTGTGTCAAGTGCGCTGGGCTACAACCTCACCTCCACTGGCACTCTATCCTCCCTG
This sequence comes from Lasiommata megera, assembly GCA_928268935.1. Lineage (NCBI taxonomy): Eukaryota > Metazoa > Arthropoda > Insecta > Lepidoptera > Nymphalidae > Lasiommata > Lasiommata megera. Next base: position 8,427,229 of record OV743325.1, on the reverse strand, counting down.
CCTTATTTGGCTAGGATGATATTTTCGCTTATCTTCGGCGCTATTGGTGACAGGTTCGTTAAATTATAACATACAAATATATAATTACTAGCTGTTGGCCGTGACTTCGTCTGCGTAGAATTGCTGATTTTCCGTGAGATTGAGGTTTCCCGTGTGGCCAATGCCCTCTTTCAGAGAGTAAGCTACAGGCAAAGGTCAAATTGCCGATTTTCTTGTCTCTAAATTAAACAACAGGACTTTACAAGTTATTTTACCCCCTTAGGGGTGGAATTTCCAAATATCCTTTCTTAGCTGACATATCTTAACTATCAACTACCTACTTGCTAAATTATAGCTTTATATCTACAATAGTTTTTTTGAGATCTCATGTTTAATCAGTAAGTAAGTATGTAAGTACGTCAGTGACCTTTCGCTTTTATATATATAGATAACACAATTTCCAAGCTAAAACTTTGATTGAAGATTGTTCAACACGGGGCTACGAACGTTAGGTATTATAAGGTAATTCAACGCTTCACATTACAGGCGCCTACATCAAGCGTAACTAGGTGTTTAAGAGTAACTTTATACACTTAATATTGCGTGCTGGCATAAACAACAAACATATTCACATACACACTAACACTAATTCAAAAACATACCCACACTCATGTACGCACATACGCCTACAGTTATTTCTCTATTTATACATGCAAATATACATAGTTATCCTTTTATGACTTAAGAAAACCCAGGTGGGCGTAATAGCTGTGGCACAGTTTGAAGCTAGCACAGCGGTTATAGAAGCTGGGATAGCTTAGTAGTGAGAACGTCCGCCTTTTAATCAGAGGTCGGGGGTTCGAACCCGTTCGAAGTTATGTGCGTTTTTAAGCAGTTAAAATATCACTCACTTCAATAGATCAAATCAAATATATCTCAACCAGTTCTCTCTACAGTTACTGCTTAAGTCAAACTTCAGCTCATTTACTGTCTGATACAGACAGTAAATGAGCTGAAGTTTGAATAATTACGCCGGATCATTTCGCAAACAATCGCATTCTTAATATTGGTGATTTTAAGATTTTTGATTATTTTTAACAGATTTTGTATCACGGATTAAAGTAATGTTCTTTTTTTTTCAGAATTGTGAAACAAAACATCGTATCCACAACATTTATGAGGAAATTCTTCTGTTTGTTCTCCCACATCGTACCTGGCCTACTCCTCATCGGCCTGGGCTACACCGGATGTGCGCCGATACTTTCGGTCGCTCTCATCACGTTCTCCATGGGATCCAATGGTGCTGCCACTTTAACGAATTTAGTAAACCACCAAGATCTTGCGCCAAACTTCGCCGGCACCCTGTACGGAATCGCTAATGGAATTGGAAACACTGCTGGATTTGTGACTCCCATGGTGACAGCCTACTTTACGAAGAATGGGGTAAGAATAATGGTTGTAACAAAATATATTTGTACCATCGGTAATTGTAAAACACGTTCTGCTAAAGCATGTGGGATGACATGGTCTCACTCGTAGAAGCTTTGTGATGGAATTAATCTAAGCTGTGAGATTATTGCAACAACCAGATCCTTAGCTTTAGCAGGTACATGAATTAGCTACACTTAACGGTAATAGTAGGTATTGCATGATGGGTCAATTATTAAAAATAAATAAATAAATTTTACATAGTAGTGAAATGATAATTATAAATAAATTCGTAAACTGAAAACCAAAGCTAGGCTATTGATAAAAGTGACAGTTAACTGATTAAATTAAAACCTAACTCCGAAAAGAGGTGCGAAAGGAATCGGTCAACTCGAAATGATGTTTTTTTCATACATTACAAGTTAGCCCTTGCCTATCTCTCCTGGTGGTAAGTGATGATGCTGTCTAGGATGGTAGCTGTTAGGAGTATGGTAAACCCGCGGTCCTTATTGTTTTCTACGCGACATAGTGCCGGAACGCTAAATCGCTTGGCGACACGTATTTGTCGGTAGGGTGATAACTAGCCACTGCCGAAGCTTCCCACCAGACCAGACTCTAGCCGGCAATCGAACCCAGGACCTCCAACTTTATAATGCGATAGCAAACTCACTGCGCCACGGAGGTCGTCTAAACGATTTATTTGATTTATTACTACAATAAATAGGTCAATACCACGTAAGTAACACAATATGTACATAATATTATTCTATTCCGCGAAGAAAATAAAACTTATGAATTTTTCATATATCGGCGTTGTTCATTGGAAAAATACAATAATTAAAAAACAATTCACACGGAACGTCGTACTGTTACATATGTGGCAATGTTTCTACATTAAGTTAATAACAAGGAAAAAATAGCATTGTAGGTTTATAAATATTCAAGGAGGGCTATTTCTGAAAGTGTAGGTATGTGCGTAAATACCAAGTAACTACATACACACTAAGAACAACTATATAGCATTTCTTGAAAATTTAAGAGTTCATGCCGCTTCTAATATTTGGAAATTACCTCCGTGGATTAAATAATGAATAGAAGCAGGCGTTACTTTGCGAAAGTCCATGATAAACAATAAACAGCAAGTATAATTTGCTATATTCCGTCGACAACCGGGAGATTTGTATTATATAACACCACACAAAATCTTCCACAAGAACCTCTACGCACGTTTCGACCCGACACCGGATCATCCTCAGGAGATGTTGACAGTTGAAAGTAAACTTTACTTTCGCGCTTGTGAAGATTTTGTGTGGTGTTATATTATACAAATCCCCCGGTTGTCGGCGGAATATAGCAAATTATACTTGCTGTTTATTGTTTATCTACGTGGATTAATTTGGGATATCCATGCAATGTTAAGTCAGCACTTTATCCTTGCTTAGTCAGTACTTTTATATCCAATATATAGTATAACAGTATACAGTATGCAGGTATTTACCTACCATTAAGCTTATTACTTAGAATTTCCACTAGTATCTGACTAGAATACTTACGCTACGATTTATTTACAGAATGGTTTTGCTGAATGGCGGCCAGTCTTTTTGACCGGAGCGTCCCTATACATCGCTTCAGCCTTGTACTTCATTCTGTTCGGAACTGGAGTGACGCAGTCATGGAACTACATTGCCCCCGTAGAGGAAGACGAAGAAGACAAAAGACCCAGCGAAAATTCCACGGACACAACCATTAGCATTCCTATCAAGACGTAAAAAACATTTCTTGCTATAAAAACCTGATGAGCGTTTTTTTGTACCGAGCAAATGAATAAGTAATGTTTTATGTATGGAAGTTCAGAAGTACTTCCAAGAAACATATTTAGATTAATGATATATACTGTACAAAAAACTATTTTAAAGTATAGGTCAGAATAAGTAGTTATATTATTTTAAAGTACTTTTACGTATTTAAATATGACTTCAATTCAGAAAAAAAATACTTTAAAAAGAGATGTTACTCAAAAAGAGGCTTATCTGTGATTAATACATGCTCATTCCACTTAAAATTAATACTTAGTACCTATAAATAAGTAGGTAATTCTATTATCAAGGGAATAGTTTTAATTTTCTTGTTTCATGACTGTTGCTGACATTCCCCTCACTTATATTTTTATACTGACTAGCCACTTAGGTAGGTTTTATTTTTGTATGCAGTGTAAAGCAGGGTAAATTATGTATCTAAATAAATATAAAAAAGCTCACATAATTTTGGTAATTGTTCCAATAGATTATCATTTTGTTTTTGTATTTTGACGTTTTATATTTTTGACCTGATACTGAATAATTGTATGTACATTCATATGTAGATTAACGTACCTTTAAAAGAATATCAGTACAGATTTACGGAAACACAAATATTAATATCTCGATCCGAAAGTTTTTCTGATGCCTTTGCCATAGTAGAAAAAATTTAGCTGACACTTACTCGTAATGAGATCGTTTATGAGGCCATACTTCGATGCCTGATTAGCGCGCTATTAGGCCGATCTAAAGATATCAAATTAAATAGTAAGTGTTAAAATATCACTTTATAATATATACTCATATATAGGACATCGTTATTATTAAACGGAAAGTATTTGTAAACCCATCAGATTTGTCATAAATGTGGGTCGTTTATATGTACTCGTATTGTACTTAATCTAGAAATTAAACTGCGGTTTACTAGTATGGTATGTCCTAATTATTTAAAGACAGCTATAATTATATATTTTTAGGCCAATATTTCAGGTCACCTTTTCCGAAGAAATGTCTAAATTGTATTAGCAAAATAATTATTACCTATATGCGCCGTTGAGATTTTAATATCTACAAGAAATTAGACCCCTATTCAGTAACTTTTCTGAAGCTAATGACTTGTGATTTCCATAAAACGAGTTTACAACTGGCTTTTGTCAAGTTAAGCGTTTTGTATGGAGATAAACAGTTCACAGTTTTGGAAAGTTACTGAATCGGTCAGCAGGTCACTGTAGGAATTATTGAACAAGCTTTCATTCAGTGCGTAATTAACAAAACAAAGGTTAACGGAAGGAGATGAAGAAAGAAAGGCCATTTCTCTCTGTGTCTCAAGCAAATAAACAATTTTGTTTACATTAATTATCTCATTTCGTTGGCTCTAAATAACAAGCGTAAGAATCGTGCTTTATCACACGTTCTGCGTACGTAATAATGATTTCTTGTTATGACTGTGATGAATTTATATGCGAAAATGTGGTTTCATTTATTATTATTAGTGTTAAATTAAATTATTCAGAATGCTTTAGTATTTTTATTAATACCCCCTACTAAATTCAATCCTTTTTTTCATTCTTTCGTATTTAATTATTTTGATATTTTGTGACCAACAAAAGAGAATCCAGTATAGCATCAATCTTTTCCGTTTATTTCCTTGACCTTGGAAAATTTATGAATATACCTATAATATTAGATTTAACAATTAACCTTCAGCATTTCACTGATTAAATAATAATTATTTAAATTCATCAGCACATATGTAATAAAGCAATTATAGTAGTTACTTATTAGTAAGTACTTAAATTGCTAAATTTTTGATAAATGTAATTGATTGGTGGCATAATATAACCGTCCAGGGCACGAATCTTTGAGATTACATTGATGATTATATTAAATCAACGAAAGCGTAGTTCAAACGATTTGTTTTTTATTTAACATTGAAGATTGAAAGCTGGCCTTTGGTTTTCCTCCATGTACAAGACATTATGAATCCGCCAGTTCCTGTACTACTTTGCTAAAACCTGATAATAATAGAGAACTAATAGTTGCTGAACGATGCCTTAACCCTTTATCGGTCTATAATTTGAAAAGCTCAGATAGCTGCGAGATATTCTTATCCAAAAGATGTTGATTATGATAGTGATAAATATGTATCCGTGTCGTTCGCTAAACATAAAATGGAAGCTTTATATGTAAGCCTATGCATTAACTTGTCACTATAACTATAATTGAAAAGGAAAAGAAAACAATCAAATATCATTACAAATCATAATATGTATTTCAATAATTATTTTAGGTACATTTAGGTACACTATCATACATTATATACAAATCTATTTGCTTTACAATATTATATTATAATTTATTTTAAAACTCGTAACACATACATGACACAATAGATGCTATCATTACGTATAATCCAATACAAAACAACTATAAAACCTATATACGTACTGTTTGAATTTTAAAAAGTAGCCGTTGTTATAACTATAAAATATTCAACTACATAAAAGTGATATCTTTACTAGATTCCTATTAAAATCCATCTGTACATAATACAATTAAGTTCGCGAACTATTCTTACGTCTTTGGAATTACATCACCAAAACATCTAAGGTTATGGTCACATATATAGAAAATTTAAGGCGGGATTCACACGATAACGCTAAATAAAATAGAAGTACTATAATAACATTCAGAGAATATATCTAAATAGAGTACATGAAAGATTTCTACGCTTTATAATATTTAAAGAATGAATATAGCGATATTCTTTTGCATGCAAACTACTCACGTGTTATACAGTACTACTATTGCACCCTTAAAATATGTTTAAATTAATGTTTTATTGTGCTTCCGCGTTCACACGTATGACTCCGATTCCGTGTCCGATTCTGAACAATCAAGCGCTACGACGTTTTGTCCATTTTTCTCAGTACCATTAGGAGGATCTCTGTACAACGGTGGTACAGACTTAGACCGTGACGCCTTGTCATCTTTATTCACATGAACTGGTTGAAACTTCTTAAGCACTCTCTGGTAAACCATTTTTCTAGGTGGCACGGGTGGAGGCATGTGAGGTGGTTTTTTGCTGTTGTTATTATGTTCTTTTTCAGACGAATAATCAGGTTGCACTGACGTTGGCGTCGCTTTGTAAATGTCTGATGGAAACATGTTGTTCTTCTCTTCGTGGAAAATGTCCCTTCTTCTGTTGTAAACAGATGTGTATAGTGGTTCAATGTACTGGGTAGTGTAGCAGTTCTCGAAGGAATTTTCGCTTGCCGTCGACTCCGTTGAGCGGCTGTTGAAGGAGTTTTGTGGCTGATAAAGAGTGTCATTGCTGCTGGAGTCGCTCTGTAAAATGATATTTGCCAACGATTTGGACTGGTTCAATTTATTATTGTTGTAAATACGACCTCTACATTTCTTTGCCTCCTCTGAATTGTTTACGTGAATGTCATCAATATAAGCATAGGTGCTTTGCGAATTTGCCATAAGTTTATCTTTGTCTCTATTATTTACCATCGAAAGCGTTATACAATTTTTCGTACACAGATGAGCGGGATCGAACCGTCTTTTACGGCAACAGTTGACAACGTTTATTTCGTAGCTGCCGTTACGAGTTTTATCCGTAACGTTGCTCTGTCCATCATCACTAACTTCTAAGCTCTTAGTCCTCGCTGCTTGACGAGTCCAGTCATTTCTTGTAAAAATGGTGGCTGCCGGTGTTGTTTTTCCATCTGATTTATTTTGCGAAGACTCCCCTTGGTTTCTGTTTACTTGGCCGTAAGTTTTCTCGTTTTGACAAGTATTCATTTGATTGTTATAATTTGCACTTTTCTTCTCCCATCCAGTATATACACGGGAGTAGTTTTTATTAGATAAAATATCTGCATGTGATTGATATTGATTTTGACGCTGAATATTTTCAGTAAACATCGCAAGATCGTGTATGTTGCTATAGACAATGTTTTCTTGACTCGATACCATATCGCGTTTATTATCAATTGCTTCTTGTTTTGATTCTAATAAATTGTCAGAACTTTTTGCTCTATTGAAATTTTTTATAGGGACATTCTTATCCGATTCTTGAGTGTCTGCGTACATACTATAGACTTTTGAAGTTCTAGCTGCTTTCGAAACATTGCTTCTCGGAGGTTTTTGAGGTTCTAAGCCTGTTATATATTTTGCAGGACTCTGCCCATATATATCAGCCGTTGATCGTTGAACTGCAGCTTTTGAAACATAGTTTCTTTCATCGATACCATTCGCGATACCAATGCTAACAGAATTATGGACATATCTTTCTCCCATGTACGGCATTGTATACAATTCTTCGTTAACAGTACTGTACATTTCAGCCTTATTTGAATAAATATTTTGTTGGCGTTGCGCGATTTGAGGAAGTCCGTTGACGTTATGATTGTCAGTGTTGTATCGTGAAACTAACTTTTGGTCTTGCTGTAAGTTGCACGTTGGGGCAGAAAGGCTGTGTAATATATTTCTAGGAGCTGGGCTGTTCCCTCCGTTGCTGTTTGAATCGTCTTCAGAGAGTGTTAGCCCTGAATCCCTGCTAAGGGATAATTTTTCTTTTCTCGGGGTCGATAATTCCATCGAATCAAGTGATATTCCAACTGAATGGAGACTGTCACTTTCTTCTGCTCCGGAGTCGAGAAGTGCGTTAGATGTTTCAGGGCTACCATTACCGAGAAGACCAGCGATTTGCGGACCAAAAAGAGCTTCAGCTTTGACTATCAGTAGTTCAACGACCATTGGCACTGCTTTGGGAGCTTTGTCACAGGGAACGTTAGGCCACAACAGGCTGGGCCCAACGCAGACACCCAAATTCATAGGGCACATCAGATTTATATTGGATTTCTTTGCGATGGCTTGTAACAGGCACACGAAGTATGTCAGCATGTTGTAATGAGATTTCGGTAGCTTTAATAATAGGGAGCGTACGGCTGCTACTTTTTCTGCTTGAGGTAAACCTATAACAAAAGAAATTAAAACTTAATAAAGATTTCTAGTTTACCACGATGTGATAATATGGTTAATAATATATAATAATAATATTTCTTTATTTAGGCGACTAGGGCCCATTTTTGTTTGTACAGCTTAAATTTTAGTATAATAATTAACAAATTAAATTAAATAATTTTTAACAAATTAATTGATATAATTGATATGGTTTTAATTGATAGTTGCAAAATAATTATAATAAGCAGAAGATACTTACTTAGAACCTGCAGCCAGGCAGGATATAGTTCAGCGGAGAGCAGAGGCTGTGGTAATGCTCGAAAGAACTCTTTGACGAGTGCCGCTAGCAACAGAACTGGTGAGCGGTCCAGTTCTGCACAGCCTTCTGCCCATGGGCCCAGGGTATCCAACTGTAAACAAATACAATTTAAATTAAAAGTCATCCCCGAAAAAAAGTTTAGATAAACAAAAATTTATGTATGTCGTTGTTGGTAAGTAAGGTTGACCAGAATGAAACATAAATCTTTAATTAATCACCAAATTAAGGAATATATCGCTGAAGATATAGAGATAGCGACCTGGTGTCCTAAAGTACATTAACTAAGTCCACTTAGTTAATGATAACAATTAGGTGTTAGTTAAAATGACCTACACTGGCAACTTATCATGCTTTCCACACAGAAGGATATTGAAGGCAAAGTTTGATCTACGAAAATCTACTAGCAACCTATATTTATTACTAAAGTAGTAATGCGACAGATGATACTAATATAAGAGGAGTTACGTCCTAATGATGTACTGTTAAATGATAATTACCTTATCTCTCAGCAATCGGAGAGCCTTAGCATTAGCACTTCTACGAAAAACGCCGTGTGTGAGTGGAGCCGTGGTTCTCAGACGACGTAGGGCTTGTAGAAGAGCTGGCGGGGGAGTGCCGTTACATAGTCTTGTTAAGGCAACGCCGAAGAGACGTCCGCCTCGCCGGAGCAGTCGAAGACCTCGACCAGGAGTTGTGGTGTTACTGTGAAAACATTACATGATTAATATTCTGATTTTAGCGAAGGAGCGGGGCACATAGCTCGGTGAAGTATTGAACGACAAAGACGCTGAAACGGCGATCAGCTTTCCAAATAATTCGCAGGGAGTCGCTTGAAACAGTGGCAAAACCTATGCCCAGTGTGGACGTCCTTCTGTTGAGATGATTGCGCAGATTGTTGTATTTGTTAAATGAATGAGTACGTACTGTTATGTGCAAATGGTTACGCAATTAATAGAACTACTGAGGTATGCATCCACTAATATAAGAGGAATCGCTTGATTTTCTTTACTTAGTCCTGTTAAACAGAATTAGTTAATGTATACAAATTAACTAGCGGGTTAATTGTTTTGTGTATAGTAACATAATGTTTGTCTGCAGAAAACGAATATTGTGCAATTGTACAAACCAAATATTCGTTATTACAAGTTCTGTCAAAAATCTCTATCAGATGAATTTCCTCAAAATGGCTTTCTTGCAACCTCGTTTTTGTATACAAAGTTAAGCTTTTAACTAGGATAAGGATAGGTAATATTAATTGTTTAATCCACCCACAGCTAAACGCCACTACAGCGCGTACGAATACTAGCACATTATTGGTGCAGTCTAAAAGAAGCATTTTAGCTTACCTCTTCAAACCTTGATTCTTCTTTCTTAGTTCGAAAACCAATCCGCATGGGTTATTTTTAGCATTTACGTGTTCTAAATCGAAACCATCCTCGCTTGAAAGGGTTTGTCGTATACGTGACATCTGAAACGATTAATTAACATATATTATACATTTATTATTATAAGTTTAGAAACCTTATCTTAGTGAACCCATATTATTAAAATAATTGTATTTTATTATTTGTGTTATTAATGAGAATAATGTACCCACGAGACAGAAATTGTACAATGGTGTTAGTGGTAAATAAATATTTTTAATTTTTCATTAAGTCATCATTTATTTCAATAATTAGGTATATTCCTAATGATGCTTGATTAGTTTGTACGACGGAACGTCTCTACTAAGTTCATTAAACGCCTGACTAATGTTTAAGTTAGTAAAAAATATAAGGTACTTTATCTCAAAGTTCATAATATCTTTCCTAGAATATTCCACGCATGTCAATCTCCGGAATAACCCCTCATATATATCTGTCACTGCATCAATAACCCAAATATCAGTAAAACACACGATCAATCACCTGAACAGCATGGGGTCTTTCGATACCCTGGAGCGGGGTGGGGGGCGCCTCTCGTCCTGCGCGTACGCAGAGCGTGAAGTCACTGGCGGCGCCCCACCTCCCCTCTTCCCCCTCGTGCTCGCCCTCATGTTCCGCGTCCCCGTCCCCACCGTTCTGGAGGACATGCAGCGCTTGACGGATCACGCATCGGGCGCTCATTTCGGGACTTATCGATACTGTCTTACACTGAAATTAATAGAATATTGTTAAGATGTATACTAAGTAGACATATTTTAAGATATACGCCAAATAACTCAGTGATAGCTTGCAAATTCAAGTTCTACTTGCAACCAATTGAAAAAATCTTGCCATTACTGGTGCCTTTTGCGATTGGTCGTTGCACGATACCTATAACGCAGTTTTGCACACAACACACAACAAAAATTTGCATTGAATTTACATTTACTTGAAAGACTACATAAAAATCTTGCTACACTTTCGCAAATACGTTCACTTTAGTGGACATTTTTACGTGATTTGCGTACCAATACATATTCAAATATATCTGGATATCTGAATATCCGTGAAAGTAAGACGAAGATTTTAGATTCCTCACATATACTACGGATATAACATTGGATACGATTGCAATACTGCTTGAGTTGGAATGAACGAAGCTTTTACTTTACTTACGAATTCAATTGAGCTCGCTAGATCCTTGTAGAAAATTTGAATATTTGTCGATTTTGGTTCCGTTGCCAGTTGCGCGTTTAGTGCATTTTGGATTTTTCTGAAAATAAAAAAGTAAGAAAATCGTTTATATAGGCTATAATTTATAAGGTAATAAAAACGTATCTGTGAAGCTGTGATAGCCTAGTGGTTATGGCGTCAGCCTCTTAATCAGAGGTCGGCGGTTCGATTCCGGGTACGCACCTCTAACTTTTCAGAATTATGTGCGTTTTTAAACAATTAAAATATCACTTGCTTCAACGGTGAAGGAAAACATCGTGAGGAAACCTGCACGCCTGAGAGTTCTTCATAATGTTCTCGAAGGCGTGTGAAGTCTGCTAATCCGCACATGGCCAGCGTGGCGGACTATGGCCAAACCCTTCTCATATTGAGAGGAGACCCGTGCTCAGTAGTGAGCCGATAATGGTTTGATCATGATGATGATGATGCAAAACGTATCTCATTGTAGAATACCTACCTATACCAAGTATCCCTGGCAGCCTGTGTAGGGTAGGTAGCGAGGTAGTTCGTAACACCGGAGACTGCAGGCCAGCCGATTAGGAAACCCGTATCGTCACTTTCAGGCAAGGAAATCCAAAGCTCTGCCAGCCTTACACTCTCTTTCAATTTAAAGCAATTGGTGCCTCTAGACTTGCCAACTAAGAGCAAGTCACTGAAGAGGAACAGATGGCGGTCTAACGGTGGGGACGTCGATCCCAAAGGGCTAAGTTGGACTGGAGCTTCCATAATGAAGGTACGTGGCGATAGCGAGCTGCTGTTAGCGCTGACTGTACCGCCGATATCCAGACTCGGCCTTTTTCTAAGGCTCTTCGACTTCTGAAATTAAGGATTTTTATTTCTTATAAATACGTAATTTCATTGGAAAATTTTATAATACCTATTCGAATTGTCAGAGGATGATGGATTACTGGGAATTAGAATCACCTTTCTTTTTTGCTGCAAGTTAACACTTGACTGCAATCTGCCACGGTGATAATGTCTAAAATGGTAGCGAACTAGCCTATTACGATAATGGCAGTTAAGGTGATCCCATAATAGTAATCGGTTACTCGTATCGGATTACTAAATCTCTTTGTCGAAAAGGTAGTAACTAGCCCAAGCTGAAACCTCCCAGACCAGTTCAGAGAATATTGAAATAGTATTAATTCTCAAACAAATCAAACCGCCCAAAGGCGTCTGGCATAGTTACATGTCTTCTTCTTCTTTTTTCCGTTTATATTGACATATGTCAGAAATGTTCAGTGAAATGTATGTTTCTTCGATGTTTAGAGAAGAGTCACACAATTTTGATCCTGGTGGAGGTACAGGTGAGGATGTACTTCGCTTCAATAAAGTTGCTAACTTTCGATTAAAAATTGAATTGCTACCTGTGCATGGTGCGAGGCAAGCGCTGCGGGTGCGTCGGCATCATGCAGCGCGAGGTAGTCATGCGGAAAGAGGTCTTGCACGCGCTCCAAGTCGGAGAGACGTGCGGCGCGCCTGCGGGCGCACCCGCCGCCTACCAACCGCTCGTACTGAGCTAAGCGTTCGATCTGGAACAACATAAAATTGTTAGTTTTCTCTTCTTGCCGCTCCGTACCCAAAGGTTGCAACGGGACTATTACTACGCATCTACTGTTCATCCTTAATAGCTAGAGAAAGATGTTAACGGAATATGTATTTCATTGCTAACAAAGACAAGTCGCGTAGAAATTAGGAGCATGGTAATTTAAAACGAAAAACATAAGGGTTGATTTTGCTCCAATGTTTTAGTGCACAACGGCTGCAGGGACCCATTATATAGCATATAGCATTTTGAGGGACTTAGGCTGTTGCCTAAAAATGCTATTACAAATTTGTGTTTAAGCCCTCACTACTCATGTTTACCCACCCCCACGGACTATAATTTTGTGACTACCTTTACAGGTATGTGTATTATGTACAAGAAAATGTTTATTATATACAAAAATAAATAATTTTGCAATGAATACATTTTCCATTGGTACCCCTGGTATGGGTATATATGTAAGTTTCGATACCGTTATGCTGACTATTTGAAATTGTTTTAAATCAAACTGCGTAGCAGCTGACGTGCAGTTCTATTGCAGACCGTATGTGTAAACACGAAGACTGTCCACGAAAAATATATCGCCTATTCAAACAAACAGATATAGTGATATGGCATATAAGAAATTTAATTTCCGTTCGGCTTTATGCTTCATTAGCGAGTGGTATTGTAAGGTGGCGATACTAATCTATATTCTAATGGCATACAGAGTCCTGAGGGAGACTTCCCGAGCGCACGACGCCGACGCCCTCTCGAGCGTGTCGTCGACAATGCCACTGTGTTATAACGCGGGACCGTGAGACTCGACTATTCATTGTATGCAACTATAATTTTAAATTATTATCTACTGATACAATGTTGGAAGGGCGTCTATTTATTTAAATACAAAGAGGTAAAAGAAGTTTCCTCTCATCTGGTGTAGAGTTATATAATTAACATAGCGTTATTACTCGTAAAGACGTATGTTTGTTTCGTTTTAATTCCTTATCGCATACTATAAAAGTGGGAACAAAGGAGAACTTAATGCCATGAGGCGTTTTCTTCCAGGTTAACTTTGTTTTTGTTGGGCAGGTAATGTGTTCGTGGATAATAGGATTAAAGAAAGCCAGTTCGATTTTTATGTTTTGTGTTGATTATGACTTAACTATAGGTACCTATTTAACTAATTGCTATAGACTTTTTACAGTCCGTTAAGGGATCTAAAAAATTTAAATGGCCCATCAAATAGCATTTGATGGAGGTACGCTACTTTGTGTTTTTCTACACCTAATAATCAATATCATTTTATCTAATGATCTGAAGTGATGATAAAAAAGCTGTGATAGCCTAGTGGTTAGGACGTCCGCCTCCTAATCAGAGGTTCGCTCCCGGCACGCACCACCAACTTTTCGGAGTTATGTGCGTTTTTAAGCAATAAAAAAATCACTTGCTTCAACGGTGAAGGAAAACATCGTAAGGCAACCTGCATGCTTGAGAGTTGTACATAATGTTCTTAAAGGTGTGTGAAGTCTGCCAATCCGCACATGGCCAGCGTGGTGGCCAAACCCTCATATTGAGAGGAGTTCCGTGCTCTGTTGTGAGCACGGATGGATTGACCATAATAAAATACAAAAACAAAAGCTAAATAAAACCTAAGAACGACCTCGATTCACATCGAAAAAAGAAGGCATACTTTAAACCTTTTTTTTCAACACGAAGCTGAAAAGTAACAAATGGAAAAGCATGACTTTAAGTTATGAATAGACAGACTTTGGTCGCTGACCAACTTAACAAAAAACAGTTTTATGTAGTTGTTAATTTTACAAAAGCAAATAAAAGTAAGAGATTTATGGACGGATAAGTTCTTTAAAATATGGCTAGTTGTATCGCGAATTCACCGATGACGACCTATGACTAATAAAAGACATCAACGGGTTTGCCGACGTCATTGCGACGTTCTAAGAACGAGCATTCTGCTTATCATCATCGTAACAAATTTATAGCGCATTTGATTACAATAATTTTAAAGAACGTGATGGTGATTATGTTTACGTCTTAGACTAGAGCACTTAGATGTACAATCAAGAATACTAGAAGCACAAGGATTGGCGCAGTCGCACTGTCGCATTATAAAGTTCTGGGTTTGATTCCCGGCTCGAGTCTGGTCTAGTGGGTGGCTTCGGCCGTGTCTAGTTACCACCCTACCGACATAGACGTGTAACCAAGCGATTAGTTTTTCGGCACGATGTCGCGTTGAAACCAATTAGGAGTGTGGGCTTACCATACCCCTAACAGGTTAGCCCGTTACATCCTAGACTGCATCATCACTTACCATCAGATGAGATTGCCGTCAAGGGCTAACTTGTAGTGTATAAAAAAATATCTGAGAATAGAGCACTTTGATGATATACTATCAAGAGTACTTAGTACCAGGATGTTTTGACTAAACTTACTTACACGATCTGGACTTTGTCGTTACGTTTCGTTAATGATCTTACGCGTATAAAGTTGTCGCCTACCGTACAAGCATGAATTTCTCGTCTTATGCGGACGGACTAGCCCGTTACATGATCTAATTTGTGGTGATTACATCAGCACACATGATAAGTGTGTTAGTTTTTTTGATAAGTATTTACCACGATAGTTATTTATCGATGTGGGCCGCGGCGTTCATTTAAGTAGGTATGTATCTATATGGCTATCATAAGGCTTTAACGCCTTCTTTAATATTTGGTTGCCGGCGTATATCCTCTGATAATTTGAAATTGTTAATCTAAGTACATACTTATTCTAACCTCGAAATGGTACTTTTATAATCGCATACACACCCTATGAGGAGTGAATATATATTTAAGACCAGCTCCCTGGCACATTGTTGAGCGGTGTGGTCTTGTAAGCGGAAGCTCCCGGGTTCGATACCGGCGAGAATAATCGAGGGTTCTGTTGATTTCTGAATTTTCTCTGATTTGCACAATATTCGCGTACTTATTAGGATTATGATTATGTATACCGCTACCATACTCCTAACAGGTTAGCTCGCTTACAATCTTAGACTTCATCATCACTGACTCACATCACACGCCATGATGAAGGCACATGGGCTTACTTGTAGTAGAATAAAAAAGCAGAACCCTTTTTGTGTATCTCTAAAAGGAACCTAGCTCTTTTCTAAATCTGTATTTCACATTGACAGTGTCATTTAAAGCAGAAATTTAATGGAATCATACAACCGCCATGTTTACCTCTTATAGATTCATTTCAGAATGAAAAACAAAAAAAAAATAGCCTATGTAATAATTTTTCATCATTTTCCTCTTTTACCTTAAAAAATATAACCATGTAAAAATCAATGTCGCCTGCAAAAAAACCCCACTACAAATCACTAGACTATTAATATTAAAAAAAAATCTAAGCGTCTGTCTATGATTTAGATATGACTGCCTCTTTATAACTCATAATTTTTTGAATGATGGACCAAATTGAACGTTTGTTTTTTTCTGGCGGTCTAAACTTTGAAACAAAATGAATATAATATAGGAAGGATGGAATGTTGAAATACTCGTAGCTGGATAGAATTGTTGCTTGTTTTATCTTCAAAATGTAAAAAGATAATAACTTCCACTGTTACATTAAAATGTTTTTGTTTCTCAAAATATTTAAGAGATAACACTATTGTTTCGAAAGCAACATTTTTAAGATAGGACTTAAGTTGGCAAACAAAAGGACATTGCTGGATAAGGAATGCTTCATTTTTTTTGTATTATTTGAAAGGTTTCAAAGCATTGATTTGTTTGACTCAAAATATTCGAAACCTGAATATTTCAAAGTACGTACAAAGTATTCGGGGCATAATTTCGGGGCTCAAAAAAGCACGTAAACGTTATCTGTGGACGTAACATGAAACTGCACTTTCTAAGTCAAATGTTTACTTCAGAGTAAGTGGAGACGGTAACGTTGAGTTTTAGATAACGAGCTAACTGTCCTAAAAAACAGATAAAAAACGTGCGCGTGCGCCGCTAGTGCTTTATGACCCTTTTTTACAAATTAGCCTTATCTGTGCCTGTCTCGTGTCTTGTTCCGCTGGACACACCTAGCCCTACTTAGTTAGCTATAAAATCCAAAGAGGTATAGTTCTCCATATCAGCAATATTGGATATTGTGTAGAAGCTTCTTAGACATAATAATATAATGTATGTCAATGATATTATGATTTTTAAGATTTTTAGTTTTAGGTTCAATATAAGGTTTATTTTAAGTTTCAGTTGTTATAAATAAATATATTAATGATATGTATGTCCACATTGAATTAAAGATCGAAATCTTAATTTCTCAACTCATATAGATTCACTCATAAATCAAAATCTCCTGCTAAGTTAAAATTTTCAGAATTTCTCTTTCCTATTTATTGTAAACGTACGTTTTAAATTATCGGAAATCGTGTCAGCCTCATTTATTTCAATTTAAATATTCATCAGTGTCGTAATGTTTATGGAAAAACCACACATATTATGTGGGGTGTTATTAGTTTTACAACGCATAATATGAATGTTGTAAATACCTTCTCCTTAAGAGCGAGACAGTTCTTAGAAAGAATTCGAAGAATTCTACTGGTTACGTTACTACAACCGATTAGGTTTCTTGGAACCAACAAGTACTGACCGACAAGATAACGTTGATCGGAAACTGTGAAGGTTTGCCGGTTGAGCAGGTAATATAATAATTCACTAAGACTAGCTCTGTACCTTTCACTTTCTTGCACGTTACATGAATTTTAACGTGCCCTTCGGGATTCGGTGTCATATAGCCAGGGGTTAGCGTACATTTTTTTTTTTAACAATGCGGGCAAACCAGCATACGGGTCACCTGGTATTAATTTTTTTTTTTTCGGTTATTAGCTGTACAAACCCTGTTGGTTGCCACAGCGTAACCGGGCTGTTTGGCGAGCTTTGGAAAGAAGCTCTGCCAGAAGAAATTTTGAGCCCTAGGGCTCGAAGAAACTAAGGGAACGACTGCCTAAGGGCGCCTCCTTTGAGGCCGAACCTCGAACCGAAGTGATTACCCTCGTCCATGAATCTGCAGCACCAGAGGAGCACCATCCTGCTAACCGGTGTATCTTTACAAGTAGGGTGGCACCTATCTGCGACTGTAACCTGTACAGAAATGAAACCCAGGAC
Source organism: Lasiommata megera (assembly GCA_928268935.1). Classification (NCBI taxonomy): domain Eukaryota; kingdom Metazoa; phylum Arthropoda; class Insecta; order Lepidoptera; family Nymphalidae; genus Lasiommata; species Lasiommata megera. The sequence goes on along the minus strand of OV743325.1, from coordinate 8,409,398 downwards.
TTCCCGCTTTATAATACCACGGCGCACTCGCTGCGCCACGGAGCTTAGGTCATTAACATGTACAAAAACTCGCTATCGAAATTAATTGAGAAAAAATATAGTGTGTGTAGTTACTACGCTGCAAAAATACAAGCAATTTATACATATAAAATACCGTGACTTTGCACTTACGTACCTACTAATTATATTCCATATTCTATACTATTTCAGATATTTCCCACTATTTATTTACCAAGATAACTTGTATGCACTTACGCGGCTTAAATACATATGTACTCATCTTACATAAGTTACGCTCAGTTTCTAAACGGCTGATCGAATCAACGATCATCTGAAATAGCTGTCAAAGTTGATCATCAGTTTTGATGCAGAAAGTTTAATGATGCTAATATTATTATAAAAACACCATTTAACTATCTTTGTTTAATAATCACGTCATTCAGTAATCGCTAGTTCCTCGCCTAATTAATAAATTACCCACGGATTTTCGGGACCTAATTAATCCTTGTAATATTAAGAAAAAACTTAAGTCCTACTTTTTAAGTAAGTTATGATTGGTAGTAACAAACAACAGTAATTAACCTAGCAATTAATGTCGGAAGGCGTACCTCGTATGTAACTCTGTGTTAACTTATTTTACAAACCCGGGCGGTTTTCTTATGCTAGCCGTAAATATTGTTTTATGTAAACATGTACAAATAGATAAATAATATTATTAAAGATGACAGTGGGGGAATAAAGCAGAATAGGTATTAATTTCATATATATTTTTTTTATCCACTACAGCTGTTAGCCCTTTGAGGGCAATCTTACCTGATGGTAAGTGATGATGCAGTCTAAGATGGTAGCGGGCTAACCTGTAAGGGGTATGGTAAACCCATACTCCTCTATCGGTTTCTACGCGACATCGTGCCGGAACGTTAAATCGCTTGGCGACACGTCTTTGTCGGTAGGGTGGTAACTAGTCAACACCGAAGCCTCCCACCAGACCAGACTCGAGCCGGAAATCGAACCCAGGATCTCCAACTTTATAATCTGACAGCGCGCGCGCCACGGAGGTCGTCAAAAATGCACGCCCTTGGTATATTTTCAGCTCTGTCTCTCGGTTTAACAAATCTTTTTGGTTTTGTTGACATAATTATTGCCGAAAGGAGTGGAAAGTCGACACGCGCTGGAGGCTGGAGCGTCACGTAACGTCTATGTATTCAAGCGAAATCAGTGTTTATACTTTTATGTAACGCTGCTTTGTCATCGCTAATAATATGAATCAATAATGACTTTTTAACTACCCAATTCATCATATTCACTTCACACGTGGAATCTTTTTTGAGGTTAAGAACTTGAGAAACGAGAACGCACTTAAAAACTGTAGTTAATTTTATGAGACACTCTAAAAAGGTTTTCACCATCTCGATTGGAGACCGAATACCTATTGGGTGGCAATTATATCTGAATAGGGTTTCCATTTGTATGGATATTTAAATTTTTCCAATGAACATAGTGCGCTTTAAATATATTGTTTATAAGTGTCGACAATATTATTATGTTAAACGACACTAAGAGTTAAAACTTTAATTTCCGGTACAGAGTTTGTACATTATTATATTGTTTTGTTATATGGAAAGCTAGCTATGATAGCCTAGTGGTAAGGGCGTCAGCCTCCTAATCAGAGGTCGGCGGTTCGAATCCGGGCACGCACCTCTAACTTTTCAGTTATGTGCGTTTTTAAAAAAAAACTAAAATATCACGGTGAAGGAAAACATCGTGAGGAAACCTGCACGCCTGAAAGTTCTCCATAATGTTCTCAAAGGCGTGTGAAGTCTGCTAATCCGCACATGGCCAGTGTGGTGGACTATGGCCCAACCCTTCTCATATCGAGAGGAGACCCGTGCTCAGTAGTGAGCCGGTAATATGTTGATCATGATGATATAGAAAAAATAACGTCATAATCATATTTAGGGAATTAAAGATTAATCAGGCTCCTTACATGTACCTTTCAGCCTGTTTCCTTAACAGTGGTTTGCAAATAAAGATAATAAATAAGATTAAAATAATTCACCAATGAACAGAATGAGGTTTTAAAAAGTCCATAAAGTCTGCCAGTCACCTTAATTTAAACTAAATTATTACTGAGTGCGAATTCCTTTAAGTAAATTCACTCTTTGATGGTTATTAACGGTAAGTAATTCAGAGTTGTAACTTTGTAAGTGTTACAGGTACGCAGAAAGTGGTAATTAGGGCGTGATTCATCTGGAATGTAAGACTGCAGCCAACATTACGAGCAAGAGCCTACGATGGAATTCAGCAAGGCATAGATAACTATGGTGTTAGATTGAGAAACAAAATATGAACTATTCAGCTTTTGGCGAAACGTGATTCACTGAATAGAACTTTTCTATACTAAGCTTGTAGAAAAGTCCTACTATAGTGTAAAGGATTATGTAAATGATATACAAGCATGGGTCTGAAATATTGCTCTAATAAGATAGCTCTTAATATAATTTTAAGTGGCATGTGATGGTGATAACAAAAATAAAATTTACCTGGCTAAGTTTGTTTTGGGCTTCTTCTTAGACCGGGCGCCTTTGGAACCCTCATAGCTTTAGTTTTAAGAATGTAGTTATCACCATCAAATCACTAGTATGTAAATTATTGACGCGTCAAAAGCGCATTTTAAAGGACTATTTGAATAAATATTATTTGAATTTGAAATTTGAATTACTATTGCATTGACAAATAAGACACAAATGATGGTGATCATGGAACATTTGAGTTGAATACGTTAACAATAACACAGTCTCAGTACAATCCAGATGTATATGAATGGTGTCACAAAAGGTCAGAGTTCACAGAACATTTTGGGCGCTGAGAATTTCACGTTATCACAGTGACACTGTGAAAGGTTGGATGGTTCACGACGGGTCACCGCGACACATATTTTCGCTATTGTTCATGATATCCGCTGAACCGTAAACTTGCCAATTCATCTTCAGTGAAAACAAGCCTTGTTCGATCTCTGAATGATAATATATATTTTACGTGCTATATGGCACAGTTTAAATCAAAACTCATCTCATCTCGAACTTTAAGAAGGAATACAATTCGCAACTAGCAATGCGTATTCATTTAGAGTACGATTAATAATGAAAAGAATAGTACGAATAGTAAAACAAGGACTGTTCTCAGCAACTTAAAAACCTTCGTGCAAGTGCATATACGAAAAATTAAGATTTATGAAGGTCCCTTGTTGTACAATGTTGATATAAACAAGAAAATAAATAAAGTAGAACTGGTAGTGGCAGATGTAAATAAATAACAAGAACTTAAATAAAAAAGGTACGAGTAATTACGATGCGAGGCGATCATAAATCATAAAGAAAGCAACGCTGTAACCGAAGAAGACATCAAGCGTGGAATTTTCGATTGGGAATGATGTAGGACGGTGAATCCAAATAATGCATTCGGGCCGAATCACGTCGAGATCGAGGTCAGTGACCTTCTTACTGCACCCTCCTGTCTCCTGAGGCATCTACCATTTTAAATGAGAACAGGAAAAAGTACTTAAATGTACAGGCAAAAGCGCGCATATTTTGCGAGACAAAACCAAATTGAATTGATCCAATACAAAGCACATAAATTAACATCAATCTTTGTGTGCATATCATGTAAAAGAATTAGTAAAATATTTTTTATATTAAAAAGGGGTGGATTTAATAATAGCGTAGAGGAAGAATTGCGATAAGTTTTGTCATTTGCCTTTGGAATTTTCCTTCTCATTCACATGAAAACAGAGTGGTGTTTAAGTCAAACCATTTTATTTTATATGCTTTAGTTTTTGTGGACACCTGGTGGCAAGTGTTGATGCAGACAAAGATGAAAGTAGACATAAATATAGAATAATTAGACTATAGTTTTTCGTGTTGGTATGTCTATTATTATAAATGACACGTTCCTTTTTTATCATCAAAAAAACTTTAACAAAAATCACACTGATGGATATATTGGATAAACTGCGATAAGTTATCATCTTAGAATATAACAAAAAAGTAAAATACTTATCTCTTTACTCATAATAATGGCCGAATATTTATCTTCAATATTGGTAGTGCTGAAATAAATACCAAGGGAAATAGTACCTTGCTTTGTTTCGTGTTAATTCCAATACACACAATGCGTACTTTCATGACGTGGCCCAACTTTAGTAGTGAGCTATCAGCAGGCATATGTTAATTTAGCCCACTTTTAACCCCGGCTAGAATTACGTACGTGTTATGAATGAACGAGATCTTATTTGTAGCTGTATTGTGTTTTGTTTTCGAATTACAGCCTACAAGTTTTTTTGAAGACCTTCGTGGCGCTCGCGGGTTTCATGCCTAGATCAGTTTGGTATGGCGGGAGGCTTCGGCCGCGGCTAAAAGTTAAACGTACCGTCTGTATGTTTACCCCCGATTTAAATATATATAAAAAAGATTTGAGACATGTATTAGAGAAAAGTAAATTTCTCTTTTTAAAAATGTGTCATTTTTATCAATAGTAGTAGTAGTTATGATATAGATAATGACAATTTTAAAGTAATATAAAACATATTGCACGTTTGCATAAAAAGCTGTCTTAATAAGAGATGGGGTTCGATCCCGGGCACGCACCTCTAACTTTCGGAGTTATATGCCAAGTTTTTAAGCAATTAAAATATCAAATGCTTCAACGGTGTAGGAAAACATCGTGAGAAAACCTGCACGCGTGAGAGATCTCCATAATGTTCTTAAAGGCGTGCGAAGTCTGCCAATTCACAAATGGCTAGCGTGGTGGACTATGGCTAAACCCTTCTCATATTGAGGGGAGATCCGTGCTCTGTAGTGAGCCGGCAATCGGTTGATCATGATGATGACGATGAATTGGAGTAATAAAATATCTGAACGAATGTTGAATAAATTAAGCAACCAGCATTTCCAAATCAATCCTATTACAATTGATAGCGAACACGAATAACATCAGATAATAAAAACAAAATTGGCCAATCTCCGCAGGATACGCCGATTGTGAGTGAGAGTAAATCTAATCTTTCAATAAAGCTTTTAATCCAATCTCATCTTTAGCAACTATTGGTACATAGGTTAAACGGACTCGTCTATTGCCCAACAATTAAATGGCAAGCGCATAGAATACGCATCATTACACATTAACAAAACAAAATCTTTTGAAAATACACAGTTTGAGTGACGGCACATCAAATCGGGTTATGTAACGTTCAGGGTAACAATGGAGTGAGCGTCAATCACGCGTTGGAGACGATTTTTAATAAGTTCAAGGGAGAAAGTACATTGACTTGGGCTCGTGACGTGTACGAAGGTAATATGTAAACGCCTTGCAGTTATCGATGTATGGGCCGGTTAATTGAGGTTTGGAACCGCGCCCTGGGGTCACCCGCCCGTCCGTTGTTGCAGTAACATTGGTACCTACAAGTATTTTCTGTACATGGACCCCATTATGACTGTATGGTGATTGGATCGATCTGTCGATTGTATGACGTGCGAGCGAGCTTTTAAATCTAATCTGATTTTGGTTTCGTCATTTTAATTTATTTTAGACTAGCCGATGCCCGCGACTTTTTCTGGTGGCTAGTTAACCTGGTGGTTAGTAAACACCCTACCGAAAAAGACGTGACGCCAAGCGTTCCGGCACGATGTCGCGTGGAAACTAATTAGGAGTATGGGTTTACCATACCCCTAACAGGTTACCCCGCTATTATCTCAGACAGCATCATCACTTACCATCGGGTGAGATTGCCGTCGAGGGCTAACTTGTCGTGTATAAAAAAAAACTTCGGCTGTTTAGAATAGGCAACGTTTGTTGAAGGTTGTCACATGTTCCATTCCCTTTCCCAAAATAAAAATGAATGTTCGAGGAAGTTTTCTATGTTAAACTAAAATTCCCGCGGAAACACTGATTTTCCGAAATAAAATTCAGTGTGTATATCTAGCTATCTCCAGTCCAAATTATTCAAATCAGTTCAATAATTACGGAATGAAGTCGTAACAAACTGTGTATATTTGTCATACTAATATACAAACTTTCGCCTTTATGATATTACTGTGATTATTCCACTTGATTTTACGACCGTAATGATTTTATAGCGAGACCATTGCTAGGCATTTTAAAAATGTCACTGTTTATGGTTTCGAAGGGTTACGCAATACTCGAATTACGAATGTGGTTATAAATTATCTTCCCAAACCCGAATAAGCTCTTAAGACTGAAATCCCAATACCGTTAAAAATTTGAGCGGATTTGTGTCAACCCGTGATACATTGGTTCGATACCCCGACGGTAAATTTACTGTCTGTCAGTATAAAATTATAATGGAGAAGAATTTAAAAACTAAAGATAAATTGTCATACTGCATAATAATTAGGAGGCAGAATATATTATCAAATCCGGAATCTGGTTTTCTAAAAATTATACGGATTCGTTTTTCAGTTTTAATGCCCATGGAGTTCAAAGTTTTTATTAAACGAAAGCATATAGAAAAACCATATTAGGATATATTAAAGATCATATAAACGATTAAAAAGTATGGGTGTGAATTGCTCTATTTTAATAGCTACTATCATTTATTATTGATTATGTGAGATGATGATGACAAAAAAAACTCAGCTAAGTTTGTTGTGGGTTTATTTTTAGACCTAGGCGCGATTTGTTCCCTCTTAGCTTTTAGTTTTAAGTTGGCGAGTGTAGTATCCACGAATAGAAATAATGAAAAATGTGATATATATATATATATAAACGATTCATAAATGCTTGTAATAGGTTTATATGAATAAAGCTATTTTTGGTTTGTTTTTGATTCATCATCATCATGATCAACCAATTCTCAGCTCACTACAGAGCACAGGTCTCCTCTCAATATGAGAAGGGTTTGGCCATAGTCCACCACGCTGGCCATGTGCGAATTGGCAGACGAAACGAACGAACTCTCAGGCATGCAGGTTTCCTCACGAAGGTTACCTTCACCGTTGAAGCGAGTGATATTTTATTGCTTAAAAACGCACATAACTCCGACAAGTTATAAGTGCGTGCCCGGGTTCGAACTCCCGACCTCTGATTAGGAGGCTGACGTCCACACCACTAGGCTATCACAGCTATCAGATTTTGATTTAACTAGCCATAAAATGTGACCTTGTTATTGAGCCTAATTAAAAAAAGAAATAGCTAAAAACAATTTTAATGTACTACCTACCTACATCGGAAGAAACAAAACCAGAACAATGAAAGAGAACTGAGCATTGCATACAAATAGTTTTACAACTACCCGGTAGTAGATTTTCTGACTTAATTTCAACCAATTGATGCAACAGAGTCGCCAATTTAAAAGAACTCTAATGTAAATGAATAAACGATTAAGTTCGCTAATCACTGGCCATAATAAGGCTATAAACTGCCGGTAAGTCACAAGCTTCCTGCTTTCTACTTACGCAACTTTGTTTTTCATCGACATATTATTTACTTTACATTATTGACAACTATACGTCACGAGTAACACAATCTTTTTACATTTATACATTTGAGCTTAACTATGAAATGAAATGAAATGAAACGTTATTTGTTCACATATTACAGTGTCCGATAAGGCTGAGACTTTCTGTTAAATATAAAACCTGTGTCAGAAGGACTCGCTCTTAGAACCCATTATAAAATATTCAATATACATAAAACCACAATACGACCCTCCGTAGCGCAGTGCGCTGTAGAATTTAAACGTTGGAGGTTCGAATCCCGGCTCGAGTCTGGTCTGGACAAAGACGTGTCAAGCAACTTAGTGTTCCGGCACGATGTCGTGTAGAAACCAATAAGGAGTTGGGTTTACCATACTCCTACCAGGTTAGCCCGCTATCATCTTAGACCGCATCATCACTTACCATCAGGTCAGGTCAGGTTTATCTGGTGGGAGGATACGGCCGTGGCTAGTTACCACCCTACCGATAAAGACGTGTCGCCAAGCGATTTAGCGTTCCGGCACGATGTCGCGTAGAAACCTATTAGGAGCGTGAGTTTACCATACTCCTAACAGGTTAGCCCGCTACCATCATAGACCGCATCATCACTTACCATCAGGTGAGATGCCGTCAAGGGCTAACTTGTGGTGTATAAAAAAAACAATAAAAAAAGTTTCAACTAATATTTGCATTCTCTGACTAGTAGGTGTCTACAAAGTGAAGATGATTGAAATGTTTAAAGTATCTTAGAACATTATTTATTATTGAAACAGTAATTAAAACGCAAGCAACTGATATTTAAAACTACGTTTGAACATCGTCGTTTAAAAGTAGGCCACGCCACGTTCGTGTTAGAACGAGAAAGTGTCAAAAATTATTGATAGTTAAATTAATTCTGCATATTGCATGTAACATCTATTGTGCTACTTTGCTCGTTACGTAAAGTTTTTATCGCAGAAGTAAATTTACATTAGATGCGTTGATAAATGGAGATGTCGACAAATTGCGTGTAGGAAGAGCGAGCGGTCAATCGCATTTCAAAACATTATAGTAATAATATTATTATTATGATACATTGAAGTTTCTGTTACGTGAATTTTTTACGTTATTTATTATTTTACGCTGATCAAGATCACACTGATGAAAGCAATTAGAATTTCGTCTTGCGCTTTTGAAACAGCAAGTGCGTATGTAAACACGTTATGTAAATACGCACTTGAAACTTGTTATTTTGGAAAATAATCCCGTGGTAACGTTAGAAACTAAAAAAAAATATCGAATATTTTAAAAACTTCATCATGATCAACCTATTGCCAGCTCACTACAGAGCACCTCTCAATATGAGAAGGGTTTGGCCATAATTCCATCACGGCTATGGCCATGTGCGGATTGGCAGACTTCACACGACTTTGAGAACATTATGGAGAACTCTCAGGCACCGTTGAAGCAAGTGATATTTTAATTGCTTAAAACGCACATAATTTTGAAAAGTTAGCGGTGCGTGCCCGGGTTCGAAACCCCGACCTCTGATTAAGAGGTGGACGTCTTAACCACTAGGCTATCACAGCTTACAAAAACTAAAAACTTCATGCCTATTATATCAGGTATCTACTTTTAAAAGCTGTAGCAGGCAGGTGTGAATAAAGTTCACGGTAAGTCATTAACGCTCATCTGCTGACCAAGAGTAACAGTTTTTTTTATACATCACAAGTTAGCCCTTGACGGCATCTCACCTGATGGTAAGTGATGATGCGGTCTAAGATGGTAGCAAGCTAACCTGTTACGAGTATGGTAAACCCATACTCCTAATTGGTTTCTACACGACATTGTACCGGAATGCTAAATTGCTTGGCGACACGTCTTTCTCGGTAGGGTGGTAACTAGCCACGGCCGAGGCCTCCCATCCGACCAGACTCGAGCCGGGAATCGAAGTAGGACCTCCAACTTTATAATGCGACAGCGCTGCGTCACGGAGGTCGTCAAAATGATGATTTGACACCAGCGTCCCCTTAGAGATGGATGTTTTATATGTAACGTCCTTTTATTTCAAGTGCCAAGAAATTCACGTGATGTTTCATGTTTGCGAAAAGCACTGTGATATTTATGACATTAGTCTATTGGGACAGTCGCCAAGAAAATACATATTTAATGTGCCAGCACCTGTCTAGTCAGCACGTGATGTTGTTTTTTGTGATCATTAAAAGTGCCCCGAAATTATTTAAAACGCATAACTTCAAAACTAAAACTTGTCAGCGAGTTAGGATATTACAAATATACTTTTTTAATTGTCTTTCGTACTTGAACACCAATATGTTAAGCAGATATCTGAGGGGGAACTATTTCCAAATCCGTTGTAGTTATCATAGTTGACAGTTTGTTACTAATTAGTTACGTTTCATTATAAAAACTTACTTTCTGTTTATGTTAACGTGCATTACATTGAGGCTGGAGTTAGTCAAGAGGTTTTCTTAGACAAATATTTTATACAGTCGTTTGTTTTGTGTCTGTAGTTATTGATTCTTATCAAATCAAATAAATCCGCCTCTCTGTGGATGCTTGTATCGAATTTAATGAAAAGGACAAGGTCTTCACCTTGAGCTTAAAATATTCTACAATAATTTAATTCGCCAAGATAACAACAACGCATTTAACAAGCAAACCTGTTTTCATTCAAGCTGAACGTATCAAAGACAAACTTGGCTAATGTTGCAATGCTTTTACGAAATTTGCGATTACCTAAACCTACATTGTTAAAATAGGCATGTTTCCAGGAAAACTTTATGGCTATTTCCGACGCCAATTCTAACGAACAACGTCTTGCTTCAATCTATTTACGCCTATTTACATCTATTTATTAATTTTTGTCAACCTCCGTGGCGCAGCGTGTGCGATATCGCGTTATTAAAGTTAGAGGCCTTGGGTTTGAATCCCGGCTCGAGTCTGGTCTCGGGCGAGGCTTCGAGCGTCCCTGCACGTTGTCGCGTAGAAACCTATTAAGAGTATGGTAGCGTTAGGTAGTCTACTGCATTATCACTTACCACCAGTGAGATTGCCATCAAGAGTATAAAAAAGTGTGTAAAAAAACAATAAATTACCAGATGAAATCTTTGATTTGTCCGTCAATATGTTCAAAGTTTGTATTGTACGTAAGCTTAAAGAAAAGCCCTAGTATAAAGGATAACTTAAGTGATAAAAGGCTGGGGTATTGATTGTTGCTCTAACTGGGTTGTTTTTAAATAGTTTTACATGTCAATGTGAGATGATGAAACGAAAATAATTCCGTGGCACATTGGGAACCATCATAGCTTAAGTTTACGAATTTAGTTTTCATCATCTCACAATCTAAAAAGTTGTATGTACAAAACAGTTTTTTAAAGGTCAATTTGAATTAAAACTAATTTGAATTTGACGTTGTGTAGATGAATACCCTATGTGAAACGGAAAGGTTGTTTATTTATATTTTTGACAACTCAATCACAATGCGAAGTTTTTAAATAAATTCCTATTGTACAAAGGTCAGTTTAATTTTTATTGAAGTTTTTAATAGTAATTTTTTTAACGATCTTGTACATTAAGGTTTTCAATATTTGATGAATCTCTAGTAGCCTGCAAGCTACTAAGTACTACATGTTGGCCCTTGACGGCTATCTCACCTGGTGGTAAGTGATGATGCAGTCAAGGATGGTAGTGGGCTAACCTGTTAGGGGTATGTTTAACCAACACTTCTAAATGGTTTCTACGCGACATCGTGCCGAAACGCTAAATCGCTTAGCGACTCGTCTTTGTCGGTGGGTTTGTAACAAGCCACGGCCAAAGCCTCCCTCCAGACAAAAATGACCTCACCTGATGGTAAGTGATGATGCGGTCTAAGATGGTAGCGGGCTAACTTGGTAGGTGTATGGTAAACCGACACTCCTTACTGGTTTCTACACGACATCGTGCCGCAACGCTAAATTGCGTGACACGTCTTTGTCCAGAACTGACTCAAGCCGGGAATTGAACTCAGGTCCACCGACTTTATAATGCGACACGCACTGCGCCACGGAGGTCGTCAAAAAAGTCTAGGTCAATATAAAACAATCATAATAATACATTATGAACATAAGCTTCTGCTTTATGTAAATCTAATCTGGTAACTGTGAAGGGTGGCTAATGCAGGTCTGTGGTTCTTGGAAGAAGATCTAAACATTATAACATACGAACACACGTGCATACATATAAACTACTAGCTCTTATTATAATGTGCGCAAGGTTTAGATCGCTGTTAAATATTTACTTGGCCACATGTGCCGGGAATATGGCGAGGAGTGACACCCACCAAATTAGCTCGCTTTGTGTGGACGATACGATGTCATTACGTCATTATGAGCTGGGGCTATTTTTTTGTTTTTGTTTCTCGTGGGCGATGGCAGGGGTTAATTATAGCAGGAATATTATATATTTTTTGTGATAGGATCTTCTAGGAAATAAGTGGTTGGAACACATTTTCCCGACAATCATCACTGGCGGTACAAAATCTAGTATAACTGCGTGCAGGTCAATCACGCACAGCTTCCTAGCATTTAACTGGACGGAAAAATGCCGAACTGAAATAAAATAATTACCAAAATTACAATTAAACGCATTAGATTATTAAGATGATAATACTCATGCTATCTTGAGCAATACTATAATATTATTCTTTGGTTCACAGTAATTTGTGTAGATAAGAAATTAAGTAATAAATAGTAATTTTACCATAAGTTAGAGTTTAGAGCTAAAGTCTTTTAAAAGGGAACATTAATGAAAATTGCCGCTTTAAAGAATAGAACAAGCACTTAATTAAAGTCGAGTTGTTAAAAACTCAGTCAAGAAGAACCCACTTAAATAATGAACACAGTAAATATTTAATTGCCTGTATTAGCGCAGCTAAAGTTGATTACACAAAATAAATTGAGGTGCCCGCAGTTAGAAGGAATTTGATCCTATGACCAAATTGAAGCCAATTTAACTCATTGAATTAATAGTTTCTGGCTTGATTAACACACGCATGATTTACTTACTGTATAACACAAGTATTTACTTGTATCTATATATGATACTATACTTCCGCTGTAGAGAATCACGTGTTTCTCTCAATGGAGTATTGACAGTTGTTAGTCAATGTTTTACCATAAGAATGAATATTATATATTAACATACTATGAATCTCGATTTTCCTTACTAGTATTTAAATGCATTGAAATTCCTATTACGTAGATGTTTGTTGCTAGATTGGAATGTGTCTATGAATAATGTTCTAGATATATGTTTTGTATGAATGTTAATCTATCAAAGATAAGAAGAAATATACATTTAGATTCATATTAGGGTCCTTAAATTTCAAATTGTAAATTCAAGTGACTTATGAGACAGCTTGTTAGCTTTAGGTTATTTATTGATTGAAAACCTAAAAGAAATATTTGGATTAGTCACGCAATGAGTTCTTTGGAATTTCGAAACTTTCATCATAAATACTTTTGTATATGTACTCTATTGAATAACATCAGAACAATGAATTCATCAATGGGCAGTTAAAATAAAAAATGCCGTAGTCACTGCTGGACATCTATTAATGACTTTGGAACGTGATTCCTTACATCAGAAAAGAATTCAATTGAATAAAATATCTTACCCGTACACGTAGCTTATAATAAGGCAGTTTTGGACGTACCTGGTTGAAGTGCACGTCTGGGATTGTTCGCATAGTCCTAACCATTAAAAGTATTATAACCTTAAATGCTAATTTAACCTAAGATGCAGTTAATTACTTCTTAACGGTTTAATGGATTAGTAATTGCTTCGGTTAATAACAGGCGATATTTAAACTGACGGATTATTATTTTGACTACTAAACTACGCAATGTTACTAAAATACGTGCGAGGCGATTTATATAAAACGTAAGCTTGTAGAAAAAGGCCTATTGCAGTGTTAAATGAAAAACAAACTTGGGTATGACCTATTGCTGTAATAAAATAGCTCTTAAGTAATTAAAAGTGACCTGTGAGATGGTTATAGCAAAAAGAACATTACCTGGCTAAGTTTGTTGTGGGCTTTTTCTTAGACCAGGGCGCGTTTGGAATCCTCTTAGCTTTTATGTTTACGAATGTAGTTATCAACATCAATTCACTACTATGTAAATTATGGGAAATCAAAAGTGCCTTTTAAAGGATTATTTGAATAAAGATTCATGTTTTGTCTTCGGCGAGGCAAAGAGTAGATACCCAATTGAGCACTATAAGCATTGAAATATTTCAAAAACGTAAAGGGTTGTAAGTGTGATTGAAGTAAATAAAGTGTGGCACCGATCTCACTAAGAATAGTTCGTTTTCAAGTAACGCTACTTCCTACGTGATTTCATTATATTTTTGCGCGCTCTGTGGGAACCGCTGAGATGCACAATGACGTCGGCCCTAATAGAACTCGTCGATCGAGAATGCACCAAGAAACGGTGTTCCGTGAACACAGAACAATGGTAAGGTAATTTTGTAATGTATTCCTATTACTTGGCACGCATGACGCAAGCTCGTACGTACATATTACTGGTGCCTTCTAAGCTCATTATTCAAAGCTAGGCTAGCTAATTTTAAATATAAACTCGCACGCGCTTGGATTCGCTAAATGGCCATATTGTTTTCGAAGGCCTATTAAAATATAATCGTTGTACCTATTAAGCGAATACCGAACAGCATCTATTGTTGTGAACAATTTAACATAATTACTTTGTTAGAAATTGTGAACGCGACGTCGGTTGGCGGTAATATGTTGGGACTTATTGGATCATCATCATCGTTATAATCAACCCAAGCTCACTACAGAGCACGGGTCTCATCTCAATATAAGAAGGGTTTGGCCATACTCCATCACGCTGACCGTGTGCGGATAGGCAGACTTCACACGCCTTTGAGAACATTATGGAGAACTCGCACGCATGCAGGTTTCCTCACGATGTTTTCCTTCACCGTTGGAACAAGCGATATTTTAATGGCTTAAAAACGCACAAACTCTCTTATTAGGAGGCGGACGTTCTAACTACTAGACTATCACAGTTTTTTTCACTTATATATATCTACTTGACTATACCTTAGCTTAGGAGTCATTCAAGAGGCCCTATAATGTTATGATCCTGGCAATCGTATAAGATTCTAGTGCCTTGAATCATAGCAAATTAAACTAAAATCCATAGTATAGTTCATCAAGTAATCTACTTAGTTGGAAAATGCCAAATTGAAGTTTTAAAGTAAGAAAAAATAAACTACGCTAAATGTGTCAATGTCGGTAGTTAGTTTTAAGTATGACCCCTTGACAATGTAATGGGTTAATGACTGATGAGCTTAAGACAACAGACATGTGACATGAAGCGCGCAAAGACAATGCTGCCGTTTATAATAATAAAGACTAGCCGTTGCCTACAACTTCACCCGAGTTTTTATCAGTTTCTTAAAACTATTTGAAGGGTATCAAAGAATCCTTTGTCCATTTCCGGGACAAAAACTACATATGTGTAACATATCAATATAATCGATTGAGTTTTTAAGTTACGATAGCGTAAAAAGCTAACAACGAATTACATTAAAAATTTAAGATTATTTAGCATCATATTTAATATATGTTTTAATGCATGGAAATAGGTAAACTTTATATTTTTATGTAGTACCTATATTAAAACACATTTATTAAATACAGACGGTACTCCTTTCCATTCCCTAAAACGGCTAAGCTTCGTTTATGAACAATAAAAAACTAATAACAATAATTTGTGAAATACGATATAAACACAGTTCTTAATTAAAACTTTAGTTCATAATTTATTATGAACCATAAATACGATCTTAACAGGAGTATTAATTAAAATGCTTCCTGTTGTTAAAAATCAATATCGGAACCCATTAAAGCACCATGCCATCTAGGATGGAGTTCGATATAACGAGAATTTATTGCTGCAAGATTAATATAAGGATTTAGTTTCATTTCTATGTACTGGAATATTGCCTATCAATGAAACGAATCTACTACAATTTATTTTCTTTTCAATACATATATTAAACCTGTTTTTTATAACACAAACCTAGTATAGTTATAATAAAAAGCAACTAAATATATCTTTGCCCATCTTCGATATCATACCGATTTAATAAAGGCAAAGTTTGTCTGTTCGAGTAATTGCGTAGGTTTATTACTCTTTTAGACCGCAACGACTAAATTAATTAAATCGAAATTTTGAATGGCCCAGGATAATACTCTACAAGTCTACTTTTATCTCGGAAGAATTCATGGTAAGTGATAATGCAGTCTGAGATGGTAGCGAGCTAATCTGTTCAGGTAAAACCACACTCCTCATTGGTTTCTACGTAACAACGTGCCGGAACGCTAAATCGCTACGTCTTTGTCGTTAAGGTAATTAGCAACAGCCGAAGCCTCCCACCAGACTAGACTCGAGCCGGGAATCGAACTCAGGACCTCTAAACATTATAACGCGACAAAAAAGCGCTGCGCCTCGCAGCTCGTGCAAAACTTTTGGATGCAAGTCTGCCACTTTTTAAAGATAGAAAGTGGAACATATTTTGAGCGAAGCCACGGTCCAAAAGATAGTATATCTATAAGATTAATAAATAATTATTGTTTATCAATTTCCCAATCCAGTCACGGTCGTTTTACTTGTAGAGAATATAAATTACCAAATGACTTCATGACCAACTTACAAGTCATAGAACGTGTTATGTACAATCTGCTACAATTTAATTTTGCTAATATGCGTTGCTAATATGAATTAGGAATTAATCTGTGTTAGTGATATATCACAAGAAATAACATATATGTTATTTTTTACGCTTACATAACACGATAAGATATAATATGTTATGTAAAATTATATTTTATTCACTGGCTAGCTGGCACTGAGTTTGCACGACATAAGAATATTTTTGAGAGGCACTCGAGCTATTGCTGACACACCCATGCTAAGTCACTTTTATATTTTAATACGAGCGAATTAAAATATAAAAATGACTTCAAATAGGCACAGAAGCGTCAAATTAAGTATCCTCCTTTGTAAGATGTTAAAAATACGTTTATGTACTAGGCTAACCAGTTCAATATATTTAGAGTCCAACAAAAATTTCATAATGAGCCCAAACGCCGTATTTCTAGTTTTTTAATAAGCATCTATGCATCTGGTCCACTTGACAGCCTTCATACTAATGAATATGGCACGTATTGATGGCCTAACATCTGCCACTGGTAGAATTTATTGTCTTAAAATAACTTGTCCTTCAAGCCTTCGATACCATACTTGGCAGGTTGTCATAGTCATACGCGCTACGGGACAACGAAAGTAAGAAAATAACTATAGTTAAAGTATCAAACAATTGCGGCTTCATATTTTACAGACAAAAACGTGACGCTAAGCGATTTAGCGTTTCCGATATCGCGTGAAAACCAATTAGGAGTGTGGGTTTACCATACCCCTAACAGATTAGCCCGCTACCATCCTAGACTGTATTAAAACTTACCACCAGGTGAGACAGCCGTCAAGGGCCAACTTATAGTGTATAAAAAATATTTAAATAATATTTATTACGTAATAATTCAGTGTAATGTTCTAATTTTAATTGTTCTCTTAAAGTAAGCTATAAAATCTTATTAAAGCTTTATTGTAGGATCGAAGCCGGGGTTCCCACTTCAGAGCACATGCTAGGCAAGGGAGTTCGTCGGCCTACATTTGGACCGTAATTAGAAAATTGTGTTACGATACATCCAGTTTCGAGTTATTACCTTCGATACGATGCAATTTCGAAATCGGAATCAATTAATCGAATCTTCTGTACTTTAGAGAACCCAATTATGGTTACGTAAGAAGCGGCGTAAATACCAAATTGTGGTGGAACACGCGAGCCGTCTATTATCCCGTTCTGCCCTTAAAAAAATACGTCCTATTCATTAAGCAATTACTGTTTTTGAGGAACAGGTAGAGGCGGATGTTTTGTTTACGCTTTGAGTGGCGCCGTGTTTACTGATATTGTTTACGTTAAACAAAATTGTGATAAAAGAAATATCCAAAAAGCTCTAAAGAAATATACAAAAACGCATTTCTAGAAGAAATATAGTTCTGGAAAGGGGTTTCTTGTTATCGATTGAAGTAGCACAATGTACCTATGTATGTTACACAGTATTAATTATGTAAGCTTATGTATATTCGGCTTATAATATCTATGATTGTTACATATGTACCTATCATAACATCATAAATGTAATAAAACCTTTTTCAGATTTAAATGAACGTTTTGTCAGTACATAGTCGATCACTTTTTTTTTTTTTAATCTGTGATGCCGCTATATTTATTGCTACATTTTGGCACTTCCAGATCAAATATTTATATAATACATAGCACCATTTTAATCAACCTCCTTTTTAACCAACATCACAAGGTGCCCACTTTGTTTACACAAAGGTTATTTTTTCTTTGAAGTGTCAGTGCGAATGTATCAACCGTGTTTTCGAATGATCTCCGGTGAAGCGTCTAATGGTATCCCATCAGTATAATGAAGGATATAAACTCAGCAGCTAATGTGTGGTGCAGCGCCTGACACTTGTTTGTATGCCTGTGTTACATTAGCTTGGAAACCTGAACCTAACGTATTCAAGTTTGTTAGAAACGAACATGATCTCAGGCATATCATTAAATAACAATAAAGCTTATAATAATAGATCTCGTATGCAGGTGGAGTCCAGTGATATATTACTTGGAAATTATTATCGCATTACGAATTTATAATGAGATATACCTACAAGGAAAATAGTTATACGGCACCATTTGTTAATTAGGGCCTATTTACCTATCGTAAAACCTGATTTCAGGTGATCGATCGGACGCAACTTTATGGCGATTACTCTGTCTATTAAACTGATTTACCGATTTTCACTGTTGTTTTTCAATTAAACCCTATGAAACTCAAAGAAAATCTACGGTAAGTGTCCTGTGTAAGGTCGGAATTACTCTACGGAAAGCTTTCAATCCGTGAGCAATTGTAAACACCAATTTAAGTTTGTTTTATAACTCTAATTTTGTAAAAAAAGATTCGTCATTAAAATGCTCTAAAATATATATACCTAGGCTACTTAATCACTAGCTTTTTTAAAGCTAATAGTAATTTTAATCAAGCAACGAAACAGAAGGCTGTGTTCAAGGTAGACCGGGCAAATTGTGGAACAGTAAAATAAGGTCGAATAAAGTCCAAATTAATTATTTATCTTTAAATAAGTTTTCTTAAGGAAATCAATTTTTTTAATAATAAAAGATTTACAATATAGGGACGCATTAACATTATGCCATAAATATATCAAAAAAAAAACTATTAGTGTCTTGTCCCTGTATTTTTTTAATTATTACAATCGTCAATTAAAAATAAAGTTTCGTAAAAAGCTCACTTTCATTTACTATAATTTGATATTGAAGAAAAATAAAAGTTATATTATAAGTGTTTCAGTACAGCAAAAAAAAAAATGTGTAATATATTTTTAATTCTTCTTAAGCAACTAAAACTTACATGCATCATAAGTAATCAATCACGTTTGCAGGTAGTCCAATATAAATCCACTTAACACATGGTAGCTTGGGGTCTCAGGACCCAAAAAACACCGGCTATACACAGTCGTGCGTACACACGCGCCGCGCGATCGGGACTGACGCTGCGCCACGGCCTCACGCACGTAGTCGCTTGCTTGCGTATGCGCTCCTAGTACAATAACAATGGGACTAACTAGGGGATTTACTACTTTTTATCGACATTCAATGGTGGCTTTGGGGTTTTATCTCTAAATAATATGTGGTTTAACGTAATCGAAGCCATAAACTAAAAATTTAACTCTTTATATAAATGTTCTCGAATGTCTGATTATTTTTTTTGGTAAATGTTAGCTTGCTTACTTAGCTTCATAATTAGTTGTAATTTTCTCGTTAAGAGTTCTCTCTAGGGTGGTCTATGCAACCCAAACGACTTAATTCCTTTAAAAGTCAGCAACTAACCTAATCCTAATATCTACTAAGATAAGGATCTTAACCTCATATATATGTTTAATTCTTAACAAAAAGAGTTTTACTATATAATTCTACTATATACTATATAATTCAACGCTATTCCGATATTCTTTTCGATTTTATCACACCAAGCACAATAATTCCAAGGAATTATTGGAGAGCTTTTTTTTGTCTCTCTCAAAAGCTGTAAAACTTGAGTAGGTACTCCCATAACAATAAGTGTGTCATAGAAAACGTTTTTTTTACTATCGAAAAAGTAAAAGTTGAACATTTACGACATTTCATTATTTATATCGACGCTGTAAAGTGTAAAATTTCATATTCAATAATATACATACAATTGAAAGTTATGTCCTATGATGATTGCAAAAATGGCATAATCTCATATAACAATCGACGTCGTCAACGGGTGACAAAACGTTCATAAATCATTGTTGTAATATATCAGTGGAGTAATAAATGTAAGAGGATATTATTCATAACGAAAGCTTCGTGAGCGGATTTGCGGCGGGCGGGCGGTTTGGTGACACGCGCAATAAGTTTTAGGGCATTTATATTCCTGCGACTTTTTTCATTACCTTTTTTTTTTTTTAAGTTTTTTTATAAAATACTAGCTGGTGCCCGCGACTTCGTCTGTACGGTATGATTATTTGATGAGATGATATATTTCGATTAGCTTTTATTAGCGTGGCGTAGAGAATAACTAACATTATGACATTAAAGTTGTCTCCCAGATGGTTGATGTTTTTTCACTTATGTAAGTGTGGTATGCGTGATCGTTAAAACATCACAACAAAGTTAGAATGCTGACCGTTTTTTAATCACAAAATACTCGTAGCCTATTCGTAGTCGAAAAAGACTAAACTAACCTCACAGATAAAGCGTGACTTCAGAAAGGTAACATTCCGAATTAACAATTATTTATTTATAGGTTTCTTTTTGTCTTGGCAAAAGTATAGACAATCGTTATTTATTCACCTTGCGTTATACACCTGTGCTTTGAATTCTATATTTATACCACAAACCTGTAGCGTAAGTTTTTTGTTCAAAAATGTTATAGCACCATCATTATATTCGATCTACAATGGTATAAACTTGTAAAAGTGGATGATACATTGTAAGTATATAATTTACGAAATAATGTTTTAAAGGACAACTGTTATATGAAAACATACTTTTACTCCATGATTCATTTTACTTTAAAACACGTTCACCTGAATTAATATAAGTAGTAGAAAAGAGATTCGAGTTTAGTATTATATATACATCTAAGCATTTTCAGTGCCAACACGAAGATGATGATAATTAATAAATTTTGATTTATAATGTTTATAAACAGTTCAAGTTGAAAATTAAGTATACATGTTTTAGTCATAAAGAATATTACTTATTTATTATACATCAAACATTTTACATAATACTTAAAATAAATAAGTACTTAGTCATAAATATAAAGTATTTGTGTTCACAATGTCTTTTGGTTTGGTAGCCAATATTGAAAAACAAAAAAACAAAATAGTATAAATAGTATATATATATATATATATATATAAGTCATCCGTATGCGGAAGCCTAAAAAGTACGTAATGAGAAGTGGAGTATGTCACACGACTTATCAATCATAGCGGCACGCTAAGCTATCACGCCACGATCACACACCGATTACAAAACAATCGCCGACCGATTATATCGGATATACAACTACAGTACAGGAACAGAAATCATAACTTCTACGCTAATTAATACACAAGCTCATCTATATTGAGTTCGTATACATTTACATAATACGGACCCATAATCTGGCTACTCTACCAGCTAGTGTCGAAACTTCCGAGTTCTTGCAACAGACTTCTAAAGTATGAGACGCTTATTTGGTTGTCAACTCTGTCAGTTGAATAACTATTTTATTACGTAACGAGCTTAATAAATGTATAATAATCCCATGCGATGTTATAAACATTTGAAATATGATCGAATTAACATTGAAAATATACATAAGCTGTCCATTTAATTTTATGCTGGCTTTTAATAAACCCATGTCGCATAATTAATCCGAATTAAATAGTATTTTATTTTTTAAACAGCTTTTAAACCCATTTTTATTGCTTAGAATTTTGTAGACAGTAGATTTTAATCTAACGTCATAGTCCCATCGTTAATCTGGCCATAAGTCTCTTTGGGGATTTCAGTGTTTTCATTACCATCGGCCCTTGTGAATTGTGCTTCGCTCGATATTATCTGTGCAATTACTCGTAGTAGTAGGTCTTTCGTGGGTCGACATTACGTTTTCTCTTCTAGCATTTTGGGATCCCAACTTCCTTCTGTCCGGTTGTATAAGAATACTCACAGACAACCCGCCAATTGTCCCTGCATATTATATCACTCGTATTACATTTGCGCATTTCTTAATTTCCGATTTGATTATGCTGCAGCTAAAGTGTGAGTACACCATTGCTTGCTGAAAGCTTTTTTATTGACTTTGCAATACGAATCGTTGTAGACGGTAATTAGCTAATGCGTTATTAATAATGGTAATAAGTAAATGAGTAGAAGTTTGTAGCTGCAATCGTTGCTATAACCCAAATTACATTGACCCCGAAACTATGTCGGATTCAATTAAACCAGTTAAATTATATCATTGGCTGCCATAATTCAATTACCCACCGCACGACACGCTTCGTCGCCTGGCACAGAACCCAATCTTTGAATGTGCCTTTATAGCTCTTCGATATTAATTAGAGTGTCGGTTTTCAATTTTTTACTACGCCGCCGGTTTGCTACTAAAACACCCATCAAAACGATATTTAATAAGCAATAATCGATTCTAATTTCTAAAACGCAAGCCTGTCAAATTGGATTAATATATGAAAAAAACGGGTGTACGCTGGGATGGTGATGAAAAATGATAATAACTTTTCGGTTTGTTATTCATCCACAGTTATCTGTCCAACTCTTAGATATTTTTTACAGGGATGAGATTTTAAATTTTCGATCCTGCTACAATGATTATTGTTGGGTTATGGTCTTATAATGTATCCAATATGTTTCGATGCGGATTAGAGAGCTAGACACGTTGCATGATTATAATAATTATCAACACCAACAGTGGTTTAACTGCTCCGAGGTAAGGACCGCAGTGTTTCAAACAAACTAAGGTAACCTACTAACTCTAGGCTAATTCTCAGAATTTCTGCTTAAACAGCAGAAATTAAGAGCTTAGAGTTCAGGAGATGTGACTTGACAAAGTTTAAATGTTTTTACAAAGATAACATAAGATTATCCTATTTTTGCCTGTTCATTGTAAATCTTGGACTTACGCAAAGTAACACCTATTACGTACTTCTATATTCGATTCAGCGAAGAGTATAAATAATAAGAAATAGGTACATGGAATTCTGCAAATTTTACAAAAATCCGTGACACCTTTTCGATTACAAAGAACGATTATATTTATATTGTTATACCTTATACCAAAGATGGTTTCACTATATAAGTTGGTCGCCAACTATGGGCGACAGAAAAAAAGCTCCGAGTTACTTAGCAAACGATGACGAGATCTATATGTACCCAGGCCACAAATGAGGAAATTTGTGAAAGACTATAGTTTACGAGCTGTAATAGCTAATGTGGCAATAAGCGGGCGCCTAGCTCCGTGTGGCGATGGACAAGGTAATGAAAAATGAAAGTTAAGGCTTAGGAAAATCTGCTATGAACAACCTCCAAATCGTCAAGTTTGAAAATGTTAAAATACCTAATGACACAACCACGTATAATGAGCATAGTTAAACGAGATAATTATGAGAGAGATATATAACAAAACATTTTATCTACCAAATAAAAATAAATAAAAGAAGTCAATGCTAATTAACTAAATAGTTTCAGCGTATTAATCAACACATATTTCTAATATAGATATTATGGCAAGTGTTCAAATATATCATGACGATTTTAGGGTTAGAGCTTTTATACTAATCATGGCTTATTTCTTCAATAAGGTTAATTTATAAGGTTATGGTTGACACCCAATCGACGATTTTTGACCACCCTATATTATGTAGGTAGGGCTTGTAATGAGGACGTAAATTTTGCATTATATACGTTGCCTAAAAAGCGAATGGATATTCAGGAACTTGGGTTTCTAGTTTTCTGGAGAAGAACTTGGCTATCTTGTTTCCAGTTTGGTAACCCCTTTAAAAAATGGTAACGTTCCATAAATCTCAGCCCCAAGCAAAAGCATTCTACGATCAAATGTTTGATAACATTGCATATTAATGTTTAGAATAACAGTGTTGATACCGCGTTTACTGAATCGATACTATAAACTGTTCCACATAGGAAAGTACTGAAATATAAGTCCGCATGCTCTGTTTTATATTCTTAGCACATTTATTTTCACTGCGCACGAGTACCTACATGCACTCAAACATGTGTCATAACCAAACCGGTCGAGCGAAGTAGGTACTCGCGGAGAACTAGCTGAATTGACAATAGACTATTAATGTAAATTTGCAGCATTATCATTTTACACCCTTGGCTACCAATTGTACTCGTATAGCAAGCAACGTTCACGCTTACAAAACCGCCGATGCCGCTCAAAGCGACACTCTTTTTGGGTCACTGTAAAATGCAATGACGAAAATGATATTTTATACTGCTCAGTAAGATATAATTGGCTCAAGAGTTGGCAATGCAGAACAAAAGTGTTTCAATCCAATTGTTGGACACAAAAAACCGAAACATCGATTCCAAGTGTAGGGTAGGATGACAAGTATTTTATTTTGCAATGATGTTTACAATTAGATATAGAACATGTAACTAAGTTAAGATTTAATTACATGGATTGTAATTTGTTACGATTGCCAATTAAAATAAAATAAAATAACATGTGTAAAAGAGATACGTAAAAAAACCAATATGGTTTGGGTCGAATTTATTGCCAAGTCTAACGAAACACATGTGTTTATAGGTACCTTATGAGGTTCAATATACATCATTAATTGTAAGTCAGTAAAATTTTGTGTAGTCCTGGGAAGGTGAATTGGGCAAATGTACGGTCTTCTCGGGGTTTATCTCTTCGATAATTAAATAATTATCCCAATAAGATATTATAAATGCACACATCCCAGTTATTAAATGTTATTTTCAAAACTTCACATTAACCAGACCTCGGTTATTAAGTATTAACCACTGATTCTATGATTTGGTAAAGATTCCTATATAGTATTGCCTGATTACATATTAAGCTTAATGAGTAAAAATTCATTTGTTTTATATATTTGATCTTATTATTATTATAATATATATTACGTTAATATTACCGGCTTATTAAAATTTTCTTACATAATTTAAAAAAGAGGTTAACTCGTAAGTTAACTCGTTGTTAAAATATTGTCTTGTGTAGGCAGTTTTATTTTTTGTCAAAATATCGTAATTTTATTGCGAAAAGGAAACACGGCGTTAGACAAGAACTTACACCGGATATTTTAATGTTCCAAGGTTGTTTGGTGCATTAAAATGTGGACCGCAGTTTTGTAAGCGTTCTTGTGAATATCTCAAGTTTCAACAGCGTCAGCAGTTGTTAAGTGTAATGAATTGACGCCATGGAATGCTGCGGTCTTTCGTGATGACGAGGAAGTTACGAAAAAATGTCACACAATATGGAATCTTTTGTTGCAAAGTTAGATGTTTTTTTATCTCCTTAAGTTTCTATGCAGTTATCTTAACTGCAAAACTATGTGCGAGCAATTTTGCACTAAATGTGTTAAGTAGGTATCTCAAGAAAGTCTACCAAAGATCCCATACCTATTGGAGCATTCCAAGCAAAGCATAATTTCATAGGCAAATTCTTACCTATCACTTAGCGATGACTGACATGGCATTTACGTAGGTACGTATATGAGTAACAGCACTTAACCAGTTTACAGAAAATAGGTCGGTAGGTTTAATAAAGTGTTATTTGTAAGCGTATTATCCAATTTTCCATTCTCGTTCTATTATATGAATGGAGCTTGCAACGTTGAGGTGCGTGATGCGAAGCCTTATCGACTCACGCGATTCCTCCTTCGAACATTGTAAAACGCTATCAATTGGGTTAGAGATTTTCCGTTAACATCTGCATTGTTAACAGGTGGATTATTAACTAGAAAAAATCAAATAGTCGATTAATTAAATTTTTAATTAATAAATTGAGTAGTAAAAAAATTAAAGCCTTAATTTAACAATTATAACAATTTAAAAAAAACATTCATAATAATACAGAAACCCGTTAACATTTTGTGGATTTTTAGTAAGAAAAATTGTTTCAATAACCACTTATTTAGAAGCTGTAATTTAATAATAACTATAGCCATTTATTAAATAATAAAAAAAAACAATTATTTTACTTTAAAGGCAATCTTATTTTGGTATCCCTCCCCCTCGTCCCATCGTAAGAAAGACTTAACCAACAATACGAGATAGGTATGTTTTTAATAATAAATACAATACGGGTACATTAAGTTGAATGTCTACAAAAATGTCTATACTTTGTGACCGTTTATAACCGATTGAATTTATTCAATCATTGAACTTCATTGTTTAGAACTTTAAATAGGCTTCATCTGTAGGGTTCCCAGTCGAAATAAAAATAAACCCTCTCTTACTAAACATTAAAGTTTTGTGACGAGTTAATAAAGCAACGTTTTGTATACATGCAAACTTTTTTTATTTTACCACAAGTTAGCCCTTGACGGCACCATCACCTGATGATGATGAAGATGGTAACGGGCTAACCTAACTAATTAGGGGTATGGTAAACCCATACTCCTAATTAGTTTCTACACGACATCGAGCCGGAACGCTAAATCGCTACGCGAAACGTCATGTCATAATATCAAGACCGAATGAATATTTTACTTATAGTTTTCTCACATACCGTTGAGTTCACTGTAGATTTAATTAAGTTTATTATACTACATATATCAGTCAAATATTACCCAGTCGTCTCGAGTCCGTACTCTGTCTGACAAGAACTAATTATAATATGCGAGTATACTACGAAAATGTAATGCTTAAAATGTAACACTTGTGGACGATTGGTAATCCAATTATCGAAATGCTTAAAAAATAATTTGGAAAAGCACTTCAGTCATCAGTAAATAACCTTGCGTCATGTAAGGATACGGAACCCTTTTCAACCCAAATCAGCTTAACCATTATTTTATCAGTTTATAAGAATAGAATTATGATCTATAAGATATTGGCAAGTCATGATCTTTAATTTCAATGCACGTATATTAAAAGCCAAACATCAATATTTGCTCCACTAACCTTATTGTGAGCTTTTGTGATGCTTATTTTGTCTTCCATAATTAAATTAACTAAACCAGTCTTGAATGTAAAGATAAGATTACAGTTAATCATACCTTAAAAGATTAACATGGGACATCGAGTAGACATAAAAAGTTGGACGCTTTTTATCGTAGGATGCTCTACAAAATAATGTTTTTGAAAGTTATTTATGAGTTGTACCTAATGTATTAAACAATTAAACTTTTCTAGTGAATTTTTCACTCAACCTTAATAATGCTACACCACGGAGGTCGTCAAACGATGTCCAGTGTGATATTGCAACAAAGGTAGATAGGAAATGAAAATAAAATCTCTCCTCACGGATCGGATCGGACCTCTTTTTAGTTTGCATCAACGCCATTATGGTAAAACTAAAGTACATTAGGTATAACCTAAAAAAATTGCTGGTGAATAAGCTACCTTGACGAAGCAGCAGGACGGAGTTGACAATTCGACTCTTTGCGTAAACTCAAGGTCCATTGCAAAGGACCGGATAACTATTTCCTTTCTTTAAATTGTTGCCAAAATCCTAAGATCGGTTTGGGAAGTGCACACTAGGGTATATTATAAATCTAACTCTAATAACTGTGAATTGTGTGAAGAACCGTCTACTAAGACGGTTGGAATCGTTCAGTCCAGTTTCTTGCAAAAAACTATGTCATTATCCTGTAACATATATTATAAGTTAATACTATATGACTACATTAAAACGCCACAATGAGTTGATAATGAATTTCTTATAGACTAGAGTATTAGGACTCATGTAAGATGTTGAAAGATGGTTTGTTTCGGCTTCTCTTTTGCGCATCAATAATCTTGAAAATCATTTTAATATTAAGGTAAAGATTAGGAGCGAGATTGTTAGTTTGCGCATTTATCTGGTCGCAAACTAGACCAGAGCAGATTTAACCCTATTAAAGTTTAAGTTTCTCCTATTAAATCTTGGGTTGACGTATTGGATGGATGGATGTTTTAAATTACGCCAAAACTGCAGAACTGGTGATCTATGTTACTGAGATAGATTACAGTCTGGAATAGCTGGAATAGATTTTATTCATAATTTTCACGCTTATAATAAATCATCATAAACTATGGGTATATTATAGGTTATATACCTACATTCCTATAGTCTTTGACTCGACAAAAACACACTAAATCTTCAAAAGGGATTACGGTCGTAGGAAATTTTAAAAGAGAAATCGAACATTACCTATTAGATACGGTCATAACAACCTCAGAGATACTTTTTCTTTCATTTCTGTATGTAAAAAATGTTAATCCTCGAGAAATTTTTCTTTTATAATACGAGTAAGCGTATGTAAATCCTTTCACTTGTCCGGTAGCCGTATAAATAATTTTATTTCTGACAGTAAAATTGTTTATGCCCTTCAATACGTCTACTGAAAAGCGCTTGACTCATTATTACCGTCGCCACGATTCTCCAAACTCAAACGCTCAGGGTAATGACACCACTTTCTCCAATAAATACTTATTGCCCGATTTGGGAATAAATGGCGTCGTTGGATTATTATCGAAAATAAAAGTTATGTGGGATTAAACATATTCATCTAGCAACGGCTATTTATTGGATGCCATTGGGATTTTAAAGGTCTTCGAAGGGTAGATCACTTTCTTCGTATTCAGTTAGAACGTCGTAGATTATTATAAGTTATATCGGTAATGTAAGCAAGAATAAATGGTGCCATTAGAAAATATGCTTGAAACAAAACAAAACTTGAAAATTCATAGGTACTTGTATATGGTATGTGATGACAGTAATGTATCTCTGATAATAACATATAGCAATAGTTCGATGTGCTCATACTTTTAGTAACCGTAATTATAACAATTTGTAATATTTTCTAGCATTCTTTGTTACTTGGAAAATAAAACCTATTTCAGTAGGACCTAGTCTCCAATCGCTGGACGATTAATAATATATAAATATTTATATAAGACGGGGAGAGCATTCTGTGCATATTTTAAAACAGCCCTCACTCTAAACGTAATAAATACGCTTTGAAGTTTGTCAGAGGTTAAGACTTTTAACCATTATCGATTTCTGCTTATTACTGTGTTATTAGGTATTATTTAGACACCTCACCTTACATAGAGGATTTTAGGGACCACCACTGCTTCAATAAGGCTTGGTTTAACATTCGTTCCAAAGCGAGAGGATGGCAGTGGTTCCCCACCTACAGTTTCCTACCTGGCTACAGTTTCCTAGCTGGTTCGGACAAAACCTACCCAAGGTCTACCATTTTTTGGGCCGCCCCGGTACTTGTAATGCGTAGCCGAACATGTCAACCACAAGCCCAACGTAGCAGTTAACAATTTTTGCCACTTAATTACCTTTATAACTGGGACCAATGGCCTTTATCAGGCACGGGGTTGGAACAACGCCCATTTCCTAAAACCGAGTTGTTACACCAAACTTTCTTGACGGAAAACATCAAGTTGAAAACTTTCAATAGGGTATTGGACACACCCTTAGATAAATAAACAAGCTTCACTGTCTTCACTTCACCAAACCTGCTACTTGAAGATCTCTGAGCTTTCTTTTCTGACTGAGCTTAGATTCATTCTATAATAACACGCGTTCAATGGTATTTAGTATTTAAACACAACTGAGCGTTATAATTATATAATATTCTATAAATTTTAGAGTCGTATAACAAGCGGTTTTCTTGATAAACAACGACTTACTAATCGTGTCTGAGATATAAGATTCGGACACACAAAAAAAATATTTTCATGTTAGAAAGGTATAACCGGGCTTCTACAATTTGTCTGCATATCAACCTTGGTATGTATAAAGGAAGTATTGAATACAAATGAAGCAATAAACTACGGGGGAATAAAATTTGATAGTGGAACAGCTTAATGCTTAAACCTCACCTCATCACTATGCTGAATGATTGCGCGTGCGCATTAGCCATGCGAGTGGGGTTGTGATGTCCACAGCGGCACCATCGATTGTTTACAGACCTACGTGTATTTGTAACCATTGAACAAAAACAACATACAATTACGGGCCTTAATGCAATTGCATTAAAGATTGAATTCCCGTTTTTGGAGCGCGTTCCTTCCGCCCGCGGCCACACGGACCGGCATCGATATGCCCATTTCAGGAGTTTGGTCACGAACTTACGCATCTAGCATGCCAGTTTAGAAGGGGATATCGACGTTGACCGATGCTTATGACGTTAGAATAACTTTGAATAGTGTAATTAAGTTATGAATACACAAGGCGAATAAATTCCAGAAGAAAATATTAATATGTAATAAATCTCTATTGTTTGTTGAATTAGTATTTGATGGATGTGTTTTATTCTCACGCTTTTCTCTAACAGATGCCTATTTTATTCAGATATATTATTTGACAAAACGGACGTCGGTATTTATTTGATAATATTTAATTATGATTTATTTGATTATATTTAATAATTTTTTCACGACCACCGTGGCGCAGTGCGTGCGCTTTCGCATTATGAAGATGGAGGTCCTGGTTTCGATTCCTGGCTCGAGTCTGGTCTGGTGGGAGGCTTCGGCCGTGGCTAGTTACCACCTTGCCGACAAAGACGTGTCGCTAAGCGATTTAGCGTTCCGGTACGAAGTCGCGTAAAAACCAATTAGGAATGTTGGTTTACCATACCCCTTATTGGTTAGCCGGCTACCATCCTAGACTACATCATTATTTACCACCTGGTGTGATAGCCGTCAAGGGCTTACTTGTAGTGTATAGAAAAAAAAACTGAAAATTTTCTCTCAAATTTGGCTGCTTTGTTTTGTTAGTATTAGGGTTAGGCTTATCAAGGTATTCTCGGAGAGTCCTTCAAGCCGTGAATCCTAATTATCATCACTAGCTTGCAATAATAATTATTTTATCTTTGAAAGAGGTAGCGTATATCACGTTAATAGGCTTAAAAATTAAAAAATTAAAATTAAAAATATTTATTTCACCAAAAACACAGTTTCAGTTTTACATATTCCGATGGTACCCACACTAGGTAATCCTGTCTCGTGGGTACCTTATATCGCTGATTATGATGGTGTTGAGATCTAAGTAGTAGTAAAGTAACTTATGTTTCGTCGCTGCATCAGTGATAGAAGAGCCTGCACGTGAATAAGTAAGTTAACTGATTGAAAGTAGGTAATTTAAATGAAGCGCATGAGTTGATTTGCAATGGATAAACTTGATTACTTGGAATGTGGCCATCAGGGAAAGGAATGCGATGGCTATCCGCTAGAATCTTAAACTGTCCCCATTGGGACAGCTAATCAGGTTAAACCATCTTTTGTGTTCCCTTACATAAACGTCGTTATTATCGATAACTTTATGATTAATGAAGCAATATGATAAAAAGCATGATATTGGATATTAATTAGCCATAAAATGTAATAAAACTTAATTTCTTGAAGATCATCCAACATCCCATGAACACAAATTTTGTGCTAGTGGGTTTAAGATAATAAATGCCTGAATTTAACTGCAATTTTTAATTGATTATTTTGGAAGACCCTTCTACCTGCAACATATCAGGTACTATAGCAGGCGAGGTGAAGTTATTTTTATTATTTAATTCATTTATATCCTTATGTTATCAAATATCGTTTGACATACCCATATAAAAAGCTTCCACATTTTTTTATTTCGAATATGGTCTATGTACATTGTACAATATAAACTGCTTTCTAGTGGTACGACCTCACGTACGCAGTGGTAGCGCTGTATTTTATAAACGGGAGGTCACGGGTTCGAGCACCAGCAGAGGCAATTTGGAAATTTTAATTTTTTCCGATCTAGATTTTAGTGAGGTGGTGTTGGTTTAATAAAACAATCTATCTCTTGAGAAATTACCTTGCTACAATCTTAAACTGTACCATCGCTTATCACCGAATCGAAGTCGAGAGCTATGCCTTATAGTGGATAAATAAATTCAAATAATATATATATTATTTTAACCTTCGTTGGCAACTGTACGCCTTGCGTTTTAAAGTCCACGCACGCGCCTTCCCATCTACCGCATATTACTTAACACCTTCAAGAATACCCAATCATTTTTCTGTGTAAAAATATATGTAAGTCGGTAGATATTATACCCATGATTTAAAGTGTTGTATCAATTTAGGATACGTTTATAAGCAATATAATCTTATAATAAATAGTCAATGTACGAGAAATTCCACGAGATTTGAATTAATGTTTTTAACAATAGGGTAATAATAATATAATAAACATAATTTCGGAATTATACGGAAGTAATTGTATATTTCATTGTTTTGTAATTGCATACGAATGTTATGATAGTAGTTATATACGACATTGTATCCACATAAAGAAAAATTATATGTAATGATTTTAGAAAAAACTACTTCAAGATCTACTTTTTATACTTTTTTGGCTGTCTTTAGGGCTTTTTTTGTAAAAGTTTTCACAATAATAACAATATATCCATTAGTAAAAACGAAATTATTTGTATGATTAAAGCTAGTTTAAAAATACTCGAATGAAGTTAATAGGTTAATACACCGGAGAAATGTGTGTTCGTTGTGTTTTTAATTTTTGACTTTATCTAATTTTTATTTTTTGTTCTTATAGGGGTAATATACACTTTATGTGAAAATTTCAACTCTCCGCTTATTACGGTTCATATATTACTTAATTATTAGGTATTATTAATTATTTACGAGTATATTATATATAATCATATATAATACATATATATAATATACATATACATATATTATTATTGAAACGCGAATATATATACATACCGGAGATAAAAGACGAACAGCGGAGGGGAAGTTAGATGGTACTATCAACACCTTTGGGTACCGAATATTTAGTGTGCACGTCCGGATCACGCTTTGCAGGTTTTTGTCTCTAAATTTGTTATAGTAATTCGTTCAAAGAACACTTAAATCAGTCACTCCTAGTTCTAATGAATTTTTCTACGAACTTTAAATGTATTTTTGCAAACTCCAGAAGGAATTTTACCAGCACCAAATTAAACAAATCAATCACTCCGGATTAAGTGAGTTTGAAATGGAAAGCTACTAAATCGATTTCATGTGAGATGATCCTCATAATTCTTCATAACATTATCATAAAGATTGATGCAATCAATTCTTTGATGTTATAATTTTAAAGAACGTCTTACGTCACTGGACGTTCCAGAAATAATGCCGCTGGCGATGGTAAACGCTAAGAACGTCATTTGTTCGACCTATCTTTGTAACGAATGATGATTTCACGTTCGTTAATGAGCTGCATAAATCTCGGTGCTTTCAAAGGGATCACTTTCACTCTGTAACGAGCATGGGACGAAATCGAGATTGAAATAAGTTCGCTTAAGTTCACCGAACAATTGTGTTATCGCTCGCAGCACCAAATAAAATGTTTATCACTCGTCATTCAATCGAATAGATGAATTAAATAAGAACCGGCATTTCATTGGACGTGTACATGTTATACATATGAATGTATTGATGACAGTAGGTACACGACCTTTTGAAATTTTTTGTATGCTTACACTCATCCTATCCTCACTTGTTGAAAAAGCGTCAAGATCTTGAATTAAGTCAGCTCGTGTGACGACATTAGACCTAAGAATATATTTTTGACTGATGTTTAACGGAATTGCTATTGGCTATGAATTTATATTTAAAAAAACCTAGCTTACAGAAAATGTCATGAACATTCGCGGTAAGACAAATATGATTTTATTTGAAAATAATATAAAATTATTAAACTCGTGTTATTTTTATAATTGCAATGAAACAAACAACTTTTAGATCTTTAAGTAACTCTGACTCTAGACCAGATTGTGATATAATATGAAATCGTATTATATGGTTTAAATATTTCAAAAGCTCCTGTCTCAAGCATCAGGCTTGTATAACACACTCGGATCATGTTACATATATTGCATGAGAAACAAAAGGCATAATTTTCGTGATCAAAGAAAGCTTCATCGTGTCCTTTTTTAAATTCATTCGTAAGGACGTAATCGACCCTAATTATTTCGGTCCACTAGCTAAATAAAAATGTTAATATATCATGCGATAATAACACTGATTGACTCGAAGAAATTTTGTTTTTCGGTATTCGACTTCCGAACTTGATTGGCGATATTGGATTTCAAGTTTGGCGGCTTTTCAGCCCACATAAAGAGCAAAGGGCCGACGCAACTTTTCGGATTGCGTAAGAATATGTTGACATATCGATAATGTCGAAATTTAATTAGCCCCAATACGTTAAGTTCTCGTATACGTGTTTTTATTTAAGCACTTCGGCTAATAAAAACAAACGCATTTGGTTAATAGTAGAATTTCCGGTTTGATTGGTATTACACTCACTTTTCTTCCTCTTATTTATTGTTTCGTTTTATTTCATGCACCTCTGGAATGCTTTTGATTAATGTGTTTTCTTTCATTCAACACTTTTCATTTTGTACTTCCTGTTTTTTTTATGTACCTAATTGTATTTTGCAAATAACTATGGCTAAATAACTAGCTGGAATCAGCGTACAAGCGCTTTATACGTACTTGCTAATCTTGGAAGTGAATTCTTTAATTTTGTACACAAAGTGAAAATAAAAGAGATTTTTTGTTCTTTTTTCTTCGCTGGTAGCTATATTTTTTCATTTAATGCAGTAAACTTTTTCAAATGATTGATCTTAAATGGTCCAAACAGTATCACAGACACAGTTTATTAATCGTATCAACACAAAAACTTAACTATTAATAAACAGGACTAAATTTTTTCACAAATTGTCATGCTTTCAATCCTATTCTTTAAGACCTGTAAATTTACTACTTTATAACTTACAATAGTAATCATTCTTTATCCGTTTTATTCAGCTTGCTTATCAGCCTTCTTCTTCCTTGATGTTTTTCAAAACAAATTATAAAACTAAATGTTTTAAAAGAGCGGTATAATTTGTTAAATATAATAACGATGGCGATTGCTATTTAGCATCACTTTCATCAAGTGAATTAAGAGGTTATAAGATCTTCTCCATTATTGAAAAAAGATTTTAGATCTTTATTCAATTTGTTTCTACTAAACCCTGAGATGCCTGAGATGAGAACTATAATACTTTACGTTGCGAAATCCGATGGATATAATAAAGACGACCAAGCAAATGACTCCATTGGTTCAATGCAATAAACGTGTCCACTCCTACTAGAGAAAAAAGAGCAGAAGTGTTTATCACACTCGCAGTTTGAGATTAAATATATGGGAGTTAAGTACCGCCCTAGGAAACGACGCCATAAGTGATAGCCGCAGGCCATCGTGATCCTCGCGCTTGTTACGTAATGCCTGTAATAGATAATGGATAACGCTAATGACAAGCGATATTTAAAATGTATTACGGGCCGCACGAGTGCCACCACGCGATCGAGTGGGACTAATAAGATAACAGTTTACGATTAGACTTTTCAACTTTCACTCATTTTAAAATATTACTGCAACAAATGTCGGGAACGAGTGGAAACTTGACGAACCCTGGCAGTCCCAGTTAAGGAGGTCCCTAGGGATCGATCTCCGACAGGGCGTATTTTATAATAATTTAATTTTATTTATAATTCTGATTTTCTTGATTATTTGAGAATTCGGGTTAAAAATCAAAGTTTATTTCTAAAAGCTTTTTACCTTAATCTTACTTGAAGGTATGTGCTGATGAAGTCTAAGATGGTAGCGGGCTAAGTTACCGCTATTGTTACCGCCCTTCAGACGAAGAAGATTTTAGGTACGATGTCGTTAGAAACCGATAAAAGGTTGAGTAAAAAAGTGGATAATTTGCATGTTATTAAAACTTTTGAAATGAGCCTCCTGATCTATTGGTAAGTAAGCATCGTATAGATTTATGAAACTAAATGAAAATACTCTTTATTGTACATACTCGTAAAATACAGCAAAGAAACACACACAGAAAAGAAAAAACTTACAATAGGCGGCCTTATTGCTAAAGAGCGATCTCTATTGAGCAACCTAACCCAGGATATAATACAAAGATAGGCAGGTTTAGGGTGTCGGTTGTATTTTATTCATATTAAACGTATAATACCTAAATAATTAATTGTCTGTAGTATAAGTATCTACTTATAGTTTTAAAACTACAGTTTATAACTAAGTTTAAAACTAGGCTTTTACTGTGTTTAATCCGCCACCGGTTAAACCCATCGTTAAGGAAGGAAGCCTTATAAGTTTCTACGTGGCGTCATGGGAACGCTAAATCACTAGGCGGTATGTCTTTAACATTTAGGTGGTAATGAGCCACTACCGAACCCAGCAGACCAGACTCGAGTCTGCAATCGCACCCCCATTATAAGGTGGGAGGTAGCCCACTTTATAATGCTTCAGCACACGCATTGCACCACGTAGTAGATCCTCACATGCTGAATCAGTAATAGGGAGACTTTGTATGTATATTTCGCGGCCTCGTTAGATAACTTATTCACATTATATCAACGAGAAGCGGTAATAGCCTAGTGGTTAGGGCGTCAGCCTCCTAATCAGAGGTCGGCGGTTCGAATCCGGGCACCGCATACGCACCTCTAAGATTTCGGTTATGTGTGCGTTTTAAAAAAAAATTAAAATATCACTTGCTTCAACGGTTAATGAAAACATCGTGAGGAAATCGCACGCATGAGAGTTCTCCATAACGTTCTCAAAGGCGTGTGAAGTCTGCCAATCCGCACATGGCCAGCGTGGTGGACTATGGCCAAACCCTTCTCATATTGAGAGGAGACCCGTGCTCTGTAGTGAGCCGGCAATGGGTTGATCATGATGACTTGATTGTGGGGGGACAATTGGTTGATAATGTTCATAATTAACAGTGTGTTTGCATTACTATACCTACCTCCACACTCGTGTGCGCGTACGCATGCCACTGGGCAACATATTTGGCGCAGTCCGGTTGACGCAAAAACGTTCTACCTCACATACAACACATTCCGCATGGTTTCGTTGCCCCGCTCGTAATTACTCTCAGTTTAACCTCAAGAGAATTTTAAAACAGCTTTAAACATTTACGCTGCAATCGTAATTAAATTGAGCGAGACTGTAAGATGTGTAATGAAGGCAAGACAGCTGTAGTGAATTTGTTTTTATTTACACGGTCAATAACACAAGTCATATCTGCTTTCGATAATAATATCTTGTGTTAAATGTATAAAGAACAAATATAATCACTTTTCCTGATTAAACTTTGTTTCGCGAAATATTTGTATAAAATTAGCTGTAGAAGGTGTTGCCACTTAAAAATACATTTATTTCCAGAAGCCCTCACGAGCTTCTCTAAATTCCCTACAAATACAGGATAAAAAGAAACATTAATTTAAAATTATATGTAATGAATTTAGGCAGGCGTAGAATTAATTAGTAGCTGATGTTGTTCTAGTTAAGTCAGATCTGCCTATAATGTCTTTATTCAATCAGCTCTATAAATAGGTTGAAAAACAAAATGGTAGACGGGTAAATAATTCGTAGATAGCGAGCCTGTCGATATTCGGGTATTTTTTTTATAAGTTTTATTGTTTAAATGCAGTTAGTTCTTAATCAAAGAAAAGATAGACTCAACCGAGATGGTTTATATAGGGATTTATACACTCCACGTTCTTATTTCGTTCTCTTTATCCCAAAAGACTTAAAGCTTCTCTAATACTGGTGTATGCAATAAGATTACTTATCTGTTACTTTATCAGAGATATATTAAGTTATAGGTACACACTTATCTGTAAATGATTACATTAATTGTGTGATGTTGTTTAGAAACGCTTAAATATTACTTTTGCCATAAGTAGTAGTTGTTAATGGGGTAAGCAAATTACAATGAAAGTATATTATGATAATTACCATAGCGGCTTAAAAGCGGAGACCATACTGAGAGCAGTATCAGAGAGTATTAAACCACAAGTGCGCTTAGGAGTTCTTATCACGCATTCCTTGTTTAGGGAGAACTTTCTCTGATAATACCATGGTATTTTAGTGGTGTAACTACTATCTTTACATTGACCGCCGCTTCGTATCGAAATAATTACCTCTCTCCATATTAATTATGTCCTCGAACTTTCTAATGTCAAGATAAATAGCACCATAGTTGGTAATTGGTTGTGGAGGTAATGAGACGGCTATGGGCATTTCTCAGATGGATGGCAGTCGCCGTCATTAAAAGTCTCTTGCGTTACCACTTACGATGTTCATTAAAACTAGTTTATGGCATCAACTCCGTTCGCAGTATTGCTTCACGCGTGTACGTACGCCTCCTGAGAGACTTTTTAATCGATCTTGCGACATAGAGCAAAAGTATGTTTATTGGTTGTTTGTAATTATTTCTAACCAATATTTGCCGTTTATTTAATTTGACCTTCTTTACCCATCATCAGCGCAAAGCTTTGTCTTTTTAATTTTTCCATCGCATATAAAGAATGAGAAAGTCCCTTGACGGTGAAATAGGCAAATTTTTAATATTTAAAGGTGCGGATCTAAAACCTTACTTTACCTGGTTAAGTTTGTTGTGGGCTTCTTCCTAGACCAGGGCGCGTTTGGAAACCTCATAGGTTTAGTTCCAAGTTTACAAATGTAGTTGTCACCTTCAACTCACTACTATGTAGATTATTGAAGCGTCAAAAGTGCCTTTTAAAGGATCATTTGAATAAAGATTATGATAGATTGATTGACACAAAATTTCCATTGTTAATAAAATCGGATAAACTGATTTCAAGAAATTTGGTATCTTTTGGTTGAAACAAATCATTTTGTATATATCAGCTTTTAGGAGTTTCTATATTTTATGATGAATTCTTCTTGAATGCATATCGGAAGTTCTATCCTTTTCTACAGAAAATATTTTGAAAAAGACAGCCCTACTTTTAAATCTGTGTATATATATATTAGTTCCGAATTTATGTACTGCAAAATCGCACCGCTGTATTCTAGTTCTAACGTTCAATAAATTAGAGCGGCGTAACGTAGACTATGTGCTAATATATTTAAATATTGTTTATGTCTGATCAATACAGATTAAAAATTGCATCCATTCAAGTAAATTGACATAATTATAGTGACATAACAGTAAGTTACCCAACTGACATTTTGTGGGTCTCGTTTGTGTATAATTATAATATTACATGATCGCTAGTGATGCAAATTTCACATGTGTTAAACAAGATTTATTAACCATTATTATAAAATAGTAGGTAACGCAATCGAGACAAGAAACGTTCAATACATTACCAAAGGCAGCAGTTACATGACGAGGAGAACTTACCTGGAAAGAGAAAAATAAATTAATAAAATATTAATGAATTAATTAATACTATAGAGGGTCATTACGCGTAAACATGTCTAAAATTTTCAAATTAATAAATATGTTTAGTAAAATTAATAATTAAACATTAAAACTTGTAGATATGATGCTTTTAATTTTATGTTTATGTTTATAATATGGACTGTGAATTTATGTTTATGTATAGAATATGTCAATTGTTATGCTTTGTCTGTCTCTTTTATACGAATGTATGTGAACATTGGATCATTTGCAATTATACCTCGATATTAATTACTTTTAACTGTAGTGAAGACAGCATAATTCCAGAACTGAACAGTGCATCAGTTTAACCTAATAATTTAACAGACTGTCAACTTCTGATCTCTGATTCTTAGTTATGCCAATACCGATATAAAAAGTAAATTACTTCGCGCTTAGACTAACGCTAATAGTTTTTTTCCTGCCGCTTGCAGTAAGAACATGATAAACCTTATGCAATTACAAAAAAACGCGTAAACTTGCTACTTGCTCATTATTACATTATTTACCTCTTCAAATTGTCTGTTACCAAATTGTTAGTTACAGATAACTCACTCGCTCGGTGATTCGTAAACATAAATTCGCCATTAAAATAGATTCGGACGTAGACGCGTATGTGCTTGTGAATTATATAACAGCGATGTACACATCGGAGCCTTTCAATTAACTGGCAATTTGATCACCGGTTAGCGAACACACATAGATAGTTACGTGTAAAACCACTTCACTCATAAGAAGACAGAAGCTTTCATTGCGATTAAAAGCCTTCAGCATGACTAAGTTATTAAAATCTGGTATCTGTTTTATAGGTACCTATATAATTGTGTGTCACAGAATTCTTAATATAGAGAATGGGTATGTTTGTTTTGGCTTTCACGCAGCTACGAAGCATAGTTCGATAAGATTAATAGTTAATATTTAGTATGCAGCGATTTGTGCGATTGTGATGGAAATTGTAGATGCGAGGTTTTTATACGTACAACAGACAAAATGTTTGGCATGGTGTTTAATACAAGGGGTGTATTGTAGCGCACAGTGCAAAAAGGAGTTCGAAGCTCGCGTAAGGGTATTTTTGACTCAATAACAATTTGATTTGAGCCTTTAGAAGAATTAAAGCTAACCTGGTTTAATTTCAGCATTGACGATAAACCATGCCTGATCTGCTTAGATGATTCGACTGTGACTTGTTGGCACCATTCGAATAAAGAAGTGCCGTAAAGTAATTTAACAAGCGGAATCCGATTTTGAGTGGATTAAATTTACCAGATTAGCTCGTTTTA
This sequence comes from Lasiommata megera, assembly GCA_928268935.1. NCBI lineage: Eukaryota > Metazoa > Arthropoda > Insecta > Lepidoptera > Nymphalidae > Lasiommata > Lasiommata megera. The sequence goes on along the minus strand of OV743325.1, from coordinate 8,368,919 downwards.
TCTTAGACTACGTTGGCTTTTATCATATGTGAAAGGACAACTTAACGCATACTTGTTGAACAAAATAAAAACGTATATAAGTAACGATGCCCTGGATTAAGTATAAAATTTAAAACACGTACCATTGTGCTGAGTTTATAAAATAAATCTCGTATGTTTAATTTCGCTACTTCCAACAAGGAAAACAAAAAGTGCATAAGGTGTAATGAACACGTGCGTAATAAGGCAAGTGTGTCACGTGGCGGGCGGACTTTGAAGCAGGTGTTGCAAAATTGATCAACACGCTCCGGGCGGAAAAAACTTCGCTCTTGCCAAAGAGTGGGCGCAGTGGAGACGTCTCTTTTTGTGCAACCTCCATGGCAGCTTCAAACTGCTTTTTTGCGAACCGACCTAATAAGTTCGCAATAATCAGCATTAGCTTCCTAAATATGCTGATTAGTGTGTAAATAGCCGTGAAGCGAAACAGTGATAGCCTAATGGTTAGGACGTCTGCTTCCTGATTTGGAGAGTCAGTCAGAGGTCGGGGTTCAAACCCGGGCACACACCTCTAACTATTCGGAGTTATGTGCGTTTTGGAGCCATTAAAATATCACTTGCTTCAACGGTGAAGGAAAACATCGTTCAGACTATCTATTACTGCATTAAATATTTTATAACTTTCGGCGGCAGATTTGATACCATTAGTAAAATTTTTGCTCGAATATTGTTTTTATGTTACTTTTGTACTTATATAGCTTTGTAATTGTAAAAGTGTAATTAAAACCGATTGTGTAGTTACAGAGTTTATCGATTACAAACACTGCAAACAAATAATTGCGATAAATAACATGAGCCTAGTATAGAAGTATAGATTAGGATAGCACAAACATGGAATAAACCCAGATCTGAATATATAACTGGAGGGAAGTAACGCCCAGTCCAGATAAATTTATGCAAACCTAACTAGTTAGTCGCGTCCATTTACGCAGGTGTGGCTTTCCTGTTGGCTTTTTATGAGGAAAAGTTTACGCATAGATATAAGTATGCTGCGCCGTGTCAACGCCTAGCGGATGTCGTAAACTACATGGCTTAATGTAAGTTTTCTTGAAGAAAACTCCCTGTAGCCACTCTTTGACACAAAAAACTTTGCTAGACTTTGACTTTGCTAGAGTCGAGCGAATCAGAATAGCGTAAACCCCCCCCCCCCCCCCCCCCGTCTGTGTTTAAATTATAAACCTGTTAATAACGGCTAGACTATTGTCACTATATTGCTCAAATTCTGTTCAGATATATCTTGCATCCATACCTAAGTTTCATCGCAAAATATCAAATGGATTCATGTTCTTTTCATGCCTAATTTACTTACTCAGTTCCTCTAGTTTTAAGCTGTGAAGTTACAGATTAGCACCGAGGACAAACCTCTTTGGTTTTTTCGGTGCCTTTATTGTATAATTAATTATATTCCTTTTATATTAATAATTAATTAATAAATAAATAATAATAAATAATAAGTAATTTACAAAATCATTTGTACAAACGCACAAGTCACGGGCACAGCCAGTAATTGATAACTGTGCGGTGATTATAGAAATAATACGTGTTATGATAAGCAAGCTTTCTTAATGTTGTCACCTTAAAAACACAAGATAAATCAACCGGTCATACAGAAATAGAGAGCATGGAACACGGTGACGCAATAAAGAGGTTTATGCATCTGAACCAAATCTTAAACAAATAACCTATTACGTAACGACGATCGTCTTTAACTGGTTGCCGTAAAAATATCTATTCTTTTCGACTATAAATTTGGACAAGCTGTCCGACAATTTGTGAAGGGAAAGTTACGACTTTGTTAAATTTTTCAAATGACCTAGGGCCCTAAGGTTGAAGCCACTGGTCGATTCAACTGTTTTCATATACATTTTTACTACCAGTTGGATATTTTTTTTTATTTTAATCAAATATGTGTATATATATTATATACTAGCCGATGTCCGCGACTTCGTCTGCGTTGAGTTGCTGTGCGTGCAAGTGTGTTTGTTTGTCTGGCAATCACGAAGCAATGGATTACTAAACCGACGACCTTTAAATTACAGGAAAAACATAAAAGTATCTCTTTTTGAAAAAAAAAAGGGGCAATTAACTGTCCGACAAATGATAATGCAATATGGACAAACATCATATCACCACATACATCAACAACATATTCATCTAGTTATGAGACCATAAACGGGTTATATAAACGGCATGACACAGACAAACTTTTTAATTTTCCATAGTAGGCACAAATGCAGTAAACCAGAAATCTACTCTCGCCCGCCAAGCGAAAGTTCCCATAAAATTCATCATCAGTAGATGAATCACGGTACTTATAAAATCGACAGTGTCATAAGCTACAAATGGAACACAAGTAGCCAAGTATTAAACTGACAGCGATATAACTTAATGCACAACTAAAGGACTTACAATAATCATTTCACAAACAATAAAAGGCTTCTCCTTTTCATCTTCTTTTCGGATAAAAGTAGGCGTTATCATATAATGGAAGTAATTAGATACGAAAGAGATTAATTTAATATTACAGACAGAATAAAGGGTTATTTTTAATAAATCAATGGCTATATTAACCCATACAAAAAGCACCTTCAAACTTTTGTATGTTATTGATGTGTTCGAAAACTTGTACCTTCATAAATAATTATATGTTCCCTTAAATTTTTTGTTAATTGACTTCGAAATGTATAATAAAGGACAAGCAAGCCTGACTTTATTTATTTAATTGCAAACCTCTAATTTGTGCTCAGATGCTTTCGGATTCCACTATTATCAACTACTGCACTTATATTATAACCTTATTCACGCAAAATGGGTGTTTTTGAAACTTGAGGGATAGGTATTTTCTAGGCAAGCTCGACCCATCTCAGGCGAAATATATTCGTTCCATTCGGAGAGATAATATTTTTTTTTAATCCATTACAAGTAAGCCCTTGACGGCCATCTCACCTGATGGTAAGTGATGATGCAGTCTAAGATGGTAGCGAGCTAACCTGTTAGGAGTATGGGAAACCCACACTCCTAATTGGTTTCTACGCGACATCGTGCCGGAACGCTAAATCGCTTTGCGACACGTCTTTGTCGGTAGGGTGGTAACTAGCCACGGTCGAAGCTTCCCACCAGACCAGACTCGAACTGGGAATCGAACCCAGGACCTCCAACTTTATAATGCGACAGCGCATGCACTGCGCCACGGAGGTCGTCAAATAATAATGGTCATTTCCTAATAAAAAATAAGCTAAATCAATCTGTTTCGTTAAATGAGGCAAATTAACGCTCAACCTTGCATGGACACTTACCATGAGATGACATTTGTTATATGCCTATAAATAAATAATTATTACTAAAATTATCATTGACACCGCCATTATACCTGTAGAATTGGCTAACACGAGCAATACGAACATAATTCACTCTAATGTTTAATAATATCATGTGCCTAAGTGTTTCAGATAAAATTTATGAGCAGAAAACTGGCAAACGTTCATCACTATGGACACGTCATTAAAAATTATGCATTGATGTATCGAAGTTGTGATAGCCTAGTAGGATAGTGGTTAGGACGTCAGCCTCATAAACAGAGTTCGGGGGTTCGAACCCGGGCACGCACCTATAACTTTTCGGAGTTATTAAAATGTCACTTGCTTCAACGGTGAAGGAAAACATCGCGACGAAACCTACACGCCTGAGAGTTCTCCATAATGTTCTCAATGGCGTGTGAATCTGCCAATCCGCACATGGCCAGCGTGGTGGAGTATGGCCAAACCCTTTTCGTATTGAGAGGAGACCCGTGCTCTGTAGTGAGCCGGCAATGGGTTGATCATGATGATGTATCAAAGCAAATGATCGACGACTATACGTCAAAGTATCTGAAAAGCTTAAACAACCATCGCCATTAATTTGAACATTTGTGATAACGTGAATACGTTTTTATTACCTACGTCTTCTCATACATTTGCATAAATTATTAATTTAATGGTTTTACGATCAGGGTGTTTGAGATCTTAATTGGAATGCACGATGGAAATTTCTCGACTGCAACAAAATTGCGACACCTACTTTTGAAGGAAATTATTACTGTTCATTGCAGGTTGTTACGGAGAAACAACTCTAGTATGGAATTATTGAATCTACTTTCAATCTTAGGCCCACTTACTCGTAGTACTGTATCAGTGATCCCGTATGTGTAACACAGACTGTATTCGATTAATAATCTGTTTCACATTAACTTGTAAGTAAATAAAACTTAAACCACCACTATTACCAGCGTTGTGGGTACTCTAGTATCCACATTATTAAGCTGAGTACCTTTTTATTGGCGCAACACAACATTAAAAGTGTTAAGCATCAGATAATAAGTGACTTACTCTGTTTTGACCTCTTTTGTGTATATTTGTAATTGTGTTGTTCTAATAAACTCGTTATTCTATTCTATTCGACCTCCGTCCGTTGGTCTGGTGGGAGACTTCGCCGTGGCTAGTTACCACCCTAATGACTAAAAGGTGTCGCCAAGCTATTTAGCGTTCCGGACCGATGTCGAGTAGAAACCAATTAGGAGTGTGGGTTTACCATATCTATCAGGATAACCCGCTACCATCCAAGACATCATCATCACTTAACACCAGGTAATATTTTAACCATAGCATTATTCGAATTGTATTGATTATAAAAAGTGACAAATGGTAGTATAGTGGAGCCGGGAATCGAACCCAGGACCTCCAACTTTATAATGCAACAGCGCACGCGCTGCGCCACGGAGGTCATCAAAAAAGTAATGGAGAATCGTCAAAGAAAGAGTTTTCACTTATTGTATATATAGTCTTTGGAGGATTGAATAATTTTTTGTAGCTATACCACGGATGGTAGAACACGCATCCGCGGCAATATTGTAACCATAGCATTATTGGAATTGTATTGATTATTATACGTGACTTGTGGTAGTGGGTCGGCCGCGGCCCGAGAGCCGCCACAGAGGGAAGTGATCGTTTGACGTGTGCACATAAACCGGACGCGTCTAATGCAGTTTCTCTTTGGTCGGTAGTCGGCCCGGTCAGTTACCGCGGGCTAAAGATAGAGAAATTAGCCAGGAGTGCGTGTGAATGCACTCGGGCATAGTGATGCGAAGCCATTTGTATAATAACAAACTCGATGAGAACGAGTGGTGTTGACACTATCAAAAAATAAATATAATTTTTTTTGTGTCTCAAAAATATGTAATTTTGAAAGGAATGCTGAAACAAAATATTAAATGCCATATTAAAGAAATACTGTCAATAAACTCATTAATGTTAGGCAAAACGACGACCCACTTCATGTTTTCCACTTCATGTTAGCCCTTGACGGTAATCTCACCTGATGGTTTCTACAAGAAATTGTGCCGGAACGCTAAATCGCTTAGCGACACGTCTTTGTCGGTGGGGTGGTAACTAGCCACGGCCGAAACCTCCCACCATAATCAAATCGAACCCACCTCCAACTTTATAATGCGATAGCGCACATCTGCGTCAAGGAGGTCGTCAAATAATGTTAAATGGAATGTATATCAATGGTTTAATGCTAAACAGCCTAAAAAGCTTATAACTTAGCTTCATTGTCGGAGTATAATAGCACTTTCACTTTCCTCATGTTTATAAGCCTATATAAAAAAAATAGCCACACTATACTAATGAAACGTCAGATTATAATTAAAACTCGTGTGTTATTAAATACAAGCTAATAAAAGAGAGAAATCTAAAAATAAAATTTTTAAAAATTTCCCATTGCCAGAAGAAGAAGCGAAAGAACCTAACAAATAACGATTCGTCGCATCACTGTAAATTAAACTGGTATTGTAAGAAGGATGACGTAAGCCATCGAGTATCGATTGGTCACATCACTATTCGGGCATTCGTCTGCGCTGCCCCGCCCTTGCCATATATGAACGAGCGTAAGCAGCGAGATCGATTACCACTAATTGCTGCCCTTCCAGACTCTCCCTGAAATATTACAAGGGCCCATGCAACGGAGATTGATTATCCGTTTCTTCTTACGATAACGCTGCGCCTATCATCAATCCACTTACAAGAACACCGGGAGCTATATTATTATGTTATGAATATCAGTGTTAATAAATTATACTATCTTTCTATATAGAAATTCCAGTGGTTAATATTTTTTTTATATACGCCACAAGTTAGCCCTTGACGGCATCTGATCTGATGGTTTGTGATGATGCGGTCTAAGATGATAGCTGGCTAACCTGTTATATGGTGGACCAATATTCCTGATTGGTTTCTTACACGACATCGTGCTGGAATGCTAAATCGCTTGGCGACACGTCTTGGTCGGTAGGGTGGTAACTAGCCACCAGACCAGACTCGAGCCGGGAAACGAAGCCAGGACCTCCAACTTTATAATGCGAAACGGTGCGCGCTGCGCCACGGAGGTCGTCGAAAATTTATGTTTGAAATGTTTTCGAAACTTATGAGTGCAACCCAAGTCGTTCTTATGTTGGTTGTAATATCGTTTAGTCCATATCTAATGTTAAAACATAAAATTACAGCTTCTTAAGCGGCAACTTTTTAGGGTATGTTTTCGAAGGCGTTTAAATATTTTAATTCCTTTGCATTTATAAAAGCAATAATTATAAAGTATATAATAGAAAAGTAACAGCAGCCATTTTAAAAAGTGTTAAATACCAAATACTTATTCAATTTATGAAAGCGTTTGAATAAAGTAGGTACAAGGTGTCAAAATATATTAGAGCAACTACTTACAGTTGTTGTTACACGTGAACTGACAGTGTAACATAGTTTTAGATGATGGCTTCACCTTTTAAACAGTTTAAACGAAGTTGACAGGTTTGAATCTTGAGCAAACTCAAAAGTTATTTAAAACATAAGTCAAGTTTGCGGTTAAACGCCGACGTCTGTGTTGCGGGAAGATGTTAGGAGATCGTGCACGTTGCTTCTGATTATGATGGAAGTGCATTAATGCCTGGATGTTTCGTTACCTGACTACATGCGGGATTTTTGACGCATAGATTTGTAGAAAAAAGTCTACTGCAAGTTTGATTTGGTAGTACTCATGAAGAGATATCACAGGTACTGTACCTGACCTAAATGAAACAAAAAAGTTCTTAATTCACTACAAGAGTACATACTAGATATCACAGGTACTGTGCCTGACCTAAATGAAACAAAAAAGTTCTTAATTCACTACAAGAGTACGTACTAGATATAACTGGTACTGTGCCTGACTTAGTTGAAAAAAAAAAGTAGTTCTTAATTTAATACAAGAGAACACGTTAGGGCGCTGGTATCGGTTTTTCGGGACCAATAATTAAAGAAGAATTTGAATTGTTTTGATTGCTCATTTATTTAGATAGACTAACAAACAAAATTAATATTTAATTGCCTACATTAAAGGCTTCGAAATTACGGGCCGAGAAAACAAAATAATAGTATGCGAGGGCGATGCGACGCGATGGGTTTAATGTGAAGAATAGTGTATGCAAAGTTGTGTTATAACATTATTGCAAATTTGTTTGACTAAAAACAAGCTGCCATTTTTCTTCCTTTCCACTACCATCTTTCTGCTACCTTCCTAGGTGAGATAGCTGTCAAGGGCTTACTTGTTGTGTATAAACAAAAAAAGCTACAAATTTCGAAAGGATAATTTCTGACATGTTAGTGGTTTCTTTTTTTTGTTAACGTCTGTTTACGTAAAATGCCGCGTTGCGTGCACTGGCCCTAATGTCGTTCTGTTATTACGGAGCGGTCGCGTAGAAAATTGTCATTGAATGCAGCACGGCTAATGTAACGGGAAATGCACCGCGCCAATTATACCCTTTGCTTCGTTGCTTCCACTTTCTTGTTACGTACTGAACCAACAACATTTTAAATTCCTTTAGGGCCTGTTTCGTATAATATTCCATGTTTTATGTAGATGCTTACAAATCGACTAAAAAGTTTGAGAAAATAATAGTTTAGTTTCTACAAGTAATTAATAATAGGAGCTACCATAATAGCTTGAATGGAGACATCTGTTGCAATTTCGATGTCTGCAAACCTTTAATATTTTCTTATAAGTGGCATAAGAAACTTAACCTTTCAAAACCTACTGAAATTGGTAGGTTGATATTAAATTTGTCTTGGACATTTGGACTTTGACGACCTTCGTAGCGCAGCGCGTGCGCTGTCGCATTATAAGGTTGGAGGTCCTTAGTTCGATTCCCGGCTCGAGACTGGTCTGGTGGGAGGCTTCCGTCATGGCTGGTTACAAAGACTTTATGACTGGTTATTGACTATGACTTGGTTATTCATAAAAAACACTGAGATACAAAATCGATTACGTTTTTGAAGTAAAACATAAAATCATCAAATTTTCAGTATAACCTTCATAAACAAGAAATTAACATTGTTTTAATATAAAGGTAGGTTAGATATTTATAACTTTATGACGCGTTGGTAAAAATTAATCTGCCTCTGGTGTATTGATTAAAGATAGTTAGTTATCTGATCAGGTTTCCAAATACGGTTTATTTATTTACTGCCTCGCCTTGTCTTTTATACGCATCTAAGTTTCAATCTTTTTTCTTATTTTCTTTTCGTTATTCATTAAGGTTGTGCGTATAACATCACTTATATTCCTTTTGCTTAGGGTTACTCAATGGTTAAGAACAAAAAAAAAATCAAAATTCGCTCAGGGCTTGACTAGTAAGACTATCTGAAATCAGTTTTACGAGTCAGTGAAAAAAAAAACTATTATATATGATATGTACCTATTATAATGATTTGAAAGTTTAATGATCATAATCATAATCAACCCATTGCCGGCTCACTACATAGCACCTCTCAATATGAGAAGGGTTTGGCCATAGTCCACAACATTGGCCAATATTATGGAGAACTCTCAGGCATGCAGGTTAGCGGTGCGTGCCCGGATCCAACCCCCGATCTCTGATTAGGAGGCGGACATCCCAACCACTAGGCTATCGCATCTTCCAAAGTAAAGTTTAGTGATTATTTGCAATGTATTATACAATAATCACAAACTTTGATATCTAGACCTCAAGAAAATCCGATAGTGAATGTTGCTTGCGAAATCGTATTACAGTTTTCCAGTTAAGACACGATGCGCACATTCTTCACACAGGCGCTCATTGTCCCGCCCACGCATTTAATGAGAAATGTACTGTGAATTTTCTTAGAACCAAGATGTGATAAGCATACGCGAGTAATGAATCTCCTCAGATTACGGAAACTTAATTAAGTAAGCCTTAGCAATTTTATCATTGACCTAACTTGTTCTTTGGTTAATCAGATATTCCCTTCTTAAATCATATCTAGCGGGGTATAGGGTAATGTCAGTGATAATCTAGAAGAGTTTATAGTTGATTATATTAACTTTATAAAACTTCATTTTAATATTACAAATGTAAAAAATGTAAGTTTGTTCTAATTGGGATCCACTGGATTGTTGTCCTTTATGTGTCTTAACGTAGAGATAGTTCTGGAGTTTATGTGACCCATTCTCGGCTCACTACAGAGCACGGATCTCCTCTCAATATCAGAAGGGTTTGGCCATAGTTCACCACGCTGGCCATGTGCGGATTGGCAGACTTTACACGCCTTTGAGAAAATTATGGAGAACTCTCAGGCGTACAGGTTTCCTCACGATGTTTTACTTCACCGTTGAAGCAAGTGATATTTTAATTGCTTTAAACGTCACTACACTTTAAATATTCCCTCAATTTTTTATCGGTTATTTACGCCCACTTGTATAATTGCTATATTCTTCTCAGTTCGCGAAAAGTATAGAAATTTATCCTTCACATACCTACCTTTAATACCTAATTCATAGTTTACTTCAGAGCTTATTATAAAAATAGTCAGCAATATATTAATGACATTGTATTCGTCGCAGATCTATTTGATCGGCAGTCACGAGTGGGTTCATATAAATTAGAACCTAGGAGAGGTAAGAAACTTGTGTTACGCGTTCAGAAATTTAGTGCCTATCTTTATAATATACCAGCTCGGTCTATTGCAAATAAATAAAGCCGCGGGCAACTATCGAGGTGATTATAAATTACAAGTTTTCCATTCATACTATCGTCCATGAATCGTCCGATATATCTACTGGGCGGTAAAATATCCCTTCCTGAGTGTAGATCTTACGACGTTTCCGCTACGAACAATTTGCCATTGATAGTCGAGCTTACATAAAAACATCTAAGCGGAAAAAGAAATGTTATTGCCTCAGCCTGGCCGCATAACGGTGAGGTTATAGAATGAGAGCTGCAGAATGTTTGTTTCTAACAATTAACTTGCGTTAATAAAGCGTATGATATCGAAAAAGTGATAATACATAAGCCAAATCCAAAAACAATATCTATTTTTATTTAACTTGTACTTTCGTAAGGTAATCTTCAATACTTTACCTTTAATACAAGGAATTCATTGAGAAATATTATTATTAACTGCATTATTATAGTTAAATATTCCGGCACGCTGTCGTGTAGAAACCAATTAGGAGTATGGGCTTACCATACCCCTAACAGGTTAGCCCGCTACCATCCTAGACCGCGTCATCACTCACCATCAAGTGAGATGGCGTCAAGGGCTAACTTGTGGTGTATATAAAAAAAAATAACGGTAAATGCGGTGTAAAATAAAAACAAATGTCCACAGCCCATTGGTTCTAGATGGGCTGAATACCCATTCGTTCTTAGACTACTTTAGCATTGCATTTTCATTCCCTAGACACACCTGTGGAGAGGATGCGCCTTTCACTTGTGCACATCGAAAGTGCAGATTTGATGCAACCTACGCGACCTACGACCTACAATGTCGCAATATTTAGTCGGCCCTTCGGGGCTTAGACGTCTTCTATTGCGACACTGCAACGCAAACGCCGATCTAAAACCAACATTCTTGGTAACCTTTGAAACGCTTAAACTAACTTGTTTCGTTTGACACATATCATCATGATCAACCCATTACAGAGCTCTCAATATGAGAAGGGTTTGGTCATAATCCACCACACTGGCCATGTGCGGATTGACAGACTTCACACGCCTTTGAGAACATTATGGAGTACTTTCAAGCGTGCAGCTTTCCTCACGATGTTTTCCTTCACCGTTGAAGCAAATGATATTTTAATTGTTTAAAAAGCACATAACTCCGAAAAGTTAGAGGTGCGTGTCGGATTCGAACCGCCGACCTCTGATTCGGAGGCTGACACCCTCACCACTAGGCTATCACCGCTTCACACACGCTTGATACGTATAATAAGTGTAAAAGGTATATTCGAGAAGGATTCAGCATCCTGCATCATCATCAATTTTAAACCCTCCAAGCTGTACCAAGACGGCTTAGCGGGTTTTAACGATTATTGTATTGGGGCTGGGACTAACGGCTGAGCTTGCTGTGTGAAGCAACACTATGAGTTATCAAGTTGAATTTCTTATAGAAAACCCGATATCTAACATTTTTTGATGTGAAATATCTATTGGTGATACTTTGCAGTTACATTTAAAGTCAGCGTCACTAAAAACGGCATAACGTCTTCTTATGGTGTCATGTCCTTCCACAGCCTTCGCTCTTTACTCGCATGTGTGTTTGCATGTATATATATTTCATTAATATGATAAATTTAATGACAGATTTTTAACAAAATTTCCTAAGAATTCTAATATTAACTGTAATATTCCACAGATGCTAGGCGTTGCGAGTCAGTATTTTATTTTAACAGGGTATCGAACCAGGCCATCCTTTCGTGAAGTCGATCGTCCATACCACTAGACCAACGAGGCAGGTATTGCGTTACATAAAAAAAAGACAATTGCCAACAGTATCCGATGTCGTAAAATTACTCGTAATTTGTAGACTGTTATGTATTTATTTATTAGTTATTTAATTTCTTTTAATTTATAACAATATTTACAATTTCTGTTTAATTTTTCCTAATTGTTCTTTTGTGGCCGTTTACATGTACCTCTTGCAGTCAATGTTGTGTCAAAAACATTTGTACCTGATATGCATACTCGTGAATGTCACACTTTTGTCTGCTGAAATGTATTATTTATTTATATTGTAAGTGTAATAATAAAAATAAATAGTAACTCACTGACATAAGTCGATGTTAAAATACACCTGAAGCATGAACGGGAATCGGCATTCATATTAATGATATACAAAGTACCTTCGTTTAATGGTATTCGGTTAACCAGCTGTCAAATGCTTACCATTTCGCGCAGACAAATCGCGGCAGACCACCTACCGGGAGGGCCTCGTAAACATGCAAATACATAACTTACAAGAGGATGCTTTGCTGATAAAATATCGGTATACCTAACAAAGCTCTGAGAGAACGAGCGAAGCAAAAAAAACTGCGAACAACACGATAAATATTGCGTAACATGGATAGGTACGTGGTCATAAAATGTTTGGAATCGTACACTTTGCGTTCTTCTATTCGTTTATGAAATGAAACGAAAATACACTTTATTGCACACTACACAAACAGAAGATATACGAATAAAAGAGTAAAGAAAAAACACAAAGAAAAGAAGGTACAATAGGCGGCCTTATCGCTAAAGAGCGATCTCTGCAAGGCGACCTATAGACCAGGATTTAATACATATACAGCAGGTTTAGGGTGTTCAATTACGAAATTATAATATAATACATACAATATATTACACAGACAAATAAATAAAAATTAATAAAAACATACATAATTAAATAAAAATTGGCTTTATGCTCTGGAACGGATCTACAGTTTGAGTTATTTACGTTTTAAAACGCAGATTCAACTGGTATTCATAACAAATACGTTGATATATCATTTAATTAACCTCTGCGATTAACGTGAGCAGTAGCGTAAGTACATTTCCGTAATTAACTAACTAAATTAATAGCTAGTTTGCTTGGCATGATTTAACTTGTTCTATAAAGGTAACGCTATACCACGGCTTCCAGCCCACGTCTGCGGTGGCGTGCATATTTAGAACCAATCACAGTACTGGTCGGTTTGAGTGCCAATTATGTGACTGATCGCAAGTAGGGCACAAATTTGCAAGCCACCACGAACGTAGATTGAAATGCATCCGATTGGTCAAAAAGATAAAAAATCCTAAACGGCCAAAGTTCATCGATCAAGTTCTTTAAAAGTAAACCTTCATCTCGGAAGGAAGGGTGCAAGGAACTCGATCGTTGTTCTATACAGCGCCGCAAATTTTTATTTTTATTTTTTTATAAACCGCAAATTAGCCCTTGACGACATCTCAGCTAATGGTAAGTGATGATACAGTCTAAAATGGTAGCGGGTTAACCTGTTAGGGATATGGTAAACCCATACACCTAAGTGGTTTCTACACGACATCGTGCCGGAACGCTAAAGTGCTTGGCGCGTCTTTGTCGGTAAATATTAGGTTTGAGGTTTAACGTTACTATAAGAAGAGATCATGTGCCTAAGTAGTTACATAAGCAATTTTAAATAATAAAGGAATCTTGTGCAGCCAGATTCTACTCGGTTTGAATTCACTGCCATATGTCTCGAGAAAAATAATATAACTTGCAGTACATCATGTAGATATAAATGAAAGGAATGCGGGTACCGTTGCGGCGGAAGCGCAATCTCAGCATCCCGCAATCAGCGGGATTATGTACATTATCCCGCGAGATCCCGATGAGCGAAGCATTTCAAATTAACCCCGCAACTTTACTACCATTAGGCACTCATAATATAAACGCCGAGCGACTGTTTTTTTTCTGTGAATTACATATTAATTTAGGTACATATATATATCAGTATATATGTATTTATTTATCATATAATGGGTTGATAATGATGATAGATTAGCGAAAAGAGTTTACGGTTATGGAGCACAAAACAAAAAACTACTCGCAAAATGTTCAGTCAAAACAAATAACCCCATTTTATAATCCAACTCTAGTAATTTTATTTCAATAGTTATCAACGTCAACAAGTATTAACGACAACCATTCCATATTTCATGTCGATAGCATTAATAGTGACTCTGTTTAATTACGGAAAGGGACAATCTAACTACCATATTTAGTTTATACCATTATGGTAACGGTTAAAACAGTATTGTAGGTCATATTGCACGAGATTATAATAATGTAGTAGTTAGTTACGTTCTGTCAACAAATGACAAGTTTATATAATGAGATGTAAAACGAGATAGGCGTGAGATAAAGTTTTTAAAACACTTTCACTGCGTAATTGGGCGTATAGTTAGCACTAATATGGCAACTTTATGGTTTAGCCGTGAATCGAGATACTTGCAACAACAGGTGTCGCCTACGTGCGATTACTTGCTTTTGTGAAATTCTAATAAACAAACTAATATTATTGTACATTTCTAAACGCTGTAGAAAGTTTAGAAATTATTTGTAATATTTATCGTATCTAATATTTCATAAACAGGCAATTAGTTATTATACTATACCAGTATGTAATACAAGTATAGTAGACTATGGTATTAAGAAAAATATTGGATACCTATTTCCTATATGGACGCAGAAATCATTTTGAAATTAATTAAAGTTCGCTCCTACTAAACAAAAAAAATATATTTATATATTTTAATTATTAGACATTCACGAAAGATATAAACAAAATTGCTATATTTAATGGCAAATAAGTATATAGCTGAATTTTATTTTCCTTGTAATAAAAAATATATAACAAAACAAAATAAATATTGGATTCGCTGAATTCCATCTCGCCTGTCAAAGTAGGTATCAATCAAATAAAATAAAAAAACTCAATTGAACAATTGAAATGTTCAAAACATGAGTTATGATCGTTATGACCGTAAAAAGGTGTGGTACTGGCCGTCTTTCAGATAAAGATTGATGCTAAAGAGTTTTTATTTTTTTCGGTTTCATTGAATATAATACCTCCCTAATGACATTTATAAAAAAAAGAACTTATAATGTCTGGATATATTATTAAACGAATTATAATCGTTTAACAAAAAGTCTTTATTCTAAAGTATTTGGTACATAAATGTAGTACGTATAATTTCAGCTGTTATTTATCTTTTTCACTTTTAAAGTAATATCGCATAACAGATAAAACAACTTACGTTAATAAAGTTAGTTAGTAAAATTGTTCCAAATTGGCATAAGTATGGAAATGGATATATGGAGATCATAAACTTTCGAGTGAATTTACTATTTCGGTGCGCTACAAACCATCGCCTGAAGTTCATATGCCACCAAAAGAAATAGAAACTGTAAATTTCATTATTTCAGAAGATTTTGCTGTATCGCCGTCAGGAATACATAAATATCGCATAGAAACCAATTAGAAGCGTAGGTTTACGATACTCCTAAGAGGTTAGCCGGCTACCATCCTAGACAGAATTTAGTTTGACTAAACATTTTGCATTACTTACCACCAGGTGAGATAGCCGTCAAGGGCTAACTTGTGTATAAATAAAAAGATATTAAAATATTATATATTTTTTTAATTAATGTTATACTGTTCCCGTAACATAAACTCGGATTAAGCAGTTTAAAAGAAATTTATTGAATGAATCATATTAACCGTAAATTCCCTACTACGTACATAAACTTTCTTCTCTACACAACGGAACTAAACACTATCAATGAAGTAAATCGATCGATTAAATTATGTCTTGATTAACTTAACAGAAGCATCAACAGGCTGAAGGCAAGATAATAAATTATGATACATACATAATGTGATGTGAATTAGAAACGAACTCATTTTACTCACGGTAGGCACGCAAAGTTATTTTACCGTTAAGGTTGGAGCGCTCTTAAGGCTAAGAATACTAACCGATGCTCTTAAGGCGAATCTACATTCTTGTTCTTTAGGAAAGACGGTCACTCGGGACCCTTGTCTTATTATTATTAAACATTTAAAGTTCTTAACAATTCAGCCGTAGCCCACCGATGTAATGTCGACAATGTAATTTTTTTTCTCAGTCAGGCTGAGGCGAACCTATATTACCTAAAATTTAAGTGCGCTCAAAATTTACATTTGTCTTTTGCGACTCAAAATTTAAACTGTTCTTAAATTATTACTTACATGCTTAAATTAAGTTGAGAAGTACTTATTCATCATCATCATGATCAAACCATTACCGGCTCACTACAGAGCATGGGTCTCCTCTCGATATGAGAAGGGTTTTGGCCATAGTCCACCACGCTGGCCATGTGCGGATTGGCAGACTTCACACGCCTTTGAGAATATTATGGAGAACTCTCAGGCGTGCAGGTTTCCTCACGATGTTTTCCTTCACCGTTGAAGCAAGTGATATTTTAACTGTTTAAAAACGCACATAACTCCGAAAAGTTAGAGGTGCGTGCCCGGATCGAACCGCCGACTTCTGATTAAGAGACTGGCGCCCTAACCACTAGGCTGTCACAGCTTTAGTACTTATTCATGTTGTGGTAATATAACTTTATTTGATGTTTCGAAAAGTCGTCCACTAGTAAAATAATACCGAAATTTTATTGTTGTATCATATAACGATATTTTGCATAGTGTAGCATGATTCTTCAACGATGAGTAGAAGCGATAAAATCAAATACTTAATAATAAATTACATCTGTAGTTTGTCGTTAAGATAGGAACGTTGATACAACTGCATAGTGTGATGTGAATCAGAAAAGTACACGTTTTACACACTTACGCAGGCGTCGATTATTATCTACCGTTAAGTTAAGCGCATATAAAATGCCTTCAAATCATAATATCACCGATCACGTCCCAGAAACGAAAATTGCCACACACTTAAACAACAAATAACTAAAGTCTTAACTAAATGATTTATTTAATTTCTTTATATCTTCGACTTAAATATAGTCAAATTTAACAGTATACCTCATCTTATAAGACGCATCATATTAATAAAAAAAGTCTGACTATTCCATTCGATGAACGGGTAAGACCAGACCTTAGGCAAACTTGTTCTTTTCTAACTCTAAGAGGTAGACGGTAAAGATGATATGTTCTCTAAGCCCAAACACAAAACACACTCAACCCCAGGTAAACATAGGCATCTCGAATACAAATATTTAGTGGGAATTACACTCCTACCTATATAACTATGACAATATTATTTCCAACATCGACTATCGACTATCCATCGCAGGAGACAGGGTTTCATACTAATGAGATTATTAATAACGAAACAAAAATAAACATTACTATTATATACTTTTTCGTTTACAAAGCAACAAACTTTAATTAAAAATTGAAGTTAAATGGTCGTATTTAATAAAGTTGTCTGGTAGTGAAGTTTGGTTCTCTATCTCTATCTCTATCTCTACAAAACGCCAGATTTATTACGTTACCTCTCGTGTGACGTTACATCAAAACTTACACCAAGGCTTCAGCATATTAAAGCACATATAAATCTATAATCCAAAAAATAAAATCAACAATTTTTTAATCACAATTACTTTGATGAATCGTTAGAACATTTTTTCTGCATTCATCATGATCAACCCATTACCGGCTCACTACAGAGCACGGGTCTCCTCTCAATATGAGAAGGGTTTGGTCATAGTCCACCATGCTGGCCATGTGCGGATTGGCAGACTTCACACGCCTTTGAGAACATTATGGAGAACTCTCAGGCGTGCAGGTTTCCTCACGATGTTTTCCTTCACCGTTGAAGCAAGTGATATTTTAATTACTTAAAAACGTACATAACTCCGAAAAGTTAGAGGTGCGTGCCCGGATTCGAACCGCCGACCTCTGATTAGGAGCCTGACGCCCTAACCACTAGGCTATCACCGCTTCCATTCTATCATGCATTAAATACAATGATTAATTAAGTTTACAGAGTAAATGTAATGAATGAGTAAAGGTAAAGGTATTTTCTGCATTATTGGGATCCAAAACAAATGTTGTAAAGTTGTACATTTATTGTTAATTATTGATGCCTAATTTACTAAAACAAAACGTATATTTTCACCATATAAGATTGTTCTCTTCTTTTCATCAACTGTTATACGGATAAATAAAATGGCGCCTCATTTTGCATTGTCGAAAAAATTGAATTCATAACATGCATCATCCTAAGTATATTTTTTTCCACTGCAAGGCACAGACCTCCTCTCTAACAGAATTGACCCAATACGGTTTATCAAAACATTGGTTCAAAGCGGATTTTAAAGATCACAATCCCATGAAATAATAACCGAGGCCGAGGTTTAACGTGAGAGGTAGAAGAGGCTCACGTTAACACGTAAACACCGCTGATTGCCTAACTCCGTGATCAGAAAAACTCATTACCTAACAATTAGGTTAAAATTTGATCCGGAATTTGGACCTTATGATGCTTGTACATGCTAACCAGTAGATCGAGTATATAAGTAACGCCTGAATAAATATTTAAATAATAACCGCAATTGACTAGCGTACGGCCTTGTAATATAACTCCGTTAAATAGTTACAAACCGATTTATCTCGTTCTGTCTTAGTTAATTGAAATACGTAAGAAGAAGACAAAACATTGCGTAAAAATACAACCGCTATATTTAGCAGCCCGACACCCCAACCCTCTAGTGGTTGAGGCTTGCAATTATACCCCCCATCTTCACGCTCCTCTCATAAAGAGGAGTGGCGCAGTAATAATCACTACGGTTATCTGCAACTGTCAATTCGAAAAATGTAAAATGAATAACAACCGCTATAAGCACAAAGTTTATTAGAAAGGGCCAAGGGGTAGGTAAGGTGTTTAAAACATAATGACATGGGCACATTTAAGACACAGTGTTAAATGGTTGCGTACACCACAGTGGCATTTGGCACATTCCACGGATATGATAGGTACTTAGCTACTGTTAACATAATATGAAGCGAGTGTGTCGCAACTGAACGTCACAATGTATCTGAACACGTGTTTGGTTACCACGTGCAGGGTTGACAAACGGTCGCCGCGTGAGCTTATTGTATTACTTATTTGACGATATGGGCCAGTGGTCCAGGAGACCGTAGTTATTTATAATAACAAGAATAACCTTGAGTAGAAACACGTTGCATGTAACATTTGATCGCACATGCATGGCCGAATCGCCACGTCCAACCGGCGTGCGAGTACGCATCCGGCGTCATGCGTGCGACCAATCACAAGACGCGCTCGTTTGATTTTATGTTTTGCTATTGGTCAACCCGCAGCACTCGCACATTATTTATAATAACCAGAATAACTTTGGGTAATAACACGTTGCCTGTAACGTTTCATAGCACATGCATGGCTGAACCGCCGCGTCCAACCGGCGTGCGAGTACGCATCCAGCGTCATGCGTGCGACCAATCACAAGACGCGCTCGATAGATTTTATGCTTTGCTATTGGTCAACCTGCAGCACTCGAACTTAAAGGCTGCTAAGGAAGCACTTTGAACGTCGGGGATTGGACTTCTTCGCTTAACACTTCGCAGACACTTATGGTACCCATCCACAAACATTTTGCGGTACCAATCCACGACCGTATCTCGAGTATATAATATTAAGTCATCAGGTTCCGTAGATACTTGTAATAAATGCCAATATTCGTTTGAGGTGGCCAAAACAATAATAAATTTAAAGAATCTTTGTACGAAAAAAGAACCTCCAATTTGCCATTTGTGTAGACACTGGCTGATTAGATTTTGTGAATTAATTTCATAAGATCGAAAATGATGGGTATATATATATATGAACATGCCCATGTTTTATGTTCTTATGAATATTGTTACCGTAAAGCAAAGTTTTTAAGAGTACCGTAGGTGTTTTTTTGTTAATTTTATATAATAACTTGCTTACAAAGCCGATGATTTAGGCGAGTTAAAACCTGTTCAGACCTCTTCAACTGTTACCCGGCACGAAATAATAAAACCATTATACGGAAAATATGTTAATTTATAAACAGAATTGGTAGTAAACAGCCCTATAAAATCACGAAATTGACGAAAACATTAATGCAACCCAACACCTCTATAACCATCTTACGCATCGATTTTCCATTTGCTTGTGCAATTATGAATGTTAAATCTTCCATCGGTGATTTCCAATTCTTGAAAGTGAATATTAAAAAATTCTCGTCCCGTTCGTGATATAGGTACCTTAATGAAATTTTGTTTCGTGGTTCTGTATCAACACTATTAAACGACTTGAGAAAAAGGCTAGGATGTGTTTTGTGATCTAAAAATTTACCCGTTTACTCGAAATGAAGCTACAAATAAGAAGAGCAAAATAATTTAAAGAATAAACAAAATGGATTTTTTTAATATTTATGCTCCGAAATTCTCTTTTCTATAAGAGAAAAGGCTTGTTCAGTAATGTGGTATTCATAGGCCGATTATGTTAAATGAATAACCTACAGAATATTTTGGCGTAGTCGTTTATAAAATAATCAAATAGGATGAAAAAAATAAAGAGGAAAACGTACACAAATTTAAAATTGAACATATTAAGAATTATAAAATGATCATCTCCGTGTCTCTGTCTCTAAAATAAAACTAAGAACCTTTTTCGTTGGGTCCAGAAGTCAACGTAACCCTAAAAAAAGGAACAAGTCAGAATTACAATTTACAATCCTTTATAATAAGATACGCGGGCCAAATTGTCCGTTGTCGGGGCATGAGTCAGCCCCAGCAGGATAAACCGCTTGTGTTGAATATATACGGACATGTAAACGGCTGATCGCGTATTGAGAAGTCGGTATAAATTACATTAGCGATCGAATTCCTCCGGCTGAAAGACCGAAATATATCAACTAAAGGCATTTATCTATTGTAGTTATGCCCATTATTCTGGTGTAGCGCATAGTTTATAATATTATTATTGGCATAACAGGACTAGGTGAGCGATTATAGACTAGTGGTTAAGATATTTTTTCTTATACACTACAAGTTAGCCCTTGATGGCTATCTCACCTGGTGGCAAGTGATGATACAGTCTACAGTATACAGTAAACGCACGCTCCTAATTGGTTTCTACGCGACATCGTGCCGGAACGCTTATTCGCTTGGCGACACGTCTTTGTCGGTAGGGTGGAAACTAGCCACGGCCGAAGACTCCCATCAGACCAGACTCGAGCTGCGAATCGAACCCAGGACCTCCAACTTCATAATGTGATAGTCAGTAGATAGCCACGGAGGTCTAGATGTAATATTTTTGTTTTATATTACTAAAATCATACAAAAAATATAGCCCTGTTCATTTGTTGCCAGCTATACGTACAATCTAACGCAGCAATAATTGAAGGTATCCATTTCACAATACTTTCATTTAAAAAGTAAAAATCGCTACGTAATTGATACCTGTATCTGTCATTATGAGCGGTAGCATTACTTTCAAGATGGACAGTTGGGCAATCATTGCGTCATTCTTTCACTGATTATATATTACTTCTGAACTACTACCAAAGGAGTTTCAATTGTCCATAATAAGTTATTGTCATTTTCTTACTTTTTAGAATTAAGCTGAAAAGTTTACTTTGCAAAACTTGCGCATAAAGACTATACTGTATTTTTTACTTAATCACAATTCACACCTGTCAGAACCACTGAATCACAAAAGCGTACTTAAGGTGACGTTATCATTTCTGAATCTTAAATCCGTGTCCAGTTCTCGCATACTTTTTTCGCGCCTCCAAATTAATTTCGGCGTTTATTAAAATCAGAATGTTTTCGTCTGAAATATTTTATGTTTAAAAACGGTTGGATCTTGAAACAACAATGTAGGTTTGATCTCTCTTGCATAATAACTCCTTCATGCTTGCGAGTGGGAAAAGCAGTTAGGTGTCAAAGAGCACGTTAACTTGAACTTAAGCTGTGTCAGCTAACAATGAGGTGCGTACGCGTAGGTAGGAGCACATGTGAGGATCAAGACGGATCGTCGAGTGTAATAACCTCCGTATGCACAACGCGCGTACGCGGGGGTACAACGAGGCGGGGAAGCCGGGGTACAAGTGCGAATTCCACGACTCGCCAAGGAGGACGGGTGTTGTGCCCGCAAGACATCGCGCCTTTATGACGGTTAGCAAGGTAACCGCATTGTATTGTGACAAATTCTCATTGAATATCTCTCATCTCTTAATTATGAAGATGTGGAATACCTTTTAAAACGCATTGTCCAATAATTGAAACTAACATTTAGTATTATTTTTCATACATCATTTTAGTAACTTACGAACGCATGTCCACATGACCATACACACGAACACACACCAAATCTTCTCGGAGAAATTTATTATTTCTACAATTACGCAGATCTTCTAAAATGTGCCATCGGAGCATGCTTAGGAGAACTTGACTTCACCACGAACATTTACTTTGCTTACGTAAAATTCACATTTTTAAAACTGGTCCAATGCATCGAGGTTGACACATCAAGGAATTTTCACAATTCATGTATAAGATGTAATATGATATTGTATTATTTTGTTTGTCTTATTTTATATTCACTGGCCAAATTCGCCAAGGGTATTCTTAAAAGCCATATCAAATAAAAACGAGGAAACAGTACTCAAAAGAATCACTACTTTTTTGACCATGAAATTCTCGAGATGCAATTCAACACCTGCCTGTTTTAACTTTAATTTTGTCTATTTTTGTTTATATCCAATACCAAAATTTAAAAGACTCTCCGTGAGTTAAGTTTGGAATAAAAATAAGATAAACATTTGGTCAAGATCCTAAACAAATATGGAAATATAATCAGCAATCACGAGGCTTTGCCTTCATTAAAAATGCTGAACACCTTGGCATAACGAATGTCATAAGAAATGGAATATTAATAAAGTTAAAACAAGAAAAGTGTGATGTGAATGTGATAACTCTAACTATAGAGATTTAAGAATTAAAAAAATACAAATATGGTAATTGAAGAACTATTAATTTTTTAGTACCTAATTATTTATTTTGTCGCAGCGCTGATTTAACAAATTCGATGCACTAATATTACCTTTTTAACCTTTAGTCACGTAAGACCGGAGATTAGGCGATATTCAGTTTTTGATTACTTTGCACAAAAATTCTTAACGAATTCATTTACATCTTAATTTTCATAACCAACTTATGTGATAAACTGGCTCGTATAATTAATGCTTTTTACAAAACAGAAGAAAATTCCAAATGCAAAAGTGTAGTTTTGTTACTTATAATGTACTAAAGAGTGATGTATGGTATTACCTTATTATTGGCGTCATATTATAGTTGGCAATTAATAATTAATAATACATAAATTAAATAATTTTAGTTTATTTTTTATAAGTACCGATTTCAGCACCACGTATATGAATATAAACACAGGGGTTTGACTAGGGTATAACATAATATAGAACAATTCTTGTCTATAAGAGAGATGTGGACGTTCTATCATTAGGATAGGCAATGCTTTTATGAAAGGATTTATGAAATGTGCGATATTCTGTCTAACTGTGTTTATCAACAACCCCAAGCCGACAAAGATTTCTCGCAAATATATTTTTCCAGAGGCACCTTGAGTATGCAGTGCTTTAATACATGTATGCATTGCACGCCACTGGTTACTACATACGTAAATCGATTCTTGCATATCTAAGCTAGAATAATTGTCGTAGGAAAATTTTGTGCATCCGAACTGTGTCTGTAACTTTTTAATATTTATATGGATAACTTGTACAGTTAAGTACATCTGCAGGTTAATAAGAAGAAGTGGATGATACAGCTGCTGTACTATGTCATACAAAAAGCAAACACTTGTCCCTGACAGGTGATACTGTTTGTGACTATTTTTATGTAGGCCTTAGACACATATATTTAGGCTTTACTAAATGTGTCTAAGGCCTTAGTATAGCAAATTATCGATCAACGAATAGTAGATACAACACACCTTCCAAATTATAATGCATCCATACTCACTACACAATCGTAACGAATACCGCCTCATATCTCTGATACAGGTTCAAAAGCGTCACCTGCCACTGCAGCACAGCTGCGCTAAAATTTTACTTTTAAAAATTTTCTCTTGACGTTTTTTGGCGTCTATATCTTATATAATAATAATAATAATTTTTTATTTCGGACACGGTACATAGACTGTTAGTAATACATCTTAACCTATGTTAGTACCTACAACTAAAACACTTATAACTACTTATACCTACTTCCCCCCCCCCACCCCCATGATGCTCGTGTGCACCCTGTTCCAGCACCTACAGAGTGATATAGTTATATAGTTTTAGTGATTCGATAAATCTATAACTCGGCTATGTTAACACGACAAGTAACAACGCTAATCGTGAACATAAAATCCACTTCTTAATAATTATTGTTCATGCATATTATAAGAGAATTAATCAACTGATGAATTTTAATATTTATACTACACAAGGAATAAGCAAGGCACCAACTTTTTCATAATAAACTTCAAAGATACAACGTTTCTGGTACCGATTTTATCATAAGTATATGTTTAATAATTTTTCATTGATTTTTGAATATTTGTTGTACCAAGATATATATACTTTTTAAATATTTAATACCTCAATATGGTCGAGGGTTACAATTGGAGTTGCTTTGAACAATCAGACTCAGGGGCAATATTCCTTTCGTGTTAAGCATCAAGTAAAAGTTATCGAAAATTTATTACATCTTTGAGATGGCAGTTGCTAAACAGCGAGTCAAAAACCAATAAATACAATGGCATTTATGCCATAGCTAAGGTTAACGTAAGTAGGACAGCGTTCAGCGTTATTAATTATCGACATACTATTGGAACAAGTTTTGGTTGCACCGATCTTAACCGGTAGACCTACCTATACAATTCAATCTCACATCAATCAACTTTGAATGAAACAAAAATTTTTTTCAAGCCAGATTTCCTTTTTGCTGGGCTTGACAATGGATTTGATGGAGTAAAAAGATTGTATGAACGTATTATTAAAATCGTGAAAGTTATGAATACGTATTGCTTCTAATGCTAATTGCTTAATGAAGGGAAAACTACTTACAATAGAGCTGTAATGTTAAAAGAGGTAGATAGTGGCTATGACTAAATATCTAAAAGATCAACTCCGAATTAGTTGTACAATTTTTTTTATACACTACTAATTAGCCCTTGACGGCTATCTCACCTGGTGGTAAGTGATGATACAGTCTAGGATGGTAGCGGGCTAACCTGTTAGGGGTATGGTAAACCCACACTCCTAATTAGTTTCTACGCGACATCGTGCCAGAACGCTAAATCGCGTGGTAGGGTAACTAACCAGACCAGACTCGAGCCGGGAATCGAACCCAGGACCTCCAACTTTAAATAATAATGCGACAGCGCACGCACTGCGCCACGGAGGTTGTCAAGCAATAAAAGCACTAGTATCCAATAATAAAGTTTGTATCACAAACAGGTGTCCTCCCTAACTTATTGCAATCGATTGGTTAATTGATCTGGTTTTGCACGATCTGCACCGTTAGGCTAACTTGCACAAGTAAATTCCAGGAAATTGTCTCACCTCAATTGCAAAAAATTAAATTGGCGCTGTTGTAATATTTTTTGTCAACGTAACGATCACACTGACGCTATTAAATGAAAAGATGCGAAAGCACTTAATATGGTTTCTGAACTCTAAAATGAACAATTTAAATTTATAGTTTATCATTAACACTTTTATAAGATTATCGTTCGTATGTAGCATTATTAAAGCAAATATTCAGGCAGTTATCTCATCCCACTTATATGTAACTACAGATGCAACATGATCAACACCATGCATCTATTTTATGCATGACAGGTGTGCAGACTTCTCTATTTCCATTTTATAAAACACATGTCATTTTAAATAAAAAAAACAAGCTATTGAGCACTTGCACTATCGATTATTAGTAGCACACTTTTGTGTTTAAATGTCAATATAGAAACCGGTTGGTTGGATGCATCGAAGCTAGACAATGAAGATCATCCAGTGTGATGCAACAACCAGTTAATTCGGATATGGGTAATTTAATAAAAGCTCCTTTGAGAGCAGATGTTCCCATTGGAGGTGACAGACAAAAGGCGTTAACGCGTTGAGATGCCCTTACAAAGCAGCAAACAGATGCGCACGTCGACGTGGCATTTGTCTGTAAATCACATGGGCAAATAGCATGCACACAGTCTCAACTCTCGTAGCTACGGCGGCGCGTAGTTGTGTGTGTGTACCTCCAGCCAAGGCTGGCGTACCTGCCCCTACCTGCCTATCGCATTCTTGCTCTATCTGCGGAATATCAGAGGTTCGCGCGTGTGTCGTAACGGTTTAAGCTTCTCAGGCTTGTCTGAATCAAACTCTGACGGTTTCATTGATTGACAACGTAATTACAAATGCAGAAAACTTGTTCATTAATAACCTTCGAATCGTTTTTGACAAGCAATGCTTTTAGAATATCAATATGGTAATGGGCTGGATAAGAAACAATCTGATTCGTTATAAGTAATCATTATCATATATAAAGTACCGGTAATTTACTTAAAAGTAGACTAACACTAACTGTTGTTTATGAAAGTTAGTTATAGGAAATTGCAAATTTTAGTATCGTTTCAAGCAAATATTAAAAGCTTTGCTCAAGATAGTTTCTTAATGAAAATTGGTCAGTTTATGCACAGTAGGCCTGTATAATTTAGTAATGAAGTATGATAAGTGATAAGATACCAACCGGTTGTTATGAAAGGCCCCATTTGTACTTAGACCAGTAACTGTAACCGGGCACCTTGAATCTCAGATTGCATTATGATTCAGCCATGTCAGAAATTCCACAAGTCACTCCTTTGAATGCAGATCCCTTGTAACTTGTGTTATGTTTTACAACCCGATGTGGTGTCATAGTTCAAAGGAACTTAACATATTTCGCAATTTGTCCAATGTTATGACGGTGTGGTCGTTGAAAAGTACAATTGTATTTCAGGTTTTATTAAGCAACAAAGCTCAGATGGTGTCCTATAAATTACTATTCACATGAGAGGACATGATTATCATTGAGATACGAACGAATTTATTAGTCTGCGACATGTGTTCATGCCTATGGATCATTCAAGCTTGTTTATTAGCTAGTATTTTTTTTTAAGAAACTTGTAGTTTTTGTTTGTTTCTTTCTAAAATATTTTGTGGGATTATATTCAAAACAATACATAGGCCTTTGTCATCCGGCTTTCCAACTTCTTTTATGTCCAGTTCATGCCAAATCGTTACTTCATTGCTTGGTGAAAGAAGGACAAAGTAACAAACAATATTTTCTTTAAATCGTGGGCATACGCCGTAAAAGTAAACAAATTAATTATTAACACCTACCTCTTTGAGACCGTCGAGTCTTCCGAGTGATTTGGATTGTCTTAACGGCAAGAAGGCCTTAAAGGCGTCCATTCGCGATATACGCTCTGGTTCCGCATTGGTTGCGGTGGTAAGGTCTGCGCATGACAAACGCGCTTTACGTCTTTTATCCAATAGTTGCTTTGCTGTCCTCGAGCGCCGTTGAACAGGTGCCGCCTCTTCTTCGGGTTCGCTGCATACTTCTCGAGAAGCGTGCACAGTATGCCGCCGCCGGGATAGTGGCGGCGACGTCAGCCGAGACACCAATGATTCAAACATTTCACTTAGCCGCTGTGGTATTTCGATGACCAGTCACGCGAAATCCTCACATCACCTTCACTATAACCCATTTTCTGTCGCTCGCTCTATCTCGATTCTGCCTACAACCAAATAAAACTATTTCACAATTACGTCGCTGATCGCAGTGGAAGCTGAACCTCGTGGCCTCAAATGTATTTGTCCTCTCGGGTGCGAATGCAGATTCGATCGTTGACCGTACTTTGACGTTATTGTCATTGAACTAATTTGTCATGAGCTCGCTCGATATGGTCGTTGTTCATTCACACGGTGTGTGCACCGTGACGGACAATACGCAACTCCGGAAACGACAGCGCGGACGTGTTCTAGGGCTACATATTTCCAAATTTGTGAACAGCGAAATTGAACCGATTGTTTGAATTATAAAGACTTGTTTTTCACACGTTTGGTGTGATGCACTATGTGGCTGTTAACCAGGTTACCGTGTTTTGTAATTAAGAGAGACCGGGCCCGAAACCGACCGAGAACTTTTAACGACGCGGAGTCTTTGAAACTTTTGAAAGTGTCTCGCTCGCGCCGTCACTGAACTCAAAACATTGCGATGGCACCTTGCCACGCACGAGCATCGAAATAGAATAACGCAAGGTCAATCACTGATAGTGAAAATAGAAACAATTTCAATGATGATTTCTATAATAGCTTCTCTTTCTAATATGAAAACGACCTATGTCACACATAACGGTATATTTATTTATAGCATAAGAAAATAGCAATTCCGTTGTACGAAAATTCTTGATTACAAAGTAATAGTGACCTTTTCGACAGTGAACATCAGCTGTGAAAAATATTTCAGTTAGGTTATCTGTCTTCCTTTTGTTTTTAAAACATGTAAGTTCAGTTTTATTACACAATCTACTTTCTGTTCCACATTTTAGCTACTCTGTTGGCAATTCTAAAAATAAAAATTGATGGTAACGCTCTTACACAATACACGTCACTTTATGCTGAGCAAAGCTTTTTGATTCTTACTATGCATTTCTCATAAATAATTGTGTCGAAGTAGGTACATATATCAAATAACCATCTCGATTTAATAATACGAAATCTTATAGTGAAAACCCGCACGGTTTCACTCATAAAATTGTAAGCGAAATGTTATTACGAAACATGCACCTGTGTCAAGACAATTGTTGCGTTTTATTGCTCACAGCCGTCAGCGCAAGGTTAAATAATAAAGTGTAGTGTTCTGCAGCTTGTAAAAAATGTGAGTAGATACATCATCAGCTGCCTTTATTATGAGATCGTAAACGAATATAGACAAATACGACTATAACCGTAAAAACACACTGCACAACACTGCGTCCAGACATCTCCAGTCGCAGCAGGCTCATGTTCCACTTGACATTAGCTATTACTGTTACTATTCATCATCATCCTCATGATCAACCCATTACCGGCTCACTTCAGAGCACGGGTCTCCTCTCAGAGTCTCGCACCTCTAGCTTTTATGTGTTATGTGCGTTTTGAAGCAATTAAAATATCACTTGCTTCAACAGTGAAGGAAAATATCGTGAGGAAACCTGTACGCCTGAGAGTTCTCCATAATTTCCTCAAAGGCGTGTGAAGTCTGCCAATCCGCACATGGCCAGCGTGGTGGACTATGGCCAAACCCTTCTCATATTGAGAGGAGACCCGTGCTCTATATTGAGCCGATAACGGGTTATTCATCATCATCATTCATTTTTAGCCAGTAATGCATTAGTGCAAGCAAATCGGAAAGGATTGTGATCGTTACATCATCGCTGACAATAGTAAAACACTAATTTGAAGAAACTTGAATGTTTCTACAACTTGTAGAATACAGCTTAAAGTCTTGTTATGGAACCGAAATCATTTGTGAGGATTATAAAACTATTTAATAATCTAGCCGACAATTATTAAATGTCTCTAACAAAATCGATTTTCGAAATGATTAAATAATACATTGTAAGCGATAGTCTGGCGTTTGTAAAGTCATTGATAGCGTATGCAGTAATGATTCATAGATGTTGATTGCCCCTTGTACAAGGTGTAGTGGGCGCGGCGCCTGAGGGCTGCTAGCTCCGGTCAGTGGCGATCATTTGTGGAGCATGGCTCAGCTAATAAAACGGTTAGTCCTAAGTCAGCGACGAAGCAAACCGGTACGGGGACCGGTCGACCGCCCCCCGCGCACGGTGCTACCCCGCACACTTCTAAAATACACGCATCCACATCACCTTATCAAGAGAGCCATTGCGGCTAAGCTTGTTGTCTGTCCGCTCTCCTATTTCACAGCCCGCTCGAACCCGAGATAGCTCGTATCGAATTCGTTGGGAGCGGACTCCGGCTAAACTGGCAACACGATATCCGACTGGTGATCCGACTAACCGCAGTTTAGATTAAATTTAATAACCGAAGCAGCGACAGTTTCTAATGAAACGTGAGTTTTAAGGGCACGATGTTAATGAAGATTCGTTACGGCTCGCATTGTTGTGATGTAACTGTAAAGTAGCGACTGTTTGTGAGCGAATAGACCGAGCAGATATCTAATGTAGCGTGAAAACAATTGGCGAAAGTCTGGTAGATATAACAAGTTAGCCAATCGGCGAGTAGTGACAAAGGCGCAGATTAGAAAGTATGTTGTGGTGTGTATCAGAAAGCCTGCGCGCGCACACGCTCTGATTGGCGCCCTATCTGTAAATCTGTCACAGCTACGACCACAGTACACTATGGTAATACACGAAACCCCATGCAAAAAGTACTCTTTAAACAGGGCACACTTAACAAGATGCCGCAGACTTGTTGTACGCAACGTCGACTGCAAGGCTGAGTAAATAACGATGTTCAACCTAACCAAGTATCCAAATGCTCAAAACGATACATAATTATAAAATAGTTAACATACAACGATAATCGTGAAACTTGGAACATGCATATTTAAACCCGGTTACAAAATAGCTATCTAGGTGAATAGTGGTCACGACAGTAATTGCACTATTTTTCAATGTCCAAACAAATTTTTTGTGTTCCCTATGCATCAACATTGATGAAACTAAACTTTATCAATCTAACATTTTTCATTCAGGTTAAGTGAGCAAGTTAACGGTAACGAAGCGTTGAATATGAAATTTAAAATAAATAGATCTTTCCTGTAGTATATTTAACATTCAATATATATTGAATTCTTAAAAGCTTTATTGCACTTATATAGAGATGTAGGACAGTTCTGAAGACCAGTACAACTGTGTGAATATAATAATAAAAAATCAGATACATTTAACACTTGTAGGTAATAATTATGCAAAGAGTAAAAAAGGTTAAAAATCGAACTAAAAAATTAACTGCGTGAATTGTAAACAGAGCCTTTTCTGTTTTGAGTGTGTAAAGATGAAACCGTTATATTATTTTGTGTGCTATCAGAGAGATCCTAAAATGTGACACGCACGGCATTTAGACAGTTATAAGAATACAGCGAAGTTTGTTTTGGCACGCATGGCCGAGATGTATTGTTGCTGCTAGATTATACTGACCTAATGTACTTAGAAAATTAACGCTTTGGAGATGTGGTACTGGATATATCTTTCATGAATGAGACGGACAGCCCGAAAAGGTATCTATACTTAGGGAACTTAAAATAGAGTCGAGACTTTCATCGCTGGTGCAATTTCGAATTGTTCAGTAATCACATCTCATAAGGTAAAGACACCATGGCACATCTGACGCTCAAGGTCGAGTAGATAAACTACTGACGCCCGGTGCTAATAATCAATCTTATCCAAAATCTTCAGATAGCAGATTTAATTTCGTAGCACACCATATTCGACAACGAAAAGTACGAAACAAGGCAGCACCACTGAAATAAATCTGCTATTTTAGGATTTTGCATTGGAATGATTTTTAATTTCGGCCGTTAGATGAAGAGAAGACGATTGTACGAAAATACGGAAACAGTGAGATTAGGAGGTCAGGCGGTGACCTTGGTTGAAAGTGGGTCGCTCGTGAGACTGGCTATCGGGTGTCACCGAGGCAGACGTCACGCTTCAGCCACCCAACCCGTGCGTTTTGATCAATGAACAGGCAGATGCATTTACCCACTTGCAAATTCGTCGCGTTACACAGTTACACTAATACTTTTCGCAAATATATGTAGCTTCAAGTTTGATTGTGTTAAATTTATATAAAAATATTTGAAAAGACTAACTGAAAGCATAACATTGGATGGTAGGTTAAAAATAGGGGTTTCCAATCTGTATGTATGTATGTATGATTCTGATTCTGAATGATCTGTATTAGATAATGAATTGAATGTATGTAATTCGATGAATATAAATTTTAATTTCTTTATACATTTTAGGTACAAAATGGACTTCTGCAAATATGGTATAAGTACCTGTGTTTGGAAATATTTTATGGGTGGGCAAACACCTGCCTGGCGAACCCAACATCTAAGGACGCCAAATTTATTTATAAAATGATAAGAAAAAATTTAGAAAATAGACGTAATGTAAGTTAGATTTACTTAGCTGTAGCCCCACCAGAGCTACATAGTCACTTAAGTGACTCCGCTCTTAAAATGAGATTAAAAAAAAAAAAAAAAAAAAAAAGTACCTGTGTTTGTTATCATAACAATATCACCTTCCATAACATGACATGCATTCCATATTACCGTGGTTTAAACCTCTGAAGACTATGTTGAATAAGTACTTGATTGCATTACACAAAGACGTTTGTTTTACGTAACTTTAACGAGTAATGACGACCAGTATAAGGATGTACAATATGTTGAGATCGCCCACGACGCGACTCCGAGCCAGTTGAGCTGGTTCTTTAGCTAATCGCTAGAAGAATAACTAACCACAGTGCACGGAATCGTTTACTCTGACGACAAGACGTGAGTGAAAGCCCAAGGTCCTTGCTTCTTATCTCATTTATATTAAAATATTCCAGATAAATATTCTAATAGGCAAGGTAAGTAAGCCTTCGTCAAATTATAACGATTGTTTATTCTGACATGCAATTTGCGCATTTAAATCTTTCCGAATATCTTTTATGTTTATTAATTTTTAATTACCTTTCAGCTGTTGCTGATCTAACTCACTGTTTAGTTGTATAATGAGAAGATTTTGACACACATTCGTGATAAAATCTCGTCACATTTTAGGTTAAGGTATAGTATTCATTATTTATGTCTCAAGAAAAATGGGGTTTTTCAACATTAAAGGCCGTAAGTTACCTGCACACATTTGAATAAAATCTTTTGTATGTAAGGTAATATATAAAACTTAATTAGGATTGTCATAGTTAAAAAAAGAGCTGTGTAATGGCCTAATAATGTGATAAGAGTATTGTTTCGTTGGATGCAGTCGAGAACGAGTCGGGATATGATTACAAAAATACAAGCGTATTGTTTTTTTCTTTCTATACTTTTAAATCTATGATGCCATTACTTGCTCTGTGATAAAATTACGTTTTGGATGTATTTCTTATATGATAATGTATTTTGCTTCGACGAATTTCTGAAGACCCTAGAGTAGTATCTACGTTGCAAGGTAATTCAATCTGGAAATGTATACGATCTATTTTAGTACCTTGAAATGAGAGAAACAGCTCGTTGGTTGGCTTTTTGATGAGTGTTTACGTTCGCTTCAGTTATGTAAACAACTCGACCGATCCGTTTATGGAGTGTCAAACGTTAATAGAACTGCGTCGATTGAGTGGTCTTGAAAACAGTGCTAGGCGTACTTAGTTATGAAGGGTCTAATGCCGTTATGCAACCTAAAATTACAGCATTATAGGGTATCTTTAAGATTGACACTTATATTTAAGTTGCTGAAACGATAGAAAATAGGTTCGATTTAAAAAAAAATAACAAATAACTATTGGTATTGATCCGTAGAAGGACCAGAGTTACCGACATAGCTCAGCGAGTTGCGAAGTTGAAGTGGCAATGGGCGGGGCACATAGCTCGGAGAACCAATGGACGTTGGGGTCCCAAGGTGCTGGAGTGGCGACCCCGCACCGGTAAACGTAGCGTTGGTCGACCCCCAACAAGGTGGACAGACGACATCAAACGAGTCGCAGGGAGCCGCTGGATACAAGCGGTCCAAGACAGCGGCCATTGGAACTCACTACAAAAGACCTATGTCCAGCTGTGGACGTCTATCGGTTGAAATGATGATGATGATGATTGGTATAGCGTACATATTTTTTTATATTTTCAAGACAAATCATTAAAAGTAGATGGTAATAGAAGTGGTTTATTTGGAAATAGAATACTTTTTCACAAGAAGCTTTATATTTAAATTAAACTTTAGATTTGTGATGTAAAGAATTACCTATTATAGACCAAGGAACCCACTTATTTCCAATTGCAAAGAAAGCTCAGAAACTAAACAAAGGAAGGATCTATCATGTTTCTTGAAATTCACTAGAATTACCTTGATTGATACTGTGACAATGTGACTTCAATGTCACACACCTCAAGTTACTTTTACAAGTTACAAAATTAGTTAAGCTTCGTAGCCTTGTAAAACGTTATTTAAAAAGCATAATTCACTTAGACTATTTCCTTAAGTGGTGTTTTTCAAATGCTTATTTTTATCCATCTTTCATCTTATATATCTTATAGGACAAATGCAGCGTAAGTTTGTTCTTGTACCATTCAAGATCTTTAGATCTATCCAAAAATTCTAAATCTTAATTAGAATAGGACTTTAAGATAATTTTGACGACATTATAAAGTTGGAGGTCCTAGGTTCGATTCCCGGCTCGAGTTTGGTCTGGAGGGAGGCTTCGGCCGTGGCTAGTTACCACCCTACCGATAAAGACGTGACGCTAAGCGATTTAGCGTTCCGGCAGGATGTCGCGTAGAAACCAATTAGGAGTTTACTATACTCTTAACAGGTATAGCCCGCTACCAGCGTAGACTTCATCTTCACTAACCACCAGATGAGATAGCCGTCAAGGGTTAACTTTATAAAGTATTAAAAAAAAATACTGTTTACTGTATCAACTATCTCATAGAAAGCACATGCATAGAACGCAACGGTAACGCTGTTGATATATAGAATCAATAAAATTAAAAAATAAATAAGCTATTCATTTCATTTTTCATGTAAAGATAGTTGTTGATAACTCAGTCTTTCAGTATAAATTTTAGATTAAACATGCAATTGTTTATTGCACCCTAAAATTATTTCTTGCTCGTTCACGACTCTCAACGGTGCCTTTACAACAGCGCTTCTTAAACGTACCATTAGTAATGGCGTGACAAACTCATTTCAATGTCTCTAACTGTTGCCTCTCGGAGGATACCAATCTCGGTCGGTGCCTCGCGAGTTCACTCGACCACCTCAAATCATCATGATCAACCCATTACCGGCTTCACTACAGAGCACGGATCTCCTCTCAATATGAGAAGGGTTTGGCCATAGTCCACCACGCTGGCCATGTGCGGATTGGCAGACTTCACACGCCTTTGAGAACATTATGGAGAACTCTCAGACGTGCAGGTTTCCTCACGATGTTTTCCTTCACCGTTGAAGTAAGGGATATTTAAATTTTTTTTAAAACGCACATAACTCCGAAAAGTTAGAAGTGCGTGCCCGGATTCGAACCGCCGACCTCTGTTTAGGAGGCTGACGCCCTAACCACTAGGCTATCACCGCTTCATTACGACCACCTCAAATTACGTTGCAAATAAGCCACTATTAAAATAACATAATGATTTATCTGATCAAGTAGTGACGTTTTATAATGTCGCTAATGTAAAAAACAAGCTCTAAAATTGGATTTGTTTGACGGTACTATCTTTATATAGATATAAATACGCAAATGGAACATTTCTAACCCCCTTTAAATTCAATGCGCGAACTGAGGAGTGAATCCGCGTAATCTATATATTTAAAAGCGAAATACCACTCACTGCCTGACTGACTGATTATCACGATATCTCAGGAACAATAAAACATATGAACTTGAAATTTGGAAGGTAGATTTTTTTGATGAAGTAGAGGTCAGTTAAGAAACGGTTTTGTGAAAATCCACCTTTAAGGGGTTGAAATGGGGGTTGGAAGTTTGTATGGAAGTCCTGTATTTTTTAATTTAGAGAATCAACGGGCTCAATCTACTGGCTTAGTCATTTTATCAGAGAATTGATACATTTGTTAAATCTATGAAATGTAATACAATATTAAATTTCCAAGACCTTGGTGTCATTCCCACACTAACATGTATAATGTCTGCAACACAGCAGATATCTTAATTTTTTTTTTCACTACTAGTTAGCCCTTGACAGCAATCTCACCCGATGACGATGCAATCTAAGATGGTAGCGGGCTATATTGTTAAGGATATGGTAGACCCGTACTCCTAATTGGTTTCTACGCGACATCGTGCCGGAACGCTGAATCGCTTGGTGAAACGTCTTTCTCAGTAAGGTGGTAACTAGCCACGGCCGAAGCCTCCCACCAGACAAAAACTTCTACCTAGATGCATAGAATAACGGTTAAGGACTTTTCGGGTAGGTTTCTTTTATAAAACTGCCGTGAGATTGCGTATTAATTTTAACAGTAAACTATCTTTAAACCAGTCTCTATATTCCAATTATAACACATTGCTAAAGTTGGAAAATAATCCTCCATACTTATACATCTGTATTATATATATATATATATATATATCGTATATACTCCAAAAGTGCAAGATATAATGAACGCCAAAAATATCTTGCCCCTGCTAAAGTATATTTAAACCCGAGTACATATTAATATTATATAAAGTACCAAACTGCTTTCTCCGTGTCAATAGTTTTATTCGAAATATTCGTAACGGTCACTTAACCCGTTCTGACGGTCAGATTTATTAAGATACATGAATATTTAAAGCCCCAGACCCTTAAGAGGTCAACTGTTTGTTTTATTTAAACTTCTCATAAGAATCATCATAACAAGCTTGTGATTCATTCAATCGTATATTCGGAATACAACTGAGCAAAAGTTTTATTTACGAAATGACAGCCAGTCGCTGAGAATCTATCACTATACATTCATTATTTCACAAAGGTGATCCTTATTGCTAAAAAGTATCTTACTCGTATTACATAAATTTGTCTTTTTTTAAAGCCTAATTCTTTTAAATTTAACTAAAACAGTTGGTGATTGAGATGCCCATTATTTTTATATTAAGTTTTAAGATTAAATGTTTGCATACTATCAAACTAGTTGCATGTTTTGGAGACACTATTGTAAGACCAAAAATATACCACATTCTTGCAAATAAAGATATTCTATTCTATTCTTCTTGACTCGATACTGTTTTAAATTAATATATATAATATAATGCCATTTTCAAAATTATTTATCTTCTAATGACAAACAATTATATTTATATTTTCTTCATAGAAAAATATTAAGGTGACCTTGTAAAACGCCATGAACGATCCGTGCTAGTGATAATTTAATAAGTTAACATGCCTCATATTGAGAACAAGGCGTTTATCTATTTTAATTCTGAAGCCTATTTTATCGGATAAATACATTGAGCGACGTATTAATTAGCACTTTCCTGAAGTACTCTTCAGGTAAAAGGGCTGGCATCACTTAGATATATGTGTTGAATAGTATGCACTAACTTGAACGTATGCTAATGATTTTAAAATTCATGTGTAACCTAGTTTACACATTACATGCGAACCTAGCGAGGTTGCCATGTAAGTGTTGATGTTTATACAAAATAATACGACATTACTTCCCGAAAATTTTGTTCACTTTAACTAATGAATTGTAATAGAAGTTTACAGAAGTTTACGTATCTCAACTTGTGTCTACAATTTAAAGTATAAAATGATTTGTTCGACGTTATAATGAGCTGGGCATTTCAGTTTAATGAGGAACTAAAAACAAATACCATGCTGGTTGTTATTTATAATCCAGTGGCAATTAACTGTCCTGTCTCTCTCACAGGCCTGAGTAAAATTTTATGTTCTCTTTTGGGTGGTAATAAAAATTCTTCCTGTCCACTGTTAAAAGCGTTCTAAGCGAACCGTGCCGTGAGATTTTAATCCGTTTGAAGTCACCCAAAGCACTATAAATACATTTTAAACCTTTTTAGAAGTCCATAAAATTATTCTTAGGTTTAAAAAGTTCGGGCATAAACGAGAAATATTAGGATGAAGGT
Organism: Lasiommata megera; assembly: GCA_928268935.1. Lineage (NCBI taxonomy): Eukaryota > Metazoa > Arthropoda > Insecta > Lepidoptera > Nymphalidae > Lasiommata > Lasiommata megera. The sequence goes on along the minus strand of OV743325.1, from coordinate 8,331,132 downwards.
AGTCTTTTATTTATTCATAGCACGCAAATTAAGAAATGCGCAGATAATTACTCAATGCCAGCTGAGGATCAAGTTTCCAACACTGCAAGCTTTAGAAACCACATTATGGAACTTTCGTTAGAATAAAATGCGTCCAGAATAATTGCAAGAATAAGTTGCATTCATGGATATAATAAAGTAAATCAAATTATGCACTTAATTGAATTTTCGAGTATAGGATAGATGTATAAAAATAGAAGAAAGAACAAATTAATATTAATAAAAGTCCTTCACTTATTATAATTTTTTATTATATTAACAACGTAGGCAAACGCGTTTCACCTGATGCTAAGTGATTACCGTCTTTTAACTATTTTTAACTATGGCTCCAGCCCGTCCTTCAAATCGGTTTCTACTCGACATCATATCGGAGCGCTAAATCACATGGCATTATATTCATGTCTTTGTCAGTAGGTTAGGGTATGATATAAGATGTTTGTATCGTAGATTCTACTTATGCAATAGGTATCTATGCAAAAACTCTTCTCGCATCAGTCAACAAACTCCATTTAGTAAACTCAGTTATGAAAGAGTGTACGTAGTCAGTGATAAAATCAAGAACAATATTTATTCTCAGATAAGTAGCGAGAGAAGCGTTAAATTTGATAATTACTCAGAGCAATCTTATCTTGCACCATTAACTCCACCCACTTACAAGGTACGAGCATTTGGGTCACTTTTAAGCGTCTCGTTAAAAATGTCGTCGCTAGAGAAACGTGTCCTAAAACCGTTTAACAAAACGTAAATGTTTTTAACCGAAACACACTGAATAACTATGACTACCAAATAACAAAATAACATCAAACATATTTAACAGCACGATATTTAATCCAACTTTTCTTTTTCTTGCCCTTATCCCACATTATGTGTCTTCTTCTTCCACTCACTTCTATCAGCCGTCACCTCACTACCCACACCTTTGACCCACACATCCTCGTTTACACAATCCATCCATCTCTTCCTTGGTCTTCCTCTACTCTTTTGCCCTTCCACGTTCATATACCAATAACATTCTTTTGGTGACATCACTTTCTTTCCTGCCCATTATATGACCATACCAGCGACAACTTTATCTCTTTTAAGTTAAGAAGGAAAAAGACTAACGGCATGTTATAATAACCGTACCAAGCAGAGTCCTACTAGGAATCAAGATAATAAACCACGTGTACTTTAGTTACAAAACGGAAGTAGACTAGTATATATTTGTTAGCACAAACTCAATAGACAAGGCTAAACCGATTATCTTCTAAAACAATAAACATCAGTATCAGCACGTGAACGAAACAAACAATAACTGAAGTCGTAATTCTATGAACAAAATATCTAGTTGCTTTAAATTATTCCAAAATAAACGATACAAATTTAGAGAATTACGTTAACGAGCGTGTACTTGGCATCTTTTTTCTCTGAATCACTTTTTTAAATGCCAATTTTAAAATAATTTAAAGCGTTTGACGCTTTGCTAATGAAGACGTTTATTTATCTCTACACAACGAATTTGTTCGTCAGAAATATAATGTACTGACATCAATTTTGAACCACGAAAGATTTAATTTATAAATGAGTTTAATTAGTATTCCTATACACTTAGTATTAGAGATACCTTAGTTCATTTAAGTTATGCGGCAGAAGTAAACAATAGCTGGGTTTATAAAAGTTAGCTATAACATATTATGGCATTAATAATATGGCATGAAACAGACTAAGAGTTGTAATAATAACAAATTACTTCTGCGTTAATTAAAATTAATCAACGATGAGTTAATTTAAATACTTATTGAATTTTCACGCTTACTTATGATCGAGTAAATTGATAGCCTTTACGCTAATCGGAGAAATCACACTCGGTCAATGACAACAATGAAGAAGAAGCCAAGTGGTTACTCTAAAGGAGCCATCATACAAAGTACACAATCAATTTATTTCATTACGATATAACCATTCATTAGTGTAGACAAATTCCAAAAATTAAAGATTCTTAAATTCCATACATTGGAAATCTAAATTTATATTAACGGAATTTAAAAGTTTTAATTTATATTTTAGTAATTATATTATATTTTTAAGGATTTTTAGTTTTAGGTTTAATTTAAGGTTTATTTTGAGTTCTTAAGAATTTATAATACAGTTAGATTGTTTCACGAAATATTACGATGTTAAGTCACTTTACGAGAGCTATGTCTCAAATATTGATGAACTGAATTTCTTTTTGTAGAAATTTTATTTTAACTCTAATTTTCTTTACAGTAACAAATTTAACGATGCTACTTATAAACTTAATCAGTTTAATTTGTAACGAAAACAATGTTCTTTAGGATCCATGTGATGTGATCCATCCATCCATCCATCAAACGCGCTAAAAAGAGGAAAAGATAAATATGAGCTTGTATAATATTCTATTACTCGTTTTAACTTTATAAATACTTTAAAAGAACTAACGCGCAGTTAAAATACGCCGTTTGAAAACGCTCTTATGTTCAATAAAAACCTGTACGTATTGTGTACTTTTTTCGTTAGTGAAAATACATTGTTTGTTTAAATTATGGGATCTTGCAACCATTCTTTCAAATCCCCCATTAGTAAATTGGAAATATGAAAGTTTTTTTTTTTCATTGATTGTATGATGATATTTTAAAGACCATAATTATTGGACTTGACAAAAGCACTTTAAAAGTGTAATATTTTGATTTGCATACATTTACAAGTAGATATAGATAGTTTTTTTTTTATACACTAAAAGTTAGCCCTTGACAGCTATCTCACCTGGTGGTAAGTGATGATGCAGTCTAGGATGGTAGCGGGCTAACCCGTTAGGCGTAAACTCATACTCCGAAATGGTTTCTACGCGACATCGTGCCGGAACGCTGAATCGCTTGACGACACGTCTTTGTTTATAGGATGGTAACTAGCCACGGCCGAAGCCTCCCACCAGACCAGACACGAGCCGGAAATCGAACCCAGGACCTCCAACTTTATAATGCGACAGCGCACGCACTGCGCCACGGAGGTCGTCAAAATATATGTATTATATAATATTGCATTATGTAATAAACTTTTAGATACATGACAGCAATATTCAAATGAAATTATTAGGTAAAAGATAACGTCTGATTGCGCCTAAGATGATCTTGTAAATAAGATAAAGTTCAGCTACTTAATCAAGCAGCGGAGAAAGTTTGGTTTCATGCATGATTGGCGGCAAATGCAAACACTGAAGCGACTGCGTCCATTTGTACTTCTATGAAGCTTCATTACACTAAACCTATTTACTTTTAAGCATCTATTTACTTTTCAATATACGTATTAGAAGCGGTGATAGCCTAGTGGTTAGGTCGTCAGCCTCCTAATCAGAGGTCGGCGGTTCGAATCCGGGCTAGCACCTCTAACTTTTCGGAGTTATGTGCGTTTTAAAAAATGAAAATATCACTTGCTTCAACGTTGAAAGAAAACATCGTGAGGAAACCTGCACGCCTGAGAGTTCTCCATAATGTTCTCAAAGACGTGTGAAGTCTGCCAATCCGCACATGGCCAGCGTGGTGGACTATGGCCAAACCCTTCTCATATTGAGACCCGTGCTCTGTAGTGAGCTGGTAATGGGTTGATTATGATGATGATGATAATACGTATTAAAAATGAAGAAAGAGAATGCTTAAAAAATTAGTTGGTTTCGGTGGGAATTAAGAATTTTACATTACAACTCCTGAGAGTTAGTCAAAGGAGTTAAATTGTAGAGTGAAAACAGTGCGATAAAAAGATGTTGCACCTCTGAATATGATAATAGATGCTAAAGTAATGGGGCTGGTTATCTCCAAGGAGATAAGCACGGCAGGTAGTGCTGAATAAGTGAGTCCGAAATACAACAAAAGCTCAGGTAAACTAGCGGTCAACCGTTGTATATAATGTATAATGGGTACCTACACTATTATATTACAAGTGTAAATCTAATTACAATATTTTTTACACAAAGACTAAAGAAAGATATACGAGAAGCTACTAGTACTACTTACTATATGGCTGGTACTGGTAATACTATTATTTAAAAAAAAACGCTTCTTTAAACTTTTTATGTCACTTAAAAACATAGCCTACGTTGAACGTAGACATCTTGAGCATTTGGCTTAAAATGTGGAACAAAATCTTAGATTAAATTTAGTGGACCACAGTAAGAATGTTGAAGAGTCAATCGTAAAAAAGAATATATTCGACACAGACACGAATTCAACCGGATCTGCCAACTAGACCTGTTTAATGACTAATCTTTTCTTGAAAACCGCTGCGCAAAGCTCTATCTAAATGTTTCAAATCTAAACTAAAGGGAAAATGAAAGCGAAACGAAGAGTTAGTGTAACAAGTGTCAAGTTAGTAATGAGGTTATAATCAGTCTTTCCGGCGTCGCATCCGGCGCTTGGTGCCACGTAGAAAGCGTACCTGCTTGAGTAGATTTTATACAACGGTTGTAAATTATATCATTCAGGAATGCCCTAGTACTGGAGTCACTGTTTTTTTTTTTTTTTTATCCACTACAAGTTAGCCCTTGACGGCAATCTCACCTGATGGTTAGTGATGATGCAGTCAAGATGGTAGCGGGCTAACCTGTTAGGGGTATGGAAAACCCATACTCCTAATTGGTTTCTACACGACATCGTGCCGGAACGCTAAATCGCTTGGCGACACGTCTTTGTCGGTAGGGTGGTAACTAGCCACGGCCGCAGCCTCCCACCAGACCAGATTCGAGCCGGGAATCGAACCCAGGACCTCCAACTATATAAAGAGACAGCGCGCGCACTGCGCCACGGAGGTCGTCATCAGGAGGATTTACTAGAACATAAACTGAACCAAATTAGCTGGTTTGCCATACTAGCCCATAATATTAATTAATGTACAGAAAATAATATCAACTTATCGTTATTGCAAATTTTAATCCCTCGTATAGCGATAAAACTTATTTAATTGACTTATAATTCTTGTGCATTAAAATTGATGAACGACGAAATCTTGATTCTTGATATTTGCGAATAACCTTTCGCCCGGTACCGGTTTTTCTCGAGTGGGTACGGTTGAATCGAATTTTAAAGATTTATTTCATCATTGATGATCTGTTGGATAGAAACCTGTCCAATATATCACCGTGCGTGATGATGTTTATATTTTAGGAATCGCTTCGAGCTACATCCATTTGAAAAGTAGGATATCGCTGGATTTATGCACTCTCACTAGAATGAATAGTTATAGAAGCTATTTAGATTCATCAAACACTTTTTCCGCGCCATTTTAAATACTAAAGCTGATCTTAATTTAGTTTAGCCTAGGTTCTGTCTCTTTTTAAAGTATCGATACTTCAAAAGAATCAATCGCTATATATATATATTTCAGTATACATAAAAACATAGTTAGGTAGAACCTGAATCTGCTCTCAGATCTACAATACCAACTGTAAATTGCGTCTTTAGCTGTCTAATAGCGGAAATTTAACGTCTTGGACATACGCAACTTGGCGCAGTGCATATCTTCTCTATATATGCATATTTTCCTCCTTATTCAAGTTTACAAAGAAGTGAGGATTGGTCCAGTCCGTATTTACTGAAGGAGTAAGATTTTTGTCAGTAAACGTTTTCCAAATTAATTATAACTATGAAATCAACACTATGTATTTAAATGTTTCATTGAATTATTGGTTAAGAAACTATTCAATCACAATTCTTATATCTACTGTGTATTTGTCAATTTTGTCGATGGACTTCGGTATTACAAATATCTTCAACGCTAATTTTGCAATTAAGGTATTACAATATTTTCGCAACGGTTATATTGGTACCAGTAATTCGATGCTTAATTTGTATTCTAACGTCTCTTGTATCAGTCTCGATAAATGTTCCTGGCTACTTATACCCAATTAATTTTATATATTTAGCTTAAAAAAGAATATTAGTAATAACAATGGTAGATAAAGTGCTATAGAAATCTATTTCATCTCACAGATTCACGAGCTACCTACAAACTGGAAACAAATCATTTGGCAAGAATTTTTGCAATATCCTTGTCTGTAATATTATGTCATAGCAACCTTTCCCTACCTATGTATAAATATGAACATCAAAACCCATATCTTTCATCAGACCATATCGAGCGCCATCTAAATGTTTCTCTTATATTTCCGCGCTTGTTTATTTATTTCATTTGAAACGGGGATTATGGAAGAATTTCAATACTAATTTAAGTTAACGGACCGAGCAGATCGTGGACAATTGAGGCCGCTGAGATTCACCACCCGCTTTTTAACGTTTAACAAAATGAAGCTTGTATATAATTACTAGCTCAATTACCGTAAATTATGGGACATCGCCAAAATCCGTGGAATAACTGCAACAACTTCGTGAAGTGCAATTTTTCACGTGGAAAATATAGTCACTCAAGTCACTCACACACGTCGTGGTTAACAGCCTATCACGAGCGCAGCACGCAATCCAAAACAAAAAATAACACGGTTTCTGCACTGAGTCAATGTCGAACTGAAGACAAGTTCCCGTCAAACGACACACAGAATACAACTTTGGCAGTCAATTATCAAAGAAATCACTAGGAAACTGAAACATCGGTTATTTTTGACGCAGATATGTTTGTTGACAGATTGCTTGCGCAGACGAACAGGCAAGACGTTTACGCCACTCTCGCGCATACTTCGGTGTGAAGTCGGCCGCGGACAGCACGGCGCTCGGCAATCGGCTAACTTCGGCACGGGTCGGCACCGCTCGGATGGAATGTGCGGCACGCAAGCTCAGCCAGAGGCAACCCGCTACGGGTTCTGCCGGTAGGTTCCGAATCCGACCTTCGTGGCATCTGCTTAACATCTCATATTAAAGATATAATTAAATTGCAACGATCTTTATATCAGAGCTTTAATGTACACTTGCCTAAGAGCAGGTTCTGTCCAAAGTCGGCATTAAGTCAACGGGAAAGTACAGTTAGACGCAGCCGCGGGAATGCGTGAGCGAGGTCACAGAACTAGTTGTAAAATGACAAGTATTTCGCAGAAAAACACATTTTTAACTCTAATCTCCTCATACAAATTGTGCGTGAACCAATAACGACATATATTTTTGGTCGAACACCAAAATGTATAAAAAAACCGATTATGCTAATTTATTTTGTCCGTTTATAAAGCACAAATAGGTTCGCTGTATAAAAATTAAGATTGTTAAAAGTTGAATGCGGATCCGCGACTTTTAGCGGGTCATTGACGCATCTCCGCCCACACAGTTCCCGACCAAAGACTTTAAACAGCCTAAATTCCTGTCGGGCTAAATTTCGATCGGCAGTTATAGATTACGAGTTTCACGTTCTTGACTGTAATGCTTCAATTTAAATTTTAGCACAAAGACTTATAATATGTAGTTCGATATTTTCAAAGAAATTCTCGTTTTTCTTTTTTTGAGTCTTAACGGAACAATGAAATAAAATATATATATCAACATTAAAAATTCCCCTAACCTACCTAGTATTCACACAAATCTCATTACTCTATAAGTTTTGTCCTTTTTACAATATGTGTGTGGAAAAGCATAGCATTGTTTTTAGAATTGACAATTTAGTGTAGTTTACAGATATTCTATGTAATCCGAGTACAGAATTGATACCACGTACCAATAATTAAAATAACATTCTTAGAAATTGAATAAACTAGTGTTACAATGTACAGATATAATCATATGTAAAAACAGTTATAACAGATCTGCGATTAAAGTAATGAATATTTTTCTTATTTTAGACGCAATATAATCTTAAATGCAGTTGCACTGCGTTTTTATCCGTGAAACTATGAAACGTATCACAACATTTGCATCTTCATCTTTAAAGTTTGAGGTCTTATACGTAGAACCATATTTAAATTATTATTTTTTTTACCAATATTCTATTCTTCACAATTTATTCTGATTTGGGGTTCAAGGTAATTTATGGGAAAATTGTATTTTTTTTAAAGTTTAAATAAAAATATTATCGTTGTTACCAGCACGGTATGCCTTAAATTAATAACAGGAGTTCTACGGAGAACTCCTGTTATCCACAGAAAACTAACATATAAAGATCTCGATAAATCTCATAAAATTTGCGTATCATTTACTAGCGTTTGTAGGCGCAAAAACGTTGATCAAATTATTTGTTTTTCCATGGCAGATAGCCATAAAAACTTATTTAACTTTAAACCCTCTTAACTTAGTGTTGTCGGGTAAAAATTGTAAAATTAAGACCTCAACAAACACCAGCCGACAAAAATGTTTGCGGACACGTGTGGTGGCCATCCTTCATTCACTGTTTATTCAAGACCAGACCTTAAAGATTCCGTTGTGTGCACAAAACATTATTGTTTGTTGAGGCAATTTTTCTATCATCTTCTTCTACGAAGTCAACGAATACGAAGCCAACACGTGCTATATATGTTTTTCGCAATGCTGTGACTACTAATTATTCAAATTCAAATAATCTTTATTTAAATAGTCCTTTAAAAGGCACTTTTGACGCGTCAATAATTTACATAGTAGTGATTAGATGGTGATAACTACATTCGTAAACTTAAAACTAAAGCTGTGAGGGTTCCAAACGCGCCCCGGTCTAAGAAGAAGCTCACAGCAAACTTAGCCAGGTAAATTTTCTTGTTATCACCATCTCACAGGCCACTTAAAATTATATTAAGAGCTATTATTGTCATTACCCTTTAAAGAAGACTTTTAATAGGATTGGTGTTTACGCTGTGACGTCATTCCAACGTGAGAAAAAATTAAAAGGCTGGCAGAATTCCTCAAAGTAGCAATACTGGGTATGTTACAGCGATTTTTATAAATATTTAATAAGTTATCCGAGATTTTACATTACTAGATAAAATGTTTATGAAATTATTTTATCATTATGTGCTGTTCGTGTTATGTAGGTAAATATTGTCATTTTTAATACACCAATTTATGTTGCGGACTAATTAGTAAGTTGGAACTGGGAGCATTTTAAAAGCATATCATTATAAGTACCAAACTATTCTTTAATAATGCTCACGACGACAATGATGTTATTCATACGATCCTAAAGTGCAATCAGCGAACATTATACCAGTACATCTTAATAGCCCTGCAATGGGAATAAAATGACACAAAAGAGCGGACGTTGCGTGGACAGAGTTGGGCATAATCGCACCACGTGAACTTCCGTTGTTCGCGCATTATGTCTGTTCTATACATACCGACATCATAACAATTGTAGGTTTAGGTACCAGATTCTGAGACTTTTATACCTGGGTCTATATTAGATTGAGGTATCTGCAAATAAGATTCAGTAATATTCATCATGATCAACCTATGGCCGGGTTACCTCCGATAAGCTAGAGGTACGTTCCGGGTTTTCTATAGACCAAGGATATAATATATCATCATCATGATCAACCCATTACCGGCTCACTACAGAGCACGGGTCTCCTCTCAATATGAGAAGTGTGGATTGGCGCACTTTACACGCCTTTGAAAACATTATGGAGAACTCTCAGGCACGCAGGTTTCCTCACAATGTTTTCCTTCACCGTTTAAACAAGTTAAATTATATTTGGTCGAACTCTGATTAGGAGTCGGACGTCCTAAACAATCGAGTATCACCGCTTTTTCAGCAATATTATTCAAATTCAAAACTGTTTTATTTGTGCACACCGGATCTATGCAGCGTTCATTTATATTAACCTTATAAGGTGATGAATAGAAATTCATTTACATAAAAATAAAACAACGAAGGATCTAATACCAAACTTGTCCAGCACTAAGAACACACGCGTCCAAAACAAATTCAGCCGGTTTTTTATCAATATCTCCCCTAGTCAATGATTTCTGATAATTTGCTATAGGTAATGATCAAGTAAATCTTTATGTGATCAAATAAGCAGTAAGAAGATCAGTAGAAAAATCGAAGTTACCGTAACAGAGGACCGATGGACGCGAATGGATTATTTAAGTCCTGGAATGACAACCCCGTACAGAAACACCACGTGGACAATTGAGATCAAATGAGTCAGGCAGCCGTATCACTGGCGTAAATTTTTAATGTCTCTACAAAAGACCTAAAGCAGTGAACTATTCATATGACGATGGTGATTACTTCGGCCCTCGGTCTGCAAAATGAAATTAAGCTTTTTTGCATGATGCTTTGGAATTCTGTTTACCAAGAAAATTTGTCTAAGTCTTTAACTTTCTTCATGATGTCAAACTGTCGTAAAATCCTTAACCGTTAATTTTATACCTGTGTAATAATGCAAGCAATAATAATAACAGCACATATAGTTACAGTAATAGGAATAAATATCATAAAATAACGTAATAATAATAAATAGAAGTAACATACTTAACAGCAGGATGGCACTGTCAACTAGTTTTCCATAATAGCGCAATCTGAGTAATAACGTGACTACTTTGCCCGCAACCTGTTCACAGACCTTCATCTTACCTAGATAATATGCATTTGTACTTCTATGGGAATGGCTCTAACCTCAGAATAGACATGAGCATCTTCGAATGTAAAACTATTGATATCGATATTCGTTCATCGACTTATCGATATTATCGTTTATTTAAGTTCAAAGTTTTTATATATAGAAATCTCTTAATATAGTATAAAGGATTATGTAAATGATGACCAAACTTGAATATGAAATATTGCTCTCAATTAGTTTTAAGTGACATGTGAGATAATTATAACAATAAATACTTACCCGGCTAAGTTGTGGGATTCTTCTTAGATTAGCGCGCGTTAAATTTCTCCTAGCTTTACTTTCATGTTTACGAATGTATTTATCATCATCAACTCACAACTATGTCAGTTATTGACGGAACAAAAATGCCTTTTAAAGGATAATTTGAAAAAAGTTTATGATTGATTGATAAGCTCACTAGTTACCCACGATATTTTACAGCGATGAATTTATGTAACAATATCCAAGAACATTATTATACCACGTCAACTTCCTGAGTATACACGCAACTTACGATAAAGAAAAGGCATTATGTATTTAATTTATATTATTTCAAACAAGTAAAGGCAATGTTTCCATAAATGTTGATAGACCCGAACCTAGGTCGAAACACAACAAGCCAAGGACTGGACACAATAATGTGCACAATTAAAAATCCCGACTTCATACTAAAAGATACGCAGGTATGAGATGTCCATCGGTAGATATGATGACATTGGATAAACATATAAACTCCATCTTAGGAAGCCCATAGACAACTTTAGATATTTTTTATGAATTATGTAAAACAAAACTACCCATCACTATCACCGTCTATTGCGTTACACGTTGGGTTACAAGCCTCTAATGTGACATCTCCCACCATCGCCATAAATAAGTGTTAAGATCGTCTACACTTGTATATAATTCAAAATTATGGCTAAACACCTTATAAATTAAGATCATCATCATTTCTCGGATGAAACGTTAGATAAAGTTTAATTTTCATATTTATATGGAAACTTTTTACATGCCTATTTAATTATTATCTGTGTAATCTTTATGTGGTGCTTGCCTGCTTATGATGAAAAGACCTATATCTCCAATCCCTGGCACATGTCAGAAAGGGACAACTTAACTTGTTCTTTAAAGCTCGTTGAAAGTAACCTTAAGTTGTTTTATCTGTATGATTTTTGCGCCAATCCGAGAACCTCGTCATCGGTAGGTTTAGGTTTAAGACCTATTAAATAATCAACGAAACAATCTTATGAATAATGTCAACATTACATTGTAATAAATAAAGATTAATCTTCTTATTTGATATACCGTACATTAAACACGGAGAGGTTGCGTCACATTTATTAGGAACCAAATGTTAAACAAGTCGAGATGTCTTTGGGCTTTTGATTATGAGTCAAACATGAGTCAGCGGAGCTTGCGCTAGCAAAGAAAGCCTCTTTACGGCGTGTTTCAACTTGCCGATATCGACACGACATTAAAACAAAATCACATCACTGTAAAAATAGTTAAAGTGTTTTTGGAAGGACTAGTTTTCGGATAATTTTATCAAAATTACATTCATCTGTTAAAGTAAAAAGATTACTGCCCTTCTACCTGTAAAAACACAGTGAAGGTATATTATCTTGATTGATCCAAAGATTAGCGAAGGGCAATAGACAAACAAACATTGTAATAAAGTTATTCATTTTATTTCAGATTATATATTTCAATATAACAAAACACGTAACATAAAAAGCAAGATCGAACAAAAGTGAAAACTAAACCCTAGTTATCATTCTGCTGTCTATTATATTGTATTATGCAATAGACTGACGAAATACGCGAGATATCACGTAGCATGGGACCCTGATATTATACGTGACTTCAAGAAGTTAAACCTAACTATATCATGAAGTTATAACAGGGGCGGAAATTCTAATCTATTTTAGTAAGTAGGTATATGTGGTATTTCGCATTATTCATCGAGATCCTTAAAATCACCTAATTTGATGACCTCCGTGGCGCAGCGCGTGCTCTGTCACATGATAAAGGTGATGGTCGTGGGTTCAATTCCTGGCTCGAGTCTAGTCTGGTGGGGAGACTTCGGCTCGGCTAGTTACCACCCTAACGACAAAGACGTTTGTCGCCAAATGATTTAGAATTCCGACACAATGTCACGTAGAAGCCAAATATAATTATTGCTTTACCACACTCGTAACAGGTTGGCCCTCAACCAACTTAGACTGCATCATCACTTACCATCAGGCGAGATCTGCGTCAAGGGCTAACTTGTAGTGTATAAAAAATAAATATCTTAAACGTGGATGTTAAAAGGACTAAAGACGACATTCTTACGCATACCTACTGAAATAGTCGAGGAATCCTATTGTGATCGCCGAACTATTTATGACCTTATCTAATACTGCTACTGCCTGTAAAGGATAACTGCAATATTGTTTTAAAGTTATGAGTCAGAAGGCGACCAATGAGTGCAAACAAGTACAAAAAGAAACAAATAAAGTTACGAGCTTTTAATAAAAAGGTAGGTCCTACCTACTCTTTATTTAAATGATTTGATTACTTGACAAAGTTAGGTAGTATATATTAAGATTGCTAATGAACAGTAGAATTATATCCAAAAGTCGGTTTCATGATCAACCCATTCTCAGCTCACTACAGAGCACGGTCTCCTGTCAAAATGAGAAGGTTTTGGCCATAGTCCACCACGCTGGCCATGTGCGGATTGGCAGATTTCACACGCCTTTGAGAACATTATGGAGAACTCTCAGAAAGGCGGTTTACTTGAGATAAATCGAATAGTAAAAACTAGTCAAGTTTAATCTTAGTTTGACTAATTTTTATCACGTATATTTCTAATGTATATATATTTTTAAACAGGCAACATTATTCGAGCCCCCGACCTCTGATGCAGGCAGAGCAGGCGGGCGTCCTCCTAACCACCATTCAATAGGGTGGTAAGCATATGTGACATTAAGCATTGTTCCGTAAGACAAGCTAAATCAATAGTGGGACAATGGCTCACTTTCTAAAAAAACAAAGTGGGAAACGGAGGAGCTTTTGCTGCATTTAGCATAAGGGCGCGTTCTCTTTGATACTTCTTGTTGAGATATGATATATGTTTTTACTGCAAAAATATAGTTTGTCAACCGAGCGTCAGTATTGCATTATTTCAACTGTTAAAGCGAATAAGGTACCCACGAGACAGGATTAAAAAATATATATATATCATTTGCTTCAACGGTGAAGGAAAACATCGTGAGGAAACCTGCACGCCTGAGAGTTCTCCATAATGTTCTCAAAGGCGTGTGAAGTCTGCCAATCCGCACATGGCCAGCGTGGTGGACTATGGCCAAATTCTTCTCATATTGAGAGGAGACCCGTGCTCTGTAGTGAGCCGGTAATGGGCTGATCATGATGAGACAGGGTTACTTAGTGTGGGTACCATCGGAAAACTGTAAACTGTACAACTGTGGCGTTTTTGGTCAAATAAATATGTTTTCATTTTCATTCGTAAATATGGGTGTTACATTCGTGAGATGGCACCTACGATTGACTTACTAGACTAGGCTCGTTTTATCATATTAGTTATGTAACTTCTTTTTAATAATAAAATCGTTAAATAGATAAATATCAGAGACTAAGAGTAACAGGTGCTAAAACGTTAGACATTCGTGAAATATAGCGTGTACGAACAAAAAGCGAAGCGCAGCGCCTCTGTATCAGTGAAATCGCGCGTAGAAAGCAGAACTCTGGACTCTGGAGGGGCGTCACACGCGCCGTTGACTCTAAACCAATAATATATTGTATGGTTACTGTCCCGATGGGGTAGAATGCAGAGTGTTTTGTCTATAAGCCAAAATAAATTTAAATTTTAAGATTGTCTGCGTTTTCAAAGTAGAACGATTTAATTCATATCCACTATAAATAACATAACTAGGAATTTAAGTATTAAATTTAATATCAACGTTAATTCTTTGAAGTTTAATTTGTTACTATTTAAAGTTTATTATTAATAATTAACATAATTATTAATGCTCATGTTTTTCGAATTTGATATTCTTTCTCGAGCATCACTTGAATCGTTGAATGTATAACTCTTGCGAAGAACTAGCCCTACTCTAGGTACATTGCGATACCCGCACGCTTGATTGAATTTGATTGATGAAATACTGCACGGTTATTTCCGCAATGGATATAATGCATTATGTTGTTTACTGTTCACAACGAAGACAATTTTAGAAACGGTCCTAAATAAAGAAAATGCGATGTACCTATAATTATGGAGACTTGCTGGCGTCTTTAACATGTTATGTCACGAAACTCAAGTGGTTTTGGGATCGGATTTCGGGTTAACCGTTAATGTAACGCATTCCATTAATCTCAAGGAATTCGACCTTTATCAGTTAATATAAAAACATGTGGGTCAATAGTCCACCCAGACAACAAACCGAGTAGACTTTAATCATAACATATAGTTCTCATACATCAGACTTTGGTAGCTTGAAATAAAGTTAATTTAATCGCCATATCACATTTCGGAATACCAATCAGGCGTAGTACATCAAATCGTATACGCAAGATTACACGGATCTTCCAAAATAAGCTCTTCATGCCCATGAGGAAATATCGACTTTACAAGCCACGATTGTATAGGCGAGGCGGTGAACTTCGCGATTTATGACATATTATTTCACACAGTCTTCGCCGGCGAAGACGAGGTCCCCGCTATCATACGTCATCCGGACGTGGGCTCCATCCACGGCCTCGGAGACGTACGGATCACTCACCGTCCGATTCCCCCGTTATCCCAAACGTCGCCTAAGCCTCAAAGGAGGCGCTCTTAAGCAGACGTTCCCTTAGTTTCTTCGAGCCCTAGGGCTCAAAATTTCTTCTGGCAGAGCTTCTTTCCGAAGCTCGCCAAACAGCCCGGTTACGCTGTGGCAACCAATAGGTGACAATAGGTTTAGTACAGCTAATAGACAGTCCGAAAAAAAAATTATGGCAGCATTATATATATATAGCTTATGCCCTCGGATTTCTTAAAGTAATGGAAAATTAGCTGTTCTTTATATCTCCAGTACTTCCGCAAAGTAACATGACAATACTTACGTTTTCTGCCTCAGTTCAATTATTCTGCTAATAGGATCGGTCGAGTCGACAGGTTGTCAACCAGTTATTGTCTAATGAATTTAAAAAACCATGCGACAGTCTGATGTCTGCAGATACTTAAAATATTATGTACTCAACGCCTTAAAAGCGTATTTCATGTTTTATCTGAGAACAAGGAGATGACAAATACTGAGGAGGCGTACTTTGAGGTGACCGGGTGACCGTATATTATTTTAGTTATAAAAACTTTAATCTTAGTTATAAAATAAAACCTTTAAAATCTTAACCGTTAACTCAGAAATACATTATTAACAAACGCACATATCTCAAACTTTTGGTTCTAAAAGCATTAAACGTTTCTAGATATAACATAGATATGCACTAGAGGGTAATCCGAAAACTTTAGATAACAGATTGAATTTAGTAGCGCCTTCCTTATCGACTGGGAAGTATAAAAAAAGGATAGCACTACTAAATTCAATTTTTTAACTGAAGACTTGACTGTTAATTTCAGCCATAAGCTACCTTACGGCCTAAGTAGTTACTTTCGTTTATCGAAACACTATAACGACAAAGTAAAATTGACCTTATGTTTTTGGATTAAAGTCGCAATTTCTGCACTACATTTTTTTACAAACTTGTACTGATGTAAAGTTTTACACTTTACATCAGTACAAGTTTTAATGCTTGGCATTAGAAAGTAATCAATTATATTGTTTCATATTGCACCTTGGTACGGATCCCTTCGTAATTTATAGTTAGCCGGTTTTTGGTTCTTATCACATAAGTGATAAAAACCATTAAAGCCCGGAATCAATTAAGCAGATGTAAATAGCAATTGAATTATCTAGCAATTAAGGAATAAGACTTAGATCCTCGACGACAACAACAATAAACTTGTTCCCAACAGTAGAACATTCACAGGTTGAGATTGATGAAGTTTTGTATTATACTTCTATAAAACTGTATTTCTGATATCCGACCCTGATACGATATCGTAAAATCGGAAATATTTTTAGTTGACCAAACCTGATTTTTCTTTTGAGTTTCACAAAACCGGAATTTATTAGCAATATTCTGCAGTTTATGATCATACTTGGAATTTAATAAGTGCCTTTTATTTTTATTGCAAAGAAATTCTTATATTGTATATGCAACATTTCGAATCTTATAACAACGCTTTTCTTTTATAAAGTGTTTTGTGTTGTTTTTAAGTGTCTTGTAGCCATCTTCCTAAACCTTGACATGATTGGAACCCTCTTATCTTTAGTTTAAAATTAACGATATCATAAATATAATACAAAATATTTGATATCAAGCGTTCATAGTTGCCTATGTCAGATTTATATGTATAAAACATTTTTGAATTTGAATTTTTGGTTCAAAACATTACATGCAAATGTTACCATACGCCGTAAAATTTTAATTAAACTTTCGAGACCAAATTCAAATTGAAATAATCTTTATTCAAATAGTCCTTTAATATGCACTTTTGACGTGTCAATAATTTACATAGTAGTGATTTGATGGTGATAACTACATTCGTAAACTTAAAACTAAAGCTTTGAGGGTTCCAAACGCGCCCCGGTCTAAGAAAAATCCCACAACAAACTTAACCAGGTGAATTTACTTTTTGTTATCACCATCTCACATGCCACTTAAAATTATATTAAGGGCTATCTTATTAGAGCAATATTTCACACCCATGCTTGTTTATAATTTACATAATCCTTTACAGTATAGTAGGACTTTTCTACGAGCGTACGTTTTATATAAACCATTATCTGCAATATAAAAAATATGCGAATCTTTTAAGAAACCGCGAACTATTATTAAGTCGGTTGTAATCGAATAATATGTAGGTACCTACGTGACTTTGGATAATGTCATCACACATAATTATAACCTACGTCTACTCTGTTGGTAATGCTGAAAAGAAGAACTATAACTGCTAAGTTACCATAATTTCGAGCAACTAAGCAATATTGACATTTACACGTACAAGTATCTATTTATGTATTCAATACCACGTACAATGTGCAAGCGCCATTGTATTTGCTAAATTGGTTCTCATATTAAAGTTTCTATACTGCAGAGTCTATATGAAAGCTTTCAATAACATGATTTAGTAGTTGTTCTTCGTGCGTACGCGCAACTGTTTCTTACTTCTCTATGCATCGAGTGTCTATACACATATTTATGTGACTTTCTTATGCTGTAAAAAAGTATATAAATGTATAAAATTGGCTATTTCCTATTTATTTCTCTACACTTCTAATTTTTATTAACCCGCATTAAAGCGTTAATGATCTTAGATCAAATCCCACTCTCCTATTAGAAAGGAGATTTGTGTTCTGCTGAGGGATAACGATGATGATGAAAACATTAACGTTAATTACTTTACTTTCTGCCAATCCGCACATGGCCAGCGTGGTGGACTATGGCCAAAACCCTTCTCATATTGAGAGGAGACCCGTGCTCTGTAGTGAGCCGAGAATGGGTTCATCATGATGGTGATGATGACTTTACTTTGTGAAGATAGATAAGAAGTAAGGATTTGACCCCGGACCTTCGTTATCCATAGAAAAACGAACCAGTCTGGTCGTCAGATATAACAAATTTGCTTAGAAGCCGGTTGTCTAAGGCTATGTCCCCAGTAGGCAAACTGTTAGCGGCCGGCTGAGTTTCAGCGTATAGGTTTAATACGCCCTTCCATATATTTGAAATGAAGTGTACAGAGATTGCTAGTTTTGTACTCACTTTAGGCAGTTTGCAGCGTTACGTGCACCGTCTAACCACCCCGTTATCCCAAACATCGCCTAAGCCGAGGTTCGGCCTCACAGGAAGCGCCCTTAGGCAGACGTTTCCTTAGTTTCGTCGAGCCCTAGGGCTCAAAATTTCTTCTCAAAAGAGCTTCTCTCCGAAGCTCGCCAAACAGGCTAGGGTTAGCACAGCTAATAGTCAGTCCGAAAAAGAAAACTGTCTCAGTTAATGGCCGACTCTTATAACAGTTTGCTGCCGACGCACGAAAATTGATCTGAGTTAGCTAACTCGAATTTCAGTTTGCCACAAATTTGCGGCTCACTCAGTCGACCGCTGACAG
Organism: Lasiommata megera; assembly: GCA_928268935.1. Classification (NCBI taxonomy): domain Eukaryota; kingdom Metazoa; phylum Arthropoda; class Insecta; order Lepidoptera; family Nymphalidae; genus Lasiommata; species Lasiommata megera. Next base: position 8,312,386 of record OV743325.1, on the reverse strand, counting down.
TTTGCCTACTGGGGACACAGCCTAAGGAGTGAAATCGCAACATCATGAAATCGTGCTCTATCAAGTCCTCCGCAATTTGCATAACACAGCAATTTGCGTCAACAGTAAACACACAACCGCCGACCAGTGTTCCACATGACATAGTGTGATCGTCATTACTTCAGGAATTACGAAAAACACGCGTAATCGTAACACAGATATAAACTGGCTCTTTACGATATTTTGACGAAAATGAAACTGACCTACTGCGAATTGCTTTCGATTTAATGAAAAAACAAGTCTAGAAACAGGTAGCCAGTAAGATGTTATCACCTATGAATATATTTAAACTCAATACCCAGATATTGAGTCAAAAACGGACCCACCCAATGAAAAACAGCGACGCAACATGGCACTTCTGGCACTTCTTGAGTAAACATTTCCATTTTAAACTTAAAGAAAAAAGTATCATGCCAGATGAAGATTTAGACAAGTAACCAAGCAATTTGACCTGATTTTTTTATTCGTTGTCAAGTTAGGGTCTGATAGTAACCGATAATGGTGTCTAAGAGAAATCCGCGCCTGCCATACCCTTACGGTACCTACTGTACGGCAATTTATGGAACTTATATCTTGATGCTACCCATTATCATAAAACACCTATCATGTCTTTTTACAACTATAGGCTGGGACTGCACCAAGGGACAGTTTCATTTCTAGAGGTATTAATATCTCTCCGCTGGTAGATAAAGGTACGGGTTTGACTTTGCGTATTCGAGACGAATCATAGATACTTACGGGCGAAAGCAATGGATGGATACTCGCTTAGTGATTGTCATGTTATTTAGAACTAAACATGTGTCATTTTTGACAGCGGATTCTTTCGCGTTTGTAGATCTTAATTTGATAAAAGTAATTTTTTAAAATTTTTATCATGGAAATTAGATTCTTAAAGAGAATTAATCAAATGACTTGAAGGTGTTTTGAGAATATTTCTATTCAACTTCACTTGTTAGGTTTCGGGCGCGATCTTATTTATATCAAAACATTTTTTTTTTATCAATATAAAATATATAATACCTCCGTAGCGCAGTGCGTGCGCTGTCGCATTGTAAGGTTGGAAGTCCTGGGTTCGATTCCCAGCTCGAGTCTGATCTGGTGAGAGGCTTCGGTCGTGGCTAATTACCACCCTACCGACAAGCCAAGCCATGCGATTTAGCGTTCCCGCACGATGTCGCGTAGAAAGCCATTAGGAGTGTGGGTTTACCATACCCCTAACAGGTTAGCCCGCTACCATTCTAGACTGCATCATCATTTACTACCAGGTGAGATAACTGTCAAGGGCTAACTTGTGTATAAAAAAAGATGCATCAATTATTGTTTAATTTTTTTTATGTCTAAAAATTCGTATTTCTTAATCGTCCACGCTTTGCTAAAACTCCCCGTTAATGGGAGAGTTTAGGTATTAACATGTATTTTTTACGTACTTAGCAGGTCACTTAATTCCCTTTAAGGAAACATATTGCCGACGTTGTCAAGACCAGACTCTCGGTCGTAAGAAAATGCGAACAAAAAATGCCCAGTGGCGGTACATTGGAGACTTTATTGATTAAAATACACGCGACATGTCGAGTCAAATATTTCATCCAATATAGAGAGTTGCTGTGGACATATTGCAAGATACCTGAATTGATTTGTATAATTTCACAAGAACAAGTTGTTTGTGTAAGTAAGCGAGTCTAATATGAAAGTGTTATACTTAATTACTTGTTAGTGCCAATAAAGACGAAGTATGTTCGAAATGCAGTTAGTGTACAATTGCAGTTTGGAGATATAATTATATCCTATTCATCCTCAGACTACTGATGTTCAAGGACAGAGTCTGTTTTCCGATAGTGGAAATTTATAGCTTAATCATTACGCTTGCATGCTAGGAACCGATTGCGTCACGTGTGTTGCCAAGCAAGGGGATGGACCATACCAATATCGTAACTCAACTCGTTTATCCAGATCCAGACCAGACAAAATTCAGAAACAGTACATTCTGAAATTTCCCCTGACAGAAATCGAACCTGGGAACCCTCGCTCATAAGACCACAGCGCTCAACACTGCACCAGGGAAGACGATCTCCCTGGTACTACTTAAGTACTTTTGTTCTAGTATCATCTCTAAAGAGAGATGAGAGACAAAGATAACAACCAAGGATGCTTCTCTTATTAATGCTCAAGTTAAACTCGATTTAAAAATTTCATTTTCTTTTTTGTAATTTTCATACCCTAAGGGAGCAACTCTAAATATTCATAAATCCTTTCTTGGTGGGTGTTTACATCAGCTGTTTATATCAGCTATTTTAACGATAAATCTTAGTCCGATCCACCACTGATCTGAGCGTGTGAGTCGCCCACCTTTCTTTTACGTCCACAGATTTACACCAAAATTGAAATAATACTTGCCAATCTAGTCTAGCGGCAACACATTTTACTGTTATGTAACTTTATAAAGTGTTCATTTGTTTCCAAATACGATGGAGCCGGGGCGGAGATAATTAATGGCAAAAGAAGATATCACTGCCAATTCTGGTAAACATAACAAAAAAAAATTTACTAAATTGGCATTAAGTATACCGAGTAATCTCATCATCATGATCAACCCATTACCGGTACTACAGAGCACGGGTCTCCTCTCAATATGAGAAGGGTTTGGCCACGCCGGCCATTGACAGACTTCACACGCCTTTGAGAACATTATGGAGAACTCTGAGGCGTGCAGGTTTCCTCACGATGTTTTCCTTCACCGTTGAAGCAAGAGTTATTTTAATTAAAACAAAAGGAATCTATTTAGGATGTAATATGAATAGGGCACCAATGCTTTTAGACCTGTCAGTTTAATCTAGGGATTTATAAACGTAGAACAAAACTGACACCAATGCTGAAACTTTTCAAAGATTCCAACGCCGACCACTAGACTTCCCGTGTTCTCGGTGCTTTATTCTCTTTGCCATTTCATTATCACACCGTTGTAGATTAGTTAAATGCTGTTACTGCCCCACAAAACTCCCACGGAATTGAGAAAGTGTTGATTTGTTCTAATTTCACTAACAATTAAGGCGCTCTGTATAGAAGAACTTTAGGTATTTGAGGGGGTGAAGCAGCGGCAGTAGCGGACGGTTAGCCCCGCCCACCTCGCGCAATTATTAGTGCAGCTCGCCATAACAGTTGCAATAAACGGCTCGCGACAAGTCTTATCAACTATAGGTATAGATACGTTACCTTAATTTCGTCACTTGATTGAACGGTCGTCTGGACTAATACAACTTGAATTCGAATTGTTCGCATCTTAAAAAAAATATGCTTTTTTTTTTAATCTTGTTTATGTTTTTATATTGTTTACAATAATTTTCGTACATAAAAATTAAATTTTCGCTGATAAACATCGGATTTCAAATTCAATCAAAATTTCAAATTTGGAAAATTGGTATTTCTTCCTACTACCTACTTATATGATTCGGAGTGAACGATCCATCTTTTTATATAAATAAAAAATGATGTTGATATGCTTGTCCTTTGCTGTGTTTCTAGAATATGTGATGAAAGTTTAGTGAGGTGTTGGGGTACCTGGTCAAAAAATCAGCTTTTTTTTATGTGGGCATTTCAACTCATGCCCATTACACTTATTCTATATATTTATCCATGGCAATAGAAAGCGATGGCCACCAAGCGAAAAGAAAATTATCTAGCTATTTTATTTTTTATTTATTTTAACCAACTTAATTGCATAATATAAGGACAAAAAGAAAAGTGGAAAAAATACATAACATAAAAGTATAAGGGTATATTAATGTCCTAATGGACATTCCTTAAAGTATGTGATTGTAGAAGCTGAGGATGATACAAATAAAACTAGCATTGAATCGCTCTCTCCTACTAAAGCCCGTAGATATTCTCTATGAAAGGAATTATAAATATTACTGGACCTGCTGTTTCTACCTCTCCTATTGAAGATTGTAATACTTACATTTGTAATACTATTCGCACCAAATATGGAATTAGCAAATGCAGATGAATCTGACATTCATAAGATATTGGATCAGGACTTCCAGCTATATCTACCTCTTAAGTGTGTCGCACCGAAGGAGATTCGAAGGGCAGTCAAAGACAAGAAAGCTCCAGGATTTGACCTAATAGACAAAAGAGTAATGAAAGAACCTCCAAAAAAAGGCCTTATGTATCGTACTGTCCATTCCAACAGCATAATTAGAATTGGTTATTTCCCACTGTTGTGGAAATCCCTCAAATCTCTGATCTGCTAACCTGGTAAATCTTCTAGTAAAGTTACGTCTTATAGACATACCTATAAGTGTGCTGCCACCGTTATCCAAACCACTTGAAAAGATAATGCTAAATAGCCTACTGCATGTAATCTCTGACAGAAAAATACTGCCTGACCACCAATTCGGTTTTAGAAGAGACCTATTGACAAACTGCAACTATTGAAAAAGTTCACCGAGTATGTCAAATCATAAGAAAAGCACATGAACGAAAACTGTATGTTTTCTTTGATATACAACAAGCCTGAAAAAGTTTGGCAACAAGGCTTGTTTCGGAAAATCAAAATGCTTCTACCACACACCTACTTTGCTTTACTAGTTTAAATTTTTAAGGTCACAGAAGGTGAATGTACCTCTAGATTCTACTATATTAAAGCTGGAGTACCTCATGCCTCAGTGTTAGGTCCAATCCTATACACATTATTTATAGTCGACCTACCAAAAACTTGTAGACTATCTGTAGAAACCTTCGCTGATGATACTACATTACTTGCTTCTTACGAGAAACCTGCAAAAGCATCTGAAATGCTACAAAAAAGCCTCCAAGAAACTCAGACATTTGTCCATCCATGATAAATAGAAAGTTCTAGCTATTGCTTTGAAATCACAGCACATAACGTTCACTCTGAGATCAGGTGACTGCCCTCCAGTTAGGCTTAGCACCAAACAACTACCCTACAATCGTCTTCCATAGAAAGATGTCTCTTTGCATCGTCATTCTCATTACTGAGGGTCGCGATCCTTAGCATGGATCATCTTCTTCCGTATGATGTTTCTCCAGATGGTTCTGTTTCCGGCTTTATGTGGTGTGGCGTGGAATGATGTACCGAGTGCAGTGCTGATCTGATCGGACCAACGCATGGGGCTACGTCCTCTTGGCCTTCTTCCCTCCACTTTGCCCGTTACGAGTAGTTTCCTAAATTCCCAGGGCTGTGTCCGAAGTATTCCAAGGTGCGCTTGATACATATAGTTTTCAGCTTTGCTGTAATTTTCAGCCCTTTCAGGATAGATGCGTTGGTCCTGAATGTAGTATCTTTAGTATCTTCCTCCAGCACCACATCTCGAAAGCATCAGTGCGTTTGCGATCTGTAGCCCGAAGAGTCCATGTTTTAGAACCGTATAGAAATATGGAAAATAACCAGAGCATTTACTAGTCTTTGCTTGGTGCGAATTGATATGCTCTTGCTATTTCAGATCTTGCATAGCTGGTACATGGTATTCTTTGCCATACCAATTCGCCTGCGCACTTCCTGTACACAAGATCCATTGTTTGTTATACATGAGCCTAGATAAATAAAGTTATCCACCACTTCTAACTTGAGTGCACCCGTGAGATTAAGTTTGCCACTTCGATCCACAACCATGATCTTTGATTTAGATGGATTAATGGAAAGACCAAGTTCCTTGCTTACATTTTCCAACTTACTAAGGAGAGTCACCATTTCTGCTTCATTGGATGCCAAAAGTGTAGTGTCATCAGCGTACCGCAAGTTAGTAATTGTGGTGCCGCCAATGTTTATGCCCCCATCCTAAGATTCACAAGTGCGACGGATTATGAACTAAACATAAACATTAAAAAGTATGGGTGACAAAATGCATCCCTGACGCACACTTTTTTGGAAGTGAAATGAGCTTGTCATGGTCTTATCTAATCTGACGGAACCTTGGCTGTTATTGTATCAGGTTTGTAGTAGTGCCACAAGATGCTGAGGTACGCCCAGTTCTAAGAGAACCTACCACATGCAGGTCCAGTCAAAAGCTTTGCTATAGTCTACGAAGCAGATGATGACAGGATTGTCAAATTCGTAGCTTTTCTCTATAATTAGTCTGATGTTGACTATCTGTTCGCGGGTACCCCTTAACAAAGCCTGCCTGTTCTTCAGAGATTTGCCTTTTAATTTTTGATTAAAGTGGCGATTTGCTAGCGTGGGAGATTAAAGCCAAAGTCCGGTGGTTGTCACACTTTCTTGTGGAACCTTTCTTGTCACACTTTCTTGTGGATAGAAAGATGACTTGCCGACAAAATATTGTAGCTAAAAAGGTCGAACTGAAACTTAAGTACACTGGTTTGTATTGGTTACTCTCAAGAAACGCAAAGCTCACAACTGACAACAAACTTCTCACCTACAAGGCTTTACTCAGACCAATCTGGCAATTTGGAATCCCGCTCTGGGGCTCCGCATGCGACTCTGATATCAAAGTGATACAACGGGCAGAGCATTACATACTCAAACAAAAAGCCAACGCATTATGGTTTTTAAGAAATAGCGAGATCCATGAACGCAGATGTATCACTTTACTGTGAAGCAGGAAATCCAACATTCTGTATAAACTACAAATTGCGGCTAAAACATCATCCAAATTCGTTAGCAGTTCATTTAACTGAACCAGACTGCCCAAAGTGAAAAAATACAAGAGGAATCTTGGAGCTTGACCATTATAACAAAAATATTAATATATCCAATGGGAAATATTTATAAACGAGATAACTTATAATGAAAAAGTCATGTATAATTAGAGTGTATACAAGTATATTTAGACAAGTGGCATATGTGTGAAATTACTATTTTATAAAGAATTATGGCCGGATATCATCTGCAACTACTGCATAAAAAAAAATGGAGAGGAGCATACTGGGTATCAAACTATCTGACAAGGTGAGCAACATAAATATTTAAAAAAAAAAACCAAGGTCAAAGATGTCATCAGCCAAATACGATTGCTTAAATTTAAAATGGGCTGGTCACATCTGCAGGATGGCAGATACAAAATGGACAAAAATTGCCACAGAATGGATTCCGCGTAGTAGCAAAAGGAAAAGAGGAAGGCCAAGAAGACTTATTCCTTCGCGTCAGTGGCCCGCTATGGACCAGAGTAGCTAAGGAAAGGAAGACTTGGAAAGAGCTGGGGGAGGCCTACGCCAGAGAGGCGACTTCTACCAAACACTTGTAATATTACAATATAAAATTTGACTGAAACTTGTAAGAAAAAAAAAACATTGACATAATTTATTATTTTTATTGACTTGGTAGTAGAATAAATGGCTTTTTTTATTTTATTTTATTTTATTATTGAAACAATCTCAAAAACTAACCAAGGGAAACTCTAATGAACCCACAAAAATACTACTACGCATGCTGACTGATAAAAATAGACAGCAAACCTCTAAAGTAGTCGGCGTACCTCCAAAGAAGTCGGCGTATTTAAATCTAAAGTAGGCAGCATACGCCGAATTGATAGCGGCGGTATTTTTGATTATTACTCAGGTCAAGCAAATAATTATCCTCACTCTTGTAAAACAATGACAGTTGACGGTTCATCAGAATCAATCTTCAAAAAACTTTATCTGTTCAAAATTAATATATTAAAATAAAAAAATATTCAAAAATACAAAATACGAAAATAATAAAAAATATAAAAATATTTACAGAAAAAAAATTAATTAAAACCTTTTAGGATCCGAACTCCCGCTTATCTAATGCACCACATGTAAGCGTGATTCAACTGAGCCACAGTTCTTATAACAACGAGGGTGAAATTAAGGTACATTATTCATTACCTTAAGCAATTTGATTATACTGTGATAATATGATTAGATTACCAGAACTATTTATAAACACGCGTATTTACACCTTTTATTACAGACACTATGTTTAAATGAATTAATATAAACGAAATAAATTCCTGTAACAAATTTTTAATTAATGTAATCGAAAATAATGTTTGAATGACGGGCGATCGCAGCTGGTCATAGGTCCACCTAGCAACGCGCCTCAGCGATCACTGTCGGTTTGCGTACGAGTAACAAGGACGCCGATACTCGGATGCAAAGGACCTAAGTGCCAAATCGTAATAAAAATTATTAAAATTATAATATACGTTTTATGCAAAATGTAAATCGGCCGATTACTTTATTAATATATCACAAATAATTGTACTTAATTTCACCCTAATCAATTTAGGCATAACTGAGAAAAATTAGTATTTAAGTATTTTCAGAGGTGCGATTGCAATTTTTTTTTATCTAGTAAACTTTGTTAACTCGTGTTTCTAAATCGGCCATCACGTCAGAAATACGATCAAGTGTAACCATATTTTTTTTCATAATGTTATGAGCTATAGATTTTGCAGAAAACGATACTCATTCGACTCAATTTCACTATACACAGCGCCTTAACGACTAAACTTTAGAACGCAGTGTTTGAATACTACAGATACTAAAATGTTTAAGTATAGATTCCGTATAATGTTGAATCAAATGAAAAATATTTCGTACAGACTTATAAGCTTTAAAAGTTCGTGTACCATTATTTATTCTGCGCTAAAAGTAAATTCTTAATTCCCTATCATAAATCCATCCATTACATTCTTTTACCTTTATGAGTTTATCGCAAATCGTAAAAAGAAAAACACTTGTTTCTGTGATTTATAGCGCTGATTATGTTTTTTAGTCGTTCCAGATATATTTTTTATAGCTCACGTTTAGCAATGTAGTTGATCAGTTTTACGATACTTACGAGTAGATGTGCTTGTTAGTTGTAACAGGCAGTTTTAACCACCAAAATGTATAATAAAAGATCCACATTAATACGTACGTCTTTTCTAAAAGCAATGTTTTTTTTCAACTCACTTAAGAGTTAAAGTTTATTACTAAAGTAAGCAACACATAATGGAACAGTAAGGTAGATCTAAGCTATAAATCTTTGTTTAGAGTTCTGTGCATTGGAGTGGGAAATTACTAAATTGAATTTTAGTAAATTTTTTATTAAAATTGATGCTTCTATATCTTTAATTAACTAGCATTTTTCAAATTCAGACCGTATCTTAACCCAGATCCACATTTGTAGGTTCTTGTATCATTTTCTGGACATTAAGGTATTATGATATTTGAGTCCAGTGACTCCCTGCGACTCGCTTGATGTCGTCTGTCAACATGGCAAACCGTCTACTAACGCTACCTTTTCTCGTGACCGGGTTGCAAATCCAGCAACTTAAGACCACATCGCCCAGTATAGTTAGTACAGTTGTCCCGGCCATTCTCAGTTGAGTTTTATCTAAAACTTTTACGGATACCCTCATTTTTGTGGGTATGCTTATTTTGCCATCGCCAACTAAGTTGTTCTGATCATCTGGGGTTGCTGCACTTCTTATTCTTAGTTTGTTTTCTTTATTACAATATATACATAATAAAAAAGACCCATGTTAAAATTAGATTGTCTGTGTCTAGCAGGTATGTCTATTTAACAGAAAACTGTAATGTGACACCCTGGCTTACATTACGCTGGAAAGACAACTTGTGAACCAAGTAGGTGTTCGGTGGATGCTTAAGTGCTGACGTACGATTTACAGAACCAATTTGTATAATGTCATTCGTAATTATATAATTATAGATTAATTAAGCTTTTGCAGGTATCAATTTAATTAAATTTAAATTCAAATTTAATATAAAAGATCAGCACTATAGTAAAATATAACAAAATAAGAAATCCCAAAACAAAATAACTAAATACGAAATTTTATTTATAAGTGTGTGTACCCTCATAGTTTAGTTTTAAGTTTACGTATGTAGTTATCAATATCAACCTCACTACTAAGTAGTTTTTATTGTATTGACGCATTCAAAGTGCCTATTTTTATTTGAAAAAAGTTTATGACTGATTGAATGATTACACATAGACTTTTAATACCAGGACAATACATTGTTTCCGCGCCATTTTTAACAAACTGAATTTCATATCTGGAGTTTGTCAACAGCAAACTTTCTCGAAATTACATGTATATATTGGGAACGGTGTAAAGGGAAGCAGGAATAAAACATGGAATTATCTTGAATTACAAACGTTGTTTATACCATAGGAATGTTTGAAATCCCTACTACTAGGTACAAAGTCGAGGGCATCAGCTACTATTGTAAAAATAATCTAAAAACACAAACATATCTCTTGATAACTTTACTCCGTACATTCAATGGAAGGTTTATTGAGCTTTTATATCAAACGCTTGAATGAATACAACTTTGTACGCTTTCCCAATACAAGTCAATTGTACCAATTTGTATGCGAGTATATGAATACAAAGGTTCTGTGGTATGTGCAAGTTTTTAATGAATAGGCCTGGGGCTCGAGCCCACTCAAACCGCTTATTTACAAAATATACCATCTTCAGATACTGTTAAGAAATTCCATGTATCAAGTTACAAATGCTTAAAGTGCCAACTTCGGGAGCATTCAGTAGTGGTTATATAAGGAGACCTCAAGCAATATTAAATCAGAGGACAATGGAACCTAACTGCCTAGTTTTAATGCTCAATTTCGTTCGCACTTCTATAGCCAGCGCTCCTGGCGGTACGTTGGTAAATTAAAAATCTTTAGCACAAAGTTTGCGACTCCATTTCGAGTAACTTTTGATCGATTATTGTTCCAGTTATTTCTAAGGGAAATATATAGGTATCCAATTCCGAGGCATTTAATGTCAGCTGTCATGTTGTGTCTATGTCTAACTCAAAAAATTCTTCGTCCCTTTAGTGACATATATCACAGTAATAAGGTCAAGTAAATTGAAACAAGCCGTTTCGATTTACTCAACCTTATTCCAATTTTATAGCCAACTCTATAATATTATGGAGACAAACTGAGTGGAGCATGACGAAGATTTCGTTTTGTTATACAATGAAAAACTAATATGTTCCCGGGATGACTTGATAGTCGCTGCTAATTTCTGGCGATTTTAAATTTTTATCTATTAGTAAATTTCGTAAAAACGTCCGTTTTAATTAAATTTACTATAGGTGTAAACGATTCTATTTTATGTAACTATATCTAACTAATGCAACTTTATGCACTGAATTGAAATTCGTTATATGACCTTGTCAAAAGTGCCTTTACACCTAATTGAAAAAAAGGGCTTTATCTTTCTAATACGATATAATAATATATGTAAGAATCTTTTAAATCTACTTATTTGATGCTAAGCTTAGGTAGATATTCCATCTTTCATCATTATATCCATGTATGGCGGCCATGGATGGACACATCCATATTCCTAATTGGCTTCTGCATCGTAACGGATCGCTCTCAGGTTTACCCAAAGAAGTAACCAATAAGTTTTTATATAAATAGTGACCACACCGACGACAGGTCTCCAGGATGTTTGTTACAGGCAGATTTTACTTCTATTAATAAAATGATATATCTACCTCATTGACAGGTAGAATATAGTTTAATTACGACAATAAGTCTTTTATTTAACAGAAAAACGTAGTTGTGTCTGTCGACAACGTTTCGTTCTTAAAGTTGTGAGCTAATGTAAATGTTTAGCTTTTAATGGGTTTTCAAAACGTTCACTAATACATCCAAAGTAAGAAACATGTTAAGTCATTTGCTTGAGTTAATATACAATATATAATAATAATAAAACTGCAATATAAAAGATAGGCCGAAAATTAATCGGATAATTTAAATAATTTGAACATTCATACACGTACCTACATAGACAAAATTAAGCCAATCTTAGTTCAACTTAGATACTTTTCTATCATAACACAGAACTATGACTATAAACACGAACCAAGCTATTTCTGTTGGATTTTGTACTACATTATTGATCGAGGGAAACAAAACAAAAGTTCGATGCTATTAATTGTTAAGGATAAAATACACCGAAGCATTTTACGTGGTAAAAATGCCGCTGGCTATATTTTGTAGAACCATTTACCTTTGATGATTCAAAAGATATAATAAATGGCTATATACGTATGATGAAATATATTGAGATACGCGTCTGCATTCGGTGCATCGCGCACAACACCGCATAATGCTGTGCTGTGTAGCGAAGGAGGTTTTTTAACTGGAATTAAGTTGGTCCGTTTTATAGACTCGTCCTGAATAATACTCCCTTGAAAATGTCACGACTATGCTTAAAGTGTGAATATATTGCAGTGAGCATCGTGAACGGAATGCTAAAGCTCAGGCGCATTTAAACACTGAAGACAAAATCTTACTCGTGTGGACCTATCTGCGAGTACATGAGCTATAAAACGCCTTTTTGATTGTGAAGATTGTCTACACCACTTGCAAATTAGCTTCATTGAGGACATTTGGAGAGAACGTGATGTGTTTTTATATGCAATACTCTAGTGGACACGTTATTTGGAATACATAAATATAATTACGCGTCTAAAGCTAGTCTCAATGTCTATATAATGAATACTTTATTTTCCGAAGCTTCTGGTGTTTCTGCGGTTGTGCTTCGAAATGTAAATGTAATAATTATACTGTGGTTTCTAAATAGACCGATTTCTTATGGTACATGTTTATTTGTCTTTCAATTCATATCATTATCATCATGATCAACCCATTGTCGGCTCACTACAGAGCACGGGTCGTCTCTCAATATGAGAAGGGTTTGGCCGTAGTCCGCCACGCTGGCCGTGTGGGGATTGGCAGACTTGACACGCCTTTGAGAACATTACGGAGAGTCTCAGGTGTGCAGGTTTCCTCACGATGTTTTCCTTCACCGTTGAAGCAAGTGATATTTAAATTGCTTAAAAACGCACATAACTCCGAGAAGTTAGAGGTGCGTGCCCGGGTTGGCACCCCCGACCTCTGATTAGGAGAGTTTCATATATTATTCTACAACTACACAAAATCGAATTAATACCAACCCAACCAGGCAGTTGTTGGTTGCATACAGAGCTCATAAGTGCATGAATTTTTACACCATGATTCGAACGCCTAACCCGCTAGGCCGATACTGTCTTGTAGTTTTTTGACAGGTGGGAGATTCATCCGTTTTAGCCGTAGTTACTGATTTACCAACCTACTGACAGGACGTGCATCCTGCCATGCTTTTTAGTGTTCCAGTACGATCCCACGTAAACACCCAACAGTTAAATATAACTTTCATAATAGTCAGCTCACTACCATATTAGACTGTATCTCTATTTGACATAGGTGAGATAGCAAGCAAGGGTGGCCTTTTTGTTGTACACTACAAGTTAGCCCTTGACGGCCGTCTCACCTGATGGTAAGTGATGATGCAGTCTTAGTGGGCTAACGTGTTAGTGATATGGTAAATCCATACACCTAATTGGTTTCTACGCGACATCGTGCCGGAACGTTAAATCGCTTGGCGACAAATCTTTGTTGGTAGGGTGGTAACTAGTCACGACCAAAGCCTCCCACCAGACCAAACTGAGCTGGAAATCGAACCCAGGACCTCCAATTTTATAATGCGACAGCGCATCCACTGCGCCACGTAGGTCGTCAAAACCACTAATGAATAAAGAATTGAAAAAAGACTGCGAATAAATTTGATGTCTTCTGCGCGCAATTGGCCAACATTCAGCATGAAGCTACGTTGAATAACTTTTTAAGGCCACATAGTAGGTACCTGTTTGCAATAACTTATATTTTATCAGTACCGTGAAGCTGAATTACTGAGAGGTTTCCTTAAATTTTCTGCCTTGTTTAAGGTCGAAACGCGGTGGGGAATGGTGAAATATAACGATTATTTAGTGTCGTACGTACTACGTAAGATTACAAAATAAAGGGCTAAAGTAGGGGTCACGGCAGCTTCTGTGGCAACCAAGCATTGGACTATTTGTTTTACACAACCTTGTACCACTATTACGCAATATACTATTTTATCAATATAAAATGAAGGAGACGGTGAAATACAGCATAACTTACTTTTTAAATAAGTTTTATTTAATTATTTACATAAACATTATAGTAGCTGTGATAGCCTAGTGGTTAGGGCGTCAGCCTCCTAATCAGAGGTCGGCGGTTCGAATCCTGGCACGCACCTCTAACTTTTCGTAGTTATGTACGTTTTTAAGACATTAAAATATCACTTGCTTCAACGGTGAAGGAAAACATCGTGAGGAAACCTGCACGCCTGAGAGTTCTCCATAATGTTCTCAAAGGCGTGTGAAGTCTGCCAATCCGCATATGGCCAGCGTGGTGGACCATGGTCGATCATGATGATGACGATAATGATAAACATAATGAGGATGAGTTAAACTATTACCGATTTTGCAATGCGAGTCTACACTTCTGCTATGAGCTTTCCAGTTAAGTCTGGATCAACATAACGCATCCATTCCTCATATCAGGAACATCAGAATCACAGTGTAAAATTCAGGTGGCTGATTCGAACTGTTCAATATATATTTCACGTGCCCAAAAATCGGTTACTGTGGACAACATTTTGGAGCACATTTCTGATATGGGGGAGGAGTGCTTAAGTGTTGAGCAGCTTAAACAAAGAAATGATACATCTTTTAATTCGTTTAAAGTTACGATACCTACGAAAAAACTTACAATCTTTTTGGATGGAAAGTTCTGGCCTACTGGTCTGGTATATAGACGCTTTAAGGAACGATACACGAATACCGCCAATAAATTCAATAGATAATGTCAATACAACCTATTAGTGATATACAGAATAATATGATTCGAATGGTTTCGTTTAATTGTAAAAGTATTAAGCGGTCCGTTGACGCCGTAAGAAAAATCTGTAAGACAGCTGACATTATCTTTTTGCAGGAGACATGGTTGCTACAATACGATTTTGGCTTTGTAAATCAAATAGATGATAATTTTGCGTCATTCTCGAAATCATCCGTGGACTCTTCAGCTGGGATATTGCGTGGACGTCCCTATGGAGGTCTAACTATCATGTGGCGTAAGTCTATATTTAATAATGTAACCGTAGTGGATTGTGTGAGTGATAGGTTGGCTGCTGTCAAAATCTGTTGTGCAGATCGCCATTTATTACTTTTCAACGTATATATGCCTGTTGATATTGAAGATAATCTGACAGAGTTCACGGATATTCTTAGTAGAATGAGTGCAGTGATTGAAGAATGTGAGATTGAGACCGTATTTATGTTCGGTGACTACAATGCACATCCCTCAGCTAGATTTGGCAAAGAAATGTTGTCATTCTGTGATGAGCAAACATGGGTGTGTGCTGACATAGATACCCTAGGAGACGACTCAGGAACATTTACCTTCCTCAGTGAGTCTCACGGAACGACCAAGTGGTTGGATCATTGCCTGACTACTATTGCTGCACAAAGAACTGTTTTAAGTTTATATGTAGATAACAATGTCAATTGGTCAGATCATTTTCCATTGTTTGTCAACTGTGATATTAGGTTAACGACAAAAAAAGTAGATTATAAAGAGTGCAATAAGAATAATTTAGATAAAGACGTGAAATGGGGGCTGAGAAATACAGACGAAATAAATATTTATACTACCTTATGTACTGAAAATCTTAGTAAGCTACTCGAATCTAGTCATTGTGATGCAAACTGGGATAATAATTTAGGTAATAATAAGGATGTTTTAGAATTTATTAACAAATTGTATTGTGACGTTATTGCTATTTTACAATATGCAGCTATTAATAGTAAATGTAGTGGGTCTGGTGTACACAAACCCCGCCATAAAAAACAAGTAGTTGGTTGGAACCGGCACGTAAAAGATAGTTACCAAAATGCAAGACAGTGTTTTAAGTTTTGGATAGACTGTGGTAGGCCTATTAGTGGAAACATATATAATGATATGACAAAAAGTCGTGCTATATTTAAAAATAGATTAAAATGGTGCCAGAACCACGAAGAAGCTATAAGAATGGATGTGTTGGCGATGCATCGAGCTGATAAAAATTTCACTCAGTTTTGGAAAGCGACCAAATTATTAAATAAAACGGAAAGTAGGCCACTGAGTGTCAATAATGTGCAGGATAGTAAAGAAATAGCTGATATGTTCGCGAAACATTTCTCTGTGAAGCCACTAGACGTGGAGCATGTGCCTGACACGCAGCCATCGTCACCATCGCCTAAAATATTAAAGTTTAGTCCAAATCTTATTTTCCGAACTATTAAGGACATGAGGCGCGGAAAGTCACCAGGTCATGATGGTCTGAGCGTCGAGCACATGCTCTACGCTGGAAATAAGTTGTATGAGGCTTTCTCAATACTGTTTAATATGTGTGTTAAGTACGGCTATCTGCCTGCAGATATGTTAAGGACGGTAGTGGTCCCTGTGCCAAAAAATAAGACGGGTGACATGTCTAGCATAGCAAACTATAGGCCAATATCGTTGGGGACAATTGCAGGAAAAGTGCTGGAGCGACTGCTGCAGCCTGAACTGATGAGGAATGTATCAATAAGTGATGCTCAGTTTGGTTTTCGACCCGGTCTTTCTACGGACTCGGCAATTCTCTCTCTTAAGCACGCCGTAAATTATTATACCCGTCGTGAAACATCGATTTACGCGTGTTTTCTGGATCTGAGTCGTGCATTTGATCTTGTTAATTATAATATATTATGGAGAAAAATGCGTGACTCAAACGTCCACAGCAGCATTGTCGAGCTTGTGAAATACTGGTACGAGAACCAAACGAACACCGTACGTTGGGGGGACACAGTTTCTAATGAGTTTAGATTAGAATGCGGTGTGCGTCAGGGAGGGCTAACCTCTCCGGACCTATTCAATCTATATGTTAATGACCTTATTGGGGAGCTAAGTGGCACGGGCATCGGTTGCCACATTGACGGAGTGTGTTTTAATAACTTAAGTTACGCTGACGACATGGTGCTACTTAGCCCCTCAATAAACGGTCTACGTAAATTAGTATCGATTTGCGAAAACTATGCCTTGAGGCATGGCTTAAAATATAATGTTCGCAAATCTGAAATGTTGATCTTTAGGGCTGGTAAGGGTCCGGAGAGGATTCCGCCAGTTTTATTAGACGGAACACCAGTTCAGGTTGTGCAGCAATTCAAATACCTTGGACACATGTTGACGGGATCCCTGAGCGACGATTTTGATATAGAACGTGAGCGTAGGTCACTGGCAATACGGTGTAATATGCTTGCCCGTCGGTTTTCACGGTGCTCTGAGGATGTTAAAATAACTTTGTTTAAAGCGTATTGTATGAGTTTTTATACATCACAACTATGGATCAATCACACCAAAAGATCCTTTAACATTCTCAGAGTACAGTATAACAATGCCCTTCGCATTTTATTAAAAATGCCGAGGTATTGCAGCGCGTCAAGCATGTTCGCCGACGCTGGTGTCCCTGACTTTTACGCCATAGTTAGGAACAGAATTGCGGGTTTCTGGCAAAGCGTCCGCAATTCAAAAAACAAGCTAATCAAAGTCGTCGCTCAGGTATCCCCTGACAATGTGTTTTATATGCACTGGCTCAGGGTACACCAGACCCCTAACGTAAGATAACTCAAGAATTATTTTTAAATTATTTTGATATCTGTTAATTTCATTTTTATTAATTCTACTTTCAATATTTTTTTATTTTTGTTTCTAAATTTAAATTATAAGCATTTATATGGGTCCCTGACCTGCAATAAAAAGATTTTATTTATTTTTTTATTTATATCTGCAATGGAGGATGGCGAAATTGGACCCAAATAATTTAGAAACCATTCAGATTCGGAGATCAATCCTTTTTGGTTAATATGGTTCAAAGTAACTTTATATGTTATCATCCCAATTTTTTAAAGTTAGTTAATAAGTAAAAATTGTTTCTATCTATAAAAGCAATTCTCCAAAAGAAATTTAAGACTTAACGGGCCGTTTTTAGTACTTTTTTACATATTTAAGAAAATCTTATTTTCCCAACTTAATATTATTGTAATTCATTAGCCGAGTTAATAAGGTATATATTACAAGTATTAGAAGATGTGAATGTCTGATTGTGGATATCAAGTCTGGGGCTGGCGCTATATGGGAGCTTGCCATTCTTCTTTGCATCGTGCTTGAAACCAATTAAGGGACTCTCTTAAACCGGCGTATAATGATTGGTGGTAAATTTGTATGACTCAGCTTGGTCTCAGCTTTGATAATTCTTACGTTAAATCTGAGAACATATTATAATTCATCATAATATTTCTTTAATGCCAGCACACGGTAAGGCGAAGTGTAAAGTTCTCGCTATAAAAACAGGCGATAATATCTAAAGCATTAATATCGAAATATTTGTTTCCCATGCTCATTATCTGATGTTAACATATTTTTTGTCCTGTTTTTTCTTATTTCGCGTAACCAATAACTAAAATAAACTTGTTCTAATACCTCAGGTTGTGGGTCGGTCCGAATGAAGTTTGCGTCTTATGAGTTCGCCAAAAAACCGATTCGTAGAGTTCGCAATGAACGAAATTATAGTTACAAAAAACAAATTGATAGTTGCGATAGGATCACAATGGGGGTTTGGCAATCCGGGGCTCGGCGTGACCTACGCAGTGGAATCTAGTGATTTGGCATTTTAAGTAATTACCAGCTAACTGATGACAATAAACGCGTGGGCGAATCGGCGAAATATAGTGGGCGGGGCCAACCGGGGTAGTACTTGTCTTACCACTCTGTCACAAGTCGATTACGTCATATTATTTTAATTTGATCTCATTATCATAATAAAAGCCTACTACTGTCGCCGCATTTATTTATAGCGTGATATTAAGTTCAGAAGAACATGGTGTTTGTATTACGTAGTTGGAGATTACTACTTGCTTATTATTCTAACAATAATCGAGGCATAGAAACCGTTAAAATTTATAAAACTGGTTTCATTAAATAACATAAAGTATTGAGTGAGCGGGTAAATGAAACTGAGCGAAATCGAGATTTTAGTTCGATTTCGCTCAATTAACCAGTTTATTTTACTAAACTTTAAGCTATGTTTTACAACAATTAATTGATACAGCGAAACGCTGAAGGCAGCCAGTTAGTTATACCTAAAATATTTGACGTATCAAATTTTTGTTTAATTTTTCGCATAAACCGATTGATTCACTTATATTAGTTTAACTTTATTAATCGCCAGCTCGCCGGTAACCAACAAAAAACCAATACAGAAACGATTTGATGATTCAATCTCGACATGGTTATGCCAAGAAAAAGTATAATAAGATACTAAATACCTCTTCCTTTACTTTTGTATATGTTCAACTTCGGATTACGAGGTTATGGTCTCTAGTGTGGTCTAAAATGGTAAAGAAATAAAATTTTTCTGGCAAGACATTCTAATAACTAGGCCTAGTATTAGAAAATTGTTGCTGGCAACCCTTTTGCTATGGAGATTCAAAGCCAAGTTGACCCAGTCTTGCGGCGTGCACTGTAAACATCTAAGAAATTATTTAAATAGATAACTGTACCTAACTATCAACTTTTTCATGAAAATAAATGCATTTTAAAAGTATTCCTGATATTATTTTCAGGCCAAAAAACTTATACAACAATGTGAAAGTATTGCATTACGGTTTTTCCGCAAACTTGACGAAACTAACAATATTTGAAATTAAAAATAAATCTACTTTCCCGCCGTATCGACACTTATAAAAACTGTATTAACTTCCAATGTCACGAAAAAGTGGAATGAAATTGTTGTCAACACACTTTGCCAAACAGTTTTTATCCAAATACCTGCGAATTCATAGCATGACAGTTCTTTTTTTGCTAAAACCGCTGTTATTTTTAATGTTCCTATCTATTCATAAGGTATAAGACTTCGCTTAAGAGGTAAATATTATATTAGCTATATAGGTAATATAAATGCAAATGAATGTACCAGTAAGTATTATCTAAAGGTGTGTTTTCTTGTTATTTTGATAAATAGAAAACTTCTAAAGTTGATTTCGTAAATGCTGTTAAAATGCGTTTCATATATTCAAACTACTTTATGGATGGTTTTTATGAGAGACACTGAGCACGAACGGCATAAGATTAAAGGGGGAGAATGGAACGCCCTACGATTTATAATCTATTTCCACCATCTATGAAATTATCATTATGCCCAATGTTATCAAAGGTGTGTGAAGTCTGCCAATCCGCACATGGCCAGCGTGGTGGACTATGGCCAAACCCTTCTCATATTGAGAGGAGACCCGTGCTCTGTAGTGAGCCGGCAATGGGTTGATCATGATGATGTATTAATGCACCTGAGGTATCATAATATATATATATATATATATATATATTTAGAACTTAACTAGCTACGTATATAATTTCGTAGTTATAATACAAAGACGTCACATGTTTTAAAACAATAGGTAGATATACTGAAGCATATAATTCAAAGTATTATGCAACGCACTTGTTCTGTCTGTCTGTAATTTTACACACAATTTGAGCAGTTTTTCTTTTTATATTGTTACATAAAAACACTGAGGTGACTTCGTGAATTATGCTACAATGCGTGTCGATT
This sequence comes from Lasiommata megera, assembly GCA_928268935.1. Lineage (NCBI taxonomy): Eukaryota > Metazoa > Arthropoda > Insecta > Lepidoptera > Nymphalidae > Lasiommata > Lasiommata megera. Next base: position 8,291,840 of record OV743325.1, on the reverse strand, counting down.
GTTTTTCAGACAATTGTTTGTAGATGGTAAATGTTTTAAATATGTGTGTAGGGTTGCCAGATAAAGCTAAAACCTTTTTTTCTTTTATTATTCACAAATCCCAGCAATTAACTCGCAAAATGCGCAATATCGCCAGAAGACAGAAAGATTTTGGCGTACTATAGTTGTGTTAATTTGATCATATATGCCTGAATTGATTAGGATTAGGATATCTTTATAATCCCGGCGACTCTTGCTATGCTTTTTTTATCAAAGAAATAAAAATGGCGGCTATAAGGCACCATTTTTAAATGTGAAAATGTATGCAATGTTCGTCTGTGCCTTAGTTTTTTATTACGTAGGTACTTGTTTATCTAATATTAATGCTATTAGCATTACTATTAGATAAACAAGAAACGTCACTAGAAAAAGTGGGATGCATCGAATATGCCAAAGTCACGTAGTTCTTTGACGCATGTGCGGCTTATTATTTCAAAAACGTGGTTGCCTTTAAAAAAAGCGCCACGCAACCCAGAATAACTTTTTAATGAAATCACATTAATATTTGAGTATTAAGTCAAAAAATTATTATAACTTATGAATGGCAAAACTTCCTTCTTTATTTGTATCGTTTCTTACAATAAAAAATCACTAATAAGACAATAGATATTTTGATTCTTTTCTTTGTCTTCGTTCTTGAATCTATAACATATATACCTATGCAGTCAAATAAACCTAAGTATAATATGATATTAGTATGGTCTTAAAAAATAAATAGACAATATGATTCGCTTATATAATATAAGTGATATATTATAAACATGATAAAAATTATATAATACCTACTGGCGTTAGTGTCGTGTCACCAACCCTAACCTCATAACGTATCACTGAATACCGGAGTGCCGATAGTATCTGAATCACGAATACACGACGAACACACAAGTAAAGGTTTTATGTAAGTATCCATACGGGTATATACGTAATACATAATACATATAACAATAAACAAACCACGCGTATTCTGTTACAACCGAAGTGGTATTATTTACTTGTACAAGTCCTAGGTTTTAATACAAACCTTTTTTAATTTATTTATTTTTACCTCTATATTTATAATATATTATCACCTGCACCTTAAGCGGTGATAGCTTAGTGGTTAGGGCGTGAGCCTCCTAATCATAGGTCGGCGGTTCGAATCCGGGTACGCACCTCTAACTTTTCGGAGTTATGTGCGTTTTTAAATAATTAAAATATCACCTGCATCAAAGGTGAAGGAAAATATCGTGAGGAAACCTGCACGCCTGAGAGTTCTCCATAATGTTTTCAAAGGCGTGTGAAGTCTGCCAATCCGCACATGGCCAGCGTGGTAGACTATGGCCAAACCCATCTCATATTGAGAGCAGACCCGTGCTCTGTAGTGAGCCGGTAATGGGTTGATCATGATGATGATGATGATCACCTGCAAGCTATAATAGCCTAGAAGTGGAAGTAGATAGTGGTGGACTATGCCCAAACCCTTCTCATATTGAGAGGAGACCCGTGCTCTGTAGTGAGCCGATAATGGGTTGATCATGAATTATTCAACTTATACTATTACCGAGAAGTTCAGTATCCTAATAAAAAATTGTAAAATATATGATATATTTTTTATTATACTTCTAGACAATATCATTGTGAGTTATAAACATGTGATTTGTTATCTAATTATTTTAGTATTTAGAGAGCTAGTAAGACATAGGGCCAGACGAACGAATAGATTGCTCTGTATATATAGTCGAGCTAGTTATACGAACAGCTTTTGATTGCAAAATATCTACAATTATTTTATTGATAAAATTAAATTGGCGAACTGTATTTCCAAGCAATATTTATGTTTAATTTTTGGGTTGTTTCAATAAATCCTGTTGTTACAACAATATTTTCGTTTGATTAAAAATTAAGACTGCTCAAGTTTCATAGACTACTTTTGATGGAAACTTTCACTATTCTCTAAAGTCCAATACCGAATTTGACTAAGAAACTGACTTTTACATTATTCCATACAGATGATATCCATAGAATATCTTCAAAAAATCTGTTCGGATTTATCACAATGCGTGCATATATATATAGCGAGGCAAGTTTAAAATTACATAATATTTTGTTTTTTGTACCAAAGCATGTTTGACCCTCTTGAAATTTGTAAAGCTATATAACTTGCTTTAAAGGTGAAGTGAGATCTGAGTGATCTATGTTATATTATCAAAGGTACGTGTAGTCCTATCAATCCGCAATTGTCAAGCCTGATAGACTAGTACTAATAACGTTCTCATGCTGAGAGGAACCAAAGGAAACAAGGAAAGGAGGGAGGTACAATGAATGAATGCCGACCTCCGTCGTGCAGCGTGTGCTCTGACGTATTATAAAGTCAGAGATCCTGGGTTCGATTTCCAGCTTGGCCTGGTGGATTTGCATGCAGCTATTTAACACCCTATTTGCAAAGACATACCGTCTAAAGTAATTGAGCACTATGTTAACAAGAAGAAAGCTATAAGAAAAATGTGTTCAGCCAGCAACGCATTCGTCGCTCCTCAGATGCTGCAATGTTTATGGGTGACAGTGATCACTGAACATCAGATGACCCGTTTGCTCGTTTGCACGCAATGTCAATATGGAGAATATAGAATGGGACCTGAAATGATGGCAAAGTGGTGGGAAAACAATAGCTGTAATCACGGAGAGAGAGTACGCGGGCACTCTTCCGGCGCATTAGCATTGAATGGCGGCGCGTGCGCACCGCGCGCGTATCATTGTCGCGCCCGCCATCAAAACCACATAGACGCAGAGACAGCCTGAGATCAGCCCACCTCTGCTGTACGAAAAAGTAATTTCTTTCTTATTTAATGTATTTTTTTATTATTCAACATGATCAACCCATTCTCAGCTCACTACAGAGCACGGGTCTCCTCTCAATATGAGAAGGGTTTGGCCATAGTCGACCTCGCTGGGCATGTGCAGAATTGCAGACTTCACGCGCCTTTGAGAACATTATGGAGAACTCTCAGGCGTGCAGGTTTCATCGCGATGTTTTCTTTCATCATCATTTTTATTATTGTATGTAAACTTGTTCCCGCTTTCCTTTAAATAGGTTCCTTTTACAAAAGTTTGTCTGGAGGAGATATAAATATTGTCTTATGCGATACGATGCGCATTATCATTATTATTTATTTTTAAATGTCTTTCTTTTGTATTGCAAGCCGTATATCATAATGTGCATAAATAATTTATCTTTCTGTCTATGTATCATGCTCAACAAAATTGATAAATGTAACAATACTTGACAGTATTGTTCCTTTTCTTATGGAAACATTTTGAAAAGGGCAACACTAATCCAAAGCTGTTAATTCAGTTTCCTTTAGAAATTTCGAACAACCGAATTAGCACCGTTGTAAAGTATTTTATTATTCAGTACCAGTATTAAAAGAACCGAGGAAGAAGAAAAAAAAATATATAATACCTTTTTAAGGTATAAATAATAACTATAATACATAATTTATCAATATTTTTTATCGAAAAGCTTCATTTATATCAGGTTTATTTTAATCGTACATATGTGTTCAAATTAAACTAAGGCCACAAAGTCGAAATGATACAGTAATCAATACATTGTTTAATTAACCTAGAACGGCCTGGAGAAACCAAAGGAGAACATATCATTGTTAACTTAGTTGGCAATGTCATTAAACAATTACTGATTTCGTAAACATTCCGTTACTTAAAAAGAGGGAAAATGGTAAAATAAGAAACATCTTGGTTTCCAATAAGATCGTGAATTTATTTTTGGACTATTACTGTCCTGAATCTATAGGATAACATACTGTCGCCTCCAAGACTAATACTGAATAAATCCAATGCACTATGTATTGTTCTCGATTAAACGTAATGACCACATTTGATACGAACTTTTCATTCCATCGGCCCGACTGATACGAGCCGCTTTAAGGTCAAAGGCGTGAAAGAAACGATTGCATCTCATTACATATCGTGAATGCTTCAACTTTTCCTGTGACGAAACTTAATCAGACACGCATTGCATGAGTCGCCTTGCCCATGCATCTATAAATTTATCTATTGTATAGAAAAGGCATTGTTCGGAATGAGTGATAAGGTACATGTATTAAACGCAATTGCATTAATGTAATCAAGTGGGTACGCTAGCTGTCGTTATGAAGATTTAAGAAAAAGCATGTGCCACTTACCGGTAGCTCGAGGTAATCGCCGATGGTGTACTTCGCTGCACCACGCCTGATGTCTGCCAACGCCATGAAGTGCTCGTCCCGTCTCGACTTTCTTCGCAATAATGCCCTGGCGTAAGGATACGCCGCCAGATATTCTCCATAAGCATCCAGTAATTCACCCATAAATAGTTGCTTCAGCAATATCGTACTCTCGTTGATTTCTACTTCAACATCCGGCGGTGGTGGTAGTTCACGACATTTCAAGGACTCCGGTATATTTTTTGGTATAAAAGAGCTCACCCCACTAGTAGATTCACAGGACGTGTAAGCGCCTGTAGATTCACTCGAGCCACATTTTGAAAATGGAAATGCAGAGGATGTTCCGCTTTTCTCGCTACTTGCTGAACTTTGACGTGTAGCGCTTGATTTTTCAAAGTAATCTGGATATTGCAGCTCAGAGGGATACTCTGTCGATGGAGACGATTCCTCGGCTGCGATGTTACTATAGGCAGCTTTCTTTATGCAGTCATAAAGGTCTTCAATCGATTCATATGGTGTCATACTCCCGCAGGATTCGCCTTCTTCATTATGTAACCTTTCATATAGTTCTTCATTACGTATTTTAGTTACTGGACTTAAGGCAGAATCAGAACGACTCCTTTTTACGTTCGGTACTTGATCGTATCCAAAGTCAGCGGGGTTAAGAAAATCCCATTTAACGTTGGACCAGACATTATCAGATACATCGGCAGAAATCCTATGATCTGCACAACATTGACCTCCACTTCTAATCGTTACAGTCGTAATGTTATCATTACTTTCTATTATAGAAGGACTTTCTATTACTGAGTCACAATTATCCACAGGAATATCAACACCGATTTTACGAAGAGATAAACATACCGAAGACACGTTAGACCTGTTATCATCATCTAATTTATCATTCGCAACAATTTCATCATTGCATTCTGTTTCTGTGATCAGAGAAGATAAATCAATATCCTGTTGAGTCAGAATACCTTCCTGAATGAGTTCTGTTAATATACTTTTTCTTTCTACTTCTTTATCACGTCCATTGACTTCTTGTGTCTTTTTATCATTAATAGTTTCTTCTTTGTTTTTAAGTAAACCAGAATCGATATATTTTCTCATTCTAAGCGTTAGCGCCTCGCTGGCTTCAGATATTGATTCCAGATAGTAAAACAGTAAATGGTATTCTTCTTTGGTAATGACAGCAGCGCGTAAGAGTGGTTTCCCATAGAGTTCAAGTGCGGAGAATAATGTAGAGGCTGTAAATAAAAAAAGCAATGAGTAGTATAGTATAAAAATATAGTTTTTTCTTTAATGCTATTTGTCTTGTTAAATTTATTGTTTGAAGCGACTTTATCAAATATTCTGAAGGTACAAGATATAACTTAAATAAAGATAGCAACGACAATAACAGTTTGCCCGAAAATAGCTTTAAAACACACACAGTAGTTTATTTTGATTCATGTGTGCGATGAATCCGGAGCTTGTATTATTAAGTACATCATGGCATGACATTTTGTTAGATTGGCTGGCTACATGCAGACAAAATGTTAAATTTCGTCAGTATTAAGAATACACCTATCCCCCGATTTACACTGAAGATAGGTTCCAGACAAAGCCGTGTAAAATGAAATGTTTCTTTTCCTATATAAAACCGTGTAAAACGAAAAAAACTGCGTCATTAATTCAAATGTAACAAGAGTATAACATAATATCCAGAAACTTTACATGTATAGTTTTCCCAAAAAATGGCGTGATGTCGTAGTGAACTTGTTCTAAAAATTAAAACAAAAATAGAAACGATTTTTTTTTTTCAAAAAGTACCTGCTGAAATAAATTCAGGTATGTTCGATATTTACATTTTTAGAAAATTTCCGAATTTCATTAGTTTATGAACCGTGTAAAAGCAAAATCATGTAAAACGAGTATCATGTAAATAGGTGTACTAATTTCTTAATACTGACGAATTTTAAGATTTTGTATTTAAGCACACTGATATAAAATAACTGAATTCTAGACTTGATTAATCATTATTCTCATCGAAAGACTTCGTGTATAGGATATTGATTGATACACTTTTATTGTTATTTACAACTTATTTATTACTATATTTCTATCATTATTACATATACTATATCCTTCGAAATGATTATAGTAAGATCTGACAACCTTTCCATCACCTCCATGGTTGTTTCTGGTAAAGATAACTAAACTCACATTTCTAATCAATATGTCTCTCACGGTAGCTACATTAGGTTTGCATACAAGTCGTTTCTGCGAAAGATTACCGGACAATAGCGTGCGTACGCGTTTCGTTATTGCCAAACAGCTTTCTACAAACATCGCTCGGTTGCCATTGGAATACTCAATGCATGGTGTAAATTGAAAGCAACGCAATCCACTTAAGAAAAAGAGGTTTGTAAACCTAATTCATCAAACTTTGACGTACGAAGTGTTGCTTATGGTGGAACATTTTTGGTCCACAAATATTGTATGATGCCACTGAGAACCGAGAGTTAACTAACACTGTCAATTATAGAAAAGTCTAAACTAGATGTTACCAAAACTAAATAACCTATGCTCCCCTGAGTTTGGGAGAAAAGATTATATACTTTTAAAAATTTAGATATTGATGACTTTTAACTTACCATAAATTTTTTCCCATGCCAAGAATACTTCAAGATCTTTGCCGTCCCATGCCTTTGGTTCATGCTCTACTACCAGCACTTCTCCTTCAAGACACATAGCAGACGATCGTGGTTCCACAGGGGCTTTAGAGCCTCCTAGAAACAACAAAGCGGTAGGTGGCGCGACCATAACTTCCGGGGGCGGTAGGGGTTCAGCCAATGGTAAAATTTGAGGAGCCGACAGCGGTCCTGTTGGAGATCCCGTGAGCACAACTCCTGCTTCGTGGAGAGTTTCGCATACCACTTCTGCAACGGTACTGTTGCCCCATACAGTTACCTGCAAAGAAGATTTTATATTTAAGTATGTTTCATTTTAATCATCATCATCATATTATGTCTATTACCTTGGCATAGGCCTGCTCTCTAATATAAGAGAGGTTTTAGTTTATCATTACATGTAAATTATAACTGGGAACGAAACGACAGCTGGGCGTGTTCTCTGAGGCACGACCACAGACATAACCAAATTTCTTTACTCCAGACTAGTACTGACATTTTTTTATATAATACCTTAATAGGAACCATAACTCAATAGGACCTTACGAATCTTGGCCTTTGCCGGAAATCGAAACCAGAATCTCGTGATCCGTAGTCGAGGATAAAAACTAAATCAATTAGGCAGGTAGTTCTCAGTCTGCCAGATTAATTATATAGGTTGAAGACTTCTTAAAACCACATACGTTTTGTATTATGTAAAAATTATGAACATATTATTAACCCTGTCTTGCAAAATATCTATGGCTAGTCTAGACACGATGGAAACTTGAATTCGCCAAAGAAATGTGTATAATAAACAGCACCGACATACTGCAGACGAATTTACTGATGATATCTTTAATTGATATTTATTGCCATACAAAAGTGGCATTTCGACAACAATTTTAACCAAGCATTCAACGGTAGATTTATTTTATTAGGTTTATATAACATACTTTATTATGAGGCTAGACAAAATTTATCTACACTGCAGTGACGTGTCTTGTTCTTTAAAATTTCTCAAAACTAATCTGCTCCGGGCATCAGTCGACACAAAAAACAAAAGTGCGGCCACTGTGGATATCTGTAATTTTTTCCACGAAACGTTAACCGTAAAATTGTTTAACAGCCTTACAATCTGTTTAAAATATTACGCAGTAGAGTGATTTACAGCGTGAATTTACTTACGAGTTTAAACAATTATTTTTATTTATATGATAAAAAATTCGTCTAATGAGCTACTAGGGTAAGCTTTAAATTTAACTGTTAATTTTTTAAAGGAGACTTTTTCGAGTTATTATATATAAAAAAGCAGATAGATTAGTTTAATAACACAATTATTTGTAGTAGGTATATTATCACAATCAAGTTATACAAATTAATTGAAAAATGCAATGTTTCCCTAACATCAATCGGCTCAAACCTTACATATGATAAATGATAAATGGATAAAATAACTAATTTGAGCGGTAAAAAATGGTTTATTCACAGACTCCTCTCATGGTTTATATGAATCTGGACAGTCTCCATTATGGCGAGCTTTCAAATCACAAAGTTAGCCATAAATTGTAAATTTTACTAGACAGCAAAATCAAATCAATCTAACCCAAAATTTTCAGATTTCAGATTTAATTTAGTAGTACTATCCAATTTTAACCAATACCTGTCGATAAAAATAGCAATACAACTTTAATATTTCTATTTTGCAATCTGAAGATTTTGGATTAGATTGATCATGAACTTCGAGCGTTGGTTGCTTATCTGTGACATTTAATATCAAGGGTTAATTAAAACATTTATCTCTATCTCTGGAAAAACTAGTCTAATAATCACACAATGAATATAAATTCCGTAATTTCTGCAGCATTTAAACTTATTACACATCTGTTTCATGTTACATCATAAAAGTTTTAATTTAACGATTCATTATCATCAATATCAACATGCCAGCGCTGATTGTTCCCTCGTTGCGCCAAGAATAAATAAAAATAAAAACGTCCGAACCGAAACCTTCAAATAAAAATTAAACATCGCAACATGCAACCATGTTCTGCGATACAGCTAATAAATGCGAAGGAATCGTACAACACGATTCTATATAACGAAATGTAAATGCAAGTCTTGAAGGCCTTGACTGCCCGGGTTCATGGCGTTTTTACCGTCCCTCGTGACGTCACTCCAGAGTTATGCGCACGCGCACCCTTCCCCCTCCCTCCGGCACAAGCCGCCGTGCCCAAAACGAGCCTACAGGATAATCATATACTGAAGTATCTCGGCATCCACACGAAACATGTTATTTTACCGTACCATATAGGTAATTTTTCATTTTAATTTCTTTTTTCTTTTTAATATGTTTATAGTAATTTGAACTGAAGTACATAAGTTAACATGAAAATATAGTAATCGTTCGTATCAGGAAAGCTTATTCGAGTTTATTTCAGGTTCCGCGCAAAAATCGCATGTATCAGCTAGTAGATTTATACCATCAAGGAGGAAAAAACGAAACAGGCTCCGTCTAACAAGCAGCAACCCGCTTAGCCCGGCCGTCGCGTTTTGATATTGTGGAACGCGAAGATAACTCTTTATGTTTTGTTTTAGCGGGCGTCAAATATTCATCTAAAGTTTTTTCCGGTTGATAAACACGTTGCTTATAATTAACTCCGCCGAATTTAAGAGCGTATAGAACTCTTTTTTTTTATTTTGATACATTTGATATAGTCAGGTGACTCAATCAAGGGCGTAGCTGTGATTATAAAAAACCTTTTCTCGAGTGCATCGTTCGATGCATTAAATGCTAGGGCGCGGATTAATAAATAAATAAATTACTGTCGCACATTATGAATTATTATAGAAATAAAACGAAATGCATCATGATCAACCCATTACCGGCTCACTACAGAGCACGGGTCTCCTCTCAATATGAGAAGGGTTTGGCCATAGTCCACCATGCTGGCCATGTGCGGATTGGCAGACTTCACACGCCTTTGAGAACATTATGGAGAACTCTCAGGCGTGCAGGTTTCCTCACGATGTTTTCCTTCACCGTTGAAGCAAGTAATATTTTTAAATGTGTAAAAACGCACATAACTCCGAAAAGTTGGATGTGCGTGCCCGGATTCGAACCGCCGACCTCTGATTAGGAGGCTGACGCCCTAACCACTAGGCTACCACCGCTTCACTAGGCACCGTTGTATAGAAATTATAAGCTTTACGATGTTGAATTACAGATCATAAAACCTTATTACTGTTTTACGGGTAATATAACATCGAAAATACTAAGACCGTCAACTCTTAGGTGATTTATTTATTTAATTGAAAGTAATCAACAGCGTTAAATCTCATTGCTATGCAATTAAGAAAGTTATAAAATAAGGCGAAAGAGATTACACAGTATATTACAAAATATGTTCATAGTTATAGTTGAAGCTGTGATAGCCTAGTGGTTAAGACGTCAGCCTCCTAATCAGAGGTCGGGGTTTCGAACTGGGGTACGCACCTGTAACTTTTCGGAGTTATGTGCGTTTTTAAGCAATAAAATATCACTTGCATCAACGGTGAAGGAAAACATCGTGAGGAAACCTGCATGCCTGAGAGTTCTCCATACTGTTCTCAAAGGCGTGTTAAGTCTGCCAATCTGCACATGGCCAGCGTGGTGGACTATAGCCAAACCCTTCTCATATTGAGAGGAGACCCGTGCTCTGTAGTGAGTAAACAACAAATTGACGCAGTACACTTGATAATAAAAAATATGAAAATCGATGAGCGATGAGCCTGTATTATAATTGCCACCTCTGGAAAGGCGGGCAAAGTTGTAGGCATGTACTATATTATAATAAAGTCTCATGCACAATGAAGTATAATTGAGTTACTGCCCACGCGCGCCCATAAACTGCATTATGGGACAACCTCCCTATCTTTGATCTTTTTAACTCAGTTGGCAAAATGCCCTAACTATTGCGAAAGCTCACTATCGATACCTAACCTATCTACCTACCAGCTGTATTGCAGGTTGGTTGAAATTTTATTAAAAATCTCCCAAGTTATTCCTGTTAGATATCCTAATTACAACTTAATAGATAAAACTAATATATTTCTATTAATATTAATGTATACCAATGTAGAAAGTGTTTGTATACTCATTACCTACAAAGTGTAAGATATTGCTAATTTGTCTATGTTTCTGTAGGTATAGAAATGAAGTGGGAGTAGAACTTTGGTCTTTCTTTAGTAGAGAATCAACGAGGCACTTCATTCCTATTACTACCATCGAAGTGAATACAACTTAAGTAAAATTATAATCTTTATTCGTTTTTATATTTCTTTAAAAAACTAAAATACTCACGCACCTACGATATTCTAACATTCCTTCAATATATATATATTTTTTTTATTCACTACTAGTTAGCCCTTGACGGCAATCTCACCTGATGATGCAGTCTAAGATGATAGCGGGCTAACCTGTTAGGGGTATGGTAAACCCATACTCCTAATTGGTTTCTACACGACATCGTGCCGGAACGCTAAATCGCTTGGCGACACGCCTTTGTCGTTAGGGTGGTAACTAGCCACGGCAGCAGCCTCTCTCCAGACCAGACTCGAGCCAGGAATCGAAACCAGGACCTCCAACTTTACAATGCTGCGCCACAGAGGTCGTGGAAAAATATATATTCAAAGAATATTCAGTTACTCGTACTATTCACAGACCTCAAATCAGTATAAATATTTTTAAAGGATCCTCCCTAAGTCGAAGGACGGTAGGAACTTTAAATGCTATAAAAGAAATCTTTAAACAAGTTTAAACTATAATCTTATGTCGGTATTTATTTGGCCGAAGTTTTTTTTTATCTCTATTGATATGGGCGTCGACTCCCGCGCCGTGTTGGAGAATTATGAATTTAAATTCGTTGGAGATTACCGCGGAATCTCAAAATCTCCAGACCAACGTGCGGGCAGTCACGTGGACGCCATTGTTAGCCGGGGACAATAACATAATGTATCAAATGCCATAGACTCTACATACCTACTAACTTAACTACTTATTTCAAGAATTACCCTATCGGATTTGATGAACGGGATAAGAAATCAATTACTAGAAATATTCAATCGATTATTCCATCGCTATAAACACGATTATATGAAAAAAAAAACTTGACGATTGAGGCTTATAGAGTAGGCTTAGTTTTAATAAACGATATTAGTTTTTTTTAATGTCCTAAGCTATTGATTAAATATAAAACATTAGCTAGCTTAGTAAGGATATTAAATAAAATAAATAAGGTATGACAAAGTGTTTTTTAGGAAACTTATTCTAAGAAAATGTAGATTTCTAACTGATAATCATAGCTTGTCTTGCAGATGCAGATTAGGAAATTTTCCCACCGTGCCTATTTGCATCTCCAGAAAGCAAGCGACAGATTTTAAAAAGATAATATTAAAGAAAAATTATTTCGTTATTCGTTTTTTCTTACCAAAAGCCTTATCATTTTCATATTTTGATGAATTATGGATTGCCTATACAAAATCAATAAAAGGTAGCATATTATTTCCTTCACAACGATATACATGATCTATCTCCTCGATAAATTTCACTACGAATCAATTAGATTTGAAAAATTAACAAAAAAAAACAAGCATACAAAACTGCTTTCACATTTATAATATGGATATAGGTACCTACTTACACTTTTATACTATTAGGATATATGAAAAAGGTGCGGTAAAAAATATTGAAGATTTTTTACAGCTTTCGGCGTAATATTCTTTCAGGTGAGCATTAAGTAAAGGCCAATGAACTTATAATTGAAACAGAATCTTACTGCTAATAAATTTCATTGCGAGATGGCGAGAATAGTTTAAAAAATTATGCTCCAATGAGTAGGTAATTTAAACCTGCCTACTCACTCTAATAATAAGAAATATGGCTCATTATTACTATTTACATTATTAATAAGAGGATGCTCACCTTTTGCTTAAATATTCGTTGGGAAGCGGCAATAACAATAATTTGATATAAGATAAGTAATCATTTACTTACTCTGAATCATACATACCTAAATAACGTTATTGTTTTATAATCATCAAAAATATAATATTCAGAAAAGAGCCACCTAGTGAAAGATATCATTACTATGTTGAAAGCGCCATCTCATGCAATACCTTCGCATTACTTTGTAATCTATACGAGTGCGTCTTCAAGTTACACGGTTATTTTGATACATACTCACAGATGGCGCTGTCTTAATTTGATACTTTTTAATTTCAATTATTACTTTGAATAATAAAACAATAGTATAAAACCTTTCACAAATTGTTCTTAATAAAAAAGCGTGATTAAAATGTTTGTCATAATGTCACCTCAAAATCAAGATCACATAAACGTACTACAGTAAAATATCTATTGTGGTGGCTAAATGACTTACTTTTAGCCAATTTCAGAGAGAATATGTACCTACCTTTGTTAAATCCACTGAAGGAATCGCTCCATTTACATAAATTAGCTTAATTTAGATCAAGTTAAAAGGGCTGCTAAGCTTATTCTATAACTTCTCACTGAATTTAGTAGATATAATATATCAGTTACTATAATATATATATTACATATTTAATCTTTAGTATTTAAGACGTACCTCATTTAAAGTAAGTACGTGTTTAATAAAGTCAAGAGTTCGAGTTCGTTCGGGAAATATGCATAGCATATTCGGGTATTGTTTATATATCGGTTCGGGTATACATATCGGGTAGGAAAACTTCATCCCAGTATGCCCATAGCATATTTCTCCTATTTTATTTGCGAAGGTTGGCAAACAGGGAAATTTATTTTTCACTGCTGAAAATGTGTTGTGTGTGTTTCTAACATTCACCAAAAAAAACAAACCTACAATGCTCAACTGTTTCGAGTGTCCGAACTAATTGAGACTGTACCACGGATTTTCGGACATAAAATTTTAATTCATTAATTTAATAAATATTCCTGCAGGGAAGCCATGTAAATATTGTTTGCGACTGCGGAAGCACTTTATCGGCTTACGTTGCTATTGCACGCGCCGTGTCAGTGGGTGTCATGTCAAACCACTCTCGATGCGGTTCACAGCTGGTTCACGCACATAACTCCGTTGCCTGCTTACATAAATTGGGCAAAGGTAACAGCAGTATACGGCAGGTTAATAAATAATTTTCAACGAATTCGAAGAGATTGTGCCATCCAAGTATCATCATTTTAGGGTTTCTTATGTGTAAAGAAACATACGCACATGGCCAGCGTGGTGGACAGCGCGCGCGCTGTCGCATTATAAAGTTGGAGGTTCTGGGTTCGATTCACGTCTCGAATCTGGTCTGGAGGGAGGCTTCGGCCTTGGCTAGTTACCACCCCACCGACAAAGACGTGTATTTAGCGTTCCGTCACGATGTCGCGTAGAAACCAATAAGAAGTATGAGTTGACCATACCCCTAATATGTTAGCCCGCTACCATCTTAGACTGCATCATCACTTGCCGTCAGGTGAGATTGCTATCAAGGACTAACTTGTAGTGGATAAAAAACAAAAAAAAGCACCGCTTTCTAAGATAAGATCTTGAAATAACACGTTACAAGGCGTAACAACAAAAAACTTTCCTAGTAACTCATATTGATACACCGACCCTTAAAATACAACTAATACAAAACGACGGAGAGGTTATCATTGGGTAGGTAAGTATAACTTATTATATATTTTCACGCGAACGAATCAATAAAACTTTTAATACATACATTAATACTTTACGTGCTTCTCCAATAAATCCTTCCTGCGATTCGTTTACCTTCAATCTAGACGAGATCTAGTTCAATTATTGTTTACAAAAACCTTCAAATTCGAAACTTTTAATGATGCGCATTAACTTTTTGCATGATTCTGATGATCAAAAGGTACAATTACGCATAATTTTTAATTACAATCCTCAATTTTCTATCAATCATAATTCATGACCTAATTTTTTACATAATTCGATGAAACAACTTCATTACCATATTATGGCTGTAAAATTCTTTAGACATGGGTGCGTCTAAAAAGTTTCATGTTCATGATTTCCTTACAGGACCTAGTTACTGGTGTGGGTACCTTTTTTAACTTTCATTGATGAACTACTTATTCATTAAACAGAAAGATAAGATAGGAAATGAATATATAAGAAGAAGTCTGAAAGTAGCGCCAGTGACAGAAAAATGAGGAGTAATAGGCTAGCGGGCTGGGTCATATAATGTAGAGGGAAGAAAGTAACGTCACCAAAATCAATGTTATTTATGAAATAACCAAAGTTGGGATGGATAGATTGTGTAAAAGAGGATATGCGTGTAAAAGATGTGGGTGGTGAGGTGACTCTACCCCAAAAGTGATGGGATTTTTCTCAATTAATTTTAACTCTTTGTTTAATAACCACTAATCGTTTTTAGAGGTTGGGGCTGAAGCCACCAGTCGTTAATTCTTCTTTAAAGCAACCCATAATCTGATGATTCAATAAAGTGATCTGTGAAGTCTACACTTTTAGTATTCAAAAGGTACATTATATATATACATTGCAATTACGCGTGTAATTTGCTGTCTATCTGTTAAATGGATGTGGGATTTCCATAGTTATAGTGTGATAGGAAAACTGTCACCGGATGAGATAAAAAGCTAACTGGGATTGGCAGCAAACATTAATACAATCGTTGAATTAAAATCATTTGCATTCCTCTAGTTATCTTCCAGTAAACGCCCCCTTTAGTTGGATTTTATGAAAACATACCTACCAATCTAATTATTACTGCGAAAGTCATTAGAAGGAAGTGGAGAGCAAAATACTGGCTACATGTCGACCTAAATACCCGGCCACTGTATTTTTGTGTGAAAACTAAGATACACTTTTTGCAACTAGAAAAGACATTCGCTACTAAGTCAAGAATCATCTGTTAATTTTCCTTTCTACCTTGATCAACATACGAAGCATCATAATAAAATGAACTTCGTCGTTTCTAAATAGAGATTTGAGATCCCAAGTGGGCTTGTTAATTAGAGATGATTGAGAAATGTTATGGCTCAATCTTCTAGTGCAGGGCTCATACTAGATAATTATCTCGCAAATGTTTCTTATGCAACAAGTAAGTTCTATCTATAACTATGCCAATTTCATAAATTGGTAAGTATTACTTGTCTGATTGAGTAGCTGTGATAGGCTAGTGGTTAGGACGACCGCCTCCTAATCAGAGGTCGGGAGTGTGAGCCCGAGCACGCACCTCTAACTTTTCGGAGTTATGTGCGTCTTTCCGCTATTAAAATATCACTTGCTTCAACGGTGAAGGAAAACATCGTGAGGAAACCTGTACGCCTGAGAGTTCTCCATAATGTTTTCAAAGGCGTGTGAAGTCTGCCAATCTGCACATGGCCAACGCGGTGGACTATGGCCAAACCCTTCTCATATTGACAGGAGACCCGTACTCTGTAGTGAGCCGATAATGGGTTGATCATGACGATGATGATGACTTATCTGATATGCAATAATAAATATTTTAATCTTGTATGTATGTCTATATATTATATATTTGTAAACTTATAACAGTATGTAAAGAATATGTAATCTTTTGATACCCCAGACGAGTTCGGTGAAATGAGAACATGATCGTGAGAAGTCCATGTGGGCTTGGTTCTGTTGAAAATGTCTTAGACATACTTTATGCACAGTCCCAGGCACAATAAACTACTGTATCAAATGTTTGCAGAACCCTGGTCAAAAACCCAATGCATGCCACGGCCTCCGTCATTTTCGTTGCCAATTTATGTGAATAAATGACGTGCCGATTACCTAATACCTCAAAAAGAGGGTAATGAGTAACAAAAACGAGTGAATGACCGATATTCGTGTTCGCGATTTTAAATATTGTTTACCGAGAAAAGCGACCGATATTCGTATACAAATGATGAATGTACCTACTTATATATTGATACAGGTTGTCGTCGTCGATTAGTTAGCTTCATAAATATAACCATCTTTTGTTGTATTTACTATTTATATTATTTTTACATAAGTAATTTACATGTTTTGTTTGCTATAGTATTATGTTTATAACACTAAAAGTAATTACTTTTTATTATGCCTATTACAACCGTAATTTGCATACTCCTAATTATATATACCATTCAAACTGCAATATAATTTTTTCTCTGTGTGTGTGTATGTATGTGTGTGTGTGTGTGAGTGTGTGTGTGTGTGTGTGTGTGTGTGAGATAGAGAGAGAGTACGTCACTGTGTGTTTATTCTATGCTGGAACGCTAAATCGCTTGACGACACTTCGTCGGTAGGGTGGTAACTAGCCACGGCCGAAGCCTCCCACCAAACCAGACTCGAGCTGGGAATCGAACCCAGGACCTCCAACTTTATATTGCGACAGCGCACGCAAAACAATCGCCTTTATAATATTAGTGCAATCGATATTGTTATATAATATATAGGACATAGTTAGACGGACAACTTCAAGCCGCAGTGGCCTCGTGATAGTAGCAAAACAAGATCATTGTGCTACTAAGATGGCCATAACAACCACTATTTTATTATTACACCTGAGTATATTAATAGAATAGAATAAAGTAGAAAACGTATATTTATTAGATCAACACAATTACAAATATACACATAAGAGGACAAAATAGAGTAACTTATTATCTAGTACCTTATGTTTAACACATTAAATTAAACTTTTAATATTGACTATTGTAAATAGTCGTACTTTAAGATTGTAGTAAAAAAAGTATTTTATTATTATTATTTTTATACCAAATTTGTGATATCAAACACTTACAATCTTAGTTTATATATATAGCTTGCTTAAATACCAATGTACCCAATAATATATTTTCCGCCAATCGATCAGGAAATAAATGTACCAGCAAACAACCGTATCACGTTACTAAGTATAGCTTTATCTTGTAAAGCGCTGTTTCTTATAAATTCGCAAAAATAAAAATAGCGAGCAAATTATATGAATGAATCACAAACCAACCGGCATTAATCACGCTTAAAACAGCTGATGTTGATATATGGCAACAAATTAGCTAATATAATTGAAATTCACGATACAAAGTGGGGTGAAGCTTTCGTTTATTAATTTATGTATCACTCTGGACGCGGTGAAATGTCGCGACTGTTGACAAGTCGACGCTCGACGGTCACACTGACACACTTTCGTTCGGTGATGCGATGTTTTAATTATTATATTTTTATTATCTGCGTACAAACGCACATGTTCGCGCGATCGAATTCTGGGCACGATTTTATGTATCCCAACGTTTATAGGACCTATTGTTACCTATAAACGTAAGGATACATCATCATCATCATGATCAACCCATTACCGGCTCACTACAGAGCATTGTTTGGCCATAGTCCTCCACGCTGGCTGGCCATGTGCGGATTAGCAGACTTCACACGCTTTTGAGAACATTATGGAGAACTCTCAGGCCTGCAGGTTTCCTCACGATGTTTTCCTTCACCGTTGAAGCAAGTGATATTTTTTTTTAAACGCACATAACTCCGAAAAGTTAGAGGTGCGTGCCCGGATTCGAAACGCCGACCTCTGATTAGGAGGCTGACGCCCTAACCACTAGGCTATCACCGCTTCAGGACACATAAAATCGTACGCGGTCACATTATAAGGTCGGAGGTCCTGGGTCCGATTCCCGGCTCGAGTCTGGTCTGGTGGGGGACTTGGCTAGTTACCACCCTACCGACAAAGTGTCGCCAAGCGATTTAGCGTTCCAGCACGATGTCGCGTAGAAACCAATTAGGAGCGTGCATTTATCATACTCCTAACAGGTTAGCCCGCTACCATCCTAGACAGCGTCATCATTTACCACCAGGTGAGATAGTCGTCAAGGGCTAACTAGTAGTGTATTTAAAAAAAACTCCCATATTATATTATTTTAAGAACGTTGTAAATTTGTATTATTCTGTTGACATAAACATGAAAAATCGATGGGAATGAGGAAAATATTATTACATTCATCTACATAGTTCATGATTACAGAAATGTGATACAACTGTAATTGTATACAGAATACTCAGGGGACGTGACGATACGTCATAGCGATTACATTTCATTCACCCGTGTTCACAAACATTACTTTATAGTATCGAAGTGCATTTGTACACATACGAATAGATTATTTATGTATTTAAGAAAGGTTACAGGTATAAATTTTAAATTTATAACTAAAACACAGCGATGCTCCTACGCGTCGCCTGGTGGCTGGGTCACGGGACACTTAAAATCACTTAACATACCTAACCTAACTTAGCATACCTTCTACTTAGGCCTATGTCTAAAATGACCAATGACCACAAAAATATAAAATATATAGATAATAATTTTCTACTGTGCAAGTAAGATTTTATTAACGCTCTGCAAGAATCAAATACTGCGCAAGAGAAAGAACATCCGAATGTTTTAATACCTATGTTAAATGAATACCATATAATTTTACATATGGCCTTAAAAATAATTGGAGTGACATTCTATAAAAGGGCTTTATTTGCAAATAAAAAGGCTTTTATTTCTTCTTTCATTTACCTTTACTAACATACACCGTAAATACATCTGCATCTTCGCACTTTGTTTGAGGAAACTAATGCTAAGTGATACAGTAAGATTTTAAATAAATATATTTAAAAAAATGGGTGATATATTAGGCAAATCTGCTGTGTTAAGACTTCCGTATCGTTGAACATTTGAAATCAAGAATTTCATGCTATTTCTTAAGAGAAATTCATATATTATTAAATTCCAGTTCAAACTATTGCCGATTTAATATATTCAGACTTCGCAGTTTCGTTAAATATTTATAATTCGGCCATTCTCAGAATCTAGACTTGCTAATGCCATTTTTGCTAACTACAGTTTCACTTTCTATCAACAATCTTTAACGTAATAATTATAGTATTCAAATGAGCAATCATACTGCTGGAATTACGTTTAGCTGCTAGATCACAGCATAAAGAGTAGGTAAGTTAAAAATTTAACTTGTTTGCGAGTTTAACCAACTCGTAGTTAATAAGTTTTTATTACATTTGTTTGGTTTGTGTAGGCCGGAATTATCTTTGGAACGGCTGAACCGATTTTGAAGCATCAGATAGGTAGATGATTTTTCAAGTAAGTGGTGCCTAAACCAGACTATCTATCTTCCTCTTGAAAATTTACCTTGTTTAAAACATAATACTTGTTTAACATTACACCTTTCAAGTTCGGGATCATTCAGGCCGGAATCATCTTCGGAACGGCTAACCCATTTTGAAGGATCAGATAGGTAGATGATTTTCAAGTGGCGCCTAAACAAGACTCTTCCTCATAAAAATTGACTTGGGTAAGGTTTAGTTTATATTAATGTAATTCTATCGCAAGTATCTTTCCGGTCCGAATTCGTCAACTATTCAAGGGTCGTTAATCATCAAATAGTGGAAAATCGCTTCCGACCTTTGTCAACCTTAGTTCACTTTCTAATGGTGGGTACGAACTGCATACTACTCGATTTTTAGCAACGTAGGCTGAGGCGATACGCTCTCATTCCGCTTTCCAGTCTTAAGTGTGTTTCGTAAAATCCCTAAAGTAAACACGTTTGAGTAATGTTTTATTTTTAGATCGCCTTTTATATTATGATTAATGTTTAATATTAACATCTTCTATATCATTCTCAGTTTACTGATGCCCTACATCTGGGCACAGGTATCACAGCAGTGGATTTATAACTAGATAAAAATTAAGTCATAATATTTTAGGACAAAACCTCTATTTTCTTTTATTCCACTGCAAGTAAGCCCTTGACTGGAATCACAAGTGTAGGTTGATCTTGATACCCAACGCTATTCGGTTTTACCTGTCGTACTAGTACAGTAAAGCACTTGCACATCTTTGTCGCTAGTGTGGTAACTAGCTACGCCCGAACTACGACACCAGACCATAAAAAAACAGTAAGGTACTAAAAATGTTCATCGCACTAGCAGCCCAAAGCAAGGATTGGAACATTGCAGGGCAGCGTGAATAGTTTCATTTCTGAATCTCTCCTGTACGTGGGTATATTTCGAGGATTGCTGGAATAGGCAAAAACTGAAGTAGTAGACTTTAAAAATATCTAAGTCAAGTAAGTATCATCATGATCAACCCATTACCAGCTCATTACAGAGCACGGGTCTCCCCTCAATATGAGAAGGGTTTGGCCATAGTCCACCACGCTGGCCATGTGCGGATTGGCAGACTTCACACGCCTTTGAGAACATTATGGAAAACTCTCAGGCGTCCAGGTTTCCTCACGATGTTTTCCTTCACCGTTGAAGCAAATGATATTTTAATTGTTTAAAAAACGAACATAACTCCGAAAAGTTAAAGTAAGTATGAGTTACCTAAAAATTAGCGGCATTACATAAGTATGCTAAAATATATGATTGACAAGCTAAGTTATTTTATTAGATCTATTTGCTTCAGCTCTGATCTTGGTTGGTACTTAATCTATATATATAAAAGCGAAAGGTCACTTACATACTTGCATACTGACTTACTGACATACTGATTAAACACGAGATCTCAAAAACTATTGTACGTATAAAGCTATAATTTAGCAAGTAGGTAGTTGATAGTTAAGAGATGTCAGCTAAGAAAGGATATTCGGAAATTCCACCCCTAAGGGGGTAAAATAGGGGTTGGAAGTTTGTATGAAAATTCTTTGTTTTTAGAGTTGGAGACACAAAAATTTGCATTAAGATTCATAATAATAAATAAAAAACATGTTCATCATTATTTTTTTAAATATTAAATGTTAAGGGTGGTAAAAAAGGGGATGATAGTTTTTGCTTATTTTTTTATTATGAAACCTACAAGCAAGAAATTTTAAAAATAGGTTTCTTTTAGGGCGTAAGTATTAGGTTAGAATTTGGTTTCATCCAAATCTACCCCGAAGGGGGTAAAATAGGGGTTTGAAGTTTGTATGAAAATCCTATGTTTTTTAATTTAGAAACACGAAATTCGGCAATTTGACATTTGCCTGTAGCTTATTTTCTGAAGCAGGGCAATCACGGGAAATCAGCAAACAGCAGACGAAGTTGCGGGCAACAGCTAGTATAGAATAAGATTTTAAGACATAAAACGGTACTTTGCAATGTAGTGAAACGACTTTACAAAGTTGCGATCAAATATCTACTTGGGTGTATAGGTACAGAACGAATGAGCCGTCATGATAATTTACGTTCACAGTATTTCAAAAGAAACTTTATTGCGATATGACTCACTGAAAGCAACGCTCAAAACAAGTTGAAACGATTTTGATAAGAAGGCAATTCGACCCAAATACGAGTATAACGTGATGTCTATACTTAATTGATCTTCTTGTTCTAGCTCTCTTAATCACAAGTAAATTATACCTACTTATTTATCCTAAAACCATCTCATCAACTGAAAACAAATAAATATTTGTAGACTTATTAGTTGTGTTAAATAAGAGGCACACAGTCTAAAATCAACAACCTATACTTCCTAACATACACGAATTTAGTTTAAAATAAGTAATTAAGTAAAAATCGAAGTGGTGATAGCCTAGTGGTTAGGGCTGGTGGTGGTGGAAGCTGTGGTAGCTCAGTGGTTAGGATGTCAGCCTCCTAATCAGAGTCGGCGGTTCGAATCCGGGCACGCACCTGTAACCTATCGGAGTTATGTGCGTTTAAAAAAAAAATAGCACTTGCTTCAACGGTGAAGGAAAACATCGTGAGGAAACCTGCACGCCTGAGAGTTCTCCATAATGTTCTCAAAGGCGTGTGAAGTCTGCCAATCCGCACATGGCCAGCGTGGTGGACTATGGCCAAACCCTTCTCATATTGAGAGACCCGTGCTCTGTAGTGAGCCGGCAATGGGTTGTTCATGATGAAGTAAAAATCTACATGCATATAGGTCAAACTGGCAAACTCATTTAGATAATCCAAAAGTCAATTAAATCAAAGAATCGACTACGTAGTTGGTCTACACGAAGTTATCTAAATAGAGAGTTAGTTATAGGTGTGTTTCTTACATATCTAGGGCGTATTTTTTCATCTTTTTATATTATTAGAAATTGTTCCCACTGTTTACCAATGTTAACTAAGAGTTGATAAATAAGGTAAATAAGCCCACCTCGTACCCTACTCATGATAGTGGCTTCCCTCCCGTACGTGGGTAGTTTCAAAGTGCAAAAAAACTTCTATTAAAGATTAATACTTTATCCCTTCAGTCTAAGAAGAGGTGATAGCCTAGTGGTTAAGGCGTCAGCCTCCTAATCAGAGGTCGGCGGTTCGAATCCGGGCACGCACGCACCTTTAACTTTTCGGAGTTATGTGCGTTTTTGAGCAATTCTTGTTCTTCCCCGGATTTTTTTAGTATATTTGAAATGTACAACTATTAGGATATTAGGATATAGGATTATTAGGATCAATTCTAGCTTCGTAGCGCTTTTTCTAATGACTTGTAATTTCAAATAACAATCAAAACAAAGCAACATGAGACCCCACCTAAACCAGATCATCGAGTTCTGTGAATAATTCCAATGAGCTAGATAACGTTATCTAGGTATAGGTACATAACATAAACAGATGTTTAACACAGCGTGTATTTTGCTATGTTGATGAAATTCCTTTAAGATAAAAGACCAATGACTCGATAATTATAGAACTAACTGAATCTGAACGGAACTCTATCTGCCGTTCTAATAATTAAATTTTATTGCCTCTAAATTCCTCATAGAATACAGATAACTTTTTATGTCAACGCGGTGTATACAATTTTAGTCATAATGTTATTTATTGGCATGTCTTGTGACTATACAAGGAACCGCGTGTCAGTCTATGTCCCTCTGATTCTTTTTAATAATATTGATAAAAAATAAAAATAATTATTAGTACAAAAATGACTATCTAATATCAATTAGAGAAATTAAAAACAAATCCTTCTTCAAATAAGGTAAAATATTTTTAAATCCATTGTCATTTACTTATACATTAATTACGCAAGTAATAAAGGAACTAAAAACATTAAAAATTGTAATTTATCTTGAAACCTACTATAGATATAGAGAAATTATACATAAGTATGCATTAAAATAAAAAATCCTGGTTACTATTGCATATAGAAGGGTAGTTAGTTATTAATTAACTTTATTTTATAAACAACCAAGAAGTAACCTAGAAACTTACAAGCAATAGTGTCTGTATTATAATAATAACTGTCTAAGTAAATCGTACTATGAGTAATTTAACACTCAGACATGTTTATATACTATGAGACATTCTAGAATGATTAATATGAATAAAGGATGCTTGGAGTAATTAACTTTAAATATATCATCATGATCAACCCATTCTCGGCTCACTACAGAGCACAGTTCTCCTCTCAATATGAGAAGGGATTGGCCATAGTCCACCACGCTGGCCATGTGCGGATTGGCAGACTTCTCACACCTTTGAGAACATTATGGAGAACTCTCCGACGTGCAGGTTTCCTCACGATGTTTTCCTTCACCGTTGCAGCAAGTGATATTTTAATTGCTTAAAAACGCACATAACACAAAAAAATTATAGGTGTGAGCCCGAGTTCGAACCCCCGACGTATGATTAGGAGGCTAAATATATCATAGAACCATAAATATTTCTAAACAAACTAATAACTAAAATATGGTCCACTAAACTCTTTCCTTCCTCAATCCATCCTTTTCTAACGTTTCGTTTATACTCGTATACTTCAGTTTGTAACGAAGTTTTAAGGCTTCCTAGAAGACTCAAACAAAACCAGTTTAGCAGCTTATCCACGCAAACAAAAATAAGACTTAAACAATGAACATGCGTGTTGTTGAGACTCTAGGATGTTCTTTGTCTTTAAAAACCCTTGTCTGTGCGCTGTCTGGCCTGAAGTTGGCATTCTAATCATTAGCCTATTATTATCCAACTGCAAGACATCTTTGGGAGTTCCAAAGCTTCTACCACATAAGTCGTTGCTAAAGATCATCATGATCAACCTATTGTCGGCTCACTACAGAGCACTGGTCTCCTCTCAATATGAGCAGGATTTGAACATTATGGAGAACTAACAAGCGTGCAGGTTTCCTCACGATGTTTTCCTTCGTTGAAACAAGTGCGTGCATGGGGTTTGAACCCCGACCTCGGATTAGAAGGCTGACGTCCTAACCACTAGGCTATCACAGCTTCTATAGTATAAAATTAAAACTTGCTAAAACTGAAGACTCAAAAATCTAAAATTTTACCACGCGAAATCATACAGGAAGGGTCAGAACAATCTATCAGCAAAGCCATGCAGACCGAAGCATATCACTAACTAGGCATTGCAGTCAACAGATTTGAAATTAGAAATATTCATTAATGTCATTAGAGACGTATTACACTTACAGGCCATAATCTCTTTTTACATACCAATATAAACTAAAAAGAAGTACAGGAACGCAACGAATTGTATAATTTCCTAAATTGTTGTTATAGACATTTCAAAGTTCCTGTCTTATAATATAATTATTTTAAAGAGTTTTTTCGTGGCTGTAAAAGCTCCAATTTTGGGGATTTCCATTTCCTATACCTGTGCCCGCTCTTTGCTAAATTAAGCATTGCAACTCGATAAACTATCGGTTCTTTGATTTCCTAGAGTTATAGTCGCAACAGTATATCATGGCAAATGAATATGCTGTCCAGAGCTATTTGGAGTTCCATAATATGTGTGAAACCTTTCTCCAGCTGTGAAGCAAGATATCAGCTGTTACACTTTGTTTTATCGAGAAAGTTATCACAAAGAAAGTTTCATAGTGTAGCATCCTTTATTAATTTCTACGCCTTTTTCGGTAGGCATGCCATTATTTATAACAAAGACATGAGTCGTAAACTATATGTGTGTTGAATAACGAATGTGACTGAGCAATCGACCGTTTTTGAAAGTTATTGACTCCAGTACCCAACTGTTATTGATTTCAGTACCCAAGACGGACCCCTGTTGTAATTTTGTGAAAATTTAAGGTTATTCAACTTCATTCTGGCTAATGAACTTTCTAGAACGTTTCAAACTTAAGCCGAAAATCGATGCGTCAGACAATTTTGGGACATATCGCTAATAAGTATGCAGGGGGTATAATCACCTTGAATGGTAGTTGGGTAACATGTGGCAAGTAGTAACTACATGCGGTTAAGAATGAGTCCGTAGAACGTGTTTGCGGTAACTTTACAAGTTTGCGTCATTGATTGTTTCTCATGTACGAGTTTCTTCCCGAGATTTCCTACATGTGAACTCCTCTATCTGGTTTCTTGTGGCGGTTCCGCTGGAGTACGAACCTAGCTTCTTAATGCATAATATTATTCAGGTATCGGTGTGTTAAGCGGTGATAGCCTAGTGGTTAGGGCGTCAGCCTCCTAATCAGAGATCGGCGGTTCGAATACAGGCAGGCACCTCTAACTTTTAAGAGTTATGTGCGTTTTTAAGAATTACAATATCACTTGCTTCAACGGTGAAGGAAAACATCGTGAGGAAACCTGCACGCCTGAGAGTTCTCCATAATGTTCTCAAAAACGTGTGAAGTCTGACTATGGCCAAACCCTTGTTGAGAGGAGACCCGTGCTCTGTAGTGAGCCGGTAATGGGTTGATCACGATCGGTGTTCCAATTTTCATTTACTTTCATCCAGAGGTATAGGTACATAAACTTATAAAGTGTTTACCGATGATAAAAAAATCTCACTATTGTGATGAACTTATATACCATTATTTCGTTTATGGCTCATATGAGTGTGATGTCCGATTTCTTTAATAAGAGTTCGTCATGCACACGATTGATTGCTTTTCGTGCCTCTGTGCAATGTGAAATTCTTCACTCAATCTTAAAATGCCAAGTTACGAGTATGTATATTTGCATTATTAAGAACGAGCGAACTCAAAACTACAGGTTTATTTTACAGGGACCGATAATTTTCAACTTTTTTATTTTTATTACTTATTATAACGGCCGTAGATATTTTACTTTGTGTGAAAATTTCACGTCTATTCACGAGTCACAGCCTCGTGATGGACAGTCGGGTGAACGGGCTGAGTTTTAGTAATTAAGGATACCTAAAAAAACTCCTGGAGGTCCTGGGTTCGATTCCCGGCTCGAGTCGGGTCTGGAGGGAGGCTTTGGCCGTGGCTAGTTACCACCCTACCGACAAAGATGTGTCGCCAAGCGATTTAGCGTTCCGGCACGATGTCGCGTAGAAAACTTCTAACAGGTTAAGCCCGCTACGAAAATATTATATAAAATTTATAACAAATAATGCCTTGAATTGTGCATCCCAAAACAGGCTCCAAAAGAAAAAAGTTGATGGAAACTAGTTAACTTTACTTTTCTAATAATGTTTTAGTAATAGTTAAAAAAAGAGATCGTTTTATTTGGAATATAAACAAAATAAATAAATATAAACATTAGAGCATATAAATAGAATATTATATTGTAGATCACCTTGAAAGTTAATTATATTTATACCCGCTCTACGGCTACGCTCTACGGCTAAAGGTTAGGAAAGGAAATGCCATACGAAAGATATAGATCAAGATCGGTGATCGTAACAATAGGACTTCTTAATCATACCTATCATAGCCTAACACAACATATCACACCTTACACCTTACATTTAAACGAACGAATAAAGTTGAGATAAATACGGTGGTTTCCTTTTGTTTGCTTTATGTAATTATTTATTGAACGTTACTCAAACACAGCTTTTTATAAATAAATCTTAATTTGTGTAAACGTCTACTGAGGTAGATAGTTACAAATATTAATTATCGTCTTAAATATGTCTAATTTAGACGTAAATATAGAAATCAACTTTTTCATTTCGGCAGAAAGAGTAGGTACTGTGCATGGACTGGACATAGACTAAATAAAAAAATTACGTAGGTAAATTATTGATTATATTTCAACTTATTGATTGTATTATTTGGTTTTATTTTGGCTTTACACACATGGTCTCACGAGAAACTCCAAGATATCCATCCGTACAGTAATACCAGGGTTAAAAACAGAAAGCTAGTTACAGACGCTCTAAGATTTTTTTTTTTATTAGAGCTTAATAACGTAAACGCGTCTGCGAATAGTTGAGAAAAAAAGAGGTGCGTGCCCGTGATGGAACCCCCGACCTCTGATTAGAAGGCGGACGTCCTAACCACCAGGCTATCACAGCTTATTAATATAGGTTCACAATAAAAATACCTATATATTATTTATCATTATATTTTTTTAAGAATTTAATTAAGATCCGATCAGAGCGTTAAAACCGGTGCGGCGATTTATTATATTATTTGAAAAGTTTTAGATTTGAAAAGAACCATAAAATTTAGATATAATCCTAACCAGTTTACAGGTGAACAGCCACATTATAAATTCTTGGCAATTTGAATTTCTTAATAGGTACGTATAGAAAACGCTCGATCAAATCGTTACTTGTTTTGAAAATTCTGTGCACATAAGAAATCGGCACAAAACAATATATTACGTGCAAAATACTAACAATCTATGGACGCTTCCATGCCTGATTTAAATGAGAAATAAATAAATAAAATAAATAAATAAAAAGGACAATAAAAAATAAATAAATTAATACTCGAGGAGCTCACTAGCTTAGTTTAAATAGCTCCATCATCAGGTTAGCTCAAAGATACCAAATTATAGCACTGCATGGTATGATATTTAGTGGGTATTCTGGTCGCCAGCCTGGCCGCCGGGGAGTCCCACATACCCCGTCGAAAGCGGCGCAGTCTTGCTTGCGTCGCCTCTGGAGGGGATGCGTAAAAGCATTTCCCAGCGTGAAAAAAAAACTGCACTAGTTACGTATAAATAAAAAGAAAATTCCATTTCGATACGATAGTTAGATTGACTAGGTTTTTTTTTCAGTTTACTTTTTCTATAGGTACATTTACAAGTATGATGTAGTTCAAGATGGTAGTGGACTAATCTGGTAGAGGTATGGTAAACATATACCTACTCCTAATTTGTTTCTACGCGACATCGTGCCGCGACGCTTGATCGCTTGGGGACATGTCACTAGCCACGACCGAAGCCTCCCATCAGACTTGTCGAGAGCCGGGAATCGAACCCCAGACCTCCAAATTTATAATGCGATAGCGCACCCGCTGCACCACGGAGGCCGTCAACTTAATAACGGAATCGATTAACCAAATCAAGTGTTCGTAGCAATAGAAGTCTTGCAGTTATGGGCGTATCGTTAGATATACACGCGCGAATAATATCGACAGAGCGTTATGCATGCAACAGTTAGCTATAATGTTAGGTTTACCACGAAGTAGTGCACTGAAAGAGGAAAGCAATTTGAGGAAAAAAATATTACCTCAAATTACTTTGCTAAGAGGTCATTTTTTTTGCGCCTCACGTACCACGGATTGAACACTACGGGTGAGGATGCCTCTCACTCATCACCCGGAGCTCCTCGTCAAAGAGACAGGCGGCTATCGTGTGTCTAAAGTAATAGTTGAACGATAAATTGATTTTTTTAACCGTTATCCCTTTTCTCGTACGATTAAAGATTCTTCTCGGTTACACGCTTCCCAGTACTATGATAAATAACCAATATAATATCCATTAATATTATATATGGTAGATACATTCATTTGTACTTAAAATATTTGCGCTCTTTAATCAAGACTAATATTTGTATCGTTCATTTCGACAATTAATATTTGTAACTACAAAAGTAGACGGTAACACAGTGGACTAGATCACAATCAGTTTAAATAGGTCAAACGTTTATTTATTATAAAATAGGTCAGTATTTTTGAATAGAATTTAAAATTTCTGTTTCAAAGAAATCATTCAGCTGTCGGATTCATTTATGTATCCATTAGCAGGATCGTGTTTTTTAACCTAAATTCCAGTCTCATAAGAATTATAAGAATGAATGAATAATTCTTATCTATTGTACCTACACTTACATTTTTTTAAACAATTAAAATATCACTTGCTTCAACGGTGAAGGAAAACATCGTGAGGAAACCTGCACGCCTGAGAGTTCTCCATAATGTTCTCAGGTGTGGAAATCTGCCAATCCGCACATGGCCAGCGTGGTGGACTATGGCCAAACCCTTCTCATATTGAGAGGAGACCCGTGCTCTGCAGTGAGCAGGTAATGGGTTGATCATGATGATGATTGTATCTACACACAGAGAAAAATAAGAAAATACTAATGTGCTTAATTAAAAAACAGACAATTAATACTCTAAAGAAGGAATTATCGATAATATGTCTTGCGCTTAATGTCAAAACTGTGACAAGTCCGACTAAATCAAAACGTGTGGTTGTGCAATCTGTTACGGTAATCTCCAATCGCGTGTGGAGAATTGACTGGTGTCCGGACAAACTCGTATCACGAACGTGTGTTGTTATATAAAAATGATAAAACTTACCTGCTTTTGCCTATTTTGAAGGGAAATTATACGATTAAAAGAGGCAAACAGTGGAAAATATTGCATATTTTCATTTCTAATACATTATATAAGCTGTCATAAATTATAAGTTATCGAAGTAAGTGTTTAGTGTTTTTTTTTTAAATACATGGTTGAAAAATGAATGTTCTGTCTTGCATTCAAATTGGTAGCTCTGTTATTGAAATTGACAGCACGTGACGTCACGTTTTACTGATGATAGCTCCGCCATATCAGCGTCTATGATTTGTATTCAGATGAATAGAAATATAATGGAAACGAGATATAAGTAATAAACATTTAAAAAAAGTACAATAGACGGCCTTATCACCAGGAAGAAATTTCTACCAGTCAAAGATTCAGTCAGTCAGAAATTGAAAAATCTTTGTCAATTTCAGGTTTAAAGTTTCAGGTTTAATTAAAATTAAAATATTGTTTTAGTTCATGTTTTCCAGCAGAAAGAAAACACAACATTATTTAATTGGCATCACGATAAAAGCTCAAAGGTGGTTCTAGCGGAATTTTATTTAATAAAAAATTATTGATCAAGCATTATATTTTCCTTTTATGTATTAATACAAAAATTTTATAGATCGACCATTGATAGACAATTGTAATAGCATACTTTTGCCCGAATCATGTTTTTCGTTTACATGATCAATAAAAGCTTAAGATACAACTGTAAACAACGGTATGGAACGTGCTCGGAACGCGCAAGCAACATAACCATTGATCAAAGATGATTCGGCTAATTGATTTACATATCCGGCACATACAGACA
Source organism: Lasiommata megera (assembly GCA_928268935.1). Lineage (NCBI taxonomy): Eukaryota > Metazoa > Arthropoda > Insecta > Lepidoptera > Nymphalidae > Lasiommata > Lasiommata megera. The sequence goes on along the minus strand of OV743325.1, from coordinate 8,260,691 downwards.
ATGATTGTACAAAATAAAGGGGAAAATCCTATAGGAAACCTTAAATTCTTCGAAGTATTATCTTCCTTGGGTCAGTGAACGCTTACATTATATATAGGCGATATTGATATGCCACTTGTATTGAACTGAAATCTCTAAACTAAGCTTAATGAATATCAGTTTAGAAATTATGCTTTCCTTTCCCATTGGAAGCATTTGATAAAAAAATAACACTTATTTTAGACCTGTTGATTTAGTTATTTTGAGAACATTATGATAACCTCACAGACATGCAGGTGGTTTCATAATGTTTTCCTTCACCGTTGAAGCAAGTGATATTTTAATTGCTTTAAAACGCACATCTCTCCGAAAAGTTAGAGGTAAGTTATTGAACCCCCGACCTCTGATTAGGAGGCGGACGTCCTAACCACTAGGTTATCACAGCTACGCCTACTTAGTCTAATAAATATATGGTGCACAGAAACGAAGGTGATAGTGTTGACTAGGCGTGACGTCGTTTTCTCTTTCGAGGGACCGAAATCGTTCCCCTGCACGCACCTGTAACTTCTCGGAGTTTTCTGCGTTTTAAGCTATAATTTACCTGCTAGCTTTACCTGCGAGGGAATCTATCTCGGGGTAGCCTACATGCCTGAGAATTCATTTTCATAATATTCTTGAAGACCTGAAAAACCTGCCAATATTTTATTCATTTATTTTTATCCTTCTGAGATGAGAGTCTTTCCCTGTAGTGGTCGTGTAATGGGTTGATATTGACTTGAAAAATACTCACAGCTTTGCCCGCTTGTATCGTTTCTCGCTATGCCCCATTAATATTAAAACTGAGGTCAAAGACGGTTATAGCGGCTAATATAGTTTAGCGCGATTCTATTTACAATAGAAACTGCTCGATCCGTCACTTTCCGGCCCATAAACTGTCTATGTACAAAAAATGAAGTAAATCCGTCGCTGGTTGTTCGTGATCGAAGGTCAATTATAGGTACCAAACGGCCATTGATTACTCACTCAGTAATTCGCTTGGAATTAGGCCGGTACGTTGTAAGTACAAATTTTTTACATCGCATATTATAAACCAATCTGATAACATACCAATTAGATGATTACATCATAACGGGATACCTGTAATAACTGAACTGTTACAAAGAATATATTTATTGTTTAAAATAAAAATGTTCAGAATGAACCTTTTTAATAATGCAGCGAATTTGATGTATTTTTTTTCAGCGTAAGAATTAATATAGGCGAATTCTATTTGAACCTCTTTCTAATTAATTTAGATTCTCAAACGAATATATTATAAGGAGGTAAAGATTAAATGATTGTTGGACTCTTATATATTCGTTAGCTCCGAATATATGAGAGTCCGACTATCATAATATTTTCTCTCTTACATTCTTACTATTTTTACGAGATAAGTTAAAGATATTTGGGTGCTTACACACATCTTTTATTTCTATTGAGTCTTCTTACACTTACTTTTTTGACGACCTCTGTTGCGCAGTGCGTGCAATCTCGCATTATAAAGTTGGGAGGTTCTGGGTTCGATTCCCAGCTCGAGTCTGGTCTGGTGGGAGGCTTCAGCCATGCTAGTTACCACTCTACCGACAAATACGTGTCGCAAATCGAGTTAGCGTTCCAGCACGATGTCGCGTAGAAACCAATTAGGAGTGTGGGTTTACCATACCCATAGGCTAACCCGCTATCATCCCAGATAGCAGTCAAAGGCTAACTTGTAATGTATGAAAATAAAACTCTTGTAACGAGATACATAAGTAAAAGATATGTGGGTGCTTACAAATCTATTATTTATATCGAGTCTTCATGCTTTAGTAACGAGTTAAGTTAGAGATATGTGGGTGCTTACACATCTCTCGTTCATATTGAGTCTCCATAATCTAGTAACGAGGTAAGTTAAAGAGGCTTTGATTTTGAAATAACGGCGATGAACATGTTTGCAAGGATATTACCGCCTACAAGTAAAAGTCGTTCCACTTTACGTAAACATGGCAATAGTCACACAGGCTTAGCATAAAAGGCTTAGGACATTTGCATTTAGGTGACCAGTAGATGACTGGATACAGTAAAGAAGTGTAGGTGTGAAACAAATACGGTTCTTACATTGAAATATGAAATTGAATTCGCCCACAGCAACGTACCGTTAAGGATTTGAAGAGATTGTGAGGTTAACTTTTTAATGTTTGGCTAATTAATTGATGGATTTATCTCAATGTCACAAATGTAGGACTCTGAATAGTTCAAAGTTTTGTCTTCTTTTTAAATGTATATTCAACATGTACCTACTAATATGGTTTGTAAACTTACTATGCTGTAATGTGTATTGTCGGTACTATTTGTTAGAGGTGGGCAATAATGTTTGTGACACAATTTATTCTACTGCAGCTGTTATTGCATCATACCTATACCACACTATGGGTACCCCTATCTTAAGTATACAAATAAATTAAATACATCTATAAATAAATTGATTATAACGGTGCTAAAGTGTCGTAATAGCCTAGTGGTTAGGACGTCAGCCTCCTAATCAGAGGTCGGGGGTTCGAACCCGGGCACGCACCTATAACTTTCCGGAGTTATGTGCGTTTTCAAGCAATTAAATTATCACTTGCTTTAACGGTGAAAGAAAACATCGTGAGGCAACCTGCAAGCCTGAGAGTTCTCCATAATGTTCTCAAAGGCGTGTGAAGTCTGCCAATCCGCACATGGCCCGCGTGGTGGACTGTTGCCAAATCCTTCTCATATTGACAGGAGACCCGTGCTCTTTAGTGAGCAGAGATTGGGTTGATCATGATGATGCTAAAGTGTAATAAAATAAAATAAAGTATAATTGCTAACAAAAAATAATATGAAATGGATCTGCTATGCACAAATATACCAAGATGACGATAAAGAAAATATTATTAGTAACAGTTCCTACTAGTCCGTCGTACATCTTCTGATAAATATTATTTCTTATAAAAACTTCCATCCTCTACACTATATACCATAAGTTCTACCCAACACGTCGCATCTATCATCCACTGGGCCATAAAGACTTTTGCTCGTTATTATTATTGTTCTTTTGCTCGTCTCAAAAGTTACTATAGTGTAGTATAATTAAGCTATAAACTTGCTTATATGGGATATTAAAAACAATCAAAAAAAAATCAAATCCAACTCTTTCTAGGATGAAGCGACGTCAACATAAAAACAAGCACACGAGCTTTCTCATTAGTTTCACTCAACTATAACGTATAATGACATACCTACTAGTAAGTCGATAAGCAAATTTTTTATTTGAAAGTCACATCTTAGCAATAATCTCCAATTTTTTACCCCTTTACGGAAAATAGGGGTGTATAAAAACATATTGAGTTTCAACATGTTTTTATTATATTACATACTGGGGATGAAAATTTAAAGATTTATTCAAATTTAAAGTCTTCTTGCCCATATCCCACATTATGTGGGGTCGGCACAACACGTCTTCTTCTTCCACTCACTTCTATCAGCCGTCACCTCGCTACCCACACCTTTACCCGCACATCCTCTTTTACACAATCCAGGGGATGAAAATTTAAAGTGGGTATGAAAAATGTTATATTTTCAAATAAGCCCAATGATTAATTATAGCATTACGATTTAACATTCCATACGTGAGTTAGGGGAGAAAGTGGTGATGAATAATCGCATATTGATGCATGATGTGTACCTATTATAGTGGTTTTCTTTCGTTATGGGTTTTTAAAATTATCGAATATGTTTTATTAAAACTTTATGTTATTTTAGAGCTACTATAGGCTCAGTTTAGCGATATTCAACATTCAAAAGTTAGCTACCTCATCAAAAAAGATACTTATGAATGACTATCTTAGTCATTTATTTACGGCAAGTTAACACTGATTGACTGCTGTCTATAAATGCGAAATAGGTATAACGGTGCGCTTAAAATAAAACGTTTAAATCTATTTAATCATTACATACATGTTCGGTAAGAGTTATAGCCGACCATTTGTATAATTGCCAAAACCGATATTGACCCCGATTATGATATGTAGAGCGTAACTAACCTACCTACTTACAGACACTTTTTCATTATGCTGCACAGCCTTTATAATAATGAAGATTTTATAATCATGGAATATTTGTAGTATCATAATAGTTTGTATATATGTTACTACTTTACTTAAACGAAGCTTTTTCCATTACATGGATATCTCCTCAGAACAGGTTCGATTAAATTTGCATACCTACTTACTTAAATTATATTTGCGCTGATCTTAAGAGAGTTTGGCAAGGTTATATTATGTTGACATAGGATGCTTTTATCCTGAACAATGACTCAGGTATCTATGGGTATAGTAAAATAGGACACTAAAGGCAGCATTACTTTTCAGTCGGCTCCAATACCATCAGATGACTTAACAATAAAAATATAAACCAAAAAACTTAACGCATAAAAATCTAGCCTTCAACTCTTTGCTTTAACTAGTCTTAGTACTTGACACAGGATTAATTTATTCTGATCTTTGTAGTTTAATTGATATGGCGGTTAAGTTTGCCCATGCTACTATAGATGGCCTGGTTCTAAAAGGAAGTTTCAAGGATGTCCAAGCTCCTCAGTAGGACAAACATTCTCAAGGTGATTTTTCTACCATCGCTACGTTAAGTTTAGCCCACTTGAGCTATAACAGATATGATTACAAAGCTCAGATGCTAAAAAACTCAACTGAGACTCGAAATTCGGAATAGAGGATTTTAAAGAAATCTTCAGCATTTAATTTGCGCTGCATTAATTAGTGACAACAATTCATGCAAATTTAAGGAAACACTCCAATTAAAATCGGGTTGCATTAAAAGATTTCTCCTCTTTATAACTGAAAATCTCCATTTCCAAGCACAAAAGCCGCTAATGAGAAAGTTTTAATGCGGAAGCGAAAGCTTCGCTATGCCCTGAATGGGGCGCAGAATCACTTTTAACCTCCAACCGTAGCGGTGCTCTGATTAAAAAGTATTCATTCAGCCTCCCCCATAGTATGCGCTGACGTCATCACAGAGAATTCTATTAACATGCAGTAGAACTTATTTCTCTGCAACATTGAAACGTTACTGTACGGTTTCCCCGTTTTGAAAACCGGAACTATTTCAAGCTATTTATTTCTGTATATACATATCCATCTGTTTTGCAATATCCCCATGTGTTTTATTTGATCAACGCACAATATGAAACTAAAAAGGTTTTGAACATTTTCAGTTTCATATTGTGCGTTGACAAAAATAAATTTGACACACTTGCGTCGAAGTTAATCGGAGTGTCAAAAGAGTTTTGAAATTTAAGAGAAGATTTATTTGAGAAAATTCTCCAGTCCTTTGTGCTACCAACTAAATAGGATAATTCAGCAAGTAGGCATAGATATTGTACATTTGTTGCAAATCATTAAAGAATGTACCTTGCCACTCTTATTTATAAAACGTATATTAAAATCCCTTTGTTAAAGTTATTAATGACCTAAACAGCCTTTACTTTTATTATTGCCAATAGTTGCAAAGGCATTTTCTTTCCATGCGCATCTCATCCTGAACCTTTTCTTTCCAGATATTATTGCGTAGAAATGGTCCAAGCGTAATTAATATACAAACATATATCAAGCTTTTTTGGCTGACATATTTAATATTTTACATCAGTCTGTATGTTGGTATAACTGATATAAACCGTGTATCGATACTCGCACTTCCGAACACTAGATACGTAATCGATGTAAATTTTAATGATAAACAAAAGATTACAATCGACAATTATGATAAACCAGGAACAATGCTGAGAGAACAAAAAAAACTTCAGTGTCGTAATGAGTAACACTTTATTCATAACTTTATTGGAATTCACATGTGTTAAGTGTATGTACAACAATAGGTGCTAACTTCACTGGTAACCTACTTAGAAAGTGTAACTTGTTTACAATTTCACTTGCCTACCTATTGTTGTACGGATTATAAATCGGTAGTATAAACGGTGATAGCGTAGTCGTTTTAACTCCGGAATATCTTCGAAAGGACTGAAATTGGTCCCGATAGGCAGGTTTATTCGAAGCGGTGATAGCCTAGCGGTTAGGGCGTCAGCCTCCTAATCAGAGGTCGGCGGTTCGAATCCGGGCACGCCTCTAACTTTTCGGAGTTATGTGCGTTTCTAAACAATTAAAATATCACTTGCTTCAACGGTGAAGGAAAACATCGTGAGGAAACCTGCACGCCTGAGAGTTCTCCATAATGCTCTCAAAGGCGTGTGAAGTCTGCCAATCCGCACATGGCCAGCGTGGTGGAGTGCGGCCAAACCCTTGTCATATTGAGAGGAGACCCGTGCTCTGTAGTGAGCCTGTAATGGGTTGATCATGAGGCAGGTTTAACTTTTCATATTTATATACGTTTTTAGTTTGGTCAATTTAACACGGTATTCACTCTCTATAGCTCGATTATGCTTTACATAATCTTCTTATCACTAATTTGATAACAAATAGACACCATTTTTCATTTATAATCTCAGTATGGCAATTTTCATATTTGGCAGTTGCATGGTATTTCACCAATGATCCCTGAAAAGGACCAAGGAGGATGGAGCACTTATCCAATTACGGGCCTAATCAGAATAAAATGTTCGAAATATTAATCTTGAGCACTCAACTATAGAAGCGCTTTGCAAAGAATCCGCTTTAAAAAGAAATTCCAAATGTTCACGATTATATATGATAACGACTTAGTGAGGTAAAAAATTAACCTCTGTATTTAGCTCTAATATCGTCTGCCTCTCCATGAAAACTTCTTATTTCAGTAAGTACATATTTTAATTAAGAATGAAGAAATGGAGTAATTAAAAAACTATTTTGGAGAGCCAACTGACACGGTCGTTAGTAAAATTCATTGTATTCTTTTTAGAAGACTACTTTTGAAGCCGGCTCAGAAATTATTTAGAGACCTGTATGGCTTCAAAGCTAGTCCGGCGTATTTCGACGAAAATTCACATTTAGTCGTGAATTTAAAAAAAAAACTTGAGAGGTGTCAAGGGACACCCGGATGGAACGAAGTTCCTTTCGATTAATTAGTGAAGGAATTGTAATAAAATTTTATTTGATTTAAGTTATAATAATGTTTTTTTATTATTAAGAAACATAATGTTATATAAACTAAATCAGTAGGTTCAATTTTATACTCCATCAGCAATATCCGGAACTTGTGCAGAAACACTGTCAGGATTCATTATTATTATTATTTTTTATTATTTATTATTTACAAAAAACCTGTATACACTCAACAAAAATAATCGTCGCGACACCACACTGTTCAATGCGAAATAGAAATGAAAATATCTGGCTTGCTTTCTATAAGAGAGAGAGAGGCAGACAGAGAAACTTGCGACGCCGCACAGCTAACAATAACAAAAAGTGTCGTGACAACTTTTCGTAAGATTGGTTTCCGTGTAGCCCCCTTTCACAACGCGCGATAAGGAACTTCGTTCCAAAACATAAATTATATACGTATAATTTCTTGGAAATGGAGCAGAAACCAATAGGTGATATTATAAAGAAGGATTTATTAGATTCTATAAGATTCCAAATGGTAATAAAAGACTGGCAAACAAATTAAAAAACCTAAACTTGAAATACTGCAAACCAATTAGACTGAGGAGATCACTACTCAACTGTTTAAAGGTCAATGGTCAATCCGTAAAAAGCTATCGCTAAAATGTCAATATCGATTTCAAGCGTCGAAGTTGCTAGCATTTTCGTGTAAAATCTATTATTGAATGCACGGATCAGATCACGGCATCTACGACGTTGATTATCTATCCTGGGATGAAAAATAAGTACCAAGCCTAACTTACTTTGCGTTCCTTAAGCACATCTTTACTTTAAAAAAACATCGATACATTACTCCATTGCTGCGAGTTTTTGAACAGAGCTTTTATTAAAAATAATTCTAGCTAGCCCAACAGATTTTCCCCTGCCAGATGGAAAATATACAGGATCCTGATAGCATCGCCATCGGTTCCAATTGGGAACTTAAACAATCAAGAGAAAAAACATCGCAATCGATCGGCATCTCAAGAGATTTTTGATTTTGATTCAGAGACAAACACACTTATTATTCACAGTTCTTTATCTATATTATTTACAACCCACTTGACGCTTTACACAAGTGACTTCAGTACGAGTTTTAGATTGATAATATTAAATACAAGTTTAGGAGCCTCTTAGGTCTCTTCATTAAGTATGAAAGTTGGTCATTACCAAATTAGCATAGACACTCTATAAAATGCTTTCACTCTAACTTGTTTCCAATAACTACTGACCTACCAGAATCCACGGGGTACAGTAGGATATAAAAGAATCAGTTAAATTTCACTTTTATAAATAAACTAGCCGATGCCCGCAACTTCGTCTACGTAGATTAGTTCAATAAAAAATCTGTAGAATAAGAAACTATTGTAATTCAAGAATATCCCAAATTCAGTTGTTCGCAAATCCCGCGGGAACCACGGATTTCCCCGGAATGAAAGTAGCCTATGTGTTAAATCAGATTATATCTTGTGATTCAAAATTTAGCTAAATTGGTTCAGTAGTTCAGGCATGAAGTAGTAATAAAAAAATACACATACACTCGTACATACAAAGTTTCATAATATTTAGTATTTGATATATATGTCGGCGCGAAAGAGTTATTAACTTCATTCAGCGGCGCCAAGAAAATCAAGAATTCAATAATTATCCACATTTGAAGTCTTTATATCACTAATTAATCATTTCTTTGTTAATCGGTGTATTTAGACGGTAGCAATCAATTTTATACAAGCATGCTTTGCTAGAAATACGGCGGTTGATGCCTTTCGTGGCATTCTCGCTCGAGACGTTGGACCCTTCAAACCTCTTAGTCATTGTCGCAATAAAAGTGTAATCCCTCAAGTTATGGTTTTAATTACTATGAGCGAAAGTAAACAAGAACGATTAAAAACAACTCGGACGGCCTTAACTTGACATATATTACAAATAATATTTATGACACTTAATAGCCAGTATTATTAATTATTGTGTAGTAAATAGTTATAAATTTTAAATTATCTCCATCTCCAAGCCAAATATCGGCTGTAAGCGGGTAATGGGTAATGTAAGCTGTTGTTTTAGCATTGTGTTCAGCATACTACCAATATAAGTAAGTACACCTACATTTGTTTCAGAAGAATATTATTAAAAGTCACCCGACAAGTCATAAATGAGCTGGCAACGGTATGGTGACTCAAATTATGCAGGTAACAATAAATAGCTAGCTAGCTAGCGTTGATTCTGAGGCCTTGACACCATAGCATACAGATAGGTACAAAGAATATACAAACATTAATATATTTTCATAACCAACTTTACCAGCGATCCCAGTTCTATAAGCTTATAAAACTTTAGAAAGTGTTGTAAAAGCATAACTTTGTGATACAAAAACTGCATCAATAGTAGTTCTGAAGGGTGACTAAAATTTGCCATTTATTTTAGGCTATTTAGCTAAGTAGGTATATGAATTAAAAGTCAATATTTCGATCCATTTCTGCGTGAATAAATGTCAAAGAACAAATGGACACACTTTCGCATAGATATTTATATTGTATGTATTATAATTCACTGTAATATAACAGCCAAGTCATATCATATTCAAGGTCAAGTTCGTTGGATTGTTTGCTTTTGCAAGACGGCATAAACAGTGCAGTCAGCAGATTTTATTATTGTAGTTACTTAAGTATTTCTTTGTTGTTCGTTTCATAAACGTCGAGCGATTTTACAACGTTACTAGCCAATGCTATGTATTAGAAGTCAGTCATTGTTACTAGCAATTGCTTGCAACTTCACTTACTTTAAAAAAATCGTTCTCGCATCTTTGATTCTTAAATTTACAAACTTTCATATTAAATTCATCCCCCATATTTGACTTAGTTCCCAGGGGATGAATTTTCAAAAACCTTTCAATTTGTACTGTTACATAAGTATGTTAAATTTGAGCCCAATCTATCCAGTGGTTTTGAGCTTGAGAGTGATTAGGAAATAAATAAAATACCTATTTTTTCCATTTTTCATTATCATAACATAGATTTAGAAAATATTGTATGTATCATAAAATAAAGATTATAAAACTTTTATCAAATTAAATTGTTCGCTACTAACATTATACGAAAATTATGGTTTTATTTACAAACCCCTATTGAAATGTAATTCTTATTGTGATAAAAAATGCCTTGACTTCAAATCATAAATCTGAATATCCCATAACAAAGATCCCATAAGTGATAATTAAAAAACGACCGGTTTTGGTCTTGTACCAATTTTCATCCCTTATTCAACACCGCTGTAGTGAGATTTCTAAAAAGTCTTAAGTAATTTAATTTTATTTATTCAAACTTCCAACCTATATGCCAATTTTCATGAATACCAATTGAAAGTGTAATGAGCTATAGCTATACGAATATATAGCCGACCTTTGCCGGCCTTTACAAATATCAACACGAAAAAAAAAATTAATGATGCTCGTTAGCGTTTACTTACCACACAATGGTTTGATATAGGTTCGACGCACTATACCGTCTAACCGTATCCAACATCGCTCTTTATTTATAGACTAAGCCGCATAAAATATTAACAAAATTACCTATATTGAAAGTTATTTGATCATACTCTACTCACACAACGAGACTTGGCGCATTCAGTGCCATTGTTCGTTCATTACCTACTCAAGAACAATAAGAATATTCTTAGTTAGTCAGTATTCCAAGCTAACATTTCTATGTGGTAATTTTTGCCTTTATTTTTAGATTTCAACGTGAAACTTTTGTAACTAAGCAATTTAAGTCCAACTAGACTGTTTTTTTTTATAATCACGAGCAGACGGGTCGTCTGATGTTAAGTGATTACTGACGCCCATAGATGTACCTACAGTCACGGTAATATTATATACATAGGTATACAGTATTCATACAAACGGACGAAACGCGGGCTATGCCTACGCGCCTCGACCGCGCGATTTTTTCACCTAAAATTACTTCAAGTATATTTTTAATATGACGAGTCAGATATATTGTGCACTTTTTGGTTGTATTAACTATAGTGGTTTATTGTACTGTTTGTATGAATAATACCAGACAAAATAAATTTGGCCGTCTGTCTGTCACTAGATAGTTAAAATTTGAACACAAAGTAGGCAACTGTAATTAAAATGCTGGAGGTGGGTAGCCCTATCGCATGTTTAGATGCCACGCGGCTGTAGGTAATTATTTCAAAGATAAGCCTGAGTTACAATACTGTATACATAATATTACCGTGCTACAGTACCAAAGGAGCTATCGATGTGTTGCAGACTGAACCCGTACTAGTAAGGGATTTCTAAACATCGCCATACCAGACGCTTCATCGCTTGGCGTTACATTCTTGCTAGTAGGGTGATAACGAACTGCGGTCGAAGCCTCTCAAGCAAAGAGACTCAAGCGGGGAACCGAACCCAGGACTTACTTTATGATAGCACACACGCTGCGCCAGAGAGTTCATCAAAACTTGACTTTTTACTCGGTTTGCTAGACATTGTTTTAATACTGTAGCACCTTTTATTTGAGAACTAACGTTTTCTCGCGTTTCTTTCGCGTTAAAACTATTTATCTAACTCCAGATTATGAAAGTTCTTTGTTCTTAAAGTAAGACTCAAAATACAACAGACTTTCACTGATTACGTGATATGGTGATAACAAAAAAAACGGTAGTTGTGGGATTTTTCTTAAAACTTATAGCGTCTAGAATCCTTCTAGCATTAGTTTTATGAAAAATGTTTTATTTGAACGCTTCATAAACACTAAGTTTACATGAATGAAACATTTTTGAATTTGAATTTACAATCTTCCGCAGTCATTTCTCTCCCTTAAGGAATTATGATAAAAGCCTTCTTGTTTAATTTTCTACTCTTGTTTTATTCATTTCAAAGATAACGACAAGCTGACAGATATGCTTGAAAATTTCTATTTGGGTATCTATATTTCGAATAAGCTTAATGAGAGGCAAAATCACAAACAAATACATTAAATTTACTTATTGATATTAGTAAATTATAAAATAACTTACTATGCTAATAATTGGTTAATTAAATCTAGCTACAAAGTATACGCGACGAAATACTAAAAGAAAAGAAACAATGCTGCGGCAAGCACCTAAGGTATCGGCAATGTAGTAATTAAATTTCTATTTACTCGTGAGAAATACATAATCTGCGATTTGCTTGGGAAGTTTTCGTTAAGTGATTAATTATTAACGAAACCTTCGCTTTTAACTTAACAATCCTTTGAGTTCGAAATTTATTTATTTCGACTAGCCCTTCTATTAACTAACGCTATGATTATATTACAGTCTGTAGCAATACTGCATAACAGGTAAGCAATTTCGATACGTCAAGTCTGTCAGTTTCTTACGGGTGTTTTCAGCCAGCCTGCAGTGACAGTGACAGTTCGGAAGACAGATTCAACTGCGAAGAAGCTGGCAACAAAATCAGTTGATACACGTAACACCTCATTTATTTTGATCACTTGAAAATAGCTATGCTACTGTATGAATACATTAATGAGTAAATGAACACACTTGTAGTGAAAAAGTGTTATAAATTAAACTCTCGAATAGATAAATTATATATTTAAGTTAAGAATTTTTACAGCCGGTAGAAGATTACTCAACCGCAGATCACAACAGCCGTTTAATGTAAAGTTGTTGCCAGTTTATGACAAAAAGTACAGATACAAAAATACTCGCGAATAATATAGATTATAGATAAATAAACAAACGCATCGCATAGCGTAAAAAAAACAGTAATAAAGGAGAAAGGCGGGAGACTTCGTTTATGGCGGGCGCGGTTTTTACACGCTTTTCTTGAATTAATGTTTGTTGGCTAATTTAGAAAAGGACTGGTGTTGGTTGTGTCGTGGACAGTTTTGGTGTCGTTTGTGTAGTGGCTAGTTTTCTGAATGGTTAAAACGTATTAATTTGGGAAAGGTTTGAGGGATCCGCGTCCGCAGAGTGCGAAGTTTCCCGCCATTTCTCCCTAACTTCTACATTGCTATAAACTTGACATTGACTGTGCAAAGCCATAAAAAGAGAGAACTAATAACAGTAATAAAAGAAAGAGGAAGGTGGTGCAGAAAGATGTAGCAAGTATAAATACCTAATTATGTTTTGTGTAAATATATTATTTACATCAATGTGTAGCCGTGGCCATATCAGCGTCTATTGAAGTAATTTGACAACCACCCAACCATAAATACCCACGGTCTTTACAGCGCTTCAGTTGGCTAAAATATCATTGTTCGCGTGTGAAATCACATCCGCAGTTTTTTTATTTGTCTATTATTCGTTAAGTTCATTATACTTTTGATTAAATGTAGACAGTCAAATTTTGTACAAACTATTATATGTTTATTTAAATAACCGTAAATATATTTTTGGATACGTCTAAATATGTAGTTTTCTTCTTGGTACAGATCTAAGTACGGTGGTTCTTAAGCTTTTTAAACGCAACAAACAATAATTCTAGTCCGGAAAATGAAGTATTGTATGCTACAAAATAAACCAAGCAAGCCGTACCGATAATTAATATTAATTTCAACTTACCGAGCTTGGAAATTAATATTTCTTTTATACCGGGAAACCTTAGGTATTGCTACATTAGCCGCCGCTAAGGATTTGGTTACGTCATTTCATTCACGAGTCACGTTTGTGTACCGATCAGGCTGCAGGGTGTACCTAATTGCATTTGTTGTTTTGTGTTATGGCATGTGGGAAGCCTAGGTACATAATCTCGTGCAGTGATAAGCACATATATATTTACTTCTTATCTAAGCCATGCTTTTCCGTTAGCGCCCTTGACCAATACTCCTAGTTGGTTTCTACGTGACAGCGAGCTTAAACGCTAAATCGCTTGTGGAAGGGTGGTAACTAGTCACAGCTGAAGGCATCAACCAGACCAGTCTCAGGCCGGGAATCGAAACCGGGACCTGCAAATTTATACACGCTGCTCTGTGAAGGTCAATAGCAAACTCAGTAGCAGTTATTGTCTTTCAAATTAACCACATATAAGTTCAAATAAAATTACCAAAATCGGTTAAATAACTCAGCGAGCGATGAATTTTGAACAAACACACGTCTACACACATACACATTGAAATTCTGTATATTAAGATTACTTCCGAATCATAATCGTTAATGTTATTCTCGTATTTAAAGTTTTCCCGTATAATTCAAAAATAAAATTAATTTCCTAAAAATTTTCATTCAGACTACCTACTTAAAACGTTACTTGTTAAATGCTAAGTATTTCAACGAACATTTCTTATCTAATTTCGTTTGACTCTATAGATTTTAACAAACAACCTAGGCATAAATTACATCAATCGCATAGATTTTATATGTATAGACGTAATTAACAAAGCTATCGGAAAGTTACGTGTTTTCCTACTCGTATATAGGTATTATGAGTGACACTTAAGCATTTCTAAGAAGGTAACTTTCACCTTGTGGCTATCACGTATTAAGTAATCCAGGAAACAACCGGCTGACCTAATGTGGATTATAGTTGCAGAATACCCGCATTTGTTTGCTCCTTGTCCTCGCGAACAAGCTCATGAACAAGAACACCGGACGGTTCCGAAACTCGTTCAGTTTTATGTTTATGTTTTTTTTTTCAACCCATTACCGGTTCACTACAGAGCACGGGTCTCCTCTCAATATGAGAACGGTTTGGCTATAGTCCACCACGCTGGCCATGTGCGGCTTGACAGACTTCACACGCCTTTGAGAACATTATGGAGAACTCTCAGGCGTGCAGGTTTCCTCACGATGTTTTCCGTCACCGTTGAAGCAAGTGATATTTTGATTGTTTAAAAACGCACGTAACTCCGAAAAGTTAGAGGTGCGTGCCCAGATTCAAACCGCTGACCTCTGATTAGGAGGCTGACGCCCTAACCACTAGGCTATCACCGCTTCTGTTTATTTATTTATATGTACCTAATAATTACCTTACCTAACTACGCAGATTATTTATGTTGCCTGTTTTTAAATGTTATTATTAATTAATACCGTTTTTAGCTCGTGACATTGGTTGTCTGGTAATAAAGCTAATAGTAAGAATCGCGTGCCTGGCTCCTTCGCTATGAAATCCAACTCTGAGCTAAGATAATACAAGGCTACAACTGCATCTGCTCTGTTACATAAAACCCTTCAGAGTATTGTGTTACTTCGGTATTTAGGGTTGTCCACCTTCCCGGAATTCCCTTCTTTTTTATCCACTACAAGTCAGCCCTGGACGGCAATCTCACCTGATGGTACGTGATGATTCAGTCTAAGATGGTAGCGGGTTAACCTGTTAGGGGTTACTCCTATTTGGATTCTACGCGACATCGTGCCGGAACGCTAAATCGCTTGGCGACACGTTTTTGTCGGTAGGGTGGTAACTAGACACGGCCGAAGCCTCCCTCAGACCAGAATCGAACCCAGAACCTCCAACTTTATAATGCGAAATCGCGCGCGCTGCGCCACGGAGATCGTCAACATCTTTTTTTTTAAATTCCACTAAAATTTTCAGCCCTTGACTGCTATAGTCTGAGATAGAAACGGGTTAACCTGTAAGGGGTATGGAAACTTTAAACGCATACTCTTTACAACATCGTGCCAGAACGCTTAATCTCTTGGCGGTACGGTGGTAGCTATCCACCAGACCAAAGCCGCGAAAATTCAAAAATGTTAAATTTTTCATTTGTACCGGCCGAGAATCAAACTTTGGACCATCCAAAAGAGATTTATGTGTGCCGTCTACAACTAACCATTTCGTTAAGTAACTCTTAAAATTTACACTATTAAAAAATTAGACAGATATTACTATTCATATATATATATATATATGTTTACATGTACAGATTTATATATATACTGTACATGTAAACGGTTATCCTTCCATTCGCTGCTAATGTCAATAGAAAGCGCTAAGTTGGTCACCGATATAGCTTGAACGGTTAACACAGCCGAAACGCGAAATGCATTCAAAACAGTAAATGCTAAATGGTTAAAATGAACTTTGCCGTTAGTTACTTTACTACTCATAAACTTTTTACGATCTCTATGGCAGTTAGGTGCGAATACTGCAAGGGAGGATTAAAGGAAAGTCCCACATAGATTACCGGTTCGGTAAGTTTAGTTTAGCAGACAATTTAACTAGACTAAAACAAAAAAAAAACTTCCGCTGACCATCTTGATGATATAAACAGCGAATAAACAGGTGTCGAAACGTACAAAAGTTTGCAGTAAAAAATTAAAACTAAGTAAGTAGGCCGAGTTCAAGACCAAATACAAGAAGGTTTTAATAAAAAAAAAAGAATCAGTACACCATAACAGTGGGTTTTAGCGTTTTTAGGATTTTGTACTTGTAAAGGAAGAAACAAAAGCCTTTTAGGATGAATCTGTTGTCGATTTGGACACACCGTCTTTTAGACCTTTTGTCTTGGAAACGCGTGGAGGTAGGTAGGATTAGAAGTTAAAACCATATATCCAAGAGGACAGTGCCTTGCTCTAAGCTATAGTAAAAAAAAAAGATACGGCCGTTCAAAAAAAAAGTATATTTCAAAACTCTCCCCAGAATGAAAAAGTATGGAGTTCGTTCCGTTGTCCTAGAACTATGAAATTTGGCAAGTCATGTCTTATTGTACCTACTACAAGTACAGGGAATAATCTAAAACCCCATCCAATCTTATATTAAAGCGAGACTCGATTACTGAACTGGCAGGTAAGTCTGACTCGGTCATTTGTCAGGTTTTAAAATAAAATTTCCAATACAGATCGCGATTATGTTCTGTTCTGTCTGATGATTTGTTTAGTCAAGTCTTTAAACAACACAAGAATACCTCACGATGACGTGATGATGGGAACTGATAAGTTAAAGACATACGACTCTGCAACGTAGCTGAATACGTTGCAGAGCCGTATACAGTATAGGACTTAATAAAAAAAGTACATAAACCGTAGCTATGAAGAGAGCTACACGGATAGGACCTCCAAAAGACCAAGTCAGAAATGAGATCCTTAAAAGAACCTAAGTAACTGACACGGGCTCAAAAAGTCGCAAAAATCTTGCACTAGAAAGGGTTTCTATGAGGCCTTGCTATCTTGAAATAACATCAAGTTAGTAATCCTCCTCCAAGAGAAAACAGTAGATGTCAATCAGCAAAAACGACTTATCATCCCACTAATATAGGAAATTGGTATCTATATTATTTCAGTACAGCTACTTATATTAAGTACATTATGAATAAATGAAAAGTGTTTTATTCATTACAAAGACAATACGTAATGGTAGAGTTCAAAGTAATGGCCCTGGGAATATCTCGCATCCGTAACATCAAGTTTCACTTTCTTACAATAAGTCTCTAGACTTCGAGAACTTGCACGCTGCCTACTGTTCGTACTCTCTCAAGTTTATAATATATTTACAGGTCAAATGAATTGTTAAATAACTTTTTGCTTTGGTATTTAGTTTTAAGTTACCACCATTACAGTGATGCAAAAATGATGTATGAATGATAGTGTCTGTATCAGTGGCGTTTCTTGAGTCTAAGCACTGGACAAGCCATTTACTAATCATCATCATCATCATGATCAACCCATTACCGGCTCACTACAGAGCACGGGTCTCCTCTCAATATGAGAAGGGTTTCGCCATAATCCACCAAGCTGGCCATGTGCAGATTGGCAGACTTCACACGCCTTTGAGAACATTATGGAGAACTCTCAGGCGTGCAGGTTTCGTTCACCGTTGAAGCAAGTGATATTTTTATTGTTTAAAAACGCAAAAAGTAAGAGGTGCGTGCCCGGATTCGAACCGCCGACCTCTGATTAAGAGGCTGACGCCCTAACCACTAGGCTATCATCTTACTAATAAAAGGGCTTAAAAATTTAAATTTTGATGCTTAATCTGAAGTTATCTTTTTTCATTTAATTTACATTATTGCACAATAAAAACAATGTAAGCATTCTGTACCAGTCAACCTTGGAACGCCCAGAAATATAAATGGTAGGTGCGAAAAATATCAAGCAATAAAGAATACTCTGCAACACTTATTTTTTGTTCCCGTTTAGTAAATTTTAGTTAACGAATCCCGGAGTAGAATAGCTTCAAAAATAAACGAAGATAAGTTGGGTAAGGAGCTTAGTTTGGAATTGTAAGTAGAGTGAACTGGCCGCTAACTAAGAGTAGGTAGGTAATGAAAGTGAGATTTTAAGAAAGAGATGAATCTTTATTTAGAAATGTGAAAGAAGGACCCAACGCTCTTAATTTTCGCCTGTCATACAAATCTTTTGCAAAAATTAACTACATAATAATTTATAAAATAAATAGAAAAACACAGAAAGCACTTTTATATACTAAAGCAAACCTAAATTATACTCATATAATACGTAGCTATGTACTCAGAACTACAAAGTTGCATAAACCAAATTTGCACTGTATTGTAACAAAAGTATTGTTTGAAGTATCATATGATGGCAAATATTCATGATCTGTAAGAAATAAAATGGTATTTAGTTAAAGAAGGTTGCCTTCAAGTCTGTCGGACCTCGACAACGTTGCGTATTCTGAAATAAGAGCGTCACCACTAGCCTATTGACCGAGGAGGACACACGAAAAACGCGACCATTCTCTCCGATAATTGCATAACCGTGTCAACCTTTTTCCGTATTTCTCGTCTGCATACGCGTAGAATTGAAAAATTTTAAACTTACATTTTAACATGCTATTGTATCCATGTAATGAACGCACATAAAGATATTTACGTACATAAAGAACATTTTGTTTCAATGACAGTTCATATCCAATATGCATGTATTATATAAATAATAGAGATTAGTGCAATACAATAACTTTGGAATAGGTAAGGAACCGCCACTCTTTAATAATTATGAATTATTTTTTATAAAACCTCACAAAATTTCCATTATACGAGTAATGCAGATCCATAACTGCAAGTAAGTCTATTTCTTATGTGAAGCCTTCAGTAGGTAGATTGGAATTCCGTCTTTTCGACCGTAGAAAATCATATTTGGACCGTAACATAAGTGTTATTTGTATGGAGTTTTGGAAGATGAAAAGTCATTTTTGCGTCCGGCGTCTCAGACATCGAAATTTAGTCCAAGGGCTCAGTAAATCCTATAAGTGTACATAATATATAGGTTATAAAATATAGGTTAAATTGTTAACCGATATTATATGACATAAATAAAAACATTATAAACTTACTAACATTTAAGTTCGATAAATGAAACTTAACTTTCCCTTTTTTCGAATAAATATCTCGCACATTTGTTAGTTCAGTGAATAAATCGTCATTTTGTAGTGATAAATTGCAATGGTATTTGGAACAGCATATGGTAATTATGTAAATGAATAACAATTATATGAGGGTTTGACAACCTCATTATTCAATGAATTATTAAGTATTTGTTTAAACAGCAAACAAAAATAAGCGAAAACAAAGAAGATATTATCTACCAAATAAAATTATTTAATGAGAACTAATATTGTACCATACTGTACACGTACACGTATTGTCCTAGATACCAAACCATGTAGGTCAAAATTTCATGAGCACCTAACTCTGTATTTAAAATCTATTGCTTCTTATTATATATACTCGTAACTATCTATTTTTCACATTTGTGTTATAAAAATTAAATAGATTTTTATCCGAAAAAGAATTTGCTTCGGCTAAAATACTATTTAAAAAGTCAACTTCGCTGCCTAACATTAAGTGACGGCAAATTATGTACCCTCAAATTTATCCAACTGTTTGTTACTTCACCCTAATAAGCGAATATCCACACAAGGCGGCTATTAGGCTAAAAGAAAATTGTTTTGTGGTAGAACTTATGTTGTATTACTATGTATATAATACTAATCAAATTAAAACACTAGTCAACAAAAAACGTAAATACTTTTATTTAATAACTCATCAAGAACAAATTTGTAATCTAACTCATCTTCCATCTGCCCCAGACAGCCACCCGACGTCTGACAGACATTTCGTTGATTGGGATTATGACATGCCAAGGCAACATAGTGGTATAAATATTTCTGGGTCATAAAAAAAAATATTCCTAATACTGGGAACTATCCGTTGCTCTTGAGACACAGAGTGTCTAATGCGACTTTTCTACTTATTCGATCGCGAGAAAGTTAACTTCAATTGATATAGATAAAGTTATGTAACCAGCATTAACAAACCCATGAGGCTGCTATGATGGGGATGGTGATGGTACTATAACTCACTAGGTATAACTATTTTTTCACGCTTTTAAATAAACTTTGCATTCTCAATACGTAAGGTTTTTGAAAGAAATTTAGTCTGATTTTAACCGCATATTTCACACTTGTTCACTGTACAGTAAAGAACTAACTATATTGATTGTAATACGGAACCTTGTTAGATTGCCATGTTACGTACGAGTATTACTTATAAAAATCCAACATTCAAACTCTCAATAATTAAAAAAGGGAAGTCAGTAAGTCTTTGATTGTAAGTTAACAATTCTCACATCTAACTTCATAGTGCAGCAGTCAGCAAGATTCAATTTATAAATTCATTGAGATGTGATCTAATTTATAAATAAATCTTTATAAATTAGACGCTTTAATCTATAAATAAATAGAAACACAACAGAATAAAACAGAGTTAATGGGTCTCTCGATACTTTAGAGAGGGAAGCTTTTGAATTGAAACGGATTATAACTGCAAACACAAATTTATTGGAGTTTATATAATTCTCACTCCCACGTGAAACAGCTAGTAAAGTTCAATTTGTCAGACTATTGTGTTACCCGAAGTTGTACGAGGTTTTAAGTTTTACAAACAGAGCATCGAGACAACTTTGATATGATTTCCCGTGACCCAAAACTGCCTCGACGATTTGTTGTCAAAATATGTATTACATACGTGTCGCTTTCTACGGCAGTGATTTATTTATACATCGTTAGGGTACTGTAGCGCGAATAGGAAAACATGTCGTCATCGGCACCTTTTAACAACGTCATACACTTTTCTATGAATATATTTTGTTATCGATATAACTTTGTATTTTGTACCCAGTGAATGCAGCACAGCATTGTCGGATTGTCACATTACATTGAAATTTGTTTAATGTTAGACAATCTCTAATAATCCTGTTTTTAGTTCATACGTGTATTTTTTTTTTCTCAACCTAATTCAGCATATCGATACCTTAGGTGCTCTTTGTATAACCAATCAATCAAATTATCATTTAAAAGCAATTTGACGCGTCAATAAATAACATAGTAGTGATTTGATGGTGATAACATGCTGACGATGATGAATTAATTATTTCCGTTAGTCAAGGATCAAACGGCGAGTTCAAAATCGAACAATTAATCGCACTTGACCAGACTACAGACCATTCCAACGTAAATATACACCAGCTGGAGCAATGCTATTGTTTCCTGCTATGACGTGCATAATATCACGGTGCCAAAGAAAATAATTTTCGGAAAACTTTTCACAGGCTATATATATTTTTTTAATCTGCACCTACAAGATGTGTATCGTCACAGAATAAGTAATATTGTAAATGCCAAAATATGTTTGTTTTTTTCGTTAGCTTTGCCTTCTTTCATGCAGCAATGGATGAAAGTGATTTTCGTAAAGCTTGTTAATGGGTTGGATAGTATGTCTACTTATGTCTGGGAACTGGTTCCTAAGGGATGCATCATTTCAGGCGCAATTCTATTATTGACTCTACCTTTATGCTAAATGACGATTAAATTTGATATTGAGGTAATATAAGTTACGGAATAAAACATCGGATTTTTTTTTTTTTTCGGACTGTCTATTAGCTGTACAAACCCTATTGGTTGCTACAGCGTAACCGGGCTGTTTGGCGAGCTTTGGAAAGAAGCTCTGCCAGAAGAAATTTTGAGCCCTAGGGCTCGAAGAAACTATGGGAACGACTGCCTAAGGGCGCCTCCTTTGAGGCTGAACCTCGGCTTAGGCGACGTTTGGGATAACGAGTAGGTCGGACGGTGACATCGGAATCTTTTGACTGTTGGATTCGTCTTCTTTCTCATAGCAACTTTCGTGTTTATAAGATAATTAGAAAGCTTTATAGCCAAGTCAAGACTAAGACTTTGGCTTTTCGGGATAGGCTTTGCTTGCTTAGTTATCGACGTGTTATGTGCGTTTTGATTAAGATAATTTTTATATTCAATATTGCTTATTCTAAAAACATGAGAATGTTTGAATGCTCTGAGATTTCTCCATAATGTTTTCGAGCCAGTGGGTGCATTGAATCCAAATCCCATCTCATGCTGAGAGGAAACTCGTGCCGTGTGAGCCGGTAATGGATGGATAATGATGATGACAGTTCAGAGCATGTTCACGCGAATAACAGGTTATCATAGTAGCTAGTTAACAGTTTTGTTCCTTTCTTAGTAGCTACTAAGATTAGAACTAGTAATTTAGTATGTATTCTACGCGCTAAACATAAAAAGTTGTATGTGTGTGAGTGGAAACTTTAATGCTCTTTTTGTTATAAGCAAATAGAATCGTAACAGCAGTCGAATTTAATTTATTTTTGTTTCGTTAATAATTAATAGCCGATTTTAATGCCGTTTTGAAAGCCATAGGGCCGCTATGAAAGATTGTTTCTTGTTTAATATAGAAGTCCCAAAAACACTCATTTTAGCACATTTGATAGCTAATCACAAATATAAATAATTCTTCAAATATTGAGAGCTATTAATAATGTGATATAAGTATTTATTTTAGTTTTCCAGTTGATTATCATCACCATTATGGCATGAATCAACTAATTTCTTTTAATTCTACAAATCTAATAGCTACCCATTCGATCATATATGGAATCATTTCATTATACATATATTACTATGCTAGCTTATTTTCAGTTCCCGGTATAATAGGATATTTCATAAAGAATCGAACGTCCAATATCTAGGGCAAAGATTTCGATATACATTCGGCGATGGATGATTAATAAAATTCATAATCAATACACCTATTTGTATGGAAATATTAATTAACTTAATAGATTAATCGAATTTGAAGTGTGTTAATATGATTTATGTAATTGGAAAGAAGCCTAACTAAAACTTCCCACCTACGTGGCTGCCTAGAAAATGCCTATACACCTTTCAAGTTCAGTTTTATATTAAGATATATAGCTGTGGTAGCCCAGTGGTTAGGACGTCAGCCTCCTAATCAGAGGTCGGCGGTTCGAATCCGGGCACGCACCTCTAACTTTTCGAAGTTATGTGCGTTTTCAAAAAATTAAAATATCACGTGCTTCAGCAGTGAAGCAAAACATCGTGAGGAAACCTGCACGCCTGAGAGTTCTCCATAATGTTCTCAAAGGCGTGTTATGTCTGCCAGTCTGCACATGGCCAGCATGGTGGACTATGGCCAAACCCTTCTCATATTGAGAGGAGACCCGTGCTCTGTAGTGAGCCGGTAATGGGTTGATCATGATGATGATGATGACATAGCTTAATTTGACCTCATCCCAATCTCGGTCTTAAGTTATTTGAGTCTGAGTTAAGCTAAGCTTTATATATCTCAAATTCAATAGGTTTATAGCATTGACTGTATCAAAGGCTCGACACAATGATGGTTCCACATGGACATTGTAACGATTAAACTACTTTGTAACCAATTATGCGCGTAGTACCCACTGTACGATCTGTACCTACCTATATGCACGTGTGCCCCTGAAACCACTGAATAGGCCAAGTCTTCACGTCTCGCTGAGCACCAAAGCGTTTCCACTCTATTGGCCAATTCTAGTCTGTCTTGCTAAGTATTGCGCAACAATCTTTGACATCTGATGCAAAGTATCGCGATTTCGTGAAATGAAATGTTGAACGTTTAAATAAGATTTCACTAATAAACGAAAGTATAATTGAAATACTACATTATCATAATTCTATATTCTATAGCAGTGATAGCTCAGTTGTTTGGGCGTCCGCCTTCTAATAAGAGGTCGGGGGTTCGAACCCGGGCACGCACCTCTAACTTTTCGAAGTTATGTGCGTTTTTAAGCAATTAAAATATCACTCGCTTCAACAGTGAAGGAAAACATCGTGAGGAAACCTGCACGCCTGAGAGTTCTCCATAATGTTCTCAAAAGCGTGTGAAGTCTGCCAATCCGCACATGGCCAGCGTGG
The DNA here is from genome assembly GCA_928268935.1 of Lasiommata megera. Lineage (NCBI taxonomy): Eukaryota > Metazoa > Arthropoda > Insecta > Lepidoptera > Nymphalidae > Lasiommata > Lasiommata megera. The sequence continues at coordinate 8,236,412 of OV743325.1, read as the reverse complement.
TGGAAACCCTTCTCTTATTGAGAGGAGACCCGTGCTCTTTACTGAGCCGGCAAATGGTTGATCATGATGGTTATCATAATTCTAACAAAGTAGTAAAAACTGACTAAGGGAGAAAGCCCCCAGAATGTTACAATATCTACTTTTGGCCAGGTCTTTAACTAAAACAACTAAAATTTCAAACTAATGACCAACTGTTGAATTAGTTGCTGACTTATTCTTGATATAGCTGCTTCCGAACCGACGCTCTAGAAACCGAAAAAATTATCTTGTTGATTTAAAAGTATTTTGAATTTTGTGGGTTCACCATACCATTGTGCTTATCTAACATTACGTTGATCTAAAACTACAGCAGAGATTTCGGAAAAATTTAACTTAAGGGATGATTATAGAAGCTGTGATAGCCTAGTGGTTAGGACGTCAGCCTCATGATAGAAGACTGGGCCATTATCCGGATCGAGGCGTTCACGTGGCCCAGCCTGTTTATGGATATATAAACGTTACATACATTATGTATGACGCAATTCATATCACACAATGCATGATCTCGTCACATTCCGAACTCGTGCGACGCTTGGCTATGCCACGGGGTTCCGCCCTGTCCTTCCCACGTCCCGTCGGAATATTAACACTCTTCCGTGCTGTGTCCGGCCGGTAAACGAAGAACGATAGATAAATTGATATACTTTATAGCACATAACACAAAAAAAAATGTTGTTTTTGCAAGCATCAGTAAACGGTCTTATTGCTGAAGTAATATCTTCCAGACAATCCGTAGGATAAGACGTTAAAGATTGTAAAGGGTAGCGGTGAAGTATACAACACACTATATGTAGTATAATACATATACATAAATAAAACTATACATATAGATATAAATTAATTAACATGGCCACAACAAATGCAAATTTATAATGTGTTATAATGCGTATTATTTTTAAACATATTAAAGGTTTCCGAGCATCGAATATTTAGGTATTACATTCAATAACAGAACAGCATTCACTGTAAATGACTTCCCGAAAAATTTTGATCGATTGTGCAGACATCAGAACTTTTTGTATCCAACCTTAAATCAGAAACCTGAAGGTATCTTTACTCCTATGAGTGCAAGGAACATAAAGAATAGAATAAAGTACAGAGCATGAACATTTTGACATAATCTAATAGGAAGCCACTTTAGACGAACAAAGTATTTACTATATGTATTTAATATGTGTGTATGGTCAATTATCCTTAATGTAAAAATAAAGGCATGGCTAAATGCAAAATTGAGTTATCCAATAGGACTGGATCAATGGCGTTAGGGTCAGTTTTCTTTTTACTGTGTAAAATTTGTTCTTTGAGAACTAATTTTACACATACCCTCTTTTATTTTTTGAATAAAAACAAATGAGGGTATGTGTAAAATTAGTTAGTAGTATAAATATATGATTATAAATATATAATAAATTAGTTAGTAGTATGAATAGTGGGTTGGAAATAGAGTTAAAAAACAAAGCAAAAACTACTTTTTTAATACATACATACTTTAATACAATCTTTAGTGAGAGTTTAACCAATCATGATTCGTAGAGTTAGTTCATAATATTATTATGAAATTGTCTTACAATCAGGGCTTGGAAACCGCAAAGAAATTCTAACCTGGTACAGAATACAGTACGGCAGAGGTTTCAGTTTCGTATGTTTAAGCGAGTAAATAAGGAAATAGTGCCTAATAAGATTTGCCTCAATTAACAGATATTAACCAAGTTTATGGAACCCAAAATAAATCCTTTTCTTGTAATTTCTTGGTGCCATTGCCAATTTACAGAAGAAAAGTTTCATACACATCAAATATCAAACAATTAGATAAGGTGGTGGAACGCTGTAAGTTGCCTAGTTATTGTAAACATTTGATCCATTTTTTTAAATCTTATTATAAACCGGTTTACTAAGTTTGACTGAACGTTATAAATATTTTTACTTATTTGTGACAACAACCGAAATCATTTCGATTTTTTGAAACATTCAATGATATTTTCAAAAAACCGAAAGCTTGCTAATCGAAATGTTTCGGTAAACCGTTCCCGAGCCCGGCTAATCGTAATCCGAATAAATTATAGTATAAATGCCTACACTGGCTCTAGTTTTAGTAATGCGAGCTAACATCATGCCGGAGCTATTAAGCAAATAGTTAACTCGAAGCTATTAAGATATTTTTTGCCTGCTTGTATCACTTTCTAGAGTCATTTAAATGATGATTACTGTGATGTATACATGTTGTATACATAGTTACAATACGTACACACATACATACTTAGTATGCAAAGAAAATGTGTCGTGACTATAATATTGGATCGTTTATGAAACAAAAGCCGTGTATATTAGGCACATATATTTAAAAAAATAGGTACCCATCGATACCATTGTTTCAACTTATGGACTTGTATACTTTATTGACAGTATATATAATATGGACGAATCTATTATGTATATAAACATATGAGTTTTGTATCTAGTTTATTCAGGCCATAAATACATGAACTTATTGATTTGCGTTGGGGCCTTCGACGATCAACGAGTAAATATATATGCATCAAAGTTTACAATTCAGGTTTTTTACACATTATAAGATAGGACTTGAAGGCTATCTCAGCCGATGATACAGTCCAATAGCGGGCTCCCCTCTTAAGCGGTACAGTGAACCCACTAATTGATTTATACGCGACATCGTGCCGAAACGCTATATCGCTTGGCGACACGTCTTTGTCGTTAGGGTGGTAATTAGTGACGGCCATAGCCTCCCACCAGGCTCCACCCGGGAATCGAACCCAGGACCTCCAACTTTATAATGCGATAGCGCACACACTGCGCCACTAGGTGGTCAAATAACTGAGGTTTTCAGCTATATAATTTATATTCTATACCTGAAAACTTAAAAATTATTTCTCCTGTATACAATAGTGCACGGCAGATAGTTCATTTACATTATTATAATCAAAACTTACGTAAAACATTTCATAACTTAATCGATTTAATTAGAAAGTATCTTACATGATCACGTCATGCAGGTACAAAATTCGTTTACGTGTTGGAAAAAGGATCCATATAAAAAAATAAGTTAGTATTACTAGATGATCTTTGTATTTATTGAAAACGCTTTTTCTCTCTTTTACGCAGCAACGAGATTTTTGCATAGTTATAGTATAATATGCCCCATTAAAAAGCGGTGATAGTCTAGTGGTTAGGCCATCAGCCTCCTAATCAGAGGTCGGCGGTTCAAATCCGGGCACGCACCTCTTAACTTTTCGGAGTTATGTGCGTTGAAAAAAATTAAAATGTCACTTGTTTCAACGGTGAAGGAAAACATCGTGAGGAAACCTGCATGCCTGAGAGTTCTCCATAATGTTCTCAAAGGCGTGTGATATCTGCCAATCCGCATATAGCCAGCGTGGTGTACTATGGCCAAACCCTTCTCATATGAGAGGAGACCTGTGCTCTGTAGTGAGCCGGTAATGGGTTGATTATGATAAATCTAAAATCTCTTGATATCATACTACTTGACAGAAACAATGTTGACGAATAAGCTATAATATAATAAAAAGTTAAGTTCTGCTCTTCATAAAGCAAAGTCTGATGCTTAAAATAAAAAAAAAAATGTTGTTTTGCATTATTTTGAGAAGCATAAAAAATTCTTAATCACATACCTACAGTATTTTGAATATGGTTATCAGAAGAATCTCGAAAAGCATAAGCTTTTATTAGTTTTAACGAAATAAATTAAAAAAAGATGACTACCTTTTTAAACCGTATTTAATATACACGTTGACTAAGAAATAAGCTTAATTCACAATTTTACAGAAATTGGTATTGAGATCTCTTAGGTTTTATTCTGTTAATGTTTTAATGCAAAAAAGTGTTTTTGGTCTGTCTTTTAACGCTTTAGTTACATACTACGATGAGACGAGTACGAAACTAGTAGATGCAAAACTAGGACTATCATAATAAAAATATTTTATTTTTACCCTGTGCTGTTTCTAAACGAGACCTACTTTTTGATGATAAGATATTATGTCAAGTGCTCCGTCCCCAGAAAGAAGCTTCCAACAAGCTGCTCTAAAGTTGCTTTTGCTTGTTTGCAAAAAAATAATGATGCACATCATCATCACAATATATATGAGAATAGAAAATTATGTAAGCGCTTATATGTTTATGTTTTTGTAGACAAAAGTGCATGGTACGAGTAAGTTACTACTCACACAAAATAAGTTTAATTACATATCATTACAGTTACCAACGTAATTAAGTTATTATAGCCTCTAAATAGAATTCTTAACGATTCCGCTACAAATTATTTAATGATTGATGTTCCACTAACTAAATTTATACCTACTTATTGAATGAATTAGTACTCACTTTTAACCCAACTGTCCAAAATGGAGTGTTATGTTTTCTTTCAGTATTCATATATTGCGGTAGGTAGGGTATTTATTTGTATATGTATGTGTATTTGTGAGCATACAAATGCTCGAGCAAATTTAAAGGTACGTCATACAACGCTTTAAAAAAAAAAGACAATATGGCGGCTGCATAATTGCATTTTCGAATGTGAATATTCGTGTATGTAAATATTAAGAAAAATACCCTTATATATAGAATAAAAGTCACAACACTTTGAGAGACAATAAAAAAAAATCTCTAATAAAAAAAAAAAAAGTTATTAAGAAATAAATAAAATTTAAGATGATCATATAGCTACTTAATACTAACGAAGAAGGTAGGGCAGTAAAAAATATTCCCTAAAAACTAAGCCCCAAATAGAAACCAGACAACAGTGATCGAAAAAAACACATCCCGCATCACAACGCGCAACATTTACAAATATGGCGGTTATAATATAATATGATAAACAGAAAGAAACAACTATTAACAAAACCATGTCACGTAACAAGCGACAAAAGCAGTTTTGTTTGGTTCATCGCTTATACTTTAAACTCTGTCGCATGTTAATTGAGGACGCGTATGTGATAAAGCCGGAGTGTTCGCAAAAAACAATCACCTTTAAACCACTTTGTACTTCTTAGAAGGCATTTCTTTTGTCATATTTACAATTCCACGTTTGAACCCTTATATCCACTATTTCTTAAACGAACTACAATAATGCTGACCGCAAAATGCACGATTTTTAACATAAGCAGCATCCAATTCAAACTAGTAAAAGTCTAGGCTTCGAGATCCCGTATTCTGATTTAAAGGGCAATAAAATCATTTCATCATGATCAACCCATTACCGGCTCACTACAGAGCACGGGTCTCCTCTCAATATGAGAAGGGTTTGGCCATAGTCCACCACGCTGGCCCCATGTGCGGATTGGCAGACTTCACACACCTTTGAGAACATTATGGAGAACTCTCAGGCGTGCAGGTTTCCTCACGATGTTTTCCTTCACCGTTGAACTCCGAAAAGTTAGAGGTGCGTGCCCGGATTCAAACCGCCGACCTCTGATTAGGAGGCTGACGCCCTCAGCACTAGGCTATTACCGCTGCTTAAAAATCATTTATGAATGGTTTATTGTATGAATACCAGACCGACTCCCCCGACCTAAGCGCTCCTCTCCGAAAGAGGAGACCTAAACATATCCTTCATGACCCTGACGATCAGATGACTACTGACAACACACTCGTACCTCGTACCTACCACACAATCATACGCTACACACCGTCTTCGCCGGCGAAGACGAGGTCCCCGCTATCTTACGTCATCCGGACGTGGGCTCCATCCACGGCCTCGGAGACGTACGGACCACTCACCGTCCGACCCCCCCGTTATCCCAAACGTCGCCTAAGCCGAGGTTCGGTCTCAAAGGAGGCGCCCTTAGGCAGTCGTTCCCATAGTTTCTTCGAGCCCTAGGGCTCAAAATTTCTTCTGGCAGAGCTTCTTTCCAAAGCTCGCCAAACAGCCCGGTTACGCTGTGGCAACCAATAGGGTTTGTACAGCTAATAGACAGTCCGAAAAAAAAAAAAAAAAAAAAAAAAAAAAAAAAAAAAAAAAAAAAATTATCGTCTACACTTAATTACATAGATGTATACCTGCGAAGTCATCAACGTAAAAGTTAGAGTTATTAACTCTAACTTTTACGTTGATCTCTAACCCACGGTGGACTGTGGCTGTGGAACATAGCAAAAGGCAGTATACAAACAATATTTAGTGAAAGACCGGGTCAAGCAATCGTAATTCGTAGAGTTCGCAATATTATTATGAAAATGTCTTATAGTCAGGGCTTAAAAACAGCAAAGAAATTCTTGTTTTTAAGCTAACGCTGAAGCAATTGCTTTGATTTATTTATACTATCTAAAAACAGTTATATTTATATTGAGTTTATTAAAATGGTTAATAAAATATTAACATTGACTTTTTGAAAGATATTGCACACACACTCATACACACTTAAATACTCTCATTGTTAGTTTTAGTTAGTATGAGATAATTTTATAATCAAGGAATGTTGTATTTTATCCTGGCAGGGAACTATCTTCTGCAATACGGGCTGCCATACAGGGTAGGGACAAATTGCATATTGTAAAAATCTTATGAAACAATAAATCTTATCTTATCTTATTGCTTTCAAAAGTTCTTAATCTACATTTAGATTGAGTGCGATTGCTGGGACAGCGAGAACTTTTCCGTTTATCCCGTTGTTTTTCCCGAGACCTACACATTTGAAAGGACGACTCATGCCTTCACCATCTTGTCAAGGTCTTCTGATTTTTTCCAAAACAAAAACGTCATACGCAAACCGCAAGTGTGAGCAAGGTAAATTGTAGTGATTGTCCCAAAAAACAATAATGAATATTTATGTAACAATAAAATACGGCATGCAAATGAGAGCCCAACCATTTTGGATGTAGTGTATTAAAAAAACATAATTAACTAGTCAGACAATTTAGATACCATAATGAGCTAATGTAATTACATTCTATCATTTATTGTAAACTTAATTATTTAATCAGCGAACATTGAATACCAGCGCAGCGTTACTTAAATAGTGTATTGTTACCCCAAAATATTAATTTCATCGGATTACCTTTTACATTTACGTTATATATTAATTTATTGATTAGCTATCACTGCAATATATCTGTTAAATCATTTATTGTTCTATTTCTCTCTTCGAATTGAACTATTAAAATACGAGAGGGCAACCAATGTGTCGTTCAAGCTGTTCATCAGATAACGCAGCGTTGGTCTACCAACGTTATCTGATGACTAGGAAACTGTATAAAATTCTAAGGTTTTTCTCATCTATGATTTGATCATATAGAAATCCGAGCATGGTCTATCCCGCTGAGAGACTAACCTTCCTCATCTGTAATTACGTCACAGTGCATATTTCGGAGCCATAAGTCTTCACTGGCAACACAGACTTTGGACTTCATATTAAAAAGATTACTATAATTATTTCTATTTAACTCTGACAAGAAAATTACAGAGATACGTAAATAGCCATCTTTACGCTGAGATCGCTTTGAATTCATAACAAATAGAAGTGTTCGATCGATGCCCTAAGGCTACATTATATTTGCTATGTTCAGTATGCCAGGGTTACCAAAGCCAAGTTTACATAATTTACTTACCTTATTTCCTATTCCTCATAAATCACGATCTAAAATGTTCGCATTGTGTTCACAGATAAAAATTACACAATTATAAAATAAGTTTCAATAAAACCTCCTTTATTTAAAAAAAAATTGCAGCTAAACTTTCTATATACATACATTTATCTATATGGAACATACATTTAATTTGCAAGTAAAATCATGAAACAAAGACTAATTAGCTTGTCCTATTAATTCCTCAAAGAAGAAACTTAATTTGACTACTCCTACTGTATACTGAAAACTCTACAGGGGGTGGGTATATTTAGAAATTGCTGCTAAATTAAGAACCACCTGAGTTACACTTCACACAATTAAGCTAGTATTAGATGCTCCATTATTGGTTTCCGATATCGCATCGACATAGCTGCGCAGACCAAAATATTTTCAAGTGCTCATTTCTGGCTGCTTCATATTATTACTAATTACTTATATTATAAATGCGAAAGTTTATATGGATCGATGTTTCTTACTCAATCATGATGAATTATAGCACATACGCATCATTCCGGAAATCGACGAGTTCGAGAAAATTCACGAGTAAAACATGCTTTTGTTTTTTACGGAGCTAGAGTTCGACATGACTTTTAGATAGTACTTTAGTTTGATCTGAAATCAAGTTGTCATATATGTACCTACGTCAATTTAAAAAGTCGTGACAAACAGCTACTAAAAAATAATTAACTTCAAATGAACTGCCAAATTGCGGCATCTTCACAATAAGATATGTCTCTTCCGATGTTAGGCATATCAGTTACATGGTAACCCTATATCAGTGTTGCTATTTCCTAGCCGGTTTAACTGATACATAAAAGTGATAGTCATCTCGGCTCGAAACCTAGTCGAACCTTGTTTTTTATTAAGCTTATTTGCACAATTACAAAAAACACTTGAGCCGCATACATTGAGTCGTTTTCTTTTACTTTCCAATTATCGGGTAAACCGATTCATCTTTGTATGCCCTCGATGCCTTCAGTTATCGAAGTGTTTTTAGGTTATATGCTGGCGATTGACCGTGATCCCGCCATGATGATGCAGTCTTGGATGGAGTGATAGATAAAAAGAAATTCTAGATGTGTGAAATGTATAAAATTTAGCTTACATCTTATTATTATAAATAGAAACAAATGAAATATTAATAGACACGTTCGAAATTTTTGTGACAAATTTACCAGTGTAAATATTCTGTTTTACCTACGTAGGTATATCATTTTTAAGCACTTAGGCATACTATAAATGTACAAAAGTCTACCTTCTCTACTCTTGTAAAGCGCAGTCTAGGAAGACCAAGAAAGTTATATATATCAAAGATGTTTTGGGATATGCAAGACGAGACTCTTTATTCCCGGAGTATATTCCTTAACAGTTTTCTTTCAGACATAAATAACTACAACACCCATATAACGACTGTGTTATCTATTATTTAATCTTTATTTTGCATAGCCATTGAACAAGCGCAGTAGGAAGTTAGTAATCGCCTCTTAAATTATACCTACCTGCTTATCTCTCTACCATATTATGCGGAATATAACGAATATTGTAGGTAGGTATAACATATTAAAATATTTATAAGTTATCCTACATTGTTACAATCAATACACAGAAAATTGTCCTTAGTTCGTGCGCGTTACGTACACGTACAGTTATTATGTCTGACTACACAACATACGAGTGTATAACACAAATAATATAATGTTTTATAATACCTACAAATAATAAAAAAATATATTCTTACTTTTTATAAATGGACTCTTTATCTCTCACCCGCCCCTCTTAAAAAAGCTTATAAGGTATGTAAGTGAATTAAAAAAATTATGCAATAATTAAATTAATGTGGATAAGATTATGCATATTGAGCGCAAGAAAACGTTAAGGATTATGTGAAAGTGCAGAAAGCTTTCAGTTTCAACCATGTTAATTCCTTAATTCGTCATATATATAGACGAGTTCATTAACGTTACATACATACTATGACATATACACGCCGTAATATAGTTGTATTATTGCGTACATCGATAGCCTAGTGGTTAGGGCGTTAGCCTCCTAATCAGAGGTCGGCGGTTCGAATCCGGGCACGCACCTCTAACTTTTCGGAGTTATGTGCGTTTTAAAAAAATTTAAATATCACTTGCTTCAACGGTGAATGAAAACATCATGAGGAAACCTGCACGCCTGAGGGTTCTCCATAATGTTCTTTAAGGCGTGTGAAGTCTGCCAATCCGCACATGACCAGCGTGGTGGACTAGGGCCAAACCTTTCTCATATTGAGAGGAGACCCGTGCTCTGTAGTGAGCCGGCAATGGCTTGATCATGATGATTGTGTGCTTAGGTTTCCTTTGGTTTATGAAAGAAGAAAGAAACAGACTGCTTTAAGATGACTTCTTGAAGGCGTTTTATTATCATCCTCAGTTTAACATTTATGTTTCTGATCTTTCAACGAGCACAAAATATCATATATATTTAAGCATACAAAATGTGTTAGGTAAGTCTGTGATCAACGAAAATGGCAGCTCTCCAACGCTAACGTTCAGTGTTTACAAACATTAAAAGAACGAATGAAAATAATCGTACATAAGATCGAAGTTACAAAGCGATTATTTAAACACTTTTATGAATGAGGTATTAACAACTGTAACAGATGTGCCGAATATTTATCGTGCATTTTTATAATCTTTCATAGAGGAACGAAGAAAAGTATTTTTGACACCAGGAGGTGTATCTTCTTTCAACAAGACTGTAGTATATCGCTAATGCAACTGATTTTATATTAAAAATACCTAGCCACAGACAATACGTCAGGATTATTATCAGTGGGTTGTAAATTGAATCTTTTCGGTAAATTGTTCAATTTATTTAATGATATTGAGTAAATTCGGGAAAATGCTAAGCAGTTTAAATAAAATATCCGATGTTAGCAATCAACAATGAAAGTATGTATTTGTCTAAATTGAGTATGGTAATTGTCAAAATTGAGTTCCTAATAAGAGATTATATATTTAAAAAAACGAACAAATGAAACCATCTAACTCTGCTATGTAATAAATAGTAAAAATTTGTGCAATTCATATATTAATTTCTGCTCTAAATAAAAAAGTGTTCAACAAAATCTATCATTATAAAATAATATAGAATAGGTAAGTACACGTTATGTGATTGAAAATATAAACACCTACAGTATATTATAATAATCTTAAGTGGTATCTAATCTTCAGTTATAAAAGTTATTAAGAAAATAAATAAATAATAAATGGCACGAAAACTACCTCGAAAGTAAAATAGAATTAAATATTAAATATTTAAGCAAACATTATTCGACTTCGTCTCTTTTATGAATTCCAGACTGCACAATATTATCCCATGCGTCCAGTCGCAGGGAGTCTCCCTCCGACTTGCTTGTTTGAATTAAAGGTCAAATAACATATTGACAACACACCGGATAATTAGCCATATAAAAAAGTACTGGACGTGACTCCAGCACTGTCGTCGTATCTCTTACTTCTGGTTATCAATTATCATTTAATAAACGTCACGAATTACGGACATCTAATTACACTGACTACCTCACTTATACCGGCCCGCATATAAGCACGCAACTACTTACTGGTTGCGACATCACTTTCACTTGCAAACTACTGCATTATACTCTTTCATTATTAACAGCTGACAAGTTGGCGATAGATTCACTTTCATTACATTTGGGTGTACAGAAGGATCATTGATGATTATGTCACAAATAAGAGTTTCTCGTCTATTTCATTGAAGCTATTCACAAAGTTCAGTATGTCATGTCATAACCGAAAAACGTTTTAATTACTAGTTTATCCAATAGGAGCAGTGTCATAATAGAAAATGGCGTATTACACCCATTTTGCTCAATAAAGTGACTGTACAAAATTCGCGTGAAATCATAGCTCTGTCTCCGTGAAAGAAAGAAAAACAAAATCACTAACATACAAACTGTTTTGCATTTATAATGTAGCTAGTAGGAGCTAGTAAATGGTTACAATTTTAAAAGTACTGGCTTAGGGTACACCAGACTCCTAACATAAAATTACTCTAAAATCTTTTTTAAATTATTTCTTTTCTTTCAATTGTATTTTACTTTACTTTTAATATGGTTATTAATTTTTTTTATATACTCCTTGACAGCTATCTCAAATGGTGGTAAGTGATGCAGTCTAAGATGGTAGCGGGCTAACCTGTTAGGGGTATGGTAAACCCACACTTCTATTTGGTTTCTACGCGACATCGTGTCAAACGCTTAATCGTTAGACGACTCGCCTTTGTCGTAGGGTGGTAACTAGCCACGGCTAAAGCCTCCAACCAGACCAGACTCGAGCCGGGAATCGAACCCAGGACCTCCAACTTTATAATGCGACAGCAAGCGCATTGCGCCAAGGAGGTCGTCAAAATTTTTTATATGGGTATAACGGGGATCGGCAATAAAAGGTTTTTTTTTTTAATAATTGAAAGAAGTTAGAAATATTTCTTGGGTAAGATTCAGTAGAGCTCGATGTGGTTAGATTTGCTGCGTCTTCTAACTGTGTATCTATTTGGTGTAGTTAAGTATGATGTGTTATTTCCTGCCATCGTTTGTGCAATGCTAGTCTTTAGTGTTAAAGTACGTAGTAGGCGTTCTTCCTCATTGGCTGTAAGTGCATCTGTCAGCTGTATTATTGTAACAGTTGCATTCAATGCAATAATGAAGTGGTTAATAAATTGAACTCACTATGAGGTCGGTTTTTGTTTCAAGTAATTTGTTTTGAAGGTCATTCGCTTGTTCAACCTCGATACGGTATTGAAACAAAAAAGGGAATCTCGTCTTGTAAATGACAGACAAAATGAAGTACCTACTTTACGAACGCCGGATTTGCTTATTAATATTGCCTGGTCGCTCTCTATCCTCGAGTTCTATCATCAAAGGTTGACAATTATATACTATTGATATGATAAAGGAAACGTAAGGGCCAATCGAAATCCAATTTGCAGTGATGATATGGAGATTTCACACAAGAATTCTTGATACTTACTAAATAATATGGAAAGTGGATCCAAATCAACAATGGAGTTACAGTTGTTCGATCCTGAATTAGACTTTCATGCTTTCATGAGATATTTGTGTATACCTGCTTAGCCATCAATGTTATCAAAGAACACAAAGCGTATAAAAATAAAATATCAAAATTCATTATTTCTAAGATAATTTTTATAAAATTTCATGCATTTTCAACAATTCCGTAACCTTGGCTTTTCATGCATGAAAAACCTCTAACTAAAGTAATAAAATACCTATCTAATTACTTGCACCAATGAAACTAAATAATCATTTACCGGAATCACTTGTGTCCTTTACTTTTGCCAGGAAGTAGTGATTGTTAAAAAACTTAATTGCTTTGCCATGATCTTTATTAACACGGAACTATAAACAGTAGACCACGCCAATATGTGTCTGTCACTTGATTGATATTAATTCTAACGTAGCCTCCATAACACTTCAGACTTATTAGCTACCAAACGAGAAGCGAATGTAACGCCAATTTGTGTAGTCATAATAAATCATCACGCTATACGGCAGATGCATGGCCAAAATAAACGGTAGACGGCGATCGGATTAATGCTAGTGGCCAATTGGCTGGTAGTCAAACAATCGAGCAAAAGAACGCGTTATTCACCGGTTCAATGACAAAAGCAAACAATGCCTAACCTAACGTTGGATTCGATCGACAGCAATTGCAGCTCGTTATTGTATCAATGGAGAGATTCATGGAGTGGGCGATGTGGCGAAACAGTCATCGAAACACACCACGAAGCCACATTTGAATGCGGCACACACTTCGTTTTTACCGCGTGTACCAATCTTAATATGTAAACAAAGTTTGTGTATCGACGGCCACATTGTTATCATATCGTTTCTATTATTATCAGTGTTTCGATAACTTTGTAAATATAACACATTTTAAACTCCCTAAACTTGCAATGTATGTCATATTATTGGCAAGAACCAACATTTCGAACCAAAACTGCCGCACGTTACTAGAACACAAAGTACTTACTTGTACTTTATGTACTCATAGATTTTATCAACCAGCAACCAATGTGAAACAGATGTTTATTCAAGCAATTGACAACTAATTTGTGATCCTTTAGATCCGCTTACAGATGAATTAATTGAATTGGTCCAATTGTAGCATTCTTAATCGATTCAGAAGCAAATTGTAGATATTGAAATAGCTCTTTAATACTGTGTCTTAAATTGAACAAGAATGAAGAGATAATGTAAATCGTATACATTAAAATATTCCAATATTTCCGTTATTATTTTCAGCTAGTTAAAAGGGATATGTTTACCTGTTTTTGGGTTTTGTCAGGAAGTATGACAGAGAGCTCGAAAGATCTGTTCTTTTTATCTCGGCTACCAGATCTCATTAGTTTCGAAGAGTTTCGCGTTATGCTCTGCGCCTTCTCCGGCAGTTTCAGCGCCACGATGGACATGCTGCGCGAGAGGCGCCTCCCGAGCTTGCGCGTGCGCAGGGACATCGAACCACTGAGCCCTCGCCTCCGCGCCTCCTGCGAGGGCACATCCTCCACACTCACACCATCCTCACTAGCACCGGCCATATCTTTCAACACAATATTCAAACACGATGTCAACAATCACATCTCCGGCCCAGTCGAGTCACAGAACTGACACCGAAACACTAGAAAGTCTTACTGAGTCATCCCCAGTTCCGTATTGCAATTGAACTTTAATGTTTAATCCGCATCGTAACTGCGAACTGATCGCGAGGGTCGCTCGATTCGAGCGGGTCCAGTGCAGATCATATGGTCACGGAGCCGGTTTGGGTAGCACGCCGCACTATCTTAGGGCTAGGAAATGTCGTTATTTTAAAAATCACTGATTACTTATCAACTTATCACAAATGTAAACAGATGTACAACGTTTCGTATTGCACAGCTAACGTGAGTATTGAGTTTAAATAGGGCGCGTTAACGAACGTAATGTGCGGAGAGGAGTGAGACACGACGTGCGCGTCGACGTTCGCGGTTTGAGCGACTACGGACTAGAATGGCTCAAGTCTCGATGCGCGTAACGTTGCCGCCCCCGCCGTGGCCGTTCGACTCCGACAACACGACAGCTAGAAAATCCAATTACTTATCGAATCATTGTAGCACTAAATGCTGCGACACTGAACAAATACTCTTTTGTTTGCCACAATGAGCGGACCAGCGCTCCCACGAGATTTTTGACTCTGAATCAGGACATAGGTAGGTAGATAGAGAGATCTAAACAAACTCGCTTAACGGAACATCTTGACTTATACAAACGCTGTACCGTTCCATATTGTTAAAATCACTTAGCACTAACTTTAGGAAATATGGAACTATTTTCTAAAAAAATATATTTTAGATACTATAAAAATACAATAGATGTAAGAAACTTATTGAGCTCGTCACAGGTCTTAATCCTAAGGGAAGCAAAGTTATAAATGCGTTAATAATCATTTTTTTAAGTATGTTCCTACATACTTGTCCTTTGCAAAGACTAAGCATTTTATTATTCTTAATCATAATCGTATAATTTCCAAGTTACGTTAATCCTGTACAAATAGCATAAATTATGCACCTCAAAATTCAACTCAATATTTCGAGAAAAAACTTCGAGAGCATGTTTTATAGGTAGATAGGTACATAATCCTTTTTGAAGTAGGCTAAAAATAAAAATATTAATTATATACCTCCTCTTTCGTTATTGAATTTCACGACCACAGAGTACTTTGTCACGACATAATCATGATGTCTACATCATGTGATCTCCATAGACTTCATATTATATGTCATATGTATAAATAATTTTTGAATATTTATTTTTAATTCCGATCAAGAGCCAGACATTTTACTAATGATTCATATACCGTAAGTATTTTTAGAATATAATTTTGATATATGAACGTATATATTGACTGATAGCGGCCAAACAACGAATAACCCACCCGGACAAAGAGGGGATAGCTCACAACATAAAACTTCCATAGAAGTCATAAAGCCATATACAATGTAATACTATTAACATATTTACTAACTGATACGTTAGATAGACAAAATAGAAACATAGTATTTGCGAATGGGCTATAATCTTTGCCAAAGGTGTGAAAAATAGGAACATATATATTTTGTAGACATTCGCTTGTAAGCAAGATCTAGGTAAATAAATAGGTATTTATTATCCAATACAACATAAGTTAATTTAAGATTTTAGTAATACAGTTATGAAAGCTTTCTTAGTTTCTAATTTTTATGCTCCTTTGCAATCATCCTAGGCTGTTGAGAAGCATAAAAAGTAGGTATGAAAAACCTTGTAAGTTGATCCACACTTTTATAGCCAGTCTCCGTTTTCTGTAACTTTTTAAAGTCATTAACTGGCAACCAGTTATCCCCATACAATATTTGCGATGAGTTTCGAACGATAAAAAAAAGACAGTTTCTTTAATAATTAAATTCTTGGCTGTTATCAAGGTTACCCTTAATAGATCGCACTAAGAAAACAATTTTCATAATCTCATTAGCATAGAATCGTGACACATTTTTATGTTAACTCGGCCCTGTAGGATTCAGATACCAATAAAGGGCTGATGACATCTGCAGGTTTCGTATATCATACATATATAATCTGGACATATCATTTGGAGACGCTAAAACCTTAGTGAATCAACCATAAAATAATAGGATAGATTTTTTACAGCAGTTCTTAGTACTGTGCTCGCTGTCGCCGCGTTGGCATGACCTTCGACTCTGAACATTCTAGCGACTACCTAGCGACTTTTAAACAATAAGACAATACTGATAATCTCTAACTAGCAAATAAAAATATAAGCTAAGGTAGATATGAATGAGTCTCCTTGCAGGGTTTCTATAGACGTTACATTAGTACAGTACTTCCTAAAAAAAACCAAATTAAAGTAAGTCACTAGAAGCTACGTATATACCGTTTAGGGAATCCGAATGTATATGCACCAAAATCTCCATCTCCATTTAAGCTACTACTACAAGGGAGATTGGGTGTATTGTACCCATTATATATGATTAAAAGAAAAATGAAAAGCGTAATATGCAAAGTAAATGAAAAAGGTCATTGCATAGAAAATGCATTATCAAGAATGGCGCAAAAAAACCAAAGGTTTTTCCTGTGGTTTTAAATATCAATTAAATGCATTTGACCCACAAATTTTAATGAAAGAGTTAATAAAGGAGGTTAAATTTCAGAAAACCCGAAACTGCATGGCGGAGGAAAGGTGACTGGAAAGCTCGTTACTCTAAATTATACTCATCAAGAGGCTTATCGGTGTTAGTACAATTATATAATTACTTTCGCAGTTTGAAAGGTCTTCTTTGAGCGGTTTCGACGATCTCTGTGGTGCAGCGCGTGCGCTGCCGCTTTATAAAGTTGGAGGTCCTGAGTTCGATTCCTGGCTCCAGTCGGGTCTGGTGGCAGGCTTCGGCCGTGGCTACTTACGACCCTACCGACAAAGACGTGTCGCCAAGCAATTTAGCGTACCGGCAAGATGTCGTGCCAGAAACCAATTAGGAGTGTGGGTTTACCATATCCCTAAAAGATTAGCCCGCTACCATCTTAAGCTGTATCATCACTTACCATCAGGTGAGATTGCCGTCACGGGCTAACTTGTAGTGTATAAAAAAAAGATTTGTCGAGATACCTTTTACTATCGTTGGTGTCCTTACGTAAGTAAAATAAGAAATAGCAATTTAAACATTGATTTAATTAATTGCAATACATTTTCCTACACATCTTTAAAAAAGCACCTCTTAGGTACTTAACTTTTTCTCAAATTCTAGTGTATAAAAAATAAAATAATTATGAAAACGCGATCCTTACAAGATCTTTGTCACCTTGGTATGAAAATCACCAGTTAAGTAACCGCTTTTCTTTTGGCATATAATCTGTACTAAAATAAATAAATATATGCAAAAGTGACTTTGTTAGTTTTCCCTTCTTTCACGCATTAACTGAGCAAAACTTATCAATTGTTATCTCGCAAAAAATGCACGGAATCCTATGGGATAGGTTCAAGCGCATTTCAGTACTGACAGTTACTTGCTATTATAATTAACTAGGGACATATCATTTTGTATTTAGATTTCTTAGGACTTGAAATTAAACAAAGAATGAGTCGTCTCCCGAAAAGCTACTCAAATTATTAATGTGAAAGTAAGTTTGTATGCTTCAACTTATGACATGGTGGTCTCGTATCTAAATTAATAGAAATTTTCTAAGAATATAGGCTAAGGCATGATAAACATAAATAATAACAAATAAAAAAAAATATGGCCCGATATGAGCTACATTTGTTTTCCGCAGAATCGATAGTGATTAAGACCAATCTAATAAGCCCAACTATAACTTCTGCTATAAGTTGCTTAAGGATTTTTATACCGCTGATCGCTTGATCCTATAGAACCGGCACAAGGTCATCATGTCTTAGAAGTTCCATGGCAGTAATATTATATCTAATATCTAATTCAATCAGACGTGTTACAATGAAGGTAATGATTATTTACGCCTGAGCTGCGAACCATCCCGATCATATTATAAGCTTTTAAAAAGACAAAAGCGCATCAAAAATTGGTCCATTTATTTGGGAGTCACGACGCCAATAACAGACACCCAGATAAACCCGTAAAATTTATAGCATTCCTATTTTTTCGTTGAGGAAATCAAAATATAAAGTAAGTTAGCACAGTTTTACGCTGACAAAATGCTAGACTAGAATGTATTAGTCAATATTATGTACCTCTCGTTATACCAAATCAGCCGCACGCCTAATAGGCATTTTTACCTAATCCGAATAAATCACAGTTCAATTCCACGTAATTTAGCTGACCAAGGCCTATTGGGACTTATTAAGCGAAAATTGTGACTCATTGATTCATGGTATGTGAAAAAATTTACGCAGCATCACAGCGTCATTCAACACGCTTTATGCTGTGTTTTGTCGTAAAATCACAAAACTTGATGGGCATACCCATCGTAGTAAAAGAAGTATTGTTCGGTAATTCGTGCTATGGTTTTTTGGAGGCTAAAGTCGGGCTTTAATGTCTCTTGGTAATTCGTTAACATTTTATAGTACCTACCTTTAGCAACAAAAAGCGGAAGGTAATTTTGATAGCTGTTGCTTTGTTTTTAGTGTACCTAAGCCACACGCGCGTTGTTCATGCCCGACGTCACGGTAATCTATACAAATAAATAATATTGGAGTATCTGTTTGTAATAGTGAAATAACCGTTTTTTACTACATGCATATGAATATGTATACGGTACATACACCAAAATAACATTTTTAACAATTTTTGGCTGTCTGTCTGTCTGTCTGTTTGTTCCGGCTAATCTCTGAAATGGCTGGACAGATTTTTACGGGACTTTTATTGGCAGATAGCTGATGTAATAAGGAATAACTTAGGCTACTTTTATTTTAGAAAAATAAAGTAATGTTGCAATGTCCAAGTACTGTAATAATTTCAAGGTCGTCTGTCGTAGTTTAGTATTAATAAACTAACTAATGGATTACCATTACTTCGTGATTGGAAGACAAACAAACACACTTTCACACATTGACTCAACGCAGAAGAAGTCGCGGGCATCAGCTAGTATTATACAAAATTACCGTGCCGACGTCGTAATATAGCTATGACGTCTGGCGTGAACATCATGCGTATGACACTCGATTATCATCCAAAATGTATGGTAATAAGACACATACAAAAATATCAATTGTACGTTTGTACCGTGGAGATTGTGACTCACCACGCGAATTGATACTTCAAAATGTATCCATCCGTATATTATGTATGAAAATCGTATCATACTATCATCATCATCATGATCAACCCTTTACCGGCTCACTACAGAGCACGGGTCTCCTCTCAATATGAGAAGGGTTTGGCCATAGTCCACCACGCTGGCCATGTGCGGATTGGCAGACTTCACACGCCTTTGAGAACATTATGGAGAACTCTCAGGCGTGCAGGTTTCCTCACGATGTTTTTCTTCACCGTTGAAGCAAGTGATATTTTAATTGTTTAAAAACGCACATAACTCTGAAAAGTTAGTGGTGCCCGGATTCGAACCGCCGACCTCTGATAAGGAGGCTGCCGCCTTAACCACTAGGCTATCACCGCTATATAGTCATAGTCATATATACTATCATAGTCATAGTCATATATGTATGTCGGCGCCTTGGGGCCTGCAGAGGCTGGAGACAATTAAAAAAATAATCTTTATTATTCTAACTAACACTTGTTATTGAGTCTAAATAGTTAATTTTGAGTCAAACGACTTTAGTTTTCAATATCACGCAATATGAATACGATTCTCAGGGCCTATCTTATTTCTTACCAGCCTGAAGAAACAGGAACCGCCTCGCATTTCTTTCATGAGCAACGATGCGACTCCTTACGCCACACTCCTGATGAAATTACGAAGTACTCGCAATGAATGTTCAAGATCCTCTGGGACTTCGGATCTCACCTGTCTGCTGACTGAACGTAGCGAATGCTATGGCACGAGACAAGGGAGTCAACAGTTAGTTTTCTTAACATCTAGTTTTCTTAAACAACCACACAAGCAATGAATATTTTTAAAGATCTTCGGGTGGTGTTCGGTCGAGCCTCATCACATCGAGTGTTGCAAATGAATGGCATTTGAATTGTATTAGTTTCATTTCATTCCAATGAACATGCAGGCATATTGTTCATTATCAATAACCATAAAAAGCTTTGACTGACAGACCTACAGCCAGAATATTTTAAAATTACACCTCAGAGGTACCTATTTGACGACCTCGGTTGCGCTGTCACAATATAAACTTGGAGGTCCTGAGTTTGATTCTCGGCTTGAGTCTTATCGAGAAAGACGAGTCGCCAATACTGCATTTCGCTTACATATAAACACAGCCTTATAATTGCATTATGTATTCAAATGTCATTCACTTTTATGTTGTCTATCTGAGTCATAAATCTTATGCAGATTCAAGAGAATATTGCTAGTGATAGTGATGAAATGTAGCACTATACCTTTAACAAATATTTGCCTTTTCTATTCTATACATACTATCTGCTTCGTTGAATTACGGATCAGAGGTCCTGGGTTCAATTCCCGGGACGTGCTAAGAATTACTAGTTATTGAATTTTCAGTTAAAAACTTGTCTCCTGCCATGAGTTAGGAAATTGGCGGTCTACCCGCGTTTCTCCCTGTTTTTATCATCGTCGTGTGATAATAGTCGTCAAGCTCACCAGACTACATTGGTTCAGCGTGGTGGTTTTATCTAAAACTCTTTCTCCTATGAGGCTAATAAGCCGATAATGATGACCACGATTACCTACTTCACTACAACATAAACTTACACACATCCCATGATTTCTGCTGGTTTGAACGAGATCATATTTAGAATAATGAGGCAGAGGCTTTATTTTTTCTCGCAGTCTACTATTTCTTGGTCGTGAAAAAGTAGGTTTTCAAGCTCCTCATTTGAAAACAGTGGTGCCTATACTTTTGCTCACAAATCTCTGAACTAATATAATTATAAAGTATGAAAATTCCGCTTTCTATCCCAATCTCTCCCTCGGAATAGGTTGACTATTTTTAGACTATTTTCCAGTCCTGCCAATTTAGATATTTTTCTACCAGGCTAGGCAGGATAGTTTTTTTTTTTGGTCTGGTGTGGCTAGTTACCACCGACAAAGACGAGTCGCCAAGCGATTTAGCGTTCCGGCACGATGTCGCGTAGAAACCAATTACGAGCGTGGTTAAACCATACTTCTAATAGGTTAATAAAACTTCTTCCGCTACCATCCTAGACAGCATCATCACTTACCACCAGGTGAGATAGCCGTCAAGGGCTATAAAAAAGGCAGGACAATTGCCTCCAATGCATTTTTTCAATAGATCCGAAAACCTAGCTGAACACGATACCCTGCTATTAGACATGGTACGTTCTCGAAGCCGTGAGGTAGAAGACGAAATAAAGGACCAACCCCTGGCATTACCTAGCGACGACGTACCTGACGAGTGAGTATGCTCTTATTTTTTGGAATATAATATGGTATTTACTAATATGTATCAAGAGTACAAGAAGGCCGTAAATATGCTTGAAACAATTGTTTATCCACTCAAAGCTAAATGTTGATTGGCAGCGATCTGCAAATTTTTCTAAACATGAAAATATAATACCCGTTTGACCTGTGGAGATAAGGGACAAATAAACTGTTTTTTTTCCGCTATTACTGGCCCTGGAATCACTGGATTAGAAACAAACTATTATTCCCAATAACCTTTGCATTAATATCGCTAGGTTCAAGCAGAAATTATCTATTATATAAATAAAAATTAACCATCAAAGATTATGTGTTGCAATGTACAAAACTCGAGATCGCCTGGAACAATTCGTCTATTATTATTTTTTTTCAAATATTCATCCTTATAAGGCTCTTATAAAAGGTTAAATCGGCTGACGAATTCTGGGCATCAGGAAACTGCGTTTTAGCGAAATAATAAAGCCCTGCTTTACTTCAAATCTATTTTAAGATAACCTAATTCAAAACTAAGTTCATAATGACAAAAAAATCCTAAGCCAAGTCTGACTCGTGTAACAATAATATGAACAGCAACTTGTATATTTAAAATATGAGTAAGTAATGACAAACAACGTGTAAAGTAAGTTAAATAGGTAGTCATTTCACGTGCCCCGATGTCGGATAATGTTGAAACTACTGACACACTGAGAAATTCCTAGATGCACCGAAATTTTTATATTTAACTGAATTCATTTATTTAGTAGGATATAATCTGCAGAAGCTGTGGTAGCCTAGTAGAAACTGTGATAACCTAGTGGTTAGGACGTCCGCCTCCTAATCAGAGGTCGGGGGTTCGGTTAATATATCACTTACTTCAACGGTGAAGGAAAACATCGTGAGGAAACCTGCATGCCTGAGAGTTTTCGTTGGCGTGTGAAGTCTGCCAATCCCCACATACCTAGCGTGGTAGCCTATGGCCACCCTTCATATTGAGAGGAGAGCTGTGCTCTGTAGTGAGCCGAGAATGGGTTGATCATGATGATGATGAATCTGCAGGCCGAGACCACATTACGTAATGACAATTTCGGGTCTCATTATTATCTTCAGATAATTATACGATATTCCTCTGCTTGGATAGGGATTCATCTAATAGACCCCACTAATGATGAAGACAGATAATTTCAAGCATATATTTTATTGGATATAGGTAAAAATTTTAGAAACGATCACAATTTACAATTTTTAAAAAATATGTTATTTAATGTTATCCAATGTTATAAAATATGTTGAATACAAGTACCATCCAGTTAAGTCTTATTATAAGATAAGTAAGTATAATAGGATAGATATACATATCTATGTATACATATATGTGTTTTCCGGGTACACTACATTAAATTTTAAAACATCCAATAAAAGATGTCTCTAATCGACCCAGATGTCAGATCTGGGATTCAGGTTTGATTTGATTCAACCTTACGGTCTCTAGGTGTAATAAAATCTTACTACACTATTGATTTGTTTAATTTTCAAGCACCACATGCGCCTTTTCTTATCAAACCCAACTATTTACATGAAATACACATGAACGGTTTTAAGATGTTTACGTTCTAAATAATGCCACAGCAAATCATGAGTATACAAACATTAATTTTCTGTAGTAGCTTAAGCAAACGTTAGTAGTAAACGTAGTCTTGTGTTCGCGGCACGTGGACTTCGTACACACGTGTAGGGTTTCCATGAGACTTCCCATCACACTAACCAGAAACATCAGTGACTGTTATCATTGCTAAGCCATTACTTTGCTATGTTGGTAAGTAGAAACAGGTGCTTAATTTCGAGCAAATCTTTGCCCTTAATCTCTCAGATCCGCAATATATATCTTTACGTAATATTTTGCCCTATTTACATCTGAGAGTTTAAAAGAAATTGAAAACTTTTGTAGCATAATATTAATCAGCGTCACATACATTGCTAACATAATTGATTTGTATAAGTTGCTCAAACATATTCATCTAATTAAATCTTCTTCTTTGTCGACCACGACCATTCTTGACAGAGTGGTTGTGGTCATCATGAAGTAGTGTCTTTGAGGACAGATGTTATACGCCTCACGTGCATCCGCCACTTTTCTCGGCTAGCCGAAAGCCTGGTGCACTCGTGCAAAGGACCGCCCACAGAAAATTTGATCTGATCGGTCCATCGCATGGGTGACCTTCCTCGACCTCTAGTGCCTTCCACCAAGCCCTGCACGACAAGGTGGTATGGAGTCATTCTCACGCCGAGAGACGTGTCCGAAGAATTTTAAGATGCGACTATTAATCGGCATTAAAAAACGTCTTTCGGCGTTAGTACAGTACTAACGCCGAAAGACGCTTTTTAATGCCGATTTCTTGGAGTATAGAGATGTTGGGGACGAAATTCGGTCCATGACACTCCCAGCATTCGCCTCCAGCACCACATCTAATCTAATCTAATTAAATATGATATTTTAAAAGCAATGGACTTGAACTGCTTTGAATAGTGGTACATCTTAGTCTTGCATAGAGACTGTTAACTACGTTCAGTTACGTGGTTTTATTGTATAACGACAGAAATCGAGCCCCCGGAAATAAAAATCTCCTCTCGCTATGGTTACTTGTAGATGACATACTCGTAATCATTAATTGTTAATTGTAATAGGTAGGTATTTAAAAGGGACTTTTGTGGTTATCGCTTGTCCCTTTGGGTTTGGGTCCTCTATTTTGTAGCTAAGCGAACAAAACTAAAAAAACATCAAGAAGTCGAGCTTATTTTACACGACGCATGTTGTTTTCATGTAAATATATATTTATTTCTTGTTGTTTGTTGAATCAATATGTATTTTAAAATTATATTTCACCAGTCCCAATGTGAACGATGTTTGCATACATGGCTATAACATACGCATGCCAACGGAGCGCAGCATGTCTCGTTCGCGTGTCTCGCGAATTTCTACACGCCGTGACATGGACATACCATCCATACTAGCATACACGACCTCTACAACCGCACCGGTTAGTACTAATGAGAGTTTAAACTTTAACTTTACTCATATCATTTCAGTTTCAGCACTCTAAATCAGTTTAAATTTGTAGCCTGTTTAAGATGACCATTCAATAAATAATGTTTAAAACCTTTGATTTTAAGCAGGCAAGCAGACTTCAATGGCTTTTTAAACATCAAATAAAAACTCGCAACGAAAAAAAACTCACAGAATCTACAGAAGTTTTAATTCCGACACGCCGCAGTCTCAAACGTATATTAAGCTTCCTAAATTCCTGGTTTTTTTAACATCCCGTCAATAATTTAGTTTTGCCTATTGTTAAATCATAGGAAGTCACGTATTAAACTCAAGTTAGTTAACTTAAATTCCAGTTATGTCTTGGAATACCGGCCTTTCAAAAGTCAGCAGAAAAGCGAGTAGATATACCTCGTTGGTCGATCCGCCGTTCGGTGTGCCCCGTTTGCTCTCAAAAATGGAAAGATAGAAGTTCGATAAAAAATGTTAAATATTCGGGTAAGCCACTGTATGTCCTCAAATCATAAAATGATTACACACATTCTAAATTATCAGTACGTCCTGTAAACACCTACCTTAGTTCGTTTAATAGTGCGAAATCTTTATACTTTCTGACTACAAATACATAGAACTAAGCTAATCGTGTTGAATTTTTAGATATATATATATATATTTTTAATTATTTGTTGTGATTTATTTACTTTGCCTACCATGGTTATTTTTGCAAGATCCAAGGTTAACTGGTGGAAATGCTTTTTTTTCAGTTCGCCTTATGTACCTACCTACATTTTTTTGTGCAATAAAGTTAAATAAAAAGCTAGTGGTAGCTTAGAAAGCTTATTTTTATAACATCATGTCATTACAGGTTTGAAAAGAAATTCTTCAATGGAGCTGCCATCTATAATAGCACCAGCGCGTTTAAGGACCTCCGTCACAACAGGCTAGTGAGTATCGTTTAAGCCGCATAAAATTTCAGAAATAGGAAACACTTACGGCAATTAACATTAGCAAGAATAGAAAGCTTGAAACTTGTTAGTTACTAAATAAAGCAGGCGGCCTTTTGTTTGTTACATCTTTCATGCAAAATTGCTACGTATTAAACATATCCCAATTCATTTACACTGTAGGAATTGTGGATCAATGATTTATTACATTAATAATTATAAAGAAATACGTTTCAAGCGTTCCACGACCTGTGCCGGTGGCAGAGGATAAAGAGTCAGGCATGTTATACGGCGGATTCCGGAACAGCAGCGCTTCGTGGCAACTGACGCGCGCTCGTCGCTTCCGAACACCCAGACCTCAACTGCCACCTCCGGAAGCCACAGCGCCACCTAGCTGTAGCGCCCCTACAGCCCGTAAAGATTTGGATCTACGTGTCTCGCGATTTCTATCAGATGAATTTCGATGTTCTTAAGCTATAATAAATTACTATTTTTCTTTCTGCATATTTTGTTTTATTTTCAGCTCATCAGTTTCATTACACTTTAATGAATTATATGTCACCACGGAAGAATTAAAAAAAAAAAAAATATTACTTGCTTCAACGGTGAAGGAAAACATCGTGAGGAAACCTGCAAGCCTGAGAGTTCTCCATAATGTTCTCAAAGGCGTGTGAAGTCTGCCAATCCGCACATGGCCAGCGTGGTGGACTATGGCCAAACCCTTCTCATATTGAGAGGAGACCCGTGCTCTGTAGTGAGCCGGTAAAGGGTTGATCATGATGATGATGACGGAAGAATAAATAATGTATACTAAAGAATGCTACTTAATATGAAGAGATTAATGATTCATTTATTGCTAATTCGATAAGAATTTATGTGTATATGTTACACATAAATTCTTATTGGCCGACACGCTCGTAAAAAGCATCGTATCCTCTGTCTCATCATAATCTGTACATAAACGGATATGTACCGAACAATGGACTTAATTACGGATGCAGGTATCCATGGCATAAATGATACGAATATCAATTATTGTTCCTTATTTATTTGGCAACAACAATGCAAATTCATTTCGTGTTAAAGTTATCGTCATTTACTTAATAGCCATCGTTGTAAAAAAATAAAAAAGAATACGTGCACCAAATCAAGATTGCCCAAAATAAAGTAAGGTACCTAATCGAAAAGTTATGAAAGTTTTAAAATATGCGCAAACCGACTTTTTGAATTCACTGTTCCCATTTGGAGGGCAAAGCATTTTATTTCCTCGAAGATAGCGCCCTACCGACAAATATGTGTCGCCAAGCGATTTAGCGTTCCGGCACGATGTCGCGTAGAAACCAATTAGGAGGTTTACCATACTTCTAACAGATTAGCCCGCTACCATCCTAAAAAGCATCATCACTTACCACCAGGTGAGATAGCCGTCAAGGGCTAACTTTTAGTGTATTAACAAAAAAGATGTGTAGAGATTAATACCTTTTATTATCGTTGGGTGTCTTTGCGTAAGTAAAATAAGAAATAGCAATTGCAATACATTTTCCAACTTTTCTTAAAAAAAACAAGAAATCTCTCTAGTGATAAGTTTTCCTTTTTCATGCTTAGTCTGAAGTTGATATAAAATAAATAAATTCCATGGGGTTCTTATTCTGTGTAAAATATAGTCTATGGTATAAAATAAAAATAAATGTCAAAGTCAAGTTGACAAATTGATATTTGAATTTGACAAGATATTGAAACTCGAAAATCGAAATTAATACAAATAATTGTAAAATGTTACCAATTGAGCAGAGGCTTTATCATTGAAATTAAAACAATTAATAACTTTCTGAATTACTAAAAACATAATCCATTTTTAAAAGAAAGTATAATAATCTATAAAATGTCACTTCTACAGTGCACAACGAAACTACTTTCGGCAGGAAAATCGGCTTTAGCCGGATTTCAAAATAAAAGGAGAAATCTTATGTCGAAAAGTCTTTATTATAGTGAATTTGGAGATCCGCTAAACGTGATTAAATTTAGGGAAATGGAAGTTCCTCCTCTGAAAAGCCAGGAAGTCCTAGTCAGGATGTTAGCAGCACCAGTCAACCCTGCGGACATTAATACTATTCAAGGTACTTTAATACTAAGTAAACAAAACTCTTTGAATACCTAATCTATTCCAGAAATATCTACAGAATAACAGTGAGAACAAGAATAGAATGAAAGAAAAATAATGATAATTATTTCAGAAACGCTAAGGTACTGAAATGTTTTCAACAAATTAATGATTCTTTTATATTTTTTATATCATCTGATTAATGTAAAGTATTCTTTTTTTTTTAGGAAAATACCCTGTAAAGATAACATTACCTGTAATACCAGGAAATGAAGGTGTAGGAGTTGTTGAAGAGGTTGGCTCTGATGTAAAAACTATACGTACAGGGAATAGAGTAATAGTAACTGAGCCCATGCAAGGTACCTGGCGAGACTTTGGAGTCTTTGGCAAAGATGTATTGCGTGTTGTTCCAGATAATCTAGGCATTGTTGAAGCAGCAACACTCACAGTCAACCCTTGCACTGCATATAGAATGTTAACAGACTTTAAAAATGTGAAAGATGGTCAAGTTGTTATACAAAATGGGGCTAACAGTGCATGTGGACAAAATGTCATTCAGATATGTAAAGCTTGGGGAATTCAAAATATAAATATTGTCAGAAACAGACCTGAAATAAATGACCTAAAAAGGTACTTAGAATGTTTAGGGGCTACTTATGTACTCACAGAGGAGGAAATAAGAACTACAACATTGTTTAAAGAAAAAAAAATTGTGAAGCCGACATTGGCACTAAACTGTGTGGGTGGTAAAAGTGCATTGGAAATTGTAAGGCATTTAGATAAGGGAGGCGTTATGGTAACTTATGGAGCTATGTCGAGAGACCCAGTGACCATTCCAAATTCAGCACTTATTTTTAAAAACATATCATTCCATGGATTTTGGATGACAGCCTGGAAAGAAAAGGCTTCAGCAGATGAAAAAGAAAAAATGATGGCAGATGTTGTCAGTTTGATGTGTGAGAATAAACTGGTAGGGCCAGTCCACAAAATGGTTAAATTTGAGAAATATGAAGAAGCTGTTGGTAATGCATTGACGTCTAAAGGCTTCACTGGCTGCAAATATATTATAGATTTTACTTGTTAAGTTATAGTTATATTACATTAGCAAATGTAACAATGATATTGTAGATATAATTTATGAGATGAGATAATAAAAAATCAGTGTACAAAATATTGTCGATAAAAATCATTCAATCAATCATCAACGGTTAAAGTATGATGTTTTTTAGCATGTACTAACTCTTTAAAAGTTCAATATTGCTAGTCACCTATTGCTTACCCTTCCATTGACAAAATCTGTAAGATAGATTTTCTGTTAGACTGCATTGACATGAAAAATTTAAAGGGGGCCTTTATGTTCAAAGCATTGCATTGCAAAATAATTTATATTTTAACAGAATTTAAAAAGGTCTATGTTAATATTGATTATTTCGATGACCTCCGTGGCGCAGCGTGTGCGCTGGCGTATTATAAAGTTGGGGGTCCTGGGTTCGATTCCTGGCTCGAGTTTGGTCAAGCGTGGGTTTACCATACTCCTGACAGGTTAGCCCGTTACCATCTTAGACCGCATCATCACTAACCATCAGGTGAGATGCCGTCAAGGGCTAACTTGTGTATTAAAATATCAAAGTTATGGGCTTCATTTTTTTTCCATTAATTATGAAAATGTAGCTACCTAAATTTATTTCTAGAATAATGTTTTGTTTGAGTACAAGCAGTTAAAGAAAACTCAGTAACAAAATTAGATGACCCCATTTAAACCTATGGTGACTGTGTAAACCAGGAAACAAACTATAATTATAGTTAAGATGTTTAAGCATAACACACAAATTTACATTCACATTTCTTAAATTGGTGAGGATCTATCAAAAATTAGCTAGGAAAATCGCGTTAATTTCGGTTTTATATAAATCTTCCGGGAACCGATAGTTTATTCAATTTTTGTGCTAAGTTTCGCCAAGACCGTTTTAGCAGTAGAGGTAGCAAAGGTTAATTTTTCTATTGCGCTAAAACGCTACCTGGCCCTTTTGCGGGTTAAAAACCTTTAGGATACAAGCTGTCATTCATATGTACTTAATAATATATTCAATTACTGAGTAATTAATTTGTATTTCTATATGTATTTCTAGTATTATCATATTTCAGGTAAATACCCAATACTACCCTGTTTACCATGTATAGCTGGAGATGAAGGGGTAGGTGAAGTTGTGGAAATTGATGATCACGTTTGTACAGTAGAACCAGGTGAACGAGTTGTATTAACTTCAAGGATGCTTGGAACCTGGAATTTTTATGGCATTTACCATGAAAGAGATGTGCACGTTATTTCCCCCAAAATTCCACTCCCAGAAGCAGCAATGTTAACCATCGCCCCCTGTACCGCTTATCGAATGATTAAAGATTTTAGATTAGTAAGACCGGGTGAAACCATAATTCAAAACGCCGCCAACAGTCCCTGTGGCCAATCTGTAATACAGCTTTGTAAAGCTTGGAATATAAATACTTTTAATATCGTTGCAAATCATTGTGGTTATGAAAATGTGAAGCAGCATCTGCTAAGCATAGGAGCCACTGCAGTTTATACTTTGGAAGAAGCCCAGAAGCTTACAACTTTTGACACAGCCTTAACGAGACCTGTGCTAGGATTTAATTGCCTTGGTGGTCAATTTGAAGACGTAATGCTGAGACTTATCGAACGTAATGGTACTATGGTTTATTACGGTTACGCCTTTGATTTGCCAATTGCGAAACACGTTTTACGCAGCGATGTTTCTTTTAATAAGTTTCATTTGGGTCACTGGGATGCTCATGCAAGTGTCATAGAAAAAGACGTTATGATGAATACTATTATTCAACTAATGGTTATTGGTAAATTCATAGCTCCAGTACACAAACCATTGGAACTCAAAGATTATACCCACGCTCTTAGAAATACGTCAAATTGCGAAGCATTTTCTGTCTGTAATTATGTGTTTGATTTTACATTGCCTTGAAAAAAACTTTGTTTGGAAGTCGGTGGGTATCAACGAACCCGAACGCCCTACCCTCATTTAATATTTGCATATCATTTTTTTTTGTTTCATGACTTTTTAAATACATTGGCACGGTAATATCATATACAGTATTCCAACTTCATACAAACGGCCGAAACGCGGGCTATGCCGACGCGCCTCGGTCTCGGGGTGCATGCAGACAGTCGCGACTGTGCCGCAGATTTTTTCACTTAAAATTACTTCAACTATATATTAAATATGACGAGTAGGATAAATTGTGTTTGTGTTGTTGTTTATTGTACTGTTTGTATGAATAATACCAGAAAAAGTAAATTTGACCGTCTGTCTGTCACTAAATAGTTGAAATTTGAACAAAAAGTAGGCAAATGTAATTAAAATGTTGATGTTTAGGTGCCGAGCGACTGTAGGCATTTATTTCAAAGATAGGCCCGAGTTACAATACTGTATACATATTATTACCGTAACATTGGTCACCTATCAATTTATGTTATGTATAATTTCATAGCGATATTTGGTTTTTGGTAATGTTCATAAACGACTGCAGACTAATAAATGTTAATAGTAAATGTGACATTTTATTGTAAATTTAAGAACAGAGTGCGTACTACGATATTTTCCCCTTATTCGATCGCGTGATAGGTAGTTATCGATAAAAGAATTGAAGTTAACTTTCAAGCGAATGAATGAGTAAAAATCCTCGCACTCTAAATGAAGCACTTCGGTATGGATGAAGTATAATTACGTCACACGTAATTCAAATAATATTTTAACCTTTGTATATTCATTCTTATTAATCTGTTTAAGTTGTTGACCTTAGTTACAAAACACAAGCAGTGATTGTATTTTCTTTGACAAATCCTTACACCTAGGATAAAAATCTGTGCTTCGCAATCATTAAAGTTCATAAACTTCCTTAAAGTTCCTTTTCTAGGAGATAGAATGTGAATAAGACAGCGCTAAATCGAGGCATGCCAATTTGGTTTTAGTTCAGTTACCTGACTATTATATTATGAGATTTGTATTGACAGAATCGGCACCATAGAGTTATCGGCACCACAGAATACAATTACTCCAAGGAGATCTGCACCATCGGCGCATTGGTAGTTCTTTAACATTTAGAAATAATGGCATAAGTGCATGTTACCTATATTCCAATGTTTTTTTTAATAAAATAACAATAAGTACCTACATGCATATGTATCACAAAGTACATTGAAATAATCCTATGTATTATAAATGATATTACTAAATAGAATTTCTTATATTACTTCCAATCCAATAACAGTGTAATATGATTCAGTATTTTATTTAGTTAAGTGAGATAAAACAATTTAAATATGGATAAAACTGAGTTCGAACAATACGAATTCTTACCCACCAATAACGAGATCGACTCGAGTCAGCTGTTAGTCGTACAAGAAGATGGTACTTTTCTTTGTTGTAAGTATTTTTTGTTTACTTCACCAATGTTGGTCAATAAAACGTTGTGTATACAAGAAATGCACTCCTAGCGTGTGTTAGCATTTTCGTTGCATATGATTTCTCTTTGTCTGCCAATTGGTCATGGAGATGGCCTGAAGTAGCCTGAAGGAATCTGAAGTGAAAAGAAACAAAACAGTGTCTCTCATAAATATGCTGTTCTGTTTTTCTTATCACCATCTCACATGCCACTTAAAATTATATTAAGAGCTATCGTTTTTCGTTGTTAAATGAATGAACTGGGGCTTGCGTTAACCTGTGTAAAAATATTATTTACACCTCTAGTAACTTCATGAACTCATAAGATTCTTTCACCAGTTAATAGACCAATCCAATATGTGACTCAAGTTGATGATGTGAAGGATGTCCTTGAGGAAGTCCAAGGGTGTGATGGATATGATGTTGCTCCAGAGCAACTTTACATAGAGGGGGAGAACTCTTCTGAACTAATATCTGTGTCTGGTATGTACAGGATTTTATGGATTTTTTAAATTCTTTGCTTCATATGTTTGTGAGTGCACCCTAGATATGATTTTTTAAAACTTTGCTAAAATGCCAACTTGATGGGTCTTTTCTGAAAATGGCATATATTAAAAAATATTTAATTTGCAAATGACGTTTGTCATGAAATTCTCTGTAAAGATCATTACTTTACCTGCATTTATAGGTTTAATTTAAATTAAAAATGCAAAATATATTCCATTGTAGCATATCATCATTATCATCATGATCAACCCATTACCGGCTCACTACAGAGCACGGGTCTCCTATCAATATGAGTAGGGTTCGGCCATAATCCACCACATTGGCCATGTGCGGATTGGCAGACTTCACACACCTTTGAGAACATTATGGAGAACTCTCAGGCATACAGGTTTCCTCACGATGTTTTCCTTCACTGTTGAAGCAAGTGATATTTTAATTGTTTTTTTAAAAACGCACATAACTCTGAAAAGTTAGAGGTGGGTGCCTGGATTCGAACCGCCAACCTTTGTTTAGGAGGCTGACGCCCTAACCACTAGGCTATCACCGCTTCAGCAAGCATATACTACTTGCAAACTTGTACTTAAGGAAATATTCTTATTCTTATCATCATCCCGATACTGGACACAGGCCTCCTTTCTCATAGGAGGGAAACCATAATCACGTTATAGTAGTTTTTTCTTATTATTTTTAGATCAATTCATATCACCAGAAGACCATGATAATGAATATGCAGACAACTATTTATTACATGATGACAAAAAAGCTGCAGAAGAACCGGTATATATTTATTTTTATTTTATTTTATATTTAATTAATGGTAGCAATATAGTATTTTTTATACAAATTACAGATGTTATGCTAGATATTTAGATAGAATAACAAATTAAACAAATTTTTATTTAACAATCAATTTATAATACTTTTGATAACAGTCGCTATTGATATAAAACTGAAAGGAGAATGCAACTCAAGAAGTGTAATTCCATTTTTTTATTTTATTATAATTTTCCAATTGGCATCATGGCCAAGTTGGCATAAATACAAATATTCTATTTGGACATAATATTTATACAGCCACCTTTCTTTTATTGCATTTAAACATTTGAAATGTTACACTGAGATAATTGTTTTGTATGGTAATTTTTTTAGAAAACAAAATATTTAACAAATTCTAGAATATACTATATTATTTGTATCAAAATTCATTGACTATGAAATGCAACACAATTATTATTAATTTATTGCCTGTAGATAAAAGGGAGATGGTTACTTTACCATTGTTATTAATGGTCAGTTTGTTACATCCTAGTACCATGTGATAAGTGATATTGATTTAAATATTTTAAAGATGGAACAAGATGAAGATGTACAATACAAGGAAGTAACTGAAAGTGAGGAAACTGTTGCTGATGATGCAGGTGTTGAAACTGCTGAAGATAAAAATTCTGGTGATTGCACTGAGGTAAGTTCAATACACATAGTACATTGATACCATTCAATGTTTCCATTTAATGCAGCAATGATTTTTTTTTTTGGACTGTCTATTAGCTGTACAAACCCTATTGGTTGCCACAGCGTAACCGGGCTGTTTGGTGAGCTTTGGAAAGAAGCTCTGCCAGAAGACATTTTGAGCCCTAGGGCTCGAAGAAACTAAGGGAACGACTGCCTAAGGGCGCCTCCTTTGAGGCCAAACCTCTGCATAGGCGACGTTTGGGATAACGGGGGGGTCGGACGGTAAAAAGGGGCAGGAGCTGGTATTTAACGGAACCGGTATTCAATCTAGGGTCGCTTGGGGTGACATCCAAGTTTGTACGCCACTCGACCATACCAGCCCGCAACAATGATTGTAACCATACCATCATCAGGTTACTAGAGATACTTTGTTCATAGTCCTTATATATTTGTACTGACTTATGAGGCTTGCAGTAAGCAACCATGTTTCAGAGCTATAAGTCATTACTGGCAATACACACTGTTCAAAGAACTTTCTTAAACAAAGGTTATTATTCTGTTACAGATAACTCTGAATGATGAGCAATATCAATTATTAGAACAAAAAGGATGGATATTATTGGAAAGTAGTGATAATACATTTTTATTAGATTCATCAGGACTACATGATATCTCAGCAGATAAGAGTATGTATAAATATTATATTACTTAACTGCATTCTGTTTAATTTATGAGCTATTAAAAATAATTTTTTTTTTTTAGAATTGATTCTAAAACTGAAGTCTGAACTTCAAGAGGAAGATGAAGTGTCAAGGTAACTTATACTTTAACTAAACTATTTTAATAATAGTATTATATTATATATCTTGGATATATCTCTTAAATAAAGTATTTTATTATACTTTCAATTTAATGTGAAACATTTCAATGTGATATATTTTAGTACCATTAAAGAAACTCCTAAAGAAGATTGTAAAATAAAGATTGAAAACACCCAATCCAATGAAATAGATCTGGAAAATATGCATTATGTTTTGGAAGATGAGGATGAATCGAAAACAAACATGATTTACACTACCAATAAACAAGGTACTACATTCAAAATTACTTATTTTAGTATTCTAAATGCAATGCCAAGAGACTAACTGTAGACACAATTGAAATTAGTTATTTATAGTTAGTTATTATTAGTTAGTATACAAAATTAATTTGATAGGTAATGTCGCCTTCGCATAAGATTTGCACACTCACAGTCATGGAGTTGTTTTCGAGTATTGAATCATTATAACGTCAAATTAAAATAGAGCCCATGTTGAAAAATTTTAGAGTACAGTTTGAGTTTTTATTTTACAAAATTTTGCTGGATGTGGAAGTGTATTATTTGAGTTTTTGAAAATACCACCACAGTTTAATCGCCATTTAAACTATATGGTATCAAACAACAAACTAGTTTTGTACATTTTATTAGATTTATCATGATGCGAGTACACCTAGTGGCCTTTTTTGATAGGTGCCCGAGAGATCATCTCCAATAAAAATTATGTTCTATGGGATGAATAGCCGGTCTTAGTTGTTAGTTAGGTCTTAGTTGTTGGAGATAACAGGTAAAGATATACACTTGGGAGTAGATGTACAGAAAACTTATCATGTTATGTCTCCATATGACAAATGTGAAGAGGTTAGCTAGAAAAAATGAATCCATACTAGTATTATAAATGCAGTGTTTGTTTGTTACCTATGTTCAACTCAACCATTGCACCGATTCTGATGACATAATGTCCGGATAGCTATTACCAGCTAAAACACTTGGGGACTGTTCATGGAGACTTAAAAAAAATAACTTTGTTGTGTATATGGTTATACGGTTTAGCGTCAATAATGATATCAAGTATCAACATATTTTAATTTACATATAACAGGCTAACTAACTGATAACGTTAAATGCATGACTTAATTTCGGTATCTGTGGTATGTAGACCGTTGCTTACTTGTCAAAGTACTCGGGTCACGACTGCCGGAGAGAAGTGATTCCCGGCCGTTCCGAATAATTTCGCGTGCATTTTATATATGTAAATTAAATTAAAAATAAATTCTCAAAGTGTAGGTAAAACCACTTAAATAAATTATAATACCATACAATATACACCGTTGGCATGATTTTTTTTATGTACATACCTTATTAGTGTATTGATAATAATTAGGAAATAACACAAATCCTCCAGATGAAGAAATTATGATTAATTCTCAAATTAATTTTAAACTACTTAAAATAGGTTTTCATTAGAATGTCCAGTTTCAGGAACATTTAAGACTGTTATCGAAGAAGCAATAGAGGAAGCAGATATAACACCAATCGAGGCTGAGCATGATTATGTTAAAATGAGATCAGTTAAAGATTCATTTGCAAAGAAACAAAATGACAACCTTAGAATAAAAACCAAGTTTTCCTTTAAAGGTAAGTTGAAGGTATAATCTTCCAATATATACAATATTATCACAATGTTCCAATTATAAAAATGATACCAGTATTGAAATGTGAATAATCATAAATGAGGGCAAGGGAAGGAAAAGTTTAAATTTATACCAGTACTGCTTATATGACTAATTAAAATCTAATACGATATTTCTCATAAGATTTGGTATGTGGTATATCATACCAAAAATGTTTGCTAACAAAACAGTTAATAAATCATACCAAAAAATATATTTTTATATACATTTTTGGTATGATTTATTAACTGCATTGTTTGATCTTTAGGACTTGATTGTGCAATTTGTATTTGTGTATGAAATTCACTATGCCCCAAATGTCATTACAAATATCTTTCTTTAAAAAAGTGTTGATTTTTTATTATTTATTTTATTTTATATTTGACATTACTCAGTATGTAACAGTTGCATTAGTAGCTATAACTGTTTAAATAGTACAATTTTTTACATCATTTCTGGCATCACAATTAATTGTTATACTTTATTGTTCATTTGAAAGTTTTTTTTAAATGTTTTATAGGCCTTTTCTTTATTGTAACTTCGAGAATTTAATTTTACATATAGTTATTAGTGTTATTTAATTTTTTTGCTTTTAAATTTTATTCATTTTCTACACTTTTATTTATATTCCTTCAAAATCAAATCAAATAAACTTTATTTCCAAACGGTCTAAATTTAAACTATTTCCAGTGACCTGTATCGTGGAGACCAGTTACTAATTCATTTTAAACATATTCCAGATGTCCCACCAGAGATTGTGTTAGGTAAATTTAATGGTAAGAAGTTAATAGCGAGAGTTGTAAAGACGGTGCGACCGGTGAAGAAACTTGGTACTAATATGATGGATCCGGGACCCAGTGAGGAAGAATCAGGTAACTTCTTGGAGCAACATGTACTTACGTCTTTGTATATACACTGGGTTAGCAATATTAATGAATTTTCGGTTATAATGTACCTACAATAAATATATTAACGCTTAATCTGATGACAAAAACTGTGCAATGTACCTTGAAATTATTTTGAAACCATAGAAATAAGAACTACACAGAA
This sequence comes from Lasiommata megera, assembly GCA_928268935.1. Lineage (NCBI taxonomy): Eukaryota > Metazoa > Arthropoda > Insecta > Lepidoptera > Nymphalidae > Lasiommata > Lasiommata megera. Next base: position 8,198,635 of record OV743325.1, on the reverse strand, counting down.
GTTACACTCGTTAATCTATAAAACTTATCTTTTCATATAAATACCTAAATATCGTTTAGTTAAGCTAAATTGCACCTTACGGCTATGAGATAGCGTACGTTGTTTTTATACCCACTTTGCGTAGGCATAATACATCGCAATGACCATTAAAGTAGGATTCCTAAACCATTGCAAAAATGAAATAGTACTGATAATGATCATATTTTTTTATAATAATAATAATCATCATGATTAACCCATTGCCAGCTCACTACAGAGCACAGGTTTCCTCTCAATATAAGAAGGGGTTGGCCATAGTGCCATGTGCCATGTGCGTATTGACAGATTTCACACGCCTTTGAGAATATTATGGAGAACTCTCAGGCATGCAGGAATCCTCACAATGGTTTTCTTCACCATTGGAGCAACTTAAAAACCCTCATAACTCCGAAAAGTTAGAGCGTGCACGGGATCGACGCACGGACCTCTGATTAGGAGACGGATGTCCTATCCACTAGGCTGTCATTGCTAACTAAAAGTCAAATCTGAATAAATCTGGAGTAAAGACAGCATACGCACTCATGTACGTATGCTCTCTTTACTCTACACTCGGGTGTAGCGTCATCAAAAACGTATTATTATTAACGTGACCGACTCATATATACACTACCACTCTCGACTGAACTTCTCAGCCACAAGAATGATTTGTAGTTAAATCACGCATCACGCTAACAACGATAAAACTAAACACCAGGTAGTCTACTGTTAGAATGATATTCCATTCCTTAAATACCTGAATACATTCATAAGGACACAACTATAAACATTAACATAAAAAAACGTTATTATTTGTTACCGTTAAGTCGCAGAGAAGTACTGAGGATAATCTTCTTCGGTTTTTTCGGTGTATTTTTTGTTATATAAATTGAATTTTCTTTTTATAAAAATAAAAAATGTGCTGTTGATTCATATTGATGATATAAATCATAATTTTACACAGATTTTGCAGGTTTAGACGACAGCAAATTCGAGAAACTGTTGACTGAAGCGGTCCGCGGTACAATCAGTTGTGGGGTGACAGACGTGACTGCTGCCGAGATCGTAGTGGTGCAACTGTCGCGAGTGGCAGCTTTCAGACCCGCACTTATGGAGCGACCTCTCATCATTACTAAGGTTTGGTTATTATCAGTCGCCAGTACTTTAAATTGAAACTAAAGTCAACAGATGTCATTATAAGGAATTTTTTATCCTTATTAATATTGGATCCAAGCAGGCGTTATTTTGTTTAGTAATAGAAACTTAGATTATTGTTAGAAACGATAAAATATTTGAATAATTCGTTTGTAACGAAAGGATAATATAATCCAGTTAATTGATGCCTCGCGATTCGTGAGATAGTGTAGGATTAATCCAAATAGTTCCTCCGGACACTTTAAAAATATCTTGCAAGGCATACTCACGGCTCGATACTTTCAAGTTATAACTATAGCCTAACGCATACAGTCCTAGTACTAGAAAGTTATTTTATAATACTTTTTCAAACAGAATTTCGTATTAAATTAAATATTAATATTGAAGTTAACGTCACATTTTACTATGTACAAATTTCGCTTTCATTCCGTTCCGCGATTATGTAAATTGAGTCGCAGTATTGAATTATTAATTATTTTTTTAGATCATCATACAAGAACACGACTCGGGCGAGCTTTATAGCGAAAGCAATCCCTCGCTTGTCACAGGCAGAGCAATGAGAGACACGCTGAATAACTGTCGTTTTAAATTCATGCCCGAAATGCTCTGGAAAATGGCTTTAACTAGTGGTAAGCAATATCATTATTTTGCATCTTTTATCTTACGTATACAATAAAGATCTAAATAAATTTATAATTAATATAAAATACTTAACAATTCTTGGTCCGAGCCTTTAATCGAACCCAGGACTACAGATCTGTAATTGAATATGGTAACCACTAGATAACGAGGCAACAAAGATGCATCGAGTTCCCCTTAACTTGGTCATATTCTATATACAGCAGTTGAGGAAAGTTTCCTTTGTTTCTAATAATAATTATTATTTATACCTACTAATATTTATTATTTTATACTAATAATAATTATATTATTTTACAGAAATCCAGAACGACGGGGATAGCAGTAAGAGTAGCAAATACGATTTCTTGCACATTCACATTCGTGAGAATAAAAGCACAGATGGCATTATAAGGATTTCAATAACATTGAACAAACGGAGTAAGTTGAAATCTTTATCTGACTTTTTTTTCTGCTACAAGTTAGCCCTTGACTGCAATCTCAGTGATGTCGCATTTACACCCGCTTTAATAAACGTGAAGCAATTGTTTAGCGATACAATTTTTTGTCTTCTGTCAAATGTTAAGTTATATAAGATAAAAAGAGATAAAACGATGTGTCAATAATCGCCCTCTAGTAAATTTTTATTAATAAGACATAAAGAGGGTAGTAGGCTGTTAGGGGTATTGCAAGAGTATGAAGCCCATACCCGTAAACAATATCTATGGGACATCCCAATTATATAATTACGGTAAACACAGGGCGGTTTGAGATCCGTTATATTAAGCTTAATTTAACCTTAATCCTTGACATCATCATCATCGTCATTATAATCAACCCATTACCGGCTCACTACAGAGCACAGGACTCCTCTCATTATGAGAAGGGTTTTGCCACAGTCCACCACGCTGGCCATTTGCGGATTGGCAGACTGCACACGCCTTTGAGAACATTATGGAGAACTCGCATGCAATGAAATTAAATAATTTTTTATTTAATTTCTTTAGCTTATATATATACCCGACTAATAAATAAATGATTTTCAATGTGTTTTTGTTCCAGATATTCCACTGCATTTATTTAAAGAGACTGAAGATGAAAATCAATATGAAATTTTCGCGTGCAGTGCTTGCGCAAGTGTTTATAAGACAGAGGCCGAGTTGCAGCTACATCATGAGGTATTTCTGATCCTACTGAGCCCTTGCTCTTGCCGAATTGACTTTATATTACCGTTAAAGATTTAAACTATTTTTTTTTTTTTTTTAATTTGGTTTTTATAATTTTTTCAAATATCTAAATAGTTTCACAATCGATTCCCGACCTGAAATTAAGTCTATTTTAATAGTTTATAATATAATATAGTTAGTAAATATAATATAGTATACGGATAATTTTAAATACGCAATGGCAGGTCAGTCTTTCGGCCGAATAGGCCTTATTGCCAAACATCGCAATTCTGAAAGGGCAAATTTAGTTCTATTTTGCGTAAAAACTTGTCAAATTCTACCTAGATGTCCTCAGTACCAACACATCAATGTTTGCCTGTTCACTTCAAATATACTACGTATTTTTCAGACTGAATGCATGTCAACACCTTATACAACCATTGACCCGGATGAAGCAAATAATGCGTACACAAAGATCATAACGAGCAAAGGTCAACAATATGCTTGTAACATATGCAATGTAAGTATCTGTTAAGAATTTCTAAATCCTTAGGAACACTTTAATACTTTAAATAATATAAAATACATATATCATTTACAATTTAAATTAAAAAGGGGTTCTAGGGTAAGGATAAATGACAGGTTAACAATTTCAACAAATTCGATAACATTCTATTCGAGACTGTTCTCGCGGGATTTGGAACTAGTATGTATATAATATACAGAACTAAAATATAACAATCCAAAAATTTAATATTCTTATTACTATTTTAAATTTTTGTTGAGTTTTTATTTGTAGTATACTTGCAGGTAGTATCAAATTTATACATATTTTTTTCGCCCAGTGCAGCCCTCCTTTTGATAGCGCTGATTGTGAAAAATTTTCTATGAACACGTTTCTAGTTAATTTAGATATAACATACCACAATTTTTAAGAAACTTGTTTTTTGTGTTTACATGATTTAACAATTTTTAAGACAGTCCCTGTCCTAATATTACGGAAAATTGTGTTTAACGTTTGTTTTTTTTTTTTCATAAACCATATATCAATCATTCAAAAGAAAAATTTATTTAGAGTACATTTTAGTTGTCCAAATATTTTTTTACGAAATATAAGTAGATTTGCAACACTAAATCGTTGTGCGTAAAAATTATTTATTTCTTACTACCCAAACTTTTATGCCTATTTACGTTTCTGCAGCCATTATTGTAGACTTTATTTATATTGATAACATTTGTGGTGACATTTTGTGGTGAATGTGAAGGAAAAGGGTGCAGATCCGTTGTAGTTTCTTTTTTTTTCAGATTGTTTACACAAAATTGTCTAACTGCCAAGAGCACATAAAATCACATTTGAAAGAAGACAATAATGCACCAGCTCGTGGAAGAACATCGCAAGTGCAGGTCATACGTGCGGGTGAAAAAAGGAAACCTCTGGGTCTCTATAGATGTAAAATGTGTAACCGCGCGTACTTAGACGCAGCTACGCTCTCGAAACATCTTGTTACCAGACATATTAAACAGACATAAAATAAACTAAAATCTAGCATCAATTGTTAGAGATTAATAAAAGATTGAAATGCTGAACAATTTCTTTTACAGGCAGAGGTATTAGTCGAGTTTTGAACAAGCTTGTGAAATGTAACTAAACTAATATTAGTGTGTTACTTTTCAAAAAAAAAAATCACATGTCCACTTTTGTTTTACTTGTTTTGTACCCTAGCTTCATGATTATAATCCATTAGGATTATAAACTTCAGTAAAAAAATACCGTACCCCGACATTAAGTTTATAATTTCCGCCAGGACCAAGTGTTCGCAGAAAGTTTGATGTTAATGGCCTAGTCAAAAATGAATCCCACCACAACCATAAATTTTTCCAGTATAAAAAATAGCCTATATGGTATTCCAGACCACTTTGTGCTAAATTTTATATACATATAGATCTATTCAGCCGTTGTGGCGTCTGGCGTGGTTACCATTCTGGCAGATTGGTACCCTATGTGCCAGAATAGTATAGTAGTAATTAAACACTTGTTTAAATAATGCTATCATTCAAGCAATTGTCTAAGATTCCAAAGGGGTAATTTTTTAGGGCAGAAAGTCAGACTGACAGTTCTATTTTTTGCAAAGAGTAAAAATGAGTAATTACATTGCTGCCTAATGGCAGTATTCTAAATCAATGCGGATACCAAACCAGGCTCCTTATTTTTTGTGCAGGAAACCCTGTGCTCTTTACACCCTGTGCTCAGACACTTAATGTTATGTATTTGTTTATGTAATAACAAATTTCTGCATCTCTGCAAAACATAGGTGAAGCTTTTAGAATAAACTATTATTTATGGTCTGGAGAAATCTAATGTCTCATACAGGATTTTTTAAGATCCACAGTCTAAAGAAAAGAAAAATACATCAAAGCAATATGTATGAGATTCTTATATTTTATTATAATATGACCTTAATAACTACACATTAAAAAACATCATCTAAGAATACATTGTCCAAATCATCAAAACTTTCTTGTTGGTTTTCATTTTCAGTGAAGAAATTACCATCTGAAAACAATTTTTTCATAAATAGATATATAAGATTAGGTAAGAACTGTTTTATGCATTTTACTTTATCAAAATTGTAGTCCACAAAAATTAATTAAATATCACTGTTAAATACAAACTTGGTTGTTGTAAATGCAATTAAACTCACCTGATATACTTCTATCTGTTTTAATAATAGTGTAATCTTCTTCACATGTCTTAATGTAACCATCTGCCAAAGATTCATCATTACTGATGATAGCTGAGCTATATATAGCCCATATATTGCTCAAAGTAATATTAAGATAGTGTCTTTTGAACCCGCTCCCTGTTGTTAGTACAGTTGGTTTCCAAATAACAAGAGCACAATATTCTGCCACTATGTATGGGGAGAATGATGACCAAGCATCTCTATGAAGAGTGCATTTTATTTGCCCTGAAAGTAACAAGAACCAGCCTGCTACATATTTCTAATGAATTATAACATACTGAAGCGGTGATAGCCTAGTGGTTAGGGCGTCCTCCTCCTAATCAGAGGTTGGCGGTTGGAATGTGGGCACGCACCTCTAACTTTAGGAGTTATGTGCGTTTTTTTTAAATTAAAATATCACTTGCTTCAACGGTGAAAGAAAACATCGTGAGGAAACCTGCACGCCTGAGTGTTCTCCATAATGTCTCAAAGGTGTGTGAAGTCTGCCAATCCGCACATGGCCAGGGTGGTGGACTATGGCCAAACCCTTCTCATATTGAGAGGAGACCCGTGCTCTGTAGTGAGCCGGTAATGGGTTGATCATGACCATAACATACTAGCTTTAATTAAGTCTAACATAATTATCCATTATATGGTGTGGGATAAAAAGTATACAATATAAAAATTAGAACTACTTTTGGAGTCTTACTTACTAACATACTATAGTTAATTGATATAACCCACCTGTTTTATCTCTCAATGTAATCAAAGGATCAGCAGCCGATCTATCTATACTCTCTACAAATGCTGTAACTATATGAGCCTTCCTCCGTTGCAAATTGCCAACCAATGCCTGGTGTTTAATGCTTCTTACTGTATTTATTTCATTGAGGCTTTTTGTATCATCTAAAAGCCTTTTCCATAGTGGTGTTTCAAATACATCACCATGTATATAGTTTTGTGTAAAATCAACATCCTGAAATAAATATGCATCTCTTAAAGAAAAACTTTTAACAGTTAAATTAGCTGAACAGAGTAAAGTGCATTGAAAGAACTACAGTAGTAGTCATCATCATCATCATCAGCCAACATTAATCCACTGCTGGACATAAGCCTCTTTTAAGTAGCGCCAACTCATCCTGTCTCCGGCTTTTCGCATCCAGTCGATGCCTGCCACTTTTCGGAGGTCATCACTCCACCTGGCTGGAGGACAGCCCACACACCGTTTGCCGAGACGTGGTCTCCACTCAAGGACCTTCCGACTCCAACGTCCGTTGGTTCTCCGACAAACACACAGTACTTAATGCTACTTACTACAGTAGTAGTAAGTAGCATTAATTTACTGGCTTAATTTTTTTTTTAATTATCCAGTTTGTCTGTTTCTAGTGATTCCATCAAGAAGGTGGCATATATATGCAGCAACATACAAGTTCAACATTTTACAATATACATCACTTAATTTATTGTTTCACAGCCAAGCCAGCTGCCTTTAAGCAAACTTGTCATTAATAAATTCAATTGTATAGCTATAGTGGCTTATGTACTCTACCCATACTAAATAACCACTCAAGGAGCTCATAGTGTCAGTGGCACAGAAGTTTTGTGGATAGGCAACTCCGGAAACATCCATTTGCTTTCTGACTTGTAAATATTTGATGAGGTGAACTTGTTCATTACTATAAAAGCTGAGGATAATAGTTAGATTTATAGGATGAAAAACTAATAACACACAATATTTTTACCTGCGATAAGAGCTCCATTTGGCAAATTGTTTCATCTTTTTTCTCTTCAAAAGAACCTGTTAAGAGACCGGCTGGGCCAGGAAACTTTCTTTTACTTGTGTGATCAAAATAAGAATTCAAAATTTTTCTTTTTATATGAGTCTGTGAATCCAGGCTATTATCAATCAATTTAGTTTTCCTTAAATTATCATGTAAATTTGATTTACTTAAATTGTGTGCTTGGAATTTATTTAGTGAATTTGTTTCTAAACTTTGACTTTTATGATCCTTGTTACTCATGTTTTCAGGCTTTTTCTGTTGTAAAATGACATCTTTGTTCTTTGGTGGTAATTTTTCAAATGCCTCAGGGAAATCCAATTGTGATAACACCTAAAATATAACATTTAGGTTAGACCTGAATGTAATAGCATGAAAAACACCATAAATTATAATATCTAAGAATACCTGATCATAGTCATCGGACTCAAACATAATAATGTCTGAGTGCTTTTGATATGATATAGAATAAGTTTGGGAGTTTAAGTAAAAAGAAATTGTGAAATCGGTGCTAAAAGGTCTAGCATGGAATTAATTTAATAAACATCTGGAAAAGTCAACATGAAGTACCTAAGTGCACAGAACACTACAGGTACACATACGGGAACTCCCGATTAAAAATTTTTAAATTATTCGACTACTAGATGTGCGAGTGACCTATACTGCCCATAAATACTGTATTAAAACTACTAAGTAAATTATTTTCCGAAAACAAAACATATGATATTATATCAGGGTTTTAAGGTCTGAAAATGTAGTGATTTATATAATATATACTCTGAATGTACCAATTTGGTACTAGGTACCAAAATCCAAATCAAAACATGACATTAAAAAAAAACATACCATAGGTATTGCATTGGATTTGCAGCTCTGGGTTCTAGCTTTTTTGTGCAAAATAAATAATAAACATAATACGTGGTAAAACATTTCAAACTGAGATTGTGAAATTTATTAAAGAAATAAAATAATATGGAATGTTAGAACCAAAAATCAGCAAAACGAATACTAATAGAAATGTAGTTCTTTGTAACGGTGGTAACAGTGGCTTTGTGTGGCGAACTTTTTAAGCCTAAAAAACCGGCACGCTGTATCAAACAGAAGATACGATGCTTTAACTCAATATCCGTGCATAAGCTTCTCTCTTCCACCTTCTTAAATACCTTAGTTCAGATTAGACCTGTGGCGAACTACAAAAGTTCTATAAATAGTTTATTTTTCTTCTTCTTTGGTCTATCAGTTAGCCAATACTTTTTATTTATGGATGGAAATACAAACTTGACAATAATGACGTATTATTTGAGTCAACGAGACCAAAAATTTAATAGTATTTTGAGAGCTGCTTCAGTTTATTTTAATAATTATTTTTTTGTAAATTTCAATTATAATGTCTGTATTCAATGTTTTTAATACTTTAGCAAATGTAACGCCACGTTTTACGGAAGAAGATTTAGCTGATATGGTTGAATGGTTTGACAACAATTCTAAGCCGTTACTCATAAATGAAGGCGAACCGATTAATGTAATTACCATTGAGAATATTCGTCAATTTTTGGATTTAAAAAAGTAGAGTATCAGAATTCATTTCGCATAAACGCTATTAAAGATTAAAATATAATTTAAAAAATGACCCCGCAGGTCCTAGAATAACTTTTTAGCAAATGTAGCACAACCAAACCTTACGTAAATACTGTCTGTTTTATATAACATGATAATCATGTTTTTCGGAGTTCTCATTTCAACTAGCGTTACTTTCGACTTCAATTTCTGTAATATATCCCTAGTATTTCCATCCCGATACAATTTTTTGGATTTTTAGCCACCTATACCCACTTATTGATGTCTCGGTGTAATTTTCAGAATGTATGAAAAAATAACCGAAAGAACCATTCTGTTATATTATATACCTACTATTCTTGATATAAACTATAGGTAAATGCCTTTTAAAAATAGGTTTAGCTTTCCAATATTGTTTGTGATTTCTAAATAATTGTCGCTTTTTAAAATATTTAAAAATCAGGCACTTAAATTTTGTTAATATTAATATTTAAGACTGATTAAAGTTTACGAACCTATAATACCTAACTACCATATTATATCGAAATATTAATCAAAAATAATTGTCTCAAGGTTCCATAAAAGATGTTTTCATTATCCAAGCTATGCACAAATTATGATTGAGGTAGAAAATTTAAAGGCAGAAACAACAAGAACTTTAACAAAAGATCAATTTATTTACATGCTAAATAAATGGGTAATAGAGCCTGATTTAAAACACGAATTAAAATTAGCTTTTAATGTAAGTAACTTGTTTGATATAATACAAAGAATATATACGTTTATCAATAATATTGACCATTTTACCAACAACAATGAAATTTGTTTGTATTCATAGAATTTATTAGAATCACATTATTGTGGGTTAAGTGGAAGGTTTAAAATTGATTGATATTAAACAGGTTTTCGATACCGAGAAGCGTAATTTTCTGGAAATTGATGAAATTAAAGTTATCGTGACAAGGTATGCAGATGTCTTTAGCGATGAAGAAACTAGAGAACTGTTACGTGATGCAAATGTTCGTGGCGATGGAAATGTTTTCTACGAAGATTTTGTTGATAGTTTATTTAGCGTTGCTCCTGAACTATATCAGTTAAAGGTATTCTATCGGATAAAATGTTATTTTCTTTAAAATGAATTACTTATAATTTTTCAATCTAAATTTACGCGTCTCTTAAGCTGTGGACCTAGAGTACCTCCTTGCATCCTTTCTTCCAGTAACAACATTCTACTTTTTTTGCACGAGTTTTATGATTGGTCACAAGAATTATTTTATAAAAATAACTTATTTTATTTCAAGGCAGATTTTTTATACGAAGATCCTAATGAAGATCCTTCCGTACCGCCTGATCCAGAGCCAGAGCCAGAGCCAGAAGTACTGGAACCTGAACCTGCTCCTCCTCCTCTACCTTCCCAAAAAAAGAAGGGAAAGAAAAAATAAATCACTTGTGTCCCTGTCTTTTTCGTAACTTTTTAATATACATATTTACGAATTTAGTGAAAGTATAATGACATCTTCGTTCTTCTTTCGTCTCTTAACCTGGTCGAAAATCTATTCTACGATCTCAGAATAGCAGTGCTAGAAATAAGTTAAACTAATTATAATTATAGCTACGCCCCATATAGGTAACTTTAATAATGACAGTTAACTCGTGTTGTTACCATGTTCAATATATAGCGGGTAATGAGGTCTACGATTCGAGTCTAAACGTACAAACTTCCTCGCGTCTTTTATATACAAACATTAAAATTCCTAGATTTTATGTATTAGCATAGTTTAATATCATTGACTAGAATATATTTACACATATAGCTATGTGTAATTAATGTAGGTATTTCCTGATGTGAGAAATGATTTGATACTTGGAGATAGCCAGTGATACGGTTACCTTTAAAGGTAGTGAAATCGACGACCTCCGTGATAAATCGATTGCCGGCTCGAGTCTGGTCTGGTGGGAGGCTTCGGCCGTGTCTAGTTACCACCCTATCGATAAAGACGTGTCGCTACGCGATTTAGCGTTCCTGCACGATGACGCGTAGAAACCAATTGGTAGTGTGGGTTTACCATGCCCCTAACAGGTTAGCCCAATACCATCCTAGACTGGGTGTAATACCATCCTAGGTGAGATAGCCGTCAAGGGCTTACTTGTAGTGTATAAAAAAAAATGCTAAGGTAACAAATACGAAAGGACCTAGCTCTTGGTAACGCCAACTATTGGCTGTGTTTGGATTAATAATTCGATCTATGTCCATGTTTATTATCCGACTACCCTCCCTTTCTTATCGTGTACTGTCACCAATGTTCGGTCGACCACGTGTGGATTGCGACCATTACTGGTGGTCCATCCCCCTGGTTCGTCCCAACATACTGCTTCCGCCCTTATTAGAATTATCTAAAAAGGGCGGAAGCAGTATGTTGATACAGTCGAAGTTCGAGTCGGATCTCGAAGTTTGTTCGGTCGACCACGTGTGGATTGCGACCAGCTGTAATAAATAAAATAAATTGTTTCAGTCAATGATCTCAATCTTTGTTCTAGCTCAAATTTTTATAACACTTCTTATGATAATATATCTTCATTTATTGTATAATTCTTTTCTAATTACTGCAACGTAGACAGAAATAAATATAGACCAAATTGTGGGAGTTGCCATACCGTGAGTCCAGCAGATATCTGACAAATGACAACTCAACCTTATGTCAACTAAGTGTCAATTTCGCAAACTTTAAATGTTAAATGTGTAAAAACATTTACTTGTAGAAACCCGACAAGAGTTTCAACTCACCATTTTATCATTATTTTTGTGTTAGTTTATGTTAATAAGTACATTTATGTAGATCATTGTATAAAATATTTTTTAGCGCCGACTGTATCACTTATCCTTATAATATCGTTGTCGCAATGGACCTAGAAGACAATGCACTGGGTTTGACCCAAGAACAAACTGATAAAATTCTGCAGTTTCAAGATTTAACCGGGATCGAGGATATGTCGATATGCAGAGATGTTCTCCAAAGACATCAATGGGATTTGGAGGTAGAATTGTTTAATTGACTAGCGTTCTTAAAATCTGTAGAGTAATTCGTTTGTAGGTCATTCACTTTTGTGATTGTTGCAAAAAGCCTTTTCGTATATTTTATGTTTTCCTGTTAAGAAAGTCTGGCTTTAAATCTAACCCTCCTTAAACACGGTAAATATTTTTTTCCAGTTGTTGTTAAAGCACACCTAAGTTCTAAATTCTAAGTACAGCAGTATATGATGATGTGGATATAAAGTTTGATAGTTTTCTTTAGTTAGATCAGGTTTTTAATGTTTGTTTTAGCATAGAATTGAAATTGTTCATAGGTCGCAATACAAGAACAACTCAATATGAGGGAAGGCAGACCTTCAGTATTTGCAACAGAGGCAAGAGCACCGCCAGTGGTCCATGACCACATAGCACAGCAGGTGTTCACAGATGAGGTGCCTGAAAGTCCAGGAGGAGTGCGGGGGCTACTGCGCTATGTTGTCAACTTAGTTGTATCCGTGTGTTATAATACCATATCATCTGTATTGAATTTGCTCCTAAGTTTTGTCAGAAATGATGAAAGAAGATGTAAGTATTGCGGTCATAGTTACTGAGATATGTAATCTACACAATATATTAGTTGATGGAACATAGCAACAGAAATGTCAATCAACTTCGGAGGTCTTTCCTTTGTGTGTATTTATATGCTCTGAATCTCAGAAATTATATTAGGCCCATTAGGCCTGATCATTGTCACTAAAGCCTGATAACAGTAGTAACCTAAGAGTAAGAATTCATTTATAAACCTAAACACACATCTGTGTGTGCAATCTAAACTCTATGTAAAAGAAGACCAGTGTCTAGCTGCAATGAGACATTAATTAAAACCTTAATAAAAGAATATGTCACATTATCAACATTTATGTAGAAGAAGAGAAAGAGAAATCCTTTTATAAACAGGATGGCTAGAAAAAAGTGCTATGAAAATTGTTTGTGAAAATGTTTCTAGAGTGCTAAGATGATTAAATTTGAAACACATGTCCATGCTGTGGAACTATGTGAAAAATCTGAAACAAACAATACAATATTAACTACAGACAATTTAACTCTTATGTTGTTGATTGAATGTGACAGTGTCTGTCTTTTTGTAATGAACAAAATTTTTTTTTTTTTCAGTGGTGACAGACCCATTAGGGGATGTGATGAGTTTTATTAACAGCTACACACCTCGCTATTCCCCGCACCCTGTGTTTTATCAGGGAACATATGCCCAGGCTCTCAATGATGCTAAGAATGAGCTTAGGTTCCTGGTTGTCTACCTGCATTCTGAATCAGCTACCGAGACACAGAATTTCTGCAGGTAATATTATAACACAAAGTGAATCAAAAGAATATTTTTTCCTTACTTCTGTTCATATAGGGTATACAATGAACATGAATTGGTTATGTGTGAGAGTATTGAATACTTGAAACCAGCTGGAAATAGCAGACTAAACCTTGTTGCATGGATCTAGAGCTTATATATTATAGTTTGGGGGTACAATGTAGTAAAATATATATTTTTTGTGTTAATGTAAATATTTTCTATCAGGGTAATGAGTTTAACATAGAATTTTAAACATAAAATAATAAAAAAAAAATGGCCTAAAAATAATTTTTTTTATTTCATGATTTTGTATTTTAGTCCTAAAATAGATGGTTAAAATGTGGAAAACTAAATAAAATGATTCTAAATTTAAATGGCACTTTCAGAAACACTTTAGCAGATCCGGAAGTTATCCAATATATTAATACACATGCACTCTTCTGGGGTTGTTCTATCGACACATCAGAGGGTTGGCGAGTAGCACAATCTGTGGGTGGTCGCAGATATCCACTGCTGTGTGTAGTATGTGTAAGGGATCACCGTATGACAGTGGTTGCAAGGAATGAGGGTACATGTGCACCGCAGCAGTTGCTGCAAAGGCTGCAGAGAATTGTAGAGGAGAATGAACCACACCTTACTGCAGCTAGGGCGGACAGGTAAGAATTTGTTGTTTTAGTGAAACTATATAAAATTCAGTTTTATTTCATATATTATGTAAGAAATATTAAACTATAATTAAGATGTCTGAATAATTTCTGACTATTATGTTGTGAAGTCTGACAATCCACACATGGCCAAACCCTTCTCATTTTGAGAGGAGACCCGTGCTCTGTAGTGAGCCGAGAATGGGTTGATCATGATGATGATGATGATGATGATGATGATGATGATTATGTTATATTTTTCAAAGCAAATTGGTTACATGGTTATATACCATGGTTTTTTATTTCCTTATAAATAATAAAATTTGCAATTTGTGAACATAGCAAATTACTTGTCTTAGAGAGCATTTGTCACTTCACATTAGTACAATAGTTTCTACAAAATAAATTCACATTGCAACTGCTTGGTGATTGTATGCTCTATTACTTTTTTTCTTAGAGGTGATCTGTACCTGTGGCATTAATAATGGTGATGATGTTGTAACCAGGGTGGAGAGAAAGGCGGGAGACTTCGTATATGGCGGGCGCGGTTTTTTCACGCTTTTCTTGAATTAATGTTTGTTAGCTAATTTTGAACAGGACTGGTGTTGGTTGTGTCGTGGACAGTTTTGGTGTCGTTTGTGTAGTGGCTAGTTTTCTGAACAGTTAGCAGGTATTCATTTGGGAAACGTTTGAGGGAGCCGCGTCCGTAGAGTGCGAAGTTTCCCGCCGTTTCTCCCTAACTTCTACATTGCTATAAACTTGACATTGGCTAATCTGTGCAAAGCTATAAAACGAAAAAAAAAAACAGGGTGGAACGCGAGGTGACAGCGCGGTTGCGCGCTGCGCAAGACGAGGCGTACGAGGAGTCGCTAAAGGCTGACCAGGAGAAGGAGCGACGCCGAGCCGCCGACCGCGCAGCACGGGACCAGGTGCAGCGCGACCATGCGCAGAAGCAGATGCTAGAGGAGCAGCATAAGCAGGAGGTAACCAAAGACCTAAATCTGTTATTATAATTGTGGTATTGTACTATAACAATTAAAAATAATAAATGCTATCTTATATTATTCACGTTAGTATCTAACTCCGAATCTATCCAGCAAATATACAATAATGTTGCGTTGAAAATGCTGAAGCGTTTTTAAGTTCCTTTTTTTTATCCACTGCAAGTTAGCCCTTGACGGCAACTTCACCTGATGGTAAGTGATGATGCAGTCTAAGTTGGTAGTAGGCTAGCCTGTTAGGGGTATGGTAAACCCATACTCATAATTGTTTTGGACGCGACATCGTGCCGGAACGCTAATTCGCTTTGCGACACGTCTTTGTCCTCCGGGCAGATTAATTTGATTTAATTTCTATTAGTTGATAACCCGGCTAAGTTTGTTGTGGGCTTCTTCATAGACCGGGGCGCGTTTGGAACCCTCATAGCTTTAGTTTTAAGTGTACGAATATAGTTATCACCATGAAATAACTACTATGTAAATTATTGACGCGTCAAAAGTGCCTTTTTAAGGACTATTTGAATAAAGATTATTTTGAATTTGAATTTGATAAATAATGATAATTTGTTCGCAGATAATAGCGGCGCGGGCGACAATAGCTTCCAAATTGCCAACTGAACCTCTAGCGGGTAAAGATACCGTCGCGTTACTAATACGCCTCCCCGGGGGAGAGCGGCTCACCAGGCGTTTCCTACTCGCGCACACCACACAGGTGAGCCATTAATTTATATTAAATCTTGTATAAAAAATCAGCTTACTAAAAATCTGATTGTTGCTTGGGCGCCTGCTGTGAGGCCGAATCTCTGCTTAGGCGACGTTTGGAATAACCGGGGGGGTCGGACGGTGACGTATGATAGCGGGGACCTAGGGGAGCGTCTACGCCGGCGAAGTCGGTGTGTAGCGTATGATTGTGTGGCATGTGGTACGAGTATGTTGTCAGTAGTTATCTGAACGTCAGGGTCATGAAAGGTATGTTTAGGTCTCCTCTTTCGGAGAGGAGCGCTTAGATCGGGTGAGTAAAAAGATGCCGCAACTACGAGAGGGTTGGGGTGTCGGAATGAGAATTAATACAGCACTGAGATGTAACGTAGCGTAGCCGGATACAGCTTAACAATGCATATGACCCCATAGAATTAGGAGCCAGATACAGGAGACAGGACTTCTGACTGTTTAGATTGAAAAATAAACATACTGTTTAAAAAAATATACGCATACGTTTCGTATGGAATTTGATAAAATAGAACTTCCAAGAAAGAAACAGTTTCCCAAAACACTAAGGAGATATTATTCATTAATCCTTGTATTTTATCATTTTTTTTATAGTATTGTAAATGTAAAATTGGGCCTAGTTGCCATAACAAATGATATTATTAATGGATTTAATAAATTATTTAATTGCACCATGCATAGTTGCCTGTTTTATGTGTATTAAACTTAATTAATATTCTAATATTTTTATTTAATATTTTGACATAAAAATTACATAAAACCTGTTAATAGTGTTGTTGTAAAGGCAAAAATGTAAGCATATTTATAGTTACACTAAATTATATTTTCAGGATCTATACGATTTCGTGTTCAGCCATCCACAGTCACCGGAGGAGTTTGAGATCACGACGAATTTCCCAAAACGTGTGATAGTGCGGGGACTTTCCAATTTGCAAGACGCCGGTCTCAAAGACCGCGATGTGCTCTTTGTGAACGATATAAACGCATAATAAGTTTTACTTATTATCAATAATTATATAGTTAAATAACATCGCTAGTTTATAATCCGCCGAAATGCAATAAATACAACAGTAAATAGTGTCTACTTATTATATTTTACTTTTGAATTTTTTACGTAATAACGTGTATAAATTTAATTTATAAACAATACTGCATTTTCACTTATTGCAAGTTTTATTTTTTTAATGAGGCTGCGTCAAGCTCTTAAGTGACCTCGAAAATAAAGATAATTTTAAATGTGATCTTACAATTTGTAGACATCTGAATTAAGCCCCTAAATCTCTCTATGTCTCGGAGAGTATTTAATGTTGTCACTCTCGTGCCTTGATAGCAGTAAGATTCTACATTTCGTTACTGAAGATCTACGCTCTATTTAACTCTCCCTTTCTCTCTAACAGAGGAGGCCAGTGTGCGTGTGGTAGTATTGGGTCATTTTAGGCTGGTTATAATGAAATGTGTCTTATGTTTTTGTGTTTAAATAGGTACTTTCGGCGAATTATTAATTAAGTGTTACCTCACTACATTCGCTAAATTTATATTTTTGAATGACGTGAACGTTTCAAGGGGAATCAATCGGCATATATGATACAGAAAGAATTCCATTTTTTTCTTACTTGATCTCCCAAATATTAATGGATGTTATCTAACAATAGAACTTAAAGATCACGATTCCATACTAATAAATGTCATTAGATAAACATTTCCATATACATATACCTACATTAAAGTTTGTATATACATATATAAATTATATAGATCGACCTAACTTTTGGCCTGTTCTTTGTGCAAATACTAAAACGTTTCATTTAAAAAAATATATTAACAGAATTCTTATAACTGTAATTTTTGCTTTAATTAAAAGCTTTGAATCGCTTATTGCGCAGTGGGTGATTTAAACCAATAACATGAAGGAGTCTTAAGAAAACACGCGTTACCCCTTTTAATTGTTTTTTTTTTACCCCCTTTGTTAACAAAAAATGAATACAGGAAACTATTATATCCGAAGCCCCCAACATACTGAGCGCTGCATGTCTCCTGAGTTCAATCGCATAGCAACAAGAATTGAGTTTTAAATAATCAAACGGAAAATTTATTTGTTTACTATAGCAGGTAAGACAATTTTGTCTGACAAGAAGAATCATATTTGAAAGGGTCGAGAAAGATATCATGCAGTTAGATGATCGCCGTCCTCCCCATAAACGTAAAGTTTCTGGAGGACGGTTAGCTTTACAATTAAAATGTGTTTAAAATATTTTTGAACAATACATTAAAAAAAACTCAGGGAGATTGATTGACATTTAGAGTATCAGAGTATAACAAACTCACCCGTTTGAACACAGAATTCTGTATTTCCACAAACAAAAACATCCCAAAGAGATAAAGTCACGCAGGCAGCGGGTAGTATAAAATATGACAATGTATCGTAAAAGAAATATAACAGTTGTTTGGATCATTAAATATATTAATTTTAGCGTAGCAGTCATCGTATTAAGAAATAGCCGATTCACAATAGACTTGAATCGCGAGACATATACGTCAGGACTTTACCCACTACCGTCGTTTGAAGCAGTATTATTTTAAAATGTCAATTTGACGTTCCTTGACGTCTCTAATAAATTAGGATGATAATTCTGCCACACTAAAATTACTGTTTCAAGCGATGCTAGGAAGTGTCCAGAAATTGAAACCCAATTCAAATTCTGATGTTCTCTATATAAAATGTTGTGGCCCGACAGGGTTAAAAGCCTTAGTGTAATTTTTCGTGTAAACTAGCGGCATATCCAAGTAGTAATATGTCAATTTATGTGATGGTCCAAATTTGAAAATTTGACAATTTGACACAAGCTTGACAAACTCTCAAGTATAGATTGTTAACTTATTAAGTAACATTATTGGGTTCTTGCTTGTGTTACGACACAAATCGAGAGTAATCACTCTAGAGGCAATAATAAGATTTATTTCGATACGATAGATAAATGTATATATAACGTTACTTTCACACCAATATTATATAGTATATAATAATACGTTAAATAGCCAGAAAATATAATAAATATCTACCGATATATCTTTTTCCACCATCAGTAATTTGACATTCGAAAGTAGGACACATTATGGGAGTAAACAACTTATTCATGGTTTATTGTCATCTGTAAAATTTTATGAATATCTTATTTGTCATTCTCGAACAAGCTTTTTCTTTGGCGTCGCCTTATCCCGTTACGCGGGGTCGCCTTTACTTATCATTCGGCGCCACGTCAATCTTAATTTCGCATCCTCATCATTGAGGCCGAGGCATTTCATGTCCTTTTGGACATTCGTCAACCATGTAGTTTGGGGTCTTCCCCTTCCCCTTTTCCCTGCATCCATAGAAAGGCACTTTTTCACTACGTAATCGTCAGGTCTACGTGTCCGTACCATCTGAGCCTGGATTCTATAATTTTTTGAGTAATGGGTGTAACCTGAAAACTTCCTCTTATATATTTATTGCATACTTTGTCTTTTAGTGTTACTCCTGCCGCCCATCTCAGCATACGCATTCTCGAACAAGCTTTGAGTAATAATGTTATAGAAACTAGATTTGTGCATAGGTACGCTGATGTAGCAATAATATGGACGTCTTCATAAAAAAAAAAGACGGGTTGCACTCCGGGAGTGCCGGCAGAAGTGAAAACTTGATTATTAACGTTGAGCATGTTTGATATTTTGGAATGGTTAGGGAATAATTTTGCACCAATTGCTTTATCAGTATAAAAGTACTATCAAATGATAGTACTTTTATACTGATAAGAATGTGGTAGAATACAATATTCATTTATTGCGCTATCGTACACAAACATGACAATTTATATTACATTAAAAATTTAACACTTTAAAACTATTACAATTATTTTACATTAAAAAGTTTATCTATATCAATTTCCATATTTTAAGCACTTTACATTCACGAATTTTACGAATACACAACAATGTGATCACTACACAGACGGTCGGTCGAGCCATCAGTTGTCACCATCCATGGATGCGCGTGGCACGCTGTAACATACCCGAACATTCGCGCAAGCGCCCTGCGCTGCCTAAACGAAACAGTAGGCCCAGGCATACATTTTCGCCGCGCCGTAGAGAGGGGATAGCTGTCTACGCTTTTTCGATCAGGTCACGTGTCCTGACGCGAGTTTAAGATTTTATACCCATTACAGAAAAAGTGCTCAACGCCGCTAAAGAAGTTTTCACTTCAAAAAAAAAAAGACGGGTTGCACTCCGGGAGTGCCGGCAGAAGTGAAAACTTGATTATTAACGTTGAGCATGTTTGATATTTTGGAATGGTTAGGGAATAATTTTGCACCAATTTTGCTTTATCAGTATAAAAGTACTATCATTTATGTGGTAGAATACAATATTCATTTATTGCGCTATCGTACACAAACATGACAATTTATATTACATTAAAAATTTAACACTTTAAAAGTATTACAATTATTTTACATTAAAAAGTTTATCTATATCAATTTCCATATTTTAAGCACTTTACATTCACGAATTTTACGAATACACAACAATGTGATCACTACACAGACGGTCGAGCCATCAGCTGTCACCATCCATGGATGCGCGTGGCACGCTGTAACATACACGAATATTCGCGCAAGCGCCCTGCGCTGCCTAAACGAAACAGTAGGCCCAGGCATACATTTAGGGGATAGCTGTCTACTCTCCATCCGTCTTACGCTTTTTCGATCAGGTCACGTGTCCTGACGCGAGTTTAAGATTTTATACCCATTACAGAAAAAGTGCTCAACGCCGCTAAAGAAGTTTTCACTTCAAAAACAGGCACGTTTGTGTCCACAAAATTTGACTTGGATTTGCACAACGTTGTATTTTCTCTATATACGTGTTTTTATACACTTTTGACAGTGAGTCTTCCTTCAGAATGAGCCACATCGAAATCATTATGTGTTATTAGGTTTATTTCATCATATTCTATTGTTTTTTTTGCGGTAAATCTGTGACTTGCCAATCTATTTCTCAAGCTATAGAAATATAGTTAAGTGAAGAATAAAGCGTGTCTGCGATATTGTTTAGTGATAAAGTGATAATAATTAGACTTTGAGATCGGAGCATTTTGAGATTTATGATCTACAACTCAATCAATGATAAAATGGTCACGCGTATTGGTTGTATCAAAGTATTTACCAAAAATACTTTCCGTGTAATGTGGTCTCTAGATAATAATACATTCTTACTTACTGAAACTATGTAAAATAGTTATTATCTGGATAGTATGTATGTAAAGCTCCTTTGTAATACTCCATAGTGACTGAAAACTGCTTATCTGGATGAACGAACGTGTAACAAAATTATTTTATATATATATATTATATATAATTCTTCCGTGCAAGTATTTTACTACACTCCAAAGCGGCTGGACCGGTTTTAATGAGTTTGCGCAATCCTAACGATTTATATGTTGCCCTCTATCGAATGTCAAGATTCGTTAAAAGAGAAGTTTTTTAAATAACTCTTCAAATTTATTACATTTTCTTTTTCGAAGGGTTATCTAGAATGTTGGTAATCTTAGTTGCTTAGTTTGTTGGATATGCTAAATAAAACAGTAGTTATTGAGTTTTTAGTTGTATAGTATAAAATTTATTGGCGATGGTGTAGTCCTTTTCAAATAGTTTTCCTTGCGAGTTCGTCTCGAAAGAAATCGGAGTGAAACTTCTTTAGGTTTAGTATTAAAGAGATACTTAATTTAAAGCCTAATATTTAGGTAAGTTAATTAAAAAAAAAACCCTTTGTTTTGGGTTTGGAAATGAAAGCCTGCAAGTAATTTGATGAAAACTTTATAGACTTCGTAAAAGAAAAGAAAATATAGCAGTAGGAATAATTTATACCAGAGGCCTTTTTACAACAATGTAACGGTTGTAAAAAGGCCTCTTGTATAAATTATTCAGTGAATAATGAAAGACATAGGCCGCCAACTTAAATGCCAAAACCGTCAGGACCTTTGCGTATCTAATCTTAATTATTTCACAGCCCGAGCCCTCTAGTGCCGAATCAGTGAATTTACTTCTTAGTGCTTAGTGGTGGTTTTGTTAAATGTACGGAAATAATTATAAAACTTAATAATTGTTAACGGATATTGGTTTCGCCTACAAAACCGAATGGTTAAGTTCTTTGGTACCAAGTATCTAAAAAATCGTTTCAAGCATATGAATATAACCTAAAGAAATTTCACTTCTACACCTTTGAATTCATATAGCTTTTCCTGATAGTTTCTTTTGTGTCACTAAAGAGTTTTTTTAAATTAAAATTGCTGTATTATTGATTGAATGTACACCACGGAAAAATAATACAAACATGCAAATATAATATAGCGATAAGATATAAGGTATAATTTGGCAGCCTTGCTGTAGGTACCTTATTAATTACTGAAGCTGCATAATATATGAATTGCAACGATACGTTGAATGTTTACTTTTTACAAACAGATTTATTAAAAATTGCAATGATTGGGCAGGTATGTACTTTTAAATTATATCGAAAATTAAAATGTTTATCTATATGTTGCGTCTATTGGTTTTCATTTTATTTTACTAAAATAATTGTATACGAATCGCACTTGAATGATATATCTTCAGAGTTTCTTTTATGAATTGTTTTATAGTACTTTCAAAAAGTTTCATTGAATGAACAGAAATTGTACTAAAGATTGGAGGGTTATATAAATTATATATTTTCACTGTTTTTCTTAAATCGTTGGTAATGTCACCGTTTGTTGTGTATGAGGGAATAGTTATTTAATTAATAATTTTAGTTTTTTTTTCACAGTTTACTTTAGCGATAAGTAGAGTAGACGATTTTGCATGATGCAGGACATTTGTAACACCTAACCACACACTACGCGATGCGATGATACCAAGCGATGCGTTTTATCCTTACCAAAATATAAGTCCAGAGGATAATGAACTTAATCCATCTAATTATCTAATGTAACAAATAAACGTGTACTCGTTTTACTATTTTTTTTTATCTATTTTTTGGGACTTTATTCCAAACGGGTATGCCAGCCCCATCATCTCCTAATGGAATATAACAAACTTATAACTAAAACAACCTAATTTAAAAATAACAAAATGAAACTATGACCATTAAGAATGTAACAGACACAACCTACCAGAAATATGCAGAAATATCTCAACAACAACAACAAGATTTAAAACCTGTTGTCGATAGAAAAAACTATTTGTTGAATCAGAGTTAAAGCAAGCTTGCCTTATAAATGTCGGCCTTAAGTTGAAAACAGACCGAACTTTGGCTTTGCTTAGCCAAAGTAAGTGTTACAGATTTAATGGTCTCGTTTAAACTGTATCTTAGGTCAGAGGTAAGGACAATCTTGCTTTAGAAATCTTGCACTAAACTAAACACCCGACGTGGTGTGGGTTTTGGTACTGGGTTTAGGAAAGCCTTTAGGGCTACGGTGGCGTCGCGTAGTGTAGGGTAAGATAGTGTGATACATGTGTGCCGAACTAAACTTAGTTTATAGTTTTTACACGCGTTATATCTTTGTCTGCATTTTATTATGCCTTTGCTTGATACTGTTAAGCTTTGTTTTTAACCCCAGCGCATAAGGGCACTGTCTGTCCGTGGCGTATCTCTTAAACGAGAAAACCGATTTTTATTTAAAAGCAAATTTTTTGCCGATGGTTCTTAGACGCTTGTTTTTAAATTAATAAAACACTTGATAATTATGGGGGATGAATTGGGTATGAAAATTTTGCAAGAAAAGTAAGTGCAGCAAGAAATTAAAGCTTATCATGTGTATATTAACAATTTGACATGTTTTATTGGTTCAGCCATTTGACCTGGGGGTGAAAGTGGTGACGAATAATCGACTATTTTTTAATATACTCAAGTGTGGCATCAAAGGGGCGAATATTATGTTAAAATTAGGCATGTTTTATTTGCGTTGGGGATTTTTCTAATTTTTAATAATTTTTTTGTGATACGTGGTTGTATAGTTCGGTAGTAGCCAAAGGTGCTGATTATGCTGTAACGATGTGGTCTGCAAGCATTTACTTTGACGGATTGTGTAATATATTATGTTTTGTTGTAATATAATGTTCCATATGATACTCAAGTTTTATTACCACTACCCTGTATAAATCATTGTAATTTAAAAACATAAGCTAAATTAGTGAAATATCGAAAAAAAAAACAGAAGTTGATACTTGGTACTATAGGTAATATTTCTCCATTTGATCGAATGTAATATTGGGCAGTTGGATTTGTTCAACACTGTGCTAAACTTACCAACAAGATGGAAACTGGATCACTGTAGTTTCTTAAATCTGAACATTTTTTCCATCCGCATGAGACATATCACCGAATTAGTACTGGCACTGACAGGAATACTTTGCCGTTTTCCTGTCTAGTTTTAGTGGGTCTACCAAAGCGGCGTAAACCAGCGCAGGGTCACCACTCCCGCAATTTGGTACATAGCTTTCATCGGTTCACTGAGCTGTTTCGCCCAATGTAAACTCAGGTTGATTTGATCAAGTAGAGATGAGATGCACCGAGCAAATCTCTCACCATTCTGAGGCCCATAGTTAAATTTAGAAGCCATACGCGCTGTTCGAAATCGTTGGTCTGCAGGCATTGAGGAATTCTGAACGAGACGTCGCGATTTTTTCAAACGCTTGCATTGATTTACCACTAGCCGTAGATAGAGCGCGTCATAGAAAAACATGGCGAAAATTTGTCACCAACTAACTATACATTCCTACATATCGGTATATCGATGTATTACAACCCGTCTAATACACTATACATCTGGCCGTTATATTATCTATAGCGGCGCGTGGTGCTTTGTAATTCATTCGAATTATACGGCTCGAGTGTTAGAATCGGTGACTTTCGTCTAGCCTTGTCTCAGACTGGGGGAAAGGTGCACGCGACGCTATTTGTGCACTACTTTTCCGTCCCATCATCATCATCATCATCATCATCAGCCAACATTTATCCACTGCTGGACATAGGTCTCTTTGAAGTAGCGCCAACTCATCCTGTCTCCGGCCTTACGCATCCAGCCTGCCACTTTTCGGAGGTCATCACTCCACCTGGCCGGAGGACGGCTCACACACCGTTTCCGTCCCATTATCGTTTATTATATTAATGATCGGTCTACGGCTATTTTAAATCAATGAACGCTTGCCATAACTCGGTGTTTAACTTCTTTCTCACAATTGGATCTACCAAACTGGATCGTGAGCCCTTTGTACAGATACCTACATATTCTTCGATAAGAATCTCTAGTGCAAAGTTTTTGGGGTTTAATTAATACATAGAAAATCAAACACAATCATTGATCAATACTATAATATTTTATTTATTAAAATTCACAACTCAATACCAAAACCACTTTGAATATTTAAATTTTACCTGGAATGTAGGCACTTTAATACAATAATTATTAGATCTACTTATATCGAAACTGTAATATATTAAAGAATTTCTTATATGGTGAAAGAGGTATTATTCACAGGTATTAAGTTATTCTACATTAGTATTGGTAAATTAAAAACACACAACAAAATAATCGCTTGAAGTCTACACTTAGAAGAACGAATTAAACTTCTTCTAAAGGTAGGGGTTTAATAACGCAAAAATGACAAATTCATCAACAAATTACTCTTACAAGTAGGTTTTACAAAGACATGGATGGATTAGCAAAATAGTATTCTTCTAAATGGAATTCATTTAGTTACAAATAATGTTCTTATCCCGGAACTATTCTAACGTGAATTTACATAAAAAAAAATACAATCAATATAGGTAGGTATATGTTAAAAGTTTTATTATTTGTTTATTCTTCATTTTATCTAATAAACTAATATATTATCACACTTCGATTTTATTTTCTAGTTTTTAGGACATTTTATTTAATTTTAAGCTTTACTTCTCAGATAACTTACACGTACAGACGGAAAATTAGAAGTTATTAAATAAAATTGTAAATTTTGTTACGAATATTGTATTGGTTGGTGTACTCATCTACAGTAGACATTTTTTTATTCTTCTGATTCAAATCACGCGAAAGTAATGACATAGGACCATTTCATTATTACGCATTTCCTCATGTACCAAAAGACTATTATTTTTTGGTTGAAGATAATAAATTGAGATAGTATCTTTAAAGTATCTTTACTTTAATATTTTAATTCATATTCATTCTTTATTTCATTGAAAAAAAAACACCATGGTTGTGTTAAGGCAATAAATAGAATATACCTACCTAAGTCAAACTATTATTAGATCTATTACGGACAGTTTAATAAAATCCTATAAAATACTAAAAGTTTAAAGTGATTTACAATTTTACAACATTTTTGTACATTCAAATACTTTGTGAATTGATCTAGATTAACCGTACTAATATTTACATACTTATTGCATTAACCTTGCATTAATTAAAATAATGGATTTACGATCACAATTTCAACGAATAGTACTTAATCACAATTCATAATCGTGTAATTTTTTAAAAATAAATTATACTTAATTTTATATATACCCACCCATACGCGAAGTATTTTAAGATTAGAAAAAAAAAACATTTTTTTTGTAGTTTCCTAAAGATAACGTTGCTTAACGATTTGCGATCGTATTCTATACCTATTCTTTTTAGCGAGATGTTTTCTCTATATTTTTCCTCTAGTCTATATCCAGTATAAAGATTAGTAAGAATTATATCTGATCAAATAGGTAACGCAATATTCTCCTTGTTCTTGCTTGTGACGTCGCCACACCTTGTTTTCTCATTCCACTCACTTCTATCTCAACTTACGAGTATACAGCTTCGGTATTACAAATATCTTGTTTCACGTCCATCTCTGTTTCGATTATCTTCTACTCCTTTGTCATCTCATATGCATTAACACAAAAGTTCAGAGTGCCAAATGCGAGATAACTATTTATAAGATCGCGTGAATCGGAAGACTACCATCTATTACACAATAGATGGCGCTCTTTCGATTCCATACAAATTGAAGTTAACTTTCACGCGATCGAACAAGTAGAAAATCTCGCACTTTTAGAAAGTAACTGAACTTCGTAAGTAGCTTGATATTCAAAACGATACTGCAACGTACTACATATAACTTACTTAGCACACGCGTTTAAGGGGAAAGGGAATATAAATCATGTTTGACATGTTTAATAAATTAACAAAGAAGGTTCTTGCGGGTCTTCTTCTTTCGGCATAGATCGACCATCAATCAGTTAAAACTAGATACAACATCACTTGCAAATTTGTACCTGAAATGTTTCCAAATTCGCATATGTACGCAACCGTAGCTATTGATAATATACAAAAACCAACCATATTGGTTAAGTAATAATTAATTCTCTAATACAGATTCGCAACATACGCAAAACAATACGTCAACCGCTTTCATGTCAAGTAAAGTCTTGTGACTGTTTTTGATGCGGCGATGTTGTATCTACGAATTAATAAACAGGTGCGATCATCTCAAAACACCTCGAGTTCTTTTATATGCATATATTATTTTTAATTATTATTAATCTACCCAATAAAAGCGTGCATGTCTTCCTCTTTAACACCTAGCGCTTTTAATAAATCTATGGCCGTGTGCGTAAACTCCGTAGGTCCACACACACATGCAAAATGTTGCTTTTCTTCCGTACAAACGACTTCTTTGGTTACTATTTTTGATAAAATTTCACTTTTTATACGACCTTGGTATCCTGTCCAGGATGCACTGGGATTCGATAAAACATGGATTGTATTTAACCTGCAAGAGAAGGTTAATTAAGTACCTAAATAAGTGTATTAAGATATTTCGTGTTGCAATTTTGGAGTAGGATGTCGAGTGGCGAAACAAATTAGGCGGGTGGATTTACAATACTCCTGAAAGTTTAACCCACTACCATCTTAAGTCTACATATTTGCTTACTACATGAGATTGCCGTCAAGGGCTAACTTGCAGGAGGAAAAAATAAGAGTTATGGGTTTAACCATATAAAAGTTATAAAGAAAAAAATTAACATTTGAAACAATAATTTGTAGTATTATAATGATATATAAATCGGAGTCTGGTACACACTTAGCCAGAATTTGAATGTTCTTCAAATTCCGATTTATTGCCTGCCCAACGAATTGAGTCTGTCGACTTTTAGAAATTCGTACGCTTTCTCAGAAGTGGGATTTCCGTTCCGTTTAACTGCGTAGTTAGTACCTAATCAGGGAAACCAGCGTTTGCACAAATGCTCGAAGCACTAAATGTTTCACCATGTTATATCTGTCATTCTCATTAAATATGGAGAGTATAAAATAACGTCAAAATATTGTAGCCGTTACATTTTTATTGAAACTTCAATCAGGGAAATAAATCCTTTTTATTATAATTACTACTCTAGTCGTTATTCTAATAAAAAAAGAAATATCTACGAACTAAGCGAAATGCTCTTTAATGGTAGATAAGGTACATTAAACAAATCAAAATGCAAAACTTAAACTGGAATAAAGGTTTACCTCTCGTCTTGCTTCGCTATTTCATCCAAATATTCTTTAAAGAGAATATCTTCCTCCGTCTTGTTAAAGAATAGTAAATGCACATGCTCGCTGAAATAAAAGTAAAGATATTTTGTTAAGTGAGTAGGTACATTGAAAAAATTACGTTAATACTTTTTCAGTATGACAACATAGACCTTTAACACATTGATTTACCACTAGCCGTAGATCGATCATTAACGCTTAAAATATGGGACGGAAAAGTAGTGCACAAATAGCGACGCGTGCACTCCTTTCCCCCAGTGTGTGACAAGGCTAGACAATGTCACCAATTCTAACACTCGAGCCGTATAATCCGAATGAATTACAAAGCACTACACGCCTATATAACGGTAAGATGTCTAGTGTATTAGACGGGTTGTAATACATCGATATACCGATATGTAGGAATGTATAGTGAGTTGGTGACAAATTCTCGCATTGTTTTTGTATGACGCGCTCTATCTACGGCTAGTGGAAAATCAATGCTTTGAAGTTATAGGTAAAAGAGATAGATAAGTTCTTAGCGCTCTAAATGTCAACCTGGACCTTAGTTTTTTTGAGGTAAATATTTAGTCTCTGTATGAAGATGGGTAAATTTATATCAAAAAATATATCGTACAGATGTCGATGTACTGGAGATTCGAAATCAAGGCCCAAAGGTTAGTTAGTGTTGTTTACAAATGCATGTTCATTTCATTCGAAATACGACAACGCATAAAGATATGCCATTCCTATTGCACGTATTGCTAGTGTGAAGTCATTATTTTTGTCGTCAATTGTACTTATAGGCAACTCCCTCAAGTTTAGCCCCTTAAAGGACGTGTTAGGACATGGGTCCAACCCTTGGACCCCGTTGGGTTTCGTGAGATAATTAATCTAAACTGTGACATGATGTGAAAACCGTCTTTAGGTATGTGCACGTAACATTTCATCGTCATTCGTCATCTTTATTATTTGTATAAATGTGACAGACAATGTAATCCACCTCTTTTTACTTATCATCATTATAAAAGTATATGTACGTAAGCAGTGCAGTCATATTTATATTGCATGGACTTAGCATGCAGAAGCTGTGATAGCCTAGTGGTTAGGACGTCAGCCTCAGAATCAGAGGTCGGGGGTTCGAACCCGGGCACCTATAACTTTTCGGAATTAAAATATCACTTGCCAACGGGGAAGGAAAACATCGTGAGGAAACCTGCATGCCTAAGAGTTCTCCATAATGTTCTCAAAGACGTGTGAAGTCTTCCAATCCGGACATGGCCAGCTCGGTGGACTATAGCCAGCGTGGTGGACTATGGCCAAACCCTTCTCATATTAAGAGGAGACCCGTGCTCTGCAGTGGGTTGCAATGGGCTGGCAATAGGTTGATCATGGTGGATGACTCACGCGTTTGAACACCTAAGTAGGAGTGAGAGGGATGATATGATTGTGAATATGGGTGTTAAACTCGTATTAGTTAAATACTCTTTTAAACTTACCATCTGGGATTCGACCGACTGAGCATGAATCTTAATAAACCTAACATAGGTGTGATGCCAGTTCCTGCAGCTATTAAATACACGATTTTTACTGGTTTTAACTGAAACAAATAGACATTGGTGTTAATTACACTGCACAACTAAACAGGCAAATCTTGCCGTCACAAACTGGCTAAAAAAATTAACATACCAAAACACAGAACAAATAATACTGAAAAACAGAATGTGAACTTTATATATTAACAAAATTGTATGTTATATCATTATATAGATTTAAGTAGTATAAAGATATTGATTGTAACTTTATAATTTTTTAATGTAATGTAACATCTAGTAATGTCAAAAAGTGATAAACAACATGGTCTCCACGATACAGGTTGTAGTGTAGTGTAGTGTAGGAGGATACTGGAATTTGTTATAATTTTAAACTGTTTGAAAAATAAAGTTATTTATTTATTCATTTATTATTTATTTAATTAGCTTTTTTACACATATCTATAAGGTTGTTCGAAAGGTTCTACGGTTTCGTCTTCTACATATGGGGAAAGAATAGGATATCATCGTTTAAAAGGTTAAGAAAAAACACATGTTATACTAAATAACGCCTGAAATGAATACCTACTCAATCTAATCGAAAAGCTAAGGCCGGAGATTTGTCTATAAGAATGACTTTATTTTAGTTGAACGAAACATTTTGGATTAGGTTGTTTGATTACTTCTGGCTTAAATGAGGATCATTATTTATTTCTCACCGCCCCGTTACAAGACATTCTTGAATATAATGAAATGGATTAGTTATGTACCTATTTGAATAGATACTTGTATATTTGTACAAAACATTTTCTTACGCCATTCTGGTCGTAAAGTTGGAATGAAATTGAGTCACGAAATCTGCTTTGGGGTGGTTGGCGCGTAACGTGAATACGCAAACAACCGATGTTGATCTTGAAGCCATTTTACTTAATCGGTAGGCAATTTGCCGGTTGTATGATCGGTACATGCTAGCTCTGCGACAGAAATAGACAAATGATCTCTATGTTAAACCTGAAGAATAAATATAGAATCAAAGCTAAAACTTACAAAAACCCATTAGACATACTTAAATTTTCAACCTATAGATTACACAGTAATAAGTTAATTCAAGAATGCTACAATAGGTACATTGAGTCTATTGAAAACAACTTAGCAAAGAACCCCAAATATTTCTGGACACATCTTAAAAACATAAAAAAATCCCCAAACACTTACCCGGCTACAATTATGCTTAACGATAAAAAGGCCACAGACGGTCCAAGTGCATGCGTTCTTTTTGCTGAATTTTTTTCTTCAGTCTACGATAGTATTGACTTTCCAAACAATGATGCTTATTCAACACAAAACATCTGTAACAACTACCTATGCTCCGTAAATATCACCGTTAAGGAAGTAACTCAGAAACTAAAAAGACTTGATATTAGGAAAGGTGCTGGTCCCGACAATTTACCCCCGTTACTTATCAATAAATGTGCTACATCATTATCACTTCCAGTCTGTTTGATCTTCAACAGATCGCTTAAGTCTGGAATATTTCCAGATGTGTGGAAATGCACCAGAATTGTGCCTATCTACAAAAAGGGTGGTCGTGAGCATGTTGTCAACTACAGACCGATCTCGATCCTTTCAGCCCTATCTAAGGTCTTCGAGTCTCTTATACATCCTGTACTATCACGTCACGCACATCATGTGCTCTCGGAAGCTCAGCATGGTTTTGTGGCTTCTCGATCCACAGTTACAAATTTGTCAAATTTCACGACCTTTGTGACAGCTTCTGTAGATTCTCGCCAACAAGTGGATGTCATCTACACCGATTTCTCGAAGGCCTTCGATAAAGTGAATCATAAACTGTTGGTGGCAAAACTCAGTTCCTTGGGACTGGGTGGATCGCTTCTGTCGTGGCTTTCGTCTTATTTATCTGACAGATACGCTTATGTGGCAGTTAAAGGTCATACATCCCAAATGTATAAGATTCCGTCAGGAGTTCCCCAGGGATCAATTTTGGGACCACTTTTATTCAACATCTTCATCAATGACATTACAAACTGTATTAAAAACACCAAATACTTTATATACGCAGATGATCTCAAACTTGCAAAAAAGATTGTAGAAGCAAATGACGTTGTCTCACTACAAGAGGATCTAAATAGAGTAGCAGGTTGGTGCGAATTAAATGGAATGGAACTAAACTCCGCGAAATGCTCTTTTATAAGTTTCACACGCAAACGCTCTGTTTTCGATGCCAAATATACAATTAATAATATTCCGCTTCAAAGAGTTCATTTTGTCCGGGATCTTGGAATCACAATTGACGCTAAACTTAGCTTTAATCAACACATTGACAACATTTGTAGATCTGCGCGTAAAATGTGGGTTTGTATTTAGAAACTCCAAGCCATTCAAAAACTTGAAAACTAAAAAGCTTCTTTACTCCACTTTAGTCAGAAGTAAACTTGAGTACGGGACAGTAATTTGGACTCCTATTTACCAGACTCACAAAGATCGAATAGAAAGTATTCAGAGAAGGTTTACACAATTTGTCTCTGGATCTAACAACAGAGTACCCTACTCTATTCGACTTAAAACTTGCAAGTTAAACTCACTATCGGACAGAAGAAAGTTACATGATATGGTATTTTTTCATAAGCTCGTCAACGGAACCATAGATAGCCCGGAGTTACTGAGCCAGGTATCTCTAAAAATTCCCTCACGTATGCCACGGTACCCAATTCATCCCTTTACACATAGTTTTACTAGAACTAATCTTGGTTATCACTCCTTAATACCCCGGCTAAGTCGACTGTACAAGGAACTATCGGTTAAAGACGATTCTATCGATTTGTTCTGTGACAATATCAATAAATTTAAAGATAAGATCCGAAATACGTTTTGTATATCCGATGTACGCGTCTAGTTTATATTTCTCTGTGGAAGTGTATTTGTTTTAATTTAACTTAGTTTAGTTTTAAGTCAGGTAACAGTTTTAATTTGTTATTATGTACGACCTTTAAAATATTTATGCATGATGTGGCTACCTATAAGTAGAATTACATGTGCCAAATTACCTCGTAATATCTAATTAAGTTTATTTATTTTGCATGTAATTTTGTTGGTTGTCCAAATAAATAAATAAATAAATAAATGGACCGTGGAATTTGGAATGAGAACGATGATGATGATGATTTCCTGCATCAAAAAGGTGAAATCTACAGAAATTGGTATTCTGTAGATTTCAATTTCTTTTTTTCAATTTCTATTAAATTAATAACTATTATCTCAGGTATTATTACCACAGCCTATTAACGTTTTACTACTACGCTTTGCCCCCTATCTCCTATGACAAAATATCACCCAGGTCGATGCCTCGATAAAAATTATACTTTTTATTCTATCTTTACCGAGAATAGGTACGAAATTTAATCTCTAATATTGTATTTCCCCTCCTATAGTGGGTCGGAAGGAAGCATAAATTATTAGATCTACAACATAAATTAGCATTTAACTCAGCTATGCCTAAAATGTCGGGCGCGCTCAGTTACCTATCATAATAAATAATTCGGTGGAATTTTTACCTCTCAGAAAATAACGTGAATACTTCCTATACTTTATTTAATGAAATTTTTTATCACTGAAAGAAATATGAACGCCCCATCGTGTTAAGTAAAATGTCCTTTAACATTATGTTGAGTTGACGCATTACATGAAATAAACATGAAGACATAGATAGGTAGATAATTGATTCCTTTAAATTTTATTGTAGTTTTAGTAGTATTATTTGGTATTAATAAAGTTTTAATTTTTTTGGCACATTTAATTTGCGTCAATCCTGTATTTTTATCAATAAACACATTATATTTATGTATATATGAGAGCCAGTATTTGTTATTCAGAAATAAACATTCTATGTTGTTTCTTTTATAGGGTGGGGTTTTGTGTAACTCCCTACAAAAAAGTTTTATGTTCAGTGGACGTCAATTGGGTTGATATGGTAATGATGATTACGATCATGTTATTTCGAAATTGTTTCTATTGTTTCTGAATTTACCAATTAAAGAACAAACACATTTTTTATTCATTATAATATTAGTACAGAAGTAGATATTCAAGTATAGATGTAACTGAACATGACAACTTTAAGAAGTTACTTTTAAATGAAACTTTGAGAAGTTTAAAACACTTTCGTACAAGCAGTGGTAAATTGTGTCTTTTGTGAGATTAAAAAGTTTAAAAGCTCTTTGCGTAAAATCAAAGGAGTTTACCGCGCCGTTAAGAATTTGCAAAAAGAATCCTTTCAACAAAAATTTGATGATACTTCAAAGTTCTACGACACGTTGTTGTAAATTTAATGTATGTACGTTTTATATATTAAAAAAAACTTGAGAGGTGTCAAGGGACACCCGGATGGAACGAAGTTCCTTTCGATTAATTAGTGAAGGAATTGTAATAAAATTTTATTTTATTTAAGTTATAATAATATTTTTTTTATTATTAACAAATATAATGCTATATAAACTTAATCAGTAGGCTCAATTTTGTTCTCCATCAGCAATATCCGGAACTTGTGCAGAAACACTGTCAGGATTCATTATTATTATTATTTTTTATTTACAAAAAACCTGTATACACTCAACAAAAATAATCGTCGCGACATCACACTGTTCAATGCGAAATAGAAATGAAAATATCTGGCTTGCTTTCTATAAGAGAGAGAGAGAGAGAGAGAGACAGACAGAGAAACATGCGACGCCGCACAGCTTACAATAACAAAAAGTGTCGTGACAACTTTTCGTAAGAATTTTTTCCGTCTAGCCCCCTTTCACAACGCGCGATAAGGAACTTCGTTCCAAAAGAACGGAAATGAAGATTTAACAACCCTTGATGGTAGTACCCTATTCCACCTTAATAAGATCTTCTATTCACATCTGAGGGTGGATGGCAGAGATCTCTTATAGAGATAAGCTTGTCTTTGTATACTTTTTCTGTAAGTGTTTAATATCACAAATTTGATACAAAAATAATAAAAATAAAAATAAAATAGATATACTCTTATTTACTCGATTATCAACTTGACTAGTTTAAATTCCACACTTAGCGGTACCGAATTGAAGAATATAAAGCACTGAAATTGAGATCTACGTCCGTACGTAATATTCAAACGTATATGTATTTTCTTTTCGTCGATGAACTACTTCTGGTTATGGCTCAAGCCACGTTACCACTACCATCACATACCACCTTTCATATTGTTTCAACGAAAATAAACGAACGGAATTAATAATGATAGATTTCCAGCCACAACTAGACAAAGTTATAAGGTCCTTCGTAGGATATACCGCAGGTCACGGTCTAGTCCAGTTTGCTCCTTGCGCCTCGAGTGATTACCAATGATTGGCTACTGACATGCTTTATGATATGAGGTTAAACCGTAGAACGATAACAGTTACCTTTGCTTTACTTACCTTGAGCGATATCAGTCAACGATGCTTTTATATTTCTTTCTTTCTTTCACTTGGCGACACGTCTTTGTCGGTAGAGTGGTAACTAGCCACGGCCGAAGCCTCCCACCAGACTCGTGCCGGGAATCGAACCCGGGACCTCCAACTTTATAATGCGACAGCGCACGCACTGTGCTATGGAGATCGTCAAACTTCTTCATGTGATGTTTGATAAAATCAATAAACTAATAGAAAAACGTTAGCATAACATATTAATTTGTAAAAAAGTAAAAAAAGTTAACACTCGCACTGTAAAACACGTGAATAAAAACTTTACTTTTTTTATTTTTAAATTAATTCTTTCCCCAAGGGTTGTCTGAAAGAGATTGCTGAAGCAATAAGGCCGCCTTTGCATACTTATGTATTAAGTGTTTTGTATTATTGTTTATTTTAAATTTGTGTGCAATAAAGAGTATTTATCTTATCTTTTATAGCTATAATAAATTATTATTCTAACCTTCTGTAACTGAAAATTGCCGTATGGTCCTGAAAGCGTGACTGCATCTCCAGCTCCCATACCAGTGAGGCGGGGCGACAGGGCCCCTGGGTCGTACCTCTTCACAGCCAACTTGAGCGCGCTCAGTTCGCTTCCAAAGTGATCCCAACTATCGCCCACTGGCGTGTAGGAGCGGACACATTCCTTATCTGCGAGAATGACACGTTTAACTTAACTTGGCTAGGCTGAATTTAAGGCTCTGAATCATCGAAGTTTCGGGTCGAATTACAGTTTGCGTATATGATAGATGGAATTATGTAATGTCACTATCTACCCGCTTGTCCCTGAGTAATTTCCACAGGGAAATTTACGTCGGGACCCATTACTAAGTTTACGAGAACTTTTACTCGACGACTGTTTAGCAATTCCAGTCGAACCCTTTATGCTAGTAACATATTTTTTATCTAACTTAATTTTGTAAATACCCAATGTTATTTTTGTTTTGATACCGTTACTGTAATTTTGGCAAGAATACAAGTTTTCCCTGCCATTAATAGAGATTTTTTTTATTCTAGCCATCATTTTTAATTTTTAAACTAAATTATTAAAATATGCGGGCTACCTACGGAAAAACAAAATCGAATATCGCCAGACCTGCCCCTAAATTTAGTTATTTTGTTATAGTTGTTATTTGTTGTGTGACTGTGATCAACATAAAATATTAGCAATATGCGTATTGTATGAAAACGAACAGTTAAAAAACTTTTTATTTTTTTTAATCCACTACAAGTTAGCCCTAGACGGCAATCTAACCTGATGGTAAGTGATGATGCAGTCTAAGATGGTAGCGGGCTAACCTGGAAGGGGTATGGTAAACCCATACTCCTATCGATTTCTACGCGACATCGTGCAAACGCTAAATCGCTTGGCGACACGTCTTTGTCGGTAGGGTGGTAACTAGTCACGGCTGAAGCCTCCCACCAGACCAGACTCGAGCCGGGAATCGAACCCAGGACCTCCAAGTTTATAATCTGACAGCGAGCACGCTGCGCCACGGAGTAACTTAGTCGACCAAAGGCAAATTAGAAATTATATACAAACACTAGAAATAACAAAAAACAAACATAAGTATTTCCAAAGTCAAACAAAGTAAATATTTGTTAAACGGGCGGTCGTTTGTTCTAACCGCTTTACCTAATACGTACTGAGAGCGACTTCCAGAGAAGAGAACTAAAAGTTTGTTTTTTGAAAATATTATGGTATAAATAAATAAATATATATATCGTTTTGATTAAAAATTGTAATCTCACCATTAACTTTATGGTGCACTCGTACATGATGTCCCAATGGTACAATAACCGGGCCGGTTTCCGGACACAGAGCGAGCAGAGTCGTATCATGCGAGACCGGCTCTACATGCATCACTCGACACTCCAGCGTCCGAGGGGATGATATAGGCAGCGCTTCTCCGTACTTCGTCTCGCCGATGTTCTTCCAAACTTTACACGATGCTTTTAACGCAATAACCTATTAATAATAAAGCTGATTACTACTACAAAGGTACGTGCCACCCACTACGCATTGCGCAATAAAAATGCGAATGACGTCATTCAACAGATATTAGCCCTGGACGGCAATCTCAACTGAAGGTAAGTGACGATACTGTTTAAGACAGTAGCGGGCTAACTTGTTAGGGGTATGGTGAGCCCATACTCCTAATTGGTTTCGAGCGAACCCCCGACCTCTGATTAGGAGGCGGAAGTCCTATAGACCTTGGCGGGCTATGACAGCTTTTTATATTTCATCATTAATTAATTCAGCAACATGACAAAAGAATCACCCTTCTATATGTATAGGCTACCTTTAAGGTCTGCATACTTCACGCTACTTCCAAATACACCGACTTGCTACATAGTTAAAGTTACACATAACTGCTGAAACTAAAGCACTAAGAACATTAAATTTTATATAAGTTGGTAAGTACAGGAGCATTCTGTTACGAAGTTTTAAAGTTTATAGCGTAGAAAATTCACTCATTTCACGCTGGGAGTAACGCAATGTAGAGTTTCGAGAGTTTCAAGTTTAAGGCCCCATACAAATAAACATGGCATAACCTCGGAATAGTTATGGAATGTTTTGTCATACTTCAACTGACAGCACCATGTCAGAGTGTGACAAAACACTGTACAAGTATTCCGACGTTATGCGGCGTTTATTTGTTATGCCCTTAGTCACATAGTATAGAATGGTGTATATATAGGATAGCATACGCTCACACGTACTCGACATGTGAGTTTTAGCGTATGTAAACTTACACCATGATTACAAAGATTGCTATGTAGTCTCACAATGGGCACACAATTTTATTGGTAACATAGACTCTACCACTGGAAATCCGCTGGAATACTAAAAGTTGATGTAATTTAAAAAGTATTATGACGTAACATATCTTTGTATAAATAAAACAATAATTATCAAAATCGGTTGAGATTTGGTAGATTTTTTTCAGTTTTAGATTGAAAGAATACCTTAAGAAACCATATTTTTAAACTGGTAAAAAATCCTAAAGCATAACATAAATTATCAACTATAAGTGCAGAAAATTGCATTTCAAATGCCTCCAGTAGTTATTGCGTGGTGTACAGACAGACGGACTAGAAAGAAATAAAAATCTGTTTTGGATTCCATATCGCTATTATAGCTTCTCCCTATCAACACTAAATAAAAATGAAAATTAAATGAATGTAAAGGATTCCATCCAGTCCAGCTATAGTATAAGTATAAAAAGATACATATATATAACCAACTGTTTTTCGAGATTATAAATTCATTGGACTGTTACACTATAACCTTTAATTTATGTTATCTGTCTATATATAAGCGTGTTGAAGACCATTAAGCAACAATTAAACATGTCAGTTTCAAAATTTATATGTACCTACCTCTATTTTTCCACTTTCAGAAAAAACTCTCAGCTGCAAGGGTTCTTTTAATGCTTCCTCAGGTATCAACTTAACCGTCCTAAGCCATCCGTTTGTAGCTACTTCAATAAAGAGAACACCGTTCGTTATTCTGGCAGATCCGCCCGGATTTACTAAAGGTCCTGTGTATATTGAGATAGTTAGCTTTGTAGAGGTCTGAATCCAATCAAAGCGTAGCGGGGGCGGTGAGTCTTTTAGCGTGTCTGCAGTTTTCATTAGACTCGAGCCCGCTCGTCGGCTTATCGAGACAGGCAAATCGCTCGACTGTATCAAACTCTGCATTATTTTACTCGGAGGGATACCTTTGACGTTTTCTTCGCTTTTCGCCGTAATTTTCTTGCGCACAGGTGTTATACAATTTGCTAGATTCTCCATAGATTTCCTTACTAGTTCTTGCGCTTTAGACGGTTCTCGTAGGCGGTCGGATTTGGGGGATGGATTTGTGATGTCGAAAAGTTCATCGGCATCCGGCCTGTCGAACCGAAGAGGTCCTACTAAACATTTTGCCAGAAGTGAATCATAGTTGACCCAGGGGTGGATTTTATCGAATAACTCCGTAGCATCGATTCCAGCGCCACGCATTAGTTCTTCTGGTCCTGTAAAGGCATAATCCTGTAAAAATATAACAATCTTTAGAAAATGCTGTACAAAATATGCTGCCATTTTAATACCTCCTGGGTGATAAGGTAGATAATGAGTGATGTTGTAAACTCTTCCTCGTATTGCTAACCAGGCGTCTTCTGGAAAATAGAATGATACAAAATTTTATTACATTAATCATCACAAAAAACAAGCAAATAAGCTTCAGGTTAACAACAATACATGAAAATTTATAATGAACTATTGAGGTTACATAATTTGTTGGAGCTTTGTAAACGTATTTTTTAAATTTTATATTCTACTACGGCCCTTGCCCCTTGCCCTTGACGGCTATTTCAATTGACGGAAAGTGATGATGCAGTATAAGATGCTAGGCGGGCTAAATATTTAAGGTAATGGTAAACCATACTCCTGTTTGGTTTGTACGCTACATCGTGCCGGAATGCTAAGTCGCTCGGTGGCACGTCTTTGCCGTTAACTAGCGAGAGCCGAAGCCTCCCAAACCATACCAACAGACAGAGCGAAGACGAGATACATTTCTAGATTGGCCCTGCCGGGGATCGAACCAGGCCCCGCTTGATAAGATAGCGCTCAACACTGCGCCAGGGAGGTTTTATATTTTTATAAATTTTATTGCACAATAAAAACTACATATGAACTTTTGTACATTGTCCAATAAAATTAATTTCATTAAGCATTCTCTGCTAGAGAATTCAACCTTGTTGAAGTTGTTGCTGAAAAATCACAAATCTTTACAATATTTTGGTTTATGGATGTGAATTTTATAGAATAAAATATACCTAACTAAGCATAAACTAAGCTGTTTACATTCAATTTAATCTAGTTGAATTAAAGCAATTTACGAGTATGTTACAAGACTATTCAGAGCTTACTGAAATTTCAAAGAAACACGAGCTTCGTGTTTGTATGAATAATGAAGTAGGTGGCAACGTGCTGTGCTTGAATCCGATTCGTGAACAAAGCTTTCAGTGCACTTCTACATACGAATATAGTAGTAAGTTCACTTCTTTACAATTTAATTTTTAGGAGCTGTTCTGCTTCTTTCTGAATTTAATTATT
Source organism: Lasiommata megera (assembly GCA_928268935.1). Lineage (NCBI taxonomy): Eukaryota > Metazoa > Arthropoda > Insecta > Lepidoptera > Nymphalidae > Lasiommata > Lasiommata megera. The sequence goes on along the minus strand of OV743325.1, from coordinate 8,158,199 downwards.
TATATAATTTTTTCTCTACACTGTGTTCTATCATCACTGGTATTGTAGTCCAAAATGGAATCAGCATCATCATCATGATCAACCCATTCTCGGCTCACTACAGAGCACGGCCTCCTCTCAATATGAGAAGGGTTTGGCCATAGTCCACCACGCTGGCCATGTGTGGATTGGCAGACTTCACACGCCTTTAAGAACATTATGGAGAACTCTCAGGCATGCAGGTTTCCTCGCGATGTTTTCCTTGACCGTTGAAGCAAGTGATATTTTATATTTTTTAAAAACGCACATAACTCCGAAAAGTTAGAGGTGCACGCCCGGATTCGAACCGCCGACCTCTGATTAGGAGGCTGACGCCCTAACCACTAGCCTATCACCGCTTCAAGGTCTTAATAGTGACTAAAATATATTTAAAAAACTCCTTTACTTTGTGTGTTGTGATTGGATAGTTCGGCGAGTGTGACAGGACGGATGCGGCCTCCAATGCCGGTGAGGTCTTTTCCAGAGTTTCCCAGCCGAATCCAGTCCATGAGACTGTGGCCAGGTTGCAGCGCGCATTTGTTGCGTGGATTGCCTGCAACAAAATAATTACCTGCTTTTTAGGGTTCCGTACTCGAAAGTTGCTATCAGTATAATAATTTTAATCCTTACATCTCATGTTTAAATTAAAAAGCGTTATGTGACCGACATAAACCTGTATTCTTATAAACGTATCTTAAGTCATAGGTAGGTAGGTATAAGCTCGCTTTTTAGAACCTATACAGTTCTGTAAAGCAAACTTACTTTGGCTTAGTCAATCACTGTACGCCCTATAGAACTCGGAATAAGTGCGAGATCCATAAAGTGCACTTTATCTGACTTAAGATACAGTTAAAAGGGGACAAAGTTATGTATACGGCATACATCTGTGTCATTTGAACAGTAACTTTGGCTGAGCAAAGTCAAAGTACGCTCTATAGATATAAGATTCCGCTATCGATCTCATAAACTGTAAAAGGGTTGAAATTTACACAGAATACGGATTTCTGACGACGATTGACGCTATAACAATAAAAAAAAAGATGCGTGTTTGTTTACTAAATCTTTATAATAAGTTTTTTTTTTATTTTATTTTTTATACACTACAAGTTAGCCTTTGACGGCAACCTCACCTTATGGTAAGTGATGATACAGTCTAAGATGGTAGCGGGCTAACTTGTAAGGGGTATGGTAAAACCATACTCCTAATTGGTTTCTACGCGACATGGTGCCGGAACGCTAAATCGCTTTGCGACACGTCTTTGTCGGTAGAGTGGTAACTAGCCACGGCCGAAGCCTGCCACCAGACAACAAAGTAGTGTTTTATATTGCTCCTTGATACGGTTCGTTTCATGAGTAGGTGCAACTCAAACATAGCCGGTTTTTAAGTTTACATTAGACTAGGCTCAATTCTTATACTCATACATTGGTATAAGTAACATTTTTTTTTACGGACTGTCTCTTAGCTGTGCTAACCCTATTGGTTGCCACAGCGTAACCGGGCTAATAAGTAACAGGTTTGTTTGGTGTTTATGGACGATCTTTATAACGTCAATGCTATATAGCATTATATATTGCATCTTGGTACGGAACCATTCTTGTGCGAGTCCAACTCGCATTTCTTTGCTATAAATATAAGTATTAACAAGAACTTCATTTTCGAACTTTTCTGCTCTCGAACAATTTCAGTCTATGAAAAACAGTTGCACAATGGAGTGTATAATGAGTCTAACAATGATTGTTTCTTGGAACGGAACCGACCCTTTTCTTATGGAACTAAAAAGAGTCATTAGTTAGACGCTGTATTAGGGGCTTTTAGCTTTGAGTGTTTTGTTGGGAAAGCCATTTGGTCCGTTGCTCATGTAAACCTAGTCTCCAATTTCTATGTAATGCGTCTTAAACATCACAGATTGTCACTATATTTACCATTCGTTATTAAATCATCTTTATTTGAAACGTTATTGTAGGCATGATGGTATAGTTACAATCATCTTCAGCTTATATCTATATATATAAAAGCGAAAGGTCACTTACATACTTACATACTGACTTACATACATACTGATTAAACACGAGATCTCAAAAACTATTGCACGTATAAAGCTATAATTTAGCAAGTAGGTAGTTGGTAGTTAAGAGATGTCAGCTAAGAAAGGATATTTGGAAATTCCACCCCTAAGGGGGTAAGATAGGGGTTGCAAGTTTGTATGAAATTTCTTTGTTTTTAGAGTTAGAGACATAAAAATTTGCATTAAGATTAATAATAATAAATAAAAAACATGTGCATCAAATTTTTTTTAAATATTACCTGTTAAGGGTGGTAAAATATGGGATGATAGTTTTTGCCTTTTTTTTTTATGAAGTCTACAAGCGTGAAATTTTGAAAATAGGTTTCTTTTAGGGCTTAAGTATAAGGTTAGCTTATTTCCTGAAGCAGAGCAATCACGGGAAATCAGCAATTCTACGCAGACGAAGTCGCGGGCAACAGCTAGTATATCATAAAAATAGTCAAAAAAAAAAGTCCACCGAAGCATAATGCGTCTATATCTTATGAACATACAAAAACAATAACGCATTATTTAATGAGAATAACTAAAGGATTAAAATATGGTGTTAATTTTTATTGTTAAAAAGTAGGTATCATTGCAAAAAAAATACTATCAAGACAATCTTTCGTGATAAGTTTTTTTTTTATCCATTACAAGTTAGCCCTTGACGACAATCTCACCTGATAGGAAGTGATGATGCCGTCTAAGATGGTAGCGGGCTAGCCTGTTAGGGGTATGGGTAACCCACACTCCTAATTGGTTTCTACTCGATATCGTGCCGGAACGCTAAATCGCTTGGCGACGCGTCTTTGTCGGTAGGATGGTAACTAGCCACGGCCAAATCCTCCCACCAGACCAGACTCGAGCCGGGAATCGAACCCAGGACCTTCAACTTTATAATGCGACAGCGCGCGCGCTGCGCCACCGAAGTAGTCAAAATTAAAATTAAATAGATTATAAAAATAAAATTAAATAGAGAATAAGTAGATTAAGAGAAAATGCAAAATTAAAATTAGCACGGGAGGGGAGTTAGAACATTTAGGTAACCGTGCATCGCGTGGCATTATTATGAAGCAACATTATGTCACGACCCTTGGTTGAAGCGGATGAACAAGTGTGGAACAGCTAGTTTGTAAAAAAGAATGTAAATAAGATACTAGATGGATTACATTATTATTTCAACGAGTATATACATATCCAAAGACCTTATTTAGGTAAGTATTAAACACTAGGAATTCTAAGTTCTGGCTGGGTTAAGTTTACCTACGTACCATGACACGCACGAGTGTTTTGTTTCGTTTTTTTATACCTATCTTATAACCTATAAATATTGATCTAGATGGAATACATTATTATTTCAACGAGTACATACATATCCAAATACCTTATTTATAATATATATATATCACGTAAATTTTAATATTCGGTTAGCAAGTGAATACCCGTTTGGGTAAATTATTATACGAAGATTCTTATCTAACGTGTATGTGGTTTAATCAAAAGGACCATTAGCAATAACCGCTATATACATTACTTTGTACCACCCGCTTTTAAATTACTTTGTAATAATGGCAATTTCCCTTAGAGGGCACTTATTTTTTGCATATCCCGCAATCGATTACCCACACGCGATGACGCATCGTTTTCGGCCTATGTGTCACGCCCGTTAGTATCACGTAATCAAATAAAACTTCAAAAACATATACCCATACTCACACACACAAACACAAAAACACACGCAATAGCATGTTGTGAAATGTCATTTGATTGTTCCGTTTATTAAGCTCAAATCATTATTTTTACGCGTCCAAATTTATTCAACTGATTTATCTTCGTTATAAAATGTAATATAAATGTAAACTTATAACAGAATTAAGCTAAATTCAAATTCAATATTCTGTGATAGCCTAGTGGTTAGGACATCAGCCTGTTAATCAGAGGTCGGAGGTTCGATATAACTTTTCGGAGTTATGTGCGTTTCCAAGCAATTAAAATGTCACTTGCTTCAACGGGGAAGGAAAACATAGTGAGGAAACCTGCATTTCTGAGTTCTCTATAAAGTTCTCAAAGGCGTGTGAAGTCTGCCAATCCGCACATGGCCAGCGTGGTAGACTATGGCCAAACCCTTCTCATATTGAGAGGAGACTCATGCTCTGTAGTGAGTCGAGAATGGGTTGATGATGATGACGATGAATTAATTACGTTGCCTTATCGCTACATAGCGAACTCTTCCAGACAAACAATGGCCTGAAAGACACAGAGCTATAGAAAAGAGGTAGGTAGTGTAGCCGTAGATAGATACATGTCCATATCTAAAAATTGATAAAATGGCGAGTTACATGAAAAAATACTAGGGTCAAGAATTTTTGGCAATATTTATTCATTAACGTTAATTAGGGGTAGTTATAACTGATACCGTATCATGAAAAATTCAGCTCTTATTATAGCTTGTAGCTATCAAACATAGGTCCATACTTTTCAGGTCACTTTCATACAAATACAAAGTAAAGAACATATCTTCATAAAGCAAGACACTATCCTTTGTAACAAATTTACGACAATATTATCCATCTTGTCTATTGCAATTGCAAAAGTTTACTTATTTCCGGAGCATAAAAGCTGTCTTGAAACTGCTTACTATTATGTAAGCGACGTCATTTCCTAGGAAACTACCCTGGGGTTTATAATATATCATAAAATTTGAGCTAAACATTAACTTCTTATTCCACTACTCTGCACTGATCTATTTTTAAAAAGTAATGCACTTTAGTAAGCATATATTTTACAACATAGTCCTTAAATATATTGTGTATGTCATTGTATTTTTTTTTATTTAAGGGTAAACTAAATTGTAAATTAATTTTATTGTATAAATTAATTTACAATATATATAATTTGTCCCTACCCTCTGCACTAGGAAAACCTGTATTGCAGAGGGTAGTTCCTTCCACGGATATAGTACATTTATTCTAGAGATAAATTATCTAAACTAAAGCTAACATTATTTAAACGTGTATGAGTGTGTGCGTGTATGTATGTATGTGTGTGTGTGAACGAGTGTGAATGTGTGGTATAAAGATATTTAAAGTTTATATAAAACGTAAGCTTGTAGGAAAGTCCTACTATAGTGTAAAGGATTATGTAAATGATAAACAACCATGGGTATGAAATATTGCTCTAATAAGATAGCTCTGAACATAATTTTAAGTGGCATGTGGGATGGTGATAACAAAAAGAAAATTTACCTGGCTACGTTTGTTGTGGGCTTCTTCTTAGACCGGAGCGCGTTTGGAACCGTCTTAGCTTTAGTTTTAAGTTTACGAATGTAGTTATCACCATCAAATCACTACTATGTAAATTATTGACGCGTCAAAAGTGCCTTTTAAAGGACTATTTCAATAAAGATTATTTGAATTTGAATTTAAACTATTCCGAATGGTTTGAGCGGCGCCATTCGCTATATTAAGACTACCTTTGAATTTTGTCGGAAATTCAGGTCACTGCTTTTGAAAAGATCACCATTTATACTCTTGTTTGAACAAAGAAAGCGCTTTCATGATTCTTCATACATCGCAACTTTGCGTACAGTTATTAAAAAAGACAATTTCGAGCCTGATGTGTTCTTCCAAATCCTTCTATTTTAAATTCTCTACATCACTCGCTTTAAAATGCACGCCACGTTCATCCTCGATCTGTATATCTAAGCTTAACTTGAATACCATTTGTGTTATTTCAGCTTTAAAACTACGGTCCGTTGCCAAAATTGTAGGAGTGTTTTACATTGTTTTATAATTGAGCTGACGTAAAAAGTACTGTTAGGGCTGTGGTATCGTTTGAAAGAATTAAATTAATAAAGGCCGGACGTCAGTTTTTAAATAATGAAGTACATTTACTTCATGTAAAATGAGTAAAACTAAATAAAAAGGATCGGTTTCGTAATTTAAAAATGAGGTAAGTAAAGTTTAAGACATATTTGATATCTTTTCTTAAGACTTCAGAAAAACAACACGAACAATAAATTTTCATTTTAGCAAGTGACGTTTTAGTTATGTTCAGAAACGAAAACTGTTTTCCATGCTGTTTATTTAGTATTCGCCGAAAATTGATGATGATACTCAGAGAAATTATGGCCCACGGATATACGGACATATAACTCTTTAATAACAAATTAAAGATTAAGCTAACCTAGCTACATATAAAAACAACACAAATTTATTTAGGTCTACAGTCTATTCGTCTTTTGTAGTGCTAGAGTCCTATTTCAATGAGAATAGACGACTAAAATAGGTAGATATAATTTAACTATCACGTGGCAGTCTCACAGGATGCAGAAAATTGAGCATGGTTGTAATTTTCCGGAATTATGTATACGTCGCTATTTTAATCTATTTTTACTTAGCATTAAAGTCTTTGAATCTTAACAAGGACCACAGATTGCAATTTATTATTTCTAGGCGTAGTTTGCTATATACGTCAGATATATCCCAGAATGGGCACGTGGAAAGCTAAACTTGCAAATAACATTAATTTTTGTTTGTTTAGGCCTTCACCCTCGTTTCACCTTTATTGCAAACATACGAACTTCGTTAGCGAACCCGCTGGAACGTGGTTCAAGTAAACAATTTAATTAATCAACGTTTCATCAAAACTTGTATTTGTGCAGATCATAGTCATTTAATAAAACGAAAACAGCTTCTTGATCTGGTACCAGTATAGTCTTTAACGAAGTTTTCATCCCACAAAATGAACATTGTCATATTTTCGTCCTACCGACAAAGACGTGTCGCCAAGCGGTTTAGCGTTCCGGCACGATGTCGCGTAGAAACTATTTAGGAGTATGGGCTTACCATACCCCTAATAGGTTAGCCCGCTACCATCTTAGACTGTGTCATCACTAACCATCAGGTAAGGTTGCCAAAGTCTAACTTGTAAAAAAAAAATCGTCTAAGGGAAAATTCGACTATAGAGAAAAAAAGTAATACAATCTTTTCTATTATCTATTATTTTTAACGACAGATTCATGTATTCTAAGAAAGTATTTATATCGATAGTATAGCTCTTTTTAGTAATATAAATCTACTATCGATATCAGCACCCTTACCTCAAAACAAAAGCCCTTAATATACTGGACTGTGAAAGTACGCAAAATAATGTCTAGTTGTTTCAACGTAGGTAAAATATCTAACTTTCTTGACTGCGTAGGCATTTGGCAGCTAAACTGAGTTAACCCGGTAGATTCTCTGTACGGGTGCTCCACTGTAGCTTGCAATCCAAGGTCACTTGTAGAAAAACTGTAGAATTTGGTTTTTATTATTTTAGCAGTATAAGATGTCAATAATAGACCACTGAAACACAATCGTAATAGTAGGTTTGGCCACCAGGTAGGTGTGCAAGTCGTAACGCGTGTGGGAAGTGACAAGCAAAGCTAGCAGAAAATAAACGACCCAAGGACGCCAAGCCATAACTCTAATCTTATGTGCTTATGTCTCCACCGACCCTCGTAAATGATGACGAACAGGAAAACGGAACCCACCAAAAAAAATATTAACTTATCTCTAATATATACAATACTATCGATATTGTATTTTATTATATCAAAGCAAGCAAATATTTTCTATATATACAGTACTGTTCAAACTGATTCCGAAATTATAATTTTCCATAAACTTCAAAAACAGCCCGGAGTTAGGAACACAGTGTCTTCGCCTTCGAAGACGAAGTCCCCAATTTCTGACGTCATTCGGACGTGGGTCAAAAGGTAAAGGGGACAATTTGAATACACTCCCAGTTCAATAAGCCACATTTCCAACGTCACTCTAAGTTTGAGATTTGAGATATACGTGAATTGTTGTGAGCTTTTATTAACTACTTGAGCAGGTGAATGGTATATAATGTGGTATGTTACCTTATATATTTGTGTCGACGAGATCTGACAGTTAAAATACGCTGTATGTACCTCGATTTGCAAAGAGCATTCATAAAATTCATAAAAGGTCCGAAGTAACGTACCGTTAAAATTACATTAATTCCTGGCGATTGCACTGCAATACGGATGATTACGGATGATTCTGAACGGTTGCCAGTCGCGAACTATCATGGTATAATCCCACACTCAATTAAACAATATTCTTATAAGATTAAATGTAGCCTATCTTGACGACCTCCGAGGCGCAGTGCGTGCGCTGTCGCATTTTAAAGTTGGAGGTCCTGGGTTCGATTCCCGACTCTAGTCTGGTCTGGTGGGAGGCTTCGGCCGTGGCTAGTTACCACCCTACCGACAAAGACGTGTCGCCAAGCGATTTAGCGTTCCGGCACGATGTCGCGTAGAAACCAACTAGGAGCGTGGGTTTACCATACTTCTAACAGGTTAGCCCGCTACCATCCTAGACAGCATCATCACTTACCACCAGGTGAGAGAGCCGTCAAGGGCTGACTTGTAGTGTATAAAAAAAAAAAAAACTTGATGCCACATTTCCTTAAATTGACAATAATGTAATTTAAAATCGATTTATTAAGTGGATCAGCTTATTTAAAGGCATGTGTTAAAATAACCAATAACACATATGTATTCAAATCCATATTCAAATTATCTTGATTTAAATAGTAATTTAAAAGGCACTTTTGACGCGTCAATAATTTACATAGTAGTGATTTGATGGTGATAACTACATTCGTAAACTTAAAACTAAAGCTATGGGGGTCCAAACGCGCCCCGGTCTAAGAAGAAGCCCACAACAAACTTAGCCAGGTAAATTTTCTTTTTGTTCTATCTCACATGCCACATAAAATTATGTTAAGAGCTATCTTATTAGAACAACATTTCATACAATACAGCGATAATGTTAAAATATCCATTATGGTTTTGGTTGATCTTTGGGAAACCAATAGTAAATATAAAAAAAAATCCTCGATGTAACGTACCGTTGAAATAACATAAACTCTTAGGGACCTTTGCTATACGGATAATTAGGGACGATTTTGAACGGTGGCCAGTTTCGTATTATCATGGTCTAATCCCACGGTTAATCAAGCAATATTCTCAGAGGATGACGCGCAGCTTATCTTACAGGTAGGTTGCCTTTTGTTTAGTAATCTTAATTAATATATAATGATCCCGAAGGTAATTTTGGACCTGCCAATTTAGCAGTGTAGTAATCAGAGAAATATATGACGCAAACGATTATAGACGTCGACCGACATAGATTAAAAGTTTGTGTAAATAAAACATTGAGTACGAGTATGATACAATTACAAGTACGTCCTCCGGCCATGTGGAGTGATGACCTCCGAAAAGTGGAAGGCATCGACTGGATGCGAAAAGCCGGAGACAGGATGAGTTGGCGCTACTTCAAAGAGGCCTATGTCCAGCAGTGGATTAATGTTGGCTGATGATCATGATGATGATACCATTTTTTTCAAAACAACAACTAGCCCAATATCACCCAGAAAAGTAATAGATGATATTTTATCCAATGAATGGTGTAACTAAATAGATAAGTCAGAGATTGTTTGTGTTCCCATTTTTTTTTCCCATAAATTGATTGATAGATCTTTTCAATTCGTTACTTACAAGTGCCACCACGTTTTCCTTAAACATTTGATCACTTATCTTCATGTTAATTGGACTTTTTTTGTTACAATGTCGAACTTAAGGACTATCATACCTAGCTGAGGAAAAGCCTATACTATTCAATCTTGCTTGAAGAGCTCAAATTATTCACGGCCGGAAGAGCATATTCAGGAAAAACGTTTAACAAATTAAACGTTCAAATCAGAAACGTGGTGGAAAAACATTTCTTTAAGAGTTGTTATCAACTTATCTAGATTTTGACGACCTCTGTGGCGCAGCGCGTGCCCTGTTGCATTTTAAAGTTGGTGGTCCTGGGTTCGATTCCCGGCTTAAGTCTGGTCTGGTGGGGGGCTTCGGCCGTAGCTAGTTACCACCCTACCGTTAAAGACGTGTCGCCAAGCGATTTAGCGTTCCGCCGCAATGTCGTGTAGAAACCAATTAGGAGTATGAGTTTACCATACCCCTAACAGGTTAGCTCGCTACCATCTTAGACCGCATCATCACTTACCATCTGGTAAGGGGTGAGGTCTAGGGCTTACTTGTGGTGAATAAAAAAAAAAAGATAATGCACAACGTCAACGGTAACTATTTCCCTGGCATCTTACATAATTTCTTAGCCAGTAATATGCATACACAAACTTGCGCAATTCAACTAGTAAATATTAAAAAAGACGCCGTACTTTAATGATTCTTTTTTATTGATAGTAGCGGATACAAGTAATATACATCGGTAGCAGAAAAAATACTAAATTTACGCGATTACCTAACACAATAAGAAAACATTCTAAAGACGTTTTAGCCTTCGCTCCGACTAGGGTTGCCAGGCTCAAAAAAGAAAAAGTTTTCTCAGTATTCCAGACAATCATGTTTCAGGAGACAAACAACCTGATAAGATCACAAATAAACTGTAATGGTCTTTATCTTAAATAAATCAAATTATATTTTATTAACATTCTCAAATTTTATGAATTGCTAAATTGCTAAATAAAACTTAGTAAAGCTTGCTTATATAAACATATTTTTTTGTTACTACAAAAATTACATTAATCGACTATCGAAACACAATTACTCAATTCAATTCAAAATAGCTTTATTCATGTAAACACACAGGTTTGTAAAGGCTTACAATAGAAGAGTTGGGCCCGTGAAGAAGCTAGAACACAAGTGCAAATTTATCCGTGAACGTACAAAGCCAATTACGTACAACTATGTAGATTTGGTAGCCAGAAAAGTGGCAACCTTAGATGCGTCGGCTGTGAGTGAACAGGAAAATGTCTTGTTTGGAAAATGTTCGCTTTATTTTCTTTTTTCGTACCAGGAAAGGGTTTCTCACTTATTCGCCGTTAAAAGAGCAACATGATAAGAATGGTTCACTTTTTATTCGCAAGCGTAACAATTCACGTACCAACCCATTAAATCAGTTTGGGCCACGTGCCGCAGCGGTAACGCGTACACCGATACGGCACGTAAGGGATTAGGTATGTAAGAGGAAGGTTGTAGGTCTTATTACCGAGCCGAGTGAAATTAGGAAACTATACGCAATATACACATGCTAAATTGACCCTTTGTTTATATGTTACCTTTGTTCAGCCAAACTGTTAAATTGGACGTAGTTATGCAAAAAGTATCCATCCCAAATTACGTAATATTTAATTTATTAGTGAGGTTTTCCGAAATTTGTTGAATAAATCTTTCATAATAGGGGATTTACTTGATACATCATAATCATGATCAACCAATTCTCAGGTCACTACAGAGCATGGGTCTTCTGTCAATATGAGAAGGGTTAAGCCATAGTATACTGGCCATGTGCGGACTTCACACGCCTTTGAGAACATTATGGAGAACTCTCAGGCATACAGGTTTCCTCACGATGTTTTCCTTCACCGTTGAAGCAAGTGATATTTTAATTGCTTAAAAACGCACGTAACTCTGAAAAGTTATAGGCATGGGTTCGAACCCCCGACCTCTGATTATTATATTTGATACATATTTAATATATCTGGGATCTTCTCGCGGACCCTATGTGTGGTCTTGTGCTATGGATCACTTTATTAGCTACAACTAAATTTTAATGTTTTTTTTTTGATTGGATCCTTCTTGCATAACTACGTCCAATTGATCTTGATTTAGTACATACAAAGCTTTCATCCAAGTATGAGTATGGAAACTATATCGATAACTTAGTTTAAAATCGTTGTGTAAATAAAATCGTTGTTTCTTTGTATTCATCTGAACGCAGAAATGGGATACCTGATGAAGGGCTAATGGAATGGCTAATGGATGTTGAAAAAAAAACATTTAACATTTCCCGAACCATGTACCGGAACGGCAGCATCAAATTAAATAATTCAATTTCCGTTTTACACGGACAAGCGGCTGAACTATAAACAGTCATTTCCAGGTTTTAAATTTAAAATCTGATTCCAATGAACTGAAACAGGCTGCATCAATTTTATTCTATTTTGGAAGTCTGTTTATTTGTTATTCAACAATAACCGAATTATCATGAATTCGGTTATTGTTGAATAACAAAAACTAATGCCACCCTCAACTTTGTTTTATATATTTTGTTCCATCTATAATTCAAGTACATAATGTAGTTGTTATCTCCGTATTTCATTTATGAGAAATCTGAGAGATAATCAAAAACAAGGTTTGTAGAAAATAGAAGATGAGATACTCGTATAATTTTCCCTAAAGTGTTTCATAACCTATTATATACATTTAATGGAAACTCCTTTAATATCTATAAATCCGGAAATATAACGAGTATAATATTTTGTCCGACGATATTAAAAAAACTCTTAGCATATATTTCGTCTTTTGTATGAGAAAGGGTTGAACTTTAACACGAAAATCTTACAGCTTTTGCACTATAGATAAATAGATTATTTTGATACTTATAGTAAAAATGTTAAACCTTATCATTTTAAATACAACAAAAAATCAAACTCATATTCCTATTTAGAATTATTTAGCATTACCATGCCACATATTGTTGTCTCTAATGATTACAGAGAATTAAAAGAATGAGGGGAAAAAGAATAAAATAAATACTCTTTTATTCCGTTTAGTCCCGTGAGAAATTTGAATTATCCAGCCGTGTTCCTATCTCTTATAAAGATATCTCCTGTGCATTTTTTTTTACTTTTTATCATATTAAGTTGCTTATTTTTTTTTTGTTTTTGGTTTGTCCACCATGATAACTGACCTATACGTCACTATCTTTATCTATCAAGTACTGGTTACTTGAACATTATGAATACATAATGTAAATACAGTATAACATAGATGTTCTATATTCCAAGATGATGGGTAAAGTTATATATATATATTTCTTTAAGGAACGATTTTTCTGCAATCGCAAAAAAAAAATCGGATCGGATTTAGCTTATTAAAGATATCTTATTCATTCGTCGTGTACCTTATAACGATGGAAAATCTACCTTTAATCCATTTTCCAATTACATTGCATATCGCATGTAAACACAAACAGTAAAGTTTGAAACAACATCTTAAATTAACAACTCTAAGTCTCTAAGGTCATTACCCTGTTGAATTGTTAAACACTGACGTCTTTTGGAACTCCACTAAACAAATTTAATATTAAAAGTAGGTGCTTGAATAAGAAATTTAAACACCTTGGCCCTGTAACCTAACAAGAATATAACATGACTTATTTGTTTTTATTCATCAAAACAAGAAGGAAGTACATTACTGTAGACACCTCTCACCAAGATACGTTTAACAAATTGATTGAAGTCTAAATTTAAAAGAAAGTATTAAAAGGTGAACACATAGAGATGTGTTGACCTTTTAATACAACAATGCCAGTGAGCCTTGAATTATCCTGTGTAATAAAATCCTGCGCCAGCTATACACAAGTCCTAACCACTAATCAGAGGTCGGTGGTACGAACCCGGGCACGCACCTCTAACTTCTCGGAGTTATGTGCGTTTTTAAGCAATTAAAATATCACTTGCTTCAATGGTGAACGAAAATATCGTGAGGAAACCTGCATGCCGGACAGTTCCCCATAATGTTCTCTAAGGCGTATGAAGGCTGCCAATCCGCAAATGGCCAGCGTGGTGGACTATGCCCAAACCCTTCTCATATTGAGAGGAGACCTGTGCTCTGTAGTGAGCCTAGAATGGGTCATGATGATGATGATGATGATGATACACAAGTATTGAGTGTACAATTGTACTGTGGGTTTGAAGAAACCGTTTCGATTATAAAACGATGGTAGTGAGTATGACCGACTTTTTTATTCTAAGTATTTAAAGCTAGAAATGATTTTAGTGCCCATATTTTCTACCCTGTCACGTACCCTGCCACGAGTTTTTTTGTTTTTGCAACGAATCCTGAGCAAGTAATTCATGCAATTAATCACTTCACAGTGATAGAAAAAGTACGTGAGAACGAGATTACGTGATTTTCTCGTGAAAATGCTTTTTTGAATTTGAATTTATTTACTTTCTAAATATGAGATCGAATTTGATGCGTAAAATTATTAGAACACGAATTTCGTCAGTCTTAGCTAAAGATTAAGAACAAAAGACAGTAAACTTATCTATCGATTTCTCCCTTCCTCCATTAGGTATTTGGATCTTATTTCCAGTCCAGTGTCTCGAGAGATTTATCCAAAGCCCTTATGTGAGGACAATTGAAACAATGATTCAGTTGAATCGAGAATTCTTTGAGTTTCATTGTTTAAGGCTTCGATAGATCATTATAATCTCTTGCTGGCACATTATTTTCTTCCACTTACATACACTTGCTTTATGTGCTTATAGATACTGGAGATATATCATATTTATTAATATTAGGATGAAATAATGAATAGAAGCAGGCGTTACTTTGCGGAAGTCCATGATAAACAATAAACAGCAAGTAAAATTTGCTATATTCCGCCGACAATCCGATTAGGATGAAAATTTATTGCGAACTTAAGTGACTGCAATTAATTCATTGGTTTTATGCTTACCGCTCGCGCTTCAATATTTATGTTTTAAAATGACAAGTTAGCCTTTGTGCGACCTTACCTGATCATAAGTGATGCTTCAATTGAAGACTCCTATCTTTAGGGTATTATAGGAGTTTATTGAACCCAAACCCTCTATGATGACTTTATGTTATACGTGCGTCCCCTGTTCACGTGTTCAGGTTCGACATATTGGACGTATTTATACGGCATTTTAAGCAAAAATCAATGCATGGTAATCAGTTTGCTGCGTCACGAGAATTCGCACGAACGAAAGAATGAAAAAAAAGTTTAATTATTAAAAAACTTTCAATCGATTATATGGCTTATCAATATGGAATACGGTTTATTAATGAATACAAAGTAAACTCAAACTATATATCTGAGCCATAGATTATTTACATTAGGAAAGAAAATGAAAATAAATTTTGCTTCGACCTCTGGTTTTAGTATCTAGAACGTATAAAAATAAATTTCGTAAATAAATTCCGCTGAAAGAAAATGTATGACGGTAAAGGTGTGAAACGTGATTGAGGTACCTAAGATATTGGCTTCTATTTCGGTGCCAAATCAAATTCCAATAGACTCCAATGTCACCGTTCGTAGAATTCGCGATCACAGAATGCTAATAGCGTTTATTCAAGCTTTTGTCGCAAAATAATCTACAGACAAGAAATTCAATTTTTTTATACTCTTAAACGAATTGAAGACAACGTTTAATTTTAAAGATCGATCTAGGTTAATTAATGAAGCCCAGAAAATTGTTTTTTTGTTTCTAAAGTACCGATTCACGCGTCACAGTAGAGACATTTAACCCAACTTGTCCACTTTAACAAAGGTAAGACTGGAAGCTTCTGGGCATTAAGTTTCGCCAGCTTTGCCTTAAGTACAATAACATATGAAAAGTAACCGAGAAAATATATATATTATAATATATATATTTTCTCGGTTCTATAGAACTAGTCATGTACATAATATTACATTTTTTCTGCGCTAGCATAACACTACATTGTTTGTTCTCGGCAAGAACAGCTTAGTACCCTGCAAAACACTGTTGTTACTTAGCTTTTAATTTACAAGAAATAGATCATACGCAACTAGTTTACCTACTTCGAATTATATAAAAATAGCTAGTAGGTTCGTACTCAATTGTCTCTAGATTTTAGAGTTTACACCGTTGTGTGTAAACGATACAAATATAATATCTATTGCTAAAATTATACCTACTTATATCAACTATATTTTCACGTACATAAAGAATATAATAATTTTGGAGAAGCGGAGTTCTCTAGCAGAAACTGGTGTTAAACTACATCTAAAAGAAGGTACCAAACTTACTTTCTTGTCTATCTAATACAGTAAGAAAATTGAAAAGAACAAAACTATTTTTATTACTTATTTTTTTCTGCACTTCATAGCCTAATTATTCAGGAGAGATATAAGCTTATTAACAACTCTTTTGGATTGGATCAAGCAAATAAGACGGGCAAAAAAGCGCGACATGGTAGGTTGTAGAATAGCGTTAAAAGTTGTGGGGAAGCGCTATAATACTTACAGTTAAGAAACGTATATTCCAACCCTTTTGGAGTTCTTTTCATAAATTGTTTGTACGATGAAGCACGAAGCGAACTGATTTACATCTGTTCTTTGTGCCGCTTTGCAAGCATTAGTTTATGAATAAGATACTATACTAAAGGTTTCAAAACTAGTCGGACATGCTTCGACGAAAATCTACTAGTGTTTCCTTGATATGTTACATTTGAATTTGCCAATAAAAAATTCCGCACTGAAACTGGTGGACCAAGAAAATTCATGATAAATTATATAGTACGCCAGGTGGTAAAGTCAGGTACATTTTGCTGAGAAAAGAATAAAGAGGGCATTCACAGGGAACAGTAGAATTCGGAGCTCGAACATTACATAAAAGTTAAATATATGAATAAAACCATCTTTGTGATTACTTATACGCAGGTGTAAGGGTCGAAATTATAAATTATTAACTTCACCTCTACGCTAAACACATAATAACAATTGACTTTTTAGTATTTATATTCTATCATTATTTGTATGAGTAAAATAATAGGATAAATTTATTAATTTTACTAAGGAAACTGCTTATTTTTTCTAATTTTTAATATTCTGCTATCAACCTTTATTTTTCACGAGCAATTTTTTTTGTCTCGGCCAACTGGAAACTGCTTTGAGTTCGTTGGACTCATCGTATTTTTTTCTAACTAGATGAACTTGAAGTGGTAGTTATCGACAACTCGTTCATTAAAATTGTAAAAAATACGTAAAACGTAAAATTGTATCCACCTGTATCTGTTATATTAGGGAGTTTTGAAAAAGTGGAAGGTCAAATAGGGGATACAAGTTAATATGAAAATACGTCAGTAAGTATTCATCAAAATTGGTATTTGGAAACAAAATAATATGAAGACTTTATTGAAATTCTACCACGTAGCCGGTAACCGTAATAAGGGAAGGGAAATTTGTACAGATCCTAATTATTTCAGTGATATCTTAGTTTTCACGTCTAAAGAGCAATAGTGGTTCGATATTTGTATAAAAACTATTGCTATACAAGTAAGAATCTTGAACACGACCAAGTTTACGGGTCCGCGTGTGAATCAGTGAGCAAAAGCTAGTTAGTATATAGTTATTACATTATTACTTTTTAATTACTTTAAAAAACGTTCGAGTTAATGAAAGTGGTCTCTGGAGCATAATTCCAACGTCAAACCTAAATGTTTTCCCTCCGTACTAGATGGGCAATGTTTCTTGAAAAGTAAAAGCGTGGAAAAGCGAACCTTGGAAACGACTTTTCCTATCGACAATGAGAAAAATTTAATCATATTAAGAGTAATTGAAATAAATCAGCAATAATGAATATGGTATTGGCAGTAGGTAGGCAGGTACCTGGATAAATGAAATTGTTCTGTCTCTCTGGAGAAAAAAAAGGGAACTGTCCACTCCAAAGCTTAATTGAGTGCGAGTGAGAGCATCAATACTATGTTATACCACGTACCCGGTCAACTTCAGTACTCGATAGAAAATTATATTTTATGTAACAAAACATATTGAGAGATGCATATTGCATATTTTAACAGTTATGATTATGTTTATAGTTGACATTATGTCATTTGGATAGATTTCTAACAGTGATGAGGTTTTTGTTTTTTTGGACCATCCAAGTAAAAAAATAATATCTGATAAACTTATACTCTGTATAGTACCTAAACTTAAGGGGAAAATTTATAAAACAGTCGTAAGACCTGTCGTGTTGTATGGATCAGAATGTTGGGCGAAAAGGACCGGATGAAAAAGAGTACACGCGACAGAAATTCGAATGTTGAGATGGATGTGTGGTGTGACAAGAATGAAGATAAGAAATGAATATATAAGGGGTAGGCTAAAAGTAGCGCCAGTGGAAGAAAATATGAGAAGTAATAAGCTAGTATGTTATGGTCATATAATGCGGAGGAAAGAAAGTAATGTCAGATTGATGGATTGTGTAAAAGAAGATATGCGTGTAAAATGTGAGGGTAGTGAGGTGACGGCTGATAGCAGTGAGTGGAAGAAGAAGACGTGTTGTGTCAACTACATAATGTGGGATAAGGGCAAGAAAAAGGAGTACCTAAGTTAATGATTGTAGCCAAGATTACTCTTTGAAAGTAATTTATTGGCATGGGCAAACAGACAGTTAAAAGTTTACAAATGAATAACTTTGGCTATTTGGAATGCATCAATATTATTGTTGCAATATATATAATACTCATACAATATTACTTCTTACGTTATTTAACAACGAGGAAGCCTCAAACCATTTTCTATTACAAAGATAAAGAAAGAAAATAAAGTTTTAACGGCCAATCTAAATAAATGAAAAAGCTATCAGGATGTTTTCCAGCTCTGAGACGTTATTCCTTGGTTTTTTTTCATGGCTGTGTTTATTTTGTACCGACTGCTTTCAAGACTTTTAGATTTTTTTTAGATTTTCATTCAAAAAAAAATCTATTTTTGATCCGACCCACCAAGTACGTAGTAAACCGAACATGCTAAAAATAAAGAACATCTTAATAATAAACGTAATCCATGTTAAGCTAGGTTTTTATCACTAGGCTATCAAAACCTAGAAATAAAAATGTTAGTCGCTCTTTCAGGGGAACCAAGTTTGGTTCTCGGCACGCACCTCTAAATTAAGGAGTTAGAGATCTCTCTTAAAAAAACTTGCATGTCTGATAGTTTTCCATAATATTTTCAAAAGTATGTGAAAACCGCACTTGGCCGGCGTAGTGGTATATGGCCAAAACCCTTCTCCATATGTAAGGAAACCAGTATTCTGGTTTTTCAATAATGGGTTGATAATGACGAAAATGATTACTTAATGTAAGATAATGATGTCATGTTGCCAATGCCAGCTAAAGCAGGTTAGAAAAACTAGAGATATCTGACGTATAATAGGTGTGTCTGTAAAAGTTTATGGCGATAATAAATTATATTATGTTAATTTTTCTTTAAAGTGATACCAAATCATAACTCATCCAACACCACAGACCGGCTCCATCTTAGCGAGTTTAAGGAAAACTCGGAGAGAAAGAATGAAATATCTTGTTTTTTGAGGAAAATATATTTACGTTATAAAGTAAAGTTGTTTTTCCTTAGATCATATCTGTAAAATTATGTAACAGGTTATTACAGACAAGCGCTTTACAGACGATAAATTACCGTTGTTTTAAAATAAGTTAAAAATACATGTTTTTAACAAGATTTAGGCTGTTTGTAAGGATTGAGATAATGAAGCATAATCATTGTTTTAAGTTTATTTATGGGATACAATTACTAATTTCTACGTAAATTATATCGACTAATTTAACTTTCCTTTTTATCCAGCTAACCCTTAACCTAACGAAATTAAACTTTGTTTTTTAATTTGGTTCGCTTGGTATTTCAATAGGATCGATTACACAGGGAAAATAAAAAATACCGAATTCATGGCTATAGGCCTCATATTACTTGACAAATTAAAACTCTTTTCGTTATATTTTTATCCATAGTCCTTTATAATTTGTACATTTTAACACCGAATGAACGTTTACAAAGCTAATCAAATACACTGAAAGTGCAATCGGGTGGAATAAACAAAACAGTAATACAAAGACGCCTTCGACTCGTTTCTGTATATCTGCTTCTTTGTTAGCTGGCTACAGAGTATCAATGAGACAACGTTGTATGTACTTGATCTAAAATCTACAGACTAAAGAAATAAAAGTATTAAAACTTAAAATAGTATTGCTATTCGAAAGAATTAAAAATTGTGTAATTATCAAAATACAATGATTAAATGTAAAATATGGCAAATATATGGCATACAGATTGGTGGTAGAATTACAAATAGACTAGATTGATGTCTACTTAAATCATCTTTCTTTTTGTTGCCCTTATCCCAAATGTGGGATTTTATGTGGGGTCGGTACAACATGTCTTCTTCTTCCACTTCTATCAGCCGTCACCTCACCACCCACACCTTTTACCTATATATCCTCTTTTACACAATCCATCCATCTCTTCTTTGGTCTTCCTATACTCTTTTGCCCCTCCACGTTCATATATAACATTCTTTTGGTGCCATCACTTTCTTTCCTCCGCATTATGTCTACTTTAATTAATGTAATAATAATAATTTAATTTTAGAATATTTCTTTTGTTCCTAATGCTTACAAGGACTCTTTGACTGTTGTTCTTATGTTAGACTAAAGTAATATACAACCTAACTACTTACATGATGTCGCTTAGAAACCAATTAGGAATAAATATATTAAACTGCCATTCTCCTAGCTTGTTAGCCCGCTACCACTTAGACTGCATCACCATTGACCACCAGGTGAGATTGCAGTCAAGGGCTAACGTGTAGTGGAATAAAAACAGTATTGTCATTTGATAATGTCTTATTCTTGTTCAAGTTAAACTGCTTTTTAAAACATGGGTTATATAAACTCTTCACCTCTTCTACTTCATCTTCTTTGGGTAGCTAATCCTATTTAGCTGTACATATATAACACGTAAGTATTATAGGTTCCTGGTAACTAACATGTACATCCACTGCTAACCCGTTTGGTTTATTTTGCGATGAACGATTAAAAAACGGCTATTGCACGCAGTATTGCTGATCTTCACACATTTCGATAGTTTGCAGGATCCAGAATTTCAAGTTAAATCGATAAGTCTACATTTTATAAAATGCCATATTTAAAATCTACTTCTCTATTCCTCTTCACGAGTATTTCAATTCGAGTGTTTGAACAATTCAAGTCTCTGTGATCCGAATGCGATAGTACTGTTTGTATTTCGGATTAAGTTTTTCTTTTATTTCCAGACTAGTTATCGGCATTAACGATATTCCGAATGTCTACAACGCCAACGCTTTGTACAAGTCAAGCACAGTGATTGTAAGACGGGTTTTTTTTAGTAACCATTTACAAAATTACATTTTCAAAATAACTTTAAATTTCGTCCCGTAAAAAGTTCTCCTTAACCGTCTAATAAGTTAACTGGTAACAAACAAGTAATCTTGCGTTGACCGGGTTCATAAGACGACGGAGTTCATGTGTAATAAATCGGTTTACTGAATAAAACTTTCCCAAATTTTATTTACTTGAAAGAAATTAAAAACAAACGTCTAAATCGGTGTCAAATTTTGAAAATAAAAAATTCTGTTGTGAATTACACCGCAAGTTTTCGCTTGTCTATAGAATGGTAACTAGCCACGGGGAAGCTTTTCACTATACCAGACTAGAGAAAATTCAGAAATTATAAATTCGTAATATCATGCCTGCCGTAACTCGAATCTATTCAAAAGAGGTAGGTCGACAAATTTGGTATTTTTTTATCTACAGAAAACAAATTCACCTTGAGACGTGGCAGGAAAAGCTATTAAAGTAATAAATATAACTCTCAACAGGCCCGCAGGCTGGTACACAGATAGTTTAGACGGAAAAGGGCCGCAGGGCACGCCTCGTCACACTCGGAAACCCGAGGGATATATTCAGAATTGCAATTTACCTTCATCAGGCTTTCCAGATTACATCTGTAACACCAGTAACAGAAATGCTAGTTAAATTGATAGCTCCGAAAGTTGTCAAACGTTTCATTTTCAAAATGGTCGACAGAACGCCAACCATCGCAAATAATTCATCAATTTATTATATATATACGCAGTTAGTTATCTACGTATCGCGATCTACGCTCCATATTATTAGGTAACATGTTTTATTTGCTCATCGTACCTACTCGAATGTCTCCTCTAGTGAAATTGTTTTTTTTTACACGCACCCGTCATCACAGGGGGCGTTATCGGCAGGGTGTCCTCTTTCATGAAAAGAGACCTTGTTTTGCTTTATTTCAATAGGATACATTACAATTAAAACAATTTAAAACAATCAGTTACGTAACAAATTAAAATTACAATTACAACATAAATTACATTTAAAACAAAAAAAGGTCTATAATTAATTAAAACAATAAAATTACTTAGACTAACTTAACAACTAATCGAGGGTGTGGTCAAATGCTTCAAAGCTCGAAGCCCGGAGTTCATAGTGAAATTGTTGCTGCAATTCCGAAAAACTAGATCCAAACTAATCCACCAATAAACCTATTTTTCGTTTCAGCCCATCTATAGTTTGAATCCATGCAAAGTGTACAGCGATCGCTTTTTCGTTAATTTCAATATTTAATACAGTTAAATTACTTTTGGTAATAGATCGCCAGTTTGGTAAACCAATATGGAAATTAGATACCCATGAATAATGATTAGGACTGGCCGCTAATTTGAGTGTCGGAAACTAGGCGTTATTTATTATTTTTGTTTTGTTATCAAGTTTTACATAAATAAAAATATATTATTTATATTATGTAAGTAGTACAGTTTACAGAATATTTTCGAATAAGTATTTTCTAACTTAAGCCCATTCGCAGTAAGAATATGGGATTAAATATTTTATTAAAAATCAACTGAACGCGAAATATAGTTGAAAATTTTAATTTCATTTGTATTTGCAATGCTGATTGCAATGAAGACGATTACGGTAAGTTACAGATTTTAAATTAACAAAAATGACTATTGGTTTTTGAAAATTTTATTAAGTATTTAGCAAAATAATCAATAATAATTAGTCAGAACAATTTTAATATAAGACGCTACAGGAATGTAAAGCTAGTTCCTTTATTAAGTTAGATGGATAAAACTTTACCAAGTGCCATTACCAAACTGGGACAAAGAATGATTCATGACGGCTTGGATTATAAACTTCGGTAAATGAAAAACAATATGATTTTCGTTTGCTAACAAAATGTTGTTACTACTTGCTAACAACATTGTGCCCACGATTTTGTCTGCAAAGAATTCTAGTTTTCCTGCGATTCTAAAAATTGCTCTAGATAAAAAATATGGCATGTTTTATTTTTGCTTACTTTTGCATTATATCCTTTGCTAGGTTGCCTAGTAGAGGTCGCTTTTTAGATACAATTTCATGTAAAAACTAAATGGACCCAGTTTCTGGTTTGTCTAAACAAAATTTAATGAAAGCCCAGCCTGATTGAGTAACAAAATTCTCGTATCCACATATTCAAACATCAGCTGGTGCGTGAATATAAAAATATAAAGAGTTCAGGCGGGCATCCAAATTGATTCAGGCACATTTATTGTAATAAATCAATCGATCCATTGATAAGCTTGCTTTGATTTTAACACAGCAGAATTGATGGCCATAAAATATTTTGTTTAAAATGCCGACTTCAAAAGTTCTCATCAATCGTATCGTATATTCAATCTATCTGCAATCTACTGATCGCCCGAGGTTAATAATCGATCTGATCCAAAAACTTCAACAGGGACAGGGAAGAGTAGGAAAAGGATGGCACTACTAAATTCAATCATCTCTTCATCTGAAGATTGTTTCATCATGATCAACCCATTATCGGCTCACTACAGAGCATGGGTCTCCTCTCGATATGAGAAAGGTTTGGCCATAGTCCACCACGCTGGCCATGTGCGGATTGGCAGACTTCCCACGCCTTTGAGAACATTATGGAGAACTCTCAGGCGTGCAGGTTCCCTCACGATGTTTTCCTTCACCGTTGAAGCAAGTGATATTTTAATTGTTTAAAAACGCACGTAACTCCGAAAAGTTAGAGGTGCGTGTCCGGATGCGTGTTGTTATTGTTATTGACAGAAAGGTCCATACATTTAAAGGCCTGCGTGAAGTGGCTGCCCGCGGCTTATTTGACACTAATAGCGTTCGCCAAAATTTAAAGAAAAACTGAGACGACCTCGCCTCAATAAAGTGGAGGTGGGTGGGTTTAATTTGCATTCATTTGCGAATATCATTGGTGGGAGGCTTTGACCGCCAAACGGTATGATGCTATGTAGAAACCTAGAAAGACAATACCATTAAAACGAGAATTAAGAGGATGGGTTAAGGCGGGATCGCATCAGTGGCTCCTATGGTGCTGCAGATGTTCATAGGTAATCACTTCACATAACGTTACCCGTGTGCTTATTTGCCCGCGATGTAAATATAAAAGAAAATGATCGTCACGGGACGACTTTTTTTTTTACGCTGGGAAATGCTTTTACGCATCCCCTCTGGAGGCGACGCAGGCAAGACTGCGCCGCTTCCGACGGGCTATGTGGGACTCCCCAGCGGCCAGGCTGGCGACCAGAATACTCACTAAAACCCAGCGATGTTCCTTCGCGTTGCCTGGTGGCTGGGTCACGGGAACACTTGTGCACTGTGCAATGTATTGAGTAAACAGTAAATTTTATAATAAAAAGAAATATTGACTAAAAATAATTAAATTTATGCGCGCACACATAATAGTCGAAAGCAGTGGCGAAGTCCCGACACCATAAAAGAGTGTGACGCCGTGACAACCTGTGGTTCAATTTTACTGCGCCAATCAATGTTTCACATCAAAAGGTATCAACTCAATGACGTAGTTACAGGTACCTAGGTATTCGTGATTATCCTTGACCTGAAGCCACGTCCGGCATCGCTAGTAATTCCAAATGTTTCCGAGAATTCGGGCAATTCCTCCTACTCATCGCAAAGCGACGAAGCGTGTCAGAACGCCCATTTCCCTTTATTGCCTCCTTTCTTGATATCAGTCTGCTCGGTGTGTTCATTAAATTATGAGCGTGACGTAACAATTTAATGAACCAAATGCCTTACAGTCACGTAACGTAGTTCAGAAACTTTCCCTACTTCCTTTTTAAAGAGTGATCGTAGGTTGGTGAGGTAGGTAGTCGATTGTTTCGCCCCAAACTGGTATATAAGATTATTTTTTTCTATTAGTGTTTTTAGTATAGTATTTTAAAGTATTTATTAGTGTTTTTGAGGAACATGGCGAAAACATCAAATTTAAAATTTATGCAGAAATTTCCGAAAATAGGACCGGTGAAAATTTTTCTACGCATTTTCATTTACTCGTATCTATAATATATACGCAGATAATATCCCTACCATTTTTCTATCCATTATCAAAATTTATTTACCTATTGCGTTTTATAATGGATGATGATTTTTTCTAGATTTAGTATTATTTAATATTAAGATTATATTAATACAAACAAATATTTGTTTGTTGATTTGCTGTGTCAAACAGCGGCGAAAGAAAATTTTGCTTTAAAAGAAGTATTTGATGTTCGATTGTTAGCATAACATTTGTTATTTTTCTTGTACTTAGCTAACAAAATATGATTTTATTCACTCAGCGTTTGGGATAAACCGGGGAAATCTAGTTTAAACACAGCCACTCTTATACCAGATACTATCATCAGTAGTAGGTAGACATAGATTTTTAAAAATAGTTTTGTGCTCTAGATAACGACGCCTGTGTAGACATAAATACTGAGTGCTGTTTTGTATAGATAAGTTAGTCTAGTTTTATATATATTGTTACATTCTTTTATATTATAGATATATTAGATTTACATTCATAATTTGTAAAATTGGAATATTTTACAAATTATGAATGTAAATTTTTGAAAGGTTTTCTTATGTTAATGTATGTGATTAAACCAAAGCAAAATAAACTCGGAGACCACCCAAGTATCCTGTAGATTTAGAACAATGCAAGGTCGTCGCGGACACGAGTAATGCCATTGTCACACGTAAAGAGCTATGACGAATATGATTTACCATTTGAACAAGCGTATAAGTGCCTCTTTTCAAAATGTGAGTGAGTAGTTGACTGATCCTTATGGATGGATACGTACAGTTCCTACAACTGGACGGATCAAACTGCAGATATATATTTAGTAGTGTTATGAATATTTAGTATAAAGATAGCTGTTATTGTTTTTGCGTCTGCTTAAAAAGTGTTTGAAATTCGTATGAAACTGACAATTTTGAAGTTAGTGCTCGAGAGCGAAGACGCGGAGCAGATTAATGTTATAATCAAAGAAGTATTCATTCACAGCTTCAAAGCTGAAAAAAAACTTGTAAGATGTTATAGCCTAGTGGTTAGGACGTCCACCTCCTAACCTGAGGTCGGGGGTTCGAATCCGGACACTCACTCTAAATTTTCGGAGCTATGTGGTTTTTTAAGTATCACTTGCTGCAACGGTGAAGGAAAACATCGTGAGGAAACCTGCAAGCCTGAGAGTTCTCCATAATGTTCTCAAAGGCGTGTGAGTTTGCCAAACCCCAGCACATGTTCAACGTGGTGGACTATAGCCAAACCCTTCTCATATTGAGAGGAGATCCGTGTTCTGTAGTGAGCCGGCACGGTAATATTATATATAATTACCGTGGAGCCGGCAATGGGTTGATCATAATGAAGTATTCATTAACTAATAATCACACTGATTTCGTTGGGATTGTAGTTTGAGTAAATCATACATATTTTATTCTTGTATGATGATTTTTTTTATTATACGTCTACATTAAGAGTACTTATAAAGCTTTTTGTTTTTAACTTATTGTTTAAAATAGAAGAAAAACACATTTTAATTTAAAAAAATTACTAATTTCCAGGAACTGTGCGTTTATGGGGAGAACGTCGAGTTGGCCTTAATAACACTAAACTAAACAATACCTATAAATGAAGAATACGAGTGGTAACCAAAAATACAGAAATAGAACAACGATTACTTTCTTTATCCACAATTCACGGCCGTTTGCGAATTGGTGGATGAAAAATAGCTTTTACACTTTCTTATATTATAAATATATGCTTTCCATCTTGAGCACATTGCGAGAAGGTCGGGAGATTCTGAAGGATTTGATAATGGCAAATGTAACGAAAATTGATTGATAATGTCTTTTACCATAAATATTATTATTTTTGGAATAATATTTTTTTTATAACTAGGCAATTTACTATAGGTACTATCTTAAAGTGACAATATTGTTTGTACTCGTACACATCCATTAGCTCAACGAATATGTTGAGGAAAAATCAATAACGGATATGTGACATCAATTTTCTCGTAACTTTATAGTTTACTAGCTTTTTATTCATTTTTACTCCCTCTGTATCCGTCGAAGGGGATTAAGGTCATATTTTAAAAGTCGTAGTAATTTTCCGTTTTACCGATTTTCCGAGATAACGAAGGAAGTTTTCCTCAAATGTATATACACTCCGGCTCACAAATTCGTGAAAAAAACAAGTCGATACGATGCTTCATCAAAGAGGGCAGACACAATATTGTACACTTTATTATATTATCACGCGCTAATAGAAACTTTATTAATATAAAATCTCGTGGATTTCCATTACTTAAGGACTTAATCAATAATACTGATTAAAATATTGATGTCACGTTGTATTAATGACATACCTAAGGTAGCATAATCATAAGTCACGAAGTAGTGGTTTTATCTTAATTGGCATTAATTACCCTTCCTTCTGAAGCTGTAATAGCCTAGTGGTTGGGAGGTCTACATTCTATCCAGAGGTCGGGGGTTCGAACCCGGGCACGCACCTCGTAACTTTTCGGAGTTAGTTCTACGGTGACGGAAAACATTATGAGGAAACCTGCACGCCTGAGAGTTCCCCATAATGTTCTCAAAGGCGTGTAAAGTCTGCTAATCCGCACATAGCCAGCTTGGTGGACTATGGCCAAACCCTTCTCATATTGAGAGGAGACCCGTGCTCTGTAGTAAGCGGCAACGGGTTGATCATGAACTTTCTTTCTGGGTTGAATTTACGAATAAAACCGTGTTCAAAATGTACTGGCTACATAAAAAGAGTAGATCTGGCCTGTCACTGGGCAAATGACGCGCGCTTAGCCTCATATCTGATCTAAGAAACTGTTAAAACGATACTGGTACAACTACTACGCTCACGTCACTACAGGTATTGAGAGCTTATTTGTAAACAATCAAGAATTGTGTATAAATTCCTTCTATCAAAACCATTCTGAAACTTTCGCTATGTTTACAATTTCTGAATAAAGAAGGTTCTAGGCCACTGGTAAGGGCGTTAATACCGTACTACATTCAGTCAGTGAAGCAACTACCGAATAAAACACGTGACCAAATGAGCCACCTGCTAAATTAAAAAAAACCAACGATTGGAAATGTATTCAGGAACCATAGAATAAAAGCTGTTATTATTTTAATCGCTGAGATCAATGATATCTTCGCAAGAGTTGTCAACGATAGGTTATATTAAAGAACGTGTAGTCGCAACAATACCCGCAAGTGCGTAAGTTGTAAAACAGGTTAAGCAACAAACGTTATCAAGGCAATACATGCCTTAATAGTGTATTAAGCCATGAACTATACTTTAAATTTCCATTTTCCAGCAACCAATTCAATATTTGTGACGAAATAACCAGAAGCTACGACACTTTGGGTTTTATAATGCTTGTAAAACCACAGAATGGATAAAATTACTGGTAAAACTGAGATGCGGTCGCTGTCTTTTGAGTTTTATTATTATAAAGTTTATAGTTACGAGTATGACCGCTTATAAAATTTTCTTCCTTTGTAAAAGTACCAATAGCCATTCTGTAGGAGATGAACATGTTTTTCAACCCCAAAACAATAAATGGCTTCCGTGGTTTTTAGAGAAACCCGAAATAAACGCAGATTATATTGCGGATAATTTTCATGTTTTTCAATCATAGTTTTAACCCATTTTATCCTTGTTTTAATTACTTGCTAAATAAAGGCTTCGTCTAAAGCCATCACGTGCATGAACACGTCAAATAAAATGGCTTTTTATGTGAAGTTGTTGTACAGTGTATAATTATTTAACCTTTTTTTTTTAATCCACTACAAGTTAGCCCTTGACGGCAACCTCACCTGATGGTAAGTGATGATGCAGTCTAAGATGGTAGCAGGCTAACCTGTTAGGGGCATGGTAAACTCCTCCTTCTGGTTTCTACGCGACATCGTGCCGGAACGCTAAATCGCTTTGCGACACGTCTTTGTCGGTAGGGTGGAAACTAGCCTCGGGAGAAGCCTCCCACCAGACCAGACTCGCGCCAGAAATCGAACCCAGGACCTCCAACTTTATAATGTGCCAGCGCGCGAGCTGCGCCACGGGATCGTCAAAATCTTCCTTCAAATTTTTCAAAAACGGTAATGTGAATAACATATAATGTAAACCCTGAAGTATTTTACAATCATTGATATTCAAAACCGGTCTTATTACTCAAGCAATCTCTTCTAGATAACCCTTGGGAAAAGAATGAGTATTTTATCCCAGGAACAAAACATAACAGACGGCTCGATTTATAAAGGTCTATATAACTTTTGTATAATTGAAGCCATATCTGCATATTTAAACAACTACGTGTATAAAAGTTAATTTCTTGTGAATCATAAATATAATGTTAGAAGTTTGTATTGTTACACATTTACGCTGGAACTACAGAATCAGTGTTTCGATAGATTGGATACACCCTGGATTTAACACGGCTAAATTTGTTTTAACCCGGCTAAGTTTCTTGTGGGCTTCTTCTTAGACCGGGGCGCGTTTGGAACACTCATAGCTTTACTTTTAAGTTTACGAATATAGTTGAAATAACTACTATGTAAATTATTGACGTACTATATGTACTTGCCTTTTTAAGGACTATTTTAATAAAGATTATTTTGAATTTTTGAATTTTACATATAGGCTACTTTTTACGCTGAAACACTCCATGGTTGTGATGAAATTTGTGATAAATTGAATTGCACTTATGAGATTAAGTTTGCCAGCAAACAGGACATGAGATAAACCACCATTACAAACCTAACCAACCTATTCCACAGAAACCCTTAATCTAAGCTGACGTTGTCGCGATTATCAGTTGATGATAAACGATACGAATACATATTCCACTGAATATATTGGTTAAATGAGGTGTCTCCCCTCGGAATATACTGCTGCTAAAATTATGGTACTAGGTCGCCGTATAATTTTACCATCACGAATTCGGGATATCCTTTTCCTTTTCTTGGAAAAGGCGCAATATAGGAGAACAGTCTCGAATTGTCCTGCCAATATTTCCTCGATTAACTTAAGGAACTTGCTTCGATAGAGTGTATCGATTTAGGTATAAGGTCTAATCAGAAATATTGAGTTTCAATCACTGAGTTCTTTATCAGTACTTATTACCCAACTCCAGAACTGTATCTTTTAGTAAAATTTGTTACAGCATGTCTATTAAAATATATAACAAATGGTTGTTAGATAAATGCTTTTATTGTTTAAGTGAATTTTTGAATACAAAATGACATACTTATTATTAATATTTTTTAAATGATTTATATGTAATTACAATATTATTTTTGCACACCTACCACTCAACTACACAATCTATGCAAATAAATGATTTGATTTGATTTGAGGAAGGGGAAATGTTGCATACACTGTCCAAAATTAACGTAAAACAATTGACGGCCGAGCACTTCAAGGATGAGCAACTAGCGGAGGCTTTTTCATTAAACGAGGCCTTCAATCAATCAATTAATCATAAACTTTATGCAAATAATCCTTTAAAAGGCACTTTGGTGCATCAATAACTTACTCGTACATAGTAGTGAGTTGATGTTGATAACTACATTCGTAAGCTTAACACTAATGCTTGGAACCCTCATGGTTCCAAAATCTCCGTGATATAAAAAGAAACCCACTAAAAACATAGCCGAGTAACTATTCTTATTGTTATCACCATCTCACATGCCACTTAAAATTATTTAAGAGCTATCTTATTAGAGCATTATTCCATACCCAGCTTGTTTTTTTTTGTATAATCCTGTAAACTGTAAAATAACTTTTTTACAAGCTAACGTTCTATAAAAACTTTGAACTTATTGAGAGACATCAAATTATATTTGTCATAAAATTGTATACAATTTACTAATAGTATACCTTTAAATTATTTTCTTATTTTATGTATATTTACCTCTAATGTAAAGAGTGTTACAATCGTATTTGTTCCATTTTTTTAATATTCCTATGGACTAATATTAATTTTAAACAACACTTGCCTAGCCGTTTTTATATTTGTCATAAGGCGTATCTTTAGCATATATAGCAGGATAAAGTTTTTTTTATACACTACAAGTTAGCCAATGCAGTCAAGAATGGTAGCAGGCTAACCTGTTAGGGGTATTCTAAACCCACACCCCTAATTGGATTCTACGCGACATCGTGCCGGAACGCTAAATCGCTTGGCGACATGTCTTTGTCGGTAAGTTGGTAACTAGCCACGGCCGAAGCCTCCAGACTCGAGCCGGGAATCGAACCCAGTACCTCCAACTTTATAATGCGACAGCGCACGCACTGCGCCACGGTTGTCGCCAGACCGTTTGCAGCAGGATAAAATTAGTAATTCCTACTAAAAATAATAGTCGCTATAATCTAGGATTCTGCGGTACTCGCGTCCCCGAAAGAACGAGGAACGAGTGGCAATAATCATAATTTTCATTCAATTTCTGTGGTATTTGAAATTTAAACTGGTCGTAATCCGGAAAACTTGGCGGAATAATAATTACATTTGCCAAGTCCCAACAGAAAGGGTATTGTTATTGTAATTTTATTTCTGTTTATTACGCCGCGGATGGCACATTTACCTAAAGTGTAATTTGAATTTACTAAATAACAAGCTATTGCCTCGAATCATTACGCGTGGTTATAATTAATGTAATAAGAAGTACAACACCATTAAAAACTATATAAAAGTCCGTGACTTCATTGACTTTATTAATGTTATCAACAAGATTTTTTTTTTCATGGACTTTATCGATTCGAAAAACAATTAAATGTTTTTATAAAACAGATTTTAGGGGATCTGTAATATTATATACAACTGGAGTCTGGGACTGCTTTAAAAAAGATTTTTTAATTGTATTTGTTTAAAGTGGATACCTGTTAAATACACAATGGAACCATGGCGCCACAAAAAAATCTCCGCTGTTTTACTTTGCGCTTTTATGTGCGTTTAAGGCAATTAAATATCGGCAATAATGGAGAATGAAATCATCTTGCCGGAACCTGCATGTCTGAGAGATCTGATAATTTATTCAAAGGCTCAAACTCTAGAAATCCTAGCTTTCTAAATGAGGAGACCCGTTCCCCGTAGTTGGGTAATGTGTAGATAATTATGAAACAATAAATCGTAATAAGGGTGAAATGGTTTAATATTTCCTTGCTCAGGTATTGTCTTATCAAAAGCAAACGAGGCTAGTATATCGAGATAAGCGGGTTGAAACAAAAGCCAACAACCAAGAAAACATAATCTATCGTTATTAATAGTATATATGTGATAGCCTAGTGGTGAGGACGCCCTCCTCCTCAGAAGTCGGGGGTTCAAACCCAGCCACGCACCTATAACTTTTCGGAGTTATGTGCGTTTTTAAGAAATTAAAATATCACTTGCTTCAACGGTGAAGGAAAACATCGTGAGGAAACCTGCACGCCTGAGAGTTCTCCGTAATGTTCGTTGCGTGTGACGTCTGCCAATCCGCACATGGCCAGCGTGGTGGACTATGGCCGAACCCTTCTCATATTGAGAGGAGACCCGTGCTCGTGCCCGTTATTAATAGTATATATGTGATAGACACATGCGGCCATTTTATTAGTTTTAAGCATTCTTTGCGCTCCTCGCTTTTAGGCTATTTCGTGTTACAATACTGTACATATTTTCAAGGCAACGCGTCTTTCCGTCGAGGCTTAATCTCGTTAAACCGTTAAAGCTTTGTAAAGTGTGATTATATAACCGGCATAAACTATGAGAAAGCGAGTCTTAGCTGAATTTGTGATAAAAAGGTCATCAGTTATTAAAATTATGCCGTAGAACCGCTTACATCAAAAATTAATGCATATTACGAATTTTGTACCTATAATATAATACCTATATTACGGCAGTAGATAAATCTGACAATGTGGGTTAATAGATATTTTATATTTCACTAGCTGACGCCCGCGACTTCGTCTGCGTTGAGTTAGTGTGTTTGTCTTTCAATCACGATAGATTACTAACCCGAATTACTTGAAATAATTACTAAACTAAAACAATTAGTGGGAGAAGTAGGAGGCGCCCGAGACGTGATGGCACAGGCGGTGGAATGCGCGTGAGCTACATTACTTTATTTTTCTAAAATAAAAGTAGCCTAAGTTACTCCTTATTACATCAGCTACCTGTTAATAAAAGTCCCGTAAAAATCGGTCCAGTTGTTTCAGAGATTAGCCGGAACAAACAGACAGACAGACAGAAAAAAATTGTAAAACATGTTATTTTGGTGTATGTACCGTATACATTGCATATAGTAAAAAACTGTTATTTCAATATTACAAACATACACTCCAATTTTATTTATTTGTATAGATGAGGCGCGGATACAGTATACACGAGTATAAACATACCTATGTTAAAGTTAAGTATAAATATACCTATATAATACCTACCTAGGTATTATATAGGTAGATATTGTTGGTATTTTTACCGCTACACACTAGCGGTATAAATAGCACAAACAATATCTTAATCAAAATTCGTGTCTTTATAAATAAATACTTTAAGGAACTCCAAAGGCCCAGATATTTGAATGCAAAGATTATGATAAATGAGGCGTAAAAAATGTTTTCGTATATTTTGGCCAAAACAAATGCCAACCGGCCACCCCCGGCTTTGTTTTGTTTGTGAAACTCGGTCGCTTACTGTATAATTATATCACAGAGAATGACTCGCGCACTTTAGGGCGCCGTGGGTAAGTTACTCACAACTATTTTTAATCTGTTAGACCTGTATATGTAGCGTACGCTTCTGTGTTTCTCTTCTGTGGCATCCCGGTCGCTAAACCTTATTACCAAATAACGATCTCCAAAATAACGATCTCCAAAATAACGATCTGTAATATTTATCAATACAAAAACTTATAATAAAAAACAACAGAATTCAATTCAATTATGTGAAATTGAGAAAAGTTCAATAAACACGCACTGAAGATACAAACATGGGCTTTTACGATTCAATTTATTTTACTTTCAAATAAATAAATATTATATATATATATATATATATATAATATTTATTTATTTGAAAGTAAAATAAATTGAAATTATTTCAAATAAATAAATATTATATATATATATATATATATATATATATATATATATATATATAATATTTATTTATTTGAAAGTAAAATAAATTGAATTCGTGAATATATATATATATATCTAATATATAAAATTCTCGTGTCACAGTTTTCGTTGCCATACTCCTCCGAAACGGCTTGACCGATTTTGATGAAATTTTTTGTGCTTATCCGGTATCTATGAGAATCGGCCAACATCTATTTTTCATCTCCCTAAATGTTAGGGGTAGTCCACCCCTAAATTTTATTTTTTATTTTTTAGACAAAATTTTTAATTTCTATTTTTTTATGATACAACATACAAAAATACATACAATCCTCAATTTTCACCCTTCTACGATCAACCCTTATTTTTTAATAGCCATTTTAATAATTTAATCATTTTCCTCTCCGGTCGAAAACTGAACAATTTTCGTCTTTATTGTGAATGATTTTCACTCTAATTCGACTAAAATTAGAAATAATTTATGGCAAAACAACGTTTGCCGGGTCAACTAGTATATATATATATATATACCTGATGTATAGGTAGGTAAGCGTAAAAATAACTCAAGCGAAAAGCATAGACGATATTTTAATAGAAATTCAACGCTGCGAATAGTTACGTTGCGAATTGTTTGTATTCGTTTAAAAAACAGATAGTTGCAGTATATTAAGATTGCGAGGCGTGTTTATGTGTAAATATTTATACAGTTGAATGAAGTAAACTTCTTCCTTTTTCAATCTTCTATTACGAGTGTTAAACATACCTACCGCTATTAGTTGACCCCGTCAAGGTTTTGCTTGGCAAGGCACTACTACTCCTTCTAGAACTGGAATCAACTTCATTGTATCTAAACTATAACCTTAGTATAGTAGCATTTTGTAATCGTGCCAATTCTATTGTATAGACATCTCAAACTAAATTAAATTGATGGGTAGTAAAAATTTACTAAAAATTAAAATAGCGCTATTCTTTTCTACAGGGTAGATTTGACAAGAGCAGCCTAACTTTTAGACATCTAAATTTAGTTAATTTTAAAGATTTGTATAAAAAAAGAATTGGCACTTTTGTGATAGGTATATATATATAAGTAGATACTCTTTACAGCACACAAATGGTTGAAAAACTATAACACGGAACTCTTAACACGTAAGTATGAAAGGTGAGGAAGAAGTAATTTAAATTTAGTTCAATTTACAGTTTTTTGTAAAAAATAACAGGCACTATTTTAAGATAGATAGATAGGTACAGACAACCTTGGCGAAAGAATTAAATGAAAGTTGAGAAAGATATACGGCTTGGAGCTAGAAACAGAAAGAAAACAGAGTGTTTTTGTGTCTTCTTAGTTTAGAACTACTATATTATTACGTTTCCACGAATATACGAATATGACACGGTTATATGTTTATACATCTGTCTCAGCACTTACGTGCAGACTGCAGAGCTTTGACAGATAATATGCGATATTGTTTCAACCCCTTTCTGCATATAACTATATCCTCCGGGAGACATTATATATTTCTGTAAAAGCTACGGCTTAAAATATCAATGTATATGTGTTTTCAGGATTCTGTTTCCACTTTGAGCCTGCTTAGAGCTTCCGAGTGCCATTTTTCTATCTAATAACCAAATAGCAATATCAACTTTTGATCGGTAATTGCCTTGTCGTATTGTATTCGAACCTCTACGATCTCGCAACAAAAGTACCTAACATTTTATCGAATCAATGTTATTTTATGTTTTTAATTCGGTTTTTTTAATGATGTAGTCCTGAGGTAACACACATAATATTATATATATATATATACATATTAAGTTATGGTTGTCTGGTGTTTCGTATTAAAATACGCTTTAACATTAAAATAAAGAAGAAAAAAAATTCAGCAACGATTCTTGAACACTATTGAAACAATATCTTAACATAAGACCTATTTTAATAAAAATTGGATAAAGATAAAGTTATCAAACTGCTATAAATCATCTCAAGATGAACTTTTTCACAAGATTCTATAAAAATAAAATCAAAAGCGAACATAAAACTCAAGTTTTATTACTTTTAACCTTAATACTAGAAAAACTCACCGAGGCAAATGTTTTTACGATAGAATAAGATAATTGCAAACAAGCATTTCTGTGCAATGAAAATATATTTTAGACGGAAAGAGTAATTGGGACGTCTGTACAAGCATAACTTATACTATTATTTATTTTCAGTCTTCCGAAGCCAAACACAAAAACTCTTATTTAGTTATATTTTAGTCTATACATCGTATCGACCGCTCTACCGACAAATACGTGTCTCCAAGCGATTTAGCGTTCCGGCACGATGTCGCGTAGAAACCAATAATTGAAAGCATGGGTTTACCTTACCGCCGTTTTGTTCTGTTTCATAGTAAAATTAAAGGATTTTGATTAAAATTATAGCTGCTATTCTTTCACGCAGCGTACACGTACACGATGCTAAGCTGCAAGAAAATCTAGATATGTAATACGTTTTATGTAACCCCTAGATTTTTTTATCGCGGTGATTGGGCATATAATTATGAGATAACTAGTAAGTCACTAAAGGGTAATCAAGTAGTAATGTTGAAGCAAAATTAGAGATATGAGTGAAAATCGAGAAAAGTAATATTATATCAAAATATTCAAAGGACCTCGAACTCTAATAATTTATGTTAACACAATGGAGGTCCTATTATTAACCTTTTCAACCTTACTCAATTATATCATTCCATTGAAACTAAGTAAGGAAATCCTACTTACCGAAACCCTCAGGAGTTGGGTTTTCCGTAGAGTATTTGATACAGCAGCATCCACTAAAGGTTACAAATTTTTGGACATATTATAGTTAAGAACCAACTCAATATTATAAGCTTCCGAACAAACAAAATAGCATCACAATCAGCCCATGCGTTTGGGAACCGATAACACATAAAGACACTGTTTATTCGTAGTCATGTTTTTTAGTTTAGGGGGGCCGACCTTATCAAATATAGCGATCTAATTTTGGACTACTCTTAGACCTAACAAGATAAGTAAATAACCGAAATTACGTTGAAAAGTTGTCAAAAGTTATTTTTGTTATCAAAAAGAAATAATTCTCCTCCGAAACGAAAACCTACATAATAAGCTAATATTAACGGTAAAAGCCTACGAAAAATGTTTTTCTTTTGGATCGACTTCCGATAAAAGAGATATTTATGTTAACATAAAGCTCTTAGCGCTAAGCTTCAAATGACCTTTTTTGCGAGTAAACAGCCCAAGAGTACCTTTTATCATTCGAGAATGTTCCCGCATAAATGCAATTATTTAATTCAATGTTTATCTGGTCAATTGGATTA
Organism: Lasiommata megera; assembly: GCA_928268935.1. Lineage (NCBI taxonomy): Eukaryota > Metazoa > Arthropoda > Insecta > Lepidoptera > Nymphalidae > Lasiommata > Lasiommata megera. The sequence goes on along the minus strand of OV743325.1, from coordinate 8,120,651 downwards.
TTATTATCTCAATCCATTTCGAATTCCAACTCAAAATTAACACTTACTAATATTAAAGGTAAAGTAGCTAAGTAAATAAAAAATAAGACGTTTATTTCAGGTGAAAGATAACACTTAATAATATAATAACAAAGCTAATTCCCGCGTAGTTTAGTTTTGTAACTTTTTTTTATTACGTGATCTTAGTTCGAGGCGAAACCACTAGTTATAATTAGATAAAAATCCCAGACAGATTTAAAAATATAAGGGAGTGACGAGCACCCCTAAAAAGGGGGAAGATTGGCGTCAACAGTACAACTGAGACGGTGGGGGACAATTATGCTAACTCACAACTTATAATTACTGTTCCAATGCCATCTCACTTGACGTCTCAATTCGTCGACAAGTCTTGTCGGGGTAGTTCAAGTTATTGTGGTTCGACTTACCCAAGCCCAGGTTCAGATTTTTATTATAGCCCTAACTTTCACCTTTTAATATACCCAACTAGCTTATAAGAAGAAGGAAGAATACATGCCTACAGTGGACTACAGAAATTACTGCTGGTGCCCAAAGTTCAGTATATAAGAAGACCAATCTGTAGATGGAGAGACGAGAGAGTATGTATGGCCTTTTGTGGCACATGAGACCTGCTCAAGATCTCAATACCTGGAAGAGACTAAACGAGACCTTTGCCTGCAATAATAATAGGTTGTTGTGTATATTCACTCTAACCAGGCATATACATCCTTACTAATTGTATGACGCGAAAGTTTGAATTTATAGAGGTTTTTGTTAAAATCTTTCAGGAAAACTACTGAATCAATTAAACTGAAATTTGGAATGAAAATAGATTAGACCCTAGATTAACACAAAGACTATCACATTAACACTTTTATTCCGGAAAAATGTATGGTTCCTGCGGGTTTTGCGATAAAACCTACTAAATAGCCTACCATCCCTGCAAAACAGAGTAGCATGGACGGACCACGCTTCTTGAAATAGTGTCTATAATTCCTGTCATATACTGCAATCCTCTACTCAGTATCGGTCAATTATTATCAATCCAATAAAAATAAAAAATCCTTACAATGTGTGCATACAGTAAAGTAATCAAGCTTCAGAACATTGTTATAAGAACTAATGAGGCACCTATCGGGTACATCTTTGTTATCAGATACCTAATGTAAATAGTAAAGGAAATAAAGGAGCGTCAATTAACCCATCAAAAGGGCGAAGGTTGACGTCACCGACTCGACTACGATGACGGGACAGTAATTATGTTTACTTAGAGCGTTTACCGTTCACATGCCGTCTCACTTGACATTTAGTCGACAAGCCTTATTCATGTCGAGAGCACGTAATAATGAAGTACCAAGTTTGGGAATGTATAATTTTGAGCTTTTGTATTGTCCATATTTATAATGCAACTAATTTCTCGTAGATTTATAGCCTCATAATTGGTTAAGGGAAGCTGTGATAGCCTAGTGGTTAGGGCGTCAGCCACTTAATCAGAGGTCTACGTTATATTTTAATTTTTTTAAAACGCACATAACTTTTCGGAGTTATGTGCGTTTTAAAAAAAAATATATATCACTTGCTTCAACGGTGAAGGAAAACATCGTGAGGAAACCTGCACGCCTGAGAGTTCTCCATAATGTTCTCAAAGGCGTGTGAAGTCTGCCAATCCGCACATGGCCAGCGTGGTGGACTATGGCCAAACCCTTCTCATATTGAGAGGACACCCGTGCTCTGTAGTGAGCCGGCAATGGGTTTTTCATGATGATGATAATGAAATACAGATAATAGATAAGTGTCTATTCTGTAAGTAATACATTTATAAATACTGAAAACATAACTTAATGTTTCGTGCAGTTGTGATGAAAAGCTAATTATGTATCTGTTACAGAATGAGGGTAATTTAATCCGAGTGCTGTTTTTATGATACGATGCTCGAGTATCATAATAGCTAAAGTAAGCGGAGCTAAAGTTGTTAATTATGCATATGAGATGCATTCGAGATTTCATCTACGACCCAAAAGGTTAATAATATATATAAAGAAAAATCGATTTAAATGTAATTTATATGGCAATGATATTTGGGTCACAGTGATACGCACAAATGTAATTTCCAAGCAAAGAGGGTAACCCTTACAGTTCGCATTACTAACATCTTAAAATGCATGTTTACTTACCAATTCATGCAAAGGAAATTTCATTCATTCATTTCCTTTGCATGATCCTATTGAAATTCTATGATATTGCTATTTAAAAAAAAATTGAGTTTTGAGCAAAAATGTCGACCCTTTTCGCTCAAATTTAACCAAAACTAATTAAATTTCATAAGTCTTTCCCAAATATGCCGCACAATTAATAGAATATAAAAAATATTAAATCTATATTGTGGTATTATGGTACTGGCAATAGTTGTATCGACCATTACCTTAGTTAATGTGAAGTCGCATTTCATAACAATACATAACTACTACTAAAATAGCCCTCATATCTATACTGCTGATAGCTATAGTTTGATGTATATAACGAAATTTAACATGGTAGGTAGAGCAATAATAAAGGATTTTAATAAATCCATCCCTCAGGGAAGGGAACGGGGATGAAAGCTTTGAACTTTATAGACTTGATTATAGAGAGATTTATGTCGACGTTGCGATGTTTTGCGTCAAACTATGTCGCATAATTGAATGTGAGGCTCCATACATATAGACGCTGCCTACGTGTAAAGTTTTAACTTAATTTGAAGCAGCGCTTCTAACGTTCGGGGAAATAGGTAGTTAATGTTTCCCGAGACGAGTTCAGATAGTTTATGCGATAGCCTGAGTTATCTGACTATAACATAAGTTATCTGACTATTCAAACACCACCTGTGATTTGAGTCTGGAACTAAACACTAACTTTATATAGGTCAGTACATGGAGTATATTGTATGAATAGTAGGTATGCGAAACTCATCCGGAAGTCTACAATGGGTCTCTCGGGCAAAACCAGTGAAGGGAATCGCCGTTGTGGTTTTTAATTCTCTTATATCCCATCTACTGGGGTAGCTATCAAGCTTGATTAAGCTACGACCAAAAAAAAAAAAAAAAGGTATGTGAAACGACTGACCCCAAACAAAAGTGTGAGTGTAAACTATAAGCCCTAGTTATTCTTTTTATGCCTAGAAGACAAGTTTTAGACCTAGGCAATTGTACGTTTTGAATCGTACCTGAGAATGCTTTGGTGTCGGAGCGAGATGTGCGTTCAGAGTCCTTTAGTGGTGTATAAAGATTGAAGAAGTATCGAATTGATCCGTATGTGTCTTTTTTACGCGGGTACTGATGAATTAGGCTTTATGGCCATATTTGGCAGACTTCATACGCCTTTGAGAACATTATGGTTTCCTCACGATGTTTTCCTTCACCGATGAAGCAAGTGATATGTTAATTGGTTTAAAACGCACATAACTCCGAAAAGTTAGAGGCGTGCCCGGGATCGATCCGCCGACCTCTGATTAGGACATGGACGTTCTAACCACTAGGCTATCACAGTTTATGTTTATATGTATATCTATACCGTAAATAGTTACATTTGCAGGTCTAGCGAACCTCGGCATATTTTATGGGCACTGTTTATGACACATGTTTGATAAAGTCGGTCTTTGTCGTCGGAGGTCAGTCGTTGGACTTCTGCTGCTGACATCATTTGCATTTTCAGTACTAAATAATGTTAATTACAGAGATGTAAGCCACAGAAGTGGTTCTTGCGGCGGTGTGTTCTCGGTTAAATACAAGCAGAACTTAGACGTCACAAATTTTCACTTTATAAATATTAAACCACCAACTACCCATAGAGTTATGTGTGTAATATATCTAATATAACTCGTTTTATTATTACAAAAATATCCACAAATGTTATCCACCCCTTGACGTGCAGATTTAACTCGATTTTACGGGCAAAAATAATTTAGTCATCATGGTAGGTATGGAGTAAATCCATTCCTCTTTCAGTTTGAGTCAAACTAGCACTTTGCCAGTTTTTATTTCTCCTTAAATCGACATCCTCAAACCATTGGTCCAAGTACTAAGTACATACCTGGTCACTAATGGGAAATAGGGGTTACAGCTTTATCGCGCTTTAACCTCCATGTTATGGAAGCTGTGATAGTTGGGAAGCTGTGATAGCTGGGAAGCTGTGATAGCCTAGGACGTCCACCTCCTAATCAGAGGTCGGGGGTTCGAACCCGGGCACTCACCTATAACATTTCGGTGTTATGTGCGTTTTAAAGCAATTAAAATTTCACTTGCTTTAACGGTGAAGGAAAACATCGTGAGGAAACCTGCACGCCTGAGAGTTCTCCATAATGTTCTCAAAGGCGTGTGAAGTCTGTCAATCCGCACATGGCCAGTGTGGCGGACTATGGCTAACCCTAACCCTAACTATGCCAAACCCTTCTCATATTGAGAAGAGACCCGTGCTCTGTAGTGAGCCGGTAATAGGTTGATAATGATGACGTGCAGATTTAACCCGATTTTGCGGGCTATAGCAAAAATAATTTAGTCATCATGGTAATAATGGAATAAATCCATTCTTATTTCAGTTTAAGTCAGAAACTTTGCTAGTTTTTATTTCTCCTTAAATCGACATAATCCAACAATCTGCCTTACTACTAAGCACATGCCTGATCACTTATGGGAAATAGGGGTTACAGCTTTAGCGCGCTTTAACATCCACGTTTTACAAATTCGCATTAGCGGGCTCTTTTGCCCTTTAAATCAACTACTTCGAACAACACTACCATTCATAACAGGTATATAAATATATATGTAGCTGGAAATGTCCGCTCCGCCTTGTTGAGGCAGCGGAGATTTTAACTTAACCCTTAGTAAACCTATTTATCATGTAACTACATGATAAATAGGTTTATCTGGAGTTCGATTCAGTACTCGTAGCCGGCAATACAAGTACAAACAAGGAATATAAATTCTGAAAGTGTTCTGCCAGGTCAGCAGTATTTTGACAAGAATATAAAATTTTGGAATATTCTCCTCTATAAGCTTTTTAAGGTAGGTAGTGCTTTCAAGCATGTATGAAGTGCACGCTAAAGTATCTAGTATGTTTTTCAATAACACAGATTTCTCGCAAATGTTTCATATTCTCCGGAACCTCCTGGGGGGTATGCACTGCATTTGTGCTTTTAAAAAGAGCACGCCACTGGCAGACATCATGGCCGTTTTCACAACGGATTCATTTTCTATGTTACAGACGGTTCATTTGATTTTTATCTCAAGTTTATTAAATTCATTCATGTTAAGTACAGGTATCTATGCAGAGTTCATATAATACATACTTCATTATTTTAATTCGTAAGGTACAGGTGATGACTACATTCGTTAAGTTAAAATTGAAGCTAGGAGGATTTCAAATGCGGCCAGGTCTACGACCGAATTATATAAAACGATGTTAGCCTTACCTTAGGAGGGTTTCAAATGCGCCCAGGTGTACGACCGAATTTTATAAAACGACTAGCTGACCCGGCAGACTTCGTACTGCCAAATATAGCCTGTCAAAATGATTTGTAATGTGTAATTTTTTTGTTATTAATGTCGGTGGATATCGTTTTAAGCCACCGTAAGTTGTATCGATAGGTGGCGCTGGGGTCACGAACCCAGCGAATACAATAGCAATAAAGCTCGTTTTAGTTAGTTTAGCTTTTAGCCCGTTTAGTCGTTGAGTGTTTGCTTGTCTTGCAATCACGAAGCAATAGATTACTGAACCGAAGAACTTGAAAAAATTACATCATAAACATTAAAGTATCTCCTTTCTTACAAAAAAAGAATGAATGGCTTCTGAGTACGCGTTAATGAATTACAACTAAATACACATTTTGACTATCTCCCAAGGGAACCGTGCTGAATTCCGGGATGAAAACTATCTCATATGTTGAACCGGAGTATCAGCTACTCCTATACCAAATTTTATTCAAGTCCATCATTTCAAGTGGTTTCGGCGTGATACAGACAGACGCTAGTAAAATCGCTAGTAAAGCATCCTCCAATTAAAATGTTCAAAATCTATTTAATGTACAGATTTCGTCCTGTTACAGTTTGACTATGCACTCTTTGACGTTAGGAACACACCTACATTGCTTAGACAACAGTGATTGCTTGTAATTTAATATGTACTTTATGCAATAGCAATAAAACTCAAATTGACTCTACGTTTATATAGAAAACGTTTGTATGGGAAAAAGAAAAGGGCTGTTTTATGGGGTTTTCCGGCAATTATTCAGATTTTTCTCGCCGTAAAAACCATCCTTGAACTTTAACGAATATTTTAAAAAAAATTGGCCAAATTGGTCCAGGCGTTATTGAGTTATGCGCTTACCAACAGCTTTTGCGATTCATTTTTATGTTATAGATCATTCTAATTAACTTTTATAATTATGTGATAATACTAACATGTACATATTTAAATTATAGAGTTTAAATAATAATTTCAATAAGAATTGAAATACTAATTTAATCGTTTAAATATATGAAAAAAAAATCTGAAAAACTTGTTATCATAGCACATTGAAATAATAAGTGCTAAATATTTTTAAAAAGAGGTTAAATAAAAACAATAAAAAAAATATTTGTACAACTATTGAAAAGGTGTAGGAAATTGTGTATCATTTTTGCATTTTAATTAAATTTTATAATTATGTGATAATACTTACATACATATATTCAAATTATATTATAAAGTTTTGATCAATGAAGCACAAATAAGTAAAAAACAGGATTAATTTCACTGTATTATCTTCATTATAATATGAATTCAATTTACACTTCAGTCTAAGTAACACGTGGCCGGCTATGCTAACACCAAAAATGGAAATAATTGAATTATACGGTATTTCGTTCACTACAAAATAAATTTAATTAATTTTATAGCGTCAACATCACGTGGTAATTATGCTGTTAAAATGTAGCTTATATGACACGTTCGAAGATTTACCATAGCAGCGCCATCTATTGATTACTTACTCAACCCAGTCGAAAGGTATCGACATCTGTTAGAATCATTTGGAGTTAACAGATAATTGTGACTGTCAAATAATAACAGACAAATAATTAGCAATAAATTAAAATTGCGACTATAATTTGAGATTTAAACTATCCTATCTCTCAAGTTGGATCGAACTGCACATGGTGTGCGAATTTTATTATAATCGGTTAAGTGGTTTAGGAGTCCATTGAGGATAAACATTGTGACACGAGATTTTTATATATTAAGATGTTAGCCTTACCTTAGGAGGGTTTCAAATGCGCCCAGGTGTACGACCGAATTTTATAAAACGATGTTAGCCTTACCTTAGGAGGGTTTCAAATGCGGCCAGGTCTACGACCGAATTATATAAAACGATCTTAGCCTTACCTTCTGACTTAAGATACCGTAAGAACTAGTGAACGTAGTACCCGAAATATTAAGCTTGACATAAATTTGGCAGAGTTAAGTGAAAGTAGGTACACTCTATAGATTAGAAAAAGAAGAAGCCCACAACAAAACTTTGTTTTTGTTATCAAAATCTCACATAATCAGTCATTAATCGACAAGGACGTGTCGCCAAGCGATTTAGCGTTCCGGCACGATGTCGTGTAGAAACCACTTAGGAGTATGGGTTTTTCATACCCCTAACAGGTTAACCCGCTATCTTAGACCGCATCATCACTTACCATCAAGTGAGATGCCGTCAAGGGCTAACTTGTGGTGTATAAAAAAAAATCCACACCCAAGCTTTTTGTCGTTTATGTAATCCTATCATAACAGGATTTTTCAATAAGCCATTTTTATTTTTCTTTAACATATTGTTTGCGAAATAACTTCTTTTAATTTAACTAAAATTTAAGTTTAAATATTTATTATTACACCAAAGATAGGAGACATGGGATGGGAAGAGACCATTAAATCCATAATAATATATGTTGTGTGTGTAACAATCGATATTTCAAGGGATTCATAGCCGACGGTATGCATCACGTACGTTATATAACCCGTGCTAGAGTTTGCGTCACTTCGGCATATATTGGGGCTATGTGTACGAACCCCTGTTGTTTTAATTGAAGTGCTTGTTTACCTTTCATTCGACATGGGACCAGGGACAATTTATAATTGAAATGTCAGGTAACATTATCGAGCATCTTCTCATAGAGATTGCTTAAGCAATAAGACCGCCTTTGCATACCTATGTACACGAATTGCCGCATGATGTTGTTTATTACTAATTTTTGTGCAGTGTGCAAAGAATATTTGTCAATCTATCTATCATCTCCGAGTATAATAATGGTCGTATTTCAAGCTTAGCGCTCGAATATTCAGGTCAAGCTGTAGGACTGATCGATTTTTATGAAAATACCAGCTGATGATCGCTACTTTGTCCGGCTAGTATAAGGGAATTAGGGTTTTTTTTCAACCACTGTGAAATAAGAATTGTTTGTAATTGAAGACTATCCCACGTCTCAATTCTGTTGCCGTTTCCGTTTCCTAATATGTAAATCAAATCTTGAGGAATTTCGCTTATCATATATCATTAGGTATTGTTGGAACGCATTGACGTTAAATTCAGTTTTTCACAAATCCGATTTTTGAGGATAAGAAGTTAAAACCAAATATGTTTTTTTCTAGCGTATTATATATCTGTATTCAAAATGTCAACCAAATTAATTCAATAGTTCCGGCGTTAGTTACTAACAGACATACACACATATACCACGAAAGGTTGTATGTACATACAATCTTTCGTATTTCTTATATTAGTGTAAAGCATTCAAAGGTGATGATGAGACCATGATCTTTTATAGTTGGCTTAAAATAAAGAGTTTCTTGTCTTTCTTCATCTATTTTTTGGTGAGAAATTTGTTTAAAAAAAATAGCCCATAATCTGTGTGTAGGAAAAAACATTCTGTGTGTATTTTTTAATAATTCCTAATCTCTTTGAAACATACATTGCATTTTTTTTAATAATGCAGATAGGTGGAGTATAGATGGACGACGTAAAGCATGCCTTTTGCCCAAAGATATGTACAAGATTCTAAAAAAGGAGACTAGTATTTGCCGGCAATGGGTTTGCATTGAAAAAACAAAAAATATTGTTGCCAACAAATTTAAGTGGGTCACTATCAAGAAAAATGTTTGAATAAAGCACTTTGTTCTTAGCAATAAAGCTAACTTTATCATTGATTTTATCACTAAACATTGAGCAAGTTATCATTTGTGTCAATGCAACGCCATGTCATTTTCACGATGATACTTAATTAAATATACAAAGTGATATTCCAAAATGATTATTTTATTATGTATATTTTAATAATTTTTAGTTTATCGCTAGTAGTCAACACAATTGATTTATCGTTACTACAATTTTTAGATTGGAATCAAATCTTCTTTTTCTTGCCCTTATCGTGGGATAATTATATATGTGGAGTCGGTACAACACGTCTTCTTCTTCCACTCACTTCTATAAGCCGTCACCTAACTAACCACACCTTTTACCCGCATATCCTCTTTTACACAATCAAATAAAATATTTAAATAACTGATTTTCTAATTTGAAAGACAACAAAGACATTATTTTTTAATTTTTATATGTTTCATAGTTATTCCATATAAAGGGACATCAAACTGGGAAGATAGCTCGAAGAGAGAAGATGCTTGAAAAGCGTTAGTTAACCAACCTATCAGGTGATAGGCAACACCAACAGGGTCTAAGGATCCACTAAGCAAACATCGCGTAGAATTGCGATACGTAACAGACAATATGTTCCAGACATCCATTGTCTCAGAAGACCATAGCAATTCGAACTACAAAAGATTTGCCTCTTTCCTCGTCTCGACGATTATTCCAGACCAACTTTACATTAACATAGAAAAATACTTATATCTTATATATACATATATTTATATCTTCATATTACAAAAAAAGTGCGTACGCATATTAGTAAACACAAAAAGTACGGACTCATGTGTGCCCCATTTCAGGAAATTAAAAATCCTCACCCTCCCTTCAATCTATATCTTTGAAATGTGCAAATTTGTCAAAAAAAATCTACACTTTTATAAAAAAAAAGAAGAAAAACCTCGTCGATATCCCGAAAAATATACAAACAAACTAACCCTCCCACCATCAAAGCTAAAACTCCACACCTGTAGTCCCTACGTAATGTCTGTGAAAATATATAATGGTCTGCCAGACTGCATACGAAACTTAGAAAAAGATAATGAATTTTACACAGTATTAAAGAATTTTTTGTTGGAGAAGTGTTATTACACTATAAACGATTTTTTAAGCGATGCAAGTAAAAATAAATGAAATCGGTCTCCCTACTACGGTTGATTCCAGACCAAGTTGCAACACCCAAACTGGGTATGTGTAAACAATATGCAACGAAATAAAATAAATAAATAAATACTTACACGTAGTAAATATAGAGGCATAAACTCAATTACAACGAGTAACGTTACAAAACTAATCACAACTTTGCAAATTTTCGTGGATTACAGACTAGACGGCGGCAATCCTAGCTTAACCGCGATCAATGGAGGTGCTGAGTCGAAATATAGTGAGATAAGTGACGATAATTATTTATAAATAAAAAGTCTGCTTCCAGGAAAATTAACAAAATGATGTCTGTCTTCCTGATAAAGAACTTGGGTTGCTAGAATTTTTAAATTAATCGTCAGTTAGATATACATTAAAAAGGACGACTATTACAAAAAAATGTAATCTAAACTTAATTAAGTTGTAACAAAAAACGATGTCGACGGTAACCATTTAATTAGACGCTTTGTAAACTCGTCTGAATGACAAGAAGCCTATTTAATAAAACTAAACTGGGAAACAGCAAAGATTAAAATTACAAACCTTGCCTAACAAACTTTTTCAGAGCATTAATCAGGAAATATTCGAAAAAGGAAAACATCCCAAACTTCTCTCAACTCAGGCTTTTTTGTCTCAAGCAATTTATAGAAGCCAAATTTTCAAGTCACAGATAAAAACTGTGGATCACAAAAAAAAACTTACCAAATGAAAACTAGGCGAAACGTTTTTCTAAGAACCTTTTATGAGTCGTCTGGAAAACTAGAAACAAAGTTGACTTAACTTACTTTTATTAAAAAGTTTAAAGTAAAGGATAAAGTCCGCAGCTCGCAAAAGAACTCCAGAAGGCTATCAACTGAATAAGAATTTAAGTTTTTCAGACAAACAATTACCTAAGGACATCTAACAAAAATAAAAACACCCGTAGGTAGTTCTTTGGAGATGTATTTTTTCTTTACTTTTTTAGCCTCGACCGCCCTCTCACCTGGTGATTTTTGATGATACAGTCTAAGATGGTAGTGGGCTAATCTATTATAAGGGTATGGAAGTTATATTTAAAACACTTACTTGATAAAATGGAGTACGAGGAACACAATTCACTCTGTAGTTTTTGTAATGATACAATAAAACATATCTAAATATTAACCAAGATTAAAACGCAACGTTATCGGCTGATGGAAGTTTGAATCACATACCGTTTCGTATATTCGGCATTATAAAAGCCACTTGGAGGTAGAAACAAATAGAATAAGAATAGAAATAAAACAATCACAACTTACACGATAAACTAGTGTTCGAGGAAGTCAGTTCACTCGGCGCAGTTTGTTTAGTGAAACAACAAAACATTTCGCGTAAAATTTGTGGTGCACCATTAGCTAGCACTACAGGAGAATAATTGAGTTACTGCAGCCAAGTACCAGTAAGGTGAGGCACAACCTAATGGAATATGATTCACCATCAATCAATACATATATTCATTAGAATGCGCACCTTCACTCAACCTATTTCAGTAAGGAATGTTCCATATAGGAAGCACCTAACGTCAAATATACATACAATAGAATTGGGATCTCCACGCGTTTCAAAGGAGTAGTTTTTTTTTTTAATTTAAACACACAAGAGCAAGTGATAAATGGAATTATTCGACGTTAGGTGCCAATTAGAAATAAATTAATTTATAACCACGAAATACGCTCATACGTTATGCTTCGCTTGATAAAAAATTAGAATGATAGATTTAAAAAGGAATGAGGAGAAAATGTAACTGCAATCTTAAGTCATATTTCCTTTCCTCGTGTTGAAAATAGAAAATCAAAATGTAATCTTGTACATCAACAATTCAAAATAAAAATAGCGAATACAATAGTGCAAATTCTGTTGTACACAAATGCCAATTATAATAGTAGTATTAATAGTAGGTCTCAAAGTAGTTCTCTCACAATATTTCCGATGAAAAAGCGTAGCACTAAGCATAGACCAGTCAATTTAGCTAGGAATAGAAAAATATTTAGATACAACATCCGAATAACTAAAATCCTACGTCAAATCAACCTTCTACTTTTAAGGTGATACTTATGTAATGTAAAAATAAACCCCATATTAAACTCTGCTGTAATTTCCAAATTAAAATATTAAAAATATCCAAATGCAGAGCCCTCTCGAGTCCTAAAGCCGAAAACAATATTTAAGAACCAGCTTAAAAGTCATGATGTGTTCCACCGTAATGCAAGAAAGTAAGTAAGTACTCGTACATATATTGAAATCGGTTTATATCGCTCACATGCTATGATGTCTGTGATCAAAGGGTTCATCTTATGACTTTTCTCTTTATATTTAAACTTAAAGTTCAAAGGTAAATAAATATACATAGCCCTTAGCAAACAGAAAGCTACTGTCATCATAGTAATATGAATATAATAATATTGTAATCCCAGCGTATCGGTTTTCCGCGTTATGTACCCTGTGTCAGTATTTTTATTCGCTCGAATATCTGCATATCTGTAGTAGTCTAGTAGTTAGTTTGAGATACTCTGAGCATAGCTTTTCCATCGCAAACTGAGCCTTATTATTTTACCCATAATATGTGGTTAGGAGCTATTTTATATATTAAGTAAGAACGGCTAGCACAAAATGACGCGACAGACGCGGCATACTGAAATTAAAGTAGTAGAAATGTGAAGTAAAACAAAGTTTTTTAATGTTTAAATTATAAAAGTTTGGACGGCCATATAATTTAATATTTTCAAATACACTGTATTACAAGCAAGCAAAAAGTTTCACAATGTTTCATTAAAAACATATTTATATTAACATTAACTAACTTTGTAATTTGTATTTAAATTTACAAAGGCATTTTTATTCCGACTAAGCGTATATATCTCTCACGATCACATGCATGAACAAAACCGCTAAAATTGCAAAGTTTTGAACGAAGCCGTTTCAGGATTCGTTGAGGTATTATTTGATCTCGACTAATATTCGGTACATTCGACAGTTTAACGACACTTACGTAATACTATGATACTGTCTTAAAACTTTACAGCACTATATTTTCCTAATACAGTTGTTGAAATTTTTAACTGAAACAATTTAATTTTAGGGTAGCCGGGAGTCAAAATTTAATTTTAATGTTTGAATAATGTAATTTTTAGGTTATTTATTTTCTAGGATTTATTAATATGTAATAATTGTGTTACTGTAAAACTTCCCAAAATAAATAATCATTTTATTATGTTATTATTTATCGGGTACACAATCATTGGGCTTACTATCTAAGTATTGTTTTAAATAAAGGCTACATTCTTTTTTTTAGAGAAAGTAATATAAATTCTTCTAATCGCGAAATATTAATTACGCCTATTTTATTTGTTTATCAAGTAATCTTTCCTTATAGTACCCTACTTAAAGTAATGTCGAAACTTTTGCAATAAATCTCAGAAGGAGGTAAAGTAGCTCAAGTTAAACAGATGTTCGAGAAAGCCGGGATAAGTTAAATATTCCATGGAGGATTGTGTGTACTTGCGGAATATAGAAAATAATAACGATTTATTGTGCGATCTCTGGTTGTTAATTTCACTTTTTATGGAATATCAAATACTAGATACTATACTAATTATCAATATTAATTCGAAAGTAACTCTGATGCAAATTCACGACACAACCACCTAGCAAATTTTGTAAAAATTTGGCTGTAGGATAGATTGCGTCCTGGGCCTAGACATAGGATACTTTTTATTCCGAAGGAAAGGAATATCCATTAAGTAGTATTTATATAAATCCCCGACAAGGTAAACCTAAACAAAGTAAGAACAAAATTTTTCATAAAACCGGGTTTACTTCTTTAGTTTTTGAGATGCAAATAAAAAATAAAGGAGATAGGAGGTTTTAACAAAAAAAATTCTTTGCTAAACCATGAATAGTTTCTACGTTCGATATTAAAAAAAGATATATAGATATTATACAGGTACAAAGTTGAACACAGAAAATAAAAAAAAATCGAAGTATGAAAAATGTGTATAATTTTACTATAATGGTATAAATTAAGTAGGCGAGATAACATGAAGCTAAAACACAATGTCAACGTTATCAGATCCATTTCTTGTATTATACAAATATATATATTTTTTTCAAACACGTTCAATGTGTTTTTTTAGTATATTAGTAATAGACACATTACTGTTATACTATTGTTAAGGAGTCTTCAGTGACGTAGGCAAAAGTAAACAAGATCAAAACCTTCCGCAGTGTCAGGAGGTCGGTGTCTCTGTCTTCCATTCCACCAGCACCCACAACACGGCATTATAAACTTACAATTTTTCACACCTCATCCTTATCATCCATACCGATCACATGCATCAACGAAACCGCAAATATGGCAATGCAACGCAAGTTTGGAACTAAGCGGGGATTCGCTGACGTATTATTCGATCCCGACTAATATTCGCTACATCGGACATTTTAACGACAGCTGCGTAATTATTTGATGATGTCATAAAAACTCCACCACTCTTTACGCAGATAATAAAACTGTAGCAAGTTAGTGGTAGCATGGTTGGGATCAACGGCATTGGCACGCGCGGCGCCGGCCGCGCTCAGCGCTCGACTGCGGCTTTCCGAAGACGATTTCCCATTTTCAATTTTTCAGCATTCACACTACTTAATGCTTAAAATCACAAAGTTGCTTTAACGCATTGAAGAATTCACAAATACTCTTTTCAATTCTACTTTTTAGCGTTGTGCGAATTACCGAAAGCTTTGACTATTCCAGTTGAGAGCTTAAAATTTATTGTAATAACCAACCACCACATAAAATAGTAGAGCGATGCTACGTGTAGGCAATACAAATATGCGATTAGGCTGCACAAATGAAGCACTAGTAAAACGAAAGCTTTTTGAAACTGTTTTAATCTTTAAAATTGTAGCTACATATTCATAATGAATATACTTTAAACTAGTTTCAATGCTATGTGCCTAGTATTGAAGCAGTACTTCGTCGTGTTATTTTATTTTTATAGCGACTCCGTCGAATGACAGAGATAAAACGAGTAAGTAGAGTTCCGAGCCACGTTAGTAGAATGAAAATTGCATTAAAACTTTTGTAGAATATGTTCTACTTTTCCTAAAAAAGTGGTTGCACTCATAAGTAATTCGTTCTTTAATATACTGCATGAATAAGCTTTAAGTAGATTTATGTATATTAAATCTCGATAGAGATAAACTGTCCTCGTAAACTTACCATTTATTTTTTTATTTTGCCCCATTGTTTCTGGTGGTAAATGAATAATTAAATAAATATAAATTATTTAAACTATTGAATAACTGAAAAATAATAATTCCGAAAGCTTAGACGATAGTGTATGTTTCGTCAAAATTAGTGTAATTTTCAAGATATGGATTTTCAACGAGCTGGAATTATAACCAAATCAATTTTTACGGATAATATTAAAGTCGGTTGATTCTCTTTCATTTTCTTTTCATATAACCAGCTAAACGATATAGAATTTTTATTTATTGTGAACGCACCTCTAATATAACAAGGTCAACAATGTCGAGTTACACTAAGAAAAACTAAAATTATTCTCAAAAACCCATTTCGGTTACTAAAACTATTTTGTAAGTAATTATATTTGGGTTTTCGCCCGTCTGTCATTTACTGTTAAGTTTATGTAGAAACCAGAGTAAATTCGATAATTTTTTAACATTTTAATATTAATACCTTTCTTATCTTATGATAAGTAGGTTATAATTATTTTATATCATTCAATAGACATCGTATTATTTTACGTTCAGTTATTTTTATGACACAAATCAACTTTCACACCAATCTTTTTGAGGTTCTATAAATTCCATTAACTGTCATTCGTAGTGTGGTAGTGTAGTAACCAATACAATTCTTATTTAATTACAAATTACAAAAAAACAACCTCAAAAGCAAAGCTCAAATTGCGTTTATTAAGTTTGTATGTTTCGATGGGTAATTTTTTTTCTTTTTTTTTTCTTTATATGGTTTATAGTTCTACACCAGATATATTTAAGATTAAGTCGTGCGACCCTATAATGTAATATTTGTTTTACACTCTAGTTTAACATTCTATGGTCTTATAGCTGTTACATTATGTATTGCTCTGTTCAGTGTTAATTGTTATTCAAACTTTTAATTGCGCTACCCGCAAAATTTCGCGTTGGTTTAATTAAAAGCGACGTCTGTTTTGTTAAGTTTACATCGAACTTGATTGATTTCTGTTAGTAGCCGTTAGTATTTTTGCGTTAAAATTGATTGTAATAAATCTTATTAATATTATATTACTATATATCAGTTATTTCCCTTTAAGTTTTGAACTCGGAAAAAACTTGTAGTACAAAAACTACATACTTTGTATATGCGTGTCTTATAGGTAAATTATGCATGCGTCGCATGAATTCATTCTCCAATTGAATTGTAACGAAAAAAATCTGCACTTACCTGTAGCCGAACCAGTGTCGATGAGGGGTTTATTCATAGTGTTCGTTTGGTTTTCGGATGCTAGTTGTGAAGGTTCATCAAGGGATTTATTTGAGCGTGTCTGAAGGCCCTTTGTAAATGGCTTAGGTGACGTGGGCAATGATATTGGTGAGGATATCCGAAACTGTGAAGTTGATGTATTGAAACTAGATAGCAGTGATAGCTTGGATTCCGAAGCCACAAAGGTATTTGTGTCAGGTAAGGTAGGGTTGTCAATGGCATCACCGTCCGTGCAAAGGACCGTCGGCAAGGATATCTTAAGCGAATTACTTCTTGGCGGCGTCTCTCCTTCGTCTGGGAGAGTTTCGGACATGTCGATCTGAAACAAAGAGTGAAAAATTAATTGCAGTATATTACACTCTTCTGGGGGTCTCAGCCCGTATCTCCAAAATCTGGGGGTGGTTGAAACCCGGGTGATTAAGGGCTTTTCTAGGTAAAGACTGGCGGTCGGGGGAGGCCGATAATCTTTTGCCACCGAAGTACGGAACGGAGGGTTATTCTCCTCCATTTTCTAGGCCTTTGGAAGACGAAAATGGGCACGCAATGTAAAGTAGTAGTTAAGTGTGAGAAAATACACCATGGGGTTTTAGTCAGTAATAGAGTGGAGTTATGATCTGGTTGGAGTGGTTATGTCAGACAGAAAATCAGAAAAATCCTCATCTATATCCTCATATTAAATGAGAATAAAGATGAGGATTTTTCCACGGATATCAAATAAAAAAAAAATGCATGAAGCTTCAAATATGTAAGAGGTTCATAAGTTATAGAGTAGAGGAGTAAGCCATAAGTGACTTCAAGCGAGCTGCAAATCACTTTTTCGTTCTTGTAACTTATATCTCAGGTTTATTATCCGCTTGCTTAAAATAATGAACAAAGATAATTAAAAAATAAATTATCGTATTCAATTAGTTTCCAATCATGACAACAACTTCATTCACTATTGATATCAAATGCAAATGATAATATTATGCAGATTAAAAATACAGTTCGGAATTTCAGACGGTATCATTATGCTTCAGCTTATGCATAAAATCAGTCGACGGGCCACCGATTGGGCTGATTAACGTGTGATATATTTAATTATTCAAGTAGCATTTAAAATATGTGTGTGTTTTGCATTCTATTTTATTTGCCTTAAATAGCCTAGGAGGCTGTTATTATCCGCTTTTAGATATAATATTTGTTATTTTTAAACCACAATGTTCCTTCTTAACTCAAGTCCTTGACCTCTTACAATCGCAAGGCGGACAGATAGTGTAGAAATACCGGACAAAGAGGAAGTTCATCTAATTAAAATCGAGGACTTTGTTCACAGAAAATTTGAAGTATCATTAAATAAATAAGAGAAAAATGAAACCGATACCATTCAGTTTTAAAACGCGATTACTTAGTTCCGTGAAGAGAATTGTAGATATCTTAACGTGTGTGTTATTCAAATTGTACTATGGGACAAGGGGGCAAAAGTTACCACAAATAAAGGAGGATATTCTGAAACAACCGGCGATTGAAGTTGCCAGAAAAATAAGGAATAAAGAGGTATGTACCACTCATACCGCTTTTTGTAATAGGCAAATAGATATGCTCGAAACAAAATGTTTTTGGTTCTCCAAATCGATTTTGGTTACGGCAATAAAGCTTCAAGTTAGCTCCTGTTAGGATATTGAGCCAATCAGGTCGGTTGTTTGGAAAATAATTATGCCCTAAGTTTTGGTAAATGAATGTTTGCAATTGTTTTTGTTCTTTCTTCAGCTTTTCAGTTGGTCCCTTTTTTGTACATTTATTAATAGAATTTAACGATGTTCGTCCATTCAAATACTGTAAATGCAAAAGTGTGTATATTTATTACCTATGTTATGTTTAACTATTGCACTGATCGTGATGAATACATATACTGAATATTAGTGGTGAATGACACAGATTGATTTTTTAATTTCCTTTATAACATGGTACGTAAATAAGCATACATAAGTAGAGGCTTATCAAACAAGAATGCTAGGTAATTTGTAAGATCCACGAAGTACTTCTTTATAATCTAAGTACACACTTTATTAGATAACAATTGCGATAACAATCACAATCTTTTATCTAATAAACTGTGTACGTTATGAACATGTTGCTCAAAAATCTATGAGGGATTTAAAGTTTAAATTTCTTAGTTAAAAGACCTAATAGTATATACTATCTTAGCATGTTGAGTTATCAGGAATAACTTTACGAAAAGGTTATTTCTTTATTTTATTATAATTCTTATGTTGGTTCACTCGGAGGAAATGTCCAAATAAATATTTGTAATATCAAAACATTTTTTTAACATAATTACTTGCAGCAATAAAAACTAAAAACTGTTTCGTTGAAATTTATTCCATTAAACTTGGATTCATTTTATTTTTTACTTAATTAAAAATTCTCTGAGCTTTGTCCTACTTGAATTTATGAATTTTTACTTGGAATGTTGTATTTATTATCATTCGAGGGTTACACAGCGATCCCTTTGTGATTCTGAATCGATGGAATCACAAAGAAACAAGTTCTGTACGTTTGTAACAAAACTCCAGGCGGAACTACTTGACAATGGTTTTCCCCTTTCATTCCAGGTATCCAGTGTAGACGTGTTGAACATCTGTATACAAAGGATAAAAGAAACAAATACAGTTACTAACTTTTTTATAGAAGATCGATTTGAACAGGCTCTAAAGGAAGCAAAGGATGCCGATAACCTGATTAGAAGCGGTTCTTTGTCAACAGAATATTTAAAACGTGAAAAACCTTTCTTAGGCGTACCGTTTACTACAAAGGACAGCATTGGTGTAGAAGGTATATGCACGTATTAAATCTACGAGTAGTCCTTAAAACGTTCTTACAAGAACTTCTAACATACTTAGATTATTTACTATCTTTACTATAGCTTTTAAATATAATAGATACTATCAATAACTTCAAAGTTTTTTATAATCGAAAGCATGTAGAAAAATCATATTACGAAATTAAGGATTATATAAACGATAAAAAAGCTTGGGTGTGAATAGCTCTAATAGATGGTGATAACGAAAAAAAAACCCGGCTAAGTCTAAGAAGAAGTCCACAACAAGGGCTTCTTCTTAGACCGGGGCGCGTTTGGAACCTTCATAGCTTCAGTTTTAAGTTTATGAATGTAGTTAGCACCATCAAATCACTACTATGTAAATTATTAACGCATCAGAAGTGCTTTTTAAAGGACTATTTGAATAAAGATTATTTGAATTTGAATTTACATAAAGTTTCTTTAGGTTACGTCAGTTAGATAAGAAAAGATCCATGTGAGAAGAGGTATATATAATTTTTTATAATGTATGATATATTTTGGCAGAAAAACTTTGATATCGATCTCAAGTATAAAAAAGGTGTTTAGGTGCGTACTTTTATAAAAAACAGCGTACTTTTTGTAAACGATCCGCTTAGTGGATTACCTTGCAAAAACGTACTAACCGTATCTTGCTGATCGATCCCAAAAAGCTGGGCATACAAAGTGCCTAGTGCGAGATTTTTTACTTATTAGATAACGTGATAGTTAATGACCCTAAAAACCTAAAAAATAAAAATCGAAATACCACTCTTCAGATTAAACCTATCTCATTTAACAAGGTACTTTGCTATGGATGTATGTAGCTTGCTAAAATACTCACATTTCTGGTCTCTTGGAAGGCTATGACCCTATAGTTACCCTAACGATAATGTCTTGCCGGAAAGCGTTCCAGTACGATGTAAGGATGGAAACCGATGAAGTGTGGGATTAATATAACTGCCATACTCCTAACAGGTTAACTCGCTACTTTTTTAGCCTGCATCATTACTTACGACCTCCGTGGCGCAGTGCGTGCGCTGTCGCATTATAAAGTTGGAGGTCCTGGGTTCGATTCCCGGCTCGAGACTGGTCTGGGAGGCTTCGGCCGTGGCTAGTTACCATCCTACTTACAAAGACGTGTCGCTAAGCGATTTAGCATTCCGGTACGATGTCGCGTAGAAACCAATTAGGAGTGTGGGTTTACCATTCCCCTAACAGGTTAGCCCGCTACCATCCTAGACTGCATCATAACTTACCATCAGGTGAGACGGTGAGATAGCCGTCAAGGGCTAACTTGTAGTGTATAAATAAAAACTAGCACTTGGGATTTCAGTCAAGAAACCCTTACCGGGGCAAATGGACTACACAACTTAAAAAAGTTGCATCCGCCCCGGTAAACGAGCCTATCTAGCGACTCTAAATTTGAGGAGTTAAATTGTTGATGTTTTTTACAGGACTTCATATGGCTGTTGGTGTTATATCCAGAAAGAATTGCATAGCCTCTAAAGACGCCGAAGTGATACGACTGTTAAAAAATAGTGGCGCGATAATTATTGGATTAACAAATGTTCCAGAACTATGCATGTGGTGCGTATATTATATAATATTCATGTCATTGTCCCTTACATATTCATCATCATCAGAATATCTAACTAAAGCAACAAAAAAAAAATAAGTAGAAAACACTTTCACACATACACACACGTACTATTAAAATCATACATACACGCTCATAAATGTTTTATTTTATTTTTCTTCGTTTAATTTTGATTGTGTAAATTGTTATATTTATTTTTTTCAATCGCATGTTGTTGTGCCATATATAGGGAAGACACTGTCTCTTGTAACACTGTATAAACTATCGCAGGAGACATGGTTTCATACTAATGAAATGTGAATTATGCTTTTGATAAATAAAGATATTATTATTTGATATTATTATTATATGCTTAGACATAAATCGTAACAGTTCATATATGGTTACATGATGTACATAAACATTCAGCTTCAAAGACCGAGCGAGTTTTGAAAAAAGTTTTAAATACTCGTTCGTTTGTTATTATTTCCTCTGGTAGGGTAAGTTTACTTGAGTTTAGTTTTCATCTATGCAAATGCAAGCAAGGTGTACTAGTAAAGAAACACACTTCTTCAGTATCTATTCTTCTTTATTTACAGGATGGTAAACACCTTATTGATAAGGAACACAACTCTTCAATATCTATACTTGTTATCTATATCATTTTACACACCTTTGTAAAACCAAAACCTTGAAGACCACTTTTCGGTACCAACACTAAACAAGAACTAACCAACAATGACCAACAACTAACTAACTTATAAAGAGTCGATTCGAACGTCATGTTTTCCGTTTTGCCTTATTCAATTCCGGTATCTTAAGAAAACAGTCAATTGAGATACTTTTCATTAAAATAGTCAAAAGTAAACCTAAATCATTGAAGTCAAATCACACACTTCAATTATATATTCTCATTTAATGATTAAGATATTCTATGTATGTAAATTCAAAGACACTAAAATCTAAAACATTTGGAAATCATGACACGTTAGTTATTAATAAACAGGGATTAGAGTGTAATACTATTTCACACCTTCTATTATTACACAAATTAACCCTATTTAAGGCTGTTAAACAACATTTACTGTTATTATTCTAGGTATGAAACCCACAATCATTTATATGGCAGGACGCTTAACCCGTACAATACAACCCGTATAGTGGGAGGGTCGTCGGGTGGCGAAGGTGTGATGCAGGCAGTGGGGGGTAGCATATTTGGAATAGGTAACCTCCTTTTTATGATAATTAACACATATTTGTATGATTGGTGAGTCTCACGTACCCATAGTTGATTAATTGATTGATCTTCTCTCTGTCGTTACACTCTTGACAGAGTGGTCGTGGTCATCATGAAGCAGTGTCTTTGAGGACAGATGTTATACGCTTCACGTGCATCCGCCAATCCGCCATCGGCTGGCCAAAAGCCTGGTGCACTCGTGCAAAGGACCGCCCACAGCAGACTTTATCTGATCGGTCCATCGCACGGGTGACCTTCCTCGACCTCTAGTGCCCTCCAATTTGCCCTTCACGACAAGACGCTCTATGGAGTCACTCTCACGCCGAGAGACGTGTCCGAAGAATTTTAAGATGCGACTCTGTACTAACGCCGAAAGACGTTTTGGAACGAAGTTCCTTATCGCGCGTTGTGAAAGGGGGCTAGACGGAAAAAAATTCTTACGAAAAGTTGTCACGACACTTTTTGTTATTGTAAGCTGTGCGGCGTCGCATGTTTCTCTGTCTGTCTCTCTCTCTCTTATAGAAAGAAATGAATCCTGACAGTGTTTCTGCACAAGTTCCGGATATGGCTGATGGAGTACAAAATTGAGCCTACTGATTAAGTTTATATAACATTATATTTGTTAATAATAAAAAAAAATATTATTATAACTTAAATAAAATAAAATTTTATTACAATTCCTTCACTAATTAACCGAAAGGAACTTCGTTCCATCCGGGTGTCCCTTGACACCTCTCAAGTTTTTTTTAATGCCGATTTCTTGGAGTATAGAGATGTGGGTGCGAAATTCGGTCCATGACACTCCCAGCATTCGCCTCCAGCACCACATCTCCAGAGCATCAATCTTGAATTGATTGATAGAATTCTTTATTGCACACGCAATAACAAATATCATTAACCTTCAGTAATCAACGTTGTATAGCGAATATACAGCAAGCACAAAACATTGGGAAACTATACAACTGTTTATTATTATTACGTAAAGGCGATCTTGGCTAAAGCGTTCTTCGTTCCAAAGACGGCCGGATACAATCAATATCATGAAGTGATCATGCAATCATATATACCTATTAAGTCAACTATTGGTAATCATAAGCACTGTGAATTGTAAATGACTCACTCAATGCCGTCACTTGCCTCCTCTTAAAAAATAGAGAGAAGTTGTATGCCAAGGAGGTGTTTACATACCGACAAATTGATCATTTTCATACTTTATCGTGTGTAGGGTTTATTCTACGATTTTGAGATGATACTGGTGCTGATAGAAGAGATGATAGGCTTATACGTGATACGGTGCGGTTAATGAAACGAAGTTCACCGCTGATATAAATTAATTTAATGCACAGATTAATATAATATATATAATAATAATTACGAGCCTTATATACTAGAAAAAATCCTTACTCGAGCAGCGCCGCAACTGACAATATCTATACAAATAAATAAAATTGGGAGTGTCTGTTTGTAATATTGAAATAACCGTTTTTTACTACATGCATATGAATATGTATACGGTGCATACACCAAAATAATATTTTTTATAATTTTTGTCTGTCTGTCTGTTTGTTCCGGCTAATCTCTGAAATGGCTGAACCGATTTTTACGGGACTTTTATTAGCAGGTAGCTGATGTAATAAGGAGTAACTTAGGCTTTTTACTTTTATTTTAGTACAAGTCTTTTATTTTAGAAAAATAAAGTAATGTTGCAATGTCCAAGTATACTGTAATAATTTCAAGGTCGTCTGTCGTAGTTTAGTAATCCATTGCTTCGTGAATGGAAGACAAACAAACACACTTTCACACATTAACTCAACGCAGACGAAGTCGCGGGCATCAGCTAGATAGCAATAAAAATACCTTGTACAGACTGTACATCGTGACGTGTTAATTACTTACAGTACCATGCAATCGTATTTTTTATTTCTTTCAGGTTCAGACATAGGCGGTTCTATTCGAATGCCCGCTTTCTTTAACGGGATATTTGGACACAAGCCGACACGAAAAGCGGTGTCTAATAAAGGACTACATCCTGATATCCACGATGAGTCGGTTGACTTATATTTATGTAAGTGATTTCAAAAATAGTCATTATTCTTTTTTTTTCATTTTATACACTACAAGTTAGCCCTTGATGGCAATCTCACCTGATGGTAAGTGATATTACAGTCTAAGATGGTATCGGGCTAACCTGTTACGCGTATGGTATCACACTCCTAATTGGTTTCTACGCGACATCTTGCCGGAACGCTAAATCGCTTGGCGACACGTCTTTTTCGGGAGGCTTCGCCCTTGGCTTGTTATCACCAGCCAAGGGCGAAGCCTCCCAGCAGCCCAGACTCGAGCCGGGAATTGAACCCAAGACCTCCAACTTTATAATGCAACAGCGAACGCTCTGCGCCACGGAGGTCGTCGTAAACGTCGTATTCATCATACGCGCAAGAGTGTTTCTTAGCTAAGCGTGAATTAGGAAAGTGTTCCCATCAGAGATTAACTGTAATCATTTATGTAATCACTAGATTTACTTTTTGCGTAGGTCATTAGTTTTCTGAGGCTATTAGTGTTGTATGAAACGATTTTCAGATATTACCTAATATGTTCCAATTGCTAAGCTATCTGAATTCCTGTTGTGCGTCTAATTTAAAGAATAGATTTGTGTACCAGTGTTAGATTGTATCATTCTAATTTTTAAAATATACAATGAAGCACGTGTTAATAAAGCGGTGATAGCCTAGTGGTTCGGGCGTCAGCCTCCTAATCAGAGGTCGGCGGTTCGAATCCGGGCACGCACCTCTAACTTTTCGGAGTTAAAGTGTTTAAAGAAAAAAAAAATATTAATAAAAAAAGGCGTGTGAAGTCTGCCAATTCGCACATGGCCAGTGTGGTGGACTATGGCCAAACCCTTCTTATATTGAGAGGAGACCCGTGCTCTGTAGTGAGCCGGTATTGGGTTGATCATGATGATGATGATGATGAGGTGTTAATACATTTTAAACACTAAATGGATCAAGCGTATTGATATTACGGCGACGACTACGCATAATTGCTAATTTATCGTTAGGTTAATTCGAGGACTGATGTACTCTGGTAAGGCTACAGTTCAAGGTTCTTCCAATAACACACACTTCCACACAGGTTAATTGTAGTCCAGACCTGGTAATAAAGTTTATTGTTATTGTATTGTATAAGTATATATTATTTGTGTTTTGAAAAGTAAACTTCTCCTATATCAAATCATGTCTTGTTAGAGAGCATAACCTACGCACTTATAGTTTTTTACAAAGATCTTGATGGTATCGATTACAAAAATTAAACGAACGAACGAATACTAATTTGTCTCGTTATTTTTAAAAAGCAACTTTATATTCATGGTAAAGTATTTTATTTTACAGGTATTGGACCCCTAACTAGATTTGCTATCGATTTAAAGCACATTCAGAAAGTCATATCAGCAGATTACGCAAAAAATCTCAATCTCGACCAACCGGTGGACATAAAAAAACTTAAAGTTTTTTATCAGTTTAGCAATGATGCGCCTATGATGAGTGAGGTGGATCCGGAAATAAAACGAGCATTGGAAAAAGTAGTAAAACACTTTCAACTGAAATATAATATCTTTGCAGAAGAAAAGAAAATTGACTGGCTAAAACGATCGACACAAATATGGTTACAGACGTCGAAAAGGGACAAATTATTTGCAAATCATATTTTTGAAAAACCTAGCTTAACCGCAAATATCATAGAGATATTTAAAAATATGGTAGGCTTATCGGGAAAAACTATGGCAGCGCTTTTAGTTGCGTTAAGTGATCGGGAAAAATTTCGCCCAGAAAGTGCAAAATATAAATATTTCATGAAGGCTCGTGATTATTTAGAAGAGGTCTTTCAGAATATGCTTAGCGAGAATGGAGTATTTCTCTTCCCCACCCATCCAGTACCAGCATCCTATCATAACCAGCCTCTGATAAGATCTTTGAATTTTATGTACACAGCTATAATAAATAGCCTGGGTTTCCCTGCAACGGCAGTACCTATGGGACTTAATAGAGACGGTTTACCTATAGGAATACAAGTAGTAGCCAATATTAATAATGATAGGTTATGTTTTGCAGTTGCAGAAGAATTAGAAAATGCATTTGGAGGTTGGATCGAGCCAGGCGGTAGTGGGTAGACATATCCGTTTAAGTTGTAATTTTACTTCAAGTCAATGTAAAAGTAATTTTAAAGTTGAAGGTGGTATTTACCGTTAAAATGGCTCTCTTAACCACGCATCTGACTACATACACTCAACGCAGTACAAGAACATGTTTTTTTGTTGTATGTTGCAAAACAGGCCCCCAATCTCAGGTTGCACCATCACTTGTCAACAGGTGGGATTGCAATCAAGGGCTTACACAAACTCAGTAAAACTGTTATTTATGTACACTAGAAAGAAAACAATATTTTGTAATTCATAAACTCATACGCCTGTACTTTAAACTCAAGGTTGTGTTAAGTTCGGTTGATCTCGTATTTTTTTCAATCTAATTACTAATTTTCGTCAGTTTCATATTTGTCAGATCTTTTTGAACTGAGTAATGTGAATTGACAATATTGAATCATAAACAATAATCATTACGTAACCAACCACATAAGTACAGCAAACATAATATATTAAAAAAAAGTTTATCCGACATGCCTAAATCTTTTATATGAAATTAAAATAAAGTTGTTAATAACATATTAATTAATCTTGTGTGGTTAGGCGTTAGAAATAGACGACTCACAATTTTCTTAACACGAACGAACTATAGGTTTAAGATGTTAATAATCAATAGTCTTGGATCACGATCGATTGTGTAAGCGGAAAATAAACTGAATATGCAGGTAGTAGGTACAAACTCCATCACTAGGCCATGGGTGTACAAATACCGCAAGCCACGAACAAGAAAATTATATCCAATAACAACTGAGAGACAACTTAATCATATTACCATTAATATCATGTATAATAAAACATATGCATTATATAGTTCTTTTGTAGACCTTCACATAGGTTCAGAAGATATTTTATTTAAATCAAGAACATTAGAAATATTATGAATTACAAGTAGTTTATCGAAATTAGCTTTAAGATAAATAATCAGAGTTATATAATAGGCAGATATGTATCCAAAACTATTTTTAATAAACATTAATAAATCATTTTATAATCAAGCGCTATTTGAATTTTCCTACCTGAGCATTATATTTCTGTGTCAATTTAAGCTTAGCAGTCAGAGGCTTTTTGGGATAGATTAAACGATGAATCTCGCATAAAATAGTTATACTCTTGGTTAAAGAATTTTGTGATCTACACATATTTACGCATATTTCAGCGTTCCTGCGCGATACTCGATAATGACTGCTAAGTGGTGACCCATTTCGGTTATTAGTTCAATGAACTAATACATCTCGTTTGGGTTACAAGGCTTCGTCAAATAGAAGTTTAATATCAGTAATAATCAAATAAGATTGTAAAATAGAGCTTATTTGTCGTTAAATAACAAACCCCTACGCGTTTAGTATAGTGTAATGTACACTATTCCCTACTTCGACGCAGTGTTATCCTACTAGTTGAGGTTGGCTTTCCGGCATATTCTCGCCCAATAAAATCGATCCTGACCAAAAGTTTATTCAAGTTCAAATTACCTTCACGATGTCTAGCCAGCGTATTCTTGGACGACTGCGCGTTTGAGCCTACACGACACAAACCATATACTGAATAATTAATACAGCCTAAAGCCTCGAACTCTATTTGGTTAACCGTAAAAGGAGATTATGGCATTATGTCGCGAGTAGGCAGATAAGAAGCTATCCAAGCGCACATAAGAATAAATGAGGCAACCAAAGGTAACGGACGTCCGTCAACTTACTCCTGAGTTAGCCTATAGCAAAACTAGAAAAGCGAGACGGCATTACTGTTATAGAATCACACTCTAGAACCATTGCTAGCCGGCATTGTTATGATTGAAGTCCATGAGCAAAGTGAGTCGGCGATAGACCGCGCCAGAGACGGTTGTGCCCCGACGTAACACCGAGGCTCGAGTATCGGAAAATTCACGTGTGATATTTCATTATTAAAGTGGAGTGCAATTATGAGTACAAATTTCAAAGAAATGAAGCCGAAACCGTTTAGTTTAAAAGTACGGATTATTAGTGCGCTGAGGTGCATTCTGGACGCATTAACATGCTTCTTATTCAAACTATATTATGGGACAAATGGGAGGAAGTTACCGATGATACGTGATGATATACTCAAACAGCCAGCTATTGAAGTTGCCAGAAAAATAAGGACAAGAGAGGTTCGTACCAGCAGGTGAACTTATTTGCTATGGGGAATACCGAGAAAAGTATGTGTCATCTGTCATATAAACGATAACACTATCCATTTATCTGATATGGTCACAAATATTGCTATTAATTCTATTGATTTTACTATTTTCAACATGCGTTACGACAAGGTCACACAGAGTTTTCACATTTTCCCAATAAATATTGAGAACACCGAAGTCTAACTGAATAAGTTTCGTGCAAATCGGTATAGCCCTATCGGAGTTCAGGAAATCCGGGCCATCCCAGAGATGGCTTGGGTTATTGTTAGGGTTCAATTGAATAATTATATAAAGTTAATAAGATACTGTTAGAAATCACAGACTAGTTACTTATTTGCATTATATAGACGAAGAAGGTATAAACTATGTAATTTTATGATACAAGTCCGAGTGTTTTGGTTATGCTTTCGTTTAAATTATCATAGGAAGCTGGTAAGTATTGAAAGACAATCATTTTAGGATCATTGAGAAACATACGACAGATTGCGCGTAAAATTTATTTACTAGAATTGACTATATATAACTAGGAAGTACTAGTATAAACCAAGGATTCTGTGAAATAAGAACTTATATGACAAACAAAATATCTTGAACTTTTTATATTTACCAAAAAAAAAAATAATAACTACCAGTTTCTGTTTACTTAAAGTATCATAACTTGCTTACTTCCTACAATGTTATTACGGCCTAAAAAAAGAGCTACGTAATGTTATTATACTATTACATCATCATTA
This sequence comes from Lasiommata megera, assembly GCA_928268935.1. NCBI lineage: Eukaryota > Metazoa > Arthropoda > Insecta > Lepidoptera > Nymphalidae > Lasiommata > Lasiommata megera. The sequence continues at coordinate 8,091,101 of OV743325.1, read as the reverse complement.
TCCATAGCCTATTAGGGTTCCACTCCCATGGGATAAAAGGTATAACTAGCTTTTCACATGTTTATGATAATTATCATTAACACTTATTGTAACAATAACGATCGTCGAAAAGGCCTTGCGCATTCTCCTAAGTTCGGGTGGACACTCCATTTTCTTACTCCACCCAGATATTTACATATAACTTGTTGAAACCCCACTAGAGGATTGTTATACTAAAAGCACAATATCATCATCGACCTGTTAATGTTGCACGGGATTTCTCTCATGGCGGAAGAAGGATCAAGAGCTTAGACGCTCTGCGTTTTAGCTCATTAACTATTCAAGTACCTTGAACTTAAGTCAAGAGTAAATTGTCATATCGCGAGCCGGAAAATGGAAAAACATATCAAATTGAACAGTGGACAGTGCTATAATTAAATGTGTTTTGAAACGGATTTTAAACCTCATAATAAAAAACTGTATGTTATTAGATTACTTTGTTTTTATGTCTGTTTCTCCGACCGTCTGTAAAAGATATTTTCTTTGTTGCTGATAATGAATACGGAACACAATAGTCTCTCACAGCTGTAAAAGTATTTGGTTACACAAATAAAAACAAAACCTTAAAAGAGTTGAAAACGAAAGCTTATAAAAATCATATTACGATTTTAAGGATTATATAAACGATAAAAAAGCTTTGGTGTGAATTGCTCTATCTCCATAGGCGCTATAATTTATTATTGATTATGTGAGATGGTGATAACAAAAAAAACCGGCTAAGTTTGTTGTGGGATTTTTCTTAGACCAGGACGCGTTCGGAACCCTCATAGCTTTAGTCTTAAGTTTAAGAATGTAGTTATCACCATCAAATCACTACTATGTAAATTATTGACGCGTCAAAATTGCCTTTTAAAGGACTATTTGAATAAAGATTGAATAAAGATTTGAATTTGAGTATTGTCAAATTTAAAGTCCGGTTCGCGACTGTAATAATATGTGTCCTAAGGATCAACTTGTGTATTATTTCAAACAAATCGTTAATTTTATGATTTTATGTTATAGAAAACTAAATTTGGGACTTCAATATCATTTCAGAGTTTTCTCTGGTCTGATCTGGTCGGATGCTTTGCTTGTCTAGTTACCACCCATCGATAAAGACGTGCCGGAAAGTGATGAGTAGTACAATGTCGCCTTGAAACCGATTAGGATTTGAGTTTAATAAAACTACCATACCATACGGGATAAACTAATTAGTGAACATTTTAGATTGCACTGAATAGCTAATTTGTAGTAGATTTACAAAGAGATTCTTTTTTCAGTCTTAGAGAAAAGGAATAAATTTGTCAGAATTTTATATAAAACTCAAAATATTTAATTGATGAACTGTGGGCACATCTGCTGAAGAAAACTTACTAATAGATCGCTAGATGTGCCCGTGTACGATTATTTATATCAAAATTGTAATTTCGCTCTATTCCCTGAGAGTGGTAACCCTAAGCTATATAGTAGTAGGCTTTCCTTTTTTCCGGGACCAAAAGCCATTGGCAAAAGCCTAGTCACATATAACAGCTACAAATTAAATATAAGAGAATCTAGGCTTCGAACCATCGACCTTATAATCAAGGTATAAGGATAGTTATAATTACGAGTATGTTAATGAGTAACGAGTGCATCGTGAAATTGCTCCTAACTTCTTTAGCATAACTGTATTAATATTTTTTTTGTTTTAACGCGTTAAACTGTGCAACCCAATTTTTAACGAAGGCTATTCTCCGTCACGCTGAGACGCTTAGGGAAACGGGCAAACGAAAAACGAGGGCGGGCGATGCGACGCTGTAGGTCAGTGTAAATTATATAGAATAATGGATATATTATTTTAATATATTGGTTTGTTTACTCATTGGCCTTTTTAAAACTCTTACTAATCAATAGGCTGGCATACAAGAAAAAACATTATCAAGGAATACTAAAATCGTGTATGATGTCAGTTTTGAGAAATATAAAATCCCAGAAATCCTCCTTAGTGGTTGAAGTATTGATTGAACAAAAACAGCGCGGAACAAGTCGCAGGCAACCCTCATTATAAAATAAACTACGACAGGAAAATATTTTTTTCCTTGCCTAGCATTGAAATAAAAAGTGTCCTTTCATAGCGTAATATCCTATTGTATTAGTTGAACTTATTATTGGTTATATTTAATTCAGTGAAACAGTAGGTAGGTTGTTACTTTGCTAAGCAAAGTAAGGGTTGAATACCCTTAACCTTTTTGATAAATTTGTGTGTATGGGTCGTCTTAAGCAATGAATGTATCATCTGCCCGAACCGACCGTATTATTGCATATCTTTTCATCCTTCTTCCATAGATCTCTTTTAATTTACTCCGTTTCATATTTAATATCAAATTATCAGTGTCAGCTTCACGTTTCAATTTACTAGTATGTTAAAAACGATTCGACGATTGCGAGCTAACAAACCTTGTACTAACGGTTAAGTCCAATACCGGAGATAGAGAATAGAGTGGTGTAGAGATTGCGATCATCACCGTCCAGATAAGCGATACGCGTCTTATTTACGGATATACTGTTTAGAATAGCCAAATAACACATTTCAGGATAAGATTTTAGACGCCGCTTAAAAGCGCGTATTCTTCTTATGACCGAAACGGGATACCACGGTGCGGTAGCTAAAACATTTTTCCATGTCGTATCCGTCATCCTTGTATAAATTCTTACAATTGCTTCGAAAATTGTTAATATTGCTTATTATTTAAACTGTCAACATTATATTTTTAGTTGTTTACACCTATTTAACTGTTTTTACAATATTCCGATCATCGAAAACAACATCGATGTCGTAATTTTTTAATCTGCTTAAGCCACTTACCTTGTACAGTTCAATTTTATAACCTCGACGCTATTTTTATCTTTCTTGAAAAGAAGGAATTGGGTATTCTAGTTTATGCCTTCGTTTCATTAATTACTACAGTTCTAAACGAAAAGAAGCCATCGTTTCAAACGGAATGGAAAAAGAATGGCACTATTACTGCCGAACTCTCACCACGAGTTGTAAAGTTTTTAGTTGTAATGAGAGAGCACCTTTCTGGGAGAAACAATGAATGCTAGGGTCCTAGTATTGAACGACCCCAACATCGAATGACGTTAAATTAACAATCAAAAACTACGAGTATTTTTTAAATATATGTATATGTTTTATTGTTCGCAGGTATCCAGTGTGGATGTTTTAAATACTTGCATACAAAGGATAAAGGAAACCAATCCAATTCTCAATTATTTTATCGACAATCGTTTTGAAATGGCTTTAAAGGAAGCGCAGGACGCCGATGATCTTATTAGAAGCGGTTCTTTGTCGATAGAAGATTTAGAAAGAGAGAAGCCATTCTTAGGCGTACCCTTCACTACTAAAGACAGTATTGGCGTTAAAGGTAGATTTTTTTGTAAAAAGCGCTACTTATTTTGACTATAATAGTAAAAGCACAGTATATTGGCTAGAATGAAGCATAACTGGGAAAGACTTTGATATGCTCGTACAATGAACACCAATCATAGCTTAGCTGTTAGCGAGTATTCCTAACGTCTTTGCTGTTCTCACTGGCTTCTCTGCCATTCTCAGAATACGGAAGGCTCCTTTTAGGATATACTAAAACTTAGTACACTAAGTACTTGGGCACTTTAATTTTAGAAATGCTCTTGCCAAATATTTGACTTTCGTGCGACGGTAAACAACAAAAGTTTTAAATTATGACTTTACATTTGATGTTGTTCTGTTTGCGAATTATAGAAAATACATTTAATTGGATATTGTAAATTATAATATTGTTACAGGACTTCATATGACTGCTGGTATAACTTTAAGAAAAAATTGCTTAGCCACGAAAAACGCTGACGTGATTGAACTATTAAAAAATAGCGGAGCTATAATTATTGGAGTCACAAATATTCCGGAAATGTGCATGTGGTATGTATGATTATTGGATCAGTATATACACTTACCCATAGTGACTGAGAACTGAGTTACAAAAAATTATCCAAGCCTAAACACGTACGCGTAAACTGTGATAGGTTTACGCCCATCACCTTGAAAACTTGTCCTTACGCACCAATTAGGCTATTATAATCACACCAATATATAATATTATAAAGCAAGAGTTTCTAGGTGTATATGTATATGTTTGTTACTCGTTTGCGGCAGAACTACAGAACCAATTTTTATGAAGTTTGGAATGGGAAAGGAATATATCCTGGATTAATGGAAAATACGTTTTTTACATAAATTTAGATTTTTTGGATTGATAAATTTGGATATAATTTTACGTCGATGAGTTTCAATTGAAGATTTAGTTACAGCTACTACAAAATTAGATCTAGGTATTTGTTAATAAAGGGAGCGAAAATGGGAACTACTACAGGAATGATAAATTTCAACAAAAAACCTTCTACATTAACTTTAGAAACCCTAGTCACAACAATCCTAGTTTTATTATAGTTAAGCTAATTTTTGTCCTAATAGCCTTCGTTATAGTCACTTTGTAAGAGCAGGTCAGCTGTAAGAGTCATTGTATTATTCCAACTATTTAATTTAATCTTATCTATCATTTAATGTTATGTTATTGACCGAGTGACGGAAATTGTACACTGTACTTGAGTACACTTATCTGTACGTCGATCCAAGGCTTAGAACTTCTAAATTAAGGATAACTAGAAACTCCTGAAGGTATACTGTCGTAGATGAACTGATAAATTAAGCATGATGTTTATTGATTGATATCGCAAAGTAGCCTTTCCATGTAATTACAATCTACTAAGACTACATTTCTACCTGATTCAAAAATTGGTAATTTCCAATAATAAAACATACATTGTGACAAAATATACATAAACGTCAGCGAAGCCACAGGCGTAAGCTAGTCAGATATAAAAGCTACTAATTAAATTAAGGAGAATCTAGGCCCAGAACCTTAGCATTCAGTATGTCATAGGATAATTTAAACATCGCAAAAAATACGAAAAATGCAAAAGATTAGTATCTGTTTTTAATAGATCAGACTCATTATACCCAGTTTTTCAAAATATTTAATCTATAAAGGAAATAATTCATTATTTTGTCGTGATATCACTACGTTTTATAAAAACAGTATGTCTGTCTGGGCACGAAAAACTGCAACATTATTATTTAAAGTAATCATCATTACCGACAAAAATTTCGAGGCTATATGTCTAACTACTATTAAGTCACAATAACCGCTTTTTGTTCTAAATCGTCAATCAAAAAAAATTTAAAAAAAAATTTTTGTTCAAGAATAGTATGTGCATAAATTAACCATGTTTAAGATAATTAGCTTAATTATGTTAATATGATGGACAGGTATGAAACCTACAACTGTATTTACGGCAGAACGCTTAACCCATATAACACAACTCGGATAGTAGGAGGATCGTCGGGCGGTGAAGGTGTCATTCAAACTGTTGGAGGCAGCGTATTTGGAATCGGTAATAAACAACAATATCCATTTTCTCATGTTCGTGTTAAATACGTTACGTAATTGAGCTCCATCAAGCTATTGACTAAAGGACAGTACATACTTACCCACCGAGATCATTGATTACGCGAGCGTCGCGTCGGTCACGCAAGCACTTTTAATTCGCGAACCAATCATTTTTCCGCGAGCACAAATTAAAGGATTCGTTTATCGAGCTTATTAAACTGCTGTTTAACAAAAATTTGTAGTTCTTGTTACAAATGCTTGCGTAACTAATGCTTGCAAAGCTTATGCTCCGTATAGTAAGTTCTATAAATTTAAGTATATAAAATTATTTTAGGGCAGTCTTGTTTTTTCAGGCGTCCTTTGTTTATGACCATTTTATAACTTATTTGCTTTAGTTTTTTAAATGCTGAAGTGCATATTAAATTAGGATCACTTAATAGCAAGAGCATTTTTTGTTAGGCTTTTGAAACATCATTTGAGAGTCAGCTTCACGTAAATCTGCATTTGTTTAGCTGAAAAATATACCCAAGTGTACGCAGTCTTATTGTTAAAAAGACAACCCTTTGTTTATTAGGTATAAGTTTCGAGTAGTTAAACTATGTTTTTTTACTATTTAATATGTAGAATAGTAGGTTAGAATAGTAGGTTAGACTATCTAGGACCACACTAAAAATCTTCGGATAAAGAGAAATAATACTTTTAAGCACGAAGTCGATAAAGATACCTTCAGGGTTACAATCGTCTACAAACTCTTAGGAAAATAGTGAATTCTATTTCACAGAAAGAATCCTTTGTTGTGTTTATTAGGTTAGGTTTCTTTATTGCGGGTTGCAATATTTTTATATGGAATAATGCTAGCCGTTTCACGTATTATTTGTGAAAAGTAAGCTTTTCTCTTAGAAACTTTTAACCGCATCGTAACCCATGCTGTTTGATTCCCCTTAGCGATATCCCTTACTTTAGTCTGATGCTCGATTCTTAATGATAAAAGTTAAATAACCTCTTATCGAGAATTTAGCGTTCAAACGCAAAAAAAAAAAGGTTTTTAAAACTCTACTTACTGCAAGGAATATTTTAGTACGTTCATAAAACATATTCTTGCGTAAGTTTTGATGTGGTAAGAAGTCACAAAGATTAGTATACACTAAATTAAATATACATTTAAGTGACTAGCTAGTAAGAGAACCTTATAAAATGTATATCTCTTCAGATACACGGTCTGCATAACGTACTGTTTTACTCTTTAATAAAACAGTACGTTATGCAGACCGCGTAGACAGGGTACGAAATTATTCATCAGAATAATTTCGAATAAGTCTGGAAGAACTGGTTTTCCTGATAGTCATTTGCTTGGTTATTAGCCTATAAAGAATTCTAAATATTATTGCATTGTAAATGCGTAAACCAACCAGTATGTACTAACTATTATATGACATTGAATATGGAAACATACAAAGAAGAAACCCAAACAAAATAATATCGATTTATTATTATTTTTACACATGTAACTTATTGCGAAAATATAGAAAAAAAAACATCGAAAGTTTAGACAAAAAAGCGTTGTTCTGAGGTAGAATACAGATTTAGAACTTTATTTCGCTTAAGTTAACAAATACAACAGATAATTAAAACCTTTATAATGACAATACGTTAGTAGGTATTAACTATGAACCCTGTAGAATGTTTTTGCTTTTCGCAGGGTCCGATATAGGTGGTTCTATTCGTATGCCTGCTTACTTTAATGGGATATTTGGCCACAAGCCTACTAGGAGAGCAGTGTCTAATAAAGGCCAATATCCTGAACTCAAGAATGATGACGTCAATTTATATCTGTGTGAGTAAGAATATCTATACATTTAATAACATGATATATTAGATAGATTAAAGGACACAGATGGCTAATCAGGATTTATGCTGTATTTTTTTGCTTGTCTTATGAATTATGATATAAGCAATATTTAATATAAAATAGTAATATTTTATTATGTTAAGTATGTTTAAAAAATTCTGAGTACGTTAAATGTTAAATATGTAATCTTTGAGTATATTTTTAATATGCATCTATAGCTTTCTCTTTGTTGCCTTTAGTGGCCCTGAAGATCGCTATGTAGCGATAAGACTGCCAAAATAAACCTTCCACAATGCCGCTTTATTTGCATTTGTGTTTTATTCATTCATGTAATAAACTAATTATTTGTTATCTTTTAGTAATTTGTTCCTTTGTAATAAAATCTGAACACTAAATAGTAACGAAAATATTGCTAACATTATAAGATATACATAAAATGTACCTGGCAGGTATACGTATAAAAGTAATCTAAATGTCTGAATGTTTTCCAGGCATAGGACCAATGACAAGGTTTGCCGTCGACTTAAAACACATTCAAAAAGTCATATCAGGTGACTATGCAAAAAATCTTAACCTGGATAAACCTGTAGACATTGGAAAACTCAGAGTATTTTATCAGTTTAGTAACGGTGCTCCCATGATGAGTAAGGTGGATCCAGAAATAAAGCAAGCACTGGTAAAAGTGGTTGAGCATTTCCAACTGAAACATAATATTATTGCGGAGAAAAAGAAAATAAAGTGGCTGAAACGATCACAAGCGATATGGTTCACAACAATGAAAAACGAAGTTGCCTTCGCAACGTATATAATGAAAAATCCCAGCTTATCCTCAAATATCCTGGAGATATTCAAGAATATCATCGGCATATCAGGAAATACTTTAATTGGTCTCTTTGTTGCGTTAACGGATCACGAAAAGTTTGATCCGGAAAGCAAAAAATACAAATACTTTATGGGGGCCCGTGATTATTTAGAAGAGGAGTTTAAGAAAATGCTTGGGGACGATGGCATATTCCTATTTCCAACACATCCTGTGCCAGCGCCTTATCATAACCAGCCTCTATTAAGACCGATGAATTTTATGTATACAGCCATTATAAGCAGTCTGGGTTTGCCAGCAACAACTGTTCCTTTGGGATTGAACAGCGATGGCCTGCCTATCGGAATTCAGGTCGTGGCGAATCATAATAATGACCGATTATGTTTTGCAGTTGCAGAAGAATTAGAAAAGGCCTTCGGTGGTTGGTTTGAGCCACAACGTATTAAACAAAAGTAATTATTAAGTAGGCATAGTTAAAATTATTATTAGTTATTCATAATTTTAAGGATAAGGCAAATAGCCGATTTAAAGGTGAATGATTTTGCAATTGATTTTGCAGCTTATTTATTTATTTGCTTCATTCTACTTATTTAAAAAATTAAAACATATTTGAATTTTATATATTAGTCGTTAGAGTTTTATTTTAATTCTACTTAAGTTTGTAAATCCCTGGTAATATGAAGTGAATACAGAAACTGAGAACAGAATGGTAGAATATATCTTATTATAACTAGTAGTCAAAGTGGCTTCATTGGCTGTATTTAAAAAATCATATAGTTTTCAACTACTTGTACTTCATACTAATATATAGTCACCCGCCTGTCACTTATAATATTGTGTGCATTTTTGTTACCCAATCGATTTTTAGCGATAAGGTCGTCAATTGTACAACTTTATTGTTTTGTTTGTGTGTTCCTTAATGTACACAAGTGTAGATAGAATCTGTAATTATTTATTATAATTTACTTCACATAAGCGTATAAAAAATGACAAATTTGAAAGAATAAGATAATACTGTACTTAAAGATAAATGAATGTTCTATCTTCTTCAAAAATCATAACGGTTAGTAATTACAGAATTTAATAGATTATTGATAGTTTAGGAAGTGAGTGTAAGTTTTCTACTTGTTCGATCACGTTAAGATTAACTTAGATTTGTATGAAATCGAAAGAGCAGACGTTTAGACGTAGGAAACCTTGAATTTACTCGACGAATTATTTTCCAAAGTCTGTCTCGACGTTCAGAAAGTTTTGTAGCGTCTTGAGACTATACAAAAGTTTGCACACATTATGAAGCTAAAAGTTATAAAATTTCGCAGATTTAATTGGTATTTGAATTGTTTTGTTAATGTTGATGCATCTTTGGAAAATAAAAGGATCAAACAAGTACGGCAACATAATTTATTTCGATTTTGACAGATTAGAGATTAGATTGAGCAGTTCCTTTCTCTTATGACTAGGATTAACTTGAAAAGACATATCACAGGTATTAATCTCTCTGTGATCACATGCATACTGGGCTAGCTTCTCAGTGTTGCAAATAACATGAACACCACAATCATAACCATTTCTTTGCTGTTGACATTCTTTGTTAACAAAATTTATGGTACCTGGAACAATTAGATAAGATTAAAGGTGACCAGGGTCAAGGCCAAAGTTATTACAAATCAAGCCATACTGAGGTATCCTACGAAGCGGTGCAAAAATGTTATATTAAGGAAATAATATTGACTTGACAATGTCAATATGCCACATGTATTTGTGTTCCAGTATGATTAACTATTTTAACAGCTACTTTACTTTTGTAACAATTTTTTTTTTATTTGATTGATTGAGTTTTTATTCAGAGCTTCTAAAATTTAAAGCTGATAGCACATTTACATATATTTCAATAATGGAAATGTGTGTTACTGAAATCAGTTATGTTCATTAAAGACTGGCCTGATTTTCTATTACATACTAATTGTAATTGTGAATTGAAAATTGTATGAATTAGTGCAAAAAAAATCACAAAATGCTGCAAAGTTCAGTATCACATTTAGATACAGTGAAGATTTTAACTCCATAGATAACTGGATACAGAATTTAAATTCACTATCTAAAACAGCCTAGTAACTGTTTGTATAGTAAGCAAATTCACAAGCTCTTCTTTTCATAAAATAGTTTTGATTTCTGAGTGAAATGAAAATATTGTGTAGAATTACACAAAAAATACAATTTACAAATAAATAAAAATCTTACCTTGTTTAGATAAATATAACATCAAATGACTAGCAAAGTCCCAAGCAACATCATGGTTGCTACCGGATGAAGAATCAAGATGGAAAAAGTAGTTTTCATTTCTCGAATAAATTAGTAGACTCCAGTGAGAGCCCCCCGCTGTATCCGGTGAACTGTTGTCATTCAAGGCAAAGAACACAAACTTTTTTGTATTGATCATCAATGGTTCTAAGAAAATTCCGATGTCATTTGCTTCAACCATTTTTATACACTGTGTTACTTCTGGTGAAACAAACAACAGCTCTTTTGCTGTGCTAAACATAACTTTTTCTAAATATTCGAAATAGAATGATATAATGGTATCATTGAGCCAATGTGAGCCAGTAAGAAGTTCTACATCAGACTGATGGAGTAAAATTTCGTGAAAACTTAGTACAACTGAAGATTTCGCCATGCTTTGTCACTTTAGCTTCTTCACTTCACTGCTTTAATTATGACACGTGATGGTATAAATATATAGTCAATGTCAACTTGAACAAGTATACATGGAAGGGTTTAGTTAAATTATCTTCATAGGCAGGACACTGATACACGCGCGTTCGCCTTAACCATTCATCTGGTAACCAAGAAAATAACAAAAGAATAATATAGGAAACGCTTACTAAAAACAATTCTAGTTATTCACATACATAACTCTTATATTGTATTAAGACGTAACTCACCTATTCGCGCCAACTTGAAGTCAATAAATAACTTTATATAAAGCACAAGAAAATAAATATCTGCACTGACTTAGTTCATATTTGAAAGAATATGCACTTGTCCATCGAAACTTCACTGAATAAATATTGTAAAGTGAATAGTACCTACATAAAGTTCGGACAATTGACCTAAACTTTTTAATTTATATTATCATATTCGATAATTGCTATAAATCTAAAACAGAGAGAAATACTGGACTGAAATGTCAATTTTGAATTGACATTTGGCTCTGAGCACAGAGTACTTTGGCTCTGAGCCTCTGACACAAGTTTTGTCATTTCTGTCAATTAGTGTCACTATCAACTAGCCTCTATGATTTTTGCATGTGTGTAAGATGTTCGAATGATTTTTCACAACAAACCACAATTAGAGCCTAATACAAAGCCCAATCATGATACCTCAACCAGCTGTAGTGGTTGGAACTTGGGCCAGTCCACTTCAAAGATTATATATAATAATATAGGTCCACTTTCAATCCCGACCGTAACGGCAATCACATTGTCCTGTGAATTTTATTCCATGCGATTTTTTAAAATATTAGGTATCCTCCTCCAAAATACAGTAGTATTGGAACTACTGGAGTTACGTCATAGTGACATCTTTTTGCAGAACTAGGTGGCGCTAGCAGCGTATTCAGTTTACAGCCCATTCGTGGATCTTACTCCTACACGTTTACGTGCTACGATTATGCGTACGGGTTAAACTGGCAAGCTCTAAAAAAATTTCACCGAGCACCTTGCGTAATAAAACAGCTCGAATAGAATTACATATAAAAATGGCTTATCTGGAAAGGACCGCTATGTAGCAGCAATAAGGCCGCTTAATTGTCTTTTTGTTGTGGGTGCGTTACAGTAGGTATTATGTAACGCAATTTTTTAAGATTTTAGACCCTGCCTCCCCCCTTGTAACGCACCGTAACGTTTTTCTGTAAAAATCACGTACCCACAGTTGAGGAATTCCCCAAAACATAAACGAAAGGTTTTCAAACTTAGAAAACAAGAATAAAAATAACGTGTGATACAATCCAGAGATTCCCTGTAAAACAAACGAAAAGGGTTGCTGATTTGCAAGAATTTAATTCCCGTTTTTTTATTAAAATAAAAAAATGTTACGTAAAGCGTTAAATTCTCCCCCTCCCGCCAATTAACGTTTTACAAGACCCCCCACAAAATGCGTTACGTAAACCTTAATGCTCCCTGTATTGCTTTTGTAATTTTCCGTTATATTGTGCGACACAGTATACTTACTAAAGTAGCCTTGTGGTATATTATGTAATAAATATTATACAAACCAAAAATTTTCTTTTAACATGCTTATGTAATTTTAGTCGTAAAAAATGTAAACATAAAAAATCATATCTTCTTTTACGTAGGCACACGCGTACTAAATGTATTGTAGTGAAGAGTAACCTAAAACTTTCAAATATTGAGGGATAGGTAAATCCATCATTAAAAATTATAAAATGGCGAGTATTTTACTTCTCCAATAAAGATGTTTTATTATCTTTGGGGATGTAAAATATTTTCTTTACTTGTTAATTTTCCAAAACCACTCAAACTGAATAGAACCACTCAAACCACTCTTAATTAAATTAATATTTTGGTCTTACATGGGAAGAAAAGAAAGGGAGAGTAAAATAAATAAAAATTATAAAAATAAATTTAATTAAAATAATCTAATTTTAAACACAATTAACTAATAATTGGTAACATTGATGAGTTATAACAATTTTAAACCTGTTCGGGTATACCTACAAATAAAAAGCTAAATTTGATGTCCATTAATAATTTAATAACATCAAAACACATTCACAACATTGTTATGCTCAGCAAAGAATTTTAGTCATTTGTAACAACTATGTACATCACAATTCACACATCTCAACTATGAAGGTGAAATAAGACAAGAAGTTAAAACTATCACTTTGTGTAATGTTAACTGAAAATAAATAGGTATATTAAATATTGATTATACTGATTGGGCTAAAAACAAGAAGATTATTTCATATAATGGAATATTCTTCTCATTCAGTTTTATTTCCTAATGTCAATTGTATTACTTAGTTGCCTCCTTGAGGTATGCAATCAGATCGGCACGCTCGTTAGCCTTCTTGAGACCAGCAAACACCATTTTAGTACCAGGGATGTACTTCTTGGGGTTCTCTAAGTACTCAAAAAGAGTATCATCTCCCCATGTGATACCTGAAAATAAAATGAAATTTACTGAATATTTTTTACACTTCAATTAGAAAAATAACACTGTTGCTTAGCATAATGCATTTGTAGCTCTCTGGTGCAGTAGCTTCAGAGTTTATCAGTGTGACTTTTTAAAAGGAAAGTCTTACATTTTTTGAGCAATCATAATTTTTAATTTGTTTAGAGCTGGTCCAATCAGGGAGGTTTTAGCTGTTTTTTACCACACACATTGTAGGAAAGGCAAGTTAAAACTCATGTACTTACAGTCAAACTTGCACAATTACATGATAATAATGGGACAGAATGTAATGCTGTATGTATGCTCATATGCTACTGCAGTAGGCTGCACAGCTCAGTGCACACAGTTCAGAAAGACCATAAGAATTGACAGGCACTACTACTACAACTATCAAATTAATATGAAATATCTAACATTTTATCTACAAATGGATAATTTTTTTGACTACAAATCTATATTGAATAATTTATTTTATCAGCTAGCCTGATACAAAATACTTAATTTAACAAGGGCATGTTCAGAAAAGAAGTAATATATATATTTTTTAATTACCTTTAGCCTTGTTTGCTTCTGAGTAAGAGAAGCCAGCAGCTTGACCAGTCTTGCGACCATAGAAGCCATGCAAGTTAGGACCTACTTTGTGTTTGCCACCAGCTTCAACCTATTGCAAAGAAAATCACTTTAATATTGCATTGAAAAACATTATGCCTAATATCTTATCAAGATTAATCCATATTAGAAACACTTCCTGAATTTGACTCTAATAAGATAAGATTACGGTTTTAGCGATCTATATAAATTTTGTAATTGATTAAATCAAGGAAAATTTATCAGAAACAAATTTATTGAGTTAGTATGAAGTAAGAGCATCAATCCTTAAAAATATTTTAATTTTTGTCAGTTACTAGAAGTTAATCATTGTCTAACTTAAGTATTACTCTGATACAAAATTGTCTGTAAAACATTAAATTTTGAGCTTTGAATCTAGTTAACAAGATGTTAATCTTATTCTATATATAATATTCCTTTTAATATTCAAAAATTATAAATGATATGTTTGCTTGGTATGAGAATAACTAGTTTGGATAGTGAAAGAGCTCACCTATTTCAAGCAATGTTTTAAATAAATGAGCTCCTTTTATATATTAAAAACTATTAGGTATGTAGTTAACTATTGCATAATGCAATATAGTCAAGGCTCATACATATTATAATTTAATTTAAATCTTACTGTGTGGCACTGAGCACATCTCTGCACAAAGATTTTCTTTCCATTTTCAGCATTGCCTGCAGGGACACCCATTGTGTTTCTGAAATTTAAAGTAAAATTTGATTATCAAAACTGAATAATATAGCAATGATAAAGAAATTTGATTAATTCTCACTTTTAATAATTATTATGTAATATAATAAAGTCAAAGGTTATGTTGAAATAGCGGGAAATATTGATTTTACGCGACGACTGGCGAATGATTATAAAAAAGATTGTACTGTGCACTTGTGCAGATAGTTTAGTACTAAGCCAAGATTATCTATTAGAATAAACCTTGAACAAGGCCAACGATTTAGGTCATTAGAAACGGATCAATGTCATCAGGGAACAAGGGCTCAGAGCGTGATAATGACACAATTGTTACGTAAGCGTCTGAAATGTAGGGAAATTTTTAAAAAGTGGAAAAATACTTTGAAACCATTAAAATATTAAATAAAATTATTCAATTAATTCACAAAAGTTTTAAGGAATCGCACGAGAAACTGAAATAGACATACTTTTTATAGGTTATTAATTTGAAAGCTTTATTTAAATTACGTAAAACAATACTGAGGTATAATAGGTAGAATATTTCTTTTTATGAAACTAAGATTACTTACATTTTTCAGCAAAACAATTTTAAATATTGATTCCCAAATTAATAAAACACGAACTATAGACGTTCGCACCACAACTGAAATCTCAACGAATGAAACCTCACCTCACAAAGCAGAATCACCCGACCTTACCCGAATGACGAACGATTTCCACGAATGTACGTCATACATCACGAGCACTGCCGACCATCTACCGAGAATAGACGAAACACGATGCAACCTGTAATGCAGTTTATACACACTCGGCGAGACATTCCGACCATGCTTTATTTAAAAAAATGGTAATATTATAAATATTTCAGCTGGCTTCGAGCTTAGGCGGGAGCACGTAGCATACTGTATAAGCTATTTCAGATAAAAATCACAGATGAATGCAGTGCAATAATAAAATAAAAGCAAAAATTAACCCACTTATTTTTATCAAAATAAAACCACCTTTACGTTTCAACCCTTAAAAAGAAATATTTATTTCGATACTAATATTAAAACTGATCCATAAAATACTTTTTAGGTGGCGACATCATCAAGATAAGTTTACAATTGTGGTTAGAAAATACGTATGTATATATTTATTGATTATAGTAATAAACTACCGATAACGTTGCATTTCGATAATTGTTTCGATCTATCAAAAAATAGAATGCATCGGAAATAAAATGCAGTGAAACATATCAATACATGCTATTAAATTAAATTTTCGAGTGTATGTGACGCGCTTCAGAGAGGAACGGAAACCCCGTCCCGTACTGTTTGCACCCTCTTTGTCCAACCCCTGTTGGCTTTCGCTGAGAGTGTATAGCTAGCATAAAAGTGTAATGTTGTATGATTTTTAGCAATTAAAAGAACATTGTTCCTATTAAAGGTTTTTCCGTGATTATCTTCTGTGTATCATCGATTTTAAACATCTTTCGGACCATTTATATTTACTGGAATGAGTTAACTCTATGTCTATCTCCCGGATGATTACTTTGTTTGCAAAAATGATAATTAATCTGCTGATTAGTTAAGACGTGAAAGAAAAAAAAAAAAAAATATTAAAATGGATGTAATTTTGTGGATGTTATTTTTTCTCTAAATGCCGCTATTCTCCAACGACAATGATAGTGGATGTCAAAAAGATACAGCATAACCTTAAAACTGGTATTTATAATTATTATAATATAAGTTGAAAGTTTTGCTACACCTTAGAGAAAGAATGACCTAGAGTTGTCATGGAAGAATAATAATGTGACCCAATGTAGATAAACGAAAAACTTAAGGACTGACAGAACTCGAGGAAAGTTTTTGTCTTTGTCTCATTTATTTTTGCTTTCTTCTACAATTTTAAAGTAAAAGAGGAAAATAATCATTAAAATAATGCATTTATAAATAATTAATTAACACACAATTAACGCCGCGCGCTGGTCTTTCGTAAAGGATAAACCACAGATTAAAAATGTTTTTTTGTTTTTTGAAATAGTTATTTGTTAATTTAGAATTATAAATAATTATTATTTCATCACAACATTAAAAAGATTTCATGCTTGCTTAAGCGTGTGATGAAGGGTTAGTGTATTAGTATTATTATGCGTATTATCTATGATCAAAATATAAATACTCTATGGCGGCGTGAAGCAGTTCGCCTGCATAGTCCGTGCAAGTTAATCCATCACACGCTAGATGGCGTAACGTGCTCTCAATGCATCGACGGAACTTTATTTATTTAATAAAATAATTATTTCTAGGCTTACAGCTTAGCTTAGAATATGCTTTTCTATTAGTAAAGAAAAAAAATGTCATGAATATAATCTCTATTCGTCTAGAATCATCCTGTCTACACCTCTATCAGTGTCTAAAGACTAAATGTCTTTAAGTTGAAAATCTCGCACTATTTAAAATTATCGCTATATATAAAATTAAGATATCATGAATTTTGAGTGTTTGTCAAAGGCCCATCGTTATCGAGAGACGAGATGATTGTGTACTCACTGAGTTCTTGTCGATGCAACAGCCGCCATGTTTTCAAAACAATTTAAAACGTAAAGTTGAGTTGAATCGCACAGTTATGGTTTCGCAGTATTTTATTTATATATTTATGTCAATTTCGATTTCGATTGGGGCTTATTTGAGGCCACATTTTATTGTTGCATTGTTCACCCTTTACGGATAAAATAGATAGCATTTTTGAAAAGTGAAGCTTGTAATGTAAAATGGATCACGTACGATAAGAACATGAAATGTCGTGAAGCCTATTCACGGATTTCTAACATTCGGGTTAACTTTCAATAAAATTATACTGTTTGTATGTCGATATTGGAAGGATATTGTTTATTATGAGCTTTTTCCGCCGGGAAGAACCCTTGATTCGGATTTCAATGCCACCAACTGAGGAGATTAAAGCAAGAAGTTTAGAGAAAGTTGCCAGAACTGATCAATAGAAACAGTGTGGCCTTTCTTCACGAAAATACCACCACGCAGATTTATAGCCAATCAGCAAAAATTTATCGTGGTTGGCTTTGGAGGTCTGAATGCATCCATCATATAGCTATGACCTTGCACCTTCAGATTTCCATCTGTTCCGATATGTTCTGGTTCTATAAGGCTGTGTCAGGCTTACATTAAGAGAGCCCTCTCAACACTTTTAACTATTTGTTGCATTTTTTATTTCTACAGCAAATAGAACAAGCCACTACCTACAAGATAGCAAAAAGTCATCGTGCAAAATGTACCATATAAACTATAAATAAATGTATTTAAATTAACTTTGAAAAAAAAAAATTACTTGAGTATCTTGTATGTATTTAATTCATGCGAAGGAACTTTTCTCCGGCCTATTAAAATAAATGATACATAGTCATCATCATCGTCTTCATCATTTCAGCCGGTTGAAGTTCACTGCTGGACTGCTTAAGTCTTTTGGATGGAATTCCAAAGACCGTAAAAGTCCGTCTCAAGACCGTAAAGTAACGCAGTAAATATGTCACAAGGTATTTCCGTCGGTATTTCTAAATAAAAACGTGAAGCAATATCCAAAATTTTTACGCTGTCGGCGGCATTTATTCATCGAAGTGCAAAATCTATGCAGGGTTGCCAGTTCAGTTTTCTTATTTTATTTCGCATGTATTCACTAGACCAGATCGGACATTCTTTTTAAGGGTTTCTCACATTCAAGTGATTGGTACAGTGTTAATAAGTAATTATTAGGTTTCTCGTGCTATTTTCCGTATGGATTTTGCTCCATCAGCTCATTCGTGATAATAAGTCAAATAATAAGTTTGCATATATTATACATCTAATATATAATTAATCTACAACAGAATCATAGAAAAAAGAATTATTGCTTAGCTAGTAATATAAGTAAGTAAAAGTAATTAAGTAGTTTAGGTTGTACTATGTATTAGCACAGTATTAATCAAATTATATTGTGTAAATAGTTATAATTGAATTATGACATAAATTTGTCAAGTTGGAAATTAATTTTACAACAATATGCAAAAATATTTATTGAAACATAATTTTATACACACCTGACATATCGAATGTGTTTGCATTTTATATAAAAGTGATAATAAAAATGGAGTCTTCCTGCCTCTTTGTCAGAATAAATAAGCAAAATTTTACGTAGACGCTGTTTCCTCGAGGCGAAACATGGAATGAATATTATACGGAAAATTTTGTTGAGAATTGTTTGGTAGTTTTGGAACGTAGACTATAACTTAATAAATATCTACAACCGCTATTGGGTTGTTAAAGGAAGATAGCTTTTATTTTTCTAGTCGACAAGTTTTCTCACACATCGCTTGGCGACACGTCTTATCGCTAACTATGTAATGGTGGTAACTAGCCACGGCCGATGGTTCCCACCAGACAAAATACATACAAGAAGTATCTGACTTCTGACGTCATCCTGATATGAGTCTTATACACTGTCACGGGGGCATCCGGACTGAACTCTCACTCCACACATTCAATAAATATCCACACTTTAAATGGCGATTCTAGTCTTACATGAGACGCTCTTAACGTTCATCTGATATCGTCGAGCCATGATGCTCTTCTCTCAGGCTGAGCTAATAGGCTAAAGAAACCCTTCTGCTATCGTCAATTGCGGGTGATGCGGGTAAACTCGGCTCGGTAGCTGCCTACACAGTTTTTTTTTATCCACTACAAGTTAGCCCTTGACGGAAATCTCACCTGATGGTAAGTGATGATGCAGTCTAAGATGGTAGTGGGCTAATCTGTTAGGGGTATGGTAAACCCATACTTCTAATTGGTTTCTATGCGACATCGTGCCAGAACGAAAGATTCACGACAGAACGTGTTCTCAAATGCGTGTGGAGTCTACCAATTTGCACATGGCCAGCGTGGTTGACTATGGCCAAACCCTTCTCATATTGAGAGGAGATCCGTGTTCTGTAATGAGCCGGTAATGGGTTAATCATGTAAAACATACATGTTGGACAAGAGCAACTATGGGTTTCTGGCGGTTTTTTGCCTGGAAGAATCTGTCTTACTAAACGGTGGGAGAGTCACGATCGACAGAAAAACTTGACGAATCAAAGGATGCGTAGCGGCGGTGTAGCAGAGGCGTAGAGCGGTCTCTACTTTGTAGCAGATGTTTTGTTCATTTGGATATTTGAAACTATATAGTGCAGAGTTGAAACATGCAAATAATCTCGAGAGTGTCATATGAGAAGGATTTGGCCATAGTCCACGCTCGCCATGTGCGGATTGGCAGACTTCAAACTACTTTGAGAACATTACGGAGAACTCTTAGACGTGCAGGTTTCCTCTCGATTGTTTCGATGCCAAATTTATACTAAATGGATGCAGCAGTTAAGCTAATAAATAAACAAACAAATCGATCTACTGTGTGTGCATATTACTATGGATTAAGATATCGTGGGAAATTATGAACAAAATCAAAAATTGCTTTAAAATAGAAGATTAATTAATTATAGAAGAGGAAGCTGAAGAACTGGAAAATTTAAGAATATATTTTTCAGTTCTTCAAAATTTTTTTTAGAATAAGTAGATATAAAAAAATATTAAGAAGAAGCAAGCTGAATCATTTTTATTTTAAACTAACGGCGGTGGTACTTCGACACACAACATGTTATAGAGTGTCGATATATTAAATGAATTGTATCTACATTATCACAATGAGATTAATGTTATTACAACTATAATTAAACATACATTTGGTATTTTCAAATCATATCCCGCAATTAATGTTAACGTTCAGAATTATGTAAACAACCTACAAATGTATCCAAACTATCGAAGAATTAACCTATGTTGGTTTGTTCTGATTCTTTTTTTTTTATTCGATTAAAAATTAGCGCTTTATTGCGTTATATTACCTGATGATAAGTAAAGATGCAGTCTACTGTGCCTTGATTTGAAAAGATCTATTTTTCACCCAATTCTCATCATCATTATCAAAAAAATGACATCATTTGTGACAGAGTTCTGAAAATCACATTCTATAAAACTAAATTGTTATTCTTATAAATTTACATATGGTCAGCAATGAGAGGTTATAAAATTATTAAATATCAACTCTATCCAGTTTTTTTCTTTAAAATTGCTGTTTTAAATAGACACACTCAACTGATTACAGAACCTGTAAAACAATACTAAGTATTATAGTACGTTATTGGATTGATTACTAATTGCTCGGGAATGCTCTCGTCTTGTTTTGGCACTTGTGCAAAATACTTTTCACTCGGGACTAGTTTGATACACAAAACACCTGCTATAAAATGTTGACTGCTCTTCACCGTCATCTGTTTAATATCGGTTGATAATTTTTAGGAATTCCTTAACGTGTTTCCAGTACTATAATATCTATGCCCAATACCACTCTGCGGTAAAAATCTTGTGGGTAACCGTATGTATACGTTAAAAAATATGCTCTGTATTAGGTCATTAGTTCAGGAAAAACAAAAATATGAGAAGATAGTTTTAGCCACTATGTCACGCACAGGTAACAATAATATAAATTCGGGAGATCCCGTACCATGATGGTTTTCCAAAATAAAATGTATCATGTGCCCATCGACAAGATGCAAGTAATAGAAAAGTGTTTCTGTTTTTTATGGCTTTTTAGCTGAAATGATCTTGAAGAACTAACTAGCTCGGAGAACCGATGGACGTTGGGGTCCCAAGGTGCTGGAATTGCGACCCCTCACCGGTAAACGTAGCGTTGGTCGACCCCCAACAAGGTGGACAGACGACATCAAACGAGTCGCAGGGAGCCGCTGGACAAGACAAGCGGCCCAAGATCGTGGCCATTGGAACTCCCTACAAAAGACCTATGCAGCATCCAGCAGTGGACGTCTATCGGTTGAAATGATGATGATGATGATGATCTTGAAGAACTGAATACGGTAGGTAAATGTGGTTAAACGAAAGCGGATTAAGTACAAACAAAAGCTTAGTAAAGCCGTGGGCAGTCATTTATAAATCATTTCATATTTCAAATCCTCTCAATGCAAGCTTTTCGTGATCATGTATAAAACATATAAAAATTTAAGCGGAACATAAGCTTGGAAGCGGCTTAAAATCAATTACTAACCCGGAAAGGCATATTAATATGTCCAGAGTGTACCTCAATTGTGGCCAAATTTGAAACTATGGGAAATTGCAAAAAGTAAAAACGAATGGTATGATTACTGAATACTTACATTACTTTAAATTAAGATGCAGTCAATAAAAACCGAATAGTTTCCTTAATGCGTTATTTATAAGTGACAGTATCAAATGATGTACTTATAAAATGAGTATGTTTCTTTTTACAAATTTAACGAGTTCGATTATGGCTAGAAATGATGATGATGTTTCAGAAATTTAATGTAAATGTAAATAAGATTCGGTGTTATTTTCATAATAATTGAGCCCTAGTGTCTTTTGAGTACTTTGCGCTATTCCTTAGTTTTTGAATTTGGCCATGCATAACGTAAGCGTGAAATAAAAGGTAATGTTATACAAAAAAAAAACAACTGAATCACTAACTTTAAGTTTATAGCTTAGGAAAAATGAGTATTACGTAAAATATTGTTTTAATGCACGAAGAGAGGAAGCTCAACAAAGGGTCTTGGATAATCTATTGTTATAATAACTCAAGATAGAGGATCTTATTGCTTGCTTAGAGGAAGCTCGGAGGCCTTTAATGTGTAGGTCTAATGGTTACGAGTAGTCGGGTAATCTAGCATCTGGAGGAAAGTAATATTTTGGGAATTTAGCTAAGTCAAAATAATGGCCTACGGAGAGCCACTCAGCGAACTTTTTGGCTTCTGTCTCTATTATCATAATTTGCATCATCAGAAGGCATTGACATCAATCTGTCTAACCACGTCATGATTAAGTTCATTACTAAATAAAGTGAAGGCATTGAAAATTCTTTTAATCATTCAAATCAGTTGCTCAATCTTTATTTTTTTTGTAGTTATCGTCGGAACATAATATCTTGCGGAAAGTAAGATTCACACTAGTGCGTTTTACTTTTCCTCTCTTATTTTATTTATTCATGTTTCAAGCCATAAATACCTATATACTTTGGTACAAGCGCGAAACTATAATTTACACTCTTCCCTAGAGATGAATTAGGCGAGAAAGACTATTCGAATACCTTGTGCCTTAAATCTTGGGTCTTGTTTGGAATTACATGATACTTTTCGCATTTGAACTAAAACGTGATATTTTAATCTTAGCGAAAATCTATAATAAGAAACAAATTCACTTGTTCGATAAGAAAAAAATTATAATCCTAAAAGCCTGGGAGCCGCTGGATACAAGCGGTCCAAGACAGTGGACATAGGAACTCCCTACAAAAGACCTATGTCCAGCAGTGGACGTCAATCGGTTGAAATGATGATGATGATGAAAATAATTATACCTAGTGGTTTTTTTTTGGCTTGTTAATGTTATATATAGATTACCAGTAAATAGACCGAAAAATGTAAATACACCATATAGCGGGACAGCGTGGTGGAAAATACGCGATAGCATAACTCGCAATAGGAAATAGGGTAGATGGGAATTGAACTACGTCAAGGAGCTTTGATTGAATCTGCTGTATTCCGGAAATGGGAAGGCTAGCGTGAATAATAGCGGCACCTTATTGATCTTGTCACTTGCAATGAAAGAGGTGAAAAGCTTTAATAGCAACTGAACACTTTATTATTTCCTACGTGAAATAAATGCGCCCGTGGCTTCAACCGCGTGTACAATTCTCATTTCATCATCATCATGATCAACCCATTAACAGCTCTGCTCGTGCTACCCGTGCTCTGTGGTGATACGGGTCTCCTCTCAATATGAGAAGGGTTTGGCCATAGTCCACCACGCTGGCCATGTGCGGATTGGCAGACTTCACACGCCTTTGAGAACATTATGGAGAACTCTCAGGCGTGCAGGTTTACTCAAGATGTTTTCCTTCACCGTTGAAGCAAGTGATATTTTAATTGTTTAAAAACGCACATAACTCCGAACAGTTGAGGTGCGTGCCCGGATTCGAACCGCCGAGCTCTGATAAAAAGGCTGAAGCCCTAACCGCTAGGCTATCACCGCTTCATCTTTTACTGTATGACTATATATATTTATACACTACAAGTTAGCCCTTGACGGCTATCTCACCTAGTGATACGTGATGATGCTGTCTACGATGGTAGCGGGCTAATCTGTTAGGAGTAGGGTAAACCCACGCTCCTAATTGGTTTCTACGCGACATCGTGCCGGAACGCTAAATCGCTTAGCGACACGTCTTTGTCGGTAGGGTAACTAGCCACAGCCGAAGCCTCCCACCACGGAGGTCGTCCAAACCCTCTAATGTTAAATAAATGCGAAATAGTATTACCATTAATAATTTATTAAGTAATTACGCCTCTTTTCTATCACAGCAACAATGCCGTTTTACAATAGTTCTTTCGGACACTATCTTCATGAAAAAGTTAGTCTATTCGTTATTCTTCACTGAGATTGACTGACAAATCAACAAAGAGACTTGCGCATTTGTAATATTACTAAGGATCATATTAAGGAACTACTCTTACAATAAAATATTTGAAAGAATTATTATACAAAATTGCGAAACCTATTTTTATAGGTTTATTAAAAATGAAAGAATCTGGCTTTTTATTATTTATATTTCTTCTACACTTTTATACATACACTTTATGGTTAGGTATAAATAAGCATATTATCTATTGTTTCCTATTTATTTTTTAAATGGCAGGAAACCACTCCGTGTTAATCATGGGCGAGGAAGGCAAGATTCCTAAATAAATATATTTTTATTTATATATATAAAATATCTTCAAAAGGGATTTAGCTTTATCGCAAAAGAATTACTACACAAGTATATTTTACTGATAAGGCGTTTTAATTAACAGTAACAATGAAAGCCAAGAATAAATGAAACAATAAAAACATTGAAATAGTTAAGTTTTGGATTTTAAAATGATGTGCACTGTTACAAAGATCATGGTGGCAAATGGTACAAGAAGTATATTTAGTGGGCTCTCCAACTGAATCACGCTGGTCGCAAGTGTTACCGCAGTCCCTTATAATGTAAGATAAACCTGTAAAAATTGTTTATATGTTAAGTTTTAAATAGTGTCACCTTTCTCTTAAATTAAATCTGTAATAATAATGACGTTTATTATTTTCCAGAGTAATTTTTGACATATTTTACGTAATTATGGATTATATACAAAATCACAAATGGATACAAATATCGCTGATTCTTTGTCTAAATTTATAAATTACTAGCTGTTGCTCCCGACTTCGTTTGCGTAGAATTGCTGATTTCCCGGGAGTTTGAGGTTTCCCGTGCGGCCAAATTTGGTGCACATGTATTTTATTTATTATTATTAATGTTAATGCGAATTTCTGTGTCTACAACTACAAAAACAAAGGATTTTCATACAAACTTCCAACATCTATTTTACCCCCTTAGGAGTAGAATTTCCAAATATACTTTTTTAGGTGACATCTCTTAATTATCGACTACCTACTTGCTAAATTGTAGCTTTATGCGTACAATAGTTATTTGAGATCTCGTGTTTAATCAGTAAGTAAGTACGTCAGTGAACTTTTGCTTAGATATATAGATTTATGATTTTTTTAAAGAGTTACCTTTATATTTATATAATTTTGTCAAACAGGATAGATGGTCGGTACGGCAATATTTTACAGAAGTCGTTCTATCTGGAGACCAGCAGGATGGGTCATTTATGCTGCTACAAGCATAGCACACTCGAGGATGATCCATCAGCATTACACGAGATTTTCCTACATTTGAAATACCGATTCCTTTTGTTGGGTCTTTTAATTGTACATCGATACCGCTTCTTTCCATTGCTTCATTACTTTCTTTATCATCGCAAGAATTCTTATCTATAACATTATAATTAGGTCGTCTTAATGGTACTGTGGCTAGATTTAAAAGATTTGGTAAGTTAGTTTCATCATCAATATTATACGTAATAGGTACAGTATTCTCATCTCTTACGGGTATTTGAAAAGGGTCGTTTATAAAAGGTTTATAAATATTGGTTGCTAATCTTTGATTCGGTACTTTGGTGGCTAGATTTATATGATTTGGTAAGTTATTTTCATCATCAATATTATGCATAATAGGTACAGTATTCTCATCAGGTTTTTTAAAATTGGTCGCCAATCTTTGATTAGGATCTAAATATGCATTGGTAGCTGATCTTCGATTATCATCTACCTGCAACCCGACTGGATTGTCCATAATAGATGATTCGGGGTTATTCTCTTGACTCATGTATGAACTCATAATATTGCTAGGAGCTTGAATCATATCCATGTTATTCACATTATTTTTAATTAACAGGGAGTCAAATGCAAATTCTTTTATTAATGTTTCCATTGAGCTGTTTTTGTGAAAATTTGATACTAAATTTTCAGCATGAAAATTCGAATTTAATAGCTCTTTCGCACTAAGATCTTGTAAACGTTTATCTAAAATGAAAGTCGAATTTGAATGATTTGCTTGTACTTCTTGTAATTTCTTAGATTCATCATTTCTAGCGTTAGAATTGTAAGCTTTTATTTTCGGCTCTTTTGTATTATATACACTGTTACTATCTTCATTATCTTTGTTTCGGCGATAAAGAATCTTTTCATATGGCCTCGGTAATTCTGGATTTGGAATATTTGGTAATATTTGTTGTGATCGATCAAGATTTTCTTTATCAATATCAGGTTTTGCAATAATTTTTCTTTGTCTTTCTTCATAAAACTTACCCTTGATGGAGTGAATTGAGTTTGGTCCTAAGTACATAAATCTTTCATTTAACGTCAAATTTGGTTCTGAATTCTCCTGAGCTTCTCCTGCAATTATTTGTCATTAATAATTGAGTTCAAAAACAAAAACTCTTCGGTAACTTACGTGATTTCGTGACTAACCGTGAGATGATACTAGGAATAATAAAATTAACACTTTTAATGTCATTTTAAAATATTTAAATTGATAAAGATCTTAGTTGAATTGTGCTCCATGCGGTATGAAAAACTAAATCATATTATTCGTTGTTTAACATGTTTTGTAAATCGATATTAACCTATTGTTAATGCGCATGGTGGAAAGATATTTCGAGGAAACAATAGACGTTCCACAAAAGTGGTTTTCATTGTTCCGAAGTGCTTTCTTTCAACCATAGCTTGGGGTCTTATTTCGGATACAAGAGCACTTTTCATTAATATATTTATTGATTTTCAATGTGTACATATTTTCAGAAAATAAAAAAAATATCATGAAAGTAATTTGAGTTTTAAAAAAAATACCTTTTGAAATTGCGGATATTGTATGCTTACTCAGCTTAGGATTAACAAACAATTATCTACCAATAGTTCAGTACATTTTGATATTTTGTGTGGGATTACTAGCAACAAGTCAACATTCTTTACACGAAAATAATGCCTGCTTGAAATAAATGAAATCAATCAAAGCGAAAAAAAAGTTTTTTTTTCGCCCATTTCGCACAACATAGAAAAAAAATAAAAATGGAAAAAATGGCGACAGGTCTCAGGAGTGATATGCGACCCACAAATGCCCCCTTAAACTTAAGGGGAAAATTTATAAAACAGTCGTAAGACCTGTCGTGTTGTATGGATCAGAATGTTGGGTTTCAAAAAGAACGGATGAAAGAAGAGTTCATGCGACAGAAATCGAATGTTGAGATGAATGTGTGGTGTGACAAGAATGGATAAGCTAAGAAATGAATACGTATCGGTTATAAAGGGAAGTATAAAAGTAGCGCCAGTGACAGAAAAGATCAGGAGTATCAGGCAAGCATGGTATGGTCATATAATGCGGAGGAAAGAAAGTGATGTCACCAAAATAATGTTATATATGAACGCAAGGGCAAAAGAGTAGAGGAAGTGTGACGGCTGATAGAAGTGAGTGGAAGAAGAAGACGTGTTGTGCCGACCCCACGTAATGTGGGATAAGGGCAAGAAAAAGAAGAGTAATTGGAAAATGGTGTACAAGATATCTAAGTTAGATACAATATTATATTATTTTTTAAGATGTTTATCTTATTTAAGTTTCGCTCATAATATTATAGTTGCTCTTAACCAATTAACTTGAATCACTTTTTGCCGGGGAAAATGTTGGCAAAGATAGGCGTAGGCAAATTATTTTAACAAAGGCAGGGCCGAAGTGTCACTCAACGTAATTGGACGTGCGTTCACAATCCAGGCGGAACAAATCGTTAGGCTGACATCGCTTTTGTAAATGTATTTTAATTTTGCAAGCATTCAAAATATGAGTATTTAGAAGAATGTTGTGAACTTCTTGTACTTGTTACCGGTCTGTCACGTTAAGACACACGAAAGAACACTAAAAATATTCGCAGTAGGTATTTACGCAGGGAGGTCCAAAAGTTCGTGGAATGGAGGGGATGGAGTGGATAGGTGCGCTCGCTTAGTGTCATACTAATTAGAGACTAATCATTATATATATATATATATATATATCATCTCGTACAATATAGTTAGAAAATAAAATACATTGATTCGTAGAAACGAAAGGTTTTGTTTTTCAGCTATATCTTAATAATGTAAATGCTATGTGTATTTACAATATAGTTGAAAATAAAATACATTGGTCCAACGATAGGTTTTGTTTTTCAAGTAGATCTTAATAATATAAATGCTGTTGTATTTCTTATTTCAGCGTGGTAGCGGAATTCTTCCTGTGCGATTTTCACTCGCATTGTTACTTTTAGTTGCATATCTTTGCGGTGCCGATTAGAAACGACACAACAAAGAGCTTGTACCTATGTGTATTTACGGTGATTTTTTTTTTATACACAACAAGTTAGCCCTTGACGGCTATCTCACCTGGTGATAAGTGATGATACAGTCTAGGATGGTAGCGGGCTAACCTGTTAGGGATATGGTAAACCCACACTCCTAATTGGTTTCTACGCGACATCGCGCCGAAACGCTAAATCGCTTGACGGCACGTCTTTGTCGGTAGGGTGGTAACTAGCCACGGCCGAAGCCTCCCACCAGACCAGACTCGAGCCGGGAATCGAACCCAGGACCTCCAACTTTATAATGAGACAGCGCACGCACTGCGCCACGGAGGTCGTCAAAATTTGCAGTTCATTGGCATTTATAAGGCTGATAGTCAAGATGAGGAATTAAATCAAATAGTTTTTACTAACTTCATGGTGTACATTATGTATTGTACAAAGTTATCTACTTCATAAGCTATGGTCGTCTATAAATAAGTAAATAAGTTAGTATTAGCTTTGAGGTCTGTATTTTTAGCTCTTGTATTTGTAAGTATAATTTTATTATAATATCAAATAAATATTAATTAACGAATGAAGCGGTGATAGCCTAGTGGTTAGGGCGTCAGCCTCCGAATCAGAGGTCGGGGGTTCGAACCCGGGCACGCACCTATAACTTTTCTGAGTTATGAGCGTTTTTAAGCAATTAAAATATCACTTGCTTTTTTTTTTTCTCTATAATGTTATCAAAAGCGTGTGAAGTCTGCCAATCCGCACATGCCAGCTCAGGCCAGAGGAAACCCGTGCTCTGTAGTGAGCCGGTAATGGTAAATGAAATAACGAATTAAGTAACTCACCGTATCCTAAATAACCCTGTTCCCTTTTTTTAAATGTCAAATTTCCTCAGATGTTAAAATTTCTCATGCGATAGTCCAAAATGGTTGAAATCACGTGTATTTGTTTTTTGTTTGAATTTGTTTCTATTAAAGCAGGTTTCAGTTGAAATGATAAAGTTAATCCTATTTACAGCATTAGTAGGCATAAACTTAAATTAATTCAAACTGGCTACGTTTTAATTAAGAAATGCGATATCACCTTGAACAATTTAATGGATCATAAATTGTTTTGCAGGTGTTTCGAGGACGAAAAAACTTTGTAAGTGCTGAAAGTTACGAAATTACTTTTTCACTTTTGCCGATGTGGATTAAAAAGTTTTATTAAAACCGGAAAGATTCATAATTGTTGTGAATGATAAAAAAAAAATGCCTTTTATAAAATTATTGTACCAAATCATACTTAAGTAATATTTTTAATTGGCTATCGGTATTTAGGCTTCATTTATATATATATATATCTTAAAAAACGCAGATGAAGTTTATACCTAGTAAACTTCATCTGCGTTCATTTTTTGATTTCCCTTGAGATTCACAAATCTCAGTCCGGTCACAAAAACATAGAAACACACACTTTAGTTCAAAGAGATGCCTGTAATAGTTTTACATGAATAGATTCTTTTATGAATTGGATTGTATAAAAGAGATAATAAGGTAAATAAAATAGTTTTTTTTGTACCCACATATTTACTTATCATTAATAGTATAAATGTCTCTGTCGTTATTGTAGCTGCCATGACGCCAATGCTGCAAAATAACTTTTCGCGCGTGTCGCCTGAAATTATGCTAACGTCAGCAATGAAGTTACGAATGTACGTAAGCAAAAGTTTAGCATATTATCTTGTTAGAGCAGCGTTAATTGCGTTGACTCCTGCCACAGGTTATATTTGATTTTACGGTTATAATTGGATTTATAGACAAATTAACAAGGATAACATACCTTGTTAATCCTACTAACTAATATAATAAACGCGAAAGTTTGTAAGTATGGATTGATGGATCGATGTTTGTTACTCTTTCACGTAAAAACTACTAAAGGGATTTTTATGAATCTTTACAATAACATAGATTATACATCAGAATAACACATCGGCTGCAATTTATGAAAATATTGTGTGAATTAAACAAAATATGACGATAATTGTAAAGTAAGAAGGAAAAAATCTACCATCTGCGTGTTAATTTTAATGTCATAATGTTAGTTCTTTTTTATGCCACGTGTAGCTTATAGCTACTCGAAATACTAATCCTGCGCAGACTATGTGGCGGGCACCAGCTAGTCCATAATAATTGACCTACTAGACCAACGAGGCAATTCTACTAACCTCACCTAAACTTACGGAAACTTTTCATTTCTTTTTATGGCTTATAAAGCATAAAATCGGGCGAAAGTTTTCACTTTTGTTAAGGAGTCGTAACAAAGAAAAATCTTGTTTTTTTTGTCAACTCAGCCCAAGAGAAACTTGGCCGAAATACCCAGTGTAATTAACACTTAATTAGCGTTTTACAGAGAATTATGAAAGATAATATTCTTTTCCAAGACTCCAATTAAATTATTTTTACTTTTGAATCGATTGCATTGTTTTCAATTCGTGTCTTACTTTGATACATTTTCAAATTAAATACCAACCTAACCTCCTAAATGTAAAAAAGTAAATATTATTACAATATACTAAATATAAGAATATACGGGTTACCGTTGATTTCGGTATATTTTCTCGTATAGAATTTAATCTATAGGTACGAAAAAATACTAGAAAACTGAACTATTCTTTGGCATTATTTCTTCTTTTCTAGTATTAGGTACTTCTTCTTGATCTTTATTTAGTGTCTATGATTGTTAACCGAAAGGCATTTCGAGTTCGTCGTTTGATAGACAACGACATCGAATTGTCTTGGATGTTTTTGTCAATAATCGAAATAACTATTTTGTAAATGGTCTGAGGTTTCTTATAAATCTGATCGACATTTTGTCAGATTATCATATAAGGCAGTAGGTACTGTGCTTAGAACAATGACACGTCTTTTAAGTTTTGTAGTACCTAATATATGGTTGCTATAGTCCAACGGCGTAACAGTTTACGGAATTTTGGAATGTTTACCTAAAAGTTTCGTATTTGGATACAAAAATACAGTATTACGTGGATTTGCATTGCAAAGAATTATGTGGTGCGACGGAATGCTTTAACTAAATAAAATCAAATTCCCGATCTGAAAGATTGTACGCCTTCTGCCGAGTGGTAAACATTACTCGCAAAGTAAAGAGAAATATTCTTGTACATAATCATCATCATCAACCCGTTGCCTGCTCATTACAGCACGGGTCTCCTTTCAATATGAGAAGGGTTTGGCCATAGTCTCTCAGGCATGCAGGCTTTCTCACAACGTTTTCCTTCACCGTTGAATTAAGTGATATTTTAATTGCTTAAAAACGCACATAACTCCTAAAAGTTACAGGCGTGACGTGCGTGCCCGGGATCGAACCCCCGATCTCTGATTAAGAGGCGGACGCCCTAACCACAAGACTATCATAGCTTTACTTTAACTTACATATTTATACATAACACAAGAATAGAAGCAAATAAACAAATGTTTGTGTAGAAATGTTGCCTTCATTTGCCCGAAGTACGAGTATATCTACACGAGTATGATAAAGATGCAGACAGACTGATGGGCGAAGTTCCGGCCTCCAGCCCCAAGGGAAGATAAAGTCTGTCTGATATTCGGCATTTCCTGCGTAGCCGACTCGGGTACAGTGTGATGACATTTTTGTATCTAAATTATTTTTATAACGAAATCAAATGCCAACATAAAAATTTATTAAGATAAGACTGCCAATCGGTTGGCGCAAGGATCGAAAACTGATATAAGAAATTGTAAGAAAACCATCAGAGATTTTCTAAATTTAGATTAAGTATATATTTTTAAACTCTTACTTAGTTGATTACGTCTTTAGTTTATCTGACTACAAATCGTATATTCTTAGATTATTTTTCCGGGTCTGATGGTTTGGTTGGTGGGCTTATTTAGTATCCTGATTTAATAATTTCTATTGTTAATAAAACTATATTAGAACAGTACAGTACATAGAAGTAGGTACCTTAATGCCAATAGCGATATTAAATATGAAAAGTTGAAAACTCTTATGAGATTCCGACATTGACGGCCTCCGTGGCGCAGTGCGTGCGCTGTAGCATTATAAAGTTGGAGGTCCTGGGTTCGATTCCCGGCTCGAGTCTGGTCTGGTGGGAGGCTTCGGCCGTGGCTAGTTACCACCCTACGGACAAAGACGTGTCGCTAAGCGATTTAGCGTTCCGGCACGATGTCGCTTAGAAACCAATTAGGAGTGTGGGTTTACCATACCCTAACAGATTAGCCCGCTACCATCCTGGACAGCATCATCACTTACCACCAGGTGAGATAGCCGTCAAGGGCTAACTTGTAGTGTATAAAAAAAACATTGCTTTAACTGAAGTCGAAGTTTGGCCGTCAATTTTGGATAACGAAAGTTATCGTTGTTCTATTTCCGTATTTTTGATTACTTCTTGTATTCTTCATAGTTTCAACGTGTTTATTTATAGTGTATTATTTAGTTTAGTAAATTATTAAGGCAAACTCGCCATCCTCCCCATAAATGCAAAGTTTTGGATTGTTAAATTTATAATTAAAATGTGGTTTTCAAGTATTTTGAACTATAAGTCAAAAAATAAAGTGAACTACGTCTTTACCAAATTCAATCGCGGGCTCTCGCATTTTAAACTTGAGAATCCCCGCAACTTTATCTGCGCACAGTTTAAGTGAAAAAAATATGTTCAGTTTATACCCGGACCTACCGTGCATTACTTTCTCCCTCCTAACGATGATAGAGTAATGTTATTTAAACTATATATGTAATCTGGAATATAACAATCAAGATTTATCAAATTAAATGCACAAGGATTTTTCAAATTCGATTACTTTCAGATTTATGATTGGTAATTTGAGAAGCTGTGATAGCCTAGTGGTTAGGACATCCGCCTCCGAATCATAGGTCGGGGGTTCGAACCCGGGCACGCACCTATAACTTTTTCGAGTTCCGTGCGTTTTTAAGCAATTAAAATACTACTTGCTTCAACAGTGAAGGACAACATCATGAGGAAACCTGCATGCCTAAGAGTTCTCCATAATGTTCTCAAAGGCGTGTTAAGTCTGCCAATCCGCACATGGCCAGCGAGGGGACTATGGCCAAACCCTTCTCATATTGAGAGGAGACCCGTGCTCTGTAGTGAGCCGACAATGGGTTGATCATGATAGGTTATTTTAAAGTTTTGCAGTAGGTATTATTTATTCGAATAAAAATACGGTTATGTGATTTTATAAATCGCAGTTATTGTTGTAACGCTAACTTTAACCCGCAGTCTCGTCCAATGGTTTCGAATTAAGTTCGTTAAAATCTGTTGTTAGATTGATATTTCTTTCTTGGCTGGAAATAGACAGACATATTGGCAGAGAATCCTTAGTGAGTAATAGTTCTCCGCCGACATAGTCGGGTACGGAACTATATTATAAATTTAAAAGTACGAGTAGGTATACTGTTTTGTCGGTTACCTTTTAACGTCCCAACTTTTAAACTACTTTGTATAAAATTTGGCAAGGAGTTAAATTGCATCCTAGAGACGGATATTTCATACTTTTCATACTGGATTTTAGAATATTAAAAATTTGGAATATAAAAATATTTTTCTCATACAATTATTATAAGATAATTATTTTAGGAGAGAGGGTTTGAGAGCATAGACCCAACGCGCTACTCCAATCTGGATTGGCGGGTTTTAGTGATTATTTTGACATGTTAAACGTGGGATAGACTGCTTTACGATCTCTGCGTGGCACGGCAGTGGATACCGGCAATTTGCTTAGTCCGTGTTGGTACTAAGAAATTTTCACTGAAAAATACCAATTTAGAATTGTAAGCCCAATCCGGGAATCGAAACTAGGACCTTATGATCCGTACCTACACAAGTTAACTTAACTGGCGGCCCGTAGATACTATTAAACATAGATGATATAATTACTAGTGTTATCAAAATGATATCTATTTATCGAAAAAATAAAACTAGAGGTAAACATTTTACTTAAAAGACTGTATAAAAATAAAGACTTAATTATCGATGTATCTATCTATTTTCTACGCTTTAAAGGTATTTTAGGACTTTTAGTGTGATTTTAAAAGTGATTTTAAAATTCAAAAGAGTTTGTTTTTTGGTTAGTGCGGGAGAGTTTCGCAGTATATTTTGTAACTTGTACATTTTATACCGCTTCTAGACTGTATTATCAACTGATGGTAAGTGACGATGCAGTCTAATATAGTAGAATGGTAACCTGTTAGATTTATGGCAGTTATATTAAACTCATACTCCTTATTGGTTTCTATGTGACATCGTACTGGAACGTTTCAAATTCAAATTCAAAATCAAATAATCTTTATTGAAATAGTCCTTTAAAAGGCACTTTTGACGCGTCAATAATTTACATGGTAGTGATTTAATGTTGATAACTACGTTCGTAAACTTAAAACTAAAGCGATGAGGGTTCCGAACGCGCCCTGGTCTATTAAGAAGCCCACAACAAACTTAGTCGGTTTTTTTGCTATTACCATCTCAGATAGAGATAGAGCAATTCATACCCAAGCTTTTTTATCGTTTATATAATCCTTGAAATCGTAATATGATTTTTCTAAAAGCTTTCGTTTTATAAAAACTTTGAACTTTTTGATTGAATTGATAGACATCTCCAAGATATAATGGGTAATTTATTACAAAATAAAATACTATTTCCTTTGAATGAGTTACTAATTTTGTGCAGCCTACTAAACGGTACTACAAGAAGAGGATCAATCAATTGATGGCAAATCTTTGTTTTTTTTCAGGATGGTAACTATGGTAACTATCCAGCTGACGAAATTAGTAGGGAACAACATCTCCAGCCATCTGGGAATGAAAATACTTTGCCAAATTTATTTTCCATATTCACGAGTGATTTATACCCAACAATGGGGAATGCAGCCCGTAGTTTGCATTTTAATGGAATAACAGAAGTTTGGAAAGCTGCTCTGCGCCTAAATTGAGAATTAATTGAGAGTTTGTTATAGCACACAAATTTTTTGACCTTACAGTGTTTAGTTTTAGGTATACATCCGGGTCTGTTGTAGATGAATCTCTCAAATAAACTAATCATCATCATGCCTGCGAACGTTCACTGCTCAATAAAGGTCTTTCCCAAAAAGCCAACGATGGACCAAACCAATTTCCTAACCCTGGGTTGTACGAGTAACCCTAAATTGAATACAATTAACCTTCTATATTAAAAAAGTTGAAAGAATGCGGGGATCAGTGATACAAATTTAAGGTTTATTGAGTTTATTACTGGAATATATTTTTTCCTTTCAAAATATTTTTTTGCTCCGAGGAACCAGTGAATCATTATTAAACATTTTTTTTTTTTTTTTTTACCGTGGGTAAATTCCTCATGGATACCTCTGCGCCACGGAGAAGCACAGAGGTTATGTCAGAATCCTACTCACTAAAACCCCCACGTGTCCCCACTACTCACCGCTGTAAGGTGGAGCCACGGGAAAGCTTTCGCATACAACCACGACTCCACCAGCGGGCGTCCGCCGCAGCAGACACTCCTCGGGCAAAACGTGCCCAGTTTCGCCTGTTAGAGGTGTGCCGGAACAACAGCACACCAGCCAACTTGAGGACCGTACTGGGATTGATGGATAACCCCGCTTCCATCGCCCATAAGTCCTCCGAAAGCACAGGAGAGGTGGGAGAGGCTCTCTCGCACCTGGCCTTCCATCATTGTTAAACATAGTAACCACTTG
Organism: Lasiommata megera; assembly: GCA_928268935.1. Classification (NCBI taxonomy): domain Eukaryota; kingdom Metazoa; phylum Arthropoda; class Insecta; order Lepidoptera; family Nymphalidae; genus Lasiommata; species Lasiommata megera. The sequence goes on along the minus strand of OV743325.1, from coordinate 8,054,873 downwards.
ACCAACGAGGCAGTTATCCATTAAGTTTGATTATATAATTTCTATGCACCAGAATGTATTTATTAATTACGAAAACCATATTATATCAATTTAATTACCGAGCAAATAAATTGATATTGCGTATAACTTTTAATCGAAAATAACCTAATGCTAGTCATTGCGATTCTGATACTATTAAAATCTTGTACCACAATGTTCTGTTTTATTTAATATTAAATATGACTAGTGTTCTTTGTTCAACTAAAAGTTAGCTCTTAAGTGGAATCGCAATCGCTAACTTGTAGTGTATAAAAAAAAGAATATTCTGAAATTTTAGCAATTGCCCTAGGTCGTGATTGGATCGAACCGGGGACCTCTCACTTATATCACATCGCTCACCATTTCACCAGGGAATTTCTCAAAACGTATTAAATGATATTAGTGTTACGATTTTTTGTCAACAATTTTACATCATGTACAACCCATTCTCGGTACACTACAGAGCACGGGTCTCCTCTCAATATAGAAGGGTTTGGCCATAGTCCACCACGCTAGCCATGTGCAGATTGGCAGACTTCACACGCCTTTGAGAACATTATGGTGAACTCTCAGTCATGCAGGTTTGCTCACGATGTTTTTCTTCACCGTTGAAGCAAGTGATATTTTAATTGCTTAAAAACGCACACATAATTCCGAAAAGTAATAGGCGCGTGCCCAGGTTCCAACCTCCCCCGACCTCTGATTAGGAGGCGGACATCCTAACCACTAGACTATCACAGCTTCAGCAACTATACTATACTTCATTGATATTTAAAGATGCGGCCGATCATACTGCGAGAGTTAAATAATTGTTTTTAATTTATTCCTTAAATATTCTGACTATATTAATTTCAAAGGATATCAAACCACATTATAACCTTGTTCTAAGTTCTAACCAATACAAATTCAATGTTTATTTAGATTTTATATATTGAGATTTTATTCTAACGCACGTATACGTCGGATTTAATGCGGAATGCACAGTGACAACAAAAACGCATCTCTGCACCTGAGATCGCTAGAAACGGGGACACTGGGTGATTTTCCGCCGGCAAATTGCGAAAATGAGAACGGACTGGCGCATATCACAGTTTTATCGAGGTTACGACATATTTGCATAAACACCACAACAGCACGATCTCAACGTAACGGCAACGCGGTAAATGGCTTTGCACGGGGCGTTATTATGTATACTTACCAGCTAGTAAAATACAATTTAGCGTGTGCCACTAAGAAAATTAATAGCTCAGGTTAAATTGGAGTTCAGAATGTTCGACTATGGTGCAATAGTTCGAAATTAGAATTGGGTTTGCTGACACGACATTCTCAAAACCAGCCTTGCTTCAGTGAATTAATATTGCCGGCCCAGATAAACTTACGATGTCCCACCAGTGCTTTTAGATACCATATTAAACTATCGGTTCCACGTTGCTAACGTAAGCCGTAACTGTCCTGTATAGAGCTTGTGAATGATTTCTTACTGGTTGGGAGCTTATTTAGCACTATCTATTTATGCGTGGTGTTGTCTGTAAACGGCTGAACATTTTTGTGTTGTACCTCCCTCAGAGGAGGGTAATTTAATGATTATGTTTAAATGTTTAGAGAAATTAAAGGTTTAAAGAAGCTGTGATAGCCTAGTGGTTAGGACGTCAGCCTCCCGGGCACGCATCTATAACTTTTCGGAGTTATGTGCATTTTTAAGCAATTAAAATATCACTTGCTTCAACGGTGAAGGAAAACGTCGTGAGGAACCCTGCACGCCTGAGAGTTCTTCATAATGTTCTGAAAGACGCGTGTAAAGTCTGCAAATCCGCACATGGCTAGCGTGGTGGACTATGGCCAAACCCTTCTCATATTGAGAGGAGACCCGCACTCTGTAGTGAGCCGAGAATGGGTTGATCATGATGAATATCTTTGAATTATTCGCATATCTTTGAATTATTTTGCAACACAGAGCACTCTAATTGTTGAGGGATTCACAGCTATCTCGAAGACGAGGGAATTAAGCAGATTGTACAAATTCGAGTTCTTAACTAAATTGAAAACAACCGCAGGATTTAAAGATCTGTGGGGAAAATGTTTTGCTCCGTGATCTGTACCAAAACCTCTGTACAAATTAAGGGGCTGTCGCGAAAAGATATTAGAGTATTTAAGGCATAGCTTTATTTATTCTCGCGTATGTAACAGTCATATGTCCATACATATTTTTTTTTCGGACTGTCTGTTAGATGTACTAACCCTATTGGTTTGCCACAGCGTGACCGGGCTGTTTGGCGAGCTTCGATTTTTTTAGCTGATTAAATAATACGATGATGCTATATAATGAATTCATAAATTATAATATAATATTCAAATTATGAATATTTTATCTTTATGAATATTATGACTTTGAAGTAGTGTCTTTATTAATATTAATTGATACATTGTGTAATATTATTGTATTTACATACATTATTACACTAAAACAAATACAAAAGTAATAATTAAAACTAACTAAAAATAATAATAAACGAGTAGGTACAGGCGGTGTTAGAGCGAAGTTTTTAGTTGGAGGCTAAGAGCCTTGTTTGTTTGTTTTACTTTTACAAGTACTTAAACTTCTTTTGGATCATAAAATATTTTTTTACTATCGACATGTTTATTCATATTGGAAACCCTTACCAGTTTATTATGTTTTAATGTTAACTGACGAGATGAATATGTAAAAGTTTAAAACTCGATCGTGATGAACAATGAATAGTAATATATTTCGGAACGGATTGGAACAAAAAGGTAATATTTAGATAAGGGTGCAGATGGGAATGTACAAAGTGAACCATTAAACAAAGAGCGCTGAAGCAACCACCTTCCATTTATTTACTCTGCGATGTTTGTCGCTACTTACATTACCTTAAACATAAATAAAAACTTTTAATACAAAAGATTATTTATTATAGTGCTTTTTTGATCACCGTGTTCTCATATTATCATTTATTTTATTTTGATGAATCAAAAACGAAAACCTTAAATATAATATAATAAATATAATATAATAAAATATATCATTAAAAGGAGTCCCTAAAGGCAAGGACCCGAAGATACTAGCAGCGTTCCCCCTTTGAATAGCTAGACTAATTCTTTGTCCGAGGTAGCTGGCAGCTCTTCGGTGCTCTTTTCACTATCTTATAACAAGGCGACCAACTATTGTTTGCAAATGGCGAATTATTTTTATCACCTTTTTAAGTGACAGCAATATCTTAGTAGTGGTTAAAATTTGATTTCTGCGTGGGTTAATCAATAAATACAAGACTCTTGAGTGAAGACAACATCGCGACGTCCAACCAGCGTCCAGACCGATCACATGTCACTTATATTGTCTAAGAGATTTTATAATATGTCTTTAATATTGTCATCATCATCATCATCACTTCAACCGATAGACGTCCACTGCTGGACATAGGTCTTTTGTAGGGAGTTCCAATGGCCACGGTCTTGGGCCGCTTGTATCCAGCGGCTCCCTGCAACTCGTTTGATGTCGTCTGTTCACCTTGTTGAGGCTCGACCAACGCTACATTTACCGGTGCGGGGTCGCCATTCCAGCACCTTGGGACCCCAACGTCCATCAGTTCTCCGAGCTATGTGCCCCGCCCATTGCCACTTCATCTTCGCAATTCGCTGAGCTACGTCGGTAACTCTGGTTCTTCTACGGATCTCCTCATTTCTGATTTGATCACGTAGAGATTCTCCCAGCATAGCTCTCTCCATCGCCCGTTGAGTGACTCTGAGCCTTCTTATGAGGCCCATAGTGTAATATTGTAAGATGCCTAATTTGGGTTAACGTATTTTTATGGTCTTGGGTATTATAACAAAAGGCAGCTTAATTTCTAAGCCCCAAGACCTCCAGAGGTGATCCGCTTAAATCCTAAATTTAAATTAAAAAATAATGGGCATTCAAATATATTTTATAAAATTTAGTCAACCTTTTTAGTTCCTAAACTATTTTGCGACTCTAAGAGTGTCTTATTTGTAAAGATTTTACTTTGGTACATGGTTTTTCAAGGCAGTTTCTACCGACCAGTTGGAAACCCTTTACCTAATTTAACAATAATAAAACTCCACTACAACTCATTGAATGTAGTTGTACTGTTATGGTTACAGGAAATAATTGTATAATTAAACTAATATTACATAAGAACATGGCAAAAAGTCTGAAAATAACCTCTATCAGAATAAAAGCTCCTTATTCGTATCTAATTTGGAAGCTGAGTTGACGGGGGATGGCGACAGAATGTATTTGTTGTTTTCCCTTTGTTTCAAGTTTTTGTGACATTTATCTTGTTTAATGGCCGAATTGTGTTCCACATTTGTGAAAGGTTTTTGATTACAATCCATTTATTTTATGGACATGCGTAAAGTAAGTAACCAATATAAAATAAATCAAATAATAATTACATTGCATATAGTTTATAGAAAGTTTTATAAAAAGTGGATCGTGGAGAATCCGGTATACCTTAGAGTTCCATAATATGTTTTTCTTTTTTTTTATACATTACAGTAGTACAGGTAGCGGGCTAACCTGTTAGCCTGCTACTATCTTAGACTGCATCATCACTTACCATCAGGTGAGATTGCCGTCAAGGGCTAACTTGTAGTAGATAAAAAAAAATATTATACTGATCAAATGTTTTACAGCTATTCTCTGTTTCAGCCTATCTTTTGTCCCACTGAAAGTTAGCTCTTGATGGCAATTTCACCTTGTTAGGTGATGATGCTTTTAGTTTACGATGGTCGACTGCTGTTTATATGGTAAACCCATACTCCTAATTGGTGTCTACGCGACATCGCACCGGAACGCTTTGCGACACTTTTTGTCGGTTAGGTAGTAATTAGTCACGGCCAAAGCCTCCCGCCAGATCAGACTCGAGTTGGGAATCGAACCCTGGACCTCCAAATTGCGCGTTACGACGCACGCGCTTCGTCTCGCACGTCGTTAAAGCCTTTCCGTGAACAAAAGACTCGTCTTATTTTCATGCTGAAAGGAAAGCTGGCTTTTTATCATCTCGTCGTCTTCTTCATTATTTGACTTGCAAAACACAGCATTATATTTTCTTGCAAATATATTCATTCAGTGAAAGGCTCAGTGTAAATTGTGCAAAGATTTTATCCCAGCGTCAAAGTTCTGCATATTGAAGTTCAAATGTGAGAATATTTAGTATTTAAATTTATTCCATATCTGGTAGTATTGTTTGTACCTGGTATTAGGCTTTACGAAGGAATTTATAACAACTGAAGTTATGATTAAAACCTCTATCTATATATTTGGAGGCACATACTTCATGTGTATATAGGATGACTGCGTGTCTTCGTCGATGATTTGGGTTCGGGCAAAGAGACCAGATACTCTTGGCAGAACAGAATAACAATTATAAGTATGGTAATTTATAAGGAGCAGACTATACGCTCCACCAAGTACGACTATGCACTGCCGCGACTCGACCACCGATCCGAACCGACCGAATGCAATGAATGCAATGCGCCGTCCCGCGCCGGTGAGTCTTATAAGAACCTGTATACGTCCCTTAGTGTTGCGTAAAGAGAGGGGGCGATGCCACTCTCTTGTCTGTCGTACATGATTACGACATGATTGCCGTCTCTCTGATTGATGTCATGTAAAAAGGCAACAAAACAAAAGTCTGTTTAATTTTGTTTTATAGCTTTATGTCCTGCAGCTTTAATGAATACCACTATCATTATAGTTTCTTCAATGAACTTAAAGTGTATTCACGTATTGTGTGTATTTTTCAAAGATAAAATAAAATTAATATAAACACGAATGCCAATAACTCCAAGAACATTTGAAAAGTTTCAACAATTATTCCATTTTATTTCAATGTTTTACAGTTGGTTCGATTTGGATGGTTGTAAGGATTATAATAATAATCCATATAACTAAATCTGTACCATACACTAACATAGACACAGAAATACATAGTTTCACTTTTTCGTGGAAAGCTATGGCCGCGTGGCTTTTACACCCTACAGACAAAGACATGACGCCAAGTGATTACACGTGGTACAATGTCGCGTAGAAACCTTTGGGGCATGGATTTAATATAACTGTCTCTACATACTAATATCAGCTTAGCCCGCTACCATCTTTGGCTACAGTACTAATCACCAAACGGAACTCCAATCAAGTTCTAACTTGTAGTAAAGTAAAAAACAAAACAGTCGTTGAATAATAACACTGGAAATATAGATAACACGTTCATGCAAAGTATATTGATTGTATTTGAATGTTAGAGGTGTTCTTTGAACAAGTATTAAGTTGGTCGACAATAGTGCGCTCTCAAAGCCGAGAGCATTACGTTTTCGAGGCTTTTCTTGTTCCATTTTAAGAGCAGCACAAATAAGGAATAATGGTAATAAAATATATTTAAATTATATATAAATAAATAATTTATTTCCGTATCATTTAAGGAAAAGATTGAAAAATATTGACTATTGATTTAACGACCTCCGTGGCACAGAGCACGCGCTGTTGTATTATAAAGTTGAAGGTCCTGGGTTCGATTCCTGGCTCGAGTCTAGTCTGGTGGGAGACTTCGGCTGTGGCTAGTTACCACCCTACCGACAAAGACTTGTCGCTTAGCGATATAGCGTTCCGGCTCGATGTCGTGTAGAAACCGATTAGGAGTATGGGTTTACCATACCCCTAACAGGTTAGCCCGCTACCATTTTATACTGCATCATCACTTACCATCAGGTGAGATTGCCGTCAAGGGATAACTTGTAATTGTTCTTGTTTGTAGTATACATGCTGAGTTAGCCTGTTAGTTGGGTTATTATTAAGTTTCAACATTGTTTTGAATGTAAAACATTTTGTACAACGTTGACTCCCGTACTTTGATTTAATAAATAAATAGTTATTACTTTTAAGATTTTTTTTAACAACTCTATGGAGAGCTTTGAATACTTTTGTAATTAGTAGATGAGTCTGTGATTATTAAGTCGAGGTCTTGTATAAACACCGCTTGTTTGTGGTACACAATTTAGTCTGCATTCAAAGGAAACTGTCGGAAGTAAGAGCATGTTTTAAAAAGCTTTTTCGTTTGAAATTAGAATTTCGATTTAAATTTCATAATATTTTCAACCGGGGAGGAAAACGATACGAAAGTACGTCATTATAACGAGCTTAGTTACATCCTTTGGACGTCGTAAAAGCCTTGCTAACTTGCTTGCTTGCTTGATAACGATCCGCTATTAAATGGGATCGTTATCGAGTTCCACCAATGCTAGCCCATTTCGGTATTTTTACCATCTTTAATCTTTCCTACATATTATTACACTCGTATGTACACCCTTAGCCAAAATATGTTTACTAAGATGAAAATTATGAGAAGCTTGAAGAAGACAGTAATGTTAACAGTAGAATGTTAAATATGTAAGGAGTAGAAGAACGCCAAATACCCCACATAGCGGGGGTTAAGGGCAAGAAAAAAAAGAAGATTTTTTTAACTTTTTGTACTATATACCTACTTGCTACCAATAGTTTTATTCTATTGATTATTGATTTGTACACCACATGTTAAAAAGAATCTAAAGAAAACAGAAAAATGAAGAAAGCAGTAGAATATAAAAGGCGGTCTTATTGCTTACCAGCGATCTCTGCCAGGAAACCTTAGGATTAGGAAAACACAAATTGTGTAAATTATTATATAAGTATAGTGTAAGTAAATGTAAAAATCACTAGTAAACCTATTAAATAAAATAAAATAAAACACAAGAAAAACGGACTGCGGGTGAGCATAAAGTATATTTAAAAAAAAAACATATTGTTTTTTTTTTTTTTTAATATACAAAGCGAGCAAACGAGCAGGTGGGTCACCTGATGGTAAGTGATTACCGCCGCCCATGAACATTTGCAGCACCAGAGGAACCGCCAATGCGTCGCTGGCCCTAAAATTGCTGATTGCGAAGTATGTGTTCAAATTGAGTTATAACTACTTGGGAATTGAATTTCTTATAGTATAAACTAATTGAACTTACTCCTAGTTTGTAAAAGTTAAATAATTGCTTACTCAGTTTTTCTTTACTCACGAAAGAGATGAGTTAAGAAAACCCCTATTTAATTTGTCTTCTAATAACATTCTACAGATAGGTTAAATCCCTCCGCGCTTTCAGTGAAAGTTACTTCGAGGGTAGTAATCTCACAGTAGGAAAGCCAGTTTAGTGCGAAGAAATTCCAGGAGTTCATTATCGTGTTGGGTCTGAATTAACCGCCGGTAAGCCATTTAAACGAGTATCAGAAAGCCGTAATGTTGAGCGCTTTGGTCTTATAGAAGGTCCCAGTCACGTCCATCAGGGTGACTCTAGAAGTTTATAATTCTTGAATTTTCTGTGGTCTAGGCTGGTGGGAGGCTTAAGCCGTGCTAATATGCTACAGAGAAGGACGTTTCGCCAAACGATTTAGCCTTTCAGCACAATATCGAGTAGAAAGTAATTAGGACTATAAGTTCACTATTAGATACGCTATCAGTTTAAAGCGCCTACTGTCTCAGACTGTTTTATTACTCATCGGGTTAACTTGTATCAGAATATGTGTCATAGGTTTTTACAAATAAATGTTGGAAGGTTAAGATATGATAAGATAAATACTCTTTATTGCACACAAACTTTAAAGAAACAACAATACAAAACATTTAACACATAAGTATGCAAAGGCGGTCTTATTGCTTGAGCAATCTCTTCCAGACAACCCTTGGGGAAAGAATTAATTGAAATATGAGGGTAATGGCGCAATACAAATCATAAAATAAAATATCAATAAATATAATATATAAATATATACTTTTATATATAAATAAATATATATCAGTACACATAAACTATTCATTGATATGGCATTTAGATAAATAAAACATTTCAAGTCGACTTTTAAAAATGTTTAACGATTTCGAACTTCTAACATCAATAGGCAGATTATTCCACAGCAGCACAGCATTAACAGTAAATGACTTCCCATAACTTTTACAGTGACTTCGGGGATATACTAGCTTATTATCGGAGCAAGAGCGCAATGTGACATCACGGTCCAAATCACTTAAAAAAGAAAAGCGCTCTTTAAGGTAGGAGGGGGTGTGCGGAGCATAGAGAATATTGTAAAGAAAAGAAAGAACATGGAAATTACGACGAAATCTTATCGGAAGCCACTTGAGACGAGCACGGTATTCGCTGATACGGTCAAATTTTCTTAAGCTAAATATAAATCTAATGCAGAGATTTTGCAAACGCTCCAGCTTGTTTAGCAATTCCTCGCTCAGATCAGTGCAGCAGACGTCAGCATAATCTAATATTGGTAACAGAAGAGTTTCAGCTAAGGCTATCTTTGTTTTTATTGGTAGGAGATTCTTCCATCGTTGCAAAGAACCGATTCCAGCAAAGACGCGCTTACTGACCTGGTTAACTTGAGGCACCCAAGATAACGAGGAGTCAATAAACAAACCAAGGTTTTTAACAGATTCACTGAATGGCAAGATCGAGTCATCCAAAACAAGCGGATCTAAGGCTAAAGAGTTAATTTTACGGGTCTGGTTAGGGTTACCGACAATAATAGCCTGAGACTTACTAGCATTGATAGTCAGCCCGTGAGATTTACTTCATGAAGTGATATGATACAGGTCTTCATTTAATTTATTAATTCCAGAAACAATATCATCTGCTGGAACAGAAATATAGATCTGTAAATCGTCAGCATAAAGATGAAATGAAGAATAAAGGGAATTGGAGATCGAGTTAATAAACATGGCGAAAAGGAGCGGTGAGAGCACACCTCCTTGAGGAACGCCAGCATTGAGATAAGAAAAAGAAGAGAAGTTATTATCAACTCGAACACATTGCTGACAGTTACATAGGTACGAACGAAACCAGTCTACCACCTCCTGGGAAATATTGAAGGATTTAAGGATAGCTAACATGATATCAAAATCAACCGAGTTAAAGGCATTACTGAAGTCTAAAAGAACAATTATTGTAACAAGTTGGTTATCAAGGCCGAATCGAATATCGTCACAAATCTTAGTAAGCGCTGTGGTAGTACTATGCCCAGGTCTAAAACCGGACTGAAAGGAATTAAGAAGATTATTACAAGATAAGTAAAGACGCAGTTGAGAGGAGACTATACGTTCAGCAACTTTAGATAAGAAGGGAAGAATAGAAATTGGTCGAAAATGAGAATAAGACGATGGGTTACGAGTCTTCGGAACTGGTATGACATACGCTGAACGCCACACATTAGGGAAGGTACTAGTGGCAAAGGAGTAATTGAAAATATGACAAAGAATCGGAGTTACTTTTTCCAAAACAATTTTAATCATTTTTCGACTTATACCGTCACTACCAGTTGCATCAGATTTAATAGCCAATATGTTTTTTTTTATATCATCAGGAGTGACTTGCTTAAAATTAAAAGGAGAGAAATTGGGAGGAACCAAAGCATTAATACGGCCTAACGTGCCAGCCTTAATATGATCATCGATCAATTCTACCGCAGTGAAGTGGCTATTTAAGGTTCTGTCAGTAAAAGTGTGAACTCTGCACAACTCTTCCTACCGGCGTTATGTGTACCTACGTTAGGTTAATTTGTAGTTATATACCTAGTTATTTTGTTTAAACTGTACTTATATTGCGCGACACATAAGGGGTCTTTATAAGGCATTACTGTACAATGTGCGAGTAAAATATAAGTTTTACATTATCGCGCCGTAATCTTCGATTTTTTTTACACTATCGAATAAAAGATAAAAATAGAACAATAACTCGCTTACTTTTAACCAAACGACTTATGGAATATAAATTAACTACAATTGTTGCAGAGCGATAAATTTTTACTCAAAATCATCTCGAGAGTCAACTTCAAACTACTATAACTTTCTCTGAAATGAAAATTAACTATAATTAAATGACTTCTGACCTACTAAGATATATAAATTTAAATATAATATGGAATGTGTATCGAGATTATTAAGATTTTGATATGAAATAAAATTTTGATGTGCATATAAGGAATGTCCTGTAGTTGCGGGATCTTTGGCGACACTTTCCCGCAGGTGCTGAATATAGCATTGAAAAACTTCGTTAACGCTGGCAGCTTAAGAATTATTTACGAACGTTTTTACATCTTGAAGCCAGTTAAGAACGGGCAGCGAAGATGGGTAGTATTATAAAAGTTTTTATTAAAAATGTGAATTCCATGGTTAAAGCAAATGAAGTCTTTGCTTTAACTTCTTGGTTTATAATTTGGCTTACCTACTGTTTTTTTGATTATACTTTCTGTGACAAATAAATATAGAATGCGTAGTGAATAACTTTCTTACGATAGAAAATGAATGAATGAACTCACTTTTATTGTAAACCAAACAAGAATTCAGGGTTAAGAAAACATATAAATCGAATCGTATACAATTTGGCAGCCTTATGTTTATGCAGCGATCTCTTACAGGCAACCGATGACGTAAAAATTTAGAGGAAATTTATTTATTTACACCACCCATTACAAAACTTCCAATTCGATAGTTAAATTATATCATTATCATTAAACAAAGAGTAACCAAAAATCTTGTCAGCTGCAATTATTATATAATATATATCATTTCTTATTTACTCTTTATAGTGGAAGGAGTGAAATTAACTTGGCTGTATCTATTACTACTTATTAGATACGATTAAAAAATTAAACTCACACATGTTTGGTGTTTGCATATGTCACATTAAGCAAATAAAGTTAACAATATTTTTAAAATTACCATAATAAAAGATCTTTGAAATGGAATGTTTTATGGTATAGAAAAATATATATTTTGGAAATAATTAGGAGAGTATACAGTGACCCATTCCGACAACGCCGAAATTATTAACTTTTACTAGTCTTATAGCGACTGTAGCATCATCTATTACGAAATTGCAGTTTAAATCTACTAAGGTACTACTCTAACTATTCAAAGGTCTACTATCCTACAAAATATTTGAACGAGAAATTACACATTGTTTTTAACAATTTTATATTTTATTTAAGTGTTTTCACCTACACTTGGAGGAAATATCGAACTTATACATTCAAAACGCACACAAAAATTTTCGGAACCAGGGATATTTTTTGTATGCATTTTAAGTTGGTAAAGAATTAAAGAGTTAGTAAATTAGGCTATATTTTGATCGTGGTTATCGTAGATTTAAGTGTGGTGAACTAGTGGGAAGTGATAGAACGATTGATCGACGGACCTTATCGTCTCCAATGCTGGGCGCATGCCTCTTATTAAAAATGTAAGTGTCTATTCCTTGCTTTGCTCCCGGGTACCTTCTGACGTATTAGAGAGCAACTAATTGATGTACCTACCTTTAGACGTATTAGAGATCCGGTTGTTGTAACCATCTCACTGTTTAGGTAAATTCTCTTACGAAACTCTATGACGTGTTGACTCTTGGACCTTGAACCCATGCAAGCTTTAATGGCAGGGGAATTTTCTGTTTCGCTTGAGAATAAAATATCGGGGATAACATGAGAGAGATTACTATATACTCTTGTTCGTAAATACCAAAGTATTGGCTTTTCTGTTCTATCTTTAACTTGTGCATAACGGATTGAAATCCATAGAAATGAAGGATTTAACTCCAATCAGCCGTTTTTGCATAATGAAAGAATTATAAATATAAGGTAAGATAATAGAGGTTAGGAATCATGTAATCACAGAATAGTTGCTTAAGATCTATCTTATTGGAACCGAGCAGCTTTTTACTATAAAGAGAAGTTTTATGCTATTTCGATCATAAATGCTGGTCGAAAGTGATTTTATGTTTTCTATTAAAACGCAATAAAGTTGTCTATGTAAGAAATACTATATATACAACTTAAGTGTACCGTATTTGGGAAATACAAAACATAATAAAGGCAGTGATCTTACTCGACAAAGTATTTTGGACATTTTCCAAACCTAAAGTTTTCGTGGACGTTTTGTTTTCGAGCTCGTGTTTGTTTTCCGTATTTCAGCGGTAGTTCAGTTTCAGGCGTGTGTTATGGACTGATCTTAATTTGAGATCAAAATCTCAAAAATTGTAATGAATTATGCACTTCATACAGAACTGTCAGGAGGTTTTTTGTCATCTATGACAAGAGTTGAAAAGAGATGCTTAGAGCATAAATCTACCACGTGACTCCAATGCTATTTGGTGGTCTTTACCTACTATAAAAGACTTTAATGATAATGTAGCGGTGATAGCCTAGTGGTTAGGGCGTCAGCCTCCTAATTAGAGGTCGGCGGTTCGAATCCGGGCATGCACTTTTAACTTTTCGGAGTTATGTGTGTTTTTAAAAAACAATTAAAATATCACTTGCTTCAACGGTGAAGGAAAACATCGTGAGGAAGCCTATACGCCTGAGAGTTCTCCATAATGTTCTCAAAGGCGTGTGAAGTCTGCCACATGGCCAGCGTGGTGGACTATGGCCAAACCCTTCTCCTATTGAGAGGAGACCCGTGCTCTGTAGTGAGCCGGTAATGGGTTGATCATGGTGATGATGAACCAGGGAAATATGGCTCAACTTTTACTCTAGGGCCAATGCTAATTTCTTTACACTGGTAAACAGAAAAACCCAATACTTCATAATTTTGGTTATGACCCAGAAAACGAACCTCAGATTTCCTGATTCGTAGTCTTACCATTATCGAGGCAGTTAAGAAGTTAGGTTAGGATCTCATGAGAGATCGCCCCGACCTCCGTCAGTGGGCGGAGAGGCGGCACGGGTAGGTGACCTTCCGCCTTGCGCAGGTGCTTTCCGGACACGGCTGTTTCGGGAGGTTCCTGTTCAAGGTGGCAGGTAGAGAGCCCACTGAAGTATGCCATGAGTGCGGCTGCGCTATCGATACAGCGCAGCACACGCTGGTTGAGTGCCCCAGTTGGTCTCAGCAGCGTGCGGCACTCACTTATGTTGTCGGGGGGGACCTCTCGCTGCCGATCGTGGTTTCGGCCACGGCTGGCAGTGAGAGGTCTTGGCAGGCGATGGTCTCCTTCTGCGAGGACGTGATCTCGCAGAAGGAGGCGGCGAATCGGCTGAGAGTCCACGTCGTCCTCTCTCAGCCGATCCGTCGCAGATGTGTCGGGCGGAGTCTGACATAACCGCCGCGTCTTCTCGGACGCGGGGTATCCATGAGGAGTACCCACGTTAAAAAAAAAAAGGATCACATGAGAGAAAATCAAAATTCGCTTATTTTCGCTAATAAAGAAATAAAGTATATTACGCAGATAAAAGTTTAGCGGCGCACCTTTTTGCAGATCAACGATTGACGCAAGCCATTGGACGTGTATAAAACGGGTGTAATACGCCGATCCCGATGGGAATGCCGAATGTGTGGTCTATCATTTAATTCCTCACGTACATTCCATTACTACGTACGAAACCTTTGTCAGTGGACGCCACAATGAAGCCTTTTACCCGAGATTTATAGTGACCCTGCTCTAGGGTTAACCCTCCGCGATGCTTACAGCTAGGTAGTGAAGTTGTCGCAAACTAGGACAACGGTTTCACGCAATTTTGAATTTTCCAACAAAAACTGAAAGTCTATTTTCGCGTGAAAGATAATTATAATTTGCAACTCGTCGTGGATATACTGTTTGCAAAAGCGCATTATCTAGATTAACATACCTTATGTGACATTCATCTGAAGTGGAGTGAGGTTAGAACAATAGATCAACTTACGTCATGTTAAAATAAATAACGTAAAACGTAATACCAACGTATTGTTGACTTGATTTAGCATTAAATTTTAGGGAGCTGTAGCAAATAGCCCAGACCAACAGCAAAACTCAGTTGATTTGTTCAATCAACTTATTTTTGCAATGCAATGGATACTGTCTATCTCTTACGTATTTGACGCATTTACTGGGCCGGCAATTAATTGATTAATAATGATTATATTTACTGAAAAGAACTGTTAATTGTAGTACTGACCTAAATAAAAAAGGTGACATAAAATGCTTTTTTTTATACACGACAAGTTAGCCCTTGACGGCTATCTCACCTGGTGGTAAGTGATGATGCTGTCTAGGATAGTAGCGGGCTAACCTGTTAGGAGTAAGGTAATCCCACGTTCCTAATTGGGTTCTACGCAACATCGTGCCGGAACGTTAAATTGCTTGGCGATGCGTCTTTATCGGTAGAGTGGTAACTAGCCATGGCCGAAGCCTCATACCATATACCGGGAATCGTACCCAGGACCTCGTCAAAAACTATTAACATACTCATACTCATACTAATACTCTTAAGATACTCTCAACATACTAAAAACATAGCATCTCATACTCATACTCTTAAGATACTCTCAACATACTAAAAACATAGCATAACTTTCAAAGCAAAAGTGTTTATTTTGTACAACTTCGATCTAACGCTTAACCAAACCTAATTAGTAACTTCATATGTTTTCAAAAATTGTTGCAGTAAATTCTCGATTTTCAAGTTGTGTATTGAAGGGATATCAGCAAATTCAATTCGGAGAGTTACCGCGGCAGTGATAAAGTCGTATTTCTTTATAAGCCTTAATAGAAAAAGGTTTCGTAAAGATCACAGAATGGCTATTTATTTAGTTCGCTAATGTTTTCCTAGTGATTCAATTAGTTCATTGTGGGCTATAGGGATGTCTCCGGGCCGTTTATCTTCAAACATAAGACTTTTCCAAGGAAAAATTAACGTGCTAACAGTGCCAATGTTTGGCGAACTCTTAGCTCCAGTAGTACCAACACAAAAACAATAAACAGTTATTACAAAGAGGATTTAAACACTACGTGAAACTCGTAGAATAGTAATCGTAGACTGCATAAAACTTGTGCGCAAGGATCAGTGATCCGGGCAATTTTGTCCACAGACGAAAGGGGATCTAAAACCTATGCTAATTCTACTTTCGCGGAGATGGAATATTAACCGCGATTTGTTAGTTTAAAAAAATGGAAGGGAAACTTTGGATACTAGTACAATTAAATATTTAGTACAGGTTCAGTTAAAAGACACATTTCTTACTTTACAATCTTGTTTATTGACTGAATACATATTATGTAAAACACACGTGGATTCTTCTAAGTTCTATCATCATCATGATCAACCCATTGCTGGCTCACTACAGAGCACGGGTCTCCTCCCAATATGGAAGGGTTTGGCCGTAGTCCGCCACGTTGGCCATATGCGGATTGGCAGACTTCACACGCCTTTGAGAATATTATGGACTCTCAGGCTTGCAGGTTTCCTCACGATGTTTTCCTTCACCGTTGAAGCAAGTGATATTTTAATTGCCCTAAGCGCACATAACTTTGAAAAGTTAGAGGTGCGTACCCGGATTCGAATCCCCGACCTCTGATTAGGAGGCGGACGACCTAACCACTAGGCTATCACAGCTTTCTAAGCTAAGTTCTATATTGCATCAAAATTACGTCTTTCCACTTGAAATACATTACTTTAGTCAAATGATTGTGAAGAGTTCCTATGCATAAATTGTTAACGGCCACAATAATACCTGAACATAAACCCGAAAGGCAATCCCTGAACAGGATTTTGTTTTGTCCAAAGGTGCCATCGTTTTACATTTAAATGTAAAACATCGCCGTAAAGGCAAAAATGTTATCCCCACTGGTCCCATAAACGGAAAGGCTTTTCCATAAATTTTTAAGTTTATGGATATTGCTTTAGTTTGAGTGTCTTTTGACCTGGACCAATATAAAATTTGGGAATAAACGTGACGGCCCATAATAACACCAATTCGGCTTAGTGCAGTTCAATCAAACATTAAACTTTATTGTGTTTACAATTGCTATATATAAGTCAACGAGCCTCACAATGGGCATCCCCATATACACGTTGAGAAAGATCATTGATTAAAAAAGGTTCTTTAATGAATGAGTTTTAAACTCGGAGAATTTCAAATTTACAAATACATAAGCTAAAATAACTGGACTGTAAGTGTTGTAGCTTGCGAATAGCAATTATAAGGTAGGCATACGTCAAGAAAATATTTTTAAATATTTATTATGGATAAAATATTTATTATAGATTATTGAAAAATATGGGTATTCGTATTATTTTTATTTAATACATATACATTGTGTTGTGGGAAAAACAGAATCACCCTTAATATTATGATTGGCAGCTAGAAACCCAAATTTCATGATTAAAATGTTACTAGTACCTTCCCTCTTTCATCCCTTCCCCTTTCTCATCTTCGAAACGTTGGATTAATTTGAAACATTGCACACCTATCAAAAGCAATAATTGTGTCTCCTTATGCTGATCAGGTTCTTTAGGATTTGCGATTTTTTTAATATCCTGAGACACGGCCTTTCATCATATAATCATGTGAATCAAGTTTATTTATATGTTATAGTTCGGTTATCTATAAAAGCTTTATTGTTTTTTTTTAATTATTTTTATATATAAAACAAGACAATATGACGCTTATGTTATATAATGTACATATTGTTTTGAGAACATTAACGCGTTAGATTTATTTCAAATTAATGTTAATGATATTTTGGCATTTGTGGCTGACAAAACTCTAGTCTGGGATTCTTTTCATTCTGTTAATCCACGAAAAATTTACCACTACATTGGTTTTCATTTGTGCATGACGTGATAGGTGCCCATCTAAACTTAATTTTACCTAACGGAAGACTTGCTCGAAGCTGTCGAGAGTCGCCTAAAATATTTGTGCCACTTTCCGGATTCGGCTATTTCCGTAGTGGTTTCCGCTCCGAAAGTTGTTTGTAGAATCTACTCACTACCCGTGTCTACCTTATCCCATTTACTTTCCATAAAAACTAGATTTGAATTCAACGTAAAGCTATCATAAAGACAAATGTCACAACTTTACCAAAAATAACAAACATCTTTTAATTCACTCCCCTTGCCAACCTTCTTTAGCTCCCAGCGACTAAGTTTCTTTTTATGGTCTCTGAAACAAATTACTAAAAGGAGTAACAATTATATACGTCGGCTATTAATTTATCTAATTTGATGTGGTTTGATTTTTATAAGCGGTGATAGCCAAGTAAGCGGTGATAGCCAAGTGGTTAGGGCGACAGTCTCTACGTTTTAGTTTGAAAACGTTTGTATGGGAAAAAGAAAAGGGCTGTTTTTAGGGGTTTTCCGGCAATTATTCGAATTTTTCTCGCCGTAAAAACCATCCTTGAACTTGAAAAAACATTTAAAAAAAAATTGGCCAAATTGGTCCAGGCGTTGTTGAGTTATGCGCTTACCAACAGCTTTTGCGATTCATTTTTATATTATAGATTGAAATTAAAATATTATTAGTGTTTGTCGTTATTCTTATAAAAATTTGGTCTTTCTTAGTTACAAAACTACTTAGTAAATTTTTAAGTACTAATTAATTGTTAAAGTTGTTAACGTATAATATATACCTCTTAGGATTGACTTTTGCAATAAAATGTAATTGTATTGACAAAAAGATTCGAATGAGTGCGATTGTTATTATTGATTGGTTGTATATTTAGTGTAATATAATAAAACTTACGTGTAATAAAATACAATGAATCAATATATACCTGGATTTCTTTTAAAATAGGGTGAATGGGTATTTCGTAGGCCTCTTAAGATAGGCCACTTATACTTAGGTTAATTTAAAAATAAACCTGGTTGTGATGATATTAAAAAACATTGACAAAAAGAAAAATCAAAGAGTACACTTTTTATCGAGTACGTAGTTGCTCTTTGAACCAATCTCAGCAAAGATAAAGTTACCATGAAGTTGTAACACTTTGTTTACTGTTTAGGGAGAACTTTATCAGTTGAAGTTGTTTTGGAGTAAATTTCGAATGTAGCTTTATTTTTCCTGTTACAACTGATAGAGCGCAGCTAGTAAAACTACAATATTATTAACAAATTATTTTGACAATGCAGAATAATATTTTGAACTGATTAGGATTCATTCATTACCGAGAGGGGTCCTTTTTTATCGTGGGTAAATCCTCATGGATACCTCTGCGCCACGGGGAGGCACAGAGGTTATGTCAGACTCCTACTGACTAAAACCCCCACGTGTTCCTACTCACCGCTGTATGGTGGAGCCACGGGAAAGCTTTCGCATACAACCGCAACTCCACCAGTGGGTACCGAGAGAGGGGGGGGGGGGATCCTAACTCCGAATTCTAGAACGACAAAAATACTATTTTACCAATACGCAAGCGGTGCATGCGGGTGAATATGCGGCCAGAATTAGTTGAATTTAAATTTCATAAATTTCTTTCTTAGTTCAGGTGAGTGCAAAGTTGAAGTGAAATCAACTCTCAGATAATACGGTCACCAAGACCATTGCAAGCTTATGATAATTTTAACGAACAAAACAGCGTCTAATGAATGGGGTCACTTCGTCACCCCTAGATACAAATGGCTCACTTTGCAAATTCCCCAGTTGCCACTGTAACAAATGTTCTTCCGCTCGAGTTAACGACGGAGTGTTCCTTTACAATTTTTTTGTTATCATAACCTCCTTTGTTGTTATATTTTACTTTTATTTTGTTTTAACATGACGGAGGTGCAAATACGTTTTAATGGCGGTTCTGTTCAGCATTTTAAAACTAGTATAAAGTTAGTGTATTTTTATTCAAAATTCTTTATCGACTGAACCTATTACAGGATGAAAACTGAAAACTTAAAAGCCGTGGAACAGTGCGTGAGGACTATAATGATAATGTTTCGAAATAATATAGTCTCTAATATTTATTTATCTTCATTATCATTACCTGTGTATTGGACGGCACGGGTCTTTTCATAGAATGCTGGACCTAATCACAAACACTGTCTAAGTGCCAATTGGTAGATTTTACAAGCCATATTAACACTTATACATATCAGAACTACAATATATATAGGTACTCCAAACATAAGCTATATATAGCTAATATATATGTTAGGTCGCCTATATTTTAGACCTTAGAAGATTGAAACTTTAACGTCACACACACACACCATAGACAGTTTGTTTTTATACACCTCAAGATAGCCCTTGACAGCATCTCACCTGATGGTAAGTGATGATGCGGTCTAAGATGGTAGCGGGCTAATCTGTTATGGTAAGGTATGGTAAACCCATATTACTAATTAGTTTTTACACGACATCGTGCCGGAACGCTAAATCGCTTGGCGACACGTCTTTGTCGGTAGGGTGGTAACTAGCCACGGCCGAAGCCTCCCACCAGACCAGACTCGAGCCGGGAATCGAACCCAGGACCTCCAACTTTATAATGCGAGAGGCGCGCACTGCGTCACGGAGGTCGTCAAAGGGTATATAGCTTGGAAGGCCGATAGATGCTGCAAACCAAGGTGCTCTTGGCGACTAGCACTGAAAAACGCAGCATTGGTGATGCCCCCACTAAATGAAGACACTAAGAAAGCGTAATTCAAAAGGCGTGCGGTGTGCAGAAATTCCTTACCTTCAAAATAATGCAGGAGGCGTAGGTTGAGAAAATGAA
Source organism: Lasiommata megera (assembly GCA_928268935.1). Taxonomy (NCBI): domain Eukaryota; kingdom Metazoa; phylum Arthropoda; class Insecta; order Lepidoptera; family Nymphalidae; genus Lasiommata; species Lasiommata megera. The sequence continues at coordinate 8,034,353 of OV743325.1, read as the reverse complement.
GATGTTTATTATGATAGTTTAGGATTAGCTCTGGAATTGGATCTTTCCTACCCTGCTATTTTGTCAATTGACAATTAGCTTTGCGGTCTCACAGTGAGGTATAGTGACGTTAATTGTAATTATTCTGAGCGCCATATATAGTTTAGACTGACCGATCTGCTGGCTTAGATAACATACTACTACTTTAAGTCGATTATTTTCAGGTATTAGTGATAATGACCATCACTAACGGCTTAAGTAGTAAGTCCAAGGCACTGAGCGAAAGGAGAGACAAAAATGGATCCTCCGAAGATGACATCTATCCAGTAAGAGAGTTGATTAATATTCTAATAGCTTGACGAAACAAACCGCTATGACATTCAGTCTAATATATTTGATACCAGCTTCATTATTGTGCCTTTTGTGGTTGAGACTATGGGACCATGGGCCCTAGCGGCTCGAGCTCTTAAGAGATCTCAAAATGGGTTATCTTGTCTAGATAGGGTCTTAGAATTCGCGGTCGTGTGCATAAGTGTTCCCGTGACCCAGCCACCAGGCGACGCGAAGGAGCATCGCTGTGTTTTAGTGGGTATTCTGGTTGCCAGCCTGGCCGCCGGAGAGTCCCACATACCCCGTCGGAAGCGGCGCAGTCTTGCCTGCGTCGCCTCCGGAGGGGACGCGTAAAAGCATTTCCCAGCGTAAAAAAAGGGTCTTAGGGTAGCAATAACGAGTAGTTACCATAACTAAAGAATCAGTTTGGATATTCAAAGAGGAAATGCTGCCAGTATCTTAGGCACTGTTGCTCGTTCTGGTGGCATTACTTTTAATGTAGTTTTATTTTAATTGTTTTGAGTATATTTAATTTTATTTTCTTACTTGTTTAGGTACTTTGCAATAAACTCATGCGTATGTTTAAAACTAGCTTCTCATAAATTTAATAATATTTTAAGTACCAATTACTTTCATGACAATATTGTATATTATGTTAAAGTTTGCGAAGATATTTGCCAATCAGCTTTATTTAACTATTGAGTTAAGTCGCAAAAGCGTTAAAAGCAATATAATGACAAACCCCTTTTTCAAACAAATGAAAACAAAGTATTCCCGTGGTATTTCCCGTATCATAGCGTAACTTGATTATCATGAGTACATTTATTTAAGTTCTAAGTTCCTATAGGTTCAACTAGGCAATTAACGTTTTCTAATTTTTTGCGACGTAGTAATAATACCAAAGTACTTACTGACCTTGATTATTAATATTAATGAAGAATGCTATCGAGGTCAAATCATTATATAAACCTGCCTATTCTAACAAAATATTCTGTTACGATCTTCATTTGTAAATTTATCTTAATTTGCCCGAAAAAGATAAACGGGTGAATAAATTAAATATTAAAGTTTATGAGCTCACGCTGGCAGTTTTAATGTCCATAAAGAGCTTTCTCTGCACAAGCTTTTTATGTAAAATATGGAAAAAAGACTTTTTTGGGAGAATAGCAAAAGTGAAATATAAAAAATACAAAATTTCGGTAGCTGAAAGGCGTGAAAATAATGTTACAGGCGTGTGGCGCTTTCATCGTCTTATAACTGCTTGAATGACAAATAGCCATCATCCTCCTAATGCTATATGTGTTTTAATGTTCCTCTCATAGTTTTACGTTTGCGTTTGCGTTAGTAAAAACTCACGTTTAAAATTATCATATTATACCTGACTCCAGGATGAAAATTTTATCAAAGCCAGAAATTTCCAAAATCGCTTTTGTTGTTAAGCGGTGTAAAGCAAATAGAGTGCTTGCTTTATTAAGCTATTCGCTTGAGGAAACCTGCATGTCAAACTGAGAGTTCTCCATAAAGTTCTTAAAGGAGTGTGAAGTATGCCAATCCCTGGGCCAAACCCTTTTCATATTGAGAGTAGAGCCGTGCTCTGTAGTGAGCCGAGAATTAGTTGATCATGATGATGATCATGATATACCAATTTAGAATCCAGAAATCCAAACATGGACCTAGTGAACTGTAGATGTTCTAGACGAACTAGGTCATGTATTCACTTTCTGGCTTCAACACCAAGTAAAATGCTCAGCAATACGTTTCTATATTGCTAATGTAAGTAGACTCATGTTTAAAAACAAATTTTATTGCCATGTAAGTAGAGCAACACCCACTGGACCTTCTCTGGTCTCTTTTGTTGAGAAACAAAAGGAATTTACAAAAAGGATGTCGCTAAAAAAGTCAGCCATTAATTGAACGCGCACGATTCCATTACGGCGTCACTTGTGAATCCTTTGTCATTACATGCTACAATAAAGCTGCGATCAGAAGGGAACCGTGGAATAAATTGACATTACATAATACAGAATTTATTTACTTATTAAAACGGCATATGTATATTCCAAAATAGCAGTCCCCTCCACCACAAAACTAAAACCTCGGTTGGCTGGCTGATTAGAAAAATCTTATCGTTAGATTTCACGTTAACATATTCAGGCTACATAGTATCACGGGGTTTGAAACCTATAACTTGTATGTAATGTAATTTCATCATTGATAACATGTCAATTTTAATGATGAGAATCTCTAACTTATGTACGTGTTTTGACAACCTCAGTGGCTCATTGCGTGCGCTGTCGCATTATAAAGTTGGAGGTCCCGGGTTTCATTTCCGGCTCGAGTGGCTAGTTATTACCCTGGCAAAGACGTGTCGCCAAGCGATTTAGCGTTCCAGCACGATGTCGCGTAGAAACAAATTAGGAGTATGGGTTTACTATACCCCTAATAGGTATGAAAACAACGGTGTATTACTTTACATTTTGTAAATGGTTGCGTAATGCAAAATGTTTGCGGGGAAAAGAAATGTTTTCACTTTAGACCTTATTTTGAGGTATAAGTGTCAATCATCGAGACCGACAGCATAACGTGCTCCCCGAGGTAAAAACACAAATTTCTTAACTTTGGACTGGTAATGAGAATTTCGTAAAAGAAAAAGTCAATTGCTAAACAATTTCTGTGGCCACTCTGGGGATCTTGGACCCCTTAATATGTATTCGTAGTCAAAAATACTAATCACCAAACCAACGTGGCCGTTTCTTTTCTCAATTTTTGGTTGTCGTTTATAAAACCAGAACGTCTTCATGCACGTACCTATGCGAGAACTTATTTTCATGCACAAATTTGTTATGAATAAAACATTTACATTCAAGCACCAACAAGTATCTACAAACTTCAGTAGCGCCTAGGGGGATGTGAGTTCGTTATTGGCAAACTCAGTTACAGAAGATATTGAAGTTTTGTTCCTCCAGATATTAGAGATATCATAACATTGGGTCTACATTTTGGTCAATGCTACCAAATAGACCATAAAACTGTACAGAACTCTATTATATACCCGAAATTGTGTTTAAACGTATTAATGTTAGTTATTTTTCGCATAAATACCCTTATAAACTATTATTTGCAGATATGAATGTAAACGGATTTCGACGAAGCTTTGGATACCACGACATTTACGGTGGACATAGATAGAAGATCAAACATAATGAATGAGACACGAGCGGTGCAAGACTTTGTAAATCTATTCTATTCACATCAGTAAACGGCCATCCATCATTGTATATTATAATAAATCATTAATCATCATCATCATCATCATCATCATCAATCCATTCTCGGCTCACTACAGAGCGCAGGTCTCCTCTCAATATGAGAAGAGTTTGGCCATAGTCCACCACGCTGGCCATGTGCGGAATGGCAGACTTCACACGCCTTTGAGAACATTATGGAGAACTCTCAGGCGTGCAGGTTTCCTCACGAAGTTTTCCTTCACCGTTGAAGCAAGTGATATTTTAATTGCTTAAAAACGCACATAACTCCGAAAAGTTATAGGTGCTGCCCGGGTTCGAACCGCCGACCTCTGATTAGGAGGCTGACGTCCTAACCACTAGGCTATCACAGCTGCACCTATATGTATGTTTTGCTGCAATAAATAAACTTTTCTTTTCTTTCTTTATTTGAAACTTAATATTTTTGTATTTGTGAAATATGAATACTAAATTAATTTCCAAACATTTACCACAACGAACAAATAACGATGCGAACGCTCTATTATTCGACATTCTACACACCACACATCATCGGAAACGAGAACACACGAGTGCACGTGATCCGCCACCGCACATTCTGTGTACCTGTACAAAACTGGGACAAGCACGACACAAAGTTCAAAGAGTTGGCAAAATAAATGAATGACTGAACAATATCTTTGACATGCCGGTATTAAAATACTGAACATGTTGTTTATTTGACAGAAAATTCGAAGCTATTATAGCCTAGTGGTTAGGGCGTCATCCTCCTAATCTGAGGTCGGCGGTTCGAATCCGGGCACGCACCTCCTAACTTTTAGGAGTGTTGTGTGTTTAAAAAAAAATCAAATATCACTTGCTTCAACGGTGAAGGAAAACATCGTGAAGAAACCTGCACGCCTCAGAGTTCCCCATAATATTCTCAAAGGCGTGTGAAGTCTACCAGTCCGCACATGGCCAGCGTGGTGGACTATGGCCAAACCCTTCTCATATAGAGAGGAGACCCGTGCTCTGTAGTGAGCCGGTAATAGGTTGATCATGATGATGATGATGAAGTTAATAAATAGATGTGTTTACTTTGGTAATATTCCTTCATAGGCATTATAATGCGTAATATTGTATCCGTATGGAGTAAGTTGAGATTATCGGAAACGAAAGAATAATTAGGTCAGTCGAATAAAACGTTTTTGCAATATTAAACCAGGTCTCCTGGGATCATGGTCGAACGGGATAATCGCTGGTTAATCCGGAACATTCGATATTAATACCAAATACTTTTATTATTACTTGCTGTGTGACCATACAAAGTTTTATTTATTTCATGTGTTTTATATTTGTTACATATTTACTTAACTACCCTAAATAACGATCTAAGGGAGTTAGCTATATAAGCCGCCCATCCACCGACCCGGTAAGAGGTAAAAGCCTTGGTATGGATATATCTATGTGAATAAGAGATGTTAATAACAAAAAAAAGTAAAATTTATTGCTGGCTTTTCTAGGATCAGGGCGCGTTCGGAAGCTAATTTGCCTAATTTGCCTTATTCACTATGAATTCACTGCAATGTAGGTATTGACGCATCAAAAAGTATAATTTGAATAGGGTTTTATTTGATTTAATGATTGATAATATCTTAATTTTTTGGCTACTCTTCAAATGTAGATTTCGTGTCACCGACAAAGTTTTTCTACTTGTAACAAGATGTGAAACCGTAAAAAAATCTTCCGACTACCAAACCCCTTTGATTTTAATAATATTAACAATGATTTTCTCCTCGATTGGTTTTCTACTTAAAGTCACAAATAAAAAATAAGGTAGCCGTAGTTCGGACGTAATTACAGCGATCCAAACCAGCGTAAATGGACGGCGGTCGATTCTTCGTTCCCTGGATAATGACCCACTTTACACATTTCCGTCGAAGCTCAAAGCTATAACAAAAGGTCTATAAGACTGCGTCACTGACTTCTGGAATCATTGTAAATAAATAATCAATCAACTTCACGTTGCTTAATTGTTTGGAATAATAATATATAAATACTACCGTTTCGTACCAAATTTATTCATAGATTCGAGAATGATTTTCGGGTCGAGTTTGAATAGTAAAATATAAAATAAAAATATCAAAGGTATCGGATTTTCTATTAAGAAGTTGGCAGCCTGGTTATAGGAAATTGCCAATGTATTTATAGTTCAGAAGCACTTTTTTGTATGACACTAAACTAGGGAGGCGCAGTGACGTCGCTACGTTGGCTTAAAAACGCACATAACTCCGAAAAGTTAGAGGAGCCCGGGATCGAACCCACGACCTCTGTATTTTCTATTAAGAAGTTGACAGCCTGGATATAGGAAATTGCGAATGTATCTATAGCTCAGAGACACTTTTTGTATGACACTGAACTAGGGGAGGCAAAGTGACGTCACTACGTCGGCTTAAAAACGCACATAACGCAAAAGTTAGAGGTGCCCGGGATCGAACCCACGACCTCTGATTTGTAGACGGACGTTCTAATCACTAGACTATCACAGCTATTCTATTGCATACAACCTATGTTAACCTGTAATAGCCATCGAAACTCGCCAAGACAGTTACACTCTGGGACCACCTATTTGTCAAGATAAGTGTGAAGGTACACTGGGAACAAAGCGTATGCCTTTCAACTGGAGGACTCATCTCTGTCTACCACTTGACACTATATATCCAGATTTTTGGACATTTGGTTTATAATTTTCGATGCGATTTTATAAAACCATATTTCAATGTATTATCAATTGCGAAATTTCTCGATTCATACAAACAAAAACTTTTTAAGAATCGAGAAATTTCGCATTTTTTGCAAAAATGCCAGATATTTCGCTCTTTTCAGTTCATTCGCTGCTATTGGATTCAAGCAAATGTCGGCTGTCCGCATGTCAATGGTATTTGGGCGCATTCAATGAATATGAGTTCGATTTTAAGGAAGCTTTGTAGAGAGTTCGTATGTCGTTTGACCGAGCGTATGTTTTGTTCTTTAGGACTGCTCAAAGGAGAGCCATCCTTAGCTATGCCGGTAGTTTTTTAACTTTTAACATACTTTAATCTATTTTAATCTTACTAATATTATATCATCATCATGAACAACCCATTACCGGCTCACTACAGAGCACGGGTCTCTCCTCAATATGAGAAGGGCATGGCCATAGTCCACCACGCTGGCCATGTGCGGATTGGCAGACTTCACACGTCTTTGAGAACATTATGGAGAACTCTCAGGCGTTCAGGTTTCCTCACGATGTTTTCCTTCACCGTTAAAGCAAATTTTAATTTTTTAAAAACGCACATAACTCCGAAAAGTTAGAGGTGCGTGCCTGGATTCGAACCGCCGACCTCTGATTAAGAGGCTGACGCCCTAACTACTAGGCTAACACCGCTACTAAACATCATATAAGGATACAATATTAAGGATTGTTTAAACTATAAAAAGCTTGGGTGTGAATTGCTCTTATAGGTACTATAAGTTATTATTTATTATGTGAGATGGTGATAACAAAAAAAACTCTGCTAAGTTTGTTGCGGGCTTCTTCTTGGACACGGGTGCGTTTGAAACCCTCATAGCTTTAGTTTGAAGTTTACGAATGCAGTAATCACCATCAAATCACTACTATGTAAATTTTTCACGCGTCAAAAGTGCCTTTTAAAAGACTATTTGAATAAAGATTATTTGAATTTGAATTATGCGAAAGTGCGTTTGTATTTTATCAACGTTCAGCACAACAATTGCATTTATTTGCACGAAATTTGGCACCGATCTCGAGACGGATGTGGAGTACTGTTTATCCCGGAAAGGCACCCGGAACCCTTCATGTCGGATTAAAAAAAATGTAACCTATTTACGGCTTTACAGCCAAACCGGCCGCTTAGTAACAAATTCAATTAAAAAGAGTTTTCGCATTGAAGCAGTAACGCTTTCCTGTGGCAGTGATGATGTGGAATATTGTTTTATGTGGAAGTGAGTTTTGAAAATTAATTCAAATATACCTTGCGTATTTTATTTTATAAATTTGGGAAAAAATTTGTTCATTAAACAACAATAATAACCTATAGATATCTTGAAGATGTCTATCAATAAATTCAAAGTTTTCATAAAACAAAAGCTTATAGAAAAGCCATATTACGATATAAACGATAAAAAGGCTTGGGTGTGAATTGCTCCATAGGTACTATAATTTATTATTGATTATGTGAGATAACAAAAAAAAACCGGCTAAATTTTTTATGGGTTTCTTCTTATACCTGGGCGCGATTTGAACCCTCTTACCTTTAGTGTCAAGTTGACGTGTGTAGTTATCACCATCCCTTCACCAATAGAAATAATGTAATAGGTTTTTGTGAATAAAGCTATGACATAGATAGATAGTTTTTGTTTTATTAAAATACAAGCAGGCAGAAAGGGCGATATGTCATTATTAATTCATAAAATCTCAGTTAGTACAAGGAATGATTACGTCTTAAACATTTCACTCCACATGAATCTGAGCGTTAATGTTGTCCTTGATCCAAACGAAATCGATTCTTCCACCGATCTGGTTAATCTAGTCGTTAGCATTTTTGACTATGGATTTTAGATTATGGATTTTGAGGTTTTGGTTCGACCAAAAATTGCTAGTTTTTGGGAAGCCATCTGGTCGTTTGTTCCAGTTTTATAACAAGCTTAATAATTAAAATTAAATTAATAATATATATTAATTATTCAATTAATAATATATATTAATTATTAGCTTAATTATTAATTGATAATAATTGATACTGCTGGTATCTAGATGCAGACTGTGCCTTTAGCTGCGCTGACCTAGCGACAAAGATATGCAGCATAGCTAATTATCGTTCCGGTACGATGTTGCGTAAAACTCCATTAGGAGTACAGGATTCATATAAATGCGATAACCCTAATAGGTTAGCCCGCTAGCATGTTAGACTTCATCATTACTCACCCACCAGTGGGACAACAGTAAAGAGCTAACTTGTAGTGGAAAGAAAATGACCGCCAAGCTTCATTGGAGCAGCATGTAGGGCTTAAACTCTGGGGTTTCTCGTATGACAGCGGAGGACTGTGTCAAGCATTAAGTTAAGAATGACGATGGTTAGATTAAAGTAATAGCTAGTGAAGCGGTGATAGCTTAGTGTTTAGGGCGTCAGCCTCCTAATCAGAGCTCGGCGGTTCGAAACCGGGCACGCACCTCTCACCACCGCAAAATTAAATTAGCACTGGCTTCAACGGTCAAGGAAAACATCGTGAGGAAACCTGCACGCCTGAGAGTTCGTCATAATGTTCTCAAAGGCGTGTGAAGTCTGCCAATCCGCACATGGCCAGCGTGGTGGACTATGGCTAAATCCTTCTCATATTGAGAGGAGACCCGTGCTCTGTAGTGAGCCGGTAATAGCTTGATCATGATGATGATGAATATATCAATAAACTGTAGTGATTATAGCGCAATTAATAGATCGATACTGTGTTTCTCAAGATCGGTCTAAGATAGATCTGTTCTTAGCTCGATGTCACTTTAATTAATATCAGCCTATGAATTCAATTCAATGGTTCACTGAATCTATTACACTGGTTGTCAAAGCAATATTGAAAGTACTTTACAGAAGTGAGCAATGCGGAGCTTCCTTAAACAATAAACCGTTAAATCTCTTAATAATACAAAGTCGTCCCCTTTGTTATACAAACCCTTTTATCTAGTAGATACCGTTTTATCGGAAACTATTAAAATGGCGTTTAGCCGTTTAGTACTGCCATTGTTACAATCATTTGAGAAGTGTTCGGATGGGATGATAAAATCAAGATTTTATTCAGCAGGGAAATTCAGCATCCCCCTTTTTCACCAATAATCCTTCTTTATAATATGGCAATACCCGTTTTGCCACTTGCCTATACTTTTCTTAACTAATAAAAACTCGTATTGAATCTATCTTCATACTACATCTATGTATAAACTAGGAGCGGTACGTTCTACTCACTCGGTATATTCGATAACTTTTGCTATGAAGTATCTATTTAATTCTAAAAGAACCTTATAACACAAGGCCAGACTAATTTTGGGGCTATAATAAATAGCTATGATAATTAAAAAAAATATACAACATAACGTAAGCACGCAAGGTACGTAATTAAATTCCCGCGGGACTTATTTAACGTTTAGCCATTATTTCTCGCCAAAATACTTAGTCACTTCTATATATTCCTACAACAAGGTGGATTATGAGAAATATGGAAGAAAAATTTAGGTAAAATTATAAAAATAAATACTAGGAAATATGGTAATAATAGCCATAATTTATGACTAATAGAAGAAATAAGTGTTTTATTATCCACAGCAAAAATCTTAATATTTATGTTTAGACAGTGGCTAAAATGTAAAGTGTTTTCATATCCTCTTTAGATTTTATAAGTGATCCATTTTGATCCATTTTGAGCTCTACGTAAGCAATTAGTCAGTTTTATTTAACCTTATATTTTCTATTTATCATTGTACACCCCAACCTCGCCTTACTTTATATTTTTTTCCTGCTTTGTGCTAGGTTGCCTGGTAGAGATCGCTCATTAGCGATAAGGCCGCCTATTGCACCTATTTATTTTCTGTGTGTGTTTATTTCTTTTCTTTTTTTTTCTTCTGTATTGGTGTGCAATAAAGTATATTTTCATTTCATTTTCATTTCATTTCATTTCATACACATTTGATTGTTATCAGGACGCGGTCCGATGAAAATATCAATGTGGCGAGTCAGCCAGATGGGTTAAGTACAACGGAAATCAAACGAAATGAAAAGAAGTCCGTCAGGAAATATTTTTTGGACGGATTTGAAAACTTTAATCGTATCTCCAAGGAGGTCAAAGAGAGAGAGAGAACTCCAATAGAAAAGTAAGTCTGCTTGAAAATCGCTCCAAAATATTTCTATTTTAATTCACCCTCACTAACGTACTTAACGTTAAAATTAGATGCGTTTTTATTTGTTTCACGATTGTATTATAATTTTGTATAATATACACACATAACTACGAAAAGTTAGAGGTGCGTGCCCGGTTTCGAACCGCCGACCTTTGATTAGGAGGCTGACGCCCTAACCACTAGGCTATCACCGCTTCATGATAACACAATAAAATTTAAATTTCAGAATTGTCTGGCTTCTTATATTTTTACTGTGTTTGTCGTATTGCGGTTGCTTAATATGGAAGTCTTATTGGAAATGGAAGAAAAGTCCCTCCATCGTTTTACTAACCGAAAACTCCGAATCAATTCTGAAGGTAAGTACTGAACCGCTTTTCATTACAAAGAGTACATTAACCAACCACTATGCTAAATGCATAATCCGTCGACTACAAGTAAAATATATTTCGACGCGAAGGAGTTAATAACTTTTTTCAGCGGCGCCAAGAAAATCAAGAATCCAATAATTACCCACTTTTGATTCTTTGAATCACTCACAATCAGTGTATTTAGAAGGTAGTAATCAATTTTGTACAAGCATGCTTTGCTATAAATACGGGTGGTTGTAGCCTTTCGTGGCATTCTCGCTCGAGACGTCGGACCGTTCGGACTTCTTAGTTATTGTCGCAATAAAAGTGAAATCCCACAAGTTGTGGTTTTAATTACTATGAGCGAAAGTAAACGAAAGCATGACGTCAGCAATGCTGACGAGCTTTTGCGATAAAACCGCCTTTGCTCGATATAGTTAGATTAAGTTTATATGTTTGTGTTTAATTTATATTTTGTTTTTAAGCCTGTAATAAAGTATTTGAAGAAATGATTTCTTTTATAGATTCCATTCCCAGCTGTGACCGTATGTCCTGAAAGAAAAATCAGAACCAGTATGTTCTCTTTTGAAGAATACAATAATAACATCACTGAATACTCATATGAAAACTTAACGGAAGCACAGTAAGCTATATACGAGTATATGATCAATACTAATTCATCATTATGTTGTATATTTATTGAAAAAATATATTGTTATGTATTGATTTATTGATATTTATCATCCGCTATAACATTTATAGCGAAATATATGTATTAAAATCTTATTAACTCACGAACGTTTTTTTTATGAAATAAATTAATTATGTTTAAGTTAACTCAGTATTTCATTTCAGGCGGCATATGTACGAAGATATGCTTTTAATTTGTGATTGGAGTCATTCTGCTATAAAAGGGAGAAAATTCTCACTTGGCAATGAAACAGTGGGTCACATAAAAGAGGTACATACATGTTCTTACTCTCCAATATAAACAAGCTGAATGTAAATAGTCTAGACCAATATTTTCACTACACGATTACAGTACTCTTAAAATAAGTAGCCCAAACTGAAGGTCCAATATGATGATCCGCGCACCAAACTCAGGCAAAATCTAAGGTCCAATTTCCGCGCAGGTACCCGTATAGGTAGGCATCTTCCGTCTTCCCACTGAGTAGTCATTCTACTTAGTTTTCTGAAATGTACAAGGCAAAGGAGCACGGGATTATTCTGACCACCAGGTTGGAGATCGATCTCCAACTTGGTAGTTAGATTATCTTAAGGAAACCTTGGTTTTACAATCTTATACAAATGTTCAGGGATACCGAAACCGATAAAGGGATATAATATATTGCTAGATTACTGATCACAATTTTCAGTCACGAGAGTTCTATATCATTAATAACGAATTTTTAATTAATTTATTTTTAAAGGTTTCCCCAAGATTGTCTAATGTTATACAGTTATGCAAATGGAATGGCAAACAGAGATCATGTTCGGATATGTTTACACCTATTTTCACTGAAACAGGACTCTGTTATACGTTTAATACAATCGGACCCAAAGATCTGTTTCAAAGTGACGAGTGAGTAACTCTTTTATTAGCATACCCATGAATTATTAATCATCTCAACCGGTAGACTACTTGACCTACTAGGAGTTTTATAGGAATTTCCATAATCCCAGCTTTACTGCCATTTCTGTCCCCTTCGATTTGTACGCTGAAGTTAGTCCACTTAGTGGTGGTCTACTTACATTTTCCCACCTTAAGACATGAGCGCCTCTCTCTCAACTTGTGCACCCATAGCACCTGCCCAATTTGCCATACTAACTAACTAAAGCACTTTTTGTTCTCAATATAGGAACATCTCCTTTACTTTGTAGATTTCGATTAACATTTTCATCATCAAATTTACCATTAGCTACGAGTATATTATATCTCTACTCATCTATATTCTATTATAGAAATCACGGATCAAATCTGTTCATATCTGAACTTGTTGCTTCATTATTATTTACGCGATGGACGTCCATTGTTTGACACGTCACTTCACGATCTGATGCCACTCGTATCCATTGACCCGGTCTCCTGTCCGTTGCTAGTTTATCATTGCAACTCGTTTGGCTAGTAACTCTATAACTTATTTCTTAAGTAGTTTTGAATAAAATATTAAAACAAAAAAAAAAATTATAGGTTGAACACAGATTACGAGTACATGCCCGATTTAAATAGGACAAGATTGAATGGATGGACACCGCAATACGGCTTTTCTCGCGACGCGCCTCTCGGAGATACATACCCCGAGAGAGGATCTGTAAGTTATAACCCACCGCACCCCTAAAATAAATATAACCAAACCAAATATTCGCTAACAGTTCCCATTTTTACGCCATAGGTACTCTAAAAAATATAACTACACTTATAATGAAACCGTAACTGGACAGTTTCTGTTTTTCAAATATTTACTTCGACATCTAATCGACACACTATTATAATTAATATTATAACGAAAAAGACACGATATAGGTTCAAGATAACTTTATTTATTTTAGTATAGATACAGAGCCTAAAATAGTATTTTTTTTTGTGACCGTCCATTCCCTTGTTTGTCCGAAACTGCTGAAATATTTTGTATTGTACCAGTGTACCATAAAATTTAGGATATTCTCATCCCGAAAAAGACTATGTATTCTATCCAATACATGTATACAAATTCGTATATTTAGTACATTTTAGTCTGACATTATTATTTTTTTTTTATGCTGGAAATGGGTTTACGCATCCCCACCTAACATCCAGCGATACTCCTTGCGCCGCCTGATAGCTGTATCACGCGGCGTCTTATGGAAATGACATAAATTATTTTAACGGGGCTATTAATAATCTACTGGTCTATATAATATCGGTCTACGATCAGTGTGCTACTCGCAGTGCAAAATTTTGTAAATATTTCAGGGTGCTGGTGCAAAAGCTGGCTTAAAGCTTATACTAGGTGAAGACATAGAAGGTTTAGACTTGGAATGCAAGGGCATGGTATCAGGTTTTAAGGTAAGTTATCAATTTGATAGCTGTGGCGCAGCTGTGCGTTGTGGCATTGTAAAGATCTTTCTCATTGTAAAGGTCCTGGCTGCGATTAGGTGGGAGGCTTTGGCCATAGCTAGTTACCGACAAATCGTGTCGCCAAGCGATTAAGTGTTCCAAGTAGGAGTATAGGTTTACCATACTCCTATCAAGTTAGCTCTACGATGTTGCGTGACAACCAAGTAGGAGTTTAGGTCTACCATAGTATCCCTATCAAGTTAGCTTGCTACCTAATCACCAGGTTAATTTGCAGCTCTACGATGTTGCGTAACAACCAAGTAGGAGTACAGGTCTACCATAGTATCCCTATCAAGTTAGTTTGCTACCTAATCACCAGGTTAATTTGCTTGACTGCAAATTAACCTGGGTTAACTAGTATTTGAATAAAAAAAGAAGTTTTTACGTTCCTAATTCTTCATAAGAATTTAACGTCTTTATAATATTTGTGGCGTTAATCGCTACATCTTTGTTTACAGATATTACTGCATCATCCGACTGAGCTTCCGCGTCTTACACAGCAGTACATCAGAATTCCAATCTACGAAGAAGTAACGATAGCGTTTCAGCCAAAAAAGATAGTTACATCCAACGGATTGAGAGTGTTTTCTGCTAAGAGGTTTACCCTTATAGCCTTACCCTTTATTTTTATGACTTAACGATTATCATACGTGATGGAATGTAATCATGATGTATAGGTTTTTGTGCTCTAGGTCACTCTAGCATTGTAGTTACTAAAGTTATACGTGGCAGGAAACACTTGCCAGGTGAATGTTTCGCAGATTATATTAGCGGTATGTATCAATAACGTTGATAAAAATCGATTTCACGTAGAATATCTAAGAAATGAGGACAGCATCGCTAGAGCCATCCACCTCTGTGGCTTGGAAGGCCTGGGTTCGATTCCCGGCTCGAGTCTGGTCTAGTGGGAGGCTTCAGCCGTGACTAGTTACCAACCTACCGACAAAGATGTGTCGCCAAGCGATTTAGCGTTCCGGCACGATGTCGCGTAGAAACCAATTGGGAGCACGGGTTTGCCATACTCCTAACGGGTTAGCCCATCAGGTGAGACTGCCGTCAAGGGCTGACTTGTAGTGGATAAAAAAAAAAAAACATATCCACGATGAGGCTCGTAAAAAAGACCTCTTCTATCATAATTTCCATAAAAAGATTTTCATTTCCACTTTAATCAAAGAAGTTTCTAAATTCCTTGCAGACGGCAATGCTACTACACAGGAGACCACACTCTAAAATACTTCAAATTGTACACGCAGAATAATTGTGAATTTGAATGCCTCTCCAATTTTACGTATGCGAGGTGTGGTTGTGTTCATTATAGTATGCCCCGTAAGTAATAAAGGCTTAGTTATTATTCATCATCATGATCAACCCATTACCGGCTCACTACAGAGCGCGGGTCTCCTCTCAATATGAGAAGGGTTTGGCCATAGTTCACCACGCTAGCCATGTGCGGATTGGTAGACTTCACACGCCTTTGAGAACATTATGGAGAACTCTCAGGCATGCAGGTTTCCTCACGATGTTTTCCTTTTTTACCGTTGAAGCAAGTGATATTTAATTTTTTCAAACGCACATAACTCCGAAAAGTTAGAGGTACGTGCCCGGATTCGAACCGTCGACCTCTGATTAGGAGGCTGACGCCCTAACTATTATAAAATACATTACTTATCTTCTCATCGGCACCATTTTTATAATAGTCAAAAGTATAGGTTGCCTTTATATAATTTTTATAATAAACTCATTAATATTATGTCATATCATATTCTAAACTCTAAAGTCTAAGATAGAATTTTAAAACTTTACTTTAGGTCTATGATATTTTAGCTTTAATTTTTTACACAATTCTGATTTCTGTATCTATTACAACATATAGTAAAAAAATTAAACCTTCCCAATTATACAGAAATTTTATGACTCAAAATTAAGGGATGAATAACGACGACCTCTCGGGCGTAGAAGTTACCGCTGTGGTCTTACAAGTAGGAGGTCCTAGATTGCTCGAGGCAAATAAAAAACTGATTTCTTTGTTTGACCCTTGTGGGAAGTTTAGGTCGTAGCTAGTAACCGTGATACCGATAAAGCTATGATGGAAACTGATTAGGGCATGGGTTAAATATAAAGTCCATACACACTAAAGTTTAGCCTGCTACCATTGTAGAATGAATCGTCATATACCATCAAGTGAGATATGCAGGCAAGAGCTGGCTCGTAGTGCTATAAAAAGTAAAAAAAAGTGTTTAAGACCGATGTGGGATTGCATCATTAGTCAACTACCAATAGAAATAGGATGATTATCAAATAGTTGTTGTTGGAGAGAGAGTTTTAGAGGATACGTGTCAATTGTAAAAGGTTGAAACATCACCCTGTACCGATTTCACTAGTTATCGCGGAGGGAACTAAATCTATCTAGAGTATTAATAAAATAAAAATTTGAAATTAAAACAAACAATCTTACACAAACACATGAGCAAAGTTCATCAAACAAGCTTACTAAATTGTTAATAAATTTGTTATTTATTACAGATGGTCCTGGTATGGAAATATGTAGTATTGGAAGCTTAAATTGTTCAGAAATCGTAAGTTTGGCATGTTAAAGGAGTTTAATTTGAATTCATAAATGTTTTCTTTGTTTGTAGGGTTATACTCTTTCTCTGCCGTAAAAATGCTTCAATGAGTTAGTGGGCCTAGATCTTTGAAAGTGTAGGTTGCTTCATAATAATGTAATTTGACGTCCAAAAACAATGGGCTTTGCATGAAATTTAGCTTATTATTGATTTGGTGTGTGTCTTAAGAAGTATTACACATCTAAAGAGGTAGGTTCACGTGTAATCTTGATATAAAACCTTCTCAAAGAGGGAATCCTACTCATCTTTTTCGGCAATAGGATTCATTCTGAACTCCGAATATTAGTTACTTAATTTGTTGCTATTTTTTTCTTAAGTTTCCTTTCCATGATTATGTTTATATGATTTGTTTGTTGTTATTATACCTTTCTTACATGTACATGTAGTTAGTTAACTATGTCTACTCGATATGATTAAAATGTGGTTTACGTGGTTGACGCCACGTCATTATTTTATGCCGTTGTTTGTGTGAGTTCACAAAAATAAATAAATAAAATTTATTATAGCAAATAATATATATAAACTAATAGTAAATTTTACGAATAAGTGGAATTGAGTATATTCTATAGTGTAAAGGATTATGTAAATTATAAACAAGCATTGGTATGAAATGTTGCTCTGATAAGATAGCTTTTAACATAATTTTAAGTGGCATGTGAGATGGTGATAACAAAAAAAAAATTTACCTGGCTAATTTGTTGTGGGCTTCTTAGACCGGGGCGCGTTTGGAATTCTCATAGCTTTATTTTAAAGTTTACGAATGTAGTTATCACCATTAAATCACTACTATGTAAATTAAAGACGCGTCAAAAGTGCCTTTTAAAGGACTATTTGAATAAAGATTATTTGAATTTGAATTTGAGCCCAATGGTCAGATTAAATATTAAAAAAAACTAATTTCTTAATTTCATAACACTAGCATACTAAAAAACGTTCATACTAATGACATTTTATGCTTTTTAGTCGAACTAAATATGTTGAGCGTCGACCGTAAACTACATAAAGGGAGCAGCAATGTTACAGTTGAAGAAGCGTTACGAATCGCCGACAGTTGCAAGTGTCTCCCTACCTGCACTTCGATAACATACGAGACTGAAATATCGCAGCTGGATCTAGATTATAGAAGCAAGTACGCTTATCATTGGAAGGGTTTTAGGCTGTAAGTCAGGATTTTATAAACAACTCGTTTTTTATTTTTATATGATGACAAACATTTTTTAACATTCGTGTTTTTTATTATTATTTTTTGAATTCTGCTATGTAATTAAATTATATATTAAATTATAATTATATAATCAAAATGACATTATACATTTTCATTAGGTATACTTTTTATTTATTTATTTATACAAATTTATTGCACACAAAAGAAAGAAAAAGAAAAAAAAATACATAATATGAAAGCAAAAAGCGACCTTATCACTAAAAGCGATCTCTTCCAGGCCACCTTTAATCATGATCATCATCATGATCAACCCATTACCGGCTCACTACAGAGCACGGGTCTCCTCTCAATATGAGAAGGGTTTGGCCATAGTCCACCACGCTGGCCATGTGCGGATTGGCAGACTTCACACGCCTTTGAGAACATTATGGAGAACTCTCAGGCATGCAGGTTTCCTCGCGATGTTTTCCTTCACCGTTGAAGCAAGTGATATTTTAATTTTTTTTTTAAACGCACATAACTCCAAAAAGTTAGAGGTGCGTGCCCGGATTCGAACCGCCGACCTCTGATTAGGAGGCTGACGCTTGAACCACTAGGCTATCACAGCTTCCACCACCTTTAATGCATTATGATAATTATTTATCTCATGATTATCCCTATGGCTCTCCATTCAGTTACTTTTCTGAATGTTGTAAAGTATTACAACATTCAAAAAAGTAACTAAGGTAGGTAACAACTTAGACAGCGATTAGTAATTTCAGAATGAAATTTGCTCTAGTGTACAAATGTAGGGTATTTATTATTTTATTAATTAATTTATAAATTATTTCATTCCATTCTGTTCAAAATAGCTTTATTCATGTAAACTTATTACTGGCATTTATGAAGTATTCATATTTTTCATTATTTGATAAAAAGAAATAAAAAAATAAAAGCTAAGAGGTTTCCATTCTGAAGCATAAAGTCCTATATTATCCTAGGTTAAGAAGAAGCGCACAAGAACTTAGCTGGGATTTTTTTTGCTATCAAGGAGGGCACACTCACACGTCAGTTAGCTATGATTCTATAAGCTAAAGTTTTATAGAAGCTTTGAACCTGCTCAATCAGGCGCCTCTGACGCGCGCACTTATCACTCTGAACGATGTAGCAGAGAGGCTGGACCTATTCAGTTGCAATCTGAGTGAACTCACAAAAGTGACATCATATTATATGTTACCGGAATATTTAAATTTAGATAATTTTTTATTTTATTTTATTATATACTTTTATATTAGGCTATTCGAATAAGTGGAGATAAATAAATAAATAAATATCGAGTTTGAAAAAAAATGAATTTGATGCCAATATCCTACTTAATCTTTTTTTGCTTATTGCAGGAATAAAACTGTGAAACTTTCCTCAGTAGTGATATTTTTCAAACATGCGCTATTCAATATATCAAAACGGGCGGAATTATACAGCACATCGGATATCCTCGCTAGCTGCGGTGGTCTTCTAGGTCTATTCATGGGCTTTTCTGTGATAAACATCGTCGAAACTTTGTACTTCTGCATATTAAGGTGAGAACATTTTCATTAAATAGATTTTTAATTTTTATACTTACCCGTCTGTTGCACGAAACCGAACTTTCTAGAATATCGCTTCGTTTATATCGAATTTATGATTTGATTCGCTGAAATCTATACTCTATAGATGTTTAATTTATTTTTTATTAACATTAAAACACTCGTTTTGATATTAGTAAAATAAACAACGTAAAACAACGTTTGTATGTTTGTATAACTTTTGGGACTAGTCTACAGAACCAATATTAAATACGGCTTAAAGTGTTAATTAGGATAAAGTTGTGCTTACCATGGCGTCAACAGTTAAAGATATAAAGAGATTTATATAAAATCTTTGAAGCGGTGATAGCCTAGTGGTTAGGGCGTCAACTTCCTAATCAGAGGTCGGCGGTTCAAATCCGGGCACGCACCTCTAGCTTTTCGGAGCTATGTGCGTTTTTAAAAACAATTAAAATATCACTTGCTTCAACGGTGAAGGAAAACACAAACATGGCCAGCGTGGTGGACTATGGCCAAACCCTTCTCATATTGAGAGGAGACCTGTGCTCTGTAGTGAGCCGGTAATGGGTTGATCTTGATGATGATGATATAAAATCTTCGAATAAGTAATGTATTTTGTTGCGCCATTATATTTGGTCGTTAGGTTGTATTACCGAATTCGCATAATCGTATTAGGGCATCCGATCCATTGTTTACACAGAAAGCTGTGACCGTTTATTGAGACGATAAAATGAACCAGCCCAAGGACGGTCGCACCTACTAGATATTTTTAATTTAGCCTTGATTAAACGTTTCGTTTAAGCTAAAATAGCCCGTAAACACCATTGAAATATGTTTCCAGAGCACACCAACAGAGAAAAAATCGAGCAATAATCCAAATGGATTCCGTCGAAGTTATTGAAGATTTTATGAAGAAATATTAACTTACCAGTTGATAACGTTAAGTTTACTTACATAAGTGAATTAAAATTTTTCATTTTCAAGAATTAAATATAAAAATCACCAAATAAATCTGCACTATTTTGGTACTTATAAGGCACATTCATTGTTATTTACTAAATATCTTAAACTTTTCATGCTTTGTTTTTTTATATGTAAAGCGCTTTATAAAATAACCTTAATTGGGGGTTTTATAAGGCAAGTGCGTTCCAAGTTACAACTTAGATTTCTCTAATTGCATCTGTGTACATAAATCTTTAAACTTTGCACTTCAAAACCTAATATTTAGCAAACGGATCCTGATATGGAGAAATTACGTGCGCCGAGTAACGAAAGCTGAAATAATTCTTTGTTAAATTTGATACTCTTAATGGTTATTGTAATATGAATTTCTGGAGTACGAACAAAGTCGTACCATATATTAATATATATGGTACGACTTTGTTGATGTATATAAAATATACATTAATTAAATAGAAGGCAAAGAAAGGCAAAGTGAGGAATGTTAACTAAATCTGTTGTTACCAAATGTATTCTCGTTTTGGCTCAGCCACCAGCCGTCTTCTTTGTAGAGATGGTCCTCTAAAGTTTTACAGACGTTTAGCATTGTTTCCGAATTAGATAGATAACCTAATAAGATAGATAACATTTCAAGTTTTAGCTTCACGCGAGAATCTATACTTTATTTTATAGTTAAAATCTGTTTATTGTTTAGGTGGTTAGGACGTTTGCCTCCTAATCAGAGGTCGGGGGTTCGATCCCTGGCACACACTTCTAATTTTTTGAATTTATGTGCGTTTTTAAGCAATTAAATATCACTTGCTTTAACGGTGAGGAAAAACATCATGAGGAAACTTGCATGCCTGAGAGTTCTCCATAATGTTCTTAAAGGCATGTGAAATCTGCCAATCTGCATATGGCCAGCAGCGTGGTGAACTATGACCAAACCCTTCTCGTATTGAGAGGAGACCCGTTTTCTGTATTGAACCAGCATTGGGTTGATCATAGTGGTCGTGGTGGATTGGTCATAGTTTTTAAAAATTGAATATATTTATAATACCGTCTCTGATTGAAATCATTTGAATATAACCTTCATATTTTGTACTATAAAGCAAACTTTGCTTGATTTTTGTGCCAGTAGTAAAACAAGTGGACGTGGCCCCCACACGAGACGTCACACTTGAAACAACATTTTAAATTAGCTTTTATTTTTTAAGATTTTTAGTTTTAGGTTAATCTAAGTTTTAATTTAAGTTATATATGTATTCCTAACAACTAATTGTCTAATTAATCATTAAATAAATTATTAATAAGCAATATAAAAAAAAATAATCAACATTTTATGTGATGTCACTTATGTTTTAATTTGAGTGAAGTTGGTGTATGGCGTGCGGGGGCCATTATTCCACGGACCTCTTAAACGCTAGAATTTGTTATATGAAAGCCGTAGCGGATAACAGCCCAGCCTTAAAAGCTGTTATTAACCTATTTAATAACCTAATAACTCAAAATTGATGTAAAATTTCGAACCACACCCCATTACAGTGTTCCCAAGCCACACCTGTGTGTGAAATGAAATTGCCAATTAATTTAATTAATATGTATAAGAGTTCACTCACACGATTCTACCGTGCTGTTTGTGTGTTTTTTTTTTATCTAAAAGAAATAAAAAAGTTTATTTACCAATTCGAGATGTTTCTTTTCTTTCGTAAAACCTGTCGAAGCATGAGTCAATAAAAGGTTGTGTGTGATCTTAATGGAGTACATAAAGTGTTTATCAATAGACTGTATCTGAAAGCTCTTTTGAAAAAAAAAATCTTGTGTACATTCGTCGATGAAAAAGTATATACATTGTCTTGTTCGACTTGGTGAGAATTTTATTTTTTATTCCAATAGTGATTGCATTGCATTATTACTTGATCGCAATCTGAAATAATTATAAGTGATCTGAGAACTCTAAGGTATGCAGGTTTCCTCACGATGTTTTCCTTCACCGTTGAAGCATGTGATATTATAATTATTTAAAAAACGCACATAGTTCCGAAAAGTTAAAGCGTGCCCGGGTTCAAACCCCCTACCTCTGGTTAGGAGGCAGACGTCCTACAGTAACATTTGGACTTCACTAATTTTGTGCCAAGTGTGCAACACCATTGGAATTTATGTCAATGTTGGTGCACCTTATGGTGGCTAAATTAGAACCAGCCTTTATATTAAGTGGTCGTCCAGGAAAACAATAGATAGAATTAATACGAATTAGTTGGAACGGGTGGTGTCATTTCGTCGCGTGATGTCGGGTGTTGATAACGTGTTTTTAGCACAGATATATTAAACTATACGATATACTCCTAGATAGATTAGAGTGAAAGTTGTTCGCAACATTCACCACAAAACTTTATAATAACGTATTACGAGAAACTTTAATAAGCACACGAATAGATTACTCGGATTAAACAGATAATTATTTCTATTTATTTATGATTGAAATTACCTAAAAAATATCGTTTTCTTTAGAAATAAATCGTCTTTTTTCTAAAATAAAAGTTTTACAGCTGTCATTCTTATTAAAGTGTATTTAAGACTTACTTTTTGGTTTCTGGTGCTATACTCGTAAGTGTTAAAATTTGAGCTTTAATTTGACTCAACACGCATGGTATAAACATATGATTATTGTATTATTCCGTACGCTAACGATCGTCCTCGACACACACAAAAAAAACTATTCAGTATATAGTAACGTTTAGTAATTAAATTTTGTGTGACTTTTCTCCCATGGGGGTAAACATGCATGTTTCGCGTAATTATTTTCGTACGAAACTATAACAGTCACTGTTGGATATTCATAGGAAACACATCTCTTAATAGGAATATGGAGGAACCAATAAGGCAAGTCAATAGAGTTTTGATTATTTTCTTATAAATTGCACGGCTTTCACAGCGCAGTTTCATAAAATCGCCACATTTTTTTTTTATTAATATAAAAACTGAATTTTATAATATTTTAGACCAGAAAAAGCTTTAAATATTAAAGTGGATGAAGGGCAATTTGGAGAGCCTGTTGTCTTGGAGGCAACAAAGAAACAGAACAAAGATTCACCCAAGCATAATTTGCTGACGTTCTATAAAAACTGCAAGCAAAGCTTAAAAGAAGCTAGAGAAAGAGAAACTACGCCTATCGAAAAGTAAGTCAATTTGAATACATTTTTAAATAAATTCATCTCCTTATATTTACTATTTTTTATGCCTAATTCCGAACTCTCTCATTTCAGATTAATCTGGCTACTTATGTTTACATCATGTTTTATTTATTGCGGTATTCTTATTTGGAAATCCTATTCAAAATGGATTAAAAGTCCTGCCATTGTTATGTTAACTGAAAATGACGAACCCATACGAGAGGTAATCTTCGATCTTAATGCAACTAATGTAAATTCAAAGTCAACTTTAAAGTAATCTTAAGTTTTTTTAAGTTCTTTAAGTAGTTTCACTTGCATTCCTATTTGTTTAGAATTTTGTTTTGTCTGGTGGGAGGATTCGGCCGAGGCTAGTTACCACCGATCTCCGTTGCGCAGTGCGTGCACTGTCGCATTATAAAGTCGGAGGTCCTGGGTTCGATTCCCGGCTCGAATCTGATCTGGTTCAGGCGTCGGCCGTGCCTAGTTACCACCCTACCGACAAAGACGTGTCGCCAAGCGATTTTAGCGTTGTCGCGTAGAAACCAATTAGGAGCGTGGGATTACCATACTCCTAACAGGTTAGCCCGCTACCATCCTAGACTGCATCATCACTTACCACCAGGTGAGATAGCCGTCAAGGGCTAACTTGTAGTGTATAAAAAAAAAAAGAATTAAAGCTGGATAATATCAACATCAACAAGCTCTATCTATCTTTAATAAATTTAGAAAACTATGCATCAAAAACGAGCTCAATCTACTAAGCAACCTATATTTTTATAGGTATTAATTACTTTGAGTTTAAAAGTTGTTTCCGATCTTTTATCTTGATTCCCTGTGAAATAGATAAGGTTAGAAACATTTATTACTCTCATAAGTCACACTTCACAAAATCTATCTGAAACGATTTTGCCACATTTTTATTTCGTATCGTTTATAGTAATTTTTTAATTTCATTAACGATGTTTCGGATTGATGAGTAGAAATTGACTTTTATTTCTAAATTGCTATTACTTTTTTAACGTCAATATTAATTGAATTATCTTTCTTATATTTGGTATCCAATCACCTTTACTTCCTTAACTTTTTATTTTCCACTTTATCGTCATATCGATAAAAATATTTTCTCCAAGATTTTTAATTGTTGTTGATAAATTTTCGAGTTATTTTCTTATTCCATATTTTAGATTCCATTTCCGGCCGTGACAGTGTGCCCAGAAAGAAAAATAATGTCAGAGGTGTTTAATTTTCAACATTATGACAAACTTTATAACAACAAAAGTAATGCCAACTTAACAGAACAAGAGTAAGTACATATGGCTATATTCTTTCTTATCTATATATATAAAAGCGAAAGGTCACTTACATACTTACTTACATACTGATTAAACACGAGATCTCAAAAACTATTGTACGTATAAAGCTATAATTTAGCAAGTAGGTAGTTGATAGTTAAGAGATATCAGCTAAGAAAGGATATTTGGAAATTCCACCCCTAAGAGGGTAAAAGGGGGGTTGGAAGTTTGTATGAAATTTCTTTGTTTTTAGAGTTAGAGACACAAAAATTTGCATTAAGATCAACAATAATAAATAAAAAACATGTACATCATTTTTTTTAAATATTACCTGTTAACGGTGGTAAAATAGGGGATGATAGTTTTTGCTTATTTTCTTATTATGAAGTCTACAAGCTTGAAATTTTGAAAATAGGTTTCTTTTAGGGCGTAAGTATAAGGTTAGAATTTTTTTTCACCCAAATCTACTCCGAAGGGGGTAAAAGGGGGGTTGGAAGTTTGTATGAAATTTCTTTGTTTTTTAATTTAGATACACGAAATTCGGCAATTTGACATTTGCCTGTAGCTTTTTTCTGAAGCAGAGCAATCACGGGAAATCAGCAATTCTACGCAGACGAAGTTGCGGGCAACAGCTAGTATGAACAGTAAATCCGAAAGCAATTGAAACTGACCGCGTTGATAGTTTTCTTATTACATCGTAAGATATGGAAACAAAGGCTTCTCTTCTATATAGAGATAATATATAATTTATAATAAAACCAAGGCAGCATTCGAGAGCCAAAATATTATTTATAGTGCCCCACAGACAAACAATTTTCGAACTTTGAGCATTAAATTATATCCTTTTTTAATCTGGGATTCGGAATCTCGATCGTAACATTATGATATGTTCATAATCTATAGACAGCGAAATACCACTCACTGACTGACTGACTACCACGATATCTCAGGAGCTGTAAAACATACGAACTTGAAATTTGAATGGTAGGTTCCTTTTATGAAGTAGAGGTCAGCTAAGAAACGGTTTTGAGAAAATCCACCCCTAATTGGTTGAAATGAGGTTGTTAAGTTTGTATGAAAGTCCTATTTTTTTGAAGCGACATTAAAACTGGCAACTAAGTTGCTAATTATAAAGAATAAAGATCTGTATAATCAATGTTACGAAAATCTACCCAAAAGGTGGCGATATGGGGGTTGGACAGTTCCCGTAACTTATTTCACACGGACGAAGTCGCGGGTATCAAGTAGTATATTATAAATACGAAAATACCCTTGGTTGGGGTATATTCTCGCGAAGTAAAGCAGCAAAGCAAGTGATTTATAGCATACCTACGAAAGAGATGCCTACGAGCTGAAACCAGCATGTACCTACCTAATGTAGTTTCAATCAATAATCATAGCATTGTTTTTACAGGCAGAATATGTACGAAGATGTGTCTCTTATTTGCGATTATGATCGTATTCCAGGAAAAGGTAGAAACGCTTCCGCCGGTAACGATACAGTTGGAAATATATCAAAGGTAAATAAAACAGCGTAATGACGTCAGTTTGTTTCAAAAGAGTCTTGAGTCGTCCGCTTTGTTAAATGAGTTTACAAAGCAATTAAATTTCGTGAATGCTAGATTTTTCCTTTCAACCCTTACTTGTGCTTTATGGGAAAAGGAATAGATTTATAAGTATCTTCCAACTGGGAAATGAATATTAATAGATATATATTTTTAAATACCAAACTTATACCTATCTATTTGTCTCCAAGAGTTTGTAAGTTATATCTACCTATTTGGCTCTAAACTTGGAAGATTACAAAATTAAATATTTAGTTAATAAACATAGGCGAAACACTTAAATTTTGATTATGATTATCAGCATACGAGCCCATTAACTTTCTCTGTTGGACATCGTATTAAAATTCCGTGGTCTTGTGGCAATAGGGATTAGCGGTTTTTAATGTCAGTTATCTGCAAGTGGAGGTTTTACCAATATTTTATTTTCTGGATTGGATTCGCCAACTTAACTTGGTGGAGTACCACCAACGGCACAACGTCCATCGGACCTCGGAGCCATGTACATCGTCCATTAGCACTTCATTTAAGCTACTATATCTCTGGGTTTGATGCGAAACTCCTAGTTCTTTTGTAATAACGTAGATAGTCCGGTCATAGCCTTCTCCATCAACTGTTGAGTGAGTGACATGACGATTTGATCAGAGGAATATTATTGCGATATACAAATATTTTCTTTTAGGCTTCAGCGGAGTTATCTAAAGTTATGTTTACCTGTACCTGGAAGGGAAAACAGAGAGATTGTAATGCCCTATTCACACCCGTTCTAACAGAAGAAGGAATGTGTTTTACGTTTAATACAATCGGGCCTGAGGATCTTTTTCAACTTGAGAAGTATGTTTAATTCATACTTACACATAGCATACTTTTGCCCGGGGCTCGGGGGCCTAAGCCCTTTTAAAAGACATTTTAAAAATGGTTATCGAGTCTACTGGGTATCCTAGAGCTGGCAGATACCTTTTGGCGATTAGTTGGACCATTCAAAGGGGAAAATGCTGCCAGGTTCTTGGGTATCATTCCTCGTTCCGTTGGCATCGAGACCTATTTAGGTTAAATGTAGTTTTATTTTATTGGTGTTTTGAACACCAATTAGCTTAATTTTATTAACTTAGTTAATAAGTTAATTGATATTTATATATATATTTTTTATACTTAATATTATTATTCAAATGCAAATATAGAAGTTTATTTCTAACACTCTACGATGTAGTTGTTTTTATTTTAATAAACGATATCTATTTCAAGTATGCACGCTGACTACGAGTACATGAAGAAACTAAACAGAACCCGAAATCAAGGTTGGACAATGGAATACGGGTACCCTTTCGACGCTCCTAGAAATACTTACCCTATAAGAGGTTCTGTAAGTGCGAAGTTCTTGAAGTTTTTAATAACTTTTACACAATACAAATTGACCAAGATTCTTGAAAGCAATCGACTCCGATTTCATCGACCCAAAAGTTTGAATAGACGTTGTTAATTATAAAATGTTGAGTTTTGAAAAGTGCAATTATTCAGTAGAACTAGCGTTTCTGTGAGTTATTGTGGGTGGGTGTGTTTGTGTGTGTATTCATGATTGAGGCAGACTTCACAAGGTATATTTGAAGTAGACAGTGTTTCCTAAATTTGTCCTGGTTTAGTTTAATAATGGTACTTGAATCAAATATGTTTATAATTGTTCATATCATTTACTAATTATGTAAATAAGAAACACATGTTTGTTTGTTTATTTCTAATCGAAAGACTCTAAAATTAACTAACCAATTATTATATAACCATTAGTAAGCCACCCTATTCCGAAGTAACACGTTATATTTTTTTTCATCATCATCATCATCATGAACAACCCATTGCCGGCTCACTACAGAGCACGGGTCTCCTCTCAATATGAGAAGGGTTTTGGCCGTAGTCCACTACGCTGGCCATGTGCGGATTGGCAGACTTCACACGCCTTTGAGAACATTATGGAGAACTCTCAGGCGTGCAGGTTTCCTCACGATGTTTTCCTTCACCGTTGAAGCAAGTGATATTTTAATTGATTAAAAACGCACATAACTCCGAAAAGTTAGAGGTGCGTGCCCGGATTCGAACCGCCGACCTCTGATTAGGAGGTCGACACCCTAACCACTAGGCTATCACTTTTTTTTTAAGTACACCTATTTAGATTTCAGAATTGAAACTGTTGAGAATGAAATTCATATCTGCATTTTACAGGACTGGACTCTAATATGAGCAAGCTCATGAATAAGAGCACCGGAAAGATAAAGTACACATTAAAATTTCCAAAACAAAGTTATTTTGTTATCTAGGCGTTTATGTAGATATGTTTGAGGACATAACGGAAAATTAAAATTAAATCATAATATTTTTAATATTAATACATTACGTAACGACTATTAGTCAACGCGGGTAGAATTACGGGGAGTTACATATGAATAAATAAATACTACTTTACGATATATCTCCGAAGTTTTTTAAGTGTAAAAATTAAGTTAATAAGATTTGATATGTCTATCAAATGTTTCTAACTTAATTTTCGTTAAATATTACAGCAAAAATTTTTTTTTTTGTTGAACTGGCATACTTCAATATAAATCAGAAATTAAGGTTATCTTGTAGAAAGTTTGGTTCGCTTACAGTTATTTACTATAAAAAATAAGAACGTGTCCTTGAAAGCTGCGGAACTCTGGGCGCATGAGTACCCATAATTATCTGGTTTTCTTTTTAGTATCTGCATTTTACTTTGCAGGGTGCTGGAGTAAAAGCGGGGTTGGGAATAAAATTGACTGAGATGGAAAAAGGTTTGGATTTAGCTTGCAAGAGAAGGCTTTCCGGTTTTAAGGTAACAAACGTATTTGTCTTACAAAATGCTATCTCAAATAAAAGCTCAATAGTGCCTTATCTTTTGAATAAGTTAGTAAATATACGTATTATTATACATATGAATAATGTTTCTAATTACAGATATTACTTCATAACCCATCTGATCTACCGCGACCGTCTCAGCAGTATATCAGAGTTCCGACGTTTGAAGACGTGACACTGTCATTTACAGCATATTTGGAAGTTACATCTGATGGACTAGAAGTGTTTACTCCTATAGGGTATGTAACTATTCTTTTGTATATAGAATAGATACCTAGAAGTATATATTAATTTCTCCAACTTCCCTGTATCCTTAATACTACCCACATAAGGTTACTCATATTAGGTTTAGGAGCGAAATTAAATGTACAGTTACGACTCTTGAGAAAAATTGGTTAAATATACATGGGGTGTATAATTTTTTTAGTTAAAAATATACTGCTGGAAGGACGTCCATATCTCACAAGCTCCTTTAACCTCACAAGTGCAGAAATGTACAAGTGTAGTATGGGAAACGAGTACAACAACATAACGAGTTAAAAGCATACTGTGAGCAATTAAATACAAATTCAAATTTAAACAATGTTATATTCATGTATACTTCGTGCAAACATCTATGAACCGTACCAATATATTTTTACGATTACAACATTCGTCACTTAAAGATACAAGGGTTTCAACGAGTCTAAGTTTAAGTCTTAAGCTTTATAGCTTGTTTTAAGGCTTTAATATCTTTACTTGGAAATACAAGATTAATTTCAAGTGTGAGAAAAATAAACACAATATATTCGTAGAAGAGCAGGCATTATGATTAAGACAATTTGGAGGAAAACAATATTAGAAACCGCACTTTTCCGATTTTCCGATGGTGCGTTACCGGCAGGACTGCTGGTAAAGTTACCAGCAGTTCTTTTGCTGCCTAAGTTACAAGATCCCGAATTCAGAAATCTTTGAGAATATGGCCGGTTTGACTCTTGACTTTTTAACATCGAAACCGGCGAAACTGTCATAGGGATAATGTTTAGGGTTGTTTATCTTCATTTTGTTGCAGACGTCGGTGTTATTTCGCAGATGAACGCAGCCTCAGATACTTTAAGCTATACACGCAATCCAATTGTGAATATGAATGCTTATCCAACTTTACCTACGCACGATGTGGGTGTGTTCACTTTGGCATGCCACGTAAGCAAAGCAAACAAAATACATAAAGAAAAACTACTTCAGACCCGGTAACTTTATTTACCCTTTTATTGTTTTAGATGGTCCCAATATGGAGATATGTAATGTTGGAAGCGTCTCATGTATGAGTAAAGCAGAAAGTGAGTAACATATAAATATTATAATCTTTGGAGTTATAGGTTCATTTAACTGATCTACAGTAAACAAGGCGGAGGTTTCGAGTTACCGAAGACTTTGCAAAGAGTTTTACCTAACGCCTACAGTAAAAATACATATACCTACCGATGGCTTAAAGATTTTGTTACTTTTGAGCACGCAATGTATCGCAAACATTGCGATTATAACGCGCCTCTATCACGAAGGTACAAATCGATACCGAATCGGCGTAGGTGCCTACGCAGTACTTTTCTAATCATCTAAATTGCCCGCGGAATTTTCCAGCCCTCATGAATTTCCAGACCCTACGTTTGTTACCACGAGTTATGACTTATCAGCAACCATTCGTCAAAACTCGAATATTCACACGTGATTCATAATATCGCATATTCCTCTTAACTTATTTGCACGTTCCTGTAAACAAGATGTTTTCACACCTGTAGTTAAATTTTAGTGAAACAGCTGACCGCGCGAGTTTTCAAACGTTGAAATAATTTATTATATTGAATTTATTTATTCCTTGTTCATTTTTGTTAATTACCGCATTTTTTATTTTTGTTGTTTATATATAGAAAGCTGTACGTTTCAACTCCGATTGTTGATATTTCTAAAGCTATTAAACAGCTCAATGGAAATCTCAATGCAGTTTGTAATTGGGGAAAGTCTTATGGCTTATTAGTCAATCCCAACAAATCGCAAGTAATTATAATAGGTAACTCCAGGCAAATTTCCAGAATTGATTTCTCGTCTTTACCACCAGTAACATTCGATGGCTCGATACTTTCCTACAGTAAGACTGTTAAAAATCTTGGAATTGTCATGGACAATCATTTATCCTGGCAGCAGCAGGTATCTTTTGTGAGCAAAAAGATTTTCAGTGCCTTTGGATCTTTAAGAAGGTGGAAAAACATCTTGCCTATTAGGACTAAGACTTTATTAGCTAATACCCTACTTCTTCCCATCTTGGATTATGCTGATGCCGTTTATTTAGACCTAACTGTAGACCTCTTAAACAAATTGGAGCGCTTACAAAATTTATGCATTAGATTCATATTTGGTCTTAGAAAATATGATCATGTTTCGGAATATCGTAAGAAACTTAATTGGCTACCCATAAGGCATCGGCGTAATCTTCATATCCTTTCTTTACTCTACTGTATCCTTTTTCATCCTTGGTCTCCCTCCTACCTTAAGGAACGTTTTAGTTTTCTAAGTCCATGTTCATCTCTCACTTCCCAGCGCTCCTCAAGGGAATATAAGCTTCGGATCTGCAAATCTAACTTCCCAAGTTATTTGGCTTCATTTACTTTAAGATCAGTAACGCTCTGGAACGCTCTTCCAGATCATGTTCGGCGCTCGCAGTCGTTGGCGATATTTAAAGCCCGTGTGAGACAACATTTTCTGTCTCTGTAAATATTTGTTAACGTAATGTTTGTATATTTATTTCATGTATATATTATACTTTAGATATGTATTATTTGTATTGTTATTATTTTATATATGTAGTAGCATGTAGTTATTAGTGTGTATGTATATATATATATATATATATATATATGCAACTTCCGTGTAATTTTTAATTCATCAGCTTCTACGAAACGGTTACCTGGAAGAGATCACTATTAGTGATAAGGTCGCCAGTTGCTAATTGTTTTTGTAATTTTCATGTATGTTATGTCCTATTGTTTGCAATAAAGTTGTATAAATAAATAAATAAATAAATAAATAGAAAGATATGCTGAAATAGAATATACTCATGAAAATCGATGAAAAATTCCTACCATGGGCGAGTCATGAATCCCTGGTATAAATTTTTGTTAGCACGTTCATTATATATATCCTTTATATTTTATATATTATCGACAATATTAGTTAGCTCTAGATATCCCTCTGATAAGTATCTTGTTTTGATCCAGTAACTTAACAACTTCAGGAGCTTACGTCAAACACTTGAAAAGTCATAGAGACACTAAAGAGTTTACGTAATTTAAATAGATAATTATTTTGAAGATTGACACAGATAAAAAAATAATTATAAATAACACAATGTTTATATTTTTCTGGGTGTCGCGAATTATATAACATTAAACGTATTGCATGTTTTAATATCTTAATTAAGTTAAATAATTGTTTATAAGTGGAGCTCTCTACAATGGACATTGAAGACGAAGGATGGGGTAACGTTACTACCGAAGAAGCCATTCGAATAGCGGACGAATGCAATTGTCTACCGGCTTGCACTTCCATCACTTATGAACCCGAAGTAACACAAACTGAACTACATGAGAACGAGAGATACAACTATGAGTTTGTGGGAAATAACTCGCATGGTGGCTATATGAAAACGTAAGATAGATCGATATTAATTTGCACAAGTTTTCATAGGAATCAAAATTGTACAATATTTCATCATGATCAACCCATTACCGGCTCACTACAGAGCACGGTTCTCCTCCCAATATGAGAAGGGTTTGGCATGTGCGAATTGGCAGGCTTCACACGTCTATAAGAAAGTCATGGAGAACTCTCAGACATGCAGGTTTTCTCGCGATGTTTTCCGTCACGGTTGAAGAAAGTAATAATTAAAAAAGCTTAAAAACACATAAAAAGCTAGAGGTTCGTGCCTGGGATCGAACCAGCAATCTCTGATTAGGAGGCGGACGTCCTAATCAGAGATTTATAACTAATAATAGATTATACATTTAGCAGTTAGTTTATACGGTTTTCTGTTCAGTCTTTTTTTTCCATTTGATTCAAAAACTGCAGATCATAAGTCTCTTTGAATATTGTAAGGATTATTAGTTAAGAGAATACAATTTAAAATCCGAAAGTCTTTGGCATTTTCTCTTTGTCTTTAAAACTAACAAGGGTTATTGAGCAAAAAGTATTAATATTGTTTAGCTTTAAGTGGTGGTTTGCGCAACGGCATAATTTAAACTATTAATTGAATTGAGTATACTTTAAAGAACTCTCAATGAAAAAGCAGTAACGTTTGTGTAAGTAATAAGGGCAATTTATTTAATCTTATAAAGTCATTTTTAATATAATATAAGATATATGTCGGCGCGAAGAAGTTATTATCGTTAGCGCTAAAAACCTCAAGAATTCAATAATTACCCACATTTTAACTATTGATGATTTTGCTAACACAATTTAGCCTTTAACAATCAATTTTGTACAAGCATACTTTGTGCTATAAATACGGGCGGTCGATGCCTTTTGAGGATTCTCTCGCTCGAGACGTCGGACTGTTCGGACCTCTTAGTTGTTATCGCAATAAAAATGAAAACCGGCAAGTTGTGGTTTTAATTACTATGAGCGAAAGTAAACAAAATCGTGACCTCAGCGATGTTGACGTCACCCTTACAAAAAACAACTCGGACGTCCTTGACTCGACATATATATACGTTTATATAATATACTTTTATATATCGAAGCATTTAATTTGTTTCAGATCAAAAGTGTCTAATGTCATAATATTTTTCAAAAGACCCCTGTTCGATATATACAAGCGATCTGAGCTGTACGGCACATCTGATATCCTTGCAAGCTGTGGTGGTCTTCTTGGACTCTTTATGGGATTTTCAGTTATCAACATCGTCGAAATAATATACTTTTGCATTCTGAGGTAACTGGAATACTTAAGTACATAAAGTTTTAAAATGAAAATTAATGTTTACCTACCCGCTTTAGAATTAAAATTATGTTTGCCATTCTCCGCTATCTAGGATATTATAAAATTAATTTTTGTTTGCAATATATATAATCATCATCATCATTATGATCAATTGTCGGTTCACTACAGAGCACGGATCTCCTCTCAATATGAGAATGATTCGGCTGTAGTCCACCATGCTGGCTATGTGCGGATTGTCAGACTTCACACACCTTTGAAAACATTATGGAGAACTCTCAGGCAAGGAGGTTTCATCACGATGTTTTCCTTCACCGTTGAAGCAAGTGATATTTTAATCGTTAAAAACGCACATAACTACCGAAACGTTAGAGGTGCGTGCCCAGGTTCGAACTCCCGACCTCTGATTAGGAGGCCGACGTCCAAACCACTAGGCTAATACAGCTTCTACCTACAGCTATCAAATATATAATATGTAAATTAACTTAATCATTATTTTTTAGTGTCTACAGGCGACGTAAAGCGGATAAACCCAATAACCAAAGTGATCGACAATCGATGGACAAACACTGACAACGAAAATGCAATAATTATTGTATGTAACGAAATAAATTTAATAATATCATAATATGTTTAAATTGTCAATATTAGGGCTACATTAAATTAATGAAATGGGCTACATAAAAAAGTGAACTATAACTACTAGGCACTATATAAAATACCTTCTTGTATACCCTGGTATGGATCTCTCATATGCAACATGGAAAAGTATGAAAGTTTGTCTTAATTTCTTCATGTTCGTTTTGTTTAGAATTTGAACAATGATTATATAAATCAGTGCTCCATTCTAATCCCAAAAAGTGGAAAGGGCTGGAAGGCACACTGACATATTAGTCAGTCTCTTTTAATTTTATATATATAGACTAGTCAATGCTCGCAACTTCATCCACTTAGATAGGGGTTTTTAAAATCTCCTATGGAAAAAGCTACCAGTTCGAGGAAAACTTATGTGGCAAGCTAAAACTATAGTTATAGTATTTTCATCATTCCGCGGGAAATGAAACGGGGTAAAAAGTATTCTATGTCCATCTCCTGGTTCTAAGCTACGTGCTCACCGATTTTCAGCCAAATCGGTTCAGCCGTTCTTCAGTTATAAATAGGGTAAATTAAAATGACTTTCTTTAATATATAAAGATAGATAAGTATCGAAATGGCAAAATAGAGGGGTTATCTCGATAAAAAATATACTTTTACTACATAAAAGCAAGACGCGGTCAAGCAATGTGGAGCAAGAAATGCCTAAGGAAAGTTTAGGTTTCAAAAGTGGCGCTGGGTTAATGCGGAGACACGTTTCATAGACGTCAAAGACCTCCATTCTGCGACCTGTAACATTTACTTGAACATTTTGTTTAAAATCTCCGCAGGTACATTTCTTTGAAAGGTAAGGTGTAACATTTAGTATATAAAAGCTCTCATGTTTACTAGAAAAGTGAATCTCGTGAAGATCTTGTGACGACCTCCGTGGCGCAGCGCGCGCGCTGTTGCATTATAAAGTTGGAGGTCCTGGGTTCGATTCCCGGCTCGAGTCTGGTCTGGTGGGAGGCTGCGGCCGTGGCTAGTTACCACCCTACCGACAAAGGCGTGTCGCCAAGCGATTTAGCGTTTCGGCACGATGTCGTGTAGAGTGTCAAGTGCGTCATTACCGACGCTGGTACTGTTACATCTTTTATAAGTGAAATTAAATAATATTATGCATTATTTCGTTTCAAAGTGAATGTACTTGTGTTTCTAAGTGATTAAAGAACATGCTCAAGTGTTATCTCCATGTAAAATAATCGTTATCGTGTGTAATTCAACAGTAAAACATTTATAAAGTTAGTGTTTGGCAGTGTTCTTAAAAATCTACCCACTTAACAAAATAATAATAGGTCGTACTCTTTGTCAATATCATAAACAGTTACAAAATTTTCGACAGTGTTTATAATGACTTTGTAGCTCAGTTAGCAATACGCTTGCGTCAATTAACTCCGACGACGACATACACCGAGATCGATCCTCAGTTCACAAAATTCTCCGGTTTCGTTTTCTTTTTTTTTTATACTTTTTTTTTTTTTTTTTTTTAAATATTTTTTATACATATTTTTTTTTATATTATTGCGCCTGGACAATAGTGTATACTGCAAAGATGTCTATTTCGGAAGCTGCTTGGGGATGCTGTAGTAAGGGCTCTGATACCGATAAATTCCTTGCCTGTACACTCTGCAAAGGAAAGTATCATTTTTCTTGTTTGGGATTCAAGGAAGATTTTTACACCCCGAAAAGATGTGCATCCTGGAATTGTCCGACCTGTGTAAGCTCTTTACCAAGGAAAGGCATAGATGATAATACACCTATTCGGAACGTTTCCACATCCAGAGGCAATAAGAGACAAGCAAACTCACCACTGGAAACTCAGCGTAGTGAGCCGGTAACAATGGAAGATATTGGCGACATTATCCAGAGCACTATGCAAACTAAGTTTGATGATATGCTGTCCAAGCTGAATAACACCCTCGTTAGTGCATTGAACGACAAATTAAAACCAATTCAGAATGAAATGGTGGAGATCATAAAATCTATGGAACACATGAACGAACGATTCGAGGAAGTCCTCATGGAACATAAAATCACCCAAGAGAGTGTGCATGCACTAAAGATCGAAAACGTTAACTTAAAATCAACAGTTTCCGAGCTCAATACTAGACTCACTCAATTAGAACAACATGCTCGAGCCAAAAACGTTGAAATACAGTGTGTACCAGAAAAGAAGCATGAAAATTTAATAAATGTCATCACCGAGATCGGAAAGGTCATCAATTGTAATGTTAATAAGGAGCAAATACTGACTTGCACCAGAGTTGCCAAATTACAACGTGATACAAATCGCCCACGGTCGATTGTAGTAGAATTGGTCACTCCGAGATTGCGAGATGAAATGTTAGCTGCCGTGATAAAATACAATAAGGCCAACCCGGACGACAAATTAAACAGCAACCTGATAGGAATTCCTGGATCTAAATCGCAAATATACATCGCTGAGCACCTTTCCCCTGCCAATAAAGTTTTGCACGCTGCTGCGAGGATTAAGGCTAAGCAGATGAAATACAAATTTGTATGGGTCAGAGGTGGCCGCATATTTGTACGCAAGGATGAGGAATCAGCATATATTTGGATCAAAGATACTTGTTCTTTAGATAAAATTATTTAAATGTAAAGAGTTTTATTACTAATAGCATTGCATGTAATGGTCATTAATTTTACAAAATACGCGAAGTTAAAAATTTACTACCAAAATGTCCGTGGCTTGCGTACTAAAACTCACAATTTTTATACTCAAATGTGTTGTAATAACTATGATATTGTGATACTTGTAGAAACTTGGCTTAATAATAACATCTCTTCTCAAGAATTATTTGATAACAGGTATGTAGTATATAGAAGAGACCGTAAGAGTACAGATTATCACAATAAGACAGATGGTGGAGGAGTTTTGATAGCTGTTAAAAATAAATATGTGTCTAAACGTATGTATAACTGGGAGAGTGATTGCGAAGATGTGTGGGTTATTATCGATAATTGTCCGAGTAAAAATCATAAGTACTTAAAGCAAATTGCCCTATGTGCCGTCTATCTACCACCTCCAGTAAGTCAGAGCGTTCTCGATCACTATTTAGATAAATGCAACCATGTGTTTGACCAAAGCATTCGTACTTGTATAGTCGGAGATTTTAATTTGAGCTACATTAATTGGACCTTACTTAATGATAATAATGTTAACTATGTAATATCTGGAATTGGTACACATTTAGTTGACTTTGTAAACCTACATAAACTTTGCCAAGCTAACAACATTCCTAATAAATCCAACCGAATATTAGATTTAGTGCTTACAAACGTTGCCTGTGAAGTTCTCACACCATGTAATCCTCTAAGTGTCGTCGACCTTCTACATCCACCTTTAGAAGTTGTCTTGTCTATAACGGAGGATATTAAACTCCCGTATAATACACATATTACTAGGCCAAACTTTTATAAAGCTGATTATGATGCTATTTGTAAATACTTGCAAGGTCAGGACTGGGAAGATTTGTTCAATGGATCTAATGACGTCAACTCCATGGTTAATATGTTTTATGACATTTTACGTGAAACTATTCAAAAGTTTGTCCCATTTACTACTAAGTGTAAAAAAAATAAGTTTCCTCCTTGGTTCGACCATAACCTTAGGAGAACTCTAAATGAGAAAAACACCTTGAGGTGGCGTTATAAAATATACAAAAATCCTATGGACGAAATTTCTCTAAAGTTAATCAGTGATAGGGCTTCTCGTCTTGCGTTAATCAAGTATAATCAATATGTTAAAGACATTGAGCATCGCATCATTAATAATCCAAAACTATTCTGGACATTTATGAAAATTAAGAAGGGTGGTAAAGGAAATTATCCGGGTTATATTAGTAACGGAGAAATTGAAACATCTGATGGTACTAGGATATGCAACTTATTTGCGGAACATTTCTTACAATCGTTCAATAATAACTGTATTAAATCAGTAGGGAATGAATCCACATCGTTCTTAAAGCATATACTCAATTATGGGCTTTCAACAACAATACCTACATTATCTTTTGAAAAGGTGTTAAATTCACTAAACAGTGTAGATCGTACAAAAGGTGCAGGTCCAGATGGCATACCACCCGTGTTCATAGCATCGTGTGCTTCCGCCTTGGCTACGCCACTGTGTGCTATTTTTAATAAATCATTAACCACTGGTGTATTTCCAAAAATATGGAAGTCAGCAAAGGTAGTCCCCATTCATAAATCAGATAATGATACCCTTGTTCAAAATTACAGGCCTATCTCAATCCTTTCTACTTTTGCTAAAATATTTGAATGCATAGTTTGTCCTATAATACAAAACCACCTAAAGCAGTTTCTTACTA
This sequence comes from Lasiommata megera, assembly GCA_928268935.1. NCBI lineage: Eukaryota > Metazoa > Arthropoda > Insecta > Lepidoptera > Nymphalidae > Lasiommata > Lasiommata megera. Next base: position 7,995,291 of record OV743325.1, on the reverse strand, counting down.
TCAACCAGCATGGATTTATAAGTTCCAGATCCACTAGCACAAACCTAGTAACTTTTACTGAAACCCTCGTCAACGCAATAGACAGCAATAATCAAATTGACGTTATATACACGGATTTCAGTAAGGCGTTTGACAGTGTTCCACATGAGATTCTGGTCTCAAAATTAAAGGCATATGGTTTTGCTGGGAACTTCCTTGACTGGCTAAAATCCTATTTACAAGATCGCACTTTTTTCGTTGTCGTTAATGGATACCAATCCAAAGATTGTAGTATTTCTTCTGGTGTACCCCAGGGTTCACATCTTGGTCCTATATTATTCAATATTTTTATTAATGATATATCTGATTGTTTTCAAAATTCATCTGCATTTCTATATGCTGATGACTTGAAGTTTACCAGAATGATTAAGGCTGTCGAAGACTGTAGGCTTTTACAAAAAGACCTTGGTGCGTTGATCATGTGGTGTGAAAACAATAAAATGATGTTAAATAAAAAAAAATGCTTTTATATTAAATTTACTAGGAAATTAAAATCTGTTCACTTCGACTACCACATATACGGGCACAAATTAGAGGAATTGGAGACAATAAGAGATTTGGGAGTAGTGTATGACCAAAAGTTGACATTTGTCCCACATATTGAAAACATTACTAAACGAGCGTCCAGGATGCTTGGTTTTGTGATTAGAAATGCCAAAGTTTTTAAAAATATTCGAACGAAAAAGCTTCTATACAATAACTTAGTCAGGAGTATTCTGGAATATGGTTCAGTGGTCTGGAGACCTCATTATGCAACACACATTTTGAGACTAGAACGCATCCAAAAAAGATTCCTCTGGCATCTAGCTGCTAGTGTTGGAAAAGCTAGCAGAGATTTTGCATATAAAGAAAGATTGTCTTATTTCCAAATGCATTCGTTAGAAAAACGTAGAGAGCTTTTAGATCTGCAATTCTTATATAAAATCTTTAATGCCAAAATTGATTGTCCTCAACTATTGAGCAGTTTTAAATTCAAGGTTCCTGTCCATTATCCACGGAAACCCATTACACCACTTCATCCCCCGATGCGTAGAACTGTCCTTGGCGCGAATTCTCCTGTCTCAAGATTGTGTAAAACCCTCAACCACAACAGCTCTTTTATAGATATCAATTTTGACTCCTTGTGTAGGTTTCGGGAAAAGATATTTAAATCATAAGTCAATCAAGTATCAATCATATGTAACAATTAGTATTAGTTATTCTTTAAATTTTCATATTATTATATACACTTTTATTATATTTTTTTTCTTTTATAGTTTTTTGTAACATAATCGACAAATGTTGTGTTTACTTGTAAATGGGCACTACATTTAGTAAGATGTTAGTAATAAGTTCTAGTTTTAATGTAATAATGTAAGTGTAGCCGTAAGTAAACCAAATAAATAAAATAAAATAAAATAAACCAATTAGGAGTATGGCTTTACCATACCCCTAACAGGTTAGCCCGCTACCATATTAGACTGCATCATCACTTACCATCAGGTGAGATTGCCGTCAAGGGCTAACTTGTAGTGGATAAAAAAAAAAAAAAAGATTATAAAATAGTTAGTCTTTAGCTATCTTCAGGAACTGTGCATTTTCCAGAGTTTCTATATTACTCTCAGCCGATAAACTATCTAAAATAATCGCGTCGAACTGCTGTGATCTGATCAAAAGACAAACCAATAAACACACTTTCGTGTTATAAAGGATTATATTCTATACCTGTTATATACCTGTGTAAATAACATTAAACATAAGGCAAAGTTTTCATTCTCATTGAATATCAGTGCCAAGGTCTGCCATATTCAGAATGTTGCCCGTGGTTTTGCGGTTTGTACGATATTTGAAATTACACCAACTTTTCAAGGCGCGCTAAGAAAATCAGATGAGAGGGAGTTATAATACTAAATTATGAAACACAAGTTGCGAATGCATTATGTAAGTAACACAGCTTGAAGCCTTTCAAAGATTATTATTTTTAATATGTTTATTTTATTTTTTATTTCACTATCAACCCGACTACAGAGCATGGGTCTCCTCTCAATATGAGAAGGGTTTGGCCATAGTCCACCACACTGGCCGTTAACATTATGGAGAACTCACAGGCGTGCAGGTTTTCTCATGATGCTTCCTTCATAGTTGAAGCAAGTGATATTTTAATTGCTTAAAAACGCACATAACACCGAAAAGTTATAGGTGCGTGCCCGAGTTCAAACCCCCGATTCTCATTAAGAGGCTAAGATCCTAACAACTATAGGCTATCACAGCTTTATTTAAAAGTATATTTTTTTTATTAAAAACTTTAATGACAGTTTTTTTTTTAAAGTATATTTATTTAAACATCTTTTTATACTATTTCAAACTAAAATGAATTCTATCTTACTTCACCGGTACAAGTTATCTATATGCAAAATCGGCATAACTATTATCCCATGGTATGGTAACATAATTTTTTTAATACTGTACGAATGGTTTACCTTTGTTTTGGACAAAAGTATTTATCTATCTACTTGATATGCTAAATATGTGCCTTTCGACAACCTTGGCAAAAACTTGCTCATTTACCTCGGCTTTTATATTATTTGTTGTTACTTAATTAGACGAGGTTTGTAAATTTAGTTTCCGTTTTAAAAATAACCGCGGAACGATTAAAGTGTTGTAAACTTCTGTGAAAAGTACTGACATGCTTAGAGATTACTTTGGAACGTTTAAATCTGGCAACTCGATGCTTGGAAAATGGCCAAATCTTGAACAAATAACTAAGCATTGAACATTTTTGTTCCATTCTATGCATATTTCTTGGCAGCGATTTTTACCACATACAGTCCTAGTTTTGATAAGGTGTGTCAAGTTATCCAGTTAGGTGATCTGAACTTCCTAACAGACTTGAAATATGTAGGAGGTTCTATAATAATCGACTGAATATTATTCTACATATATACAAGTAAGTTTTTCGTCAATTCCAAACCGACTTTCATTATTCTTCGAAAAAAAATTCATTTCAAAGTTGCGAAACGTTACGTTATGAAAAAATGGGTTAAACACATACGAGTATTGGTTTGAAAATATCTATAATTTATTTTCAAAAATAAATATTGTTCATCCGCTCAAATATAGTCAGGTTATTTCGGTAAAAATGTCAAAATCACGATCAACCCATTCTCGGCTCACTACAGAGTACGGGTCTCCTCTCAATATGAGACGGGTTTGGCCATAGTCCACCACGCTGGCCATGTGCGGATTGGCAGACTTCACACGCCTTTGAGAATATTATGGAGAACTTTCAGGCGTGCAGGTTTCCTCACGATGTTTTCCTTCACCGTTGAAGCAAGTGATATTTTAATTACTTAAAAACGCACATAGCTCCGAAAAGTTGAAAGTGCGTGCCCGGATTCAAACCCCCGTCCTCTGAGTAGAAGGCGGGTGTCCTAACCACTAGGCTATCACGACTTCTAAAAATGTAAAAATTAATAAATAAAATAGTATTTATTATTTAGAACTTTTATTTACATTATTTAATATAATGAAGCTACGAACAATTTGCAAATACTAATCTTCTAAATGGTCTGAATGGCTTTGTGAGTTTTTTGCAAATTTTCGCTGTCGACCCAAGTATACTCTGCAAGTGTGTACAGCTTTACAGAAACCGCCGCTGCTTTTTACGCCACTATGCTTTGTTTAACAAAGCGTGTAAATTATTTGAGTTAGCGAACTATAGCAGAGGTTCCCAGACTTTTTCTCAAACACCACTTTCGAAATTTAGCTGGAAGCCCTGCAGCTACATTTCTACCCTATTCCCAAATCTCGACCAAAAAGACGAAAAATAAATCTACCTATAGAAATTTGCGTTGAGACTGAGTTCCAACCACGAATTAATAATTTTCGTACGAAAGCTAGAATTGATTAGTTTTATTAATTATTTGATTGTGCTTTGAGTGAATTTTGAAAAATGGAGAAGATTCAACCAATCTAAAGCAACATCATATTAAAATATCACTGGCTTCAACGGTGAGGAAAAGCATCGTGAGGAACCCTGCATGCCTGAGAGTTCTCCATAATGTTCTCAAAGGTGTGTGAAGTATGCCAATCCGTACATGGCCAGCCTCGTGGACTATGGCCAAACCCTTCTCATATTGAGACAAGACCCGTGCTCTGTAGTGAGCCGAGAATGGGTGGATCATGATGATGATGACGTCTGTAACGTTGTACGTCTTCTACTTTCTACCTTTCCGCTAACGAATTGTGAAGCTCGCTTGGCACGCGAACGAGACCACCGTAGAGTCTTCCATGGAACACTGGTCAACTTTAACCTCTCTGGGAACTCATGAACATGTTATCAAATGTCCCCGTCCTCAGCTAGCAGCCTATATATGTGCCACTGTGTTTTTTATCACGATCTGTGTTTTTGTGGTCAGTTGTTGATACATTTCCCTACCTAGATCTAAGTTTTTTTGACATTTTAAGCCTTTTTATATTAACTTGCGGTAGACATAAACATGAGCGATCATGCCGTATCTACTAATTAATTAGACTTAGAGCGTATTAATAGTTAAGCGCAGCAATCGATCTTGTTGATTGCGCAGAAACTAAGATACAATTCACGTTTAAAGAGCATGAACGAGTAAATAGAAGAAGTTTTATTTTAATTATTCAGTGGTTGGAGAAGTTTGTGATTCACTAGTTACTTTTTAAATTAAATAAAAAATAAATAAAAAAAAAAACGACCAATTAGGATCATATATCGTAAATACGTAGACTCAACATTTCCACTATTAATAAAAGCACTCCTTTATAGCTTTAAAGTTATTTCAAAAACAAGACATGTAAGAGCGTTCCACCAAGTAGATACTAGGTGGTAGAGATATAACAATTTGTTTTTAATGCTGGGAAATGCGTTTACGCAGGAAGTCTTCGGATATAATGTTCATATAATGTCCAGACATTCCGAAGACTTCAGCGGCGCAGTTATGCCTGCGTCGCTACGACTTACTATGGGAGACTCCCCGGTGGCCAGAGTGGTGAACAGAATACCCACTAAAACCCAGCTATGCTCGTTCGCGTCTGGCGGCTGGGTCACGGGAACGCTCGCCCACACGTCACAAAAGTAGATCTAACATGATTCAGCGTGTGAAAAGTGAATTGGTTTACATTTGGGGGTAATTATATGTATATTTAAATTACTGTTTTTTTTGCACTCAGTTTTATGGACTATAATATATTATTAAACGTATTCATGCAAACTATGAAGAAATAAATGGGGACCTTTCTTGTGATTTAGTAATTTATATTTTAAACGTAGTTTTGGCTCTAGCTCATAGCTGTCCAAATTATTAGTTGCTAAACGATTAATTTCAAATGCAGTCTAAATGTTTCCGCTAATTCATTTCATTAAAGTGTAATCATGCTGCAAACAATTATGGTATTATGGTAATAGAATTTATAGGCCTTTAATTTTAACGTAATAATGATCGGGTGAATTACGTCATATACTTTTAACGACAGAAAACATTGTGAAAAAGACTAAATATCTACGGCTTCTAGAGTACTTTTAGTATTGTCCATTCAGTATAGATTTAATGTTTTAAAGGATTGTAAGAATTCGATAAGCTGCGAAACTAGCCTCCCACCAGACAAACCTCTAACCGGGCACCAAACCCGGGAGTGGTCCTTACGTCTCCGAGGCCATGGATGGAGCCCACGTCCGGATGACGTAAGATAGCGGGGAGTCATCTTCGCCGGCGAAGACCGTGTGTAGACTTTCATTGTGTGTTAGGTGTTGTGTTGTCAGTAGTCATCTGATCGTTAGAGTCATAAAGGATATGTTTAGGCCTTCTTTTTCGGAGAGGAGCGCTTAGGTCGGAGGAGAAGGGCTAACTTGTAGTGTATAAAACAAAAGAGTGTTAAAAGGAGACAGATTTATATCGGTCACTTAGCCTTGTCTCACTTTGTTTCTTAAGCCAATGATAAGGCCAATCGTGCTACACTGCTATATATATATATATAAATATCACTTGCCATTTGTATCGCGATATATCCGATATCATTTTATGTCGCAGCGTAGTCAACTAATTGATTCCCAGATGGATTATACATTGTTAGAGCATAGCTTAATTAGGGAGTTATGTTACTAGAAATGAACACGGCATCGAGATTAGCGCAAGCGCCTTATAGTCAGATGTTAATACTTGTATAATTAATTATTATAATACGTTCATTTCCATCCATCAACATACACTTGTCCTACTCACGTATGAAAATTATTCTACAGTTAATATCACGCGCAAAACATCCACCGATATGGGCGTATGTTTGTTTTAAAATGGTTTTTTTCTCTCTTTGTTGCATCTGCGATCAGTCTTAACTATGAGCAAATTTGATGGAGGTACGAGCGTAGCCCCCGATGGAGCTATCTACCCTCTACTTTCAAATTGACATCTCGACTATCTCTAATATCATCGTTTCAATCGTGTCTCCATTCTGCCGTACAATAGCTGTCAAGATTTGGATGGTTAAATAATCTCTTTTTGTAGGTCACTGCGGAGTTTCGAATCTCTTCCTTTATGGTAGGCATAAGCAAATTTTCATGGATCTCGTTGTTACTTATTAACCAAAAATGGAAAATAACCTAATAATATTATTCACTAACTGTTGCACTCTTCTACGTTTTATCGTTTCGTTCGGGACCACATTACTAAGTATCCGTTGTCCGTCTAACAGCGGACTGTATCTAATGAACCGTAATACATAGATGAAGACTGAACAATTTATTTTCTGAAGTGCCTCCTTTCGATCAATGACCTTCTTAGGTCTACAAATATACTATTAATAATGCAAATTATACACTATGTGTAGAATATATTTTAGATGTTATATACAATTATTAAAACGACGTATTTATCGCAAATATTTAAATTCAGTAATGGAAATTCTACTTTTAATATGTTTAGGTGTTAGGTCAATGTTGTGTTGTCATGAAAATATTTTTTTTAGGTTAACGTTTAAGTGAAAAGTATTGAAAACTTTTAATTCATAATTTATTACTAGGCTATGTATTTTAAGGCTAATTGATCGCTTATTTGATTAATAATATTAAAATAGACTTGTAAATTAACGGGTAGCTCCATACAAGCAACGTGTTTAATTGGTGTTAACTTAATCACGAAGCCTCTTTGTGTTGGACCCATGTCCCCAAGCTTCAAAGGACGGGGGTTTACAATGTCCGAGAATACAGCCATGAATGTAAAAAATGTTGTTATCACAAATAAAAGTACTGGGATATGCGTGTTCTAAAGGGACCATATATTGAGAAGTATTGTTGTGTACTGATCTATATTTTTATACCCACGCATATAAAAAGTCACTCACTGGTTCGCGGCTAACAGAAAAGTTACAGAATCGGGTGCCAAAAAGGTAGATGCTCGTGTTTAAGGCGCCCTGGAATAGACCTATGTTCTTCAGTGTACATTTGTACTGCTAGTGATTGTGGTGATGCCAAATTATTAAAATATATTCTCAAATATGTATTATCGTATAAATTATAACTTCACTGGTTCAGTTTTGAGTGCTGTGGTCTTAAGTGGGTCTCGGGTTTAATCCTGGCAAGGACAATTTAGAAATTTATCATTTCTTAATGTTCTCCAGTTTGGACCAACAAAGTCGTGCTTTCAAGCGACTTGCGTTGCGATACGATGTCGCCTAGAAGCTAATTAGAAGTATAGGCTTACCATACCCCTAACTGGTAAGCTCGCTAGTATCTTAGAATGCTTCATCATCATCATCATCATTTCAACCGATAAACGTCCACTGCTGGACATAGGTCTTTTGTAGGGAGTTCCAATGGCCACGGTCCTGGGCCGCTTGTATCCAGTGGCTCCCTGCGACTCGTTTGATGTCGTCTGTCCACCTTGTTGGGGGTCGACCAACGCTACGTTTACCGGTGCGGGGTCGCCATTCCAACACCTTGGGACCCCAACGTCCATCGGTTCTCCGAGCTATGTGCCCCACCCATTGCCACTTCAACTTCGCAACTCGCTGAGCTATGTCGAAATAAAATGAATGCTTGTCATTTACCAACAGGCGAAATTGCCTTAAGAATTGGTTTCTACGCGAAATCGTGCCGGAACGCTAAATCGCTCAGCGACACGTGTTTGTTTGTAGGGTGGTAACCATAGCCGATGCCTCTTACCAGACCAGACTCGTGCTGGGAATCGAACGCAGGACATCCAACTTAATAAAACGACGGCGCACGCGCTGCGCCACGGAGGTCGTTAAACTCAACTTTATTTCTATTTAATTGTTTCTTAATTCTTATATATATAGATAAAAACGCTTTAGATCTTGGCTTTGATCTTCCATTGCTTCCGTTGGGGAGCAATTAGAATTCACAAGACTTAGACTGACTCACAAATAATTGTAAGACTTCGTTTAATTACAGTTAAGCTTTATCCAAGCATCGTTTCAAAAGGGATGAATATGTAGATTACAGGCGTGCAATTGACGACGTGGTAATCAATAATGTACCTAGAGTAATAATTACAATCAGGGACTTCTATTAAGAGGAACCGAACACTAGCTCTTTTGTCTAGCGGTTATTATGTTCGGCGCTAATCAGGTGGTGGGCTTTCATCAGAAAATTAGCATAGAAAAGAAATTTAAAAGCATATACTCTTCATCCTAGTTAGCTGTGATAGTCTAGTGGTTAGGACGTCCGCCTTCTAATCTGATGTTGGAGGTTCGATCCCGGGCACGATCAGCTCTAACTTTACGGAGTTATGTGCGTTTTAAAGCAATTAAAATATCACATGCTTTAAAGGTGAGGAAAACATCGTGAGAAAATCTACATGCTTGAGAGTTCTCCATAATTTTCTCAAAGGCGTGTGGAGTCTGCCAATCCGCACATGGCCAGCGTGGTGGACTATGGCCAAACCCTTTTCATATTCAGTGGAGTCCCGTGCTCTGTAGTGAGCCGGTTATGGGTTGATCATGATGACTAGTCATCTTAGTAAGCTATGATAGCCTAGTGGTTAGGACGTCCGCCTCCTAATCAGATGACGATTATGTAACTGTACGCACCTCTAACTTTTCGGAGTTATGTGCATTTTAAAGCAATTTAAATATCACTTACTTCAACGGTGAAGGAAAAACATCGTGAGGAAACCTGCACGCCTGAGAGTTCTCCATAATGTTCTCAAAGGCGTGTGTCTGGCCAGCGTGATGGTATTCCAAACCCTTCTCATATTGAGCGCAGACCCGTGCTCTGTAGTGAGCCGGCAATGGGTTGATCATGATGGTGTTGATTAACCAGTTTATATTAGTGAAGTGAAAACGAAATGAGGTTCCAGTAATTACAATGAGCATTTAAATATTTGAACGCATAACAGAATGCGCTATATAATTTAAATAGAGTGCAATCGGAACATGCATCTGCAAAGTATTGATGTGTATGTCATCCCATTACCGGTACAGGTCGAATTAAATTAATGAATCACAATTAAGGGTACGATATTAAATATTATATGACGAGTGTAGAACTGATTTACTATCTACTTAAAAATATATTACTTAAAAAATAAAAATAAAGCGACATATTTTGGAATCTTAACACAGGCCTCCTCTTTCGTATAGGAGGAAGAGATTTGAAATATTAACTCTCCAAATCAAATCAAATCAAAAACAGCTTTATTCGTAGATATAAACCTATTACAGGCATCTACGAATCCTTCATATTTCCATTATTTCTATAAGTGATGGTGATAACTACACTCGTCAACTTAAAACTAAAGCTAAAAGGGCTCAAATCGCGCCCAGGTCCCAGGTAAGAAGAAACCTACAACAAACTTAGCCGTTTTTTTTGTTATCACCGTCTCACATAACCAATAATAAATTATGATACCTATGGAGATAGAGCAATTCACACCCAAGCTTTTTTATCGTTTATATAATCGTTAATTTTGTAATATGATTTTTCTAAAAGCTTTCGTTTTATAAAAACTTTGAACTTATTGATAGACATCTCCAAGATATTAATAGGTAATTTATTTTAATAATCTCCTGTCGCCCCAAAGTAGGTGGTCGGAAGGGCAGTTCAAAAATTCCTTATGCCTACCCAGTGTCGTACCGAAACGCTTAATCACCTGGCGTTACGGTGTTACGTCGATTATACATTAACTAGCCACAACAGAAATCTTTCACAAAAGCCAACCAGAGTCATTAATTAATAAATTTATACTAGCTCTCCCCGGAATCGAATTCATGACCATCATCTTAATTACTAATAAGCCAAAGCCACGACACTAACCGCTGAGCCGAGGGTCGCTCAAATTAAAAGTGAGAACGGATCCTTCTCACCTTTCTTCCATTATCGTACACAATGACAACGCTTTCGAAATCGATACTCTACGTGCAAGTACAAAGCACTTCGCTTAAGATCTAGAATGTACGGCATTCGGTTTCCCTTCCACATATAGTAACAACAGATTATTGCCTAGGATAATTTCTAGACAAACTCGCTTGATTCTAACTTCAAAGTGCCAAGTGCGCAATTTTGTACTTATTCGATCGCGTGAACGTTAACTTAGAAGTTATAAGTTAACGTATAAAATAGAGCGAGCGCCATCTTTCATCGATCGATTCTATACAAATTTAAGTTAACTCTACGTGTTCGAATAAGTAGACATCTCACACTTGGCACTGGTGTGATTACATACAGACGAGTAAGTCAAATGACACATGCGGTGTACATATCTTCTAATTTAGTTTTATCCATCTTTACTAAAAGTAAATACGTGTTCTGCGTGTTTTTATACCATAAAAAATAAGGAATAATTGAGAATTACATGACATGACAAAAAGGAATCTGTTGTGTTTGCTGGTCTCAAGCAATTTTAACATTTATTTAGCTGTCAGTAGGTTTTTTTTGTTTTTAATGGAATTACCAATGTCAGAAAGTAACAGATCGCAAATAACTATTTATACAACGTATATTTGTTGGACATTTAAATTTTATAATAATATCACCCTTATAAACTTATCCAATGCAACATCACAATTATAAGATGTTTATAAAACCCAAATTCTCCATAATGTTCTCAAAGGCGTGTGAAGTCTCCCAATCCGCATATGGCCAGCGTGAGGACTATGGCCGAACCCTTCTCATATTGAGAGGAGACCCGTGCTCTGTAGTGAGCCGATAATAGGTTGACCATGATGATGATGATGATAAAACCCAATAATCTATATATAACATAGGACTACAATAGGCATCGGCGGCGCTAACGTTTACACTTACGCTAATATTTACGCTTTTCCGTTATGCCAAGGGCGAAATACATTAAAAATACAAAAACTATTACGGTTCATTATCTTTTAACTTTCAGTAAACATAGTGATAGGTCATGCGGTAAACTGTTTTCTCAAAGCGGGTTTAAACGGGCTTAACTGAGCACAGATTGTAAATTGGAAGCTCTGGTTTTTGATCGAAAACCGTGATAGGACCTGAAGCCTAGATTAAAATCCATGTGATGTTTAAATCTTGAGGAAGTGGTTCAAAAGTATGTGTAATTCACGGTTAAGGTTATACCAAAAATAATTGTTTAAGACACCCCATATCAGATAACTAGCCTTTTTTTCTTTTTTTTTATCCACAAGTTAGCCCTTGACGGCAATCTCACCTGATGGTATGTGATGATGCAGTCTAAGATGGTAGCGGGCTAACATGCGGGCAAATGCAATTTATTAGTCAGTGTTAACAGTGACAGTACTTTTTATGGCAAACTTTAAAAGTTCGCCAAGCGATACACTGACACACTGAAGGTTTGTCTCAATTTTCTTATATAATACGTATATACGCTTCTCACATTCCGTACTGTATCATGGCTAGATCTATTTAATCTGAACGTACAGTAAAGTTGTTGACACATTATAAAATATACAATACTGATTCTACACATTACTTCTGCATTTATATCTTATCATAGGCCCAATTAAAGTATACGAAATAATAAGCAGATTTTTTTGACACGCGGGTTTTCCAATATGAACAACCCCAAAAAGCGTAGTAGCCAGATGAAGTCTGCATCTAGCCTCCATTTTCATGTTCATACATGTTCATAGGTCATACATGTTCGCGTCATTAAGATGTGGGCTCACATGGCAACGTGGCCCGATGGGAAAGCAGAACCGGGCAGCGGCGTTCTGGACTCTCTGATTGAGCTTCACCGATCTAGCCAATAAGCATGGCCCGTAGGCAGCATCTGCATAGTTTAATTTTGACAGGATCAACGAAACGCTTAAGTGATCTCTCAGACCGGTCATGTCAACCGTCCGCCCAGCTCTTACTAGAGCTTATAAATATTGCAAAATAAATTCATGCGCATAGCCACGGGTGCGCCGTGGTTCGTGCGCAACGTAGATTTACACCGCGACCTTGACTTACCAACAATACAGCAGTATTTCAAAAAGCTCTTAATAAACTACTTTGAGAAAGCAGCCCGACACCCCAACCCTCTAGTGGTTGAGGCGTCCAATTACACCCCTGACCCAAACGCCCCTCTCATAAACTGACGTCCGAAAATAGTCCTTATCGACCCTCACGACCAACTGACGTTGACCAACGCTTCCCAGGTAGGTCACACTACACAAAACTCAACACAGCGTCTTCGCCAGGGAAGACGATGTCCCTGTTATCTGACGTCACACGGACGTGGATTCTATCCACGGTCACGGGGGCGCCCGGACTGATACACCAGTCCAACAAACCCAATAAGTCCCAACGTCACCCTAAGTCGAGGTCCGAGTCTCACAGGAGACGCCCTTAGGTTGACGTTCCCAGATGTCGTCGAGCCCAAGTGCTCCTCTCTTAGGCTGAGCTTCATGCTCGCCAAAAACCCCCGGTGACGCAGTATTAGTATTATCATCATCAACCGATTGACGTCCACTGTTGGGCATAGGTCTCTTGTAGGGAGTTGCAATGCTCACGGTCTTGGGCCGCTTGCTTCCAGCGGTTTCCTGCGACTCGTCTGATGTCATCTGTCCACCTAGTTGGGGGTCGACCAACGCTACGTTTACCGGTGCGGGGTCGCCATTCCAGCACCTTGGGAATATTATGGTTATCTGCAATTGACAATTCGAATAATAAAAAAAAAGCGAATTCTAACGTCAACAGTCAACAATTCATTTGGAATTTAGCAAAAGGGGCTGAGTTTAGGAGGTATAATTAAAAAAGTTTGACTTGAGCGGAAATTATAGCACGACCGCAATATAGGAGTGTGGTTGGATTGGAATAAGTGGAGTTGATTATAATTTAAAACTTTTTGTCCAACATTTTTTGAACGCATAGCTTTATTAACTAATACTATATTATACTTGTTTTGCGAATGCCATTTAACGTTTTTTTGGCCTGTAGGTATATCTTATAGACTACTATAAATATTCGCCGCTGCTTTGTTTACGTTGATAATACCTATACGTATGAGTAAATTCGTCAATTTCAAAAAACCGACATTTTATTAAAAATTTAGTTTAATTCATAAAATAAATCTTCTACGCCCGATGTTATTATTTTTATTTTTGTACCAAATTTGTGATATTAAACACTTACAAAAGAAGTATACAAAGGAAAACTTATCTCTATAAGAGATCTCTACCAGCTACCCTCAGATGTGAGTAAGATGAATTTATAAAGTGGAATAGGTCAAACAAGGTATGTTTAAACTACATAGTAATATATGAAAAAAAAAAAACATAAAAATAACACATATTTATAACACACATTATTACTGAAACTTTAACTAATTTTAGTATAATTCAGTGATTTGATCTGCGCGTTCATAGATCAGTTAATGAGTCAGTTACCTTTTCATTCGTAGTGATTCAATATTTCTTTAATTCTTTAATAATGTAACAAATATTGTACATAAACATTTAGTATGGTAATTGCGACTAAATAAATAAGCCCCGAAGATGCTATTCGCACGTAAACGTACCGGTGGTTTCGAAATTTCGCACAGGGTTAAGTTAGATATCTGACAAGGACGTGGATAGCGGGGCGCTTGCCCGGGGCGGCCGGGCATCGGTCTAGTGCCGCGTCAGCCACCATTGCGTGAACATCGCGGATACGATCTCCGTGCACTCATGAAAATTTTCCCGCTCAGTGCAACGTCACATTTGAACGCTCGTTCCCCCGTTTTGGATACTTCTTAAGTGTCAGTACTTGTGTTAATAAACTTTTGAGAATTGTTCATCGTATACTAAGTAAAGTAAGTATATGATATTTAACGTTATTTATCAAATTAAATTTACCAATTTTGAAGTTTTGTACCTACAGTTTATTTATATTTTTTTGCTAATTTTATAGCAGGGGCAGAATACTTAGTTACTATAAATGAAAAAGATTAACTTTTAGCTAGCTGATGTTTAGACCTGCATTATCAACACAATAAGTGTTCAAAATGTAAGACATTGTAATATATATTATTTATATAATTTTATAATTGCAGTTTCTTAACAAAGAAAATTATTTAGGTTTTAGTTTGTAATAATTAAGATTTTTCAGGCTAGCCAGGTACAATAATTTTACAATTTCACAGTTTTTCATTCGGCTTTTCTATTGGGCGTTCCAAGTTCATCAGTTATCAGCTTCATTGTCAGATAATTGACATTAAATAACAATGACAGTTTCTTATAAATAACATTATGATTCGTTTTGTGATAATAATTATGATAATTTTTATTAAAGGGTAGTATGCAATGTACTAGCGTTATCATTGAAAACATTTGAAGTCTTTAATTAACCTTATTAACACAATGGGTACGATAAAATTAATTACAGTTTCTTGTTAATACCATATATTATGATCACTTACTATAATAATAGATACTATGATAGAAGAAAAAATAGGAAAGAATCTAACCATTTTATCGTTTTATTTCTTGAAATCTTAGATTCGATCAAGGTTAAATATTAAATATACGAGTACGGTGAAATCAAAAATAAATATATCATTTTAATAAACTTTTAGACCTTTGGAAGGAAAATATCTTTAAACAACATAGACGATTTCAATTTCATATATTTTAGTACAATTAAGTTCTCCAGTTCATTGAATTATTTGTTCAATGAACGGATACAATTATAAAGAACAGAATTTTAAAATTTTAAATGAGAGGAAATCCTTTGTGTTCTTTGGCAAATTATTTCTTATTGGTATGAAAACCAAGCTTGTGTGGTTTTATTTGTGAGTAGCATCTTTAGTAGATTATTAAAGAAATTAATAAAATAACGAAGTCTTCAGTTTTACTCACGGGTCGGGCAAATGTTGAGTATTTAATTTTGTTTGCCAAATTTTTTAAATACGGGTTGTATTTTCCCGGGAGCACGTTAAGCCTTCGCAACCGGTTATTGTCAGGGACATAAGTCTTCAAAGCCCGCGAACCAGCGTTGGGGCGTAGCAGGCCAATCCCTATTCCCTCTCACATGACGGAAGAGACCTGTCTCATCAGTGGGATATAAAATGGCCTGATGAAATAATAACGATTTAAGTGTCCATTCATTAAGGATACTTACGGAATTAAATAAATGTTAATAAGGGATTCAGAAGCACTTTAAAGCTAATTGAAGCGCGGATCAGAGTGAATAAATACCAACTTTAATTGCTTAACACTTATAGCTGTGCGAGCTGTTAAGTGGCAAAGCGACTTTGTTACGTGACATAGATTATTGTACACATTTGAATCATCATTTCAACCGATAGACGTCCACTGCTGGACATAGGTCTTTTGTAGGGAGTTCCAATGGCCACGGTCTTGGGCCGCTTAGATCCAGCGGCTCCCTGCGACTCGCTTGATGTCGTGTGTCCCCCTGGTTGGGGTTCAACCAACGCTACGTTTACCGGTGCGGGGTCGCCATTCCAGCACCTTGGGACCCGAACGCCATTGCCACTTCAACTTCGCAACTCGCTGAGCTATGTCGGTAACTCTGGTTCTTCTACGGATCTCCTCATAGCTCTCTCCATTGCCCGCTGAGTGACTCTGAGCCTTCTTATGAGGCTCATAGTGAGCGACCACGTTTCGGATCCGTAACCACACGTCCGTAGCCACATTTGATTTAATAAAATTAAGTGTACACTAATAAACTATATTTAGCCTAAAACGTCGTCGATGACATCAGATCAAGGCGTAGTACCCAAGATACTGACAGTGATGAGTATGCTATTGTAAATATAACAGAATAAAATCAGAATATTAATACTATATAAGATTTTACTGTAATAACAGTGGCAATTTTACAGCTGTTGTTTGAATCATGCAGAAATGGTTCAATTAATCACTTTATTATTAAAATATTTTATACTTTACATAGTCTAATTGCACTACAGTCAAAATGTCAATAATTGCTTTTTTATTTTTTTTTATCCCCGCATTCTTTCGTGTAAGGTAGGTAGGCATAAGCTCTAAAATATTCTTTATTATGAGATAGACGGATGCTTTGTCCTATGTGCATATAAAAAGCATATTTTATATCTTGAAGAATGAAAGGGGTTCTACAGGACTATTTCATAACCCTAACTAGAACTTGCTAGTGTATTTATTAAAAAAAATTCAAGCCATCTTCACTTGAATATAATATTTCGCGGACGGATTTATCATAATAAAAAATGTTATTTGAAACGCTTTCAACATTTTTAACTTACCTAAAGAGTAATTGATCAAAACTGTATTCTTGATACTGATTCTATGATTATTGCGACTGGCTCAATTCCGACACAATACGGGAATAAATTGATTAAACTGCTTAAGCAAGTTACTCAAGTGAGCTGATGGATAATTGTCTTTGAGTCATTAAACAGTCTGAACTCGTTCTATATCATTCGGATATTAATCAATTATTGTGTTACCCTCAAAAACAAAAAACATTACTGCCAACAAAATTTTGTTAGTCACTATCAAGTAAAATGTTTGTATAGGGTAAAATATATTGTTTCTAGCAATAGGCTAACTTTATCACTGATTTAACATCATCGGATTGGCAGACTTCACAAAGGCGTGTGAAGTCTGCCAATACGCACATGGCCAGCGTGGTGGACTATGGCCAAACCCTTCTCATATTGAGAGGAGAACCGTGCTCTGTAGTGAGCCGGTAATGGGTTGGTCATGATGATGATGATGATTTACAAAGATATTCCAAAATTGATAGCATATTTGAATCATTTTGACTTTATTTCCTAGTAATATCTATACTACTGGAATGAAACATAAAATACTTACACGACTTTTGACGGCCACCGTAGCGCGGTGCGTGCGCTGTCGCATTATAAAGTTGGAGGTCCTGGGTTCGATTCCCGGCTCGAGTCTGGTCTGGTGGGAAGCTTCGGCCGTGGCTAGTTACCACCCTACCGACAAAGACGTGTCGTCAAGCGATTTAGCGTTCCGGCACGATGTCGCGTAGAAACCAATTACCCGCTACCGTTCTAGACAGCATCATCACTTACCACCAGGTGAGTTTGCCGTCAAGGGCTAACTTGTATTGCATAAAAAGATACAGAAACAAACAACCCATCTTCACACCCTCCCAAGGGAAGGGAAGGCGTCAAGGGCTAACTTGTAGGGTATAAAAAACAGACTGAAATTCTCACTTGTAAGACAATTTTATTTCTAGTGTATCTTTGGTTTTTTTTTTCTAGTGTAAGTAGAATTTCGAACTTTTGGTAGAGTCACGAAAAATGTGACTTGCCTTTTTATTGACCTTACAGGTCAGTTTGCCTGCTTGTCAGTAAGAATATTGGTATTTGCATTGTCTTAGATCGCTAGTGTCCAAGGATATGATGATGACGTGACAGTTGAATCTGCATTTATACCACCAGTGTATGGATACGAAAGTGTCATGATTTTCAAATATATGGAAGATTTTTTTTTGTAATGACAAAAAAACTACTAAAAGTACGTAATTTGTTTTTTTTTTTTTATATCTGACTATTGGCGATTTCAATCCGGTTTCATTCCGATCAGTATTTTAGTGACTTGTTTGAAAAAAAAGAAAACTGGGCGGGCTGTGTTGGACGAATTGAGAGTGGGCTTTGGATCGATCGAAAATCGATCTAATTTAGAAAGCATTGTTTTAAATTATTCTAATATATCTTAAATCATAAATAGTAGTTGTGTGTAATGCTTCTTCTTATTCGTTCACTCTTGGCAGAGTGGTCGTGGTTATGATTTGGCCTTCACAGCAGCTCTTACGATCTCCCTCCAGCGATTTCTGTTCGTAGCATCCCGGAAGCACTCGGAGACACAAGACTTCATTGAAGCAATCTATTTTTGCTTATTAAACATGTCAGCTATAGGAAGTTAAAGGCGTGAAATAAAAGCTCTGCAAATGTAATGTCTGTAGGTTTTAGGTCCAGTTTGTGCTACTTATTTGACGTTATTCATCATCATCATCATCATGATCAACTCGTTGCCGGCAACTGCAGAGCACGGGTCTCCTCTCAATATGAGAAGGGTTTGGCCATAGTCCACCACGCTGGCCATGTGCGGATTGGCGGACTTCACACGCCTTTGAGAACGACGTTATTTTTGTATATTTAGTGTCGCCTGTCCTATTTTAGATTATATCTACGTCCGCTGTGAGCAACAATCACATCATTTTATTGTATCTGCCTACGTTTTGTGTCATCGCTGTAATTTCGCATCTCACATTAAAGATCGAGGTTGAATCTATTCGCAAACGTGTAACATATATGCGTATAGCTATTAAAGCTGTGAGAAATTGGTACATTATAAGCAGATCAGTTTTTGTCACTATTTTAAATAATACTAGTCGATGCCCGCGACTTGAAGCGGTGATAGCCTAGTGGTTAGGGCGTCAGCCTCCTAATCAGAGGTCGGCGGTTCGAATCCGGGCGTGCACCTCTAACTTTTCGGAGTTATGTGCGTTTTTTTTAAATCACTTGCTTCAACTTCAACGCCTGAGAGTTTTTCATAAAGTTCTCAAAGGCGTGTGAAGTCTGCCAATCCGCACATGGCCAGCGTGGTGGACTATGGCCAAACTCTTCTCATATTGAGAGGAGACCCGTGCTCTGTAGTGAGCCGATAATGGGTTGATCATGATGATGCCCGCGACTTTGGCCGCGTAGATTAGGGATTTTTAAAACTCCATAATAAGCTACCAATTCGAGGAAAATTTCTGTGGCGAGCTGAAACTATAGTTTTAGTTTATTGACGTGAAATTCAGTTTTTCATAAATCATGTAACGGGATAAAAAGTATCTTATATCCATTACCTGGTTCTTAGCTACCTCCCCACCGATTTTCAGCCAAATCGGTTCAGCCGTTCTTAAGTTATAAATAGTTATTTTTTCCCACTACAAGATAGCCCTTGACGGCAATGTCACCTGATGGTAAGTGATGATGCAGTCTAAGATGGTAGCGGGCTAACCTGTTAGGGGCATGGCAAAGCCATACTCCTAATTGGTTTCTACACGACATCGTGCCGGAACGCTAAATCGCTTGGCGACACGCCTTTGTCGGTAGGGTGGTAACTAGCCACGGCCGCAGCCTCCCACCAGACCAGACTCGAGCCGGGAATCGAACCCAGGACCTCCAACTTTATAATGCAATAGCGCGCGCGCTGCGCCACGGAGGTCGTCACACTAACACGACTTTTTTATATATATAAGATTTATTGAAGAATCAACTGTCCCACTTAAGAAAATGATAATCTCAGTTTATTCTAGTGCCAAAGTGTTTTGGTCTTTGTCATTCTTGCATTTAGCCAACGATGTCCAGATAAATGAAGGCCGTACTGGAATAATTTTATATTCGTAGTAATAGCGATCAGGCGTTCAATTCAAATATATTCTGCCCGTAGCCATGCGCACAGCACGATGTTCTTACCTGACAGACTTTAATGCTTTGCCTCCTTAGGGCATAGATATTTATAAATCCCTTCAATAGAATAGAATTTTTCTGCTCAATACAAGGTAAATCGGTAGCCTAGTGGTCAGGACATCCGCCTCCTAAACAGAGGTCGGGGGGTCAATCCCGGACACACACCTCAACTTTTCAGAGTTATGGTAGATTTGAAGCAATTATATATTGAATTATAAAATTAGTAGTACCTATACGAAAAAAAACTCAAAATAAGAAAATCTTTGTTAAAGTGTAATATAATAAAAAAAACAACTAAAAAAGATTTAAATACGCCATAGAACTGATAAGCAGCATCAGTCAGCCAATTAACATACTTCACGATAACTATATAAACACCGTAACTAAAAATAACGGCTTTATATAATAAATATTCTAACCAACTAATCTTTTAAAACTATCTGTTCATAACATTTTAATGCTATTGTATATGTCGAATGAAAGCCGTCGGAGTTGTTTTTAGTTACTACTACTCTTTTGTTTACTTTCGCTCATAGTAATTAAAACCACAACTTGAGGGGTTACACTTTTATTGCGACAATAACTAAGTGGTCCGAACGGTCCGACGTCTCGTGCGAGAATGCCACGAAAGGCATCAACCGCCCGTATTTATAGCAAAGCATGCTTATACAAAATTGATTGCTACCGTCTAAATACACTGATTAACAATGAAATGATTAATTAGTGATTTAAAGAGTTCAAATGCGGGTAATTATTGAATTCGTGATTTTCTTGGCGCCGCTGAATGAAGTTAATAACTCCTTCGCGCCGACATATATAAAAGACTTTTTTATTGTATTCTTCTTAGTTCGTATTACTTTCACTGATAAATAGCAGCCATACCAACTATACCATTTACATACTAGATTACTACGAAGAGGGCTATTTCTATGATGGGCATTCGATTGTTTTACGTTACCATTTTCCTTTATTACGATCGGACTTATTGCTTTTATTGCACAAGTATTACCGTGCATATGCTAGACCACAAGGAGGGGGGGGGGGGATAGGAGGAGTTTTGTACGTGCTCATTTACTTTTTAACTGTATTAAACTTTACACTACGTTACCCTACCCTCAAATTATATAATGTTTCATTAAAAACGACCAAACAAGTGAAAAGTCCACAGCGAAAAATACCACGCGCCTGTAACTTTTTCCCGAGAGAAATAATAAATTACATTTACCCCTCAACCCATATAATTCCACGTTTACGCGTCACATCTATATCTCACGGTATGCACAGCTGTTATGCTTTTATCTGAAAGTATAATATTTTGTGCATTTATTCAATATTTTCGAACTAGCTTATAAAAACATGTTGAAATGACAGCAATTTTATATTCAAATAGTCTTTTATTTAATATATTTAAAACATTTTTTACATTATGTTGAGCGATGAAGATAATTGACAGGTATGCTTGAGTAATTTAAGGTACACATATGAGGGTAATGAATGCGTTCTAAATAAAATACTTAGATTTAAAGATATTTATTTTCAAAAGAAACAATTTCACTTAATGAGAAATTATCAAAATAAAATAAATCAGTTTACATAAAGAGGTAGTAGGCCAAGAGTGGCGCGTTTATAAATTCATGCAATGCTTTTTAAGTTTCTTCTTGAAAGTTACTTAGGATACTTGCAAGGTATTTTCTGTTGTCCCCTTTATTTCAAGCATTTTATTCAGAAGGTATGTCATGCCAATGTTTATACTAAACGAATGTAGAAATATAGTTAGGTTTAAACCTAATATCTTAATATAATCTTAAGATTATATAAAAAAAAATTTATATGTTACGTCTGTTAAATTATAAAAATACAATTTTAAGTATGCATTTAAACCGTACTACGGTTTGAATAAATATGTAAGAGGTTAAATTCAATTCTCATAATAAAATTAACTTTCATTATAAAATAATGTTTAGAAAGATTCATAATGGACTTCATTTTCTTTAATTAAGTCCTGTTCTATTGGAGGCATGATTTTTAAATAGAAAAGTCTTTGCATTCCGCTCCCGGTTTCAAGCCATAAGTATAATTAGGGTTGCCAATATTAAGTCGCTAACTTCAGACATGGGAATATTTTCCTTCGTTGCAAGCTTTAATGCTTTAAACTACTGACTAGTCCATTGTCGGCTCACTTCATAGCACGGGTCTCCTCTTAATATGAGAAGGGTTTGATAGTCCACCACGCTGGCCATGTGCGGATTGGCAGACTTCACACGCCTTTGAGAACATTATGGACATCTCTCAGGCATGCAGGTTTCCTCAGGATGTTTTCCTTCACCGTTGAAGCAAGTGATATTTTAATTGCTTAAAAACGCACATAACTCAAAGTTAGAGGTGCGTGCCTGGGATCGAACCCCCGACCTCTGATTAGGACGCGAACGAATAGGCTATCATGGCTACCGACTAGTGCATGTTGTTATTTAGATATAATTTTAATTTTCTTTGTTTCGCTTTTATTCTCTCTGTAAAACACAGATTTTATAACCTATTTTGTTTTTGTTATAACGTTATTTTTACTTTTATATTTTATGTTGCGAAGTCTTACGTTAAAAGCGTATTTTAAGATATCTATTGTAACAATGTACGTCTCACGTTTTCTGGATTGCATATTATTAAACAAGTTTACTTTAGCGAACATTTTGTATCAAAGACTTACACATACTTACACCTGTTTCTATTCAACATTATGTAATATATTTCATATCAAACTAAGTAACTTGATGAAAACTACCAGGGAATATTATACAGTTCTGCTGTGTGGGAATAATTCATTATTTAACTAGAGAACTACGAAACTGAATTGTAATTTATACTAAATAACTTGCTCTCTAGTTTCTATGAACGATTGTGGTACGATGCATTCAGGTAAGGGTTAACGACCAAGTATATTATAGAGCTATAACCACAACGATAGAAGAATGTATTATATTTTATTAATTTTATTCCATTACAAGTTAGCCCTTGACAGTAATATCATCTAGTGGTAAGTGATGATGGTAGCGGGCTAACCTGTTAGGAGTATGGTAATCCATACTCCAAATAAGTTTTAACGCAGCATCGTGAAGAAACGCTAAATCGTTTGGCGACACGTCTTTGTCAGTAGGGTGCCTAGCCACGGCCGAAGCCTCGCTACCAGTCAGAATTGAGCTGGGAATCAATCTAGGACCTCTAACTTTATAATGTGATAGCGTAGTTCATCTAGTTTTCAACTTTCACTGGTCATTCAATATTTGATTCAATCAACTCGCGTCACTGTATACTTAGTCAATTTGACCTTGAATATTTTTACAGCTAGTACGTTTGAAGCAAGCCAAGTAAAAGCGCGTCGTTCACGGCTTTTTACCATGATAATCTGAGACTTCTCAATCTTTTTATCCGGTTAAGAACATGAATAATAAGGGTGGATATATGGGATAAATCTCCACCCGTAAACTTTGTGCACAACGCAAAAAGATTCGCCACTTTATACAATGAAAACGTGATGCCTTTGCGAGATCTGAGTTCCTCTTGCTATTCCATAAAATATAATCAATGTTATTTTTTTCCACTACAAGTTAGCCCTAGACGGCAATCTAACCTGATGGTTAGTGATGATGCAGTCTCAGATAGTAGCGGGCTAACCTGTTAAGGGTATGGTAAACCCATACTCCCAATTGGTTTCTGCGCGACATCGTGCCGGAACGCTAAATCGCTTGGCGACACTTATTTGTCGGTAGGGTGGAAACAAGCCACGGCCGAAACCTCCCACCAGACCAAACTGGAGCCAGGAATCGAACTCAGGACCTCCAACTGTATAATGCGACAGCGCGCACGCTGCGCCACGGAGGTCGTCGTCAATGTAGAAAATTCTTCGGCACAACCCTTAAATATAGCAAAAGTACGTATAAATGTAGTTCTCATTTTACTCTTTTTAAGCCGTCAGCTCATTATGTGCATAGCAGGGGTTTATTTAATGAATAAGTTAGTGCATGGTTGATGCCTTTTAGCCTTCAACAATTACATACAAATTCGAGACATACATACTTATGAATATTAAGGTTGCGCTTTCCCCGCTCTTCTCAATACAAACGTCTCTGTACTACCGCGATTTTAAATAATTTTGATGTTTACAAGGAAAATATTATAATTTTAATAATATAATTGCAAAAGTGTGATTGTTGAATTATCAAGTCAAAATAGCTTTTTTCTTATAAACCTATTACAGTCAATTATGAATCGTCCATATATATCACATTTTTCAATATTTCAATTG
The DNA here is from genome assembly GCA_928268935.1 of Lasiommata megera. Classification (NCBI taxonomy): domain Eukaryota; kingdom Metazoa; phylum Arthropoda; class Insecta; order Lepidoptera; family Nymphalidae; genus Lasiommata; species Lasiommata megera. The sequence goes on along the minus strand of OV743325.1, from coordinate 7,971,090 downwards.
GTGAAGCGATGGTGATAGTTACACCCGCCAACTCAAAACTAATGCTATGAGGGTTTAAATCGCGCCCAGGTCTAAGAAAAAACCCACAACAACCTTAGCCGTTTTTTTTGCTATCACCATCTCTCATAATCAACCCATGGAGATAGAGCAATTTAAAACATCTATTTTAGCTTTTTTATCGTTTTTCATCTTTCTACGACGCAGCAACAGACTTACTATTACTGAACTAAGATGCTATTGTCAGTCCGTCCGTCTTAGGTGTTTGACGACCTCCGTGGCGCAGCGCGCGCGCTGGCCTAATGGCTTACTTGTAATGTATTAAAAAACGCGATACCAATTACGATAATTAAAAAAAGTTACATTAATGAAGCGATAGTTAAATAATCTACGGATTGTTTGAACTTTTTTATATATATTCATATTGATCATCATCATGTGCGAATTGGCACACCTTCTTCACACTTCACACGCCCTTTGGGAACATTATGCAGAACTCCCAGGCATGCAGGTTTCCTCACGATGTTTTCCTTCACCGTTGAAGCAAGTGATATTTTAATTGTTTTTAACTTCATATTGATAGTTAAACTAAATTACTAGTGACAAGTGAAACCGTAGGACTAATAAGACATACAACGGTAAAGTTACGAAGTAGTATACTATAGCTTTATTTGACTTACAAATATTCTACAAGTTGCCTAATATACCAATATATGTATATACATATATAGACATGTATAATAATATGTAACCTTTAATATTCCGTAGACTTCCACGCTATAACATCGAAGCACACGGTTTTATACGGGGGAGTTATGGCTACGTGAAATCTTACCGTGAACGCTTATCTCGTATAGCACGTATGAGGGTATATTCAGGTGTATCTGGGTCAGAGTTTTGGGCTTGAACCACAGACAGACAGTACGGTATCTGTGTTCACACTTCACACCTACACCTTATTTTATGAATAGAATAAAAAATTCTAGTTTTCTTTAACTTGTACCCCTTACAAAATTTACTTTGAGTTCATTCTTTGCCTTTTGTATTTTTGTAGAGTTCTTAAACTTTTACAATTTTCCTTTTTTACAATGGAGTATTTTCTACTCTTGTTGGTCATACTATACCTTTTTTGATCTAGTCGTTGGCGGTAGTCTAATATTGAACACAGGATCACGACGTTCTTGTTTCGTTTTCGAGGTTGGACCAATATTTGTTAGGTATAGAAGTTTTCTAACAAATAAAATTATTAACCGGGGTTCAGAAATTGGCGGTGAAGAGCATTTTATTTTAAAGTTGGAGGTCCTGTGTTCGATTCCCGGCTCGAGTCTGGTCTGGTGGGAGGCTTCGGCCGTGGTTAGTTACCACCCTACCGACAAGGACGTGTCGCCATGCGATTTAGCGTTCCGGCATGATATCGCGTAGAAATCAATTAGGAGTGGTTTTACTATGCCCCTAACAGGTTAGCCCACTACCATCTTAGACTGCATCATCACTTACCACCAGGTGAGATAGCCGTCAAGGGTTAACTTGTAGTGGAAAAAAAAGTATCAATATAACCCGCATCGCTGCAGTGTGGTGATTTAATAAGAAATGAAGATTGAGGATTATATATGGCATTGATTAAGATTATTTAAAACTCGGTATAGATTTAGAACATTTTTTCCATCACTCTCGATCATCCTATTATTGAATGTGTTTACCCACGTCAGATGTGCTTTGCACCCCATTGCACATATGTAACGAAAATCGCCATCAATATTCTGTTTAGGTTAGAAGTTTTGACAGTTTGTTTACAGTGTCTTTTGCGTAACGTAAACTATAACCCCGACAGGATGTCAAGATTGTGAACCCTTTAACTGGATATGGACCTATGCATACAAATGCAGTGCGCATGGTTTAACTTAGGCACTGAAAAGTTACTAAGCCCACAATGTTTGGCATCACCTTAATAATGAGAAAATAGTAGGTAGCCTTATCACTCTGGGTGATGAAGTAGAGGTATCATCACCCGTCGAGCCTAATCCTTGGGTCCTGAGGCACGTTCAGTGTTCCTGGCGTGTCTTGGACGGAGTTGGAGGCCTCGGTTGTTGCGCCCTCGGGGAGGATCCGCCTCGGCGGATGCTATTGGCTGATTTGCAAACAAGTGCGTGAGTGTTCGCGTTACCCAGTAACCAGGTAACGCGAAAGAGCACCGCTGGGTTTTAGTGGGTATTCTGGTCGCCAATCTATCCTCTTGGGAGTCCCACAAACCCTGCCGGAAGCGGCGCAGTTCTGCCTGCGTCGCTTCCGCAAAGGATGCGTAACATATTGCCCAGCGTTAAAAAAAGGTAACCTTATATTTTTCAATTTTTAAAAGGTCGATCAAATTTACAAGGGTGTGTCACGTGACTTTAAATGCTCGGTAGCCTTGCAGCCTATCTATATTGGGAAACTTGGCATATAAAATTACTTGACCCATAAATCTGTTACGTGGTAAGTTCATTATCCAGTTTGCTACAGGCAACGCAGCGTTGACTTCTCCGTACTAAGACTGTCCTTTTAAACATAATAATTTCGCTAACTAATTTCTTACAGTACAAGTTTCAATGCAGAACTGCTTGGGTGTGGAAGGTTTTCTAGGCGTCATCATTGGTATTTTTGAACACTTATAAATAAGTAAATTTGAGTTTGAAGTTTGGAGTTTGAGAATGGGCTGGCTGAACTTAGCATAAACCTGTCGAAAACGAAAGTTATGCTAGTTGATAGAAGTAGTCAACTCTCTAGGACTGGAAAACTCTCGGACTTGGAGTTTGTCAGTTTATGTACCTCGAATCGTTGCTTTCAAGGCAAGAGTAGGCATTTTATAGGCAACATAGACCTATTTACAGTATGGCTCTGTCTATCCGCCTGCCTCGGAGTGCAAGTTAAGCTGTCGTCTTTGGTCCGAGTCACCGACTTATGAAAACTTTTGTGAAAGCTCGTCATCCCGCAATGATACAGCGTGGTGGGTATATATTTTTAAATCCTCTCACTCATGGCAGGGCTTACGTGAGAGATTTAAAATGAGTAAGAGAATTATAATAGCTTTTATATTACAACGTGCTTACAGGTATCTGCTGGTAGAAGGTAGGGAGACTCTTAAGAGGTCTCTCATCGCGTTCGCATAGACTCTTCTTATTACGTCTACTATCAATAATCAGGACTTCGATAATGACCATATTATATAACACGATCTATTTGCCTAAACATCTTATCGCGGCTACCATAACAGCTTACGTTATCTATACTAATAGTAGCTCTCAAGAAATCGGAGGGTCTTAGGTTTTAATTAGGAGGGAAATATGCCCTTTAACGGAGAAAATTCGCTTCGGTATGGAAGGACACTTCGTTCCAAAGTTAAAAAAAACCTTTTTTACACTCTAGGTAGCTGTCACTTCGATACCCAGAAGCTCATAATTAAGTTTGTCTTGTAAAGGATTATGGCTGATTTCTTAATATAACTCTACTGGTTGCAAATTTTATATTTTTCTAGAAAATGGCATCAACTATATGTATGTTTTATATTAGTTTTGCGAACTTTAGAAACAAGGAGTATTTAATTCCGCTTTGTTGCATCTAAAACAAACCACTCACGTGTATGTGAAATGATTTTTTCTCTCCTACTGTTTCTAGTTCACTGCGCTTCTCATATAGCGATTTATAGGATTTACCTGCTGCATATCAATCATAATATTCCTTATTAAACATAGAGAGAGATTGACGAACAAAAACATAGATGCTAACGAGATGAAGACGAAATTATAAAGTTTTCATTATTTCTTCAAACGAATAAGATATATTAACTTTGAATACTAAAAGTCATAGCTATAGTCATGAATTCAATAGGTTCAACAATTTTGTCGGGGCGGCTGAATTCGATTTACGTAGTGAAGTGTAAACGGGAGATAAGGGTAAACCTTGTTGCATTCTTTATTTTCCAAATGGTCCTGGTACCTGTAGTATATTTTGTGTATATTAAGTAATTTTTTTAATGATTAATTAGACAATAAGTTGTTAGGAATACATATATAACTTAAAATAAAACTTAGATTAACCTAAAACTAAACATCTTAAAAAATAAATAAATAAATTTTGTTTCCTTAAGCATATAGCTAGCTAAATAGGTTGGTCTTACTATCGCTTCAGCTTTCCCATTGACGGTAATAGTGATTCAACTAAGTAGTATCGTTTGCCTTTTTTATCGTTTTTATATCAGGACTACGAGTATTTGCGAACAACTAAACGTTTATTTATTTCGACAATGTTCTCGACTCAATATTATTATCTGGCCACTAGATATAAATCATAGCGACATACACAGACTAAGATGTTCAATTATTACGTACTAGCTTCTACCGGCGGCTTCGCTCGCATCGTTAAAGCCATTAAATAAGTATCAGAGATCATTACAATAGAAATTAATCAATATGATAACTATATTTTAACAAACCATTTAAACCATTTATTTATAGTTTCTTTTTATAAAAAATGTTAAATGGTGTCTATGTTACTTCTAATACCTCCAAGAATACGTGTTCAAAGTTGCATGACGAGTTGACTAGGTTTTGCGTGAAAGGGTAACAAACATCCCTACATTCTCATTTATAATATTAGTAAGGATATGGATCCGGAGACATTTGGTAGAAGGACATGGGTCTCCGTATTATCATTAATCAAATCAAATCAAATGATAATAGCTTTATTTACATAAACCTATTACAGGCATAATTTCTATTGGTGAAGTAGCTGCACTCGTCAACCTAAAACTAAAGCTAAGAGGCTTCAAATCGCGCCCAGGTCTAAGAAGAAGCCCACAACAAACTTACCCGGGTTAATCGTTTCTTAAGTCAATAGGTATAATGACACCGATTTAAAAAAAAATGTAGTAGGCTACTGAGAACATTGACAACTATCGGTGCTCTGGAAAATCGAAGCACTATTAGAACTGAAAAACCTTTTTAAATAATATCATCATGATCAACCCATTACCGGCTCACTACAGAGCACGGGTCTCCTCTCAATATGAGAAGGGTTTGGCCATAGTCCACCACGCTGGACATGTGCGGATTGGCAGACTTCACATGCCTTTAAACATTATGGAGAACTTTTTTTTTTTTTAAACGCACATAACTCCAAAAACTTAGAGTTAATACAAGTGGAATCGTTTATGTTGTAATTTTATATGTTATCTCTTAACTTTTCCTTATACAGATATATAGAATCTAGTTGACGCCGTGACTTGAAGGTTTTTAATAAACCCCATGGGAACTCTTTAATCTCCCGGACGAAATCTTATCTTCGTCTCCGGAATATCATTAATCTACTTGAAAGTTTTTAAAGAATTCTTTTCAGCCGTTTAGGCGTTAAAATTTAACAAACTGGGTTACTTTAAAATTTATAATGTTGGTACATCACATTATTTGCTCATATTTAGTATTGAACGTATTTTTGCCTGAAACTCTATTCATGATCAACCCATTGCCGACTCATTACAGAGCACGTGTCTCCTCTCAATATGGGAAAGGTTTGGCCATAGTCCACCACGCTGGCCAGTGCGGATTGGCAGACTTCACACGCCTTTGAGAACATTATGGACAACTTACAGGCATGCAGGTTTCCTCACGATGTTTTCTTTCACCGTTAAATCAAGTGATGTTTTAATTGCTTAAAAACGCACATAACTTCGAAAAGTTAGAGGTGCGTGTCCAGGATCGAACCCCCAACCTCTGATTAAAAGGCGGACGTCCTAACCACTAGGTTGTCACAGCTTCGAAACTCAACTCTGTATTCACGAATTCCATCTGTCTGGGTGTCTCAAGATGATACACAAACCAATATTCCAAGTACTCAGATAATATGACCTCCAAAATAACAACAGCTTTTAAACCTGAATACTCTCCACCAATATCTAAAAATAACTTGACTGAAATTTGAAACAGTCGCTAGACCTCTGTATTTTTTTAGAGATTGGCAGTTTCACGTGGCCCCGTATAAATTCTAATTAATTTCCCATACAAACATTAACACGATATTACAATAGAATCTTCGGTTCACCACATCGCACGGCCTATCCGCGCTTTTATTATTTTCTCGGCTCCGAAAGGTCAGCCTGATGTTAAAAAGCCTATAAAAGCCTTTCTTAATAATTGAGCTTTCAAATGCAAATCCGACTGGTGGTGCCAGAGATTAGCGCGTTTAAACAAACGAAACACCAAACAAACTTTTCAGCATTATTATTAGGGTACGTAAAGAAAAGTAATTTGGACGCGCTTATCTTAAATTGGGTATTCACGTGCGTCTCGAGATAGGTCCTTCAATAATTATAGATAGCGGAAAACACCGACGCCGGAAGGATTTGTTCCACACCTTAGCGATTTGTATCAGAAACATTATATATATCGCAACATCATGTATTAATATTAAAATTAAAAAGTTAACTTATAATAGTTGCTAAAGATCATTAATTAATTTCCAACTGTTTTGTAAACAAACCCCCACTCTCAATTTTGTTATGTTAAGGAATATTCGTTGTATCTCGGCTCATTCGGACACTAGTGGTCGAACAGTACAGAGGTCTCAGCTATTGTTATCACTCATTTGAATTAAATAGACGATATTTCAGGTATCTATAGTTTAATTTACTTTCACTATGCAGAGTAGTAATAATAGTGAAGAGAATGACGTCAGCAATGCTGACGTCATCATTTTTAAAAACAATTTGGTGCCTGTCTCTCCGTCATATTATATTATTTATCGAATGAAGCTTATATGTTACACGTATAATAGGAATAGCAATACGGAGGTTAGCCCGCTACCATCCTAAACAGCATCATCACTTACCACCAGATGAGATAGCCGTCAGCGGCTAACTTGTAAAGTATAAAATAAAAACACACACACATATAACGAGTCCTTCTGACACAGGTTTTATACTTGACTAAAGGTCTCAGCCTTATTAGACACTATAATATGTGAACAAATGAAATTTTCATTTATTCTCATTTCACATTACTTGAGACTACACTACAGAGCACGGGTCTCCCTCAATATGAGAAGGGTTTGGCCATAGTCCACCATGCTGGCCATGTGCGGATTGGCAGACTTCACACGCCTTTGAGAATATTATGGAGAACTCTCAGGCGTGCAGGTTTCTTCACGATGTTTTCCTTCACCATTGAAGCAAGTGATATTTTAATTGTTTAAAAACGCACATAACTCCGAAAAGTTAGAGGTGCGTGCCCGGATTCGAACCGCCGACCTCTGATTAGGAGGCTGACGCCCTAACCACTAGGCTATCACCGCTTCACATTACTTATTCCTATTTTATTAAAAGTAGATATACCTAGAATATTGAACGTAAAGAAGAGCTCAGGAGACAGTAGGCTGTATAAATCAATAAGGCACAGAAATGGATATAAATCAGAACGAAAGTCCACAATAAACATTACCCTTTTATTATCCCGCATTTTATATTCACTTCTTACGATCGCGCCCAACAATTGAAATCAGACACGTAGTGGATCACATAGTGCTACGTCATAAATATTACCTATCCCTTTGATGGTAAAACATTTGATATGCAGAAGGGTTTGTATGTTAAACTTACAAGTGGGAAAAGGTTCGGGAGTGAAAATTCTTCGAGTAACTCGCGAACTGGTTTAGTGTGTCTTTAACTGAGATCTCGTTAAATGATTTTATTAACAAACTGTGTTTGGATTTTATTTTTAAATGATTCTCATCCGGGCTTAAAAATTCCATCTTGGGCTTAGAAATTCATACTCAACACTGTTATTGAACGAACGTTAGGGCCCAGTAGTTGCCAGTCACAAAATTATATAACCTGATATTGTGTCGACTATTACTTTAGCTTGCTAACAAAAACAAGCTCTTTAAGCCGAAATATTCCGTAAACAGATCCCTTGAACAAAAAATTGTTTATAGACAACGCACCGTCCTTTTTTGTAGGACTAACCAAACGGAACTAAACTCCATAAGCTGGACGAGAAACAAAAAACCCCTTTTAGGTGTGGGGGAGTTGAATTTAATTTTTTCTAGATTTTACTTTTCCTTGCCGGCTTGGTTAATAATTTTCACCATGGCATATTATAGCTTGGCAGCACAAAGAGTGTCTCAATGCAGACGGAAGGACGATCATGCTGAAATTATATTCCTTGCTGAATAGGAAACCCATAAAAATACATATAGTGCAATGATTTAAGTAGTAATAATTATGCTTTTGATAAATAAAGAAATTATTATTAAAAAAAAAAAAAGATTTCTTATCAATCAATCGACAGTTTTTCGAGTATTGCAAAAAGTTATATACGAAACTGAATTTCTTAATATAATTTGCATAGCTACCTTTTTTTTTTTTTCGGACTGTCTATAAGCTGTACAAACCCTATTGGTTGCCACAGCGTAACCGGGCTGTTTGGCGAGCTTTGGAAAGAAGCTCTGCCAGAAGAAATTTTGAGCCCTAGGGCTCGAAGAAACTAAGGGAACGACTGCCTAAGGGCGCCTCCTTTGAGGCCGAACCTCGGCTTAGGTGACGTTTGGGATAACAGAGGGGTAGGACGGTGAGTGGTCCGTACGTCTCCGAGGCCGTGGATGGAGCCCACGTCCGGATGACGTAAGATAGCGGGCACCTCGTCTTCGCCGGCGAAGACGGTGTGTAGCGTATGATTGTGTGGTAGCTGGTACGACTGTGTTGTCAGTAGTCATCTGATCGTCAGGGTCATGAAGGATATGTTTAGGTCTCCTCTTTCGGAGAGGAGCGCTTAGGTCGGGGGAGTAAAAAGAAGCCGCAACTACGAGAGGGTTGGGGTGTCGGATTGATCCGGATACCTACCTTTCGCACTTCCTCTTTTAGCCCTTAAGTGTAGTAACTGTATCTATATTTAAACTTAGCACCTCATCTAAGTATAAGATCTCATTCTCAAAACATGATCATATTAACTTGTGATACTTCCCCTTCAACCATCATCTGTATTGCGATCTGCATTGTTTGTAGATTACAAATACCTATTTGACTACACTTATAGCTTAATTCTCGTGTATGAAATTGCTGAGTCAGCACTTCGTAGAAGCGTATATCTGAGTATTAGGATATGCGATCGATGCTAAGCAAGTGTATTATCAAAGTCATATCTCGTAATCAATTTCGAATATATCCAGCTTACGTTTATTTGCTTAAATGGCTCCGAATACCGTATCTGTTTATTAAGATAATAATAATCCCGTCTATTAACATTCGCGTTGATTTTGGGCTTTATTAAGTCACTATGGAGATAATTTGTGGTAACATTTACTATAATTATTTCTAAGTTTGGTTAGGTCTAACTGATTCTCATATTATAGCGTATTTATATTACTTTTGATTAAACGTGTCAAGTTTAAAAATAATGATTTCGGTACAAAGAATCGAAGTGTGTTCATTCTGTTTTAACTGACCTTTATTGAAGTGTAAGTAATTCGCAAGTATTGTTTTCGTTATGAATACATACGTGTACATTATCATGCATGCGTAGGAAATAAAATAAAATAAAATTAAAACGATAATTCAATGGACGCTATCAAATTAACTAACGTTATTAACTTTGTTGATATAAGCCCAATTTTCGTTGAATATATAATTAAGGTGTATAATTTAAGAAAATGTGCCTTAAGTATATAAGATTTTTGTAATTTGGTCAACATCATGAATTTGAGTATCCTTTATTAACAATTATTACCTAACCATAATAGCTCAGCATAATTATTACCTTACTCGCAATTATCTCTTAGTAACCAGAAGCGTTTTCAAGAACGTTCTTCAGAAATTTTTAATTGAAACCGCTTGCTTAGGATCGTTTGTTTTAGCCCTTCTGGCTGTAAATATTTAGGGCATAAATTAAAAACAATTATTTGACTCTCGCAATATGATCAACCGCCTCTTTAAATATCTATGAAGTATAGTTTATTAACTGTTATCTTAATTAAATATAAAATAACGGGATATTCCATTGTGTCCAGTTTAGAAATGACAGTTCACTTAAAGGCTTTTACTAGAATAGTCCATCGAAAAATGATTACGTATGGTTAAGTAATAACAACCAGGATATATGACATCCCTAAGGTATGAAGAGGAAGATAAATTTTGGTGCAACGAAAAGCCGGGTACAAAAATTCAAACATTTAAAATAGCTTTATTTATGTAAACCTATTACAAAGATCTATGAAGCGTTCACATATAATATATATTTCATGAGGAGATGGTGATAACTACACTAGCTTACCTAAAACTAAAGCTAGGGGGTTCCAAATGCGCCCAGGTTCAAGAAGAAGCCTTCAATAGCCTTAGCTGATTTTTTTTTTGCTATCACGATCTCACATACTCGTGGTCAGAAGTAAATTATAATTAGCTATAAAGTTAGAGCAATTCAGAACCGAGCTTTTATATTTATATTATCCTCAAAATTGTAATATTATTTTTCTATAAATTTACGTTTCATTAAATCTTTGAAATTATTGCTAGACACCTCCAAAATTTCACTAGGTGATGTTATATAACAAAGTACAATTTCCTTTGAATGAGTTACTAATTTTGTGCCTACTAAACGGCACTTTAAGTTTACTTTTACTTGTAATGTTCAGTGCGTTACAGTCCATTTTTTTCTTGAATTTCGCAATATTTTTATGGACATACATTATATACATATATTATATTAAATCAATATTTACAAATGTTCACTCAAGCAAGCAAGTAGAGTATTAAGTAGTTTTTAGTGTATCTCGAACTTATATTTGCAATACAATAATGTAAATATTGTTTACAAATAATTACTTATCCTGATAAATATTCTTGTATAGTCAAACAAAAACCTATAAGCATTGCTGACAGATTTGTCATTGTGATCGACATCTTAAACTGTCGGTTACCTATAAGTCGTTATAATCTACAGTATTATTTATGTTCTATATACAAGCTACACGTTTAAGTGGTGTATTTCGAAACCTCAACAAACTAAATAATAACCTCATAAAAAACTCAGTTACATTACGGCACTAAAATTTTATGACATCACGAAATTGGAAAATAAAGACAAATTGAATGGGAGTACTGCTCCCGGACAGTTGGATACTTTTCCGATACTGTTATACATAAATCGTCCTTTTATTTCTTCTTGAAATCATTATGAGAACTTTGCACTTCTTTTTAATCCCCTTTAGAAATAGTATTATTGGTTTCTACAGATATCTTAATACATTTTCTTTCTGTCTTATCAATTTTCACTTCTTTGTCGTCCCGGAATGTTTCTGTGAGGAATATTTTTACGAGTAGGGTAGTTAGTAATTTGTAAGAAGGGGTTGGTTACACACTAATGCATATTTTTACACACACACACACACACACACACACACACACACGCGCACACGCATATATATAAATACGAGCTTAGGCTTAGTATTATATAAAATTTGATTTCGTTAATACTATGGTAATTTTTTTTTTTTGGCTGCGACGTCACTGCGGGTCTCAACAGAAAAGCAGTGACGTGTAATATATTTGTTAGTTATGCACGGCATCTGCTAAGCTGTACACCATTTCTGATTAACGATACAGATAGACATAATGTTTCTGCATTAGAATAAGAGGTACTGTATGATTTTTTTTATACACTACACAGCCCTTGACGGCTATCTCACTTGGTGGTAAATGATGATAGTACTCGTATATGATAGTAGCGGGCTAACCTGTTAGGGGTATGGTAAACACATACTCCTAATTGGTGTCTACGTGACATCGTGCCGGAACGCTAAATCGCTTTGCAACACGTCTTTGTCAGACTCGATCCGGGAATCAAACCCGGGACCTCCAACATTATAATGCGACAGCGCACGCACTGCGCCACGGAGGTTGGTGTATCACTAAACTAGTTTAGCTTATAATACAATAATTAAATTTTCTTTCTTTCTTTAAATAAATTTCCTAAACTTATAAATATGAGGTAAATAGACCATCTGCAATGATTAAAACGTAAATTTAAGAACTTATTGCCAATTTCTACGTTTTACGAACGCGATGTAAAGGAAAAGTAAATACGTACTACTACCAACAAAATTTTGCTAGTCACTTTCGGGTAAAATGTTTGCATAGGGAAATCAAAAGAATAGTACAGGTTGCTCGCATCGATTTTGGCACTTAACACAGTAAAAGTAAGCAAGTAATAATTTGTCTGAAATAATGTGTGTATGCTATAATGTAATGTCGGTCTCACATAGTACTGTATAAGTTAACAAAGTTTCTAAAATGATTAAGTTTACATGGTACATACATACTATATTTTAATCATTTTGATTTCAACGCACGTAACTGCAATAAATATTAAATAATGATTACTTGAAGTATTCAATATTAAAATTTAGCTTGCTAGACAATATTTATTTTATTATAATATACACGTATAAATTTACCTATATATTAATTTCGCTGTTTAGTTTTCAGGCTGTTTTAGTATATAAAAATGAAGTACGAACCCTTTTTAATAGGCAAACTCATTTATAAGTATTTTACGCACTGCAGGTAAATCCTTCAAGTTAAGCGTTCACATTATCACAATTTGATCCTGTAAATCTCAAAACTGCTATAAAAATCTCGCCTTTCCGCGCTATGGGAGACCTTTTTCTATTTATTCAGCATGCCATACGTCTCCTTCCGTCGTGTATTCGCCAGAGATGTCAACTATGTATTTTGAATAACAGGATTGAAAAATATAAGCACTTCAGTGTGGTAGGTATATTTAGTTATGATAAGACGACAATATTGTTACGAGTAAACTGCTGTTAATGAATTAAGTGAATTGAATTATTACTTCCTAGATACAGTCTCAACTAGATTAGAAAACAGGTGCATAATGCTAGTGTACAAATAGAATAAATAAAATAGACTTAAAATTTTTAGTGTTACGTAATCATTTCTAGTCATTATCAGATCATCGTTATATTTACATTCAATCAACATAAGTCCAAATTCAATAGTTTGAACAAAAACGATTCACAGATTCCTGTAATAGGCTTATGTGAATTTGATTTAAAAAAAACCTCTTTGCTTTCCGCTGATTTCACGTAGATATAGTTCAACATCACCAACATAATACGCTACGCAATAAATCCTATCCTACCCTCTCCTCAATTTAGTTACCAAACCTCGATTCAGTTTTTAAGGTAATTATGGTGGACGGAAATTATCTTTAATCTGGGGTTCGTCATGTTTTTATTTATGTTAGACGTGAATTAGTTATGGCCCGAGTCACTCATAGAGGAGTGCAATAGAACCTTTTTATACTGGTGACATTACGTTTTATTGTTTACTTCATACAAACAGCTGAAAACCAATACAACAAATAGTATACAACATTCTTCGTATATAGTAGGTATATTAACATAATATTTCTTGAATGAGTACATTTTATTTTATGTTTTTAGAGCAGGAATACAAATACAAGTTTTGTGAAACTTGGTGCTGTCAAATCCACTGCTAGTCAAAGGCCTACTGTCTAATAAGAGAAAGGGATTTCCAGATTAGACCCTCCACACTGCGATAACGCGAATATTTTTATGCTTGTCTTACCTACGGCAAGTTTAACATTTAAACGATTAGACTTACGCTTAATTTTAGGGGGGCACGGAGTTCTCTCCCTTGCACGCGCCTATTTTTTTATTTTTACTCCACTACAAGTTAGCCTTGATGGCAATCTCACCTGGTGATGATGTTAGAGGTATGGTAAACCCACAATTTAACCAGCTACCATTGGTTTCTACGTGGCATCGTGCCGCAACTCTAAATCGCTTGCGACACGTCTTTGTCGAAGGGTGTTAACTAGCCATGACTAAAGACTCCGACCAGACACACCGATAACCAAGTAAGATTTTTTAAATTCCCTTTAAGCCTTCGTTTGTTGGCTTATATTTAAAATAGTAATATTTTTTTTCAAAGTACGTACGTGAACGGCTTATTTTACCAAGCTATGTTAAAAAATATAAGAAATATATTTTATATGCGCAGTCTTGATTCAGAATGATAAAAAGTTACGAAGTGTTTTATTTAATAGCTACGCCTATTGTTACGAGCTCATAAATAATCTCACAGAATAATAAAGTGGACGACTCTCGCTAATCAGTTTAAATTGAATTTCCCTCTTACACGTCGTAGCTTCAAATTGTAGAGTACATTTTATTTGACACGAACTGTAATTAAACTACTCAATACTTTGCTGAAATCAATCGTGCTCCTGCAATAGAGGGAGCTCATTGTAAGAAACTTAATTAGATTCTGTAAAAAAGCTTGTTGAAAGAATTGTTGTATGTATTAATATATAAAGTTTATTTAGTAAGATAGTTAGATTATTTAGTGACAGCGTTGTGGTTATTTAGACTAATTCTTAAGATAAGATAAGATAAAAACTCTTATTCTTTTTTTTTAATTAACAGGTAAGAATTAAATAACAGGTGAGGGTAACGGCGCAATTTTTAAATATAATACAAGTTATCCAAAAAAAAAGTATCATCATGAACAACCCATTACCGGCTCACTACAGAGCACGGGTCTCCTCTCAATATGAGAAGGGTTCGGCCATAGTCAACCACGCTGGCCGTGTGCGGATTGGCAGACTTCACACGCCTTTGAGAACATTATGGAGAACTCTCAGGTGTGCAGGTTTCCTCGCGATGTTTTCCTTCACCGTTGAAGCGAGTGATATTTTTTTTTTTTTAAACGCACATAACTTCGAAAAGTTAGAGGTACGTGCCAGGATTCGAACCGCCGACCTCTGATTAGGAGGCTGACGCTCTGACCACTAGGCTATCACCGCTTCTTAAATAATTAATTTTAGTCGGGAACAGGGTTCGATCCCCGGACTTTATTTTTTTTGTATTATGTGCGTTGTATTAAAGCAATTGTAACGCAATTTAAGCAATTATAAATAAAGTCCTTACTTTAACGGAAAAATAAAAAAAAATGCAAGGAAACACTGGCATGTCTAAGAGTTCTCTTTAATATTCTCAAAGGCGTGTCCGCCAATCTGAATTGGGTTGATAATGACAATGATAAATGTCTACTCGAGTATGAGTCGATTTTAAAAATAATTACCCGGACAAGTACTTACAAGTAGTAGAAAATAAAATCAGCATTTTGTATTTTAGGCCTCCATGTTCAAACTAGATAAGTGGACTCAGATGTACTCAAAGATAAGTTAGCGAGCTAAATGTTCGCGACAGCTTAAGTAGCCGCTTGAGGGAATGTTTCTCTCAAAAGCCGAGTGGAGACAGCGTCGATTACTTGAAGCTGGAACGCAAACCTAAATTATGTGGTTTTATGACTCGTAAGGTTCCATGTAAAATAGAGAATATTGTTATTTATATATATATAAAGAAAAGTAGAGATAGTTACACTATTTATACCTCATGAACAGCTGAACCGATTTGGCTGCAAATTGGTGAGGTGGTAGCTTAAAACCAGGAGACGGACAGAGGAGGCTTTTTATACCGTTTCGTGACATAAAACTTTTTTTTTTTTTATTCACCACAAGTTAGCCCTTGACTGCATCTCACCTGATGGTAAGTGATGATGCGGTCTAAGATGGTAGCGGGCTGACCTGTTAGGCGTATGGTAAACTCATACTCCTAATCGGTTTCTACACGCCGGAACGCTAAATCGCTTGGCGACACGTCTTTGTCGGTAGGGTGGTAACCAGCCACGGCGGAAGCCTCCCACCAGACCAGACTCGAGCCGGGAATCGAACCCAGGACCTCCGACTTTAAAATGCAACAGCGCACGCGCTGCGCCACGGAGGTCGTCAAAATGTATACGTGTATACGTGGTATAATTATCATGATCAACCCATTGTCGGCTCATTACAGAGCACAAGTCGCCTCTCAATATGAGAAGGGTTTCGCCATAGTCCACCTAGCTGGCCATGTGCGGATTGGCAGACTTCACACGCCTTTGGGAACATTAAGGAGAACTCTCAGGCATGCAGGTTTCCTCGCGATGTTTTCCTTCACCGTTGAAGTGATATTTTGAATGCTTAAAAACGCACATAACTCCGAAAAGTTAGTGGTGCATGCTCGGATTTGAAGCGCCGACCTCTGATTAGGAGGCTGACGCCCTTACCACTAGGCTATCACCGCTTGTAAAACGTGGTAACAAAACGAAATAGACAGTAAAACGAAAAATTTACCAGTTTAAACATCGGTCTAGACATTCAATTAGCTACTTTTTATCCCGCAACAAACCACAGTTCCCGCGGGATTTGTGATAAATTGAATGAATGAAATTCACAACGATGAACTATAACAATAGCTTCAGTTTACCATAACAAACTTCCTCGAAATTCTTATCCTATATTTTGAAAGGGCACGATAACACAAACGGCAATAGGAATGAGCCATGAGATAAAATCTTCAACGTGGCTTTATTCCATAGGAGTTTTTAAAAACCCCTAATAGTTAAAAAGTCGCGCACATCAGCAGTAGTAAAATGTAATAATCATATAAGATTGATATAACCGTAAACTGACATGCATGTTTTATATCAACTACGAATGGTTGAAAGTTTGGGCAGAGGACACCTAACTCATTGGAGAGAGGGTTTTATAGATATAGAGTTCGACATAGCGACAGACAATTTAACGAGTTCTTCTAGCCATACTACTTTTATATACCTACTGAGGAATTTTGGGCTTAGAAAAGTGGGAACTATCAGGCCCGCAAGTTTTCTCACTTTCCTGTGTTTCCTGTGGAATAAGACACGTTTGTAATAGAAGATGAACCTTTGTCAAGTTTCGCGTTCCAGTTTCCGCTCCCAACACATAAATCTAATTTTGAGGAAGGTTGCCATGGTAATCTATGGCGCACTAACTACTATTTTTATAATAAGTAGGACTATAATAATAATAAGTAAACTTCACTTTTCTCGCTTGTGAAGTCAACATCTCCTGAGGATGATCCGGTGTCGGGTCGAAACGTGCGTAGAGGTTCTAGTGGAAGATTTTGTGTGGTGTTACATTATAAAAATCTCCTGGTTGTCGGCGGAATATAGCAAATTATACTTGCTGTTAATTGATTTAATACGTAGGAAGCAAACATAATGGGTTTATCCAAAAACCTCTGTTATATAAGCCACGGAAGAACCAGTCAAAACTACTACTCCAGGTTCATTTATTATCCTACGTAGTGAACTTTGCTCGTAAATCACGATCTAATGCGTTATTAGTGTTTGTCATTGTGGCTCAACGCTTGATATAATATTCTCCTGCGTAACTTTGTGGATAACAATAATATATTAGATCGGCCGCTATGAATCCGTTATCTTTACGGGAAATGGGATTGCTGGCCTAGATTACACAGGCGGGGGCGTAGAAAAGCAACATAATAATACGTTTTACTCGGATACTAAACAAAATAAGGTAACCTACTCTAGATAGATTTCCGTGGGCAGAGTTAGATACAGCAATACGCGTGACTAACGCCTCACGGTCGCATGCTTACAAATGTTTTCCATTATGGTAAAAATAATTAGTTATCAAAAAAGAATTACTTGTAAATTATGAACTGGTTTTCTTGCATTATTGTCTATTATTTCTATTTTTCTTCTCACTGTGGTGTGCAAATACAGTGTATAAATAAAATTAAAATATTTATATTGACGACCTCTGTAGCGCAGTGCATGTGATACAGTATTTTAAAGAGGGACGTCTGGGTTCGATTCCTTGCTCGAGTCTGATTTGGTGGGAGGCTTCGGCCGTGGCTAGTTACCCTACCGACAAAGACGTGTCGCCAATCGATTTACCGATCCGGCACGATGTCGCGTAGAAACCAATTATTAGCGTGGGTTTATCTCCTATACTCCTAACAGGTTAGAACGCTATCATCCTAGACAGCATCATCTCTTACCACCAGGTGAGATAGCCGTCAAGGGCTAACTTGTAGTGTGTAAAAAAGAGCAAAAACGCTTAACTTTAGGTGTCTCGTATGTTCGTATGCCTGCGATGTATATATAAAATATAACAGGAGGTTTCCAAACGCGCCTTAAGAAGAACTCTATAAAATAATATACGGCTGTTCTTCTGTGCATTCTTATCTGTTCATCAAATTCATCTGCTATCTGAATATTTTGGATAAGAATAATTATTTACATAGCCGCCAGCATCTGTCGTATCGGCCATGGCCCGCAAAAGTCTCGCTTAGGGACGCTTGTCATCGAGATACTATAAAATTGCGATCATATCGTGGCTAAGATTGGATTTGTGCCAGACGCGGAGATACTGCACAGCTGACCTGAACATCTATGCCATTATTTATTTATCTGGAACAAAGTGAATATTATTAATTTTATTACAATGTGAGAAGATCATAACTATAATAATACTCGGCTTAGATAGATAGATAAAGTCTTCGTTTGCTTTGCCTTCTTCTTAGACGCGTGCGTTTGGAACCCTCGCAGGCCTAGTTGGTTATTTACGAATGTAGTAATCAACATCGTGTGAAAATCTATATACGCATCAAAAGCGCTTTCAAAAGGCCATTTTGAATAAGGATAACTCCGAGTTATTATTGGTACATTCCAGAGATCCCCCCCGAAAGGAACACCGATGGCAGAACAACTAGGCTATAACCGTTTCTATTGGACTATTAGATCATCCTTGGCATATTAAATAATCTATTACTACGCACATACCTCCTCATGATAGTTTCTTTCTTAGTAAAAAAATGGCAAATACTGGGCGCGATCCGGGAGTCACACTCAGAACCCCGCGTGCTATAACCAAACATGCTGACCACGAGACAAGAAGGCAGTTGAGCAGAGTATTTATTGGTATAGAACAAAAAAACTCATAAAACGCACTTTCAAAAGTAGCAATGCAAAAATTCAGTACAAAAACAAAAGTATCTTCTGGAAATTTCACCAACGAATTCAAAAAGGTTTATCCCGTTTTAATTGGATGATAATCTGGTGAAAATTCTCAAAGATACAGATCGAGGAACTTCATAATGGACAACATTAAATTCCTTGCAATGGCGTAATTTTACGCCATACAGAAAACTTTTTAGTCAGTTTACTATAGATTAAGCAAAAAAAAAGGATAAGTTTTTTATTTGGTGCCATACATATTCATAACTACATCATTTGACGTAATCTCCCATATGCTGATACCGACAAAATAAAGCAAAAGTAGTTTACTCACGTAAATTTGGATTTAGGAAATCTGGTTATAACATGTAATTTCACACGTCATTGTCTCTAAATAGGAAACACGAGCAGGACGGGAAATGAAGCATAAAGTTCCCGTCCCGGCGATCGTCGGACCTAAATGTTGTAGTTTACGTAGCTAAAAGTGATTGCTTGATCAACAATATATTTTACGCGTTGTTTGCTACAGCCCTTACGATTTATGGCTTATGTATGTATATAAGCTCAGCGAATTGCGAAGTTGAAGTGGCAATGGGCGGGGCACATAGCTCGGAGAACCGATGGACGTTGGGGTCCCAAGGTGCTAGAATGGCGACCCCGCACCGGTAAACGTAGCGTTGGTCGACCCCCAACTAGGTGGACAGACGACATCAGACGAGTCGCAGGGAGCCGCTGGAAGCAAGCGGCCCAAGACCGCGAGCATTGGAACTCCCTACAAAAGACCTATGTCCAGCAGTGGACGTCAATCGGTTGTTAATGATGATGATGATGATGATAGGCTATTATATTTTTTATGTACGAGTATATAGGCACAAAAATGGAAAATTGCACGTGCGCTCATGTTTAGGTTTGTCAAAACATAATTACAACGGTTTGAACTGATGGCTAATAATATGATGTTACAGAAACTGTACGAGGTATGGTTGAGAACTTGGGTTTTTTACTGGATCATCAAACTGGTAGTAGTCGAAAGTAAATAAAAAAAACGTAGAATATCATTCTAAGATTGAAATCTTTTAGAAATGGTTCACAATATGTTATCAAACTTACCTTAAAAAAACAAATATAACTTGATAATACTTGCCATACTTACGATGTAATTACACTATTATAAATTACTTACATATTTACCTACCTAAACAAGGAAAAAAGAGAAGATAATAAATTTTAAATGGAAGATTAAATTATGTGTTTTCTAATAAACATAGACAAAAAGGTCGTTTTCTCACAACCAAGTGATCTACTCCGCAGTTTTGTCGTTTGTTTGTTTACTTTCACAGGGTTTTTTTGAAAATCCTTAATCCACGCGGATTGAGTCGTGGACATTAAAATATAATAAAACAGATAATGAATGAAATGACAGAAATTAATAAATAGTAAATTTATTGATAGATTTCTATTCGCTGTTGATAGTTAAATACCACATACCACATTTGTTGTATGAAACACAGAAGGTAGTCCATACAGTTTTAAAGAAAAAATTTGGTCTGAGGAAGAAAAATTCATCAAAAGCTCTCGAATATACTCCAATATGAAATGTACGGGGATTGCAGAAATATAAATTAAAATAATCATGCATGCAATGTTTGTGTGTACGAAAGAAAAGAGTAAAAATATGAATGTCTTACTATTTTTACTAACACATTTATTTTCTTTTGTGAAAGTCTTTTATATACGACTAGCATTCAGAAGCGCCACATTTCCTCCCGACTCATTCAGGTGTTAAGAGCATAATTGTGTTACAAATGAACAAAAACTTCCGTACAGCATTCCGCTTTCATCTTGAGAGGAGTTTTAAGAGCGTCAGCTTTTGTTTTTCAAGAGTACTTTAACTAGGTTTCATTTCATTACTACACTTTTTTTTTGTTATTAAAAAATTACAGTTAATTTAAACCGCACTTGAACGCAGAGTTTTTAACGGGTTTCACTTTTATATTTAAAAAAGTGCGGTAGTAACGCTGCGCTCAGTGACTAACTTTCCCTTATTGCCACCTGCTTTGAATTTGTGTTAATGAATAATTTTTTTTTTTTATCATTGAGTTAGGGCTCCACCTAGACACGAACACTTGTAGTTTTTTGAAAATATTTCTTCCTTTTACGACGGTTTTAATTTTATTTCTATGGCAAATAACTAAAGTTATCCATCGTATGTTGGTTTTACGTCAAATAAAAGTATGTTTTTTATAATTTCAAAAAAAAAGTCATTTTGATTTTCTAAGTGCCTCGTCTGTCTCGCATATTTGACTACAGACAGGAGGTTCTGTGTTAGATTGGTAATGTTCAGAAATTTTTACTAACAGCCCGGAGTCTTTTTTATACACTACAAGTTGACAGCACTCTCACTTAGATGGTAAATGATGATGCAGGCTAAGACGGTAATAGGTTAATCTGTTAGGGGTATGGTAAACCCATACTCCACCACTTACCACAACACAAACAGACCCTCTTATAAGAGATAATATCTGAGCCGTGGAATATACCTCTTATGAGGTTCATATGTTGACGTTAAGAAGTGACGATAAAGTCTAAAATTGAAGCGTTAATTAGCGAATAACAAACAGATTTAGCGGCTCCATCCTATTCTAGAAGTAATCAAACGGCAGCTGTACTCATTTTTAAGTAGGTATTTTGGATATTTCGTATGCGTTTAGAATTTCCTTAGGATTTTTTATTTTTAGGACTTGTATTTTCCTTTTCTTCATCTTTTAACTATTATTACTAATCCTTTTTTGTGCTGTGACGTCACTCATGTTTCAGCTGAAAATCAGCGTCATGCTTTTTTTTCCTTTTTTTCGAGCTGTATACCCTTTTTTGGTTGGTTTAGACAAAATTTCTGATTAGAATAAGATGTTCTCTGTAACACCATATGAGAATAAATAAATTTTCTTTCTTTTTCTCTCAAGCATGGCAAACGCGTTTTCGTGTCGGTACAACATGTTTTATTACGTAGAACCGTTGGCCTAAAATTCACACTTCGGTTGTCAAACTTGTGATTGGAGTCTACAATGCCGACGGCAAATCTGTGCTATCCTAAATATGTGATATGCTGTGACGGCGGCGCTATGCGCTCAATTTTGTTTGCAATGAAACTCTTTTATTTCGGTTCACTTACGTGAGTTTTAAATTTAGTAAGTTTACATGAACAAATGCATTGTATTTCACGTATCATTTCAGTTTCAATGTAGAAAGATGTTGTCTAAGCTCCAGACGGACATTTCGAATCACTTAACTCATATGTTAAGTGATTCGAAATGTTTAATTTGTAATAACTATTTGTTTTGCTCAAAATCGACAGTGTCCTAAAATCTTTCAATTTATTCACACCTTGAGTTCGTCTACGTAGTGGATAATATAGCTTTTTCTACCGGCTTGTTTAAGAAATAATTTTTTCCAGGCTGAAATCTTAGTATTGCTGAAATAAAATATTGCTTATGTTAGAGTGGGTAAAAATATCATTCTAAAAATTCATCAAATAGTATATATACATATAGGATGACTACAGGGCGGGGGCGTGTCTTCGTCGGTAATTTGGGTAGACGTGGGTAGTTTCGGGTAAAGAGACCAGATACTCTTGGTACAACAGAATTACAATTATAAGTATGGTAATTTATAAAGAGCAGACTATACGCTCCACCAAGTACGACTATGCACTACCGCGACTCGACCACCGTTCCGAACCGACCCAATGCAGTGAATGCAATGCGCCGTCCCGCGCCGGTGAGTCTTATAAGAACCTGCATACGTCACGCCACTCTCTTGTCTGCCGTACATAATTCTAAAACTAGATGTCGCTGTTCTCTCTTTACCGTTATATAATACTATATAAATCGAGCAGTTACTAAGTCTATTATTGTTTTTTTAATTAAAAAAAAGAAACAAATCTTTAATATCTTAACTACAATAATATAAGCCTTTATTGTCCAACTGATCTGGTTTAATATCAAAACTTTATACTGGAAAAACATCGAACCAACAAATATAAAATTTGCAAGTCATTTTTGAATGTACGTGTACCGAATATTTAACCGCCTCATGTTAAGAAAAGTAGTTCAAAAATGTTCAGTGTTGTTTGCAAAAGTTGTTGATAAAGTCTTTATTGTGTTCGCCCGGAATTTCATTTCCTACCATCTTTGTTTGTAACCGTTGTTTGTCCAAATTGCTCTATAATCGTCGAAGAACTTACCCCCGGGTTAGAATAAGTTGCTTGTTAAGAGTATCATAACATGAAATGGATACTTACAACATTAATTGGACCACTTCAAGTTAAGGCGGTATTTGCGGACTTTCAGGAAAGATTATATAAAGGATTTGCGCCAATTCGTATTAACAGTTGTACAGAAAATATAAAATGTACTGCAATACTACTAAAAAAAAGATTCTCATTTCAAAAATAATATATGAGGGCGCGGTTACGAATCCCACTTCTGATGACGAGTTAAGGGCGTCCGAGTTGTTTTTAGTAAGCTTTTGTTTACTTTCCCTCATAGTAATTAAAACCACAACTTGCAGGATTACACTTTTATTGCGACCATAATTAAGAGTTCCGAACGGTCCGACGTCTCGAGCGAGAATGCCACGAAAGGCATCAACCGCCCGTATTTGGCTAAACATGCTTGTGCAAAATTGATTGGTACCGTCTAAATACACCGATCAACAAAGAAATGATTAATTAGTGATTTAAAGAGTTGGAGTGTGGGTAATTATTGAATTCTTGATTTTCTTGGTACCGCTGAATGAAGTTAATAACTCGACATATATAATATTTATGATAATAATATGATATGATAATGATATAAATTAGTCAGTAATATACATATTAGACTGATCATGTGTACTACAATTACTTAGGCTGAGATCTATAAGCGCGATTAGTCTCACCTCTGACTTAAGATATAGTTAGTATGTAGTAATGAATGTGTACTAAGTCTGTCTCGTTTTGAAACTTACTTTGGCTGAGCATAGTCAAAGCACGCTCTATAGATATCATCCTTAGTCTCAATCGAACGCGCAGAGGTCGATGACGACGTAGAGGCCAGTTGAGTGATGCAGTGAAAAGGGATAAGAGAATTTGGGAGTACCGAGCTATAAATTATTCCGTTAGTTACGATGTATAATTTCCTGCACCCAGCTGTAGAACCCTGATCCGAGGTTATTCTACTGTTCCTCTTCCAACTTGTAGGACATATAAATAAATTCAAGAGAGAAAACGTTTTTATAGGCTCAGATTAAGTAGATGAAGCCATGAAATACGCATGTGGAAGTGAGAAGTGAATATATGTATTATGCAAGAAAATTGAGACGATGCATTGTATTGAAAAAATTATAAAGGCGTAAAGCCTTTATAATTTTGCTACATACCTTTAATAATCTTCGACACGTTAGTTTACAAAGTCACTGAAATGAAAACAAAGAGATTACCATTCGGTATTTTTATTTTTATACTACCCGCGTTAATCTCGAAATATAATGTTACTTTTAAACAGTGTTAATGCTATTAAAACAAAAAGCGAAGCGTTGATAGCCTAGTGAGTAGGGCGTTTAGACTACGGCCAAACCCTTCTCGTATTGAGAGGAGACCCGTGCTCTGTAGTGAGCCAGTAATGGCTTGTTCATGATGATGATGATGATGAATGCTATTAAATATTTCATACCCAATTATTATGCTAACAATATCTTCCGTCCGAAACCGATTTTTTTTTTCTAGTCATATTTGGGAAAAATTTGTTTAATATTTTTTTTTTGTATTTTGCTGTTTCCTTTGCTTCCGCTTCACTACCTGCGACGGTGGCAGTTTTCATCGTCATTATATTTTATATGGTAGCTATCACTTTTTTACTTTTTTTCCAACACATAAAAAGTTTTTTATTTGGATGCATTATGCGTTGTATGAGTTTAAACTACAGTGTTTAATTACTCTTTATCAAATTATGTCAAAATACTCAGTAGCCGTCGAACTATGAGAAGTGGAGAGGATGGCGTCATACATATAGTGTTTTTTTTATCTATGAATCCTTCTTTTCTGAGAGATATTTTGTATTTTTTAAGTGTAGGTATGCTCACGGAGTATTTAATTAATAATAAGTGATTTTTTTTATTTAATTCATATAGAACCTGGTCGGGAAATTGCCTAACGTCATTTCTGATTTTTCTGCTATAAATCATTTTGCATGCTTTTCTACACTAACCTGACAAAATAAGCACGTATTGTAAGTTATTTAGTCAAAGCAAGAATAATGTTTTTAAACCTTAGTTAAATAACGCTTCAGACTTAACATGTTGAAAATTATTAATATATTATTATAGTGTTTGATACGTCTCAGTTATACGGTAGGTCATACTAAAAATGAAAACAGTAAACTCTGTTGTTTGAATTGTTTTAAATCAGCGACTAATTTCTGATCGCACAGTTTCTGGGACATCTTTAATAATTAAAAGTTGTTACTTCTGTAGATTAAAGGCTGTGATTTACATGAGCGCAGATTTGGGTACTCCTGTTAAAGAATCATATTAATTCTTATTTTAGACAGTACTACTTTCAAATTCCAGAAGATATTTGCTTAAATAGTAATTGTGTTATGAATTTATATTTCTAGAATGTTGTATATTCTTATAAATAAATTTTAGGATTATCTACAAAGCTCGGCATCCATTTAGATGTCAACTATTTTGTCGGTTAAGTCGACAACCACCCATATTCTTAAAATTTAACCTGGTTCCCATTAATTTTTTGTTTTTGATTAGTTTAATCAAACTAATTTGTGGAGAATAGAAACTCTATCTGCAATGCGTACGCTGCGGGTGTACGAAGCATATCAATTCCAACATCAAAATTTCATACTATAAATCTTGATAGGGAATAGGAAATATGGGTCTTTTATTGTTAACGTTATTGGCTTTTAAGGTATCTCTGAGAAAATCCTGTCATCGCATTTACTAAAAGCGCTTTTTGTGTAACCTGATTTTGACTTTTTCTTATGTATTTGTGTGAGTAAAGTAATAAGGTACAGTAAGTCTTCAGTAAGAGTACAGTCGTAAAAGAGTTAGAAAGTCGGGATATACTTTAACCTTAAGAACCTTACTAATTTTATCGCGTATTCAAATTTAATTTTGGGCGTCCGGTTATTTTTTTTTATCTTAGTGTCATAATTGCTCATTATAGAAATTTAATAGCTATGCTGAAAATTCTCTAGGATAAGGATTCCAGATGCCAACACCTAATTGAATTTATGTGATTGACATCTGAATGAGAACCGAATGTACTGTCCAGTCGCCAAATCCAGCATTCAAAAAGCCATTCTTTCGCCGCGAATGGAATTTGCAATATGTGTGCGGACTGGAGTGTTCGAACACGTCACCGAAATTCCGTAAAGTTAATAAATTGCCGATGCTAAATGTATCAAGAGTAACACTCTCTGGTCCTCGAACATAAATCAGAATTTCAAGGCTTGCCAATCATTTGACGTCTGAAAAGGGATTTGAGACGTCGAATCATTGGCTTTTATATATCCAAGGGGTCTCCTTAATTTGGGTGTGCTCTATTTTAAGATAAGGTACTTACCTACTTCCTAAGAGACCGGATCATAACTTAGACCGTCCTTTTCGTATGCCTTAACTGTTGCCGACGGTCTTATCGGTTCTGGAGACATAATTTGGGTACGTTGAAATTGGTCTTTGCTTTTGTACTAGCGTGCTTTCAATAAACTGGTTTCTGACTTAGGCTGTTTTGCAGAAGTATATTTCAAAATGGACGTACTTACTCTGATAGAATGAGCCAATTACTTGCAGACGTCCGCTTTAAGTGCGTGTCTCGACCATTAATATAGATAATTATCCTTCGCCTCTATCTTAATATTATCTAGTCTTGAAATTACTGAGATTCTTATTTATATTAGTAGGTTGTTACGATTTGAATTCGTAGGTCCCTTGATATTTTGAAGTTATTTTACTTTTATTTCGATTACCAGCTCGAGGCTGGTCTGATCGGCTTCGGCCGTGGCGCAGTACCACCCTACTGGCAAAGATGCCGCCAAGCGAACAGGGTTTCCGTATGATGCCGAGTAGGAACATAAAGATGAGGTCATCTGCAAATGCATCAGGTGTTCCTCTGATGTTGCAACTGTTCATAGGCCGATGGTGATGACATCACGTGACCCTTTCGCTCGATCGCTCGTAAATAAAAAAACATTAATATGTCAAGGCTAGGCACACCTTCTACAAGAATTTAGTGCTTAAGCCCTCTACGCTGGTTTACTTATGATAGGCAGGCTTTAATGATCATATCTCACT
This sequence comes from Lasiommata megera, assembly GCA_928268935.1. Lineage (NCBI taxonomy): Eukaryota > Metazoa > Arthropoda > Insecta > Lepidoptera > Nymphalidae > Lasiommata > Lasiommata megera. The sequence goes on along the minus strand of OV743325.1, from coordinate 7,943,840 downwards.
AATAGTAGCACCCGAACTAATGTTCTTACCGAGATAACGCTAATTTCCTTACTCCGGACTAAGATACCAAAAATCCCAATACCTAACCAACATTTTTGGATGAACTACAGGAACAATTCTAATTAATAGAACCAACGATCAATAAGACGATATTTTTTCATCATTAAAGTTGGACCGTTAAAGTTAAAGATCGAATCTCTTCTTGCAGTGTTCCTTTTCTGTAGGCGGATTTACTCTGCCTCGGTCTTATTAGCTTAAAGGAAATAATTTAGGTACACTACGATTAGGCTTAGGTATAGGCTTAGGTGTTATACTATTATGGTATTATGTTATATTGGTATTATGTTATGCAAATTTTCTACATTATGTATTCATGTGTTCCGCCGTAGGTATATACATTGATGATAGATTTATGATATTTCTCGTTCCTAGATTGAAAAATTTATGTACATTTTCTTAAGATCAATACTTTTAGAGAGCAATCTGTATTTGAAATAAAATTAATAGATTAAAAAGGACATGTCATTATCATTAAATTCTTACTATAAAAACATACGTAATATATATCCCACATAAATAATAAAGTATTTGAAAATGAATGCTGGTAACCCTTAAAGACTTGGTGTTCTCCCCCAGATCTTAAATTGGTCTTTTAAGAAACCTGATCTCGATATTCTATATTCAGAATATTCCTTGTCGGTTGTACGTCCAAAGTATACTTCAAAAATTATGTATTCACACGGAACGATCATGGCGATTTCTTACAGACCTCGGCCTTGTGCGTTAATATCAGTGAATAAAAGCCGTTACGGCTAACCCTACAACGCTATTACCTTGTTTTCCCTCAGGTTACTTGGTAATAATACCCGGCTACAATAAATAGTTTTTCTCGTAACGCTTTGTTTTCTTCTTCCTATCCAACTTCCAAAAGGGGAAAGACAAATTGTTGTGGTTAAAACGAATTTAATACACTTAATATTTTTTGGTGATGTAACTCGATATCGGCGTGAAATCAAAGAACATTGTTCTGCCCCAAGTTGCCCCAATACAAGTTTCGCCTAAAAACCAACAGTCATAAAATATTGATTGATGGGTTCAAAAAACCTCTTTAAATCCTTGAAATCAGATTGAAACTACGGACACTTCTGAGAATTTAGTTATTATCAAAAATGTTTTCTATTTTGAGATTATATTTTACCTCGCCAGTTCCATTTCGGTTTTTGGTTTTATTAGTTAGGTTCTACTAAATTATTGACATGTCTTTGAGGTTTCTGTTGAATACTGTTAAATTAACTTTGGTTTAGGTAGGTAAGTACTCATTTTACCTATTTGGTACCTATTATATTCGTAATAGGTACGTAGGTAGGTACTTTTACTGTTTTACCTGTGTTTTATAATAACCATTAAATGAACGAATTCCTATAAGAGTTTTAGGTAGGTAGCTGGATAATGACTTTAGCTGGATGGAGTTTGCAGGTAGAAAAAAAAACTTCTTATATTATTTAAATACATACGCGTATTAAATTAAAGGACAGTAGAATTAAGGGATGCCCCGCGACACTGCTCGTTAGCAGATGCTGCTAGTTTAAGTTAATGTATATAAGTTTACCCAAAGACAGCCAAATGCGGCGTAAAAAATACTCAGCGATCTTGCCAATATGCTACGCCGCCAAGTATCCGAGTGTTTACCTTCATGCTTTGACTACTGATCGCAAATCGATATTTCATATTACAGACGGTTCCATACTTTATAACTACAGTACGGCGTTTGTTTACACAGGCTTAAATACCGGATAGTTTAAGTTTTCATGTCAATTCGGTAAATGAAAATAATGTTTTTGGAGAGCTCATTTACTTTTAATAATAATTTATTTGAGAAAAGTGTAATCCCAGCGATTCTATACATTATGGTGTATATATTAATTAAGACATACATTTTACAAGTTGTTTGTAAGTGTTAAAATGTTATTAATCTGTATACGTAGAAAAGAGTATAATACTTGACTGTATCTACTATACTACTATTCTTATGTACTATAATACTATTCTTAATGTATTAAGTTGGTTGTCATCATGACGTGCCGCCACGCCGCCAAAACGGTGCCAAGTGATTGGTCTACGCAAAATAACAACAACAAAGGTTTCAATTTAACTGGCGTATTTATCTAAGTTTTTGCAAAAGGTTAATTATTATATAGATTATTTTTACAATTTATTAAAACAGTCTTCAATTTTTATCTAGTTTTAGTGTATAATAAAATGATACATCCAAAATGGAGGTAGGATAAATGTCACGTTTTATGTTACCGTCTTCTTCTTTTTCTTATTGCCTTTATCCTACGCTATGTGGGGTCGGCACAAATTGTCTTAATATATTCCGATATAAACTAAATTTCTTTGGTCTAAGCAATTTTTTTCAACCGCGTGATGTAAAAAGCGAATGATATTTCGTTTAGAATTATTTAGGCTGTGTCAGATTAACATCAAGAGAGAATGGCCAAACTATATGTCGCGTTTTTTTTTATCATAGATCATAAAATTTCTACAGCAAGAGGATTTTGTTACTTCATTCAAGGTGTATGACGACATTAATAAAAATGGCACATACTGTACTGCACTAAATGTGAATAAACCTTAAAAAAGAAAGTCTTAAGTTTTCATAAAAAATACAAAGAAACTTTTATTATATTATAATTAGATGATTATGTCTTATTATAATTAGAAAAGTATAAAAAGAGTGCGAAACATTTATTAGATATGCTCGTAATGTCACAAATATCTCCATAAAAACGTTTAATTATTAACACATTGTATACCTATTAACTGTGATATCCTAGTGGTTAGGACGTCAGCCTCCTAATCAGAGGTCGGGGGTTCGAACCCGGTCACGCATTCGGAGTTATGTGTCTTTTTAAGCAATTAAATTATCACTTGCTACAAAGGTGAAGGAAAACATCGTGAGGAAACCTGCACGCTTAAGAGTTCTACATAATGTTCTCAAAGGCGTGTGAAGTCTGTCAATCCGCACATGGCCAGCGTGGTGAACTATGGCCAAACCATTCTCATATTGAGAGGAGACCCGTGCTCTGTAGTGAGCCGAGAATGGGTTGATCATGATGATTATGATGATATATACTGACATAAAATGTATGTAATAAGTAATGTTTATTGATATAAATATTATAAATACAGAAGTATTTAAATATATATAACAGCTAACAATAATATCTCTATTAAATAATTAATGAGCAAGTTATTTGCATTTCACATACCCGCGAATTATTATTTTGACTTTAATTAGGTATCTGTGATATACAAAAAAAAATCATATATGCATTGACCGGTCCCAGCAGTGAGAGCCTCCTCCAACTAACTATTATACTTACATTAATTAATTTATTCAATTCCTCTCCATGTCAAGCTGATTTAAAAAAGCGATTACTTGATGATTAGACAGATAACTGCTGTGACCTCAATGTTCAAGCTCCTCGAGATGCAGCTTGAGAAAATATTCTCGATATTGGTTACGGTCAAAACCTCTTAGTTGAGGAGAAATAATATATTCCCTAATTACCCCATATTCGCGTCTTAAAATTGATACCCAACCTTCAGTGTTCTGAAGCATGCATGGACTGATGAACCGCTATGTCCATAGAGCCGCAAGAAAGCCAAGTCAAAAATTCTAACTTTACGAATATAGTTATCAAATCATTAATATGTAAATTGTATTGACGCGTCAAAAGCGCATTTTTAAGAGTTATTTTAATAAAGATTATGATTGATTGATTGATATAGGAAACGGACCGTCTTCCAGGAGTTTAGCGTCCCCAGCAGCTGGCGGACTCGCTGGGTGCCTCTTCGAAAAGTCAGAAGATGTCTATTGCTAGACTGCGATGGCCGTATCTGGGATAAAAAGTTGGCCTTATCTAGTACTTAAATAAAATCATTTTTTAATTTAAATTCGATAGTTCCATTTCCACAGATAACTAATCTATGTACAAAAGCTGTCTGTTTTAGGTCAAGTTTATGCAATTTATTTATGATTTTGTGTTATTCGTCAATATAACTCGGAATAAAAAGTATGTAAATTCTCCAGCGAAATTCCCCTGTGCAAAATTTTGTCAGTAAACGGTTTGATGTTACGCCGTACTTAAGTAGCGAATTGTTTTTTATCCACGGAAACGACCCCATTGAGACGCCACCCCGCGGGTTTCAGGATAAAAAGTATCCTAATGCCTGAAAGCTAGCTATCCCGGTGCATATTTTTACCAAGATCGATATTACGGTTGAGTTGAGCATAGGTCACAAAAAAACAAACAAGAGAAACGCTTATTTATTATAACATTAAATATGCATTAGAGAGATAGAAAGAGATAGAGAGAGAGAGAGAGAGAGAGAGAGAATGAGAGAGAGAGAGAGAGAGAGAGAGAGAGAGAGAGAGAATGAGAGAGAGAGAGAGATTTATTGAGAGTATGTTTTCTTATTAATAATTAATTAAGAATCTTAACTTCCAATTAACAATATATGTAAATCTGTAGTCCCGTATTCCAAACACAAATGTGTCAGTCATATTATCCTTTAGTCAAAAAACAAAAATTCGATCGAGAATATAAAACATACAAAATATAATAATACGCATATTCCTATTATAATTTTCTTCCTTAGAAACACGAAATGGAACTTATAAGATATGTAGCGCTTAAAAGCTTAAAGAATTTTACAATACAAAGAAAGCATAATTTTTAATTTGCTCATGCAAATAAAAAATTATATAACTAAACTACCTATAACTTCTAAATTCTACTCAATCGGTGGAACAGCTTGTTAGGTAAGGATCTTTCCCATCTCATATTATAGGTCAGGTAACCTTCTTGAAAAAATAAATACTGTACTACAAACAATTTTACATTCATGCAAATGTTCTTTTAGACATAACTAGGTACCTAAATATTTTAACCTATAATAACAAACATTTTTCTAAACGATATTGATCGATGTTACCATTAAATTGATTGACGAGGATTTAAAACCACAGACGTATCTACGTGGGGAGTTTTTTTTATAATTTCGTTACGGAGTTATATATGAATGCTAGGGATGTGTTATTACTACATTTAAATTGTGTGGATTGTTCAATACAAAATTCTAAAATTCAAAAATATTTTATTCATGTAAACGTAGTACAGTGGCATCTATGAAGCATTAATATAAACAGACTAAACGTCACTACTTATTTTATTTCTACTTCTCATGTAACATTATGTTACAGAAGTTTACTCTCAATTTTTTTTTATTTGTGATATTTGTATGGAAATATAAAAAAATGTCATATAATATGCATTGTATACACTAATTTTGGACGTGACGTTTAAAATTCAAATTCAAATTCAAAATAATCTTTATTCAAATAGTCCTTAAAAAGGCACTTTTGACGCGTCAATAATTTACACAGTAGTTATTTCATGGTGATAACTATATTCGTAAACTTAAAACTAAAGCTATGAGGGTTCCAAACGCGCCCCGGTCTAAGAAGAAGCCCACAACAAACTTAGCCGGGGTTTTTCTTTTTTTTTCGTTATCACCATCTCACATAATGAATAAAATTAATAATAAACTATAGTACCTATGGAGATAGAGCAATTCACACCCAAGCTTTTTTATCGTTTATATAATCCTTAATATCGTAATATGATTTTTCTACAAGCTTTCGTTTTATAAAAACTTTGAACTTATTGATAGACATCTCCAAGATATCAATAGGTACCTATACAATTTCCTTTGAATGAGTTACTAATTTTGTGCAGCCTACTAAATGGTACTACAAGTTTACTTTTACTTCTGATGTTCAGTGCGTTACAGTCCATTTTTTTCTTGAATTTATCAATATTTTTATGAACATACATTAAATTTTCATATATATATTGGCTATGCACTGTCATTATTTTATAATCTTTAAATTTATCTCTTAATGAATTTATAGTGCGGATGGTAAATTATTGTATTTAGATTCATAGCATGAAATAATGTGATGTAAGCTGTTGAAGTAACACCGTACACTAAGGTGTTTTCATATCATCATCATCGTCATGATCAACCCATTACCGGCTCACTACAGAGCACGGGTCTCTTCTCAATATGAGAAGGGTTTGACCATAGTCCACCACGCTGGCCATGTGCGGATTGGCAGACTTCACACGCCTTCGAGAACATTATGGAGAACACTCAGGCGTGCAGGTTTCCTCACGATGTTTTCCTTCACCATTGAAGCAAATGATATTTTAACTAAAAAAAAAATTAAAATATCATTTACCTCTTATCTGGTTTTCATATGTTGTAAGTTAAAAAAAAAAACTTTCTTCTTATATATACTGACTTAAATATGTGAGTAGGATAAACCACCACAACCAGAACCACGTGTACCTTTAATTAAATAAAGCTATTTTTAAACTCCTACGAAGTCCACGTGAATAATAACAGGTACAAGAATCCACATGAATAATACTGCTGAACGATGAATTTCAATAAAATATTATTGAAACTTTGATTCCTTCTGATAATGTCTTGTTTGTCGTAAAACCAGATTATGACGCCGTTTCGAAAACAGTGCTACCAGCCTAAATATTGCAGCGGCAGTATTACATTTTATAAATACACTTTAATCAATGCTACCAACAACGAATAATAAAATACGTAACATACCATTTCATCAGCAACAGTGCTACAAAATATGAATGAAAAACAATATGAAAGCAACAAAGAAAAAGCAACACATGAATCATTTTTTTTTTGAAGAACACCGGTTAACCATTTAGAAACCAGAATTTCATTAATAATAAAAACTGTACAATACCTCTTTTTTACGTTAGGATATAAAATCCATGAATCTTTATCACCCTTTTTGTGTCACATCACTATTCACACACGATATTTTATTCAAAACCATTCAGGTGATGCCTCGAGCTTAATTGAGTTGAACATAAATGCTTCTACCCATGCCGATGTTTGTTTTATGGCGAATGTATCATCGTGTTAACGAAAAAAGCTCATGTTTTATATTCACTTGACTGAACAAATCTTTACGACATTTACCTTTGAAGATATAAAATATTTGGTTGACCGCTCTTACGTGTCCTAAATTTTACTGATTTTGTATAACAAATTTTCTAAAATATACGAGATTGTTACATTATTACTAAGATAAACTTGATAAAAATAACGCATATACAAGCAAAATGCTGTACAATTAAATGCTTGCAATGCACAATTAAGAATAATTTGATGTATTCAAACACTACGTACCAATTTGTTTTTTGTATTTAGTTTCACTAACCTCATTGCGGTGGCTCCAAAACAAGCTGTGATAGGAGGTCAACCTGCTAATCGGAGGTCGGGGGTTCGAGTCCGGGCACGCACCTCGAAATTTTCGGAGTTATGTGCGTTTTTACGCAATTTAAATATCACTTGCTTCAACGGTGAAGGAAAACAACGTGAGGAAACCTGCATGACTGAGAGTTCTCCATAACGTTATCAAAGGCGTGTGAAGTCTGCCAACCCGCACATGGCCAGCGTGGTGGACTATGGCCAAAGCCTTCTCATATTGAGAAGTGACCCGTGCTCTATAGTGCGCTGATCATGAATGATGATGAACCTCTAAAGTCGAAATTCATATAGGTAAATATATATGAACTCATTGACCAAAATGGCACATATTACACCACTTTGGCAAAGATAAAAAAGAATAAATTAATAGATAATATCATTCTAAAATAATAGGGCTATCACAGTGATCGTAATGATAAGCAAAAGACACCAACTATCGTCGGTTTAAAACCGGAATCATGAGAAGCATAAAACATTGGATAACACTTGAAAAATACATCGTAATGCCCATTAGATAAATCGGGGTTGATTTATATGACGCGTGAATGTAAATCATGGGTTACTCGGGTTAAGGCCCTTAAAGGATAATTAATTACTTCTCTGGGGGAAAAGTCGCAGACATGAGTACAATTAATTCCAAAACTGGACCTTTGGGTCCTGGTTTAACATTTCACTTTGAGGAAAAAGGTCTTTTCGGCACACTATAAATTATTACACATTTTTATACCTTAGACCTTCCCTTATAAGGTGGGTTATTAATTGATACCTTTTTGATCTGTGAATACATGATTTTGAAATTTTTCGAGCGTGCCATATTTTTCTTATAACTACAAATTTTAATATAGATGGAAGAATATTATAATTGTTTTATACCAGTACCAGCAATAGTTGCAAGCATTTATTTTATTTATATAATTTTCAGAGTTATATGCTTTTTTAATTCGACGACCTCCGTGGCGCAGCGATTGCGCTATCGCATTATAAAGTTGGAGGTCCTGGGTTCGATTCCCGGCTCGAATCTGGTCTGGTGGGAGGCTTTGGCCCTGGCTAGTTAGTACCCTACAGACAAAGACGTGTCACCAAGCGATTCAGCGTTTCGGCACGACGTAGAAACCAAATCGGGGTATGGGTTGGCCAGGTTCGGCCGCTACCATATTGGAATGTATCATCACTTACCATCAGGTGAGATTGCCGTCAAGGGCTAATTGTAGCATATAAAAGAATGAATACAAGTAATTAAAATTACGCCAGGTAAGCAACGTTAAAAATTAAAGCAAGTCAGCAAATGGATGGATGACTAACAACAACATAAACAAACTAAAAGACTCCAAGGTGAATCTGAGATCGGCCGGTAAGAATTCCTATTGAATCTCTATTGGACAATAATCGTTCATATTTTAGCATTTATTTAGCAAGTAGGTAGTTGATAGTTAAGAGATGTCAGCTAAGAAAGGATATTTGGAAATTACCCCCCCCCCCCCACCCCCCCACCCCCCCCAGGGGGTAAAATAGGGGTTGGAAGTTTGCATTAAGATTAATAATAATAAATAAAAAACATGTACATCAATTTTTTTTTTTAATATTACCTGTGGTGGTAAAAAAGGGGATGATAGTTTTTGCTTATTTTTTTATTATGCAGTGTACAAGCTTGAAATTTTGAAAATAGGTTTCTTTTACACCGTTACTATAAAGTTAGAATTTTTTGTCATCCAAATCTACCCCGAAGGGAGTAAAATAGGGGTTTGAACTTTGTATGAAAGTCCTATGTTTTTAAATTTAGAAACACGAAAATCGGCAATTTGACGCCTGTAGCTTACTTTCTGAAGCAGGGCATTGGCCGCACGGGTAACCTCAATCTCAAGGGAACTCAGCAATTCTACGCCGACGAAGTCGCGGGCAACAGCTAGTTAACAAATAATTGCCACATTTGTGTGGCGTGTTTCACGTATTAAGTGCCTTTATGTGAGGGTTTTGCTGCTGTCTACTGGTTGTAAATTAGATAAAAGCCCACCAAATATGATAAATGATGTAACAAAAAATAATTACTTCTACTAATTGCACGGTTTTTCTATCTCACAATCCCTCACGGTTTAATGGCTCTCAAAGTTACCTTTTTTCGGAGCAAGAGGAAATTTCGGTACACGTTAGAATCACGATAAGACCAGTGACCCCTAGTATAAAATTTACGCACTAATAATCGTGGTATCGCATTCGAGTATCGAAATCATAAAACGTTAAAGTGAAATAGACTTTATGTTGTTGTGGTAGAATCGCAATTTCCGTACTACTTACTTTTATTTGCAAACTTGCGTAGATGGACTAATTTAAGCTTTAAAACTGGCTGTATCCAAAACAACTTACTATTAGTAAGCGTACAAAACTTTAACCTACTTAGGCTACAGTATATTCCGAGTTTACTTACTTACGGACCAATTAAAATTATAGATATAAGTAGGCATTTACGAGTGCTATGACCCTAGAACTGCCTTGATATATAGCTAGTATTTACAATATAAAATATTCGACCCATAAATGTGTTATATAAGAACGCTTCATAGCCTTAAACAGGTTTACGTGAATAAAGCTATTTTGACACATAATAATTAACTTGAGACGCTGTCGGTTCAAATCTGACTGACAAAGTAAGATTTAACACGCGAATTTGAAGCTTATTTTCGTTATTACAAGCGAATTTGTCGACATAAAAGAAATAAAGGCGATGCGAGTATTTATTTATCTAGTTATAAATAAATATTAGACTTTAACTAAGTAGGTACATTCTTCCCGAACAAAAAAGTTTACTAACTTTTCTCATACACACGCAGTACTCACATCGCATCGCATCACCCGTCTGCGTTCATATTGCTTCTTCAAGATTTTTTTTAAACGAACCGGAAGTGCAAGTTCCATTTTTAATGGATTTAACTTTAAAAAAGTTTTATCTCCTATTTTTACTCCCTCAAGACATATGCCTGTCTTAATTTCTAACCTAAAGGTTTTAAATCTCAATTTAAAATTACGAATTTCCATACAAATTTTCATTTTCTACTGTACCCTTTTATGGTTTGAATTACGAGAAAACCAGCCTTATCTCTTCGGTCTACAACATGAAAGGAACCTCTGTGCAAAATATCAGCTATCTAGGTCCAAGTTTAGTTATGGCTGGGCGTTGATAAGTCAGGACTTTTCTTTATTATTTATTAAGATAACAAAATAGCTACATACTAAAAGTAACATTTTATAAAAGCAAACCGGCATACGTGACAAATAACCTTATAAATAACCTAAGAAATAAAGGTAAAATATTTTGATTCACAGCGCACCTGTATTCATATAAAAGCCCTCCAGACTACCAACTGTAAATCAGAGAATTCCCTACGGACAAAAATATTCTGGCATAATTAATATTAATCAAGCAAAACTTTCAAGTTAACTTGCGAAGTTTAGTTGCGACAATGTTATCTCAAGTATTTAATTGATTGTGTGCCCAACTTTGTAGGTTCAAATGAGGCCTTTATTTTTCTACCACCTCACACGTGAAGCTGTCGATTCATAAGAAATTTATAAATTCTTCTTTCTAACCTGTTATAGAGCTGAATGTTACGCCTTATTCCGAAGAATCAATTTATTTGATTGTATTATTTCAAATATTTTTAAGTTTAATTTTATCCTAGTATTATTAACGATCCAACAATCCAATATTTCGTTTTCATTCGTTCAGTTGTTATAGTTTGATTGTGTTGTAAACGGACAAACATTTCGCTTTTAACGCGAGTAAAGTTTTAGTTATACTAAATAGAAGGCAATTTTTTAATGCATTCTAAAACAACATTGCCGGGGACAACAAAGTACCCCGGGAGATTTACAGTTCAGATCCCTTTAGCTCGATTGCTTTATCACATTGTGGCCTGACCTAAAATCGACTGAAATATTTCGTGATCCGCAGTCATAGATGTCAACCCTTCGATCAAAAATATAACACAAGTGTTATCATTCGTAAAGATGTGTTCATGAAAAATATGTATTCCCTCAAGAACTTGTTGTCTAATTAAGCTAGATTTCTAGTAAAAAAGTGGTAGGCTACAAATATCTTATTCTTATCTTGATAAAATATATTATTTGATTTAAGGATAACGTATTATCCAATCAATCTAAACGTATTGAATATTATAGGTCAAAGTAAATCCAAAACAACAAAGACATTTCTTTTGCACGATTTGATTTGGTTTGTCTAGTAGGTACACTATTGATCAAAGGGTTACTTACCTACAAGGCATTGAGGCACTCATATTAATACAGCAGTATTATTTTAAAATGATAGTTTTCAAAACCAACTTTGACGCACCTAAAATACGGAACATAATTCTGAAACAAGATCGTCAAAAATAATACGATAAAATTAAACCCCCCTGATCACACACACCCACTTGTATCTTAATACTGACTGTGTGTTTGATCTTTGCGATTGATCTTAAATAAAAACCTCAAGTTATGGTATAATATATTTTTATTTTGTGAGCCACTTCTGCAAGTACGTTTTTGATACTTCAAAGAAAAGTTTGTAAGATTTCTCGTCTCAATATACGCGCTGAAATCATTTGAAGAGTTGTTGCAGATTCCTGTTAATAATGGTCTCAATGGAGAAGAATGTTTGTTGCTTTTTATTATAAGCATAATCTTTATATACAAATATTTTAGTCAAGCTTATGAAACTAAAGCTGCAAAGATTCTTAAAGCATTCTGGACTAACCGGAATACAGTGGCAAACAATGCCATCTATGTACCTATTACAACGATTATAAGTTACAATAGGTCTCTCATATATATATTATTGTACAAAGTCCTGAATAATAAATAAAGATATAGAAAAAAACAAAACAGTTATAAGTTAACATGTTTTTTATAGAATACACTAACTGTATCTAAATAGGTTGAGGTTCTTGTCTAATGTATAGTCAAGCAGATTTGTACTCGAGTACTTTACTAGTACTTTGCTCTGTTAACCGGGATAATTGCTTGTGACTTTTCTGGTATGGTTATTTAATTTAAATCATGGCTAATGTGGAAATTATTATTCCGTGTGTTACTGTTGTGTTCTACTGATTATTTTCTTTTTAACATTGTTATATTTAAATACGCACGGACCAAATGCCACGTTGTATCGAAGTTTCAAAGCGATAGGTGTAAAACTTCCGGTAGATTCCGGTTAGATCTAAGCAAACCATCGTTTCCATTACTTTCATACCTTTATATAACAGTTTACATTATAAAAGGACTTTTGAAAAAGCTTGCTTATAGTAAAACTAGAGAAACGACAATCAATATACTATTTTTTATTTGGAAACTCAATTATTATTAAAAAATACCTACTTTTAAATACATTTACAGCTTCAAACGATTCCGTAACGTGACTTTCACACATTATCGCCAGCTAAACTCGATTCTAAAATATAATCCCAACATTAAATGGAAATAGTAAATGTGAAAATATTAAACTTTATTATATATCTACCTACTACCAACAGTGTAAAACAAGTAAATAAATAAACGCGGCTTATCTGGAACTGAAATAACAATGGTCCGATTTAATTAACTTGATTTCGTTTTATTGAATTACAACGGACTAAATTTTGAACGACCTAATTAATAGTAGGCTCAATTTTAATATAGCTTTAGCTTGAATACAGACGGTAAGTAGTAACATCATAAGAATATAGATATCAAACGTGGATATGATTGGAAAATTATCTCCAATACAAATTTAGTCGAGTTTCCACCAGTGGTTTTGAATTTTTTTTTTTTTACCTTAACCTACAGAAAAATAAGTAGCTCATGTATAAATCTGTAACATGGTCTTACTGTGTGCCAAATTTAATTATTTTTTCTATTCTTTTCACTTTTTATTTACCTATCGCAAAATCCTTAACCTCTTAAACATTCAAATTTATGTTTAGTTCTTACCCGAAAAGAATATGCCGGTCCCATCATTTCAATGATACTTCATTGAATCAGTAATTTTAATGTAAAAAATAATTGTTTGAGGAGTGAAACATAAAAAAAAATACATAGGAATAAATAAATCTATATTTTTTCTTTTCACGTGAAAACATTTCTTGTTTTATGTTGTTAACGTTATAGCATTAGTTTCGCAGAAACATCTCAGAGGTTATTTAGTTTCCCTAATAAACTTATCTTAGAGTCGTCACAGACAGATATGTTGTGCGCAAAAATATTTGGCGACAAATCACAGAGAGTGTCTAAAGAGACAGGGACATATGAAGTATACGCCTAGTTACAACAACTACAGGATTTACTAACAGACATTTATAAATGTAACGCCCAGAATGTATGTGATAGATCAAATGCTTAATCCATCTGGACTCGAGTTAATTTACTGAGAACGTTATTTTAATGGACGCGAACCTAAACGGCTCGATAAAAAAGGTACAGAGGTCGTATATCTAAACAGTTGTTTGTTGGTAATAAAAGTTTTATTGATAATTAGGATAACATAATCAATCAATTCAGTAGTTTGGTTTAAAGCCAAAATAACTGAAAACAATTCGGCTTTCAATTGATGGCAATCTCACGTGATGGCAGGAAGTAAATGATGATGCAGTCTAACTTGGTTGTTTCTGATCTGTTAAGAGTATGGCCCATACTCCTAATTTGTTTCCACGCGATATCGTGCCGGAACGCTTATTCGCTTAGCGACACGTCTTTGTCTGTAAGGTGGTAACTAGCCACGGCCAAAGCCTCGCAACAGACCAGACTCGATACGGAAATCGAACCAAGGGTCTCCAACATTATTACAATGCGACGGAGGTCGTTATAGGTGAGTTGATGATGATAACTAGATTCGCCAACATAAAAGTAAAGCTAAGAAGGTTCCAAAAAGGGAGAAGAAATGAAGTAAGAAATTCGTCATATAATTATCTAAGCTAAGCTATTAGTTAGTGTAAGATAATCAAAAATTCATAAACCATGATATTTATATCCTTGGTAATTAAGGTTTGATAACTTGACAATAAATAAGTAAAATATTCAGTAGTTTGTAACTATTGGGAAGACAACAAAATAAAGTATAATTATGGCTCACTCAATTAACGATCTGCCTACTGGAAATGATTGACTCTAGTGGCGCCAGACAGTCGCCTTAACGAGTAGGTACTCTGTTATTTTAATACTAAAGATACCTCTTAGAAAATAAGGGATAAGGACTTATCTCATTAAAGGAAATAAGAGGTGTTAAACAAGAAACGGAGACTCAAGTCAAGGACTCACTGAATTTTAATATTATTTGAACATATAAATATTCTGCATACGTATGTTATAACCTCTGTTTCTACTCTCGGGCATTATAAAACTCGGCCTTTTAAGCTTTCGCAGTGGCATGGGTCCAATATGTAAAGGCTTTGTGTGATATTTAATTCACGGTATGGGATACAACAAGTGTTGATGCACTTTGTATCCCATACCGTGAATTAGTAACACTTTTTTTTTTTCGGACTGACTATTGGCTGTACTAACCCTATTGGTTGCGACAGCGTAACCGGGCTGTTTGGCGAGCTTCGGAAAGAAGCTCTGCCAGAAGAAATTTTGAGCCCTAGGGCTCGTAAGTAACCCTGAACAGTAGTCAGCCGATAGACGGCCGATAGGTTACCCAGCTAGTGAATAATACCAGTTTACCTATTCGGGGTGTGGTGAGATGGTCACCAAATTCCCTATTGCAATAAGACTTGGATTTCTTCGTTTTTTAAGCAAATTGTATTAAAATATTTCTATCCCGAAATTTATTATAAACCTCTTAATTGTAATTATGTTTAATTAAGATCATGTGTAGTATCTGTTTTACATTTAAGGAAAACTTTATTAAGAACTCCGAAGGTACCGATTACTTATATAAATTTTATCACTTTAAAACCTCCGTATGAAATTACATAATCAATTTATTAACGAAAATAATAAGTTTTGACAGGGTGAATTAAAGTAAGTTTTTACTTAACTTACTTTAATTATAAGTAAGTTAAGTTTCACTGTCCGAGTACAAGTTGAGTTCTATAACAAGGTAGAAAGGATTTTCGTATTAAAAGGCAGAAATTGTTAAAGGTCACCTTAACAAGTACTTTACTTTTATTATACTATAACTACCTCTTACAAAAAACAGGAATAGAAATTCTCTCTAAAAACGAGTTGTCAGATGATTACAAAGGACCTTAAAAACTTATACCTAATTATTTACTATTACTAATGAAGAAAATAGGTATACCTATGTTTTATAGCATTTTAGAAAGACAATTAAGAAATACGAGCAGCTTTTACAGAGGAAAATAGACTTTTTAATAGAAAATAAATCAACCAATAACGCGATGAGAATGAGAAATGACAAAAAAGTTCTGTGTTATATTAAATGATTTTCGTACACGAAATAATCAATTTATTTATGAAAAAATAAACTATTGCTATTCGGTTCAATTATTTCACATCCATCAGTTCACAGCATATTTGCGTTATTTATACAATTTGAATGGCATGTTTAAAATTTTCACGAGCAGAAATTTCATTACAAAAAAAAAACAAAAATACTCGCTTCATTTTGAATAAATTTATAGAGCTATGTGGTTATACGAATAATAAAATTTACCTCACATTCGCAAACTAGTTATCATTATTCATTAGTTTAGCTTTTTCTTTTGGCGTATTAATAGAAGCAACAAATAACATTTATTAGATTGCTGTAATCAAAATAGATCCACGCACTCAACCGTGACCGAGTACGTATAAAACTTCATAGTTTGGACTATCATCGCAAGTTATAGTCTTCTGGTGGAAAGAGAATACTATTTATTATTGCAGAAAATTAAAAAGTCAACTACCAAATACACAGTCTACCAAATACACAGTCTACCAAATACACAGTCTCGTGTATTTGGTAGTTGAATGATAGCCAAGTGGCAGGTTTCCGTCGCCATGTTTCGCGTAGTAGCCACGTAGCTCGAGTATTTTTGGGTTATTTTTAACAAACATTAAAATCACTTAAAAATGAATTAATCTTTTTTTTAAGATTGGCTGCAACTTGTTCGAGCAAGTTGGACTCCCTGGCGAAAAGAATAATGTTTTATTTTAATTTTCAAACGTATTATATTTTAAACGTTATAACAGACGGAGAGACAATGAAGGCTCATTTTAATATCCCATTGATACCATTTGGTTAACTACCACAACATAAGATCACTATAAATCCTATATCCTATATTTCTATATATAGCCTATATACTCGTATATTATAAATGTGGTTGTCACTCACGCAAAAACGGCTGCGCAGATTTCGATAAAATTTGGCATGCATGTAGCCTTTGACATGGAAAGGAACATAGGCACATAACATTTATCCAGATTACATAAGTAGTTCCGAGGTAAAATCGAAAATTGTTTACGAGCTAAGTGGCAGTGGGCAGATAGCTTTGATATTTGGTATGCATGTCACCTATGCTATGGAAACCTATACCGATTTCATTTTATTTCTATACCGATCTCTCAAATAGTTCCCGTGGAAAAACTAAAATTGTTAACGAGCGAAACTTTAGAACCAATTCTGAAGTCAACGCAGACGAAGTCGCGTAAAGAATCTAGTAGTATATAAATGCTGTAATTCTCTTACAAAGGTTGTAATGTGTATCCGAGTGATTAAGAATTGCATTAATTGATATAAATGCCATATGCGCACTACACAGATTTGAATGATCTGTGTAGTTCAATAGTGGCATAACTAAAACGGCTGAAATTCCGACGCCTACCTTTAACAGCCCGTAAACGTTTCACCTGAAATACTACGCGCATTATTGTGGACGTACACGTCAGGCAAACTATTTTATCAATTCACGTACTTCCAATTTGGTTCATAGAAATAGTAACATTGCTTTTTTTTTGCTACCCGCAACTCTTGCATTTAATATACTCGTATATTTTATGAAGAAGCTGTGATAGCCTAGTGGTTAGGGCGTCAGCCTCCTAATCAGAGATTGGCGGTTTGAATCCGGGCACGCACCTCTAACTTTTCGGAGTTATGTGAGTTTTTAAGTAATTCAAATATCACTTGTTTTAACGGTGAAGGAAAACAGCGTGAGGAAACCTGCACGACTGAGAGTTCTCCATAACTCTCTCAAAGGCGTGTGAAGTCTGACAATTTGCAAATGGCCAGCGTGGTGGACTATGTCCAAACCCTTCTCATATTGAGAGGAGACCCGTGCTCTGTATTGAGCCGATAATGGGTTGATCATGATGATATTTTATGAAATTATCCTTTATTTAACCTGTTTTAAGCCTCGATAGGTACATCACTCGCATGCAAACTGAACATTCTATTGCATTATCCGCTGGACTGCAACACGATCCTCAATATTGCTCGAGGGTATATCTACCGACAGTTAATCGATGTGGTATCTGGTTAAGATATCTCGTAATAGAGTTTTCCATTCTACATTTGTTAGTAAGCTGAGCACGCTCTAGTATTATAAGCAAATTCAGAATTTGAGAGAACATATTTCTCTTACTAAAATTCTCGATTTAGTGTCTTGTCAACTCACACTAAATTCTCCATTCTAAATGGCTTCCGTTCATAACTAAACTATAGAAAACGATTTTTAATAATAAAATATTTATAATTTAATAATTATCCGAATTGTTTCTTAATTCGCATATTTAATCGCTGGTCTGTTACCAAACTAGGGTTATTAAAATATTTATAGAGCTATGATTTACTTCAAATTAGACAAGATAACCTATAATATAGTAATAATATAAACTGACAATAAAACTATGCTAACTATAAATAGTGAACTTATTAAAATATTTATAAACATATGATTTACTTCATCAGACAAGACAACCTGTAATATAGTAATAATATAAACTTACAACAAAACTATGCTAACTATAACTATTACCAGAATTACATTTTAAAGATTTGCTATACATACAGCACACCATTTAGTTTGTTGGGAGGTTTAAAAAAATTAAAAAAAATGGAATGGATGGAAGGGCTCCGTGTCATCAGATTAATATATGTATGTATGTATATGTATGTATGTATGTATATATATGTGTATGTATATGTATATGAATGTATACATATATTAGGGTTTATTTTATTCCATTCTGTAACGATGCTTAAATAGAATTGTCAAGGTCCTCATTTCTTTAGGTTTTCTGCAAATATTTCACACACAATAGAAAACTCTACAACGTTTTAAGACCGAGTAATTTGCTCTAACAATGAATATTAATATTTCTTTTCATTAAATATTATCCGGAACAAAAGCACGAACTATCGTAAGAAAATGAATAGGCCAGGGCATACCTATTTCCTTAGCCAGATAAATACGAGAAAGTTTTTCATACTTTTAGTAGAAAGAGCACATAAGTGAAATAGACATCGGTATTTGTCTTTTGCTTTTCTTTCTTGAAAATGGCTTTTATTCATTTATGTTTGTGTCTCTTTTTAAATTTAGTGCGTTAGTTAGTTTAGTGTATTAGTGCGTACATTGTTTGTAATAAGGATTTATCACCATTGAGCATGTTTTATAATCATCATGATCAACCCATTGCCGGCTCACTATAGAGCATGGGTCTCCTCTCAATATGAGAAGGGTTTGGGCATAGTCCGCCATGCTGGCCATGTGCGGATTGGCAGAATTCACACGCCTTTAAGAACATTATGGAGAACTCTCAGGTATGTAGATTTCCACATGATGTTTTCCATCAAAGTTAAAACAAGTGATATTTTACAACATAACTCTGAAAAGTTAGAGGTGCGTGCCCGGGTTTGAACCCCTGAACTCTGATTAGGAGACCGACGTCCTAACCACTAAGCTATCATAGCTTCGACGCTGTTTTGTAATATTCAGCTTAAATTGTGACATTTGTCTGAAATCGCCTGCCATAAAAGGGGTTTTGCGGTATTATTTACATGTTACATGCAATATATCTCTGGTATCTTTTCGTTGACAAAAGCGTATACTTCTACAATCACTATATTAGCCACTACTCGATGTTGACGCTTTTAGATTGGATCCTTATTGCATAACTATATCCGCTTAAGTTTAAAAATGAAATTACATTTTTGAAAAAAATGTTAGCTATTGACATGATTCTATCACGTAAATTTTGTGGCATGTTAGGTTCATTTATAACTCCCATTAAATTGGCATATTAATTAAATGTACGTATAGAATTTTTAATTAATATTATAATTAAAGACAAACTCTAAATAGTCTTTCAAGTTCGTTGAAGACCATGCATTTAATTTACGAGCAAAATTAATGCTAAGAACGTCTTAATTTGTATGAGTAATTTGAGGCATTAATTTTCCAGCTACGGCAGTATTGTACGTGACAAGGCTCTCTGTTTTTAATATTTATTATAAATTAATTGCTCTTCCTTCAACTCATTTTAAGAAAACACGGTACGTAGATTAATAGAAAAAGGGTAAGTAATCTAGTTGCAACACAACATATCCGTACATGGTATTGTGCGTTGAAGTAAGTTGGTAACTGGATGGGTCAGCGTTGCTCCGTGGTTCAGTCATCACGATAAATAATGCCCTTAGCCCTTGACGGCATCTCACCTGATGGTAAGTGGATTAGCTGTCGACCTCCGTGGCACTATGCCACGGAGGTCGACAGCTAATAAAATAATGTTTATCTAAAATATTGAATAAATACAAACAAATAATCAATATGTATAAAAATTACATCTTTATTGAAACATGTTAAAAACTCTAAATATTAAGTAGATATTAACTATTAATCACAAAGTAAGATCACCAGAACTCTTATTTCGTGAGGCGCTCTTTACTTGATATCTTATCACTACCCTCCTCCGAAAATAGGAAATAATAGGATCAACCCTCCATTCAATAAGGAAATGACACTGCATATATTCTATTCAGTGTTACAAATAGATTCTTATGTGGTAAATCCTTGGTCACCGTGACTATACGCACTCTGTTCTTACACAAGTCAAATATAAATGGGGTTATAACAGTAATTTTAACACGAACGTCGGTGAAGTGACTGTAATATCCTTTTGGTGTAAGGAAATTACTTTTACCCTTTTGTATATATAATAAGAGGAAGAGAGACGTATCGTGACGGTTTTATCAACGCTTTGGATTATATTAAAGGCTCTTGTTTCAAGTAGTGAGCAGCTTATGGATAAGAGCCCCGGATGGGTTCGAAACTAGGCGGGCATACTCCGACAGATATTCACGTCAATTCCGAAATATTTGTTACATACTGACGACTGCATTATAAAGTTGTCCTGGATCCGATTTCTGGATTCCCAGCTAGTCTGGTGAGAGGCTTCGGCTGTGGCTAGTTACCCTACCGACAAAGGCATGCCAAAGCGATTTAGCGTTCCGGCATTGTGTCGCGTAGAAACCAATTAGGAGTATGGGTCTGCCATACCCTTAATAAGCTAGCATCTTAGACTGCAACATCTTACATCAGGTGAGATTGCCGTCAAGGGCTAACTCCCGCTATCCCTATGTTAAGCAATCACGAAAAGTTTTTATTTTTAAATATAAAACCAAAAAAAAATGTGCAAAAAATGAGATATCGTGTTAAAAGTATAATTAAATTCTACAATTGTATGCATACTGGGGCTTTCAATCTCCGGTATTAAGCTCAGAGAATAGATGACTAGAAAAAAATGTGGCACTGCGACCTCGTTTTAGAGGAGTTCTTAGTAGATGCTTATGCAAGCGGTACGTAATATCCGACAGTCTTGAGGCCCTCAATGGCGCTTGAGGTTCCAAGTGTCTCCATGTCTATCACGTTACCTTCCAAAATTGCCAATATCACAGATTGAACTTTGATGGCATTTATACAAGATGTCTATGATGTCTATGAGAACACAAGATGCTATCTTATATCTTCATCAACCTAGAATTAATTGTTTTTAAACTTTTCTGGGTATGTCATAGAGAGGTAATAAGAACCAGTATTTATTTACTAATTGCAACTTAAGAAGAGCAAACAAATTTATAAAAATACATATATAGAAAAATATAATATGTATTATACGAGTATATTTACTAACTCTGAAGCTGATAGCCTAGTGAAAGCTGTGATAGCCTAGTGGTTAGGGCGTCAGCCTCCTAATCAGAGGTTGGCGGTTAGAAACCGGGCACGCACCGTTAATTTTTCGGAGTTATGTGCGTTTTTAAACAATCATAATATCACATGCTTCAACGGTGAAAGAAAAACATCGTGAAGAAACCTGCGCGCCTGAGAGTTCTCAAAGGCATGTGAAGTCTGCCAATCCACACATGGCCAGCGTGGTAGACTATGGCCAAACCCTTCTCATATTGAGAGGAGACCCGTGCTCTGTAGTGAGCCGGTAATTTGTTGATCATGATGACTAACTCTCTAGAAAATTAAGTTTTTTGGCTAAGTTAAAAGATAAACATAGAAAAATTAACACATCGTATAGTGAACCTCCAATCTCCATTATAGGAATTAGATGAAAACTTGTTCATCCAGTTAGTGTCCAATAAATAAGCATTAAGAATTAACAGATTCTAAATGCAAAAGCATGTGTCTGGAATGTAAGAGCCACGTGACAACTCATTAGGACCCTTTTCATCTTGTTATGTCTAATTTTCTGTTAATCGTTTGATACCCGCTGTCACAAATAACCCATCACGTCTTGCATTTGCAAAGTGACTTTCTGACTTGAAGAATTATTAAGCAGTTTTGAATATAAAATTTAGCATAAGTAATATTATAACGTCGTGGATTTAACTCTCTTAACTCCTTTGTCGGTTTCCCGTCTCGCAATCCGCAGGGAAAAAAAGGAAAAAAATATTATAGTATTATATATGCTGTTAAAAATTTAATCTGAAGTTCGAAGGTGAATATTCCATTTGTTCACAATGGACCTTTTCGAACAAATGGAAAATTCACGTTCGAACGATATTTTTTTTTTACAGAAATAAAAATCAAGAATCATTTTCTAAAACTTTACATCTGGCAGATATTGATAGTAAATTAATTAATGTATCTTATTAACGTTCTACTTATAAGCGTTCTATTCACAATGTCCTACTTTAGCGTGCGTAATACATAACCGTACCGACGGACGTCTAGGCTTTTCAATATCCATTAGTACGCTACGTATTGAGGCGGGATTGGTTGCAAACAGTATGTAGCAATTACTTATTCACTTTCACGGTGTTTTACTTATAGTTTGAACCAATTTTTTTTAACCACTACGTTAAGTTAGCCCTTGACGGTAATCTCACCTGATGGTAAGTGATGATGCAGTGCAAATCACCAACACAGGTAAACTTAATCTTCCGATGACGTAACTTTTAAGTTAGATACAGGAGCAAAGAGTGTTCTAGGCTATTTTCTGAACGGGATGAAAACGACAAATTCATAGCAATCTGTACTAATACGTTGAAAATAGCAGATTGAGAGTATTCTTAGATATGTTCCAATTACTCCCATTAGCTACTAACGATCAAGCGAGATAATACTAAAGGATCGGCTAAACGATGCGTATAAATTGTTGAAGCGTCAAACCTTTCCAGTTAGCCTCGCGTGGTATTATATTTAGGTTCCAATGTTCAATGATCCCTGTGACGGCTACATGACAGCCAGTTTAACGGGACCTTATGATGAAATTCCCCTTTAAAACCAAAATAAACGAATTATTACGTCGTTTACTTCACAAATAAAATTTATATTATAATATATTGGTTATACTGGATAATTTATTTGACGTGCATGTAAATTGTGGAATCAGTGGCTACTAAAATTAAGTGTAGTACAGTTCATTTTAATATAAGGTTATTTCAGTGGTGGTAAAATAATAATATGGCGGTAATATGGTCCTTTCGTTTGCTGGCTATTTTATTATTTAAAAATATGTATATTTCTTCACTCTATTACCTGTTAAGGGTGGTAAAATAGGGGATGATAGTTTCTGCTTATTTTTTTTATTAAATAAGCAGAAACTATCATCTATAGGTTTCTTTTAGGGCGTAAGTATGGGTTAGAATTTTTTTTCTTCTAAATCTACCCCGAAGGGGGTAAATAGGGGTTTGAAGTTTGTATGAAAGTCCTATGTTTTTTAATTTAGAAATACGAAAATAGGCAATTTGACATTTGCCTGTAGCTTACTTTCTGAAGCAGGGCATTGGCCGCACGGGAAACCTCAATCTCACGGAAAATCAGCAATTCTACGCAGACGATGTCGCGGGCAACAGCTAGTTGAATATATTTTGAAGTTTTTTATCGGGGAAGCTATAGTATCGATACAACTGAAAAAGATTTTTATTTTATTTCTGTCTGTCTATCTATCTGTTGCATCGCGGAAAAATATTCCTCAAAGGATGTAAATTCAATTCAGATGGAGAGAAGAAAGGCAGATTCCATTTTTATTATAATATTGAAAGATGAGAAAGAAATATATAATAGTGAGATATTCCATTACCGCCACCGCCCGTTCTGCGTCACGGAGGTCGCCTCACATTGTGCCTCCAAACAAACACCGTCAACTGTCAATTAAAAAAACATTGCACTGTAGTATCTACGTCATCTTCGTATAATTTTATGCCTAAAAACTTATCTAAAATATGTAATATATAGGTAGCCAAGATAACACCTTTGTGCTTTGCTGCTTTGTTTAAAAAACAAATTAGGAAACCTAATTTTATTTATACTCTTATAAAGATTTGTCATTTGTTTCAAACTCTCTCAGTTTTAAAGTTATATAGACATGAGAAAGACGAACTTCACCACAAAACCACAAGGGTAAGCTAGCATTATTTGCTAGAAGTTTATTAACTGGCCTTTACTGGCGCGTTTATCTTGTTTGTCCATGCCATCAAATTTGTTTATTCATAGAAGACATGTATATTTTTTAATTTTATTAATGTTGTATTTTTTGCTTATGGTAGTAAATAAGATAATTACACATAATGGTATATAAAGCAGCTTATTTATTAAACTTCAGTATGGAACGCGTTTATCTAGGCAATGATTATTTATACTTGTTTTAGAAATAAACGTTATAAATTTAAAAAACAAAGACCTGCTAAGTACGAGTTGGACTTTTACACAAGGATTCTGTACCAAGATCCAACACAACATCGTTTTTTTTATCCACTGCAAGTTAGCCCTTGATGGCAATCTCACCTGATGGTAAGGGATGATGCAGTCTAAGATGGTAGCGGGCTAACCTGTAAGGGGTATGGCAAACTCATACTCCTATCGGTTTCTACGCGACATCGTGCCGGAACGCTAAATTGCTTGGCGACACGTCTTTGTCGGTAGGGTGGTAACTAGTCACGGCCGAAGCCTCCCACCAGACCAAAAAAGTGGTCAAAAAAAGACGTCACATATTATATGCTCAGAAGAAGATAACATAGATGCTGATCAGGTAAAGCGTAACGCGTGTATAGAAACGCGCACGCCGCATTCGTTCGAAGCTTTCTTAGTATTATTTTTTTTTAAACTAGCTGCGGCCCGCGTTTTTAGACGAGTAGTTCCTGTACCTGTGGAAATATGGGAGGTGTTTTGTTACTCGCTGATATCGTAAGTTTCCACTAGTAAAAGAATTTTTAAAATCGTACGTGAGAAAGTTTCAAAAAAAAGACAAGCTCATTTTCACCCATATTTTAATTAAAAATTGTTTCAGACGTAACGTCAAAAAATGGAAAAGTGAACCTTGATATTAAACTTTATTTAATTTCTTTTATTTCTTGTTATAGTTGCAATAAAAATACACATTCAATAAATAATACAACTCTCTTCCTATTAATGTTTATAAGATACAGCCGGATACGAAGGACTGACAGCGGAGCATCGTAATGGGATCCCGTTCACACCTTTGGGGTGCGGAACCCTAAAAATAAATTATTCAGAACAAACATTAATCCGAATCCGCTGCTGAACAAGAACTCCGCAGAGAAATCTTATTTTTTAAATGAATAAAACAGACTACCCTCATCAACGAGAAGGGTTTCTACATTTTCTTTTCCTTCATAATAAATGAGTTTACTTTATTCAAAATTCAAGTATTAAAACCGGCCAGCTGTGATGTAGTTCAAATACACAAATCTATTAGATCAAAAGGATCGTCACTTATTAAATTCCCGAACTAAAACTTTTCAAAAAAAAATTATAATTTTAAATTTTATTTATTACATCCTTTTTGCAAAAATGCGTCTGTTTTTTTTTTGTCTCTACCTATGTGTTTATCTGTTCCTTATGTTCAGCTCAGCGATTGTTGTGCCGACCAGTCAGAATCCTCTCTAAATACTCCCGGAGAGTAAACATTGTTACGTATGTGAGTACGGCTTAGCAGGAAAACCAATCTTGACAAATTTCTGCATAGACAGACTAAAGTCTGGGTTACTTTTAAAACCGATAAAATCAAAGGTTTCAATAATAAACAAAACTGAATCAAACGTGGATAAGGTCGCGGACAACAGCTCTAGCTTGGCTAGCCTCATTAGTACAATTGTTAGCATGCCGACCGACAAAGACGTGTCGCCAAGCGATTTAGCGTTCCGGCACGACGTCGTGTAGAAACCAATTAGGAGTATGAGTTTACCATAACAGGTTAGCCCGCTACCATCTTAGACCGCATCATCACTTACCATCAGGTCAGATGCAGTCAAGGGCTAACTGTGGTGAATAAAAAAAAATGCTCAACTACCAGTGATAAGGTCTAGAACCTTACGAATACGACTACAGTACGAATCCCTTACAAGGTAAGAAGTTTTTTTATTGTGTTTTTATTACTTATAGAAATATGGGACAAACTCATTGGTGCTTTCTCCCGAAAGCGGTGAGATTTTCCCGCCCGAGTTCTTCAGATAGACAGGCAAAATGATTTCGCGGCGCGAATGATAGCCCTAGAAAAGTGGGAAATTAAAATACTCAGGCTGTCTTTCGAATAGAATTGTTTTAAAAGTACCAGTGTTCCTCAAGTAATTAATCGCCCAAAATTTCCTCAATTTTTGTTTTATATCTTATCTTTCATTCTTTAAATGTAATTTTCGCTAAGCAATGCTTTGTTCCATCAAATTACATTTTATTATTTAGGAGTTAGTTTGCATTGAGTTTTTCTCTACCAATAAGTTTTTCGTACGTACGTAATACAAAACTGGCGTTGCCATATTTGTACCTCAGAACGCACGTTAAACCGGTAGTACTGGTAATCACAGTTAGCATATGACGATAATCGTTAAATCCAACCAACGCTTCCGGTTTCACCTTGGTTGAACTACAGCTCGCCTTTTAGAGGGGGTCTGTAAAAAGTTTTTTTTTTTTTTCGGTACAATTAAGTCCTTGACAGCATTATTACCGAGATGTAACTGATGTTGTTTAAGATGGAAGTGGGCTAACCTCATAGGCTTAGTTCTGTAAAGCGCACTATGACTTTGTTCAGCCAAAGCTACTGTTAAAACGAGTTAGATTTATATGTTTCAACTGTTTCTTAAGTCTGATGTAAAGCTGAGCTCGCTTCACAAATCTCGGCCTTAGTACGGAAGTTGCCCATAGCAAATTCTACTGGTGAAAGAGCCGGGTATCATCCTCATACAATACCACATCGCTCATTACTGCATCAAGGAGGTCTCCAAGGCGTAACGCAGGTCGTCAAAGCATGGACTTAAAAGTGGCTTAAACTTTGACTTAGGTTGACAATGCTAATTATATTGTTAAGAATTTGTATGTACTAGTAGTATACGGGCACAAAATGCACTATGCTAATCCCCAGAATAAACACATCTAGGAAACTAGACTTGATCGCCGAAATTTGAAATCTGCCCAAAATTATATAGAGTCGTTCAAATAGACATTGTAGCGACTTTTCCTCTCGAAATAATTAATTTCACCATCCCCTCGACCCCTATTACACGGTTCACATTTACGCATTACATCTCTACACCGATTTATAATGCAGAGTGAGCCATTACAGAAATTAATTTGACTGTGCGGAATTCAAATTCAATAGGTTAAATTTGACTCCGCGAATGTTATGTGACATCGCATCTGATTAAAACTTCCAATGGTACATCATTGATGGTGAACGCATGCCATAAATTATAACGCATTACGAGTATTTCGGTATGTTATGTAAATAAATTCGAAAAGTAATGGAGCAGATGGAGAAACCAATAAGCTAACATTGTATAAATGAACGAATTCAATTAGAAGATCTTAATTCACTTGGCACAAACGCGAAACTGTCCAAAACAGCAAACACTATAGAGAGTACTGTCATCATCATCATCATCATGATCAACCTATTGCCGGCTCACTACAGAGCACAAGTCTCATCTCTAACTGAGAAGGGTTTGGCCATAGTCTACCACGCTGGCCATGTGCGGATTGGCAGACTTCATACGCCTTTGAAAGCATTCTGAGTGGTGCAGATTTTCTCACCAGATTTTCCTTCACCGTTGAAGCAAGTGACATTTTAATTCCTTAAAAACGCACATAACTCCGAAAAGTTAGAGGTGCGTGCCCGGGATCGAACCCCCGCCCTCTGATAATTACACGGACATTTTTTTGAAGTTATATATAAACATCAATAAGTTTTGCCGGCTGTAATTCCTATTTAGCAGATTTAGCAGATCTCCCTATCTAAAGAAATTCCACAATATAAAACAAATGAATGTTGTATCCAAAAGAAAATAAAACTTACAATTTTCTGTCTTAGAGAGGAATCTCGTTAACAACTCGCTTCGGAACAATATAATCCCTCAACATTGTTTAGCAGTAAAATATATTTATTAGTAAAATATTAAATTTTTAAATGGTTTTTTTTACCAGGATACAATTCACTAAGCCATTGTGCCATAGCATTATTTATGCCTCTTATCTTCGCCAAAGTAAATTTGGACCAACTATATAACCCTTGATATTAAAAGATAACAAATATATTATAATTACACGTTATAATTTTTTAATGTTTTTATCGAATTATCTTCTCAAACAATTAGATGAACAGGGAAACCTACAGAATATAAAACTTAGCAAGGTGACAATTTTGAATACCTTAACTCCGAAATATTGGATTCGAGATTGAATATCCTTAATGGATAGATCATCATGATCAACCCATTACCGACTCACTACAGAGCACGGGTCTCCTCTCAATATGAGAAGGGTTTGGCCATAGTCCACCACGCTGGCCATGTGCGGATTGGCAGACTTCACACGCCTTTGAGAACATTATGGTGAACTCACAGGCGAGCAGGTTTCCTCACGATGTTTTCCTTCACCGTTGAAGCAAGTGATATTTTAATTGTTTTTTAAAAATGCACATAACTCCGAAAAGTTAGAGGTGCGTGCCCGGATTCGAACCGCCGACCTCTGATTAGGAAGCTGACGCCCTAACCACTAGGCTATCACCGCTTCTGGATATACCGCTTATGGATAGATAGCCTTACCTTTTCTTAATATTTTTTTTTATCCACTACAAGTTAGCCCTTGACGGCAATCTCACCTGATGGTAAGTGTGACGGATGGTCTAAGGTAAAACCTATATCCTAAACAGGTTAGCCCTTGACGGCAGTCTCACCTGATGGTAACTGATGATGCAGTCTAAGATGGTAGCGGGATAATCTGTTAGGGGTATGGTAAACACATACTTCTTATTGGTTTCTACTGTCTACATGACATCGTGCCGGAACACTAAATCGCTTTGCGACACGTCTTTGTCGGTAGGGTGGTAACTAGCCACAGCCGAAGCCTCCCACCAGACAACTATAATAAAGCTATTTTATCATAGTCTATACTTTATAAATAATAATAGTCAATGACTAATGTTACAGATATTTACATACATAATACATATTGTACATCAAAAAGTTCAGCACCTTTCAATCAATCAATAAAAATAATCTTTATTTAAATAGTCCTTTAAAAAGCAAAATTTTCTTTTTGTTATCACTCATTTATTTTATGAGTGGCCCACTATAACGCTTTTTATGTCCAAAATATAATAATGAGATTTAAAATGATATGTGATTTTCAACCATACAGATACACTCTTTTAACAGCATTTGGGCATATAGTTAAAATATGTAACAGAAAAATTCAGAACCGTAAAACCGCTGGCAACATGAATTTGTATAAAACTAGCGATTGCCCGCGTTTTTGTCCGCGTAATTTTTTTAATACATTAAAAACTCCTTGGAATATGTCGTTACTTAGTAAAAGTTATCTATATGGTTGGTTAATGGTTTAAAATAAGCTTATGAAGGTTTTTATTCAAAAAACACTATTATTCATAATCTTAAAATCGTAATCACTCTTTCACTCTTTTAGTGACTGAATTTTAGTGAAAACCTTGCATACCAGATAATAACACTGATACAATGTTTAAAAACAACCCAAATTTAACCCTATCGGGGTTCGTAATAAAAAAGTAGCCTAAATTCATTATCGTCCACTTAATTACTGGACCTATTCCAAATTCCACAGTCTTGTACAGCTTGTGCCCATATAGCTGAGGATCTACTTAAGTTATGTTTATTGGTGCGGGTCGCTGCGGCTAACTGAAACTAAAACTGCGGCACTTTGGGACCCCACGTTCCATCAGTTATCCGAACCCTGCCCTACTTACCACTTTAGCGTCGCAATTCATTGAACTTCTACTATCTACTCATTCCAAATCTGATCACTACATTTTTTTTTTTAATCTACTACAAGATAGCCCTTGACGGCAATCTCACCTGATGGTAAGTGATGATGCAGTCTAAGATGGTAGCGGGCTAACCAGTTAGGGTTATGGTAAACCCATACTCCTAATTGGTTTCTACGCGACATCGTGCCGGAACGCTAAATCGCTTGGCGACACGTCTTTGTCGGTAGGTTGGTAACTAGCCACGGCCGAAGGTTCCCACCAGACCAGACTCGAGCCGGGAATCTTTTTTTTTTACCCACTACAAATTAGCCCTTGACGGCAATCTCATCTGATGGTAAGTGATGATGCAGTCTAAGATGGTAGCGGGCTAACCTGTTAGGGTTATGGTAAACCCATACTCCTAATTGGTTTCTACGCGACATCGTGCCGGAGCGCTAAATCGCTTGGCGACACGTCTTTGTCGGTTGGGTGGTAACTAGCCACGGCCGAAGCATCCCACCAGACCAGACTCGAGCCGGGAATCGAACCCAGGACCTCCAACCTTAGAATGCGCGGCGCGCTGCGCCACGGAGGTCGTTAATGATAAAACATCAGGTACTCGTTTTGATAAATGATGTTTTGAACCGCCCCGTATTAATTCTTTCATAAATAAAGATCGCTTTGGATTATGAACGAGTAAGATATTTAATCTTTTACAAATTATACAAAAGATACGGTCCAAAGTACAAATATTTTTCCACTATAATCTGTGGTCATTAATAGCGACAGCTAAGTTTTAAGCGTAACTTCAATGTTTCAATTGGCCCTGTTTTCCGAGATACAGTCTCAACTAGTTCGGAAAACAGGTGCATAACCCTAGTATACTATTAGGCAATTTTAGTTATACTACTTCTGTTGTAAACTGTTTTTTTAATGTCTCCATCGTTCACTGTGGTAGGCACAATACATCAACAGATGTAAATGAATGAATCACTCCATGTCCACAATTCTTATTATAATGTCTCACAAAATTAAGCGTTAAACAACAAACAATAGAATGCACATTTTACATTGATCTCCAACGGCAGCATCCGCTTAGCGTTCATATTGTGAGTCAGTTTCCACATCACAGGAAACAAGGCGCATGCAAACCCGCCGCATATGAATGGAATGCAATTCTAAATGTAACAAGCCATTTCATTAACTCGCATATTCCACGAGCCGTTTGTACTTATGTATACTCTACTACTTACAAATATAAAATGCCTAGTTAGAGTGAGAACACTCGTATGTCCAAACTCGTGAGCTATGCCATCATCATCATCATGATCAACCTTTGCCGGCTCACTACAGAGCACGGATCTCCTCTCAATATGAGAAGGGTTTGGTCATAGTCCAACACGCTGGTCATGTGCATGTGCACGCGTGTGATTGGCAGACTTCACACGCTTTGTTGCAGGTTTCCTCACGATCTATTGGGCTAACTACCCGTCATTGCACCAGTCTCTTTACTGTCTGGGGGGGATCAAGCTGTCCTGATCCTCTCTCTTTTAGCGCGGGAGCCCGGTTGCTAAAGCTTGGGCGGCTGGTCTATGTCCGGGAAGTATACAATGAGTTCCCCGGGTGTTCATCAAATCCAGCGAGTGGGATATGCAGTGGTGGTTTTAAGTTCGGGTATACCCCAACGATAAGGGGAGGAGTCCCACATAACCTCCGTTCTGCCCAACGGAGGTAGTCTTAAAACTACGACAAAAAAAAGTTTCCTCACGATGTTTTCCTTCACCGTTGAAACAAGTGATATTTTAATTGCTTAAAAACGCACATAACTCCGAAAATTTGGAGGTGCGTGCCCGGGATCTAACCCCCGAACACTGATTAGGAGGCGGACGCCCTAATCACTAGGCTATCACAGCTTCACGTGTAAAATTTCCCAAGTTTTTTTTTATCCACTACAAGTTAGCCCTTGGCGGCTATCTCATCTGATGGTAAGTGATGATGCAGTCTAAGATGTTAGCGGGCTAGCCTGTTAGGGGTACGGTAAACCCATACTCCTAATCGGTTTCTACACGACATCGTGCCGGAATGCTAAATCGCTTTGCGACACGTCTTTGTCGGTAGGGTGGTAACTAGCCACGGCCGAAGCCTCCCACAAGACCAGACTCGAGCCAGTAATCGAACCCAGGACCTCCAACTTTATAATGCATATTCCAAGTAAAGAAAAACCTGACTTTGGTCTAATTAGCTCCACCTTTCAGCTACTGTTAATCTAACTTACCACCACTGTACTTTCCAATCCGTAAATATTGCTTCAATGCTAATGTTCAATCTTGTAAAAAGACTCCAAAGACTCGTAGATGCTTTTGGTTATTTCCCTAATGGAGAGTTTCATTATGGGAATTTTCAACATTCGCTTTCACGCCCGGCGTCATTATGATGCTATAAATAAATATCTCTTTAGGCTTAATGAAGTGGAAATTTTATTATTAAACTAAAATGCCGATTTGAATATTTTAAGCCGTTCATATTTCATTCAAGATTTGCGCTCCCCAGCTGCGATCTATCATTGTGCATGACATTTTCTTTAGTCCGTGTATAATATTTCAAATTTTCGCTGATGCGACGTATGCTCAGAATTTACGAAACAATTTAACGAGTTACACTCAGTACACAAATATTTGACGAAATCATCATGATTTTTTTAAGATAAATCGTAGTCGTAATAAGGCATTTTTTTATTATTTTGACACTGGCAGTGTAAGGTTTTGTTTAAACTAGCATCAGCTAGTTAAATATCAAATTCACGAGTTCCAAAATCTAGTAAAATATATTCAACAATATAAACAACTATAATCCAGAACATGTCGGAAAAGTTGCAAAAATATATTGGAAATGGCTTTTTAATGAAAACTAGTTATTAAGATTTTATCGGTACAGTTTATAAAGCCGATCGATTTGATATTTGCTAAGTTGTATAAAAAGTCAAAAGCTCCACTAAAATAACACAAACCCTGAAGAACACGTAACGAATAAAAGGGATGCAAATAAACGCCGAATAAGAAACAGGCTAAAAGGTTTTTCTCGTGTGACTTGGGTTTTCTTGTTCAAATTTCATATTTCGCTGCTCTAATGTTGCGTCTTAATACAATGTAATATCATCACTTCCAACATTATGTCTTTTACTAGGATTTCCTAGGATTTCGTTTCAGCATATAATGTCTGTGTACGTCTACTTCCTGCAACTCGTTAGATGTCTTCTGTCAACCATTTGAGGGTCTATCAACAATGCGTTTTACAGCACAAAGCAGATTCTATGCTCCAGAACATTGGGGCCTAACCTCAATCGATCCGATCCGAAAAGTAAAGTAATTCTGATTGGAGAACTCTAGGAGTACAGAATGCACCATTTCCCATTACTATCCCATTTCTGAAACGAGATACACGGAACATAACGCTATACCTTTATGATACCCTCTTCTTTTTATTTTCCTAATCCTAAGTGCCTGGCAGAGATCGCTACTAAGCGATAAGGCCGCCTTTTGTATCCTGCTTCTTCTGTCTGTTTGTCTTTGTTTTTTTTTTAATTTTTATCTGTTGTGTTGTACAAATAAAGAATAAATCAAATAATAAATAAATAAATACTCACCTCAATCTTTTATCTTTGCAGGTAAGAAAACAAAATGATGTTTCTATCTATGTTCGCCGGCTAAAGTCGAGTGACATGAAGTGTTCCTTCTGAGACGCGCTGAGGTGGGAGACGGAAGATGCGGAAGAGGCGTGTGTGACGAAGTCGACTCGGATGCGTCGGGGCAGTGTGTACAGTGTGAGCGAAGGCGTGGAGCGGTGTACCTGCACTACTAGGTACGTACTGTTAAATCATCAATCTACTGTACCCAGGTCTCCTCTCTGATGGAATTAATTCATGGAAAAAATCCATGATGGAGTAGACCTATGAATTTATCTCATGGAAAATGTCCTAGAGATTCATTACGCTGCTCCAACATTATGATCCGATTTATAATTGGTCTGAAAGATTATTATTGTAAAATAATACTATAATGTATGATTTGTACATAATGTTGGACGATTGGGATGTAAGTTGATATAACAAGGGTGATTACAAATAATAAGGTCACTTGTCATTCATAATATATCCATGAAAACCTAAACTGACTCCTATAAATATCATACTAATCTAATACATAAAATAAATCGTCAATTTATAGACATTAGCAAAACAATATCAAACAATACAACGTTAGAACCTTTATAATAGTTCATTTCTCATGTGCTACATCAGAAAATAATAAAAAGAAAATAATACATGTAGTTTTTTATTCCAAGCACTGTCGACATTTAGTATTCAGCATTGGAGAAGACTATGATACAGTATTCATGCTAAAAAAGAGAGAGATGTAAAAGGACTTGTTTGACGTTCTCGATTTGGACGCGTCGAGGCAGTATGTAAACTGTACAGCTTTAACGAAGACGAGACTGCTCTCTTCAGCATTTACTATTCACTGTAGACGTTGAAGCTCACAAAAAGTGTCCCTTTTTTAAAACATCAGGTGCAAAGTGCAACGTACGAAAATAGCGTGTAAGATAAAGACTTGGATGCATCTAGGTAATGCGAGAGAGCGTGAAACGCAGTTGAATATATCAACGCAACTTTATCTATACATTCATACCTTAAACAAAACGATGTGTTGTGTTATATCTGGATATGATATTTGTCGGCCTGAAGGAGTTATTAACTTCATTCAGCGGCGCCAAGCTAAACAAGAATTCAATAATTACCCACATTCGAACCCTTGATGATTTTGTTAACACAATTTCGACGGTAGTAATCAATTAAGAAGAAGAAAGTAAACAAAAGCGTCACTCTTACTAAAAACAACTCAAAGACTTTTAACTCGTCATATTATATGATTATATCATGTTTAAATAATCTTCCAGTATTTTTGTGTTGCCTGGTTGGTATAAAATTATATTGTAATGTATCGTCCGCTATTACCCTTGTCAACTACTGGTTAAGCCCCCATTTAATATGTTGTATAAGCGCATCTAACTACTATCGCTAAGGCTTAACTGAGGGATTTGCTGCTGTCCGCTGAAAAGTCCTGTCCTCTATTTCGAAAGTTCAATAGGTTTTGTAATACCGGAACCGACATACATATATTTTGAAATATTCAATGAACAGGAAGCGTTCAGTTACAGATTTATTAATATTCATTTTCACATGATTTCTGTAGGCGAGAATCTGTAGATAGCAAGCATTAGATTGAGGTACACTTGCATAGACAATTCCTTTTCGTTATTTAACTTGAAGTTATAAATTTTTTTAAGTTCAACTTTCGAGACATACTCGTACGTGGCAGGAAACTCCGGTGCTGCAAGAGCATTCCTCAGCATGTTTACCAACTGCATGAAACGGTATCGATGGCATGAATAATGATGAATCCCATGAAAACTATCATTATAATATATACCGGAGCTTCAGTGTTTGACCAAAAGATGCCTATTCACTGCCGATATAAACGTATTCGTAATAAAGCTAGTGGAGAAAACGGAAGGGTATTCCAGATCATTGCGGTCAACTATGAATCAGTACATACTCTTTCGATACATCGTGTTCTGAAGGCAGGAAGCAGAGCGTGGGACCAATTGAATAGCTTCTTTCCGTTTATCTTGTAGAATACCGATGTCGACAAGCGAATGCACTTCAATAGTACAGTCCCCTTTCAGCTTCCAAGCCTCGCTTATGTCCCTTACAAAAAAGCATTAAAATATACTCGCAATATTCCATACCGTAAAATGCCACAAGATTGCTAAAGGTACAATAAATTGCACGACTTTGTCACTTATCTCCAAAGAATTGTAAGAATCCTTGCGAAGACAATCTTCTGGCACTTCTAGAAATAGCGGAGATAAAATTTTCGTTATTGTAGTTTCAATGTCCAATGTAATATCATTCGTTAGCAACGTTGTTGGACATTGCAGCAAGCAGGTGAGTAGTTACCAGCTGTAAACATTTTTATACGTCTGACAACCGTAAATCTGTATTACTAACAATCAGTAACACGAACTTAAATCTGATTTTAATATATTTTGCTATTAGATACCTTTGATCAGCTGAACTGCAGTTCCTATTTTCGTAAATGTTACCATAGGAATAACTGATATTCTGGAACAAGCTATGGAATATTAAACCACTTGAATACTGTTCCTGGGAAAAAATAACCCTTTTTACTATTGTACGGCTTAGCAACTAAGCCGTTCTTTACGCAATTTTGCACAAAGATACATTTGGATCCTAGAGAGGGGCAAGTATACTTTCATTTCCGGAAACTCATAGAATTCCCACTAGATTTCATTAAAATCTGAAACAACACATGTTTTGGGTATGAGTGAGTAAGTCATTCTTTTTACTTTTTACGTCGGTGTCTTACTACCCCCTTGCCTAGTGAGTATATAACCCCTTATATATGTTTTTTATGTACAGGTAGCGCGGGTGCGGGCGCGGGTGCGGGTGCGAGAATGGCCACGGCGGGTTGATGGAGGCGGGCTGGTGGTCGCCGTCACCGTCGGCCTCGCCGCCGCCGCCGCCGCCCCGCGCCCCGCCGCCGCGCTGCCGCTGCCGACCACTCTCCAATAGCTACAACTGCTTGCCGCACTACGGTAAGCAATCATAACTGGGGACAAATAGCTTAGGGACAAATAAGACTAGGTTGCGGATACGAGAAACAATGAACCTCGGCCTCGTTGCCAAAGCTGCATCGCCGCCTGCTGTCTCGTTGTTACTACCGACCAATCACCAATAGATAAAACTGCTGCACTGCACAAAAATGGGCTAGCATTTTTGCAAAAATGCTCTTAATAAAGCAAAAACAAAATTACTAACAAAATGGCGCGTAACTTTTCTTAAAGGAGTAGACTTTAAGAAACCTGGATAGTTTCACAATTTTCGACATTGAAACAAAATTGGCATGAATGACGGTTACAATTTAAAGAAACTCGTGAGGAACCCGACTTAACGTCCTATCTTTTAAAGTCACTTGCCAAAAATCCCAGTAAAATTGGTTATACAATTATTTGTAATTTACGAGTATGTTGGGAAAAACTAGTTATGTAATTTTTTAAACTGTTATTTACAGAAAGATTATTCATGGCCATGTAATATAGTGGGATAAATACTCGTAATCACAGCTAAAGTTTATTTACAACTGATATAACAATTCATAATCACTCTTATC
The DNA here is from genome assembly GCA_928268935.1 of Lasiommata megera. Taxonomy (NCBI): domain Eukaryota; kingdom Metazoa; phylum Arthropoda; class Insecta; order Lepidoptera; family Nymphalidae; genus Lasiommata; species Lasiommata megera. The sequence goes on along the minus strand of OV743325.1, from coordinate 7,906,560 downwards.
TTAAGCGTTTATTCTAAGACTACCCACATATATACTACAGGTCACATTGCAGAAAGAAATGTTAATATATGTAGACACAAGACTTGAAAGACGATGTCTGGAAGTTTTTTGATTTATTTTTAATTCTTTATCAAAAATTACTAAACATTTTTTTTATATTTTTCAAATCGTCAAGAGCTGGTCTATCACTTTTATTCGGATTGACGTTGATTTCTGGGATACTCAGTCATTCGAAAAAAACAGTCTTGATTTCTGTTATTTACAACCAGGATGGATTACCTGAAGTGTAGGTAGATGAGTCATAATATGTTCTCTCATAGATATAGGACAGCAAAACTACGGACAGCTGGAGGAGGGAAATATGGGGCATTTTTTCTTATTTATTCAATCTGTATGGTATCAATAAATCTTACTTAACAACAAAAGAAAGGAGACAAAAGTATAAATTTTCCTCTCATTGTGCCCTCCTTTATTTATGATTTAAGCCTCTATTTCCTTATCGGATGTACTTATAAACATTCTTCTTAATGTCAAAAAGGAATTCTCTTAAAATCTGATTAAAAAAATTATGTGTTCGATTTTTTTTCTCTTATTATATTTCGATAAGGAAGGGATCCTTTTTGGGTAAAGGCCTACTTACAAAGATCTAATTTAAGTACCATTTAAACGGAAACAATACTCCCATAACTCCCTCAATTGGCACGCATTTAAAATAAAAAATTCGGATAACGATCTTTTAAGTTTTATACTCCATAATTATTACTTAAACTACCTAGTACTTAAATTTAAAATCGATGAAAGGGCACACAAGCTTTTTTATTACAGTTTAATTTTCCTCGCATTTCCTTATCTTTATTATTTTGTTATAATTTTAAGAAAATAGGATGTAATTATGTAAACACTTTGGAGTCTGTAAACGTCTTACTGTAAGATTGTTTATTTTCGTGAGTAAATACGTTACTTTACTAATAGACATTTCTAAACTCTCAGCCTTGTTTATTTCCCTCTGCTGATTACTTGCCCCCTCTCCAATAGGAGGGAGGGATTTAAAGCTTATATCCTACACGCTGTTCCATTGCAGTTCGGCAGTAGGTACACTATTAATATGCATCACATATTAGTGATAATCACCGGAACCGATGGTTTAGGCACGTTCAACGATGCGACGAATTTAACCCTGTGTTGTAACGATGACCTTGGCAGGAAAAATACCTAACATCTTTTTGCTGCAATAAAAGTAAGACATTTAATTTTTAGTTGAATATCCTATTTTTTTTTGTTTTCGCATCTGACCTGTCAGGGGTATGGTAAACCCATACTCCTAATTGGTTTATACGCGACATCGTGCTATCATGCGCTAAATCGCTTGGCGACACGTCTTAGTCGGTAGGGTGGTAACTAGCCACGGCCGAAGCCTCCCACCAGACCAGACTTGAGCCGGGAATCGAACCACGACAGTGCACGCACTGCGCCACGAAGGTCGTCAAAATTTAACGATCAGGTGACTGTAGAACAGGCATTCACTATACTAACATTTTATACTTTGCGGTGACTAAGAGAATATTTCATTGTCCCAGATGGATGGCCAGAAATCGAGGACGAATCAACAGGGGGTGCGTTGCGGGAGAGGGAGTTGCGTTCCCTACACCGCACCGTGCCGGCTCTGCGTCGACGGGAGCTCGACACTCGCGCAATCAAACACCATTTCTACCCCGAGGGAGGATGGGGGTGAGTTTAGAAAAGTATTACGGCTTACGTGGAGCTTCATCTACCTAAACTCGTAACATTTTGCGTCAGAGCAAATGCACTTTTCTCCGTTAAGCATACATATATTATTACATCTGTTTGTAAATAGGTTTAGGTTTGAAGACTTTATTCTCCCAAAGAACATACTGTTCACTTATATGTGAACCTGTAACTAATTATATAAATAAAATTATTATATGATAAATTAGGGACTTTATGTCTGTTTTTTTAATAAAATATATAACTATAAATGTTTTTTTTTAATTAACAATGAACGTTTTGTTACAATAAATAGAATATTATAGATACGAAAGTTTGTATTTAAATGTGTAAGTTTGTTAGTCGTTAACGCCAAAACTACTGAACTAATTTGGCTGAATTTTTTTGGCTTAATAAAACATCGATGCAGCCCGCATATAGCTTTTTCTGTACGTGGATCTTTGAAATAGCTGTAAGTATTCAGCCGTGTCAGCTAATTGCTAGCTCCATGCGCGTCATCATGGTTATAATACGGTTACACCAATTTCACTAATTAAATATTAACCAAAATAAATATTTCAAGCTAAATTCCTAATAAGGTAATTGTACTAGTAGATTAACCTGCTGTGTTTTTCTTCGTTGTCTTAACAGAGTGGTCATGGTCATCACGAAGTCCTTTATGACTGAAAGTCATCATGTTCTTATATCATCATAAAACGTTAAGAGTAAAATTTACACAAATGGTAACATATATACAGCACTTAATTTATTGTAAATGGTCACATTTAAAACACTTTATTTATTGTATATGCGATACTTTATTTATACACTGGGAAATGTGTTGACGCATCCGCTTCGGAAGCGACGACGGCAGAGCTGGTCCGCTTTCGGCGGGAATGTGGGACTCGCAGGCGGCCAGATTGGCGACCAGAACGCCTTTTAAAACCTGCCTGATGCCTGATGGTCCGCAAATCAGGCAGCGGCGTCCACCTAATCAGACTCTCCACTGGGGGCCTATCATCGAGGCTCCCTTACTCCGTCCATATGCCAGGAACATTGGGCGCGCCTTACAACACACTACATACACTACACGCAAAACAGACAGTTTTAACATTGATAAATTAATCATAAAGAGCTTAATCTAGTGTAATTAATTTTAAATTTACAATAATTTAAATACACACACCATTTAATAGTCTTGGTAAATTTTGTACTACACACAATGTTTATATTAATAGCATAATATAGCGAGCCCGGAGTTATGTTAACAATATTATAAACAATTCCGCCGAACTAAGGAAATGAGCCAGGTATTACCACAATATATTACGAAAAGCAACTTTGAAATGCAACAGCAGAACTTGGAACAACATTTAAGCTATCTTCATAATGTAGCGAAAACTGTCGGCAAAGAATTTTCTAGAGTTACCTAAAGTTACGCGCGAAAAGTGGCGATAGTGTAAAGAGGCTGTTCCACTGAGTCCTTTACGGGATTGTAACACGTGTTTCCTAATAAAGGACCAATTTCGAGCTTACGCGTTATTATTCAGATACTAGAACCCTTTTTTTGTTTACGAGTGGGGGGGGGAACTTTAGGATTTCTACCCACTAAAACCCACTTGGTGGCCACCATCAGTATAAAATAGTGGGAGGCTAAGGGATCTGATTCTAGAACCCTAGCTCGTAACAGTAATATTAGCGACAGCAATTTTACTATGTAGCTACAAAGTTTGACCTTCTCATGTTTATTACAACCTCTGTGGAGCATGATGTGCTCAGAAATTAATGTGGGTGGTCTCGGGTTTGTTTCTCGGCTCAAATAGGCCTGTTCTCGAGTACGACCACTCTGCCAAAGACGATTTCATTTCAAGAAGAAGCCCACAACAAATTTAGTCGGGTTTTTTATCCTCTTTAAAAAAACATTTTTTCTTACCATTTGATCATGTTACACAATTAGAAACAAAAGAAAGTATAAGCAGAATAAAAAAATTAAATCTATTAAAACCCTCTGTTTGAAGTTCTATGTAATGCCCACTATGCGTCGACACACAACCCATTGGGTTTACTAGTCGTATTAGATATAGATATTTCATCTCAAAGGCGTTGGTGATTCAAAAAGCATTTCATTTCAGTTGGATCGTCTGTGGCGCAGCATTTCTTGCACACCTCCTGTCGACAGGACTCCAGCTAGCCTACGGAGCATTGCACGTCTACGCTCTACGCCATCTGGGACCAGCTGCCGATCATGCCGGTTAGTTAACAAACACCTTTACACCTCACAATTGCACCACTAGTTTTTCTCTCTCTTTATTACGAAAAGAAACAGCTATAAATATATATACATATTTTTTTATATATACTACTAGTTAGCCCTTGACGGCAATCTCACCTGATGGTAAGTGATGATGCAGTCTAAGATAGTATCGGGCTAACCTGTTAGGGGTAAGGTACACCCATACTCCTAATTGGTTTTATATATAGACATAAGTCTCTATGGAATATCCTACCTAAGCGATCAAATGAGGAGATTAGAAGAGCCAAAGTTACGGACATAGCTCAACGAGCTGCGCAGCTCAAGTGGCCCAAATTGTTCTCCAAGTAATGCCTCATCAGTTTTAAGCTTATCCAATTAATCTGGATCTGTGGATTTTCTGATTAATCTTACACTTTCTTTTAACGCCAAATTACGCTCAGAATTGCTTACTTAGTTTTTTTATTCAATTAATGACTCACCACCTGGTTAACTGCCTAAAAGCCTTTAGTGGTTAGAATTTTTATAGACATCCTGAATTCCTATTAGCGGACCGAAATGTATAGGTAGGTATTAGTCATTAAATTTTCTGTACCATCCTGAAATTGGGACATTCGTTATGTCTACCTCCGTGCCTCGGAGACCAATTAAAGCGTCGTGTTCCGACTATTCTCACTATTAATTTGGGAACATGTAATCATATTAAAGCAGCGCAGAGCATCTCAGCTAATAAATACTGGACAAATTGATTTACTGAGACTATACGGTACTCATTAATCAATCATAAATCATAACACGTAATAATTCATGAAGTTGACTGATGCTACAACTAATATAGAACCGTTTACTCAATAAGAGCAGATCCGTCATTAATCACACGCGAGCAAATTGGAGTGGCGAAGTATTTTTCCCGTTTCTTTTTGCAAGAATCTTCCACACTTTAATACGCTACGTAAATCAGAAGTTGAAAGTGTACTTTAATCATGTTACGTTTTTATTTTACTAATAATAAAATTATTATTTTGTGACGAACATAAATTGCTTGGCAATGGCATTAAAATAATCGTAAAATATTTATTATTGAATAGTTCCTATGTAGTCTTCATAATCGGTTCATCTTGACGAAAAAGAGCCAAAAAAAATACGCCTTCATTGTGCCTTTAATATTTGAAGAGTTCCAAAAATTTCTCCACGATACGATCATCAGATCCTAATATGATGATACCATTATCATCATATTAGGATAGGTGGTCCCATGACCACCTCGGAGGTGTGTATATATTTCATCAACAAATCGGTTTACAAATGACGCAGTTCTGAGGTAAAGAATATAAAGAAAATACAACCGAATTGATAGATAGTAGGTATATATTTCCGGAGTACAAAATAATGTTTTTTTTAAATTCTACTTTACAAGTAAGACCTGTTTTAAAGCTTAGTCTAATAAATCTTAGGCGTCTTTGACACACGCTTAATAAGTTATTTCATGGTTTTATTGGTTATTTAGGAAAATTATGCAAATACAGATGGCAAAAGTTTGTTCAATTGGATACGTGCTATTAGCAGTAGTAGCTAGTAGGGACCTACTGCACTAGACGATCTTTCGATACCATCAACCCTAAAAAGGCGTGACGACAATCTATCGCTTTAAAATACTAAAATAATAAAACTGCCGTCCGCACACGCAATGATTGGACGCTGCTATCGACTGTAACGTTGTTTGTATCGATACCTAATTACAATAAACGCATAAAGCATTGTAAATGCTTGCGATTCGTTGCGATCTCCGATGTCATACCATCAAAATTCAAAAATATTGTATTGTTTATTTCTCGTTAATGATATTGATCCAGCGTCTTGAGTCTTTCATAATGGATCTAAAAGACGGATAGCCCTGACGCGGGAACCTGCCTTTAAACGACAGTTCAGAGAGATTACAGAAAATCTTAAATAATCCAATCTTGAAAGTCACATTTAGTTCTGGGAACGTATTTAATATTTTAACGTTTTAAACTCACCAATCTGGATAGAATGACATATACATGATTATTCATTAACTTATAATGAATGTATGTGGCCTACCCGTTCGCTAAGGTATTATCGGTATTATGTGATTTACATCCGGTGTATATTCATATTTAAGCAGGCTACACAATATTGTACGTGTAGACTAAATACTGTGTATGCAAGTTTTCATAATATTTCGACATTCGACACTTAGTTTTATACAATTTACTACGTTAGAGTTCAGTAGCCGTTCCTTGGTGTACCAATTCAATTCAATCATGCATTACGAGTATAATGCAGTTACGGCTATGCACCGCTTATCATGATCAACCCATTACCAGCTCACTACAGAGCACGGGTCTCCTCTCAATATGAGAAGGGTTTGGCCATAGTCCATCACGCTAGCCATGTGCGGATTGGCAGACTTCACACGCCTTTGAGAACTTTATGGAGAACTCTCAGGCGTGCAAGTTTCCTCACGATGTTTTCCTTCACCGCTTAAGCAAGTGATATTTTTTTTTAAAAACGCTCATTACTCCGAAAATTTAGAGGTACGTCCCCGGATTCGAACCGCCGACCTCTGCTGACGCCCTAACCACTAGGCTATCCCCGCTACTAGGCTATCACCGCTATGATAGAGAAATCTGTAGGTTTGTGGCCAATAATAGCCTCAGGATAATATTAGGCTCGCCGACGTTTCGCTAAGCATAAGTCATGTTTGCAGAAGCGCAAACATATAATTTTATGCCATTATGCGAAAAAGACATCGTCTCTACGGAAACTCTAAAAGTATCCTTACCCAGTTTTTTTATATTATATCTACATCGCGTTCGAATGTGCGTATAAGTTACCTGTGGGTAAGTTATGACCGTCACCCGTGAACATCCATTGATGCGTTGGCGGTTGAATCCATTCTCCTAATTGGTTTCTACTCGGCATCGTTAATACGATTCCGAGTAGAAACACCTAGTGTTCCGAGTAGACATACCCCCATATACCGGCATATGTCTTTGCGAGTAGAGATGTAACTAGCCGCGGCCGAAGTCTGCCACCAGAACAAGCTCTAGCCGGAACCCAATACCTTCCATTTATAACACGACAGTACGCGCTGCGCTAGGGAGGTCATCAAAAGGTTGTAGAGCAAAATGGACTAATCCCCGTTGAATAATTTTTATATGAGGCCATTTAACTTGACAATTAGTACAAACAAAACTAAAATCACATTAGTTTTAATATACTTAAGTTATACTTATTTATTGTTTACTAAAACATTATGGAGCTTAGATACTCAAATAAAAAATATTATAACAGTCTTAGCAGAACAAATTTAAAATTGGTATAACCTTTATTAATCGTGACGCTGAATTGATTTATTGAATTAATTAAGATTCGCGGTCTGTTCGGAACGTTAAGGTGTCAATATAAATTATAAGTCATTATTGCCAGAGGCAGCCGGAGATGTTAATTGTTCCAGATTAGTATTATCTCTGTAATAGAAATGGCACTGAACAAAGTAAACTTTAACTAAATATTGACCGTTGTATATTAAATTTGAGATAAGCCAACAATGTTATAGTAGTTTTAACTATGTTATTATATTAAAGCGAGACTACAGAGATGAAATCATTCTTATAAGCATTGTTTCAACATATATTTAATTTATTTCACATGATACACCAATCAATACACTGTATTAGCATTAAAAATATTACGATATAACGTATGTCTAAGCCGAGTACAGTTATCGTTGCAGGTATATACAGCATTACAGAATTTAACATTATATGGTTCGATCTATATACACCATGAATGACTAATACAGCAATGCTTTTTTATTTATTTTTATCCACTACTAATTAACCCTTGATGGCAATCTCACCTGAAGGTAAGTGATTTTCTTGTTGAATTGTTATCAAAAAAACTAAAGAAACATTTTCAATCAAACTGAAGGATTAAGACTAGAATTCAATGTTGAGTGGCTCCAATTTTTGACAATTAATTATATATTGAAATTTTCAATTGTAAAAAAATATAAATCAATTTTGTTAATTTAAAAAAAATGTGAAAGCGGCGTGTCTGTCTTACAAACTATGGCGTTATATAAAGTACCTAAGCAATAGACTTGCCCGATTTTCACGTCGATATATATATATGTGTGTGTATATATTATTGCACCACTTTCCTCTATCCTTATATCTGTCTTTTACGTCTTTGGTTGCCTGCAAGCATGTCGTTATGTAGCGATAAGGTCACTAAATTGAATAATATTTTTGTGTCATTTTCTGTTCTTTCCTACCTTGTGGTGCACAATAAAAGTGTATTCATTCATTCAATTATCCATTCATTCAAGGTAAGTCTTTGAACGGTATGACTTCGCTAAGTCTTCCGCAGCTCTTTATTAATCGCGCTTCGTTTTGCAAATATATATCGTCAAGTAATATACTAAGCGAGTGACCAAACTTAATGAATATCCTTAAACCGTATTATCCCTCCCTTAATCCCCTTCATACACAATAATCCAACGTTTAGATCTAAGCACATTAGCAAATGTGGAATAATAAACGATCCCTTTACAAAGCACAATGATATTATTATACAAGTCGTCTTATCTCCATTATGTTATATATTAAATCCTTTTTAGAATAGTAGTAGATATATATTAAACCCTTTTTACAAGAGTTACTTAGTTTGCGAGGTTCCTCTTTCTTAAGCCTCCGACACAAAAAGTTTCAAACTAACTTTTATCTATCTATAACAACGAGGCACTGAAATTAAACAAACTCCCATTAAAAAAAAAACAAGTTTTAACAATATAGTTTCGAGCTACAATCTTTTAAATTTTATCACTATAGACATACTATCGTGTGTAGTAAAATGCAGGAATTTTGAATATCGTCTAGTGATTCGTAACACGTAATAGATTCAAAAGGTTGGCTATAAGTCAGTAACTCGGTATAAATGAAAACAAAAACCTTTCCCGGACGTTAACTTATGTATTTATATAATATGACCTGAATCCTTGTTTAGTATGGGCCGGTGCGATCTGCGTGGGAGTATCTCGGGCTGCAGGAGCGTTGGTGGCTGGACGCCGCAAATCTCCACGCATGGCTGCTCTGATCGGAGGTCTACTCCTGCCTCTCGCTTGCCTCTTCACATCATTCGCTACGCAACTGCATCAAACTCTTTTAAGCTACGGTAAGATTTTAATATCATTAGATTGCAAGAGATTAACCTCTTATCCTAGAATCATATAAACTTTATTTTGTGGACGTCAAGGTTTTGAACTGTCATTTTAAAATAATATTAATATTATCGCTGCTTTATGCGATGATATTCAGCTTTAAGAACATCTATACGGACTAGAAACCACAGAAATAAGAAAGTATTCGTTAAGAGCAAACAATTATTTAATAAACATTAATTTTAGTAATACATCATAATTAATCATTTGGTAAGTTTATACGCAAACATCATTAAATTAAATACAATGTAAAATGTTGTTGAATTATTAAAACTACTTTTTTTATTATTATTCATAAAGTTTTTGATCCACTATAAGAAATAATGAATAGAAGCAGGCGTAACTTTGCGGAAGTCCATGATAAACAATAAACAGCAAGTATAATTTGCTATATTCCGCCGACAACCGGGAGATTTGTATAATATAACACCACACACAATCTTCAACTAGAACATCTACACACGTTTCGACCCAACACCGGATCTCCCTATTTTATATTAGCAAAATTGGTGGCCTTATCGATAAAAAGCTATCTCTGCCAGGCAACCAAGATGCAGGCAACATGATAAACTGTGACATTAGTTTTGGGGATAGTAGATTTGGGTGTGCTGTGGGCACACCCAAATCTACAACAATGGACCACAAATAAAAAAAAATTAAAACATGCATATAAATAAATATATATTCGTAATGTTAACCAAACTATTATCGAATCAAAAGAACGGAAAGCCAAGTCAGGAGATATTTCTTTATATGTGTGCTCTTTTAAAATTGAAAGTATAATAACTGAAAAAAGCTTTCTTATCTTCTTGGTCTCTCAATATGTATGTCGGTTTTACTACTTTATTCATTCATTCATGATCAACCCATTACCGGCTCACTGCAGAGCACGGGTCTCTTCTCAATATGAGAAGGGTTTGGCCATAGTCCACCACGCTGGCCATGTGCGGATTGCCAGACTTCACACGCCTTTGAGAACATTATGGGGAACTCTCAGGCGTGCAGATTTCCTCACGATGTTTACCTTCACCGTTGAAGCAAGTGATATTTTAATTTGTTTTTTTTAAAAACGAACATAACTCCGAAAAGTTAGAGGTGCGTGCCCGGATTCGAACAGCCGACCTCTGTTTAGGAGGCTGACGCCCTAACCAATAGGCTATCACCGCTTTATATTTTAAAACTATTTCTGTCTCCCTCTGTGCTCCTAATACAATATATTTCGCCTTCTCAATAGAGGATAATAAAAGTGGATATTCAAGTTCTAGTAAATTTATTTATTTATTTTATTTATTTTTATTTTTATTGGATCATTAAACTAGTCACTATCTAAAAACAACAAAAAACATTTCAGAAGATAAGACACCAGATAGTGGCCTTCTAGAAATGACCACAGCATGCACAACCTTAAAATTAACCTTACTAGATATATAATAATTCAATTTATACCTAAAGCAAGTAAGACTATCTATTACAGCATTAAAATGCTGTAATAGAGTCTTACTTGCTTTTTAAAAGGGGCCACAGAACTGCAGGAGATGTCGCAGATATAAAGATAAAGTAAAGATTCATATTGAGTAAAGATTCATGTATTTGGTCAGGAATTGTTCTGGGAGTGGGTTGTGGATTGGTGCGCGAAGCAGCCGGACTGGTGCTGGGTACGTACTTCAGGAGACGCCGGCAGTTTGTGGAACTAGTGGCGCATGCTGGAGGAGGCGTTGGCATTGCACTATTTAGTGTGGCTTATAAAGAAGCTGTGGGGTAAGAACTTGGTTTATATATTTTTCCTTAAGATGTCGTCGTTTAACTTAATTTTAACTTAATTTTATTTATATTGTTCGTTGTTATAGCGGCAATAGAAATACTCACTATGTGAAAATTTCAACTGTACTAGTAAATATCACGGTTCACGATTTTTTATACTTTACAAGTTGATCCTTGACAGCTGTCTCAAGTGATGATGTAGTCTAGGATGGTAGCGGGCTAACCTGTTAGGGGTATAGTAAACCCAGACTCCTAATTGGTTTCTACGCGACATCGGGCCAGAACGTTACATCGCTTAGCGACACGTTTTTGTCGGTAGGGTGGTAACTAGCCACCAGACCAGACCAGAGTCGAGCCGGGACTCGAACCCTCCGACTGAACCTCCGACTTTATAATACGCACTGCGCCACGGTGGTAGTCAAAACACGCTGATTCACGATCAGCGAAGGCTTAGTAAGAGGGTATCGTGGGCGTTGTACGGAATCCTAGAAAGTGGGAATTAAAGCCAATTTACCTCTGCTCGTTCCGCTGTAAATAAAATATATTTCTTCGCAGAAAACTTGGTTGGAGACTGGGATTGCAAGCGGTTACAGGCGTATTAGTGTTGGCATTTTTTCTCAGCGCTGTTTACCGAAGCGCTTCCCTTTATCATCCGCAGCGACGCGCCATTTTACATCTCAAGAACCAACGAAAGAAGGTAGAATTTCGTTAATAATATATAATGTAGGCTAGCCTAGACCTATTTTACACATTCATACTAAAGAAAATTTCCCAAAAGTACCTCAAGTAACTAACTAAAAGAATCTCCTGAAACTATTTATACCTTTACTACAAAAGTTTATCATAAAAATAACCTTTATTGCATATTAGATTAAAATTTCATTATTCTTTTAATTTAATAGGTAATTGTTATATAGTTTGACATACCTAACCACTTTAAAAAAGTACATTATTCTATTATTCCATTAACATTAAAGATTAGGTAAAATCGATAGTTATAAGTGGTGGGTATTTAACAAAAATTTACTGTAACTTAAACTTAATACGAACCTTTAAGTAAAAAAGGGACTTAAAGTTCTGGTATTACATCACCGATTTTGGTGGCTCGAGGTACTCGTAAGTCAACGGTTGCCCTAAGTGTGGAAAATTTACATTCTGTAGCTACTTATGATAAACTGATATCTAAAGCGTAGTCTGAAAAACAAACGTAGTGACTGAGGAAAGACGGGAGACTTCGTATATGGCAGGCGCGGTTTTTTCACGCTTTTCTTGAATTAATGTTTGAGGGATCCGCGTCCGCAGAGTGCGAAGTTTCCCGCCATTTCTCCCTAGCTTCTTTCTGCATTGCTATAAACTTGACATTGGCTAATCTGTGCAAAGCCATAAAAAGATAGAACTAACAAAATAATAAACTTGACATTGGCTTATCTGTGTAAAGCCATAAAAAAAAGCGTAGTCTAAACGTTTATGCACTCATTCAGAAACTGTTAGGCTTGCTCCCTTTAAAATGATTCAAGCGCAGTCTTCACCCTAATTGGCTCGTATCTCTCAAGACGCCAATATAAAAACGTTAATGGCAAACGCTTTACATAAAATAGGTAGTAGTCACGAGTTAAACACAATTAAAAAAACATTAAATGATGCAGTCTTAGTTACGTATTCAACCATTCCTCAGAAACACTAAAAACGTCGTGAGTAGTTAAAACGGCATTTCGTTCCGTCTAAAAGAATCTTGACATAAAGCGTTTCGTTTGCAGAATAAGTTTAAGAGTTATTTGGTTCAGATTTCTGATGCTAAGCGAATTGTATGCAGTTTCATGTCCATTTCAGGTAAAGAAAAAGAAAGGCCTAAAATCATCCGCATTTATTGAATTATCTCCACTAAAGTCGCGGTGTGAGTAGTTAAAACGGCATTTCGTTCCGTCTAAAAGAATCTCGACATAAAGCGTTTCGTTTGCAGAATAAGTTTAAGAATTATTTGGTTCACATTTCTTATGTTTAGCGAATCGTTTACAATTTATGTCCATTTCAGGTAAAGAAAAAGAAAGGCCTAAAATCATGAGCATTTATTGAATTATCTCCACTAAAGTCGCGGTGTGAATAGTTAAAACGGCATTTCGTTCTCGTTCGTTTCGAAAAGATTCTCGACAAAAAGCGTTTCGTTTGCAGAATAAGTTTAAGAATTATTTGGTTAAGATTTCTTATGTTAAGCGAATCGTTTACAGTTTTATGCCCATTTCAGGTAAAGAAAAAGAAAGGCCTAAAATCATCTGCATTTATTGATTTAACTCCACTAAACTCGCGGTCAGCGAAAGTATTGTTATTAGCAGCAGGTCTAGCAGCATTTGGGCTTTATACTCCTGTATTTTTCCTGGTAAGTTTATCTGAATTCTAGAACTGTATTACAGGGAACATATACATAAGGAATAATGTATAAAAAGTTGGCCTTCAAGCGACACTGCAGGAGTAAAAAATCAAAGATGTGACGCCACAAGAGCGTCGTTACGCCGTTTGCCGTGACGTTATACGGATTTATTTCACTGCCAAGCCAATACATTTTTTACCTCAAATAGTTTTGGAATTAATATTTCTTCTAACTAGATACCTACTTAGTTTAAAGTGTAAAATACGGGGCGGCGTTAACAAAAGAACATCCGGCTAATTGGGGGTTTTTAGACGAGAACGTGTTCGGAACCAGCGTAGTTAGTAGAGGAAGCAGGTTGGAAATTTATCATCCCTCTAAAATCGTGAAATTTCTGTTGAAAATGGACTGTAATAAATTAAGTTATTAAGCGTAAATAAATTATGTACTGCCTAGAATATATTCGATATAGGTGTCGATCTGTTTCCCTCAAGCTATAGTATTTTGGTTTTGGTTTTACGAGCAGACGGCTCACCTCATATAAAGTGATTCCTGTCGCTCATGAACATCTGTAGCACCAGAAAAGCCACCAATGCAATGCGGCTGAACCCATATTCTAATTTGCTTCTACTTGGTACTACTATTATACCGGAATGCAAAATCCGTTATCGGTTGGGTGATAAGCCACGGCTAACTTCTCCCACTAGACCAGACTTAAGCCGGAAATCGAACCCAGGACCTTCCACTTTATAAACCGACAGTGTGCCACGGAAGCTGTTACACAGGATTTGAAGATTGAAATCTTTACAGGCATTGCAAGGTTTCCAGGAAGGCTTGGAAGAGAGTGCTCTAGTTTTGCTACAAACATTTCTTGGATTCGCCGCGGTGCTCGGTTGCGCTGGCTTCGGGCTCGTGCTAGTTCGACCGTCCGCACAATGCCTTGTGTCCAAGCAATACTTGTGTCAAACAGCCATGCTGGGTATAGGTGAGCAACACATTTTCTTTTCAATATATATGATTGTTCTTATACAATTTATTTATAACATCTGAAACTTAAAATAAACCTTAAATTGAACCTAAAACTAAAAATCTTAAAAAATATAATATAATTACTCAGTGCCTGAAGACTAAAGTTATCAAACAGTGCGTGTTGCCAGTGATGACTTACGAATCCGAAACGTGGTCGCTCACTATGGGCCTCATAAGAAGGCTCAGAGTCACTCAGCGAGCAATGGAGAGAGCTATGCTAGGGGTATCTTTACGTGATCAAATCAGAAATGAAGAGATCCGTAGAAGGACCAGAGTTACCGACATAGCTCAGCGAGTTGCGAAGTTGAAGTGGCAATGGGCGGGGCACATAGCTCGAAAAACCAATGAACGTTGGGGTCCCAAGGTGCTGGAATGGCGAACTCGCACCGGTAAACGTAGCGTTGGTCGACTCCCAACAAGGTGGACAGACGACATCAAACGAGTGGCAGGGAGCCGCTGGATACAAGCGGCCACAGACCGTGACTATTGGAACACCCTACAAAAGACCTATGTCCAGCAGTGGACGTCTATCGGTTGAAATGATGATGATGATGAATTCCTAAAATATATTATTAAAAGGAGTCCCTTTAGGCAAGGTTCTTTCAAGACTAATTCGTTGTCCGAGGTAGCTGGCAGCTCTTCGGTCCCCTGTGATGTCGACTAACCTTTGTATTATATCCCTAAAAAGGCCTATAGCGCTAGGACGCCACGGACAAAGGGTTTCGACACAGAATGGGAATATAATTGTTCTATAAATAAAAATAAGCTTTATTAACATCCAGACATGGTTAAAAACCTACCTGGAAAAATAAGTCTGGAGTAGATGAATTGAGTGCAATGTTTGTGTTGACAGGAATTTCCATGCTCGCTCTAAGCAGTGTCGAAGGCTACCACGGGTACGTGCTTTTTGCGTGGATGTACGGGCTATGCCTGGGAGGGTTCCTGTACTCAATGAAAATGTTAACAATGGAACGAGTTCGAGGAAGACATTTTACCAAAGTTTGGAGTAAGTACCATATTATAGCTACTTATACATAAAACTACTTATACATTTCGATGACCTCTGCGGCGCATTGCGTGCGCTGTCGCATTATAAAGTTGGATGTCCTGGGTTCGAGTCCTGGCTCGAGCCTGGTGGGAGGCTTCGACCGTGGCTAGTTACCACCCGACCGACAAAGACATGTCGCAAAGCGATTAAGCGTTCCGGCACGATGTCACGTAGAAACCAATTAGGAGTGTGGGTTTAGCATACCCCTAACAGCCCGCTACCATCCTAGACTGCATCATCACTTACCACCAGGTGAGGTAGCCGTCAAGGGCTAGCTTGTAGTGTATAAAAAAAATGTATACAATGACACAAAAATATATATTGCAAAATCCATCCTTATTGAGACGAACTTGAACCAATACTCACTCTTCTGAACTCAAAGGATAATAAAACGCTTACAGTAAAAATACATTTCTTTATCAGGTTTCGTGCAAGGTGCTGAGGCGATACCTGTAATGGTCGGAGTACCCATGACGGGTTACATAAATCAACAAGCCCCGAGAGCGGGATTCTATTTTTCAACGGCTGCAACCCTAGCCGGTGCCTTAATGTTGTTCTTTGTGGGATTTTCAAAACGGGACCCAGAGCCGCCACCGCCTGCTCCCGCACCGACCATATCAGAAGCTTGTCTGTGTGTGACCCCTCCGCCGAGATGTGAAGCCACGTGGTGTGCGTGCAGTGCAGGAGGGGCAACCGCCTACTGCGCCTGGCCTGGCCCCAGGTGTAGCTCACGGCTTCCCAAGTCCCTCTCATACGCGACTCCGTTAGACCGCACTTGTTGTTCCGCCGCGCATTACCCTGAATGTTGCCGTCGAGCCGCATTGCTGCGACCTTCGCGGAGTGTGCCAGAAGGATTGGCACGTCAGGGCACCTTCAGCCGCTCAGGTTCCTGCAAGGCTCCGTGCCATCGCCGCGAACATCACCTCATAGAACAAATTACGACCTCTGTGTAATTCTATTTTCCCCTTTTTACCAAATATAATATGACTTTTAAATGGTGATCGAAAAAGTTATCAGTGAATTTCGTACCTAATGGGTACAAATGTGTAAAATAAGATATGTAAATATTCTCATTAGTAGAGGTTATTTGTAATTAAGTTAACGTGATAGATTTACTGGTAAAGCAATAACTACTGACATCACAAAGGTCATGACTCATCTTATATGCCTGGCTCCAGCGCAGCAATGTCCTGAAAATACAAAAAATCCAAAGGATAGAAGCTAGCGCAGCGAGGTGGCAACTTGCTGTCCACTTTCCAGTGGCGTCTGCTTAAAGCCTTGGGCAGCTTTGAGTTGTCACGGTGTCCGGCAAAGTCTTAAGCTGCGACAACCGGGCAGCTCTTTCGAAGCGCATGTTCAGAAAAGATGGTAGTTGCAAACGCGTTTGCAGCAATACGTCAATAATTCTACCCGGTTATTGAGAATTACCTTTTATGTACAAGATTTCAAACCTAACTCGAGCGGCAAGTGTTGCTATGTCCAGGATATGTTAAGCTGCGTCGGAGTGGTGATATTAAAGTGAGTGATAACCTTAAACTTTAATATTGTTTAGTTTAAGTGTATGACTGGTTATATTGCATTTTGTTATCGCAGTCGACGATATGATTATAATAATATGAATATGATTATGATGACATAACATAATTAAATAAAAAAAATATATAGGTATGTTGTATTATAAAAAAATCAACATTGGTTCATTTATTGACACAAAAACTAATTACTTTATATTAAAATATACGTCATATTTGTGTAAATTTTTCGGTCAAGTTTTTTTAGTCATTCTTGTCAGATATAAATTATAAAATATCTTTATACATACCTATATATAAAATGTTTAAAATTATATTTAAAAAAAACGTTTACTAAAAGAAATGATATTAAAATAGGGTTTCGTAAACTACTATTAGACCATTTTTCCTATTCGTCAAATAAATGTGGGACCTCCGATAACGTAGTTGAAATTGATATAATGTAAAATTCTAATAAAAATAAATCCTCCGTGTAACTATATCCTGTTCGACTTCTTAAAAAAATATAAGAAAACTCTTCCTTACTAGGATTAGATAAGAGGAAATAAATCAACCTTTTAAAAAATATATATACTTAAAAGTTGTTACTTAAAGTAAAATCAATAGATATAAAGTAAATTTGTCAATTTTATTGGGTCAAATTTTATATCATTTGATGTATTTGATTTTGTTATAGTAATAATTATATTTTATTTAGATATGTTAAAAATTAGATTCGGTACGTTTTTCACGTTACAAATGTCTGTTGTTTTTTGTGATGAATGAAGAAATAAAATGAATAAAATATCCTTGGTGTATTTTTCTTACTAATATAAATAATGGCTTAAAAACCCGTAAAGTTAAACTGCACGCCAGCTGCTTTTTTTTAGTTTCGCAGCTGACGCAAACCCACTCGAAAATAGTTTAACAAAAAAAAACAGATTGGGTCAGACAGTTCTACTCCCAGAAATTATTTCTTCATATTAGCGTGTTTTGAAATACAGAACCACTTGATACGAAGAAATTTTCTTGAAAATATAAGATTATTATTATATCAGCCTAATAATGCCTTTCTCCTATTCACAAGCCTCGTCTCGTGTTATAAGATCCTCCACGCAGATCTATTATTGAATGGATTAGATAAATGCATACAATTGACAAGACAAAACTTCTAAGTTGCTTTTTTCGAATGGATCTCTAGTCTACTTATCAGGCCCATTTTAGGACAAATTATTAAGGGATTTTTGTGGGCTTATTTTTAGACCAGGGTGCGTTTGGACCCTCATAGGTTTAGTTTCAGTTTACGAATGTAGTTATCACTCACTACTATTAAATTATTGACGCGTCAAAAGTGCTTTTTAAAGGATTATTTCAATGAAGATTATGATTGATGAGTGATTGATTACTATTTCTCCGGTTACCGAGGTTTTGAAATAAATAAGTTTTTAATTGGTTAACTGAAAAATAAATCAACGAGGATTTCAAACGCACTCTGATCTAAGACGCCCATAACAATTTGGCCAGGAATTAAATGTAACTAAGAAACGTAAAAGTTAATAGAATGGACTAAGTTACGTATAAACTCATAACTCGTATTAGCAATTCACGAGTTAAGAATTTATTCAACCATAAAATAAAAGAGGCGGTACACTTTTTGGGAGACAAAATTCATGGACACGTTTAACGGCATAGTGCAGGAACCGAAATGTCACTGTTCATGTGCTCAACACAGATTTAGTGGAACATATGCTCTGGTTTCACGAAGGAACAAGGAAGTGGCGAGGAAATTCCGGCCATAAAACTAAGAGCTAGGATGCGGCCAATGTTATCATTTCCAACTCTTCTGGGGCTTTTTACGTCTGGATAAGGTTCAAATTGACGTTTGTCTCTTCAAATCTAAAATTGCAGTCATTTTGGACATCCGCAGTATTTTGGTCCAAACCCAACTTCAAGAAAAATATTTTCATAAAGCCAACGAACGGCGAGCCCTGAGAATTAGTGAAATGTCTATACGGAATAACCTTAGCGTATCAACTCACTCATTTCACTTTTTGAAAATTAGGGTCACTTCCTGATCAGCAGTATGTTCTATATCATCAGATCGGTCCTATAAATAAAATATATAGTGAGTAGATGCTAAAGCTGTTATCACTTAGGCTAAAATCACACTATTACACTTACGTTAAAATGAGATAGTTTCGTTATGTATGCTTCTTACTCTATCACGCAGACCTACTGAACTAATTTGGTTTAAATCTTAAATGGGGATAATAACCTGAATTTACAAAGGCTACTTTTCATCCCGGAACAATCCATGGTTTTAGCGAAATTTGTGAATAACTGAACTGAACGTGAATTGTTGTAGCTAACTTTAGCTATAGTTTGTCGTAGCAAACTTCCCCGTAATTCGATTTATATGTTTAGGAAAGGGATCGGAAACGGGTTCGGGAACCGGAATGAGAAATGTATCCCATTTCTTCAATAGCAAGCTCATTCCATAAGAATTTTCAAAAATAAATCTATATGGGCAAAGTTGCAAGCTAGTCATTTTATATTAATGATAATGAATAATCGGTATGGAGTGCAATGGCAGCCAAATTCTACCTTTAACACAATTTTTATTCGCACATTTGTTAGTAATCTCTTTGGTGGATAACAAAAGCATTAATCATCATCATCATCATGATCAACCCATTACCAGCTCTCAGCACGGGTCTCCTCTCAATATGAGAAAGGTTTGGCCATAGTTCACCACGCTGGCCATGTGCGGATTGGCAGACTTCACACGCCTATGAGAACATTATAGAGAACTCTCAGGCGTGCAGGTTTCCTCACGATGTGTTCCTACACCGTTGAAGCAAGTGATATTTTAATTGTTTAAAAACGCACATAACTCCGAAAAGTTAGAGGTGCGTGCCTGGATTCGAACCGACGATCTCTGATTAGGAGGCTGACGCCCTAACGCCACTGGGCTATCACGGCTTCCAAAGCATTAATACATACGTGTAACAATTAGTAACAAAGGGTTATTATAAATGTACTCGTATAATTTTCACAATGTCTCAACTCGATGTCTACCTACTTAAGAATTGTATAAGGAAATGACCATTAAATGAAAATCAACACTAGTGAAAAGAGTGCGGTAATATTTCCTGTCCCTTACTTACCATACAAATTGTTTCCATCAAGCAAGGCATGTCACTTCGCCGGTTCTTTAAGAAAATTTCCATAAACCCATACTCTGTTCACAAATTTCTCCATTATGTATGCTAAATCTTCTGCCCCGTCGGTGAGCCAGAAGATTAAATTAAATGTACTAACGTGCTTATCTCATATTCAATTAAATTAGGTAGGCGCGTTCCGTATTTTAACGTCCTCCGTAGCGCAGCGCGCGCTGTCACATTATAAAGTTGGAGGTCCTGGGTTCGATTCCCGGCTCGAGTCTGGTCTGGTGGCTTCAGCCGTGGCTATTTACCACCCTAGTAGCCGTTGTAATGCTTGTTTAATTTACTGCATTATTTTTTTTTATACGCTACAAGTTAGCCGTTGACAGATATCTCACCTGGTGGTAATTGATGTTGCTGTCTGGGTAGATGGCTAAACTGTTAGGAGTATGGTAAATCCACGCTTCTAATTGGTTTCTACGCAACATCGTGCCGGTACGCTAAATCTCTTGGCGACACGTTTTTGTCGGTAGGGTGGTATCTTGCAATGGCCCACCAGACCAGACTAGAGCCGGGAATCGAACCCAGGACCTCCAACTTTATAATGCGACAGCGCACGCGCTGCGCCTCGGAGGTCGTCATTTTCAAAAACCTAAATCACCAACAATACTTTCGTATCAAAACAATATTAGAACGAATGGAACAAGAATAATAAATGAGCACTCAACACAAATAGTCTTAATTCAAATTTTTTTTTTCCTTGCTCATTTAAATTCTTACAACAAAACTTTTGACGAAACATAGAAATTTATACTCAAAGAAATTAAATATCAAAATTCACCCAGCATTTATAATTGCAGACAGAACTAACTTTTTAATTTAAAAAGGTCGTTCGCAACGGTTTCAGCTCCGGAAAGTGCAAAAAAAAAAATGCAAACAAGCTTCAGTGACACCAGCTTTTAAAGAGCTTGAGCATACTGTGAGTGGTTTATATTACTGGGTTGAGCGTAACTTGCAAAATTACAATCAGCTCTTACATTTCAAAATAACAAAATAAAGTAAAAGGCACTCCGTTGTAATGAAAAAGAAAACTCGTGAACATAAGGATTAACTTCAATCGGTAACATGCTATCCACTTATAAGCAGGAATTTTCTCTCATAGGAGTCAAGGATTAAAAGCACTCTGAACTTTGAGGATTTTGTTAGTAAAATAATGATTATGATTTCCGAGTTCGAAGGAGGGTGGGAGTCTAGTCGAAGAGTGAAGTCAGCATTAAATTAATAACTCCGCGACGTGACTACCTTACTGAAAATTTCTTGACATAAATATCGAGGATCGAACACAGGTCTTCGTGATCAGTAGTCATACTTACCCAATTATGCAGTTGACTAAGTGGTTTGCCGTTTTATAAAAGAAAGGAATTCATTGAATGTTTCTTATTCAAAGACAACTAATCATTTGACAGCGATTTTAAAAGAAAAGTTCACTGAACTTGTATCGAATTCAGTAATTATAACCAGAGTAAACCTGTTTAGAAATGGTCTTCTAGCAATCTGGAATCGCACCTCATAGGAACAACCATTTTCTTTGTCAAGCTGTTTTAAAAAGAATAATAAAAATAATGTCTGCAAAGCTGCGAACCTATAAATAAAACAATAACTTTTGATTATTAAATTTAGCAATTGAGTATAAATCCAGATATCTTTATATTATACTTAATAATTCAAAAGTTTTAAGAGAAGATATATTAATATGTAGTATAGAACGTCTGTGAGAACATTTCCTCCCTACATTTACTAACTGTGAAAACCAGATATTGCAGTGCTTACGTACCAGATAACCCTCGGGCTTTATCGGAGTCCGGGTAGCAGTCTATACCTACCATAACACAATCAACGGATTGTGCAACTAAGATGCAAGCTGTGTAATCTTGAAACAGGGTTACGGACTGTATTGGTCAACCTAACATAATCTAATCTTCCGTAAAGAAAACTTGATTCCAGAAGCTCTTCGTTAATCTATAATAAAATTTCCAAACATAATAATGGCTCGAATAATAATAGGTCTTGACACAAAACCTTAGTAAATTAAGACCTAGTACCTATTATTTGTATAGTTTAATGAATAGTAATTATTTAATGTACTGTGGTAGGTACAATTATGTATAATTAATTACAAAAAAATATTAGGGTGTAGTTTTCTACACACTTACAAAAGCACTCGCAAATAATTATTATGTTAAGTGTTGAGTCTGATAAATTCGACGAAACAAAACCGTGAATGCTACGAACGTTGAAAGCAAAAAAATAATGGCTCCCGGCGATACCCAAACGCGATGGCTTCACTAAAATGGATCACAGTTAATGGAAAGTACAAATACGAGACAAAAGGGATGATTTGAATAGACGGAGGCTACGGCCGAGGGTTTAATGTGAATGACAACCGCCGCTGTTTCTGTCTAGGGCTCTAGGCTCATTAATTTACTAATTTATAATTAGAAAATTGCTTATATTAATTGAAATACTTGTAAACTTTGTCCTTCCGTTCATAGATTATTGGTTTTTCCGCTGCTTCCAGCTTACAGTTCATATATAAAATGTATATTATTTTACGTATAATCCAAAGGTCGTGCTATGGTATAAGTAATATTAAGGTAGCAAATTTATAGTTTTAACTAATGGCTTAAACTTACGCCTACAGACAAATATGTTAAAATAACCATAGAAATTAAATGTATAAAGCATTGAAAAATTTTAATACCTTTCGCACACGGTATATGCAGTAAAAGTAATTGAAAGATACACATTCAATTCTGTTTAGTTCATGACTTGGGTTTTTATTTACAGAAAAATTTTCGTTAGTAACCGGTGGAAATATTTTTCTAGGTATAATCGGTTATTAGATTGAACGTTTTTCTGAACGAATGGAAATAATATCGGTACTGAAGCGAGCGATTTAATAACTGAACCGAATTTAAATAAAAACGTGGTGCGCCAAATGTTTAAGTAATAACTGGACACCATTCGAACATTCCACTGCATCAGTTGTATATTTGGCGCTTATTTCAATATTCTTCCGCAAATCACAGTGGCACGGAAATATAAAGAAAGATCCAATTTTGCTCGATAAACCGGTTAAATTCTATTATTTTTTTTTTATTTATTATTAATATACAAGTAATAAAATTAGTTATATAATAAAGGCACCGAAAAAACCAAAGAGGTTTGTCCTCGGTGCTAATCAGTAACATAACAGCTTAAAGCTAAAGGAACTGAGTAAGCGTATTAGGCATGAAAAGAACATTTCCTAACTGAGTTAGACGGTCGACACTAATGAGTCAACCGTCCAACTTAGTCAAAAAATATTCTTTTAATTTCGGTTTGAGATTTTTAATGTGTAATTTTTGGAACGCTGGAGGTAGTTCGTTCATGAATCGTGGAACCAAATACGCGGTCGTTCGCTCGCCGTACGTATTGTTAGCGCGCGTAATGTTAAAGCGGTTGGCCGCCATCGCCCGCGTCTGTACAGGATGTTCTTTTTTAATGAATATCTCCTCATTGAAGAACTCTTCTTTTAATATTGTGTATTTAAACAGCTTCTGAACAGGTAATGTTTGGCAATGTTTAAATAGCCCCAGTTCGTTACCATCGTACTTACCTTTAATGGAATTTGAGACCATAGATTTTAAAATTCTGAATTGCAATTTGAATATATTATTAAGGTATGTTGTATACGTACGTGTTAATTTACGTGCTTAAATAAACGAAACCAAAATGCTTTTGATAGAGCAGGTTAATGACCAAAATCGGTGTACTTTTTTTTCCAGTTTCCAAGTCCACTTTAGTTATTTTAATGTGAGCCTCGATTTGCATGCTTGCGTGCAAATGCCGTCACGGAAAACAGCACGATCTTTTACACCGTCATGGCAGGGCTACGTAACCTCCAATACATCCCGTGGCCTGCAGGTCCAGTGATGGCCAGCTTTTTCTATTACATCATTGATTCGCTATTGAAAATGTCGCAAATACAAAGTACCTAGAGTTTCAATGAATTTGAAAACACAGCGGTGCCTCTGTTTACGTATACGTTGTGAAACATGCACCAACAAGAGCGTATACTAATTGATCGCTAATTGATCTTATGCTCTTATTAATTGATATTTTCACAGTTGCAAAGCAAAACAATTTCTCATTGGGAACAAGTGTTTTTATTCGTAAAATGTCATGACTTCGACTTAAAATCTTCTACTCTATTTTATTAATCATCTTGGTTATGATCAACCTATTAAATTTCTATTCGAATGGAAGTGGGGTTTAAGAGCATTGAGTTGACCAACTGTTATTTTTTTTTATATACTACAAGTTAGCCCTTGACGGCTGTCTCACCTGGTTTTAAGTGATGATACAGTCTAGGATGGTAGCGCGCTAACCTGTTAGGGGTATTGTAAACCCACACCCCTAATTGGTTTCTACGCGACATCGTGCCGGTTCGTTAAATCGCTTGGCGACACGTCTTTATCGGTAGGGTGGTAACTAGCCACGGCCGAAGCCTCCCACTAGACTAGACTCGAACCGGTAATCGAACCCAGAACCTCCAACTTTATAATGCTACACGTCGTCGTCAAAAGTTCATTGGAAATATAAAGACTTGGGGATCAATGATTGGTACATGATTCTCTTATTTCGAGATATTTGCTCCAGTACAGAGGCATTAGCAGCCAATTATTCCGGCTTTACAAATGAACGTGGTAAACCGGGTATATAGTTATGCGGTGAATTTTCCCTTACTGTCATCTGTTATTCCTCATTTGACAGAAGAAGACAAAGATGTATTCTTTTTTTGTTTTTTCCCCATTTTGTTTTATTGTGTAATATAGTTTTCATTGATTTACTGTCTATCTGTCTATTCATGTCTACTGTATACTTATGTCTGTCTATTTATAACAACTAAACTATGTTGATTACTAAGGAGGTTTTAGGTATATTCTCTTAACTAGCTGGCGCCCGCGACTTCATCCGCGTGGAATAAGTTTTTAAAATTCAGTCAGAATAAGTTGTAAAAATTCCTACGGAAACTCTCCTATGTCACTCTCTAGATCCTCAACTATACTTTAAAAAATCACGTCATTCCATTGCTCTGTTGCGACGTGATTGAAGGACATACCAATTTACAAACACATTTTCGCATTTATAATATTACTATTCGGACTTTCATGTCTCTAACTTCAAAAATATAGGACTTTCACACAAACTTCCAACCCCTGTTCTACCCCTTAGGGGTGGATTTTTGGAATATTGCGTGTACAGGTTTTTATTATTTAAAACAAATTACCTAAATGCCAATTTTCATGTCCCTATCTTCGAAAACATAGAATCCTCATGAAAACTTCCAACCCCCATTACACCCCCCTTGGAGTAAATTTTCGTAACATTGATTAAACAGATCTTTGTTATTTATAATTAACTACTTAGTTGCCAACTTTAATGTCTCTAACTTCAAAAATATAGGACTTTCATACAAACTTCTAACCCCCATTTCTACACCTTAGGGGTGGATTTTTGTAATATTGCGTGTACAGGTTTTTATTATTTAAAACAAATTACCTAAATGCCCATTTTCATGTCTCTAACTTCGAAAACATAAAATCCTCATGAAAACGCCCCACCCCCATTTCACCCCCCTTGGGGTAGATTTTCGTAACATTGATTATACAGATCTTTATCATTTATAATAAAAAACTTAGTTGGCAATTTTCATGTCTCTAACTTCAAAAATATAGGACTTTCATACAAACTTCCAACCCCCATTTCTACCCTTTAGGGTAGAGTTTCTCAAAACCGTTTTTTAGCTGACCTCTACTTCATAAAAGGAATCTACCTTCCAAATTTAACCCTAGACAACTAACCTTCCGATATACCCCTTTAAAGCTAACCATTCGTCGTATCGACGAACAATTATTGAAGCATATAAATTTATCCACCGATAGATATATCTGATCGTTTTAATGTTTAATTACGTTAAACAGGTATAACTCTATTAAATAAAACAGTATATTTCGATAGTTTAACAAAAATATTTAAATTATTCCTAATAATCTAATACACTGGTTTTTTGAGATCAAATTAAACAATACTTGGAAAAAAAAATATAAAAAATAAACAACAAAAAATTGCCTTTTTTTCTTTGGCAAACATAAACTATTAAGGTCTCATTTTTTAAGAAAAAATATAAAACCTAAAACTTTGAAGCAAATTTGAGGCGAAAATCAACTTTTTGTTCACCACAAATTACCGTGTTGTATTTTGAACAATATGTCTTAGTCAGGCGTCTTTTTGTATAGGGACACATGCAACAAATTTTTCTTTTTCTGCTGTTTGTAGCTTCAGCTGGTAGAAGACTACTGCTGGCTGATGACTGACCTTCACTTTCACCTTCATCATTCTTCAATCCTTCCACTCTCAAGATATCTTTAATTTTATTTTTCACGTGTGTCGATATAGTAGCAATTTCCAACCTCATTTTGAGCCAGAGCTCCACCAACTGGCCATGCAATTTCTTCATAAAAGCACGCTGAATCTTTACTTTTTGTCCTATTGCAGAAGCAATGTTATGGCATAATAGGGTGGACCTTTTGTCGCCGTAAGGGAAACGGTCTATCATCAAAACTCAGACATCGCAGAAGAAAACTACATCTTTCTTGTTCATACACGCCACATATCTGGTACCAGAATATTCTGTGTCAAACAATTCATCTACAGTCAAATGATTATTCTTCAGATCCATCTATTCCGTCATCTACTTCTACATTATCTTCTGTTTCGCTTTCACTAGCCTTTCTAGTATCAGTACGCCCTGTGGACTCCTCCGAAGTTCCGATATCTTCCTCTTGTAATAATAACCTCGCAATAACTTCAGCGGTCAGGAATTATTGAGAAGTCATGGTAAAAACTGAAAAAGTAAAGACATTAGTTACAGTAATAATATACACAGAACCTAACCATTCGTCGAAACGACGACTATTTTCGTAATATATCTAAAAATTATGTACTTACACGCGAAACGACGTCGCCACCTGCGAGCACTCGGTGGACACTAAGTTCACCAGCGACGGCGAAGTGATCAGCGCTCACGAAGAAAAGAGGAAGAGATATTTCTGTTTTGTGTTCGTCGATTCGACGAAGGTTAGGTGTCTAGGGTTAAAGATCGTATGTTTTATAGTTCCTGAGATATCGTGATCATCAGTCAGTCAGTCAGTCAGTGGTATTTCGCTTTTATATATATAGAATAACCAATTACTATTTTAGTACTTATCTTTTTGAAAGTATACTAATTATAGAATTGATGAATGCAATTAACATTATCGTAAACATTTAATTTGCCAGTTTCATTAGACTTACGTTGATAATTAATTGAATTTCATAATACAGTAAAAACTCTATCCCATAATTTGGATTAATTCTATTTACTCGACTTTCCCGGACGGGAGCGTATTTTTGTTTTAATTAACGGATAATACCTGCCGAGATGTTTTTAATTAAGAAGCACATATAAATAGGTAGGTAAGGCAAGTAATTATTCATGAATAGCGAGGTAGGAATACAATCTAAGACGAGCGCATACGAGATCCACTGAGTACATAGATCCAGTAGTAGAAGTCTCCGTAATAGTATCAACTGTATCAACTACTACACTTTGTAGATATTACCTGCGACATTATAAATCAAATACCAATTCGACTTCATTTCAATAATTAACGAACACAGTTGCTTTGTGCATTTCGGTTCTCGCTACACGAAAACGCAAATTGTTTGCATTTCTGTAATATTACGAAGTGCACGGAAAGTGGGGACGTGAACGAACGCCATTTGTTCGCTGTCTCTAATTAAGTATCATAAAGGCATGCCGTGCAAACAAAAATCTCATTATTTTGCCATTTATTTGCTTCTCACAATTTCGGGGAGACATTATTTTTGCTATAATATTTTTGTGTTTCGTGCGGAGAATGTTCGCAATTGTTATAAGGAGATATTAATATAATAATTATAACGTTGCAAATAAAACCACTCGAATACAATGTACAGATAAATTTTATTTGATAAACACATGTCTATTCTGAAAATGAAAAATACTTACTAACTATAACTGATAATATATACATAACTGGGATAATGGCCAGGATGTGTTTTCCGAATGTGGGGCGTGTCAAAGCGTAAAATTAGCATAAACGCTAAACCGATGCTAACGAAACTTTGTGTTTGTGCTTGCATTTACGATCCAAATAATAATCTGCGAAACTATATCCTATACTCCATTTTTTTTCGGACTGTCTATGCCTATTGGTGCCTATACTCCAATCTCCGTGACGCAGTGCGTGCGCTGTCACATTACAAAGTTGGATGTCCTGTGTTCGATTCCCGGCTCTAGCCTGGTATGGTGGGAGGCTTCGGTCGTGGCTAGTTACCACCCAACCGACAAAGACGTGTCGCCAAGCGATTTAGCGTTCCAGCACAATGTCGCGTAGAAACCAATTAGGAGTGTGGGTTTACCACGCCCCTAACAGGTTAGCCCGCTACCATCCTCTAGAATGCAGTCTACTGCATTATCACTTGCCACTAGGTGAGGTAGCTAACTCGAAGTATATAAAAAAAATACCTTATAGCTTTTATAAATCTGCCACAATATCGCTTAAAAGCTTTGAAAAAGCATAACGCTCAAACTACTATCTAGTTACGTAAAATCTTAGTCTAAAGGCCACTTTTGGCCTGGTGATGAAACTAGCAACCAATAGTAGAACTTACTTACTAATATATATCGCGGAAAAAAACGTCGTGCAGAAATCCTTATATACCTTATATGCCTAAGAACTCTTTATGATGCTTTTAAATGTATCAATTCGGTTCAGCAGCGTAGTAGAATACGTTAAAACCATTCACATTCTGAGAAGAAACCCGCTGGGTTGTTAATAATGATCATGAACAAAGTCGCGGGTAAAAATAAAACGAACGCAATACAATCTATATCCATAATCCACGGAAAGGGCTGCTTACTAAATCAATTTATTTGATTTGATGTATAAACCTGATACAAATAAATTTTTCATGCTAATGAAAAACGTGTTTCGTTGTTCTGGACTGACATTTTATTATTGGAACACGTATTTGTAATACGATTTACCTATTGGATGGGTGAAAATTTAATGCATAAAAATAATACACCGAAATTATAACAATTTTAGACATTGGGCTTATCTGTATAAATGTTATTATAAGTAAGTGGATTGAACTCAGTAACCCCAAGGTCCCTCAGGGAGGTTCCTTGGTTCGATTACCGACTCGAGTCTGGTCAGGTGGGAAGCTTCGGCCGTGGCTACTTACTACGCTACCGACAAAACACGTTTTGCTAAATTATTAAGCATTCCTGCACGATGTCGCCTAGAAACCAATAAGAAATATGTCTTTACCATACCACTAACAGGTAAGCCGGCTACCATATTATTATTTTTTTTATCTACTGCAAGTTAGCCCTTGACGGCTTTCCCACCTGGTGATAAGTGATGATGCAGTCTAGAATGGTAGCGGGCTAACCTAAGGGTATGGTAAACCCACACCCCTAATTGGCAATAATTCTACGTGACATCGTGCCGGAACACGAAATCGCTTGGCGAGACGTCTTTGTCGGTTGGGTGGTAACTAGCCACAGCCGATGACTCCCACCAGACCAGACTCAAGCCGGGAATCGAACCCAGAATCTCCCACTTTATAATGCGACAAAGGTCGCCTTATACTGCATCATAACTTACAATCAGGTGAGATTGCCGTAAAGGCTAACTAGTAGTGGATAAAAAACTCCTGACTATCAACACCAGTCGAAACGGTGATAGCCTAGTGGTTAGGGTGTCAGCCTCCTAAACAGAGGTCGGTAGTTCGAATCCGGGCACGCACCTCTAACTTTTCGGAGTTATGTGCGTTTAAAAAAATCACTTGCTTCAACGGTGAAGGAAAACATCGTGAGGAAACCTGCACGTCTGAGAGTTCTCCATAATGTTCTCAAAGGCGTGTGAAGTCTGCCAAACCGCACATGGCCAGCGTGGTGGACTATGGCAAAACCCTTCTCATATTGCGAGGAGACCCGTGCTCTGTAGTGAGCCGGTAATGGGTTGATCATCATGATCAACACCATTTCACTACGTTATTCATTAAAGATGAAAGGAACGTTACAGTATATTATGATCAATATTATTGGCCCTTAAACAGCTCAGAGTCCTTTTGAGTATTTGATATTGAGTACGACTCAATGAAATATGGTCCTAAGTAAACACTTTGTAGAACACACCAAATCAAGGGTGGCTAACGAGAAAGTATATTTTCTGGGGTAGCTTAATAACGTCGTGACCACCCTACTTAATACAGATATTAATATGTATACTTTACCGAACCCAAGATGTTACAAGTAAATTAATATACCTTTGCTTTATAGAAGGAAACTATTCAAATTATAGAGAAAAAAGTAAATAGGAGAGGGATCTAAATATGCAGAACAGTGAAGAATGAATGGTTAAACTAATTTCATGGACCACGAAAATATTACTATATTTAAGAATGTATTGACAAGTAAAAACCTCTTGGTGAATTACTTTACAACAATATGAGAAATATATAAAATATGTATGAACGCTTCACAGATGCCTAGTATAAGTAAGCATGTTTTGTATACAACACAAGTTAGCCCTTGACCGCATCTCGTCCCAAGGTAAGGGATGATGCGGTCTAAGATGGTAGCGGGCTAACCTTACTTATTACTGTTCTTCTTCTTCTTCTTCATCACCATCATCGTTATCATCGTCATCATCGCCATCATCATCACCATCATCATCACCACCATCATCAACATCAACATCATCATCATCACCACCACCATAATCACCATCATCACCACCACCACCATCATCATCGTCGTCGTCATCATCATCATCATCTTCTTCTTCTTCTTCTTCTTCGTGTTGGCTAATCTATATATATAAAAATCAATTGCTGTTCGTTTGTCTCGCTAAAACTCGAGAACGGCTGAACTAATTTATCTTATCTTGGTCATGAAATGTTTGTGGATGTCTAGGGAAGGTTTAAAAAGTGAGAAAAATTCGAATAATTGCCGGGAAAACCCTTAAAACAGCCCTTTTCTTTATCCCATATAAACGTTTTCTAAATAAAATATAGAGTCAATTTGTTGTCTGTTGTCTAAGAAATGTAGGTGTGTTCTTAACTTCAAAGATTCAATTTGCAATTTATTACCGCTGCACAAAATTTCAAATTCAATCCTGTCTAAATCAGTTAATTTCAATAGTTTTATTTAACGCGGTAATCTCGCGAAATACGGGTCCGATGTGATAAACTCTTTCAATTCAAACAAACTCGATGTTCGATAGCCCATTTATTGAAGACGGCTATATAGATATTTAGTCAATATTTTATCCCGGTATTTCCACGGGAACGGAAATTACGCGGGTGAAACCGCGAGTCACAGCTAGTCATAGATAAAAGTAATACATTTGTACGAATTTTGCAAACAGATGATAAAAAATGTTATTCAGTAATATTTTAGCCCCAGGGGACAAAAAAATCCACTCGGATGGAAATGTCATTGTAATTGAATAGGTACATATATTCTCTTGCTGTAATAACATACAAATATACAAAGGACCCCAAGAGAATACCACTGGAGATAGATCGATAAATAATTCATAATAATAACTCAAGCTCAACACAAGTGACAACTTCTTAAAACTATTTCCGGCGACAGCCTTCAACCAGTGAAACGAATTATATTATGCCACCAGGTTCTAAGCACAACCCAAACAATCAATCATACTCCAGATTTTGCACGCTGTTGTTGGGCTGTGGGCAAATGGGGTGGTGAGCATTTATGTAGAAATGCTGTTCCATCCTACTTATCTATATCTAGAAAAATAAGAAATAAAGTATCTGACCGGGGTTCCGAAATAAAATTTAATTCTTAAATTAAGACAATGTCAAATGGCTGAACCGTTTTCGTAGGAGTTTTTATTCCAGTTGCGGATAAGTTCGTGAGCGTTCCAGTAACCCAGCCATCAGGCGACGCGGAGTATCGCTGGGTTATAGTGGGTATTCTGGGCGCCACCCTGGCCGCTCGCGAATGGCACATAACCCGACGGAAGCGGCCTAGTTCTGCCTGCGCCGCTTCCGAAGGGGATACGTAAACGCATTTCCCAGTATTTAAAAAAAAGTAGTTTTTATTCCAAGTAGATAACTTAGAAAGGTCTGATGTGGGCTCTTATTTAAAATACATATTAATACAAACTTTAATCTACTTTATTTTGGGAGGCTCAAACCTAAAGCGAAATATTTATTACTAAAAACAGTAGGTATATACTATGATATT
Organism: Lasiommata megera; assembly: GCA_928268935.1. NCBI lineage: Eukaryota > Metazoa > Arthropoda > Insecta > Lepidoptera > Nymphalidae > Lasiommata > Lasiommata megera. The sequence continues at coordinate 7,874,046 of OV743325.1, read as the reverse complement.
GTACTTGTTTTGTGTATATAATTATTTTACGAATATCAATGTTATGACGTAATATAAAACTGTAATTTTATAATAATACTTCTTTAAGCGATGGTAGTAATAGTAAGCCCACGAATTTGCTTTACGAACTTACTTCCGAGATAAGTGGAAGAAAAATATAATTTTTAAGTTTTTATGAGTAGATAAATTAAATAATACGTTAGATTTTATGCATTACGTGGAATTAATAAAGAAGTAGATTATTTGCGAATTAAGATGACTGGATTCGTTTCAACATGGGAATGGACGAGATACGTTTTAAAATATAAACATGACGTTCTGAACTTTCATTCGTTCATTCCAATTAGTATTAGCGTTAGTATTGAAGTAAGGATGCGGTAAGCATTCGGTAATAAATTCGGTGAATATACTCGTAACTTTAGGCAGATTTCGAAAAAAAACGTGACACAGATACACAACCAGTTCAATTAAAACAAATATTTTAACTTTTTTTTTATTCCACCAAAAGAACCCTTGATGGCAGTCGCACCTGATGGTGGGCTTACCAATTTAGGTGTACGGTGAACCCATACTTCTAACCATGACATCGTGCCGTAACGCTAAATCGCTTGGCGACAAGTCTTTTGTCTTTAGGTTGGTAACTAGCCATGGCCGAAGCCTCCCACCAGACAAAAAAAAACAAAGGAAATATATTTTGAAGAAGCTTTCAGCTACAATTTTATTAAAAGCGTACATAGATAACATAACAAAATAGCTGTGTTTTATGTTATCAATTTCAGTAGGTAATTTTCTGCCCAAAAATATCTTAGCAAACTCTACCTACTCACTTAATTATTATATTCCTCAAAATATACAATTTCTCAAGAATCCGTTGTCAACAATATGAATCACTTTAACGCGATCGTGTTTATATTTCTGCCTCGAGGATACGAATAAATTATATTTCCCAAACTTCGTAGATATATTATTCAAACATTTGGTCTTTTATTTTGCTGGATAATGGGGTTACCGGATAAGAAGCGAATTGCGCGCTTATACTCATCTATTTCTTCAAACCACAGTAATATAGTAATATAAGATATTCTCTTAAAATATCCTTATTTCTATATTTGGTCAGCCCAAATTGCGCAAAGTTTGGTAACAAATATCCCACTTCTTCAGTTTCGAGCACAACCACGAAACATTATAGGACTACTCGGATGTATAAATGAATGGCTGTACAAACCGTGCCTTGCAATGCCAGGTAAAAATATTTATAATAAACTATTTGATTCCCCCTTTTATGATTTGAACTTTGATTAAGACTTTAAAAATTTCTTTGGAACGTAAGTAACGTTCACTCCCGTTTCCGCTCCATTTTCCAACGTATAAATCTAATTTCGAGGAAGTTTACTATGGTAAACTATTCCTATAGTTGTTACTCATCGACTTGATATTCAGTTTTTTACAAATCCCGAGGGAACTATGTATTTTACAGATAAAAAGCAGCCTATGTTATATATATAGCCTACATTATAATTCAAGGTTAATATTCAATTCTAAAATTGCTTCAGGAGTTCCGTGACCTATATAAACTTTTGCTTTTATATTACTTTGATTGTTTTGACATGTAACTTTAGCGGGCTTTCTCAGAATACCTTAACTCATGGTTTTGCAACACATAGAGGAAGATCATACAAACAAATATTTTTATTCATATTAAATTTGCGTGTACCTAATAGTTTCCCAACCCTTAATAGGATGATGATGACGATGATGATGATAATATATGATACTTTATAAACCGATATTGATCGTTTCTTTTTGAGGTAAGCGCATAATGAATTTTTGTACTAGGCTTACTATAATTTGCGTAGATTATTATACCTCTACTATTAGTTACAGAAAACAAACTATTCCCGATTTGCTTGATGTAACAGCGTAAAAGAACAGGTAAATCGCGATAACAAAGTCACATGCATTCTGCATTTTCCTGGATCTCTACAATTATCTACATCGTGCATCGCTTGGCTGAACAGTTTGGTCGAAATGTTAAAATCATCCGCACGTATAAAACTTAAAGAACACTGCATTTTTGAGACAAGTTCTAAAATAGCTTCGTTAAAAAAGTAATCTCAAAATTGAATAGACATCTAATTGTGCCATTTTGGTCTGGTGGGAGGCTTGGGCCGTTAGTTACCCTACCGACAAAGACGTGTCTTAAAGCGATTCAGCTTTCCGGCATGATATTGCGTAGAAACCAATTAGGGGTATATAGTAATTACCATAACCCTAACATTAGTTATTTATATTATTTTTTAATAGTATTTAATTATAAGTACGTACTTGTACTTGTAATGTATAAGTGTTGCGATTTACCGCCTTTATTAAAGAAGGGTGGATCTGTATTTGTACTGAGATCAACTGAAAAGTAGACCACCCTCCAATATAATCTATAATTACGTCGATGGTGCCCCATCATGTCTTCACTGCGCGCGATTATTTCGTGCAAAAATAGGGTACATCAGCCACATCAGGGCACACGAACGACGCCCTTATTGAAATCTCTGAAATTAACAGAGACCCAGTCGCTGTTGCCGAAACGGCAGTGAGAAGAAGATATCTTTCGGCTTCTCTCGGTGGCCTGGAAGAGATCGCCTTTAGTGATAAGGTTGCCTTTTGCTTTTATGTTATGTATGTTTTTTTGTCTTTCTACTTTTCTTTTATGTATATTGTGCAATCATGATCAACCCATTACTGGATCAGTACAGAGCACGGGTCTCCTCCCAATATGAGAAGAGTTTTTAGCCATAGTCCACCACGCTGGCCATGTGCGGATTGGCAGACTTCAAACGCCTTTGAGAACATTATGGAGAACTCTCAAGCGTGCAGGTTTCCTCGCGATGTTTTCCTTCACCGTTGAAGCAAATTATATTTTGATTGTTTAAAAACGCACATAACTCCGAAAAGTTAGAGGTGCGTGCCCGGATTCGAAACGCCGACCTCTGATTAAGAGGCTGACGCCCTAACCACTAGGCTATCACAGCTTTTATTGTGCAATAAAGTTGTTTAAATAAATAAATAAGACTTCCCTGATAAATAACGCAAAAAAGCCCAAATGCATCTTTTCATAATTTATATTCTAAATTGTTTCGACCATTTCAGCCCTTGTGAACTACAAAAAATAAAACAGGAATGCTGTCAAAGGAATTACCAACAAGATACTTGCGTTTAAATGCTACAGTAGATGTAACAGCTTTCCGTAGTACAAAATCAAAAAGAACCATTTAAAATGAAAACTCTTTCTACATTTTGCAGAGATTTCTGTTAACATTTTGTAAAGATAATAGTATCTTAAACTACTGTACCTGTCAAGTTGTTGAAAGAAATGTAACATAGTAATTTCTAAATTCTTCCTTATCGTTATGTAAGACTGCAAAAATCTAACTGTCTGTGTTTGTCACGGACATGTTTTTATTTCTTATTTTAAATAAAAAGCAAGTAGAAAACATAAGATTCATTCATTTCTCAGCAAAAGATCCAAGATAAATAGAAGACACATTTGAGTCGGATTTGATTGCTGGTCCGTATAAATAACCGAAAACGAAAAAGTAACTCGATACTCTCCAAAAGTAAAGATAAATATGGGGGGATCAACAGTAAATTTATTGTTCGTGAGGGAATCGGGATCCAAATACTCAAGACAGGTCTTCGACTTTGAGATTTTGCACACATTATAATAATGAATATATAACTAAGCTTCCCATACAAGCTTCCTTCCTCTATTCTACGTAATACAACCCAACCCACCTCGTTGACTTACCTGCGCTGTTACTAACTTTGCTCTGCTCTTAAGTACTACTCGTGTGTTTATGTGATATTCAATATCCTATAACCTTCACACACAAATTGGGCTGTCAAAAGATAATGTTATACTTCATTGTATTTTCTGAGAATAGATTTTTTAAAAATAAAATTTAATCCATAATTTGGCAACATTGGATTTTTTATAAATCCTAAAATATGTTTTTTATTGTTTTAATTATTGAGAAATGACGTGGTTTCATATAAACTTTCATCCTTTATTTAAACCTCTCAGGAGAATTAATCTCAAAAGAACTACATTCTATAAATACAAGATGACAAAAAAAAAATTGTCAATTCAAATTCAAAACAAAAAACTTTGCTAATCTATTTAAACAAAATATTCCAACTTTTGACCCTCCAACTATAACTAATCAAGTACCCGAACAATCTGATACATAAAAATATCGGTTCACTCTAAATTAACGTGGCGTAGTCATATAGAATACCTTTAAGGTGCTTCAAAATAAGCAAAAGCAGTTACACACTTTATTAGAAGTCCGTTTGATTAAATATTATAAGATATATTTTAAGCGTTTTCACTAATTAAAATTATGATCCAACATTGTTAAAACAACACGCCGAATGGATAGATCGACGGCGGTAAATGAGTACCTTTTTAACACGCCTGGATTAAGCTTTTGACTTAAATAGCCCATAAATTCTTTATATGTGAAACCAAATACATTTTTGGACAAAAGAAGTCGTAATTTGTAAAAGGTTCACCTTTATTCCTTTTGGGTTGATTTATTGAATTAATTACCTACGCAAGATTCAGGGTCTGCTCCGAATATTAAGAGGTCGATATTGATTGTAAGCTGTTTGTGAAGTCAAAGAGAGAAGAGGAGCGGATGGCAATTCTGTCATGTTTACTTTGGCCCCGAAATTTCAAATAGTGGTTAAAGGCCTTATTTACACTGGAGAAAGTATTGCTGCGATAAGTGTGGGCAATATTTTATTTTTATAATTTTAATATTATGCCTTTTACATACGATGAATCTGTAACAAATAACATATCTGTTTTACTCACTTTTTTGACTTTATAGATACACATAATGCAAAACTCAAACTTAATTCTACTATTTTGCTCAACAGAATGTTTAGAATAAACTTAAGTAAACAAATCATCTAATTTTGAAGTGACTTGCAATGTATCCCTACCAGATCACCTATTGTTTAATTCAATCATAAGATATCAAACTAAACAATCAAAGAATAAATCTATATTTTGTGTACGAATTCATCTAACTAAACTATACTATGTAATCAACTAAACTATACATGAAACGAAAAAAACTCGTTATTTATTTAAAGTAGTAGTACTTAGTAACAAGTACCTATTAAATAATTCCTTTTGCCAAAAATCTTTTTAATTTGATCTAATAGCTGACAATGATATGGAAAAAGTAAGTAGGTAAGTAAAACATTAGTGTCAAAATCTACGCGCGTTTTTCTCACTAGTCTAAAGCACACCTAAAATGTTACCAAGACAAAAGACGTTGCTTACTTAATATTAAAAGGACCGATGTAAATGTAAACATGAAACGAATAACAAATGGAGACTTCGCTGACTTAATAATGCGTGACGTCATCTCTCAACCTTGATTTGGGAATTGCTTTTTTTCAATTTGTACATTGCATTATTTCTGTCAATCACGTGAACATTTGAGTAACGCAATTATAAAGTTTTTTAAAAATATATTTATTACTCTACTAGCGGTGCCTAATTATAAAATAATACGTATACATTTATTTTGGTAAATTTTTTTAATAATTTACAAACCGTCTCTTTCTGGGCTAAAATATGTCTCCAAAATTTTTTTCAAAATGGGTGAAAGATATCAAAGTTAAATTGTAAGTTAAATCTCTTAGGTGCTTTTCTGATATATAAAGCCATTAGCTACAATCCTATCTGGTGGTTAGGCGTCATCATCATGACCCATCGCCGGCTCTCTACAGATCACGGGTCTCGTCTATCTCGTATATAAATGTACACATTTATTTTGCTTCTGCGGGAGCCTTTCCCGCAGGACAGAACAATGTACTTTCGCTAAGTGTCACAGCTTCACAGCTAAGCCGATTTATGACAAATTTTACAGTTTTCTTAGACATAGTTTGCATTATTTTATAATAAATTACCTCTTGATATCTTGGAGATGTCTATCAATAAGTTCAAAGTTTTTATAAAACGAAAGCTTATAGAAAAATCATATTACGATATTAAGGATTATATAAACGATTAAAAAGCTTGGGTGTAAATTGCTCTATCTCCATAGGTACTATAATTTAATATTGATTATGTGTGAACTATCTCACATAATCAACTATATCACTAGATAACAAAAAAAAAACGGCTAAGTTTGTAGTGGGCTTCTTCTTAGACCAGGTCGCGTTTGGCTCATAGATTTAGTTTTAAGTTTACGAAGGTAGTTATCACCATAAAATCACTATTATGTAAAAGTGCCTTTTAAAGGACTACTAAAATAAAAATTATTTGAATTTGAATTGAACACAATGGAATGAGTATAGCAGCTATGATTTTGAAGAGAAAAAATATTCGGTACTGGTAATATGTCAATGTAGAAGCGGAAAACATTTCGACTCATTCCTATGAGACAGAACGAAAAAATGCGTAAATATAATATACATTTGGTGCGCATGTAAGCCCTATTGGTAAAATATCGAGTTCGAATTTCTGACACTCATGCATGCTAAAATGTACTGGTAACATAACGCTTAGGTGCATTCAATGACACTGCAGGTAGGTGTAAAGTGTAGACCGTTTTAATACTCGATCACACACCACGGCCGCAGTCACGCTCGACAGCGATGGTCTCTCACGAGTGTGACAAATATCGAATTTCAAAAGCCATTTACAGTTAGTATTAGGGTTCGCAATACTACCCATGAACAATAAATATCGAACCATTTTTTCATGAAAAACTTTTACATTAATACTACTCGGTATGTACCTATATGTACATATTGAAGCTGTGATAGCCTAGTGGTTAGGACGTCCGGCTCCTAATCAGAGGTCGGGGGTTCGAACCCTGGCCTATAACTTTTCGGAGTTATGTGCGTTTTTAAGCAATTAAAATATCACTTGCTTCAACGGTGAAGGAAAACGTGAGAAACCTGCACGCCTGAGAGTTCTCCATAATGTTCTCAAAGGCGTGTGAAGTCTGTCAATCCGCATATGGCCAGCGTGGTGGACTATGGCCAAACCCTTCTCATATTGAGAGGCGACCCGTGCTCTGTAGTGAACCGAAAATGGGTTGATCATGATGATGTATTAATATTTAATATTCATTAGTATATTTTTTTATATTTAGTTTATATATTGCGCCGCTACACTCTTATTTTATTTACATATTTCCCCAAGGGTTATCTGCAAGAGATTGCTTAAGCAATAAGACCGCCTTTGCATACTTATGTGTTAAGTGTTCCATGTTATTGTTTCTCAATCAACTGTGTGCAATAAAGAGTGTCTTTTTCGAGTGCGCCTATTTTTCATTGGACCTGACCTGACCTAGTGACTTAAGGCGTTCTTTGACTTTACTCAGCCAAAGATAGTGTTACAATGAGACAGGTTTATGTCGTTGACATAACTTTGTCCCGTTTTAACTGTGTCCGAAGCTTAGATAAGGCTAAACGCGCTTTATAGATCTCGCATTCAGTATAAGAAAGAGCCGGTCGAAAATCGATCCCACAGAGATGAGGCACTGGTACCGTCTATTAAAAAGCCGCAAAAGCTTAAAGCTCAGATTTTCTTCTATTGTGATACGCGAGTACGACAAAGAAGTCTGTGGCGGTGTCACAATTTATTATATAGGTTGAAATAGCCATTATATTGGGATGTTCATTTCGTTTACATGTTCACGTCGTATTAATAACAAATGATAATATAAATACTTTTCCGGCTCCGGAATTACGGTCCGCTTTTTCCGGATTACTGAGCACAATTTTGAACACCCCTGCTACCTTTACCCGTTCCTAATAACACCTACATCAACCAATGAATTAATCATAAAGTTTATTCAAATAATCCTTTAAAAGGCGCTCTTAATGCATCAACTTACATAGTTTTTTTTATTTTTTTTATACACAAGAAGTGAGCCCTTGACGGCAATCTCACCTGATGCTAAGTGATGATGCAGATTAAGATGGTAGCGGGCTAAACTGTTAGGGGTATGGTAAACACGTACTCTTAATATCTACGCGACACCGTGCCGGAACGCTAAATCGCTTTGCGACACGTCTTTGCCGGTAGGGAGGTATATACAATGGCCAAAGCCTCCCTCCCGACCAGATTCGAGCCGGGAATCGAACCCAGCACCTCCAACTTTACAATGCGACAGAGCAAGCGCTGCGCCACGGACATCGTCAAAAAGTAGTGACTGTGTTCCAAAAACGCCCTGTTCTAAGGAGAAGTCCAGATCAAACTGAGCCGGGTAACTGTTTTTTGGTTATCATCATCTCACATGCCACTTAAAATTATTTAAGAGCTATCTTATAACCTATAAGTTCAGAAGAATCACATGGTAATTATTATAATTACATATTTTGTATTTTATTTCTATATATAATACATACCAGTTCTTACAAACACTCGCTAAAAACTTTCCATCACCATCTCCTAAGCCAAAGCTATCACATTTCTACTGACCTTACTGAGTACGAGGATTTACAAAATATAATATTTTGTTCGTTATAGCTCTTAATAAACTGTCAAGTATAAAATTTATTACATTTTTATAAATATCATTCTGATAATTTGCTTTTTAAAGCATGGTTAACATTTCTTTCAACCACTACTTAATATATTAAACATAAGTTTTATAGTTATATGTTCAATAAATATATTTCTATTCCAGAGATATTCTTTATTTCAAGCTAATCATAATTTCTAATATCTGAGTTCGCTATTAAAAGGATGTATTTCGAATTTTGCTCGTTCGTTTAAATTAAATTAACATTCGTAATTTGAATACGTTTCTCCATATGTTTTCTTTGTCTGGTCCATTACTTTCCACTCTGTCGATATTTTAACAAGCTAATGGTTATAAATCGCTCGCGGTTAACGCAAGATGAATTGATTTCCTCGTAATGTTCAATACAATTCACAACGTACATACATAAATAATATTATACTTTGCTAAATTCGTTACACGTTTTATCATACCCCGTTGTTCACAATGCTAAGTGATGTTAGAGATATTGTTACAACTTTCGAATTTTGTTACGAGGTTAGAGGCATTTTAGTTCAAATTTCTCTTCTAACGTCGAAAGTGTTTCATTTTATTTCGTTTTCGTTTCGTAGTTACCGCCAGAAACGTGCCGCCAAGCAATTTTACGTTCCGGCACGATGTCGCGTAGAAACCAATTAACAGGCTAGCAGCCCGTTACCATCTTAGTCTGCATAATCACTTAGCAACAGGCGAGATTGCCGTAAAGGGCTGACTTGTAATGTATATAAAAAAACACGATGTAGATTGATGCATCAAAAGCCCGCTACTATCTTAGCCTGCATCATCACTTATCACCAGGTGTGATCATCGATGATGCAGTCTAAGTGGAATAAAAAAACTCAAACCGTCTTCGAATAAGCAGTCTTTTAATTTAACCCGTTCAAAACATGTGAGTTAAAGGAGTTATATTGCTGCTGAATGTATTGTGGAGTGAATGTAATACGTTTTATTCGACATAATTAACAGCGGGATATGTTTGGCTTCTTGCCAGACTCTCTGAGTGTAGAGGTTTAGAGAGAATAGAGCCTGCATTGGTCTATGGTAACCAATTTCAATGAATGTGGATTGATTGACGGTTCAAATCAAAGTTACCGTCCAAACTTCTTTATTCAAAGTTTCTTCTCCTATGACAGACATAGAAACTACAAAGCTAGTCTGTTTTAGTTACCTTCACAGCATTATACTTTTATATATAATATATATTTATTTATATATAAAAGTATATATTTATATATTATATTTATTGATATTTTATTTTGTTTTGAATTGCGCCATTACCCTCATTCTTTAATTAATTATTTCCCCAAGGGTTGTCTGGAAGAGATTGCTGAAGCAATAAGACCGCCTTTGCATTATGTGTTGAATGTTTTTGTATTGTTGTTTCTTTAAAGTTTGTGTGCAATAAAGAGTATTTATCTTATCTTATTTATCTTATTATTTTATTATGAGATAAAACTGATGATATTAAAATTATTTTTATGCTGCAGAAGAAAGCAGATCGTGCTATTTATTAAATGGAACTGAGAGAGACATTGCGAAACAAATTTAAAGAGAATTTATAGGCTTAATTATCATCATCATTTTGTACAAGCCATTGCCGGATCACTACAGAGCACGGGTCTCTTCTCAACATGAGAAGGGTTTGGCCATAGTCCACCACGCTAGCCATGTGCGGATTGGCAGACTTCACACGCTTTTGAGAACATTATTTTGAACTCTCAGGCATGCAATTTCCTCACGATATTTTCCATCAATACCAAAACATATTTGTAAATTTTATGTACGTTCATAAAAGTATTTCGCAGTTTAAGAAAAATGTGACGGTAATAATTTAAGCACTAGAAGCAAGAATAAACTTGCAGTGCAGTTAAAGTAGCTTTACTATTTTGTATATAAGTTAAGCTTAGTAAGCTATGTAAAAAAGCAATTCGTTTGAAAGATGCTGGACACATTTTTACAATAAACTACTGAAGTGTAATCTTGGTGTTATCCGTCTTTAACTTTAAAGTTTATTTTTAATGTAAGCTAATAAAAAAGTCATATTACAGGATAAAGTATTACTATTAACAAAGATTTGCTCTGACCGGTGAAAGTAAAGAAAATACCCGGCTTAATTGACTGTTGGTTTCTGCTTATACCAGGATGTGTTTTTAACTCTTATAGCTTTAGTTTTAAGTTTACAAATGTAGTCATCTCCTTCTCAATACATAAAAAAAAATGTGGACATAAAAAGGATATTTTTATGGCCAATTTCAATAAAGATTAATTTATATTTTAATTTACTAAATAATAAGTATAAACTTGTAAAATTTCTGGGCTTATAATAATGAGTATCATAAAAGTTAATTCAGTTTCAGGAGAATATATAAGAACTTATACCTAAATCATCATTGTGTAGGTATTACGATTATTTCGTTAATATTCTGCAAACGTTTCGCCAGGCCATTTGAACTCTCTATGGTACCGGAGATACTGGTCAAATCAAATGCTTCCTCTGGGAAATGAAGGTGCAGTTTAGGGAAGAGCTACTTACTATACTTAACAATGTCCACTTTAAAAAATTTATTAATAACATAGTTATGGTATAAAACATTTCTAAACAAAAAAAGGTTTGGAAGTAAAAAGCTACACTATCTATTGCCCACATAGAATCACGTTAACATTTTTGCCTAATTAATTGCACCTTTATATTTAACAGTAAATTTCTGATTTGTTGTCAAGTCCACGTCAAATTGTTCTGATTACAATTACATTAAAGAAGACTATGTTTTCGAAGCCACATTAATTTAATTAACAATAATATGATGCCTATTATTGATATTCTCATAAAATAAAATTAAACGTAGCCGCAATGAAAATAGGTAATAATACCAGATGCAAGAATCGGACGAGACGACGATCAGTCTTATTTGGAGGCTCGCTCTTTCACAGAAACCTCGAGGAACATTCATCAAGACAAAGCTGTCTATTCCAATGTCTGTACCGTGACAAATGGCATAAGCTTCCTTCACTACTTGCGCGAACTTACCTCGAAGTTTTTGTAACATTACTCAAGTCGGAATTTCACGTACATTAGAGCGGAAAATATGTAAGTACCCACACTTTGTGGGATTTTATTTATATCAAATATGTGTACACAAAAAGAGCTTTCTTTTTAACTGGAATGTTTGATGAATGTAAATAACCGTCCCCTAAATATCTGGTAAGGCATGTGAAATGAGCAAGCAGATTAAGAATAACAAACTATTTTTCGTATATTAATGGCATAGTTTGTTGTAGATAATGTCAAAATGATTGTTACTGAATAAAAAGGATATAAAGAATAAAGAATTAATTGCTTTAAACCATGTCCAAATGTATTTTATAGGTTTTAATTTCTTTAGGTATGAAACTATATGTAAGCTTAAAGGTAAGGGAATTGATTTGCATAAGTACGTGATTTACCATCAATAAAATTCATCCGTTATTTCATACGTATGCATGGACTCATTAATCATTCGCCGAAGACTTTAGACACCGTTTTGAGTATATACCTATCTTTATTACCGCTTTCACAATTTTGCGTAGACCGAGAAAGATAACACGGCTTTCTGAAGCGTAAATTGTACACGTGGCAGGTAATTATTTTTAAATTAAGGCCCAGTTTAACAATTAATTACATTCTCATAACAAATGTAGATCCCTTAAAACACATCCTTTAAATTAAATTTATTACATTCGTTCCCTCGTAGCTTTTCCTCCTAATTTTAACCACAAATATTAACCGACATTTCTACACAAAGTCGACTAATATATAATAATAATGAATTCTACATAAATTAAAAATTATTTAGGTTTTTTTCTCAACCGTCTTTAAATGGCGTTTTAGTCGACATATGGAGGTTTTATTACTGTTATTTTTTATACATATAAACTCGTATCCCCGTTTAAAAATGCAAAGGCTATTTCGTCTCACTTTCGCCGTCTTAGCTTAATGCATAATCCTTTCTAAGTATTGTCTTCACTTTTACACTTTTACCTACCTTCATTACCTTAATTTTTTATTTTTTAGTTTTAGCAATTAAATTTCTCAAAATTTACATCCCCTCTTTTATTTAACTGTATATTAAAAAAAACGTAGATTAATAATAGTAATCATATCAGAATCAATAAAACTGAAAGTCAGAAAATAGCTTCTTTTAAAATTTTAAGTTTGTAGGCGTAATAGTTTCGGAGATTATTAAAATATTGTTAGTGAGTGATATTTTGGTCAATACAGACTCTTGAATACATTTCCCAATTACATTTTGAAAGTTGCGTAGAAATAAGTATATTCGGTTAGGTTTGTGAAAGAGTAGCAAGTATGTCGACCTAATTCAGAAAATCTCACTAATTTACAATTATGGCTGGGTTGAACTTGAATAGACTCATTTCATTACCCAATTAGTCCCTTGTGTGCTATTTATTGTTCTATGTAATTATCTATATTTCTGTATACATACATGCGCACTCGTTTAGTCACTGCATTAAGTAGAACTTATTTACTTTACAAAGAGAGTACTCTTTGTAAAGTTATAATTTACAAAGAGTACTCTCTATCCGTGACTATGAAACGTTTAACCACTCAAGTTAAATTTTGTAACTTAAGCACCCTGGACCTGGTTAAGTAGATTGTGTTTCTAAGGCATCTCTACTCTCTTTGTAAAGTAATAATAGCACACTCAAAAACAGCACAGCAAAATAGTAATTATCTATATTTTTGTATACAGGCATGCACAACTCGCTTAGTCTCTACGTTACGTAGTTAATATTCTAGTTAAATTATTACTTTACAAAGAGAGTAGAGATGCCTTAGAAACACAATCTACTTAACCAGGTCCAGGGTGCTTAAGTTACAAAATTTAACTTGAGTGGTTAAACGTTTCATAGTCACGGATTACATTATATCCCTCTTGAGCTCAGATTAAGTAGATGAAGCCATGAAATAGTGAATAATGTGAGAAGCGTTTATACGTATTATGTAAGAAAATTGAGCCAAAACATCGTCTCTTCTGTCTCATACAGCGTGCCGATGTTTCCCTTGGCGAACTTCGGTTTTAAAGTTCGCCAAACAATTACTTTGTTTGGCTTTATTTCTGTCAATATTTTTTGGTTTTTAGTAATTTCAGCATTCGGTATTCTTTGGTTTTTCAGTCCAATGTTGCATAATATCAAAAATGAAGTCGTGTAATGCTTTTTAATTTGCAGCCACTCGGCGGTCTTATCTCTTTGTATTTAATCTGAGGTCTCGAGTAATGTGTACGGAAGGCCACTGTCAGATCCAATTTATCAAATTACTATTATCCAAATGCTGAGGTAATACTGTGTCATCGAATTAAGTAATTCGTATTATAACTACATCTTAAATAAAAATGTATATTATAAACAAGCGGTGTATAAGTCAGTTCGCGCTGTTGTTTTAAACAAGAACTTTCTATAGGACATCATGTATTAGAAATTTGTTGTTTAAGATATCCTTTTGCTCTTCAGCGGGTTTCATTACACGACGACCTCCGTAGCGCAGAGCGTGTGCTGTCGCATTATAAACTTGGAGGTCCTTTGTTCGATTCCCGGCTCGAGTCTGGTCTGGTGGGAGGCTTCAGCCGTAGCTAGTTACCAACAAAGACCTGTCGCCGAGCAATTTAGCGTTCCGGCACGATGTCGCTTAGAAACCAATTAAGAGTGTGGGTTAACCTTAGCAACCTAACAGGTTAGCACGCTACCATCCTAGACAACATCATCACTTACCATCAGGTGAGATTGCCGTCAAAGACTAACTTTTAGTGTATAAAATAAACTGTATACTATAAACAAGCGGTGGTTTATAACTCAGTTAAGACTTCTTTCTCGCTGTAGTTTTAAACAACAACTTTTTATAAGACCCATCCATGTCTTATAGAAATTTGTTGTTTAAGATAAGGTTTTGTTCTTCAGCCGGTTTCATTACCCCAAGTATTATTTTTCTGTTTTATAATTACATCGCAGGGTAGCGAGCAGACAGGTCACATGATAAGTGATCAGTGATTACCTTAGCCCGTGAACATCTACATAAACAGGGAAGCTATCGATGCGTTACCACCTGAATCCATCCTCCTAATCGATTTCTAATCGGCATCATACCGGAATGCTAAATAACTTGGCGGAACATTTTTAAACCACTAGCGTGGAAATTAGCCGTAGCCAAAGCTTCAGAAAATTGAGAAATTATGATTCCTTCATATGAAAAACATTAAGAATTCAATGTTTACATATTTTATGTTCCAGTAAGAAAATAATTGTACCGATATTCCATACATGTTCATCATTATGATCAACCCATTCTCGGCTCACTACAGAACACGTGTCTCCTCTCAATATGAGAAGGGTTTGGCCATAGTCCACCGCGCTGGCCATATGCGAATTGGCAGACTTCACACGCCTTTGAGAACATTATGGAGAACTCTCAGGCGTGCAGTTTTCCTCGCGATATTTTCCTTCACTGTTGATATTTTAACTACTTAAAAACGCACATAACTCCGAAAAGTTATAGGGTTCGAACCCCCAACCTCTGATTAGGAGGCTGACGTCCTAACCACTAGGCTATGACAGCTTCGTACAGGTTATTAGAACTATGCAAACATTCTTTGTAAAAATAATCATTGCGGAATATCACATAAAGTATGGTGAAGCTGAAATGACATTACATTGACACAAATAATAACTTACGTATTACGTATTTGTATTTTAATTATATCAAGTGACTAAATAAGTGATTAAGTTTACTCAATTGCTAGCACCCAAGTGCTTTAAGTGCCCCCTACGCAAACATTTTTTACTAGATGGTGACTAGGAAAATGTTGTTGGAAACCATTTTATTTTTAGTGTGAGCAAGCAGCCCTGCGTGCGAACACACGTCTTCCCACTTAAAACCGATGTATGTTGTCAGTGGTATTTCTGTTATATGAAGTCCTGATAATTATCATCGTTAATTCAATAATCAATTAATAAATCATAATCTGTATTCAAATAGTCCTATAAAAGACACTTTTGACGCGTCAATAAAACTATTCAATTCACTACTATGTAAATACATATAGTAGTGAGTTGATGGCGATAGCTACATTCGTAAACTTAAAACTAAAGCTATGAGGGTTCCAAACGCGCCCTGGTTTAAAAAGAAGCTCACAACAAAATTAGCCAGGTAAATTTTATTTTTGTCGTCACCATTTTTTAAATGACATAAAATTATTTAAGAGCCTATCTTATTATTTCATACCCAAGCTTGTTTATCATTTGCATAATCCTTCACACTATAATAGGACTTTTCTACAAGCTTACGTTAATAATCTTTTTCGATATTAATCTTCTAGCCAACCCCGATCGGAGCAGAATTCTGGGCTTACACTCCAACACCTTCTCTCCTGTGACAGAGGAGGCCTTGGACTAGTAGTGGAATGTTAAAACCCAGAGCATCTGACACGAACAAATGTTTCATAACAAATACGTACACTGTGATAATTCGAAAATAAATCTGGATTGTGTAAAATTTAATTGGTTCAATATTGGCGCAGATTATCTTAAAAGCAGTAATAATCGTGACATTTTCCAGGTATCGTTTCTCGTTTTTATGTTTAATCCAGCAATTTCGAAGATTAATAAGCAGGTATTAATGTAACCGGTTCCGAATAAAGGACAACCTCCTCAGTTCTTAAAAAAAAACCTAAAAAAATTGAAACTCTTATTAGGTCATATGGGAGAGTATTGAGATACAATCACTAAAGAGTATCTATTAATAAAATATGCAGTGCAGGCAATCTTATTGTGGAACGCGCTCCCTTTGAGCATAAGACAATCAAAGTCTCTCACTGTTTTTAAAAGTGCCGTCAAGTTTCATTATATTTCTCAAAAATGACGACTTTTATTTTTATATCATTTCATATTTTTTTTTTTTATATATATTTATATATATATATTATAAGGTATATATTAGTATATTTATTAAATATTTATTACTATATTGTGTTTAGTAATCTGTGTATACTATATTTATGTAATCTGGTTTATGTATTAGTATTTAGTTATTTGTATGTAGGTTTTTTGTTTATATCACGCCACCTACTTTCTTCTTTAACTTTTCCTAATCCTAAGGTTGCCTGGCAGAGATCGCTACTAAGCGATAAGGCCGCCTTTTGTATCCTGCTTCTTCTTTATTTATTTTTTCTTGTTATTTATATTTTTGTTGTGGTGTACAAATGAAGAATAAATAAATAAAAAAAATAAATAAATAAAATATGATTTGGGGAAATTATCGTAATTTCAAATAGCGTAAAATTCAGTTATCATTTAATGATTATCTAACAAAATATGTCAATACTAAGTAATTTAATTCATATTTATTTCTTCCAAATTTTTATAATTACATTTTACAACTATATTTTATTTTTACAATATGTTATGTATTAAATTTCAAGAATACATACATACAAACATATATAACTTAAAATAAACCTTAGATTAACCTAAAACTAAAAATTAAATCTTCATCTAAATAATTATAATGACTTGACATCACATATAACATACCTACGAGTATGTGAGCGTGTTAACTTTTGTGTTTCAGTTATTCTTTTAATAATATGACGGACTTCAATCTCTTTACCATATTACCCATAAGATTACCATATTAAGCCGTGACCCAAGTGAAAACCTACAGCCAATACTTAGTTGTCATCGTATCTTACGAAAACTTAGAATGTCTATTATTGCTCTAAAAGTATTCAGACCTGGCAAAAGTTGTGACAGAAGATTTTCATTATCATGAATACGGTTACCTCTTACAAAGGCATAAACCCTTTCCAACAAATCTAGTGCATTTCGTAGTTCTATTTTTGGATTCCGTACTTACCCTACTACTTAGCTTTAACTGTCCGCCTCTCTGCAAGTAGGTTCAAATAAAAATAGAATATTTATGAACACAATAAAGTTGATAATTGAGGGAATCATACAGTAAACGCGTCTTCTTGGTGTTTTTTCTTGATATAAGGACATTAGTATCAATACTATGGAATGTTTCATATTGCTTCTAATCAAATCAAATCAAAAATAGCTTTATTCACATAAAACTATTACATCAATGAATCATTCGTTTCATTATTTCTATTTGTGAAGTGATAGTGATATTACACTCGACAACTTAAAGCTAAAGCTAAGAGTGTCCAAATCGCTTCCAGGTCTACGAAGAAACCCATATAATTTATTTCTGATTATTTGAAATGGTGATAACAACAAACTTAGCCGGTTTTTTTGTTATCACCATCTCACATAATCAATAATAAATTATAGTATCTATGCACTTCGCATTTGGCCGGTTTTTTCCGCAAAGGAAAATCGTTCATCGCTGCATATGCAAAGCTATACAAAACAGTCCCGTACAAAAATATCCAGTGGAGCTCTTCGAAAAACCAAACTCTTTTTTAATGTTTGTACAGATTTGTATCGACACTCATTTATTATTCAGAAAACAAATTTTGATACATCCAGCATTCAACGAATTGGGGAAAGGTATACGCGGTTAAATTTTCGTGGTACGTAGGTACTTTAGATTTGAATTCAAAGTAAATAGAAACATATTACAGCAAACGCTTAACCTAGTTCAATCGCAAAGCGGTAAAGTAAGGAATGAGAAATTCACTCAAAGGACGGGCTATTTCCGCTATTTCCTTAAATTTCTATATTGCCTTCGAATTCTGTGGTTAGGATATTTTGCCTTCAAAGTATCCAAGGAGGAGCTTAAACATTAAACTTCTTTATGCACAAAACAAGCAAAAATAAGAATATCTTAATAGAACCGTCGATTAATGCATATGTATATATATATGTTAAAAAAAAAACGAGACAAAAAAACTGAAATTTGGTTTATTATAAACATTTGTGTTACTTGTATGTATTTAAATTATGTCATTCAAATTTTGTATATTGTTATTAAAATTCTTGGCATTCAACTAAAATGTAAATTAAATAAATTTTATATAAGGTTTATTATCCTTATTTTGTCGAAGAACCTTACCAAACACAAGAAAGTACTTTTTTCTTCAAAGTCTGGAAACTCGTTACACTCTTAAACGAGTTGATAAACTTTCACACTGCATTAAAGAACAGAGTTACAGTTGGATGTATGCCTCCTACACTTAAGGAAAAAGCGTTCTTTGAGCCTCTAAAATAAAATATAAGTATGTATTTCAAAGTACGTACGTAAGTAAGTACGTATTTCAAAGTAAGTACGTAAGTATCTTATAATTTTGTATACCTTTCTTTATTCTGTTTTATTAATTGCAGAGCACCTACATTTTTCGTCTATTCAATTAAGAAGTACTGACTAATGGTATTAAGGAATTTTCAATTTATATCTCACTTTAAACTAATTCGAAACAGTCACTCAATTAAAAAAATGCTAATGTAAATTTGTTAGAAAATTCTCAATTACAGAACACCTACATTTTTATTCTATTTAATTAAGAAGCACTGACTAATACCATTAAAGAATTTTCAATTTCTCTCTTCTCTTAAAGTAATTTAAAACAGTAATACGTAACTTGCTCTAGAAGTAGAGTATTAATTTTCATTCATTTTTAATTTTCTTTGAGCTTGTAGTCTTGATTCGCATTCCTAAATATACATATATAAGAATATACGTTGACAGTATTATAAAACTTCAAATTAAAAAATTACGACGATGAAAGATACATTAAAATCATAAATCATAATCATAATTATGCAGTTAAATTTTTTATTGCAAAATCAGGAACAAGAAAACTAGTCCTATTAAATGTTTTCTATTGATATGCACTTAACTTAATGTGAGAGAAATCTATCTATTATAGTATGTACCCATAAGCTATAGGTGTGGTGTAGATGGTTTCAAGACGTGACCTTAGA
Source organism: Lasiommata megera (assembly GCA_928268935.1). Lineage (NCBI taxonomy): Eukaryota > Metazoa > Arthropoda > Insecta > Lepidoptera > Nymphalidae > Lasiommata > Lasiommata megera. The sequence goes on along the minus strand of OV743325.1, from coordinate 7,854,523 downwards.
TTAAAAATGTAAAAACTCTTACTTTGCCCTCACGATATACTCGTCTGCTTATCTGTGGACGGCGGTGTGGGTCCTACAAAAGTTTTTTTTTAGTACATACTCGTATTACAAACTTAATTTACGTGCATGACTGTTTGTTGTCCCGTAAACAAATAAATGTACTACGTACATCTTCATCGTTTGTTCAGCCGTTATCAGATATTTTTGAATTATGATTTCATAATTGACCTTCCCGATAAGGCTGGTTTATGCTTGTATTGTCTATGGTTGCATTTGTCACTTTCACATGCCACTATAAATAGGTTCTATTAACACTTCAGCGTTTTTAGTTCATAACTTAGATATAGTCTTTCATAAATTATCTTTTTTTTTGTTTTTACATAAAACATCATTCATCATCATCATGAGCAACCCATTACCGGTTCACTATAGAGCACGGGTCTCCTCTCAATATGAGATGGGTTTGGCCATAGTCCACTATGCTGGCCATGTGCGGATTGGCAGAATTCACACGCCTTTGAGAACATTATGGAGAACTCTCAGGCGTGCAGGTTTCCTCACGATGTTTTCCATCACCGTTGAAGCAAGTGATATTTTAATTGCTTAAAAAAACGCACATAACTCCGAAAAATTAAGAGGTGCGTGCCCGGGTTCGAACCCCCGACCTCTGATTAAGAGGCGGACTTCCTAACCACTAGGCTAACACAGCTACTAAACATCATTAATCAAAGTTAATTGAGATGGACAGCCGGGTATAAGGAAGTAAGAACCACCTAAACGGTATATAGGTTCATTGGGATAAACCTCAATAATTAGGTACTATAGCTACTATAGCAACTCATAGGTCCGTTTCTATAGGCCTATAGATGCGATTGAATCATAAATAAATACCTGCGTTTGTTTATTTCGGCAATATTATACGCAATTTTGTCGTCGGTATCAAATTTGTATCGCATTAATAGTAGTGCTTACTTCTAGGATATGGGTTTATATATAAGAATTCGAATGTAGGATTATTAACAGATATGCACTCTATCTATATATATTTGACGACTTCCGTGACGCAGAGCGCGCGCAGTCACATTATAAAGTTGGAGGAGGTCCTGGGTTCGATTCCCAGCTCGAGTCTGGTCTGGTAGGAGGCTTCGGCCGTGGCTAGTTACCACCCTACCGACAAAGATGTGTCGCCAAGCGTTTCGGCACGATGTCGCGTAGAAACCAATTAGGAGTGTGGGTGTCCCCCTAACAGGATAACCCGCTGCCATCGTAGACTGCATCATCACTTACCATCAGGTGAGACAGCCGTCAAGGGCTAACTTTGGAGTGTATTAAAAACAAACTACTCTACCAACAAAGAATATTCCAACAAAAGCTGCCAATATAATATTAATGAGTTAATAATGTTTATTTTGCCAACGCCTGGCTATAACGATTCTCATAATAGTAAAACACTTTGTTACGGTAATAAACAGACGCCATTGCCGACATCTCACCATTGCAGAAATAATGTATAATGTTCATAAATAATATGATTCATAAAACTGTTCTTATAATCCATTCGAGAATAGGATTAAGAAATATATTGGAAATACCTAAGTTGATTCCAAATGAGATAGTTTTCATTATTTTATTACATTTATCTCATAATGTGATCTTCCGTAGTATACGGTAATAAGATGCATAGAATACATAATATATACAGTGAAATTGGTATGTAACTCAAAGCAAATTATTTACAGATAATTAAAAAAAAACAAAAATCCATTTTACTTCAAACGAAAAAGATTATTACGCAAAGATTTTTCAATTTCACAAATACGATGACTTTTGAAATTGAAAAAGCTCAATTTTATAAAAGATTATTCAATGTAACGCCAATCCAAGTTTTGCTGAAACAGAACTTTCTAAAAAGAAACAAATGTAAGCGCACCGAATCACATCGAAAAACAAGTTAAAAGTTCACCTCTGAAATGCAAATTAAGATGGAATTGCTAATATGCGAATGGAAAATGTCACTTGTAGGTAGGATCGCTTGAAACACTGTCGAAGTGATGCTTAAGAGACAAAAAAATCCATAGAAAATATGATTTTTGGTTTATTTTCCGATTTTGTGACAACAGAGCATGTGAACTCCGTGGCGCAGCTTGTGTGCTGTCGCATTATAAAGTCGGATGACCTATGCTCGATTCCCGGCTCGAGTCTGGTCTGGTGGGAGGCTTCAGCCTTGGTTAACTACCACCTTACCGACAAAGACGTGTCGCTAAGCGATTTAGCGTTCCGGCACGATGTCGCGTAAATACCAATTCGGAGCATGGTTTTGCTATAGCGCTCTCAGGTTAGCTCGCTACCACCCTTGACTGCATCATCACTTACCATCAGGTGAGATTGCCGTCAAGATCTAAGTTGTAGGACATAAAAAATATTACATAGGTTTTTATGGGTCGGTTACTGATCGGCTAAATTTCAAATTTATTATTTTATTTATTATTGATTAAACACAGGGCAAATCGGATCAAGTATTACCTCAGTTTAATATAGGGGTATGCAGTCGTCGTTTAACTTTAAGAGTATTTATCTACCCCCATAAAATATAGAACTAAAATTAAGGTTTACATAAAGTTAAAATATCTCACTTTGTATCAACCTCGCTTTGCCCCAATGTTGTAAGTCCAAACTTTATTATCCCTTGCTACTTCCAGAGTGCCCAGGACTTTGAATAGCGAAATCATTAATATATTATATAGCGGTTAATAAAATTGGGTGAATAAGTTTCATAATGTTATGACGCCATATTAAACCTTCCTCATTATATTTTAACGACGAGTAAACAGATACGTTATTTAAAACATAAATAATTATTTTAAATTGGTAATGTATTGCAAGAATATCTCATTATCAACTTGCAATAATTTTTACACATAGTTTTTAATTATTATTTGTAACTAGTTCCCGCGGCTTAAATCCGAATTTAAATCCTTGATACCTCTTAAGATATTTATTTTAATGATAAACTGTAAAGGGTCGTAATTTTGCTTTACATTAAATGCACAAAAGCACAAAATATCACAGATATTTATTTTGATAAGGAACAATACTGCGTTGTTTAAAATGCTTCGCAAATAACCCAATTTTTTCTGTATTTAGTCCATCCATGCTATATTAAGGAGTTTTCCACGATTACTGAGTTAGCGTCTAGAAGCTCTGGTGACTTGCACGTCTCCCCATTATTATGGCATTATTAAACTAGTTTCAATATCAGCTATACGTGTTTCATTTTAACACTTTCCCTGACGAAAATCTCAGGTAAAACTCCGAAAAGCTTCCGTAAACAAAAGTACCTATTATTATTTTCTATTTGTACACCACAACATTTAGGAATATAGCAAGAAAAACAGAAACAAGGAGAAGCAGTATACAAAAGGCGACCTGACCTTATAGTTTAGTAGCAATCTCTGCCAGGAAACCTTAAAAAATTAAAAAAGAAAGAGAAAGTAGGTGGCACATTATAAACATAAATAGGTATACGAGTAACCACATAATAATACTTAAGTAGATTACATAAGTAATATTTATTATTATATTGTATTATACCTAAATAAATATATAGTCTGCCAATCCGCACATGGCCAGCGTGGTGGACTATGGCCAAACCCTTCTCTTATTGAGATGAGACCCGTGTTCTGTAGTGAGCCCAGAATGGGTTGATCATGATGATGATGATGATGATATTTATATAGTTTGTAACCTTACAAAATAGATTAACACAATGTAAGTACTAAAAAGATTTCCAAATAGTTTGGAATGACAATAACTAACGGAACAAATATATATAACAGAATGTAGGTAACATTCTGTTAGTCTATTTTGTAAAGTTTAGCAAGCGTTTGCTATGTTTGTTTATATTATGATCACACCAAAATCATGCTAATTATCTTTTATTTATTTTTATTTTTATTATTTATGTACCAAATTTGTGATATCAAACACTTACAAGCATAGAAGTATACAAAGGAAAGCTTTTCTCTATAAGAGATCTCTTCCAGCTACCCTTAGATGTGAGTAAGATGAATTTATAAAGTGGGATAGGTCAAACAAGGTATGTTTAAACTACATACAAAAATATACTTAGATAATTTGATAAGATGATTTGGGAGCCAGGTTTGCATGTTCCTCAAAATTGCAGACCTGGCCCCCAGGTTACAGATACTGTTACTGTTATTTTAACTTAAGCTTTCTGCACCGACAGGCAAAGAAATATTAAGATAACTGTAGCGACCTCGGAATGGTTAATTATTGTGTTTAATTTATCATATCTGAGTCACGTTTGAGTAAGCAACGTTATTGTATTCATGGCAAATTACAAACAATGGCTTTGTATTCGTTGTATGCGGTTTCCGCACACGGATGAAACATTGTTTCCCACTTATTAAGGTTAAGTGTATAAGAATTCAAAAGTCTGTCATCGTCAAGAACAGGCTATTTCTGGCTAGGCACAGGCATTCTCACTTTTAGGACAATGAGACGGTATTAGAATATGGACTTGACGGACATCTCACTTGGTGGTAAGTGATGATGCTGTCTAAGATGGTAGCGGGCTAACCAGTTAGGATTATGATAAACCCACGCTCCTAACTGGTTTCAACGCGACATCGTGCCGGAACGGAAACTTATGGAAAACTCTCAGGCATGCAGGTTTCCTCACGATGATTTCCTTCACCGTTGAAGCAAGTAATGTATATATTTTTTTAAACAAATGGTTTTGTGTTTCATTAGTATGTTAACAGTTGCACTTGTCACTAACACTTACTAAATAGTATTAAATCGAAATCGGGCATTATATATAGTACCAGTATCCATTATTTTAGTGTTAACCAGTCGCAACTGATGTCTCGCGATCCGCAAAACCGGAGCACTTAGAAACGTGAGAAATCTTAGAAATTCCCGAAATAACCCAAACTGGGAAACAACGCAGATACCTCCCACTTCTAAGGCCACAATGCACTCTGCGCAAGGGAGAAACTCTTCACTCAACAATTAAAGCTACACGTTTACCACAGACGTAGAACGCTGCCCCTGAATTCATTAAAGTGACACCCCGTAATGCGAAGAGAGTGCTGTGGTTTGAACTAAAACAGACGGAAATAAAAGGTTCAGAAAACCCAGCACTCCGTGACAGGTTTATAATTCAAGAATCCAAGATTTAAAGCAAGCTTGTTTCACTTCTTGAACTAAGTAGGATATTATTATGCTAAGTATGAAAGGAATAATATTCTTAGCACTATAAATTCGTACTTCCTTCCTTCTATAGAAATAAAAAGCATGTTTAAGTAGGTATATCCTTGACGCAGTATTGTGCACTGTGATTTTATCAATTGGAGGTCCCAGGTTCCATACCCGGCAGAGAAAATTTTGTAGTTTATGATGTCCTAACTTTCTCAGGTGTAGTCTGGTGAGAGGCTTTGGCTGTGGCTAGTTACCGCCCTACATACCAAGTGGTACCGCCCAGAGATTCAACGTTCGGGTGCGATGTTGCGTAGCCACTAATTAGGTGTATGAATTTAATAAGCTGTGCCCCTAACGGGTTAGCCCGCTACCATCATAGTCTACATCATTACTGGTGTTTAACCAGGTAAAATTTCAGTCATTGGGTCAATTGTCGTGGAGTAAAAAAAATCTTTGTGCGTATCAAAACTTTTAACATATTGTGATGAAACATTGGTTGGGTTTTCAGGGAGAACCCGCAAGAGTTTCTGGCCCTCACGTCAAATTCAAAATTTTTGTTTTCACTTGGTTACAGCTATTAAGAATAACTTACACATATTATAAAATCAAAGTAATCTCATAGTATAAATCAAATAATGTGTCTAACACCTTGCCATGCTTGAACCACTGAACCGATTTCGATAAGATTTAGCTTGCCAGATGTTTTGACTCCTGGTAAAGGGTATATTATTATTCAGAAAAATTTATATTATTATTCAGAAAAATTAATTATTAATATTCAGAAAAATTAACCTCTAAATGTTTTTGAAGGGATTTTTCAATGCAAATGAAATTGCGAGCCTTTTTTTCTTACATATGATAAGTAGAAGCCATGTCTAGCTTTCTACATAACGATTTATGTGAATTCTATCTCACTTTAAAGAATCGAATAATAATTAAATGTCTAAAAACAACTGTTTTTGTAATGCATTTCAAAAACCTATTCATAGTCTCAGAACAGAATGGTAAAGAATCAAAACATATATAGGTTTTCGGATTTTTCATTGTTGCAAGTATGAACGTGCCAATAACTGACTCATCTCAGTTAAACTCGTTAACTCAACGATTCTGCCACCACAATAAAACAAATATCTTTAGAACTGCAGGTATCATTTATCTAAATTTATCCGCGTGAAATAGCTACAGGAACGGTTCGGTCACAACTCCCTTCAGCATAGACGTTGTGATAGTAATTTTCTCGTTGTCTCATCTACAAAATGGATGCCAGAATATGATTAATAGCCAATACAACTATCTACTGTCCAGTTGGTTTAGTAATAAGAATGTTTAAGTACGAGTGACAAGGTTCTGGATTCAATTCCTGGGATATCGAGTGGGTATTGAGAATAAGTATTTCTATGTAGCAACCCATTACCGGTTCACTACAGAACACGGGTCTCCTCTCACTATGAGAAGGGTTTTGCCATAGTCCACCACGCTGGCCATATGTGGATTGATAGACTTTACACGCCTTTGGGAACATTATGGAGATATCTCACGCGTGCAGGTTTCCTCACGATGTTTTCCTTCACCGTTGAAGCAAGTGATATTTCAATTGTTTAAAAACGCACATAAATCCGAAAAGTTAGAGGTGCCCGGATTTAAATCGCTGACCTCTGATTAGGAGGCTGACGACCTAACCACTGGGCTATCACCGCTTCAAAAATTATTACAGTGTATTTTTTATTTTGGTAACTCTCATATAATGAATGCAGTTTAAAACTGATATCACGTCTATTCAAAATACTGCCAAAATTTGACAGAATAAAACCACAAATGTGATTGAAATGGATTTTCAAGTGGCGAGTGTATGCTCGTGCATAGTAACGAGATAAACAGTACTATTAATAACTTATCTTATCGTATTGTTTCAATGATAATATCGATTTGGAGAATACGTGGTTAAATAGATGTATGTTAAATGCAATATATTGGGTAAGCAAGTACCATTAAAAAATTATAATATGCTCTAATGTAAAAAAGCCTCGCGCCCTAAATTCTGTGCTATGGTGCTACGCGTAACATTAATTATCTCGTACTCGGTGCGAAAATAATTCCATAAAATTAACAATCTATGACATGAAACATGAATTAAACTATGCCATATGAAAACCATTCAAAATTCAAATAATCTTTATTTAAATAGTCCTTTACCAAAGGCACTTTTGACGCGTCAATAATTTACATAGAAGTGATTCGATGGTGATAACTACATTCGTAAACTTAAAATTAAAGCTTTGAGGGTTTCAAACACGCCCGGTCTACGAAGAAGCCCACAACAAACTTAGCTGGGGTTTTTTTTTCGTAAATTTTATGCAGCCTACTTAACGGTACTACTACTTTACTTTTACTTCTGATGTTCAGTGCGTTACAGTCCATTTTTTTCTTGAATAAATCATGCATGCTCATTGATACAAAAAAAAACAATTTTTCCCCTAAAAGAATGAATAAATGGATACAACTTTATTGTTCACCACATATTTTAATACAAAAATGCAAAAACTATTGTGTATGCATTTTTGCGGCAGTCAAAAGTTACAATTTAGCGATCTTATGGCTTAATAGCGATTTCTTTCAGGCAACCAAAGGCGCAAAAAAATAGTAGTAAGAGTAGGGATTAGAATTGAAACACTAGTAACCAGAAGGATATTTCTATTGATGCTTAGCTTTCTTTTCTATTCTACCAAAAGCTATTCAAGATATTCAAGATTGACCACAATCTCACCTGTTGGTAAGTGATCATATCTCACCTGATTCAGTCTAAGATAGTACGCCGGCTAACTGGTTAGGAGTATGGTAAACCCATACACATAATTGTTTTCTACGCAACATCCTGCTAACTCGCTTGGCGTCACATTTTTTCCGGTAGGGTAGTACATTGCCCAGAGTGTCCAACCAGACCAGACTGGGTGAAATTTAGAAATGATAAATTTCTATATATTCCCTGCCCGGGATCTCCCGCTTATAAGAATACAGCGTTCAACACTGTACTTCGGAGGTTATACTACAGATTAAATATTATCCTGAGACACGACAATCAGTCTTCGTTAAGGACACGTGCGTGTTACACGAACTAGAGAGAACCAATCATCATTACAAGACCTGTCTTTACAAATACTGTACAATGTCCAACATATCTCACAACATATACTTAACTTGGGGTATTTTACGGACAAAAACAAATTATATTGGACCATCGCAGGAACTTATGAAACATTCATAGACATTATGACCGCTACGTTGAACGAAGTCAATCACGGGATACAATTATCGGGGCTGGATTCAGCTCATCAGCCTGGATATAAATCTTCAACCCTTGTTAATGGGGCTTGGTGCCCAGAATGGCGCTGACCTTGAGGTGAATAAGGTCAGTCCTTTGGTAGTATCGCGTCCAGTATCAAGTCCGGTTGTTAGTGTAATTTAAAATGGACCGATTTTTCTGTCACCAATGAAGCCTCTCCATGTTTTTGACGACTGTATGTTTGATACTATATAGTTTACAACTTAAAAGAACGCCAATTAAAAGTTTGATTAGCATTGGGTATTCAAATGTGCGAGAGTTAACATGCTTTTGGAAAGTTCTTCGCCTTTTATCCTTGCGTTCATCATCATTATGATCAACCCTTTGTTTGCTCACTACAGAGCACTATGAGAAGGGTTTGGTCATAGTCCACCACGTTGGCCATGTGCGGATTGGCCGACTTCACACGCCTTTGAGAACATTACGGAGAACTCTCAGGCATGCAGGTTTCTTCACGATGTCTTCCTTCACCGTTGAAGCAAGTGATACTTTGATTGCTTAAAAACGAAAAAAAACTCCGAAAGTTAGAGGTGCCCGGGTTCAAACCGCCGACCTCTGATTAGGCGGCTGACGCCCTAACCACTAGGCTATCACCGCTTCAGAGTGAATACATTTCTTATATATTGTGACGTAGACTCACTCGCATACGCTGTTGAAAATAATCCCACATACAAAACACAATAAAAAATAAATTCGAGACTTTCGCAGGTTGGCACTTTTCAAAGAAAAACTTGCAAACAAATGACCTCTGCATTTGACACCTTGTCAGGGGATAATTATGAGCGAAAACATAAAAATACCTAGTTATAAAAGCTGGAGACGAAAAACATTATTGGTGCTTCTCGTTACTACTTTATTAGAATATGTGTTAATTTTTATTAATTTTAGAACTGCCACCTAATATTGCTTCTACAACTAGGGACGACCTAAAATATTTGAGCCTTCGCAATGTTAGTGGTAAGGCTACCAAGTTGTACGCTACAGTTAATTTATCTTACGCGTATTTCTATTTTCTTTGTCTCCTCTAGGGTGTAAAATAAAAGCATACACATTTATTCATGTTGAAAACATGCTAAAACATCACAATTAATCAATAAATTATCAAGATTCTTACTAACAACATCGCCCCATGTTTTCAAAAATTTAGCTATTTTTCGAAACAAAACTTGGCAATTAAACATGCTATCTTGCAAACTTTAAAGAAGATATTATCTACTGTAAGAGAGTGTTTAAACACGTGGAAATCAGTTTTTATAGAGAACATAAGCGTAGTTTCTAATCACCGTGACCCATCTACAAATTAGAGTAGATAAGCTTATACTGTGACGGTGAATTCAAAGCAAACAACAGTTGTCATTAAACAGAATACAATACGTAACGTCATAGTTTCTCCCGAGCGTTTGATAGATTATATCTCATCCCAAGAAATGGACGGAAGCAATAATAATATTTCATATTAAATTAATATAGCACTCGTATTGTTCCCTTTCATTAGCGCCGTGCGAAATATATTTCGACATCTACCGAGTCGAGTTAGCAGAGAATTTCCATTGATCTCACATTCTAAGCTTCCTATTTTATTGACGTGGCATAATTGAATCGCTGATAAGTCGGTGACGCTCATTCGGTTGATCAATAAACAAACCCAAGCCGTATTGCCGACTCATTCGAGTCGTTTGATCGTATGCTATAATATGGATTGTTCACTCGCACTCATTAGCGACTGGAGCGCCATAGCGAGACCGTTTAATTGACGTTTATAATTACTCATATGACAACGACGGTACTTCCTCCTTCTCATGTCAAGAGTAAACGACTAAGGAGTAAACGACTAAGGGGAGGACTAAGGAGAAGTTGGTCGTTATTGCAAAACGGTGCCATTGCTCTGGCTAATATTTCTTTTTTAATATTTAAACACATTTCATTTTCTAACGCAAAAATGACGACTTTTATATTAAACAATAAACAGCAAGTTTAATTTGCTATATTATATATGGCGGAATATAGCAAATTATACTTGCTGTTTATTGTTTATCATGGACTTCCGCAAAGTAGCGCCTGCTTCTATTCATGACTGTTATATTTTTATTTTTATATATTTATTTTATTGCTTTTTATTTAAATTACTATAATTATTTGATATTGATTACTGTATTGTATTAATAAGGTAATCTGACTTATGTATTGGTATGAAGTTATTAGTATGCAGGTTTTTGTTTATGTATTACGCCACTTTCTATTTCTTTCTTTTTTCTTGATCTTAAGGTTGCCTGGCAGAGATCGCGCCAGGCGACTAAGCGATAAGTCCGCCTTTTGTATCCTGTTTCTTCTTGTTTATGTTTTTCTTACTGGCCGACTGAAACCATCTAATCTAATAAATAATTCTACTCGATAGGTTTCTACTCGACATCATACCGAAACGCTAAAACGCTTAGCGATGTCTAGTAGATAGATAACTAGCCGTGGTCGACGCGTCCCACCAGACCTGACTGGAGACGGGAATCGAACCGATGTCCCTTCATTTATACTACAAAATGGCTGCAGTGCACGCACTGTGCCACGGAAGTCATCGTACCGAAGTAGTGAAGTGACAACAAAATATTTCCCTCTTTCTATTTCAATTGCTTTCCCAGCACTCCTCTTTTCACCTAGTCGAAGCGAAACGTATTTTCAATGCGTGGGTCAATCAGTCAACCGTACAGATTAGCTTCGTATCCGAACAATAGGAATCCATGATTATTCGGGGCTGGAATTAAAAGTTTCGAGCACCGAGGGACTGCGGTCAGTTCTGATCGGTTGACTTTACCCAAACCCTGTTATAGTAGACAAAATATTTATACATTTAATAATATATATAGGTATGTATAGCTTAGGACGTCCGCTTCCTAATCAGAGGTCGGGGTTTCGAGCCCGGGTATGCACCTCTAACTTTTCGGATTTACGTGCTTTTTTAAGGAATTAAAATATCACTCGCTTCAACGGTGAAGGAAAATATCTTGAGGAAACCTGCATGCCTGAAAGTTCCCCATAAAGTTCTCAAAGGCGTGTGATGTCTGCCAATCCGCACATGGCCAGCGTGGCAGTATATGGCAACTATGGCCAAACCCTTCTCATATTGAGAGGAGACCCGTGCTCTATAGTGAGCCGGCAATGGGTTGATCATGATGATGATGATGATGTATGACTCCTTTGTTGCACAGTTTTAATGAGAAAATAGATACTTTAAAAACAGAAATGTTGATTAAAAAACGTAAAGGAAAAATACGTATTGATTTCTTCCAATAAATATAAAGTTATTTAGGTAATTAACGATGACAGAGTGCCGCATTGAGGCTGTGATTTCATGTAATGATTATTATAATCACTACCATCATCACACTTAATTAATAGCCCATATTTAGATGTGGCCTGGAAGGCGGAAATACGAGTAAGTAGCAATGCCTCATTTTGACTAAGGCATCATTCTCCGCTACGCCCCTACGGAAGGAATTTAATTTTCGCAAAAGGGAGAGCTTTGTTGAATCGTTATAATATTCCCGCGGAGATTCGACCGCATAAAATGTTTCGTCTCGAATACTTTTAAAATGTTCTTAATGGACTTTGATTGAGAATAGCCATTAAACAATAGTTATATAAAACTGCTAAAACACTAAACTTTGACGAACTCCAAGGCGCAGCGCGCGCACTGTCGCATTATAAAGTTGGAGGTCCTGGGTTCGATTCCCGGCTCGAGTCCGGTTTGGTGGGAGGCTTCGGCCGTGGCTAGTTACCACCCTACCGACAAAGACGTGTCGCCAAGCGATTTAGCGTTCCAGCACGATGTCGTGTAGGAACCAATTAGGAGTATGGTTTTACCATACGCCTAACAGGTTAGCCCGCTACCTTCTCGAGGTGAGATCAAGTTAAGAGTTAACTTGTGGTGAATAACAACAAAAAAAAACTAAACTCTTCTTTCACACAAAACATCTCAACCACGAAACTAAATCAGTGTTACCATATAAACGTTGAATCGCCACAATTAGATGACATGACATGACATAATCCCCGAAAATTAGTGAGTGAGAGCGGACATCTGGTATGTGACTACATACATATCAACCAAGTTAATAATCCGCAGAATCTCCAAACGGTTGTTTGTAGGAACTTGCATATCAAAGGGTCACTTAATTAAGGTCGGCTGCAGTTAAATCTTGGCAAAACTAAAAGGCCTCATTTACGGTCTCCAGTTCCGTTTCGTTACTCCGTTAACGAGGTTAACCAGAGACCCTCGAGCTGTACAAAACTGTCTCCAGAGAAATTAGACTATATTAAGATACTTCGGGTTGTGAAGATTCAGGTTTGTCATTTATGAAGTCTATGTTACTTGTTAAATATTTTATATTACCTACTTATTTTCATACAAACCATGATGATATTATTAATACAAAAGTGGGTTTATTTGGTTGTTCGTTTGTTTGTTTGTTTGTGTCAGGCTTACTAATTAGTTGATTCGGTGTTTACTTGTTTTAGGTGTATTTCTTATATTGAAATGCATCTTAAATAAAAATAAAAATGATAATACTTTGAAAGGGGATAGTAATTATCAAGTATACTTAATATTTAAATTTGGTTTAGTACGTCTTGAGAAAAGCGGGAGACTTCGTATACGGCGGGCGCGGTTTTTTCACGCTTTTCTTGAGTTAACGTTTGTTGGCTAATTTTGAAAAGGACTGGTGTTGGTTGTGTCGTGGACAGTTTTGGTGTCATTTGTGTAGTGGCTAGTTTTCTGAATGGCTAAGAGGTATTGTTTTGGGAAAGGTTTGAGGGAGCCGCGTCCGCAGAATTCGAAGTTTCCCGCCATTTCTGCCTAACTTCTACATCGCTATAAACTTGACATTGGCTAATCTGTGCAAAGCCATAAAAAGAGAAAACTAATAATAGTACGTCTTTGATTGCAGCTAGATACCAACAGAGACGTGCCAACAAGCGATTTAGCGTTCCAGATTAGCCCACTACAATCTTACGTAACTTACCGCCACTTGATATTGCCATCGAGGACTAGCTTTTAGTGGGAAAAAAACACTTAACTTCACAGCTAAACTAATCTTGACGTTATTTTGTATCTGAGATATAGAATTGTTATTATGAAAAACTGTTGATTAAAAACCGTAATGAACGCTGATAATGTCGTGAATGCTACGATAAATATTTTAATTAGAAAAGAAACATAACTATATAAATTCACTTAAAACAGCACTTGTGTTGTTGATGCGACATATTATGCGATATATGTAAGACGACATAGTATGGTTTCAACTTTTAATGCGAATAACCACCAACCATTACCAGTTACCCACGAACCATCGGAAAAAAATGTAAAATTGTACAAATGGTGTTTTTGGTTAAACATTTTTCTTTTTTTAATTAAGTTGAAGTATTAAATTATAAATCGCAATTTGCTTGTTTTATTTACCTAAATGACGGTGGACTTAACAACAAAATGAGAAATTCCAACAGAAAACATTTCAATAACACTTTTATTTAAGTCAGCAGAAGAGGGAAGCGTCTTAGTTGCTTTAACATAATGGAATATTCTCATGCTCTAAAAATGCTTTTGTCATCAACTTTATATTACAGCCAATTTGTCCTCAGCCAAAGATAAAAGTGCCACTTAAAGTTACTGGCATCTTTTTATTATTTTTTCCGTTGGGTCAGTCTTTTAATGAATTATTTTTATTAGGCAGCATATCTACGGTTATATTTTAACAATACCAACTAATTTGTGATATTGGGGAAGAAATACACATTAACAGTATACTGGTTAAGGCGTTGAATTACAACAAAAAAAACAAACAAAAGTGCTTCAGTGACTTCGTGGACTTTCGAATGAGTTATCGTTATGATTACAAAATTCTACAAGAAAGGATGCTTTTACTTTTACGTGCATCAAATTTAATTAACCGAAGTGTAACGCTAATTGTAAGTCGGCCTGAAAAGTTTATCAAATTTCATCATAGTATAGTAGTAATAATAATCTTTTGTGATGGATGGGGAAGTTTTAATGGAATTTCATTAAATTGATGAGGCGAATACGTTATAAACGGAGATGACTTATTTTATTAATATCAAAAGATTCACGGCGTCTGAATATTAAGGGGGTAAAAGTAATTTTGATTAAGGTGTTTGTAGACAATAGCAGGCGCAGGGGTGACCCCTTCGCCTACTGTCAAGCAATAATAAAGCTGTTAATATACCTGCTTACTTGAAAATGTTAAAATAAAACTTGAGAATTACAATTTAACTGAAACTAATCACTAAACAACTCATTACCGCGTGGAAACGTGACAAGAATGCTGGTCTCATTTCCTCTCTGTACAGCCAGGATCAACCTTTGTGCGAAACAATGAGCCAGCCCTTCTGTCACCAAATGAGTGTATAAGCGTAAGGTTACTAACTTTCCCTTATTTTAATTTTATATATAAGGTACATTGAGGTACTGCGTGTGTTTTTATACATAAGGTTATATAAGGAACATTGAGTTACTGGATGTATACCATTAATGAAGCTATACGCCGTACAAGATGACCCGGATCATCAATATCATGATCAACCCATTGTCGGCTCACCACAGAGCACAGGTCTCCTCTCAATATGTGAAGGGTTTGGCCATAGTCCACTAGGCTGCTACATGTGCGGATTGGCAGACTTCACAAGCCTTTGAGAACATTATGGAGAGCTCTCAGGCGTGCAGGTATCTCACGTTTTCCTTCACCGTTGAAGTAAGTGATATTTTAATTGCTCAAAAATACACATAACTGAAAATTTAGAGTTGCGTGCCCAAGTTAAATCCCCCGACCTCTGATTAGGAGGCTGACGTCCTAACCACTAAGCTATCATAGCTTCACTAGGCTATCACAGCTTTGGCAAAATATTTATTCTTTTTTAATATATATATTATTCTATCGCAGGAAAACGAGCAGACAGGCCAAATGTTATGTGATTACTGTCACCCATATGCTAGAGTTCATGGCCGACCAACTAAGTACTAAATATGCTCTACAGATTGGTAAAACCGCTGAAAGAAGCGAGTTAAATATCTTTCGATTTACGCAGTTTGTCACCTAAAGTCAACAGTGAATAGCATTTACGGTGAGAGGAAAAGAGAAGGGTTATACAAAAGCCAATTTTCTCAAGTCGTCGTTATGATTAATGAACTTTTTTCGGTGTCTGCTTCGCTAATAAATCTTTATTGGCTACAACGTTTTCAAATTTTCATCTTTTATGTGAAATTCTTATCATATAATGCACCTATTGCCTACAGAGTTATTTGTTTGGATACTGCTTAATAATGACGATCACCGCATTATAAAGTTGGAGGTCCTGGGTTCAATTCCCGGCTCGAGTTTGGTCTGCTTCGGCCTTGGCTAGTAACCACCCTACTGACAAAAACGTACCGCCAAGTTATTTAGCGTTCCGGCACGATGTCGCGTAGAAACCGATTAGGAGTGTGGGTGTACAATACCCCTTACAGGTTAACCCCCTACCATCATAGATTGCATCATCACCAGATGAGATAGCCGTCAAGGGCCGTAGTGTATAAAAAATGAGTGTGTTGGTTTAACACTTAAAGGAGTTTTTATTTCATCTTTCTTAAATGTACTTACGAGTAATGAACATTGTATTACTAAATCCCAAAGGTTAGTTTAGAATAGTACCTAAGTATATGATCAAATCAAAAGTATATTATAAAGTATTTGATAAAATTCTTCGTATTTTACATTCACTGTTTGAAATAACCTTTTTGTAGGGATTTGACAAATACTTTCCGTATAGACTCGTTGTATATACCGCTTCTCAAGTTGCGAAGCCAGAGACGCTGAATGTTGGAAGGCCGAATGTTGGCGAACTAGCACCGACCGACAGTATTTATATTCGATCACTGATTGAAGCCACTAAAGATCCAATAGGTACCTTGGTTGAGTATTTCATAAGGTATTATAATATTTTAAAGTGAAGTGGAATACTATTAGGCAAGTAAACCTCACACTGAATCTCCTTCAGGCGATTTTAATAAAAACGAAATTTTATCCCATCCGCTCATAAATCTTGTTTACAAACCATGAATTACGCACAATGGCATTCTGAGAGCTTTCATTTTCTGAATTTTGTATCGAGAAATTTGGACAGCTCTTTTATTGTTGGCGCACGGGCGGAAAATAATTTGAAGAAGAAAATTTCGAAACCGACTTTTATGATAACTTTTTTTAATCGGAAGTAGGTATTTCTTAACTTCCGAAGTTTACCTATTATCCTTGAACCCGAGGATGCTATCCGAATTGCTATACTTTATATTATTATTATTTATATTATAGCTTTACAAAATGGATCAAATGTAACGCCTTTTGATAACTTCATGTAGAGTAGAGAGAAATAAGTGCTTTTAGTTTGCACAATCAGATAAATTTGTATTTAATTTTACTCAGGTACTGTTACTGTAATTAAAACTTTTAAAGTTGAATAAAGTTTCTTCAATGAAGTGCCAGTCACTAACTGCAGGGCATTGGGCAACTTCTCTAATTACAAATTTAACTTAGTCGGCTACTTTAAACTACTTGGTAGTTAGAAATTGTAGGTATATATTTATTTTTATTTATATTAACCGTCTTTGGTACAGCTTTTTTGTAAACTTCGTCCGCTTGGTTGCGTTTTTAAATAAAAAACTTTAGTAGATATGTTAAATGCAAGATTAAAAGAGGGAGAGAAGAAAAAAATTCTAAGGATATAAAAGGTTCGTTCTTTTTTAAAACTTAAAAGTGTCTGTATAGCGCCATAAATCTATGTGAAGGGTTCGGTCAATGAGAATGCAATCACAACAAAATTTTATATTTTATAGAGATTCATTTTTGCTATATTATATCTTTTAAATCATCATCGCCTTAGACAGTATCTAAGATAAAAAAAAAGTTGGAAATCATATTATACAAAGTCACTGGTGCATCATACTATGAATTTATTATGAGAATATTGGAAGTTTTCCGCTTACGCATGCCTTATAAATCTGTTCTTGAAAAAGCTATCTTATGGATATTAACATTTTTGAACCATTCTTAGGTATATTGATCTTTGTTTTTTTTTTCATAATTATTTATTCAATTGGGCAAAATAGATAGCACAATTGTAGAAATATGCAGCACAGACATTCTTTCGCACGCGGTGTGAGTGACTGAGTGTCTGAGCCTTCTTATAACGCCCCAAAGTAAGCGTGCACATTTCTGAGTCGCGTCTGTCAACACGCACTGCTTTGTTGTATATCTAATCTGAGCATTCCTACATTCATACAAAACAAGAGTGTTGCGAATATAACGCACAATCCACACGTAATATAACGCATAAAACACCAGGAATGAGAGCGATAAGGATGTCTGGATACCTTACTTACATGTGTTACACAACCATGTACATTTACAATTTTAATTAAACACGCATTACGTTTCACGCCTCTATATTACGTGCGTACGTACTAATTAAAGTTAGCGTAGCAATACCATTACATACAGAATTTACGCCAGTAGCAGTAAAAGCATTGCCGCAGACTGGAGGGGAAAACTTGTAAGTTAATTGCGTACACATTAATATTTAACGGCGTTTCTTGTTGTTTTTTCACACGTTTAACATATTCCAACGGGCTACATCACAATGTCACCAAGGTATTATAATTATGACGAATTTTATGGGATATGAAGATTTATATCACGCATAAATAACACTTAGAAGCTGTAATAGCCTAGTGGTTAGGGCGTCAGCCTCTTAATTAGAGGTCGGCGGTTCGAATCCGGGAACGCACCTCTAACTTTTCGGAGTTATGTGCGTTTAAAAAAAAATCACTTGCTTCAACGGTAAAGGAAAACATCGTGAGGAAACCTGCACGCCTGAGAGTTCTCCATAATGTTCTCAAAGGCGCGTGAAGTCTACCAATTCGCACATGGCCAGCGTGGTGGACTATGGCCTAAATCCTTCTCATATTGAGAGGAGACTCGTGCTCTGTAGTGAGCCAGTAATGGGTTGATCATAAATAACTTGACATTTAAAATTAAATTATTACCGGATAAAAATACCATTATATACCAAAAATAAATATTTTTTTATATATTGTATGAATAACATATAATTAAATGATTTTGTTACCAAATATCACAATTCACCTACTCTAGAAGCTTTAGCATGTCTTAGGTAATAGAATATGTTATAAAAATTGTAACAAAATAAATAGGTATAAAGAGCAAACTAAAAGGACCCTAAGCTTTCAGGTTGTTACAGCGGTAAGATAGGTATAAAACGAAAATCACAGTCGCAGGTTTCAGGGTATAGTAATCTATCTGTCATGGTTTTATCTTTGGGACAACCTAAAACCTAAAATTTTCCGGGTAATCCCAGTATGAAAACAAAATACGTAATCTAGACGTGTATTTCAAACCAAACATTATTTTAATGGAAGGTGGACAGTGTGATTCAAAATTATAAAATAAAATTAAGTAAATAGCTATCGTAAGAGATTACAAAGTTAAACATAAAGTTATTTCTATATATCTGAGGCCCTTCGCTTAGTATCTACAATACATAGATATAAACCTTAAACTTATAAAACTGTAAGCGTCGGGGGAAGATAAAATACAGTAATGGTTACTACTTAAAATATTCCGTTACCGTGAGATGAGTCATAAGTATCTATTATCATATAATTACGACGCCACACTTCCTTTCGCGCAGTCTGAGTCTCTCAACAAGACTAATTTGGGCCGCTAATGCACCAATATTTGCTTCGAAATACCCACTGATAGAATACGCCATGATCGTTGCGTTAAGCCATGAGGTCGGTTTACTTTTGAATAAAAAAAACTTGTTAATTAAAGTATTTATTATATGCAAATAAATTGATAAATAATAAAAAAATAGTTACGTGCCACGTAACTATCAATAGCTCAACATCAATCGGTTTATGATTTAACTACATTACAAAAAGTACTTTGACAAAATATTTGACTATGATTAAGGTGAGTAGAATACGTCGCTTAGATCCTTAATTATATCCCAATGAGGGTAACAAACTCTCAATCTTTCATCAATGTTACATCACTCTATCCAGTGATTTTCTGCAAAGCGCGTTTACAAGTCAACACGTGTTGACGCGTTTCATTATAATTTTACGATCGAAAGACACACTTCATAGAAATAACCTATTAAGAAGCTCATAACAAAGTAAGATAGAGCAGCGATGATTTTCTTATCTTCTTCAATAGTAAATGAACGAATAAGGTATACGCTGGGGAGTTCGCCATTGCGTTTTAATAATCATAAACGCGGACCATAAACTTCCATAATATAAGACAGCGAAGTACAGTTCACGTGATTAATATTCGGTAGCGGCTGTTTGGTCAAAGTAATATCCGAACTGTTGTATCAAAGTATAACTTTGCTATATTCGGTTGGAAAACTGAAAACTTTGCGGTAAGTTACTGTGTACGCTGCAATCATGCTGTTTATTTACTTATGCATACGGTAGGTGGGCACTAATGTTATTAATGCGACTCTGTTTAATTGCTTTATTTAATTGTTTTGGTAATGCGTTTTATCCTGGGGTTTCTAAAATTCTGAAACTATTCGACGACCTCCGTGGCGCAGCGCATGCGCAGTTGCATTATAAAGTTGGAAGTCCTGAGTTCGATTCCTGACTGGAAGCTTCAGCCGTGGCTAGTTACCACCGTACCGACAAAGACGTGTCGCCAAGCGATTGAGCGTTCCGGCACGATGTCGCGTAGAAACCAATTAGGTTAGCGCGCCACAGGTTAGCCCGCTACCATCTTAGGCTGCATCATCACTTACCACCAGGTGAGATGCCGTCAAGGGCTAACTAGTGGTGAATTAAAAAAATTGGAAATTTAATGGTTTTGGTAATGCGTTTTATCTTGGAGACCGACGTGGGGTTCCTAAAAATCTGAAACTTTAAAATCGCTCAGAAAGCAAGCAATAAAAGTCTTTTAATTTGCTTCTTTATATTGTACTCAACAGTTAGATAAGTTCTATCTTGTTAACATGTTTATAAATGGGATAAAATCGAGGGCTGGGTTGTTTAAGTTTTGAGTATTGGGTTCTTCTGTCTACACTTTATAATCGCACGGAGTTCAATTAAAAGTTCATGATTAACCCATTCTCGGCTCAGACCCGTGCTTTGTAGCACGGGTCTCCTCTCAATATGAAAAGGCTGGAAAAGATCTCTTATAGAGATAAGTTTTTCTTTGTATACTTTTATACTTGTGTTTGATATCACAAATTTGGTACATAAATAATAAAAATAAAAAAAATAAAAAAATAAATGAAGGTTTGGCCATAGTGCACCACGCTGGCTATGTGTGGATTGCCAGACTTCACACGACTTTGAGAACATTATGGATAACTCACAGGCGTGCAGGTTTCCTCACGATGTTTTCCTTCACCGTTGAAGCTAGAAATATTTAATTTTTTTTTAAAACGCACATAACTCCGAAAAGTTAGAGTTGCGTGCCCGGATTCGAACCGCCGAACTCTGATTAGGAGGCTGACGCCCTAACCACTATCGGCTATCACCGCTTCCGCTCCCGCTGCCGCTCCCGCTTCCGCTTCCGCTTCTGCTTTCCGCTTGAATTAATAGTTATATTTCGATTATAGCTAACATTGTTTACGCACAGCATCTAGGCTGAGATAAGTTTTTAATCAGTCCATTGCTATCCATCAAGTAAATAGGATACCGCCATCAAGGTATCTTATTTACTTGATATACTTGATTTACTTGATATACGAACTCTGGCACAAACAGCGGGCCGTTCAGATACCTTTACAATACCACCACAATTGCGCTCAATCGATTGACTAATAGAAGTCTGCTACCACGGTGACTTCTTCAATCGGCCCTAGAGACTAGAGAACACCGAGTGAAACATCGCTGCCAGGGAGGGGACCTCGGCCACTGCTCATTAAAATACAAAATCCAAGACGGAACTGCCTTAGCCCTCGTGTCTCTTTTAAAAACCCACAAATCCGACGAGTTACTCGTATGCTCTAAGACGCTAATAGTATAGAAACCTCCTCCTCAATATGAAAACGATTAAAAATGCCGGTTTCCACAAAGAAATAAAAGATTTTTTATAGTGACGATGAATTTGTCTGCGGGCTTTTACAGCTGGAAGAGGCAGTTAGCGAAAGGCTTGTTTTTAACTAACGTGTAAATATAAAAAAGCCTACAAGAGCCACTCACGAGGATGGCTGTTATCCAAAGAGGTTACACAAATAACGGGGGGCTTTGACATGTGCGACGAATGTATTTTTGGTAGAAACATTGCTAATTGCTTTTTCGTATTCCAACGAGTCTGCTCTTGAGGGACTGAAACTGTACTGTGTTTTTTTTTTAATATATAAAAAACATTTATATTTGTTTTTCTTGATTGATGATGATGATGATGATTATAAAGATCGAGCATAATACACACTAATAATAAATATACACATACATCAGAAATACATACTTTGTGCAAATTTCAGCTCTTTATTAATTCATCATCATCAATCGGGTGCCATCTTTATTGGTATTCATAAAAAATTATCAGACAACAATTGAGAACGCTATAACTGATATAAAATAGAACCTATTATTGTTCTAGGTCATAAACCAATTCAAGAACCGTAGTTAGCGAGTTAACAAAAACAGTTATCATTGAAAGGATTGGTTTCAATATTTATAATTTGTTAATTTACTGAAAACCAGTGATAACATTAAAATACTAAATCAAAACAAGTGTTTTATTGTATTGTAGTGTTTTATATCTTCCAAGATAAAATAAATAAAATTTATATGATACCGAGAAATTAATATAATAGGCAATTGTAAGCATACATATATTAAAGACCTCACAGGTTTAATTTAATTCTGTCATTCAAAGAAGTGTTTATAAATAAATTACTCTTATTTATCAAAATTATTTTATTTATTTATTTTTATTTTTATTATTTATGTACCAAATTTGTGATATCAAATACAAGTATAAAAGTATACAAAGGAAAGCTTATCTCTATAAGAGATCTCTTCCAGCTACCCTTAGATGTGAGTAAGGTGAATTTATAAAGTGGGATAGGTCAAACAAGGTATTTTAAACTACATACAACAATATACTTAGATAATTCAAATTACTTTGAAGTAAAAACATTTGTAGTCAAATAATTAAAAAGTAAGAACATAGAAACTTTAATACGTATATGTAAAAAAATCTATAAATTATTTATAGGTTTGCTTCATTAAACAAAATATGTGGAAATTAATTAAAGTTCATTACTTACACGAGTATGTACTCGTTTACTGAACTAATTTACGTTAACACTCATTTGATTGCCACTTGCTTTCTAAAATCGATCAACTTGATAGTTACTAGCCATACCACTAGATAGTTCTTCCATAAGTAAGTAAGTAAGTAAGTATGTTTGTTACACTCACACGTCTTTATTTCTGAACCGGGCATTATGAAATTTAGTATACACGCTATCAGAGGTACAGAAAAAGAGGTGATATCGGTTTCATTGAATTCAGAAAAAAAATACTGATTCCGAGAGTGCAAAATATCACTGGTATTACAAATGCCAATTTTTATCTACCAATTTGCATATGGTCAGCGGGTCGTGAGGCGCGTCCAATGTTCCTGGCGCGCCTCGGACGGAGTTAGGGGGCCTCCATCATAGGCCCCCCGTGGAGGGTCTGCCTCAGCGAACGCCGCTGGCTGGGTTGCGGTCGAGTGCACAAGTGTTCCCGTGACCCAGCCACCAGGCGACGAGAAGGAGCATCGCTGGGTTTTAGTGGGTATTCTAGTCGCCAGTCTGGCCGCCGGGGAGTCCCACATACGGCGGCGCAGTCTTGTCTGCGCCGCTTCCGGAGGGGATGCGTAAACGCATTTCCCAGCAGAAAAAAAAAACGTGGAGACTACGACGGAGTGCCTTCTCTAAGAGGAGGCTTTTATCCTTTATTGGGCCCGTAATGGATTTATAATGATAAATACTGTTTGTTTTTTTATTTTTTACTACTGTCCCGATGTCGACAAAATTTGGCACGTATGTATGACTGACTTGTATCCGGAAGATGGGATGGGAGCCTTTTTTGAGGCACGAAAACATTTGTTTCATTAAAATCCAAAACAAACGACGAATTCTCATGCAATATCTAACAATGAATATCGATTGATACATTTGATATGTAATATTTGTGAACAACGTTTTAATGTAATGAAAGCTATTATGAAATGAAATGTTAGCGAGTCTCTTTGGCGGTATTTGTTCTTTTAGTTTGTGTCCTAAACGCGGTACTGTCATCATGTCGCCACCGGAGCCTCGGAAAAATACCTTCTTTCAAAAGACATCTAAACCTGTTGTTGAACCAATCTCCAAGATTTTCATAATCGCTAGTTTAATACTAGGAATAAATCGATCACCTCTGCTCGGTACAACAAACATCACTTTCATAGTAATAATGTTAACTTACACAACATTTTTGAATGTGTTTTTATTTTATTTGACAATAAGACATAACTACCTATCCGACAAATGGACATATCTTAATACAATTGATTGCTTTCAATATTTAATTTCCACTATACTTGGATTCGTATTGCATAAAAGACTGGTAAATTTCTATTTAAACATGAATACATTTGACCAGGAGTTCGGCATGAGAATGACAAAAATTGCTATCAAAGAGTCAGTGTATAGTTTTCTACAGCTAATTATAACTTTATTGCAAGCTGTCGCGCTATACTCGTATATTTTTGATAACGAATTTGATCTGGATTTCACAGACTTACTGAATGTGACCCCAATAAAGTTATTAAATTGTTTCGAATTGCATTACTACGGTCACTTGATTAGTCTTATGATTCCAAGATTGAAAGCTATAAGCGATGCTATAGAATTTTCGTTTCCTAATAAGAAACAAAAAGACATGCTCAAAATCCTGTCTGCCGAAGAATTACGGATACAAGAAAATAAGCCGCGAGTTAATATGAACAAACTTATGGATTTTTATAACAATATCGTTGTCACTTACGACTATTTAAATGATGCAGTTAAATGGCAGGTTGGTTCTTATTATAAAAATAATAAGAAGACAAACAAATTAGTATCCGAACTTTGTTTAAATATATTATGTTTTTTCAGATTCTAACACTCTTAATATCGACGTTTTCAATAACATTGTTTTCGTTGTATCGTGTAGTCAAAGCCATTATATGGGGAGACGAGGTACGTAGTGGCTATACGAAAAATCTATATATATATAAGCGAAAGGTCACTTACTTACATACTGACTTACTTACATACTGATAAAACACGAGATCTCAAAAACTATTGTACGTATAAAGCTATGATTTAGCAAGCAGGTAGTTGATAGTTAAGAGATGTCAGCTAAGAAAGGATATTTGGAAATTCCACCCCTAACAGGGTAAAAGGGGGGTTGGAAGTTTGTATGAAATTTCTTTGTTTTTAGAGTTAGAGACACAAAAATTTGCATTAAGATTAATAATAATTAATAAAAAACGTACATCAATTTTTTTTTAAATATAACCTGTCAAGGGGGGTAAAATAGGGGATGCTTATTTTTTTATTATGAAGTCTACAAGCTTGAAATTTTGAAAATAAGTTTCTTTTAGGGCTTAAGTATAAGGTTAAATTTTTTTTCCATCCAAATCTACCCCGAAGGGGTAAAATAGGGGTTTGAAGTTTGTATGAAAGTCCAATGTTTTTTAATTTAGAGATACGAAAATCGCCAATTTGACATTTGCCTGTAGCTTAGTTTCTCAAGCAGGGCATTGGCCGCACGGGTAACCTCAATCTCAAGTAAAATCAGCAATTCTACGCATT
Organism: Lasiommata megera; assembly: GCA_928268935.1. Lineage (NCBI taxonomy): Eukaryota > Metazoa > Arthropoda > Insecta > Lepidoptera > Nymphalidae > Lasiommata > Lasiommata megera. The sequence goes on along the minus strand of OV743325.1, from coordinate 7,829,055 downwards.
TCTACGAAGTCGCAGGCAACAGCTAGTAGGATATAAAAACAACTACCGCTTTAGCATATGTTGCTTTTCTTTATAGTTTTTGGCAAACGGAGAAAAGAATATTCTATTAGCAACAATATTCTTAGATACAGAGAAAAAAATATAGCAGTGATCGCAAAATATTTTATATTTAAAGTTGCTTTATAATTTAATATATTTTAGAATGCTCGTATCCTGTTACCGACTTGCATTTCGTTCACAATATTACATCTCTTCCCTCTATTGGTTCCGTGCGTGTTCGCGGATCGCATCCAGAAGGAGGTGCGTCTAATGAAGGACAATCTGGCTTGTAAACTCTACGAAAATACACTTGGTAATTATATTTTCAACTAATATATATGGTAATTATATTTTTAACTTATATACTAGATGGCGCTACCAATTGCTTTAACCTTTCAGTATTTTCATCATAACCATTGGCTGCTTCATAAATATTGATTTGCATTTTTAAATCTTTATTTAAATTTTTATATTTATATTTAATAAGAAACACATAACAACAATATTTTTTATTAAATGTATAAAGATATTTTATCCTATATCCTATATATATTATAAATGAGTATCTTAATCACGCAATAACGGCTGAACGGATTTGGATGAAATGTGGCATGCATGAAGCCTTTAACATTGAAAAGAACATAGGCTATCTTTTATTTCGATTCCTTAAGTAGTTCTCGAGGGAAAATTTAAAATTTGTTTACGAGCTAAGCCGCGGCAGAAAGCTTTGAAATTTGATATGGATGTCACCTATGCTATGGAAAAGGTCATATATATTTTTCATACCGATCTCTCAAATAAATCCTATGGGAAGATTATTAATTGTTAACGAGCGAAGCTTTAGATTCAATTCTGAAGGCCACGCAACGTAGGGGCAGAAGCTAGTATTAGTATTTAATTAAAAAATACAACAAAAAACAACTTTCTTTTTAAAAACTGCAAGAAACAGAAATAGGTTCAAATTAAAATTTTAATTTGAACCAACATTTTTCATTTTTTTGCAGTTACAGTCCACATAAACTAGTTAAAGAATTTCAGTTTTATATCTAATCTTTGCTATATTTTATACATATAAGGATCTGCATACTATCCTTTCCTGTATTATATCTGCAATAAAAGCAGAAAGCTTTGAAATTTGATATGGATGTCACCTATGCTATGGAAAAGGTCATATATATTTTTCATACCGATCTCTCAAATAAATCCTATGGGAAGATTATTAATTGTTAACGAGCGAAGCTTTAGATTCAATTCTGAAGGCCACGCAACGTAGGGGCAGAAGCTAGTATTAGTATTTAATTAAAAAATACAACAAAAAACAACTTTCTTTTTAAAAACTGCAAGAAACAGAAATAGGTTCAAATTAAAATTTTAATTTGAACCAACATTTTTCATTTTTTTGCAGTTACAGTCCACATAAACTAGTTAAAGAATTTCAGTTTTATATCTAATCTTTGCTATATTTTATACATATAAGGATCTGCATACTATCCTTTCCTGTATTATATCTGCAATAAAAGCTCTTATACCTTTTTACTTTAACCACACTAATTGATCATCATGATCATCATGATCAACCCATTCTCGGCTCACTACAGAGCACGGGTCTCCTCTCAATATGAGAAGGGTTTGGCCATAGTCCACCACGCTGGCCATATGCGGATTGGCAGACTTCACATGCCTTTGAGAACATTATAGAGAACTCTCAGGCGTGCAGGTTTCCTCACGATGTTTTCCTTCACCGTTGAAGCAAGTGATATTTTGATTGCTTAAAAACGCACATAACTCTGTAAAGTTATAGGTGCGTGCCCAATTACATTCTGACGACCTCCGTGGCGCAGTGCGCGCGCTGTCTCTTTATATAGTTGGAGGTCCTGGGTTCGATTCCCGGCTCGAGTCTGGTCTGGTGGGAGGCTGCGGCCGTTGCTAGTTACCACCCTACCGACAAAGACGTGTCGCCAAGCGATTTAGCGTTCCGGCACGATGTCGTGTAGAAACCAATTAGGAGTATGGATTTTCCATACCCCTAACAGGTTAGCCCGCTACCATCTTGACTGCATCATCACTTACCATCAGGTGAGATTGCCGTCAAGGTCTAACTTGTAGTGGATAAAAAAAAAAAAAACATTAATTATGTTATTTTATTTCAGATAAGCCAAGTCGAAGCGCAGCACGAACATTATTGGCATTGATAGAAACACGGAATCTGTCTTTTTCTCTATTTCACATGTTTGATATCGACATCGAACTGCCCTTCAAGTACATGGCCCTACTACTTACTTACCTAATCATCCTACTACAATTCGATAAGGTTATTTCTCCTAATAAGCCATCCAAACCGTAATTGGGATTCAAGTATAACCCCTGCGCCCGATCTTATCAAGAATCTTTAGTTATATAAAAGGCCTAGTTATATTGTGTGGCTTTTATCAGATAACAATTAAACCACTACGTCTTAAATGATCTAACTGATATTGTTTTTACCTTAACTTTAACCACAATGGCTCAGTGCCAAACTACATAGTTCTGAATCCATTCGGGCCTCTTTATCATAAGCTTGCAATGACATGGAATGGTAAGAACACATTTTTAACACTGAAATCTTGATTAAAATAAAATAATTAAATAAATATAAGAAACAAGTTGTAATGGAGATTTGTTTTTTATTAACTTGTTATTCTACTTTTTTATACCATTAACTTAGAATTAAGGTTCTGGGGAGTATTTAACAACACCCAAAAAATGTTGGTCATACGTACTTTCATGCTCGTGTCTTCTCTTGAAAATAATAGAAAAATATCTTAAATATTGCTGTCTAGTTACTTGTCAATTGTCTTATCTTATTTTTAATCAGTCACTCAAGTTTCTGTTAAAATATCTAAATTACGGTGGAATACACATAAAAACTTGTTAGCCTAACGGAGAAATATTATTAAAGAGAAAATCTTCATGGCGTAACTTCTAGTTTTAATGACTGAGAAAAACGCACAATTGTAATCGGCAGATCATTAAAAGACAAAGAACCTTTGAAGTACTTTCGCCTCGAAGCAAATTTCTCATTATCGTATGTTAAAAGTACAATTATTGTGCCGTTAGGTATTATACAATTTTTTTTTAAAGTCCTGTAGCATCGCTGCAACGTTCATAAGATTAGAGATAAAATAATCTTCTTGTCAATATTAGTGTGTGTAACAACTGTTCTTATGAATTCATAGGAAATAGGTTATTTTTCATCTAGTATATTGTATCAAACTGAAGGTCGATGAAGAACCTACAGCTAAGAATAAACAGAACAAACAGAAGATGTTATATTTTTATTCTTCTTTAATAACAATGTATACCTATGTCTCCTAGGGGCCTTAGGACAAGAGTTCGAAACCCTTCCTGGACTAAGAAAAAGCCCTCGAAAAACTAAGCCATTATCCTAATCCATTTTCCCTTAACATAACTTTAACTTTTTTTTTCCCCCGGTGGGAAATGCGTTTAGGCATCCCCTCCGGAAGCGACGCAGGCAAGACTGCACCGCTTCCGACGGGGTATGTGGCGGCGGCCAAACTGGCGACCAGAATACCCACTAAAACCCAGCGATGCTCCTTCGCGTCGCCTGGTGGCTGGGTCACGGGAACACTTGTGCACTCGACCGCAACCCAGCCAGCGGCGTCCGCTGAGGCAGACCCTCCACGAGCGGCCTATGATGGAGGCCCCCTAACTCCGTCCAAGGCGCGCTGTTGCAATGTTCTTGACATTGGACGTGCCTCACGACCCGAGGATAACGCTCGACGGGTGAGGATGCCTCTCATCCGTCACCCGAAGCTCCTCGTCAGGGGGGCAGGTGGCGATCGTGCGCCCGCCGCCTGCGCCCTACGACTCCGGAGAGGGTGCGCCTCTGCGTCATTCTCCCGGCATCGTTCTGCCGCCTCCTTCTGCGTTATCACCTCCTCGCAGAGGCGACAGAAGCCCAGGACGTCTCGCTGGCCACCATGGTGCTAATCACGGCGGGCAGCGAAAGGTTTGCCAACATAACTTTAACTAGTAGTTTAAGTGCGTTTAGTTTAGTTTAATTTATTTTCTGTTATTGTTGGTCTATAACTAGGATAAGTTAAATTTGCACAACTTAACATTTGCATGCGGTGTTTGCCTGTAAGTGGCTAGGCATTTTTGTGCTGTTCCTCACTGCAAGGTACAGAATCTTGTAATAAAATGTTTTGGCTGTTGGCGAACCAAATGAAAATAAAAAAAAACTTACTCGCTCAACATTAATGTTTATGTATTTTGATTTAAAGAGAACAAGAGCTTTGTCAGTCGAACGTATCGATCGCATCGAAACATCCAAGGTCACGTAATTATTAGGCAAATCCCCTACATCTCCTGAGTTTTGTAAACTAAACAGTCAGTTCTTTATATTAAAAAAATAGGTTCTAACTAAATGCACATAAAAGAAAATACACAGTACAAGGACGATTTATTTGAAAAAGGACGAAGGGAAACGTCAAGAGCGCGATATGCTTTTACTTGAAATACAGGAGCAAATACGTGGAAAATAGCATCATTTTTCTACCCGCATGAAAAGCGTAGGTCAGGAAAATGTCGCTTTCTTTAAGTGGTATAGAGGAATATAACTACGTAAGATGATACAGTGGAAATAAAACCTTTTTGCTGGCTACTTTAGAAAAAAAACTTAGAAGATACCTACGTTTACCTTTAAGTTTGAACACTCTAGTTACGAGAATTTAATTTCTTATAAATTTGATACTTTGTTTTGTAAGAGATCGTTTATTTCTAAGCCTGACTAGGAATAATGATTTTTCAAAAATTCACTGATGAGGTCTAAAATTTCATCACAATCCGGCTCGAGACTCCTTTTTGTACCTTGTCTTATTCTTCTTTGTTCCAAATTACCATGTGCCGACTTGCAAAATTCAACCCATATAAAATGTTTGTATGAGTACCTAGTTTAAAAATAAAATAACGAAAAAACGGAATATAAAACTTTAAAATATATTGTCTTAGCTTTTACACGCCGCTTCGCTCGCATTGAATCCATGAAATAAGTATCAAAGATCGTTATATTAGAAATTAATTAATATGATAACTATATTTTAAATAAACATTTTTTTTATCCAACGGAAAACGGAAGGAAAAAGGTTTTATATATAAAATATCCTGTTTTGAATACCTCCTTGTTTATGTGTTTAAAGTTTCATGATGATCGGTTAAGTAGTTGTTGCGTAAAAGCGTGACAAACAAACTTACATTCACATTTATAATATCAGTACGATAACTAATATGAAGTTGTGATACGATATTATAATATTTACAAAGGTATATAAATATTATGTAGAAAAAGGTGAATTCCGTAATTGCTCGTTACGCCTGTTGCGAGGGAAACTGAGCGAAACGTTGAACTTAATTTTTACATATACCAATTTTCTCCTGTAGTCGTTAATAAATGAAAGTCCATCGAACATATTGACAGACGAGCATTCTGTTACATTAATTGCGTTCTCAGTGATCTTTTTCTTTTTATCCACTACAACCCATGCCCTTGACGGCAATCTCACCTCATGGTAAGTGATGATCCAGTCTAAGATGGTAGCAGGCAAACATGTTAGGGGTATGTTAAACCCACACTACTAATTGGTTTCTACGCGACATCGTGCCGGAACGCCTAATCGCTTGCCGACACGTCTTTGTCGGTATGGTGGTAACTAGCCACGGTTAAACTCCCACCAGACAAATATTTAAACTGAATAATCTTTTAGCTTACTCAAGTAAGCTGCGGGTGGCGCAAGAATATTGACGTTTTCTACTGCCATGACTCGGCAATTTACCCCTTGATTCCCGGCTGTTATCACTACCATACGATTTAATATTAACTATAAAAGTGCTTCAAGTTAAATTCCGTCTGTGTAGAGAAAGCCTGTATCGAGCAGTTGTATTTTGACACTGATGATGATGATGGAATTCATGCCTTTGATAAAATCAGTATAGCTACTGCCTATATATTTATTTTATAGTTTTTTTTTCCACTGCAAGTTAACCCTTGACGGCTATCTCACCTGGTGGTAAGTGATGATGTAGTCGAGGATGGTAGCGGGCTAACCTGTTAGGGGTACGGTAAAACCACACTCGTAATTGGTTTCTACGCGACCACACAGGTTAGCCCGCTACCATCCGTAGCGGGCTAACCTGTTAGGGGTCATCATGCCGGAACGATAAATCGCTTTGCTACACGTCTTTGTCGGTAGAGTGGTAACTAGGCACGGCCGAAGCCTCCCACCAGACCAGACTCGAGCTGGGAATCGAACCCAGGACCGCCAACTTTATAATGCGACAGCGCACGCACTGCGCCAAGGAGGTATTCTGACTATTGTAGCTGGATAAACATGAAGAGATCTGAGACAGCGATAAGACTGCTTGTTCCTAGGCTTATTTAAGTTTATATGATTGTGTCTTTATCCTTTTATTGTGATGCGCATCAAAGTGTTTATACACAGCTGTTTCTAATTCAAGTGCATCTTTGCGACCAATCAAATAATTATAAAACTGTTATCGGAGATTGGAACATTGTGTTTTTCACGTAGAAGATTGTGGTGCAAGCAACACGCAATTAATCATTATTTACAGATGCAAGTTCTTTGCATTACTATATTTACCATAATCAATTAGCAGGTCTATATAGACCAATATCCATGAGATATTGTCAGCAGTGTCAAATGGTATTCAATTATACATAAGGCTTTTATTATAAAGTAATAAGTATTTTACTGTAGTTGATTTTTTTATAATTCATCATTATTAACCTGTTTATTTAATGACTGTAAACACTTGAGATAGGATCCTCCTTTTCTCAAAATTACTACTTACCAGATCTCGTGAGTTTTCTTATTTAGCTTGTACCACCGCTTCAATGATGAGTATGAGAAGACTTCAGTATCATCTATGCTAAGTGCTCCCTATTATTTTTCAATTTTTGAGTACAAACAATTGAGGTGTAATTGTACCACATTGTCAATTGTCAACTTTACTATACGATGGATGTGTCTATTAACTCAGAAAAGTCAGATTCAGTTCCCGAATTGAAAGTGAACTCGAGCTAGTTCTCTATGATATTCAAAATATTCTCTATTCAAAAATATCAACTACATTTTAGTCTAAATGTTCCTCTTTATACAACCAATTCTAATAATAAAAGCAAGGTAGCTGAGAGCTTGAAATGAGGTCAAGAGAGCGATGTGCCATGTTCTTAAAAGACTTTCCATATGAAATTTCTAAGTTGTTAGCTTTAAGCACGTACTATAGAAAATGTACGCTCAGTTAAGAAGGTTTTAACTGCACCTTAACTGGTATAATGACTAGAATAAAACTTAAAGCGAAAAATCCAACCATAACACTAAATTTAATTCAAAAACCTTAGTCATGAAATGAAAAAAGGCGCAAAGTAAACAATCAGCAAAAATGATGAAAAAATATTGATAAACGTTATAAAAATACTTATATGATGAGATTTCAAAATGTTAATCGGCAACGGGAAAATTCATTACAATTTCTTTTAAACACAGATCAATCATGGTTTCTTGAAAAAAATGTTAACCAAATATAAAAATGTTAGAGTTACGTAACTTTAAAATAAAAATAAAATAGTATTCATAACATTAAAGATTTTTAATAAAAGTATTTAAATGCTGGTACATAAGCTCTAAACAAAAACGAATGTAAAAAAATTAACAAACCTTTAACAGGAATGCTAGGAGAGGAAAAGTCTTAGAAATCAATTTAAGTTAACAGATTTTTTTTCTCTTTAAGAAATCGATATACTTTGAATACACTTTGTTTCTTATGTATTATTGAACTCCGAGTTGTTTATAAAGTATCGGGACGTAATCGTCATACTGAGCCTCGTAGAAGTTTCCGGCTACTGGATCACCTAAGTTGTATTTCTTCGCGAAATCGTATATGGAAAACTCAGGACGATTAGTGGTGGACCTGAAAATGATAAACACGTAAAAGAAAAAGATAATGCATATAAGTAAGTCTCGGTGTATCATGTTCATAAACGAACATCATCATCATCATGATCAACCCATTCTCGACTCACTACAGGGCACGAGTCTCCTCTCAATATGAGAAGGGTTTGTCCATCATCCACCACGCTGGTCATGTGCGGATTGGCAGACTTCACACGCCTTTGAGAACATTATGGAGAACTCAGGCGTGCAGGTTTCCTCACGATGTTTTCCTTCACCGTTGAAGCAAGTGATATTTTAATTGCTTAAAAACGCACATAACTCCGAAATTTTATAGGTGCGTGCTCGGGTTCGAACCCCCGATCTCTGATTAGAAGGTTGACGTCCCAACCACGAGGCTATCTTAGCTTCCACTAGGCTATCACAGCTTCAAAAACGAACAGTTGGATATTAAATATTTTTCCTAGTAGGTATGCTTTGCTTATATTATCGTCACGTGTTTTCTTTGGTTGTCAGAAAAAAAAACATTAAATTATTAAATCCAAGTTCAATTTATGTAAAAAATATTGTTGTCAATGTAGAAAAAAAAAATTAAAAATGATAAAAAATACAGAAAAGATATAATTTTTGGTGGCCTAAAATATAAATTGGGCAAGGCATGGGCGACGTGCCAAATCAAATTAAACCTACAGATACACGAAAAGTTTTCGTTCATCTTGACGTGGGAAAGCGACCGAGATTCCAACAGCTACTTTAGATGTTTCCATTAAGTTTTGGAGGTAAACGTGTAACGTTTGAAATTAACTTGCATGGGTATAAAAAGTTGCTATAATATGTATTTGCACTTTCAAAGAATTCATTTTAAAGTTTACAAAAAGTTAAACTTTAAAATAAATTCTTTGAAAGTACAAATACATAGAGCCATTTTTAAATACATATATACCTTATCAAGCTGTGATAGCCTAGTGGTCACGGCGTCAGCCTCCTAATCAGAGGTCGGCGATTCGAATCGGCGTTTTTAAACAATTAAAATATCACTTGCTTCAACGGTGAAGGAAAACATCGTGAGGAAACCTGCACGCCTGAGAGTTCTCTATAATTTTCTCAAAGGCGTGTGAAGTCTGCCAATCCGCACATGACCAGCGTGGTGGACTATGGCCAAACCCTTCTCACATCTCCCAATCTAAGATCAAGAATAATATTAGTTTCATTACACCTTGAGCGATGTCTCTAACTGGTCGGTCTACAGAAGTTGTCATGTCTATCGCCCGTCTTAAAGCTTTCTCATGAGGCTCATATTTAGTGATCACGTTTTGGAGCCATTAGCCATTACGCAGTTTTATAGTCAGTATGCTGTAGTTTAGGTATCTAGTGGGAACAAGTATACAACCTTTTATCTGTTAGTATCAGTAGTATTTAGTAAATAGACATTTGTACAACCTATGTTTGAAAAGATTTGTCAATTAACATTTCAAAACAATAAACAGCAAGTATAATTTGCTATATTCCGCCGACAACCGGGAGATTTGTTTAATATAACACCACACAAAATCTTCCACTAGAACATCTCCGCACGTTTCGACCCGACACCGGATCATCCTTAGGAGATGTTGACTTCACAAGCGCAAAAAGTAAAGTGACTTATATTTCATTATTACTACTCTCAAATCAAATACAAAATTTAGACTTCGGTCAGCTAATGACGATGGTAGTTTATTAAACAACTGAGGCGCCTTATTAAATAATCTCTCCATCAGGCATTGCCCTACCAAGAGTGGTGGAAACAGATTAAAAAAAAAATTAATAAAAAACAGATTAAAAAGGTTACCTGTCATCGAGATACGGCTCCTTAAATACAAGTCTCGTAGGTTGCTTGTAAAGTAGAAACACGTAGCGATGAAGTCCAGAGCCTTCACTAGGTCCTGAGCTAACGAACTCGGCGATCGTGTCCCCAGACGCTACGTCATTTCCAGGAATGTTGCCGACCAGCCAGTGATTCCAATTGCGAGATGTTGGCTCGCTGCGCGAAGGTACGTCTGGATCTACAACAGTTTATTGTTGAACCCAGCTAGATGTAAGACGAGTAAGGTATGAAAAATAAAAAGAAATAATAAAGGAATTAATACGATACATTAGACGTGCAAGGCGGGACTAACGCATAGCAAAACTTTCTAGCAGAACATGTTATCTAACATGATCAAAAATGAGAGTTTGTTTGTTTGTATTGTTAATTTGAGTTTTCTTTACACCAATGGAAGGCGAACATTATCAGATTATATTACTTACTTGCCCCGGGAACGGAAACTACGCGGGTAAAACCGTGGGTCGCAGGTAGAAGTTCGAAATCTTTAAACATTTTTAAAAGTCGACTCTAAAAGTTTTATATGGCTAAATCCCATAATAATGAACATTATATGTGTATTGATATATATTTATTTATACATAAAAGTATATATATTTATATATTATATTTATCGATAATTTATATTATATTTAAATATTGCGCCGTTACCCACATCTATACTTCTTTTCCCAAGGGTTGTCTGGAAGAGATTGCTTAAGCAATAAGACCGCCTTTGTATACTCATGTTTTAAGTACTCCGTGTTATTGTTTCTTTAATATTTGCGTGCAATAAAGAGTATCTAAGTACCAGGTATGTGTACACGTATTCAAAATTCTCGGGACCATGCAATATGCATAAAATGGATAACTTACTATTAACCTTGCTTTGTTCCTAGGATTTATGATTTCAACCGTGGCTACGCGGCTTTTCTTATGTACTTTGTCTTATGTTCATACCCGGCTATTGTTTTAGTTAATGATTAACACCTCATTCACGTAACCAATAAATCTAATACATGAAATAAAAGGAAACGCCAAGTTCTACGTAAATATGAGTATTTGTTTTTTAATCTATTCTATAATCAAAACCTACTAAATAAAGCTTATTTCGTCTTTGACTTGCAAAGAGAAACTAAGGTGGCATGGAACCCTGACCACTGTGAATAAAATCCAGATTCGTTCTTCCTTTTTGGCGAGATTTGAACAAACATCAGTGTAAACTATCGCATTTATGATAGCAGTAACATTATTATATCAAAGGTACTTACCAACCATCGCTAGGGTGTAATACTCCTTAGGGTCCACATCCCCCGACCACGATATAAAAGGCATGTCCTTTACTTCAGTAGGAGTCAGCTCATTCCCGAATTCAACTTCCACAGCACTCGGAAAAGTGATCTTATTAAAGAAAAACAAATTAATACTAAACATTAACATTCTATTGGACAAGACGGTTCCTTAACTATGAAAAACTAAAATATATTGTAATAAAAATAGGATATAAGAAATTTAGCTTGTTTAGCTAAAAAGATTATTTAGCTTGTAGTAGTACTACGGTAAACGTAGCGTTGGTCGACCCCCAACTAGGTGGACAGACGACATCAAACGAGTCGCAGGGAGCCGCTGGATTCAAGTGGCCCAAGACCGTGGCCATTGGAACTCCCTACAAAAGACCTTTGTCCAGCAGTGGACGTCTATCGGTTGAAATGATGATGATGAGTAGTACTACGTGTATACGCATCATTGTAGTCCGCATATTCGGTGTATTTTGTTTTTTTTTTACCCACTACAAGTTAGCCCTTGACGTAATCTCACTTGATGGTAAGTGATGGTGCAGTCTATGATAGTGCGGACTAACCTGTTAGGGGTATGGTAAACCCATACTCCTTAACGGTTTCTACACAACATCGTGCCGGAACGCTAAATCGCTTGGCGACACGTCTTTGTCGGTAGGGTGGTAACTAGCCGGAGCCTCCCACCAGACCAGGGCCGAGCCAGGGATCGAACCCAGGACCTCCAAATTTATAATGCGAAAGCGAGCGTCCTGCGCCAAGGACGTCGTCAAAAAGCGTCACGAGGTGTGTGAAATATAAGTTACGAAACAAACGACAAAAGATGTTTGTACATTAATGATTAGTCGAAAGATTCCATATCATCATCCGCTAAAAAGTTGGGTTATAATCCACGAAGGGATAAAATAAGAGTAGGATGATTCAATAAATACCCTATGTTTTATAACTTTGAAACCTTTCATTATGAGTGGAGAGTCTAGCGATCCGGCACGATGTCGCGTAGAAACGGATTAGGATTACGGGTCTACCATAACCTTAACAAGTCAGCCCACTACCATCTTAGACTGCATCATCACTACCAGGTAACATTGCCTTGTCGGCCTTGTTGAGCTATCTTGTAGTGGAAAAATAGCTCTGTCTCTCTTATAAGACCTCTGCCCCATTTGGACATCATAAGGCTGAGGTGATGATATTTTACTTCGACCTGTCCTTAACATCATCATCATTAACAACCGATTGACGTCCACTGCTGGACATAGGTCTTTTGTAGGGAATTCCAATGCTCACGGTCTTGGGCCGCTTGCTTCCAGCGGCTCCCTGCGACTCGTCTGATGTCGTCTGTCCACCTAGTAACTTATCAATGCTAACATAAAATAAATGGTTTCACCTTCAAAAATTACATAATAGCAGTTTCAATGCAATCGTATTAAATTGTCTGCAAATAACTCAATTGTGCAATGTGTTATCACGCATACACTTATTCAATTTTCGCAATTCAATATAATGATAATATGCCAATTAGTCTGATGCCAGCTAAATATAGATTTGATAAACCGAAGTTATTATTCTCAAATTAGTCACACAATATGAAAAAATAATTTGTCCTAGTTAGTGAATAGTATTTATTTTCATTCAACCTTTTAACCTTCAACTACAGAGCACATGCCGCCTCATATAGAAGTAAAGGATATATGCATATATATCTATTGTATATCAATCTGATAAAAATGAAATGCATAAGATGACGTCACCCAATCGACATTAAGCTCGTTCGATTCCTCAATTTAATCTCATGATTACCAAAAGCTGGTTCACCAATTATCGTGTATTTCCTGTTCGTTATGTATTTGTGTATTCCATGTTTATTATTTCCTTTTTTTTTTATTTCTGTGCAATTCAGATTCCTGGTATCGAATCGAATATAAACACGCTTATATTAGCTTATCTTGTATGTAAAGACTTAATTAAAGTAAATTTGTCATTACATCATCTTTCAGAATCAAACATTTCATAGTGTGCAGTTATTTATTTATTAAATTCTTAGCATTCTCATGATCGTTAAATTATACTCCGACATTGAGCTCGCGATATATTACGCGGCTGTAGAGGAATGATATTAATTTATCATCCCAAGATTTATATTTTAGATAATTTTGCTGTCGTTATTATTTGAGTAGCTTATTATTATAATCGTTTTCGTGTTCAACTTAGATAATTTATGCAATCATTTGAATTTCAGCTATATTATTGTAGCTTTACGAAGCTATAAAATCTCATCGGGGTATTTTTTCTAAATAAATAAATGTATAATTATTAATAAACATTTTGGTATCAGTGTTGAAAAACAAATATGGAGATATATCAGACTTTAATTACTATAGGTTACTATTATATTCAAATTCTTTGGCAGTGTCATTAATGCACTTTTAAATGCGTACTTGCAATAGCATAATAGCCGGTTTGAATTTAGGCAAGGTCTTTAAACTGATACGGCTACATTGTGCTTAAAGGGTAATGTGAAATATATATAATACAGAGAGAAATACATCAGTTCCTTCCTAAGAACCAGGTCTCATATTATGACATACCAGAAGCATTCTTAAGCTTTGATACGGGAACCAGGTAAACAAGGTGAAGTGTGAAGGTATCATGTAGAACTCATACCGATATGGGGTATGGCAGGGGGGGTTATACTCACCTTAAGTTTTTATTCTGTATAAGAACTGTCTGATCAAGGCGCTTGGTGAGCAGCATGTCGATTATCACATAGATGGCATATGTTTTATTAACAAGACATGGTGCTGCTGAGTGCTTCGGTCTATAGCCTTTTATAGATTTCTTTATATCAAAACAAATAACCATACTCTTTTTGGTACAAAGAAATCCGCTCGATTGCGGAGTATTGAGTAGAGAATGGGACTAAATGAAACTATTAAAAGTAGTTGAGGTTTTAAAACATTATATCACTTAATAAGCTTGCCAGAAGGATGATGAATGGGAACGCAAGGTGACTCCTCGCGTCGGTCAGAGCTAATATGATGACACGTAGGTTCCGCGTTGCTCTGCATAATATGTAAAACTTTAATAGACTGATAATGACGGCGATGATGTAGATTATAATTAGGATAATGAAACTAGGATATTTACATTCATATTTTATTTATTACTTTGATATTTACCTTATTGTTAGTATTAGTTTTTGCAGCCCACGGTTTCCCGTTTGTGTTCCTAGGCTTAGAAATAGAGATAGAGCCAGGTGTAGCAAAATAACACACCTTTAATTTATAACATTATTAGTATGACATAAATTATTGTTAAATACATTTTATAAGTGATCACGAACGTTTAACCGGAAGTGATCAACACATGATGTGCAATTTTATATATATTCTTAGTAGAATATAATGAATATTATGAATTAATGCTATTCTTATATCCCCATTGTTTTCTTTGGATATATGAATTTTATTGAAACAAGTGTTATGAATATTTACATACTTTAAGATTCAGAATTTAAAGCTAATTAATCAGTTCTAAATAAACATTCTACTTATCACTATGCAAAACCAGTGTGACGAATCGCACAAACACAGCAAATTTATTTCGGCACTTACTTGTACCTAGTTGTAAAACTCAAATTTATCTATATTTCCCATAAACACAAAATAAAATACGTTGGCACAGAAATTACGGCTCTATTCTCAAAACACAAGATCCATTTTGATTTAACGTTATAGTTTTATGATAATCGAAAGCGAGTACACGTTTGTTAGATCGCAAAACTTATATTAAAACGATGTACAAAACGGGTTTACTGATAAACCCGAACGAGTTCTTTACACCGCGTAAGTAAAATGTTGAATTATAAATAAAATACAAACACATTTTTAGTTAAAAAATTATGTAACTGTAATGATTTTTTATACTAAGGAAGTTTAAAGATTCAGGAAAATTGTATTCAATGTAATTCTTTAGGTTTTGCTTTGAACGTTTCGATGTGTATTCGATATTAATGTCTGCACTCGAAGATAATGTTATATGATCAGGTGTGGACGGTATCCAAGATATCGTGGTATGTTACGTAATTAAAGGTTAATACCATACAAAGAAAGTACCTGTTGCCCGCGACTTGTTACGCGTTTATTTAGGTTATTAAAATCTTGCGATATCAGTTACATAGAAACTACGTAAGGATATTGTATCGAAAAAGTAAAGTAAAAACTACATGATCAACCCATTACCGGCTCACTACAGAGCACGGGTCTCCTCTCAATATGAGAAGGGTTTGGTTAGTCCACTACGCTGGCCATGTGCGGATTGGTAGACTCCACACGCCTTTGGGTAAAGACTACGTAAGTATATAAATGTAAAAAAACTTAACAGGAATGCTTGGAAAACATTCCTGACGACCTCCGTGGCGCAGCGTGTGCGCTGTCGCATTAAATAAAGTTGGAGGTCCTGGGTTCGCTTCCCGGTTCGAGTCTGGGCTCGTGGGAGGTTTCGGCCGTGACTAGTTACCGACAAAGACATGTCGCAAAGCGATTTAACGTTCCGACATTATGTGGCGTAGAAACCAATTAGGAGTGTGGGTTTACCATATACTCGTACCTCAAACAGGTTAACCCTCGACCATTCTAAGCTGCATCATCACTTACCACCAGATGAGACAGCCGTCAATTGTTAACTTGTAGTGTATAAAAAAAAAACCAGGTAATTAGTAAAAGTTTTTACTATTATACTACAACCCATTCTCGGCTCACTACAGAGTGGTCTCCTCTTAATAAGAGAAGGGTTTGGCCATAGTCCACCACGCTGGCCATGTGCTGATTGGCAGACTTTACGAGCCTTTAAGAACATTATGGAAAACTCTCAGGCATGCAGGTTACCTCACGGTGTTTTCCTTCAGCGTTGAAACAAGTGATAATTAGTTTTGCGTTTTTTAGTAATTAATTACTCGAGATAGATTGTATCCTTGGTACGTATATTGAATACATCTATCTACAAAATTAACTTCCGTAACATTATCAACGTAGACAAATTCGCGGGCATCAGCGAGTATAAAAATAAAACTTACCCACAATTTACAATTCGGCGCCGATGGAATGACATCAGGGACAATTTTATTCGCCTCGAACTCACTCGCGATCGGTGATACTGCTTTTATAGAGAACACTTGTTTCGTGATCACTGAGTGTAGTAGTAAAACAATCGAAATTTTCCATAATACAATCATTATCATAGGGTGTCGAGTGAAAAACTGCACTTGGATAAATTCAACAGTCGAATGAAAAATAAATGGAAATTACGCTCTATTTATACTGGTTTCGTGAGAAATTAACTTGTGCACGGAGCATAAAACCGTTTTTTTTATTTCACTAAAGCAGTTATATAGGGGAAGTCTAAAAGTAGCGCCATTGATAGAAAGGATGAGGAGTAACAGGCTAGCATGGTATGGTCATATAATGCGGAGGAAAGAAAGTGATGTCACCAAAATAATGTTATATATGAACGTGGAAGGGCAAAAGAGTGGAGGAAGACTAAAGAAGAAATGGATGGATTGTGTAAAAGAGGATATGCGGGTAAGAGGTGTGGGTAGTGAGGTGACGGCTGTTAGAAGTGAGTGGAAGAAGACGACGTGTTGTGCCGACTCCAGATAATGTAGACGACGTGTTGTGCCGACTCCACATAATGTAGGATAAGGGCAGGAAAAGAAAGAAAGAAAGAAAGAAGTTATATTATACCCATACCCCTAATCGGTTCTACGTGGCACTGTACGAGATCGCCAATTGTAAATAGGGTGTTAAAGCAGGGCGTTCGGTTGTGGTGCCGTGGGTTAGATTAGACCAGAGAATATTCAAAAAACTTAAGTACCCTAATTGTTTTTATATTCAAACCTATGCCTTTCACACAAAACATCACTTTAAGGTTTCACCACGGCTTCAGGAAATGCTTCATAAAAAGAAACTAATTCTAAAATTATAAAATGTTCACCCACTTAAACTAAAGGTCGTAACTTAATGTTATGTCATAACAATACCCCGCACTAGACAGTGTACCTTACCAGTTATCTTCAGGTAAACATTTTGTGCAAACTTTATTTTCTAATTCAATTAAAATCTTTTAACCTCTAAATTTAAATACAACACCATAAAGGGCAAAGTTAATCTACGTAAAATTGCTTTAATAAAACAATAACTTTTATTTATTGGGGATTAATATGTTATCCAAAAAATTTTTTTTTATTATGTTTTATATATGTTTATTGTTGTGGCTTATTCATAAGAAATGGGCATTAATGCTTCCATCAATTTTGCATGTATTTTTATATATATATATATATATATATATAACGGGACTTGTACATTCTTGCCTATGTTATCTGATTCCATTTTTAAGATCTAACCTAGGCTTTATAACAGGCAAGTTATTTTACTGTGGGCGTTTGTAGGTAAGTTGGTTTCAAATGATAATAGGTACTGGATACAATATTCACTTTAATTATGATTCTAGTTACACTTATTATATGAACACTAATTTAACTAATTACACATACATTGATACGGAACACAAGACAGTTTCTACGAACACTCAGAAGACCCGCCTGGCACGAAACTTCGTGGCGAACTGTGTGCCCTTATTACTGAATTCACACTTAAGTTAAATTCCTAACTTCAGTCTTCCGGTTCATTCCATAGACTCCGTCTAACGCCTATAGGTGGCGTTTGCGTTCCGTTCAGGTCAAATCGGCAACATTTTCCGACACGGCCATCCTGCTAGCACACGCCCTCGTGTGTTAATCTGTCAACAAAATTCCAAACACAGTATTTGCTCAACTCGGCTATTCCTGACTACTAAGAATTAAAACCATAGTAAAAATTAAACACAGTTTTACTATCAATGATCTTTTTTAATCATCCAACTAAACAAATTATCAATTGACAACAATTAATTACCAGATTGAAACCGTAGGGATCATGTACCATCACACAAACACAGCAAAACATTTGACCATACTTTGGTTATCAACACCACGAGTGAACCCCTCTATCGCCACGAAATATTGCTCACAGACGCACATCCACTCACTTGGATGGCACGTGTGCATCTCTCTTAGACTACACACGATACGGTCTCACAAGACCCCGACCTCCGCCAGAGCTAAACGCGCATCGCGCACCCACGGACTACTTGGGTTTCCCCAAGAGACACCGATTTCCAACGGGCTACGACTACGTAATAACACCTGGTACGGTCGACAACATACGGCCGATAGAGTTCACACTAGCGCTCACACCATAATATAACTTTACTCCGTTAAATTATCATCAACAACTTCAATATCATCTGGTACATGTCCCGCAGGCATCCTTGTCAAACGATCGTGTGCATATTTGTAAGTTCTTTTACAATTCAAAGCTTGTAACTCATAACGATCACCGTCCAACACTTCAATAACTTTAAACGGACCCTTAAACTTCGGGTCTAGTTTAGTTTGGTTCCTTTCTTCGTTCTTTAATAAAACAAAGTCACCTACGCAAAATCTAACGATCTGAGCCTTCGTACGATCGAATCTAGCCTTATCGTATGTAGCGCATTTCTTTAATGTTTTCCGACGCTCTATCACGTATTTCGTCCAAGTTAACCTCTGTATCTACGTCACAAGTATTCATCAACGATAACGGTCTTGCTACTTTACCTATCAGTAGTTCTAAAGGAGATGCTTTTGTAACTCTACTAATAGTACAGTTAATAGCGAGTTGTACTTCACCGATCGCATCTTGCCATGACTTATCACCGTCTGTTTCTACAGCAGTTAACATTGATTTTAAGACGCTCATGATACGCTCTACTTGACCGTTAGCACGAGATGATCCTGTCGCTATGAGATGTAAGTTGATGTTTTTGCTCTCGCCAAAGTCACGAAACTCTTTACTAGCAAAACACCTACCTTGATCCGCTATTATGCAAGTAGGGGCCCCAAATAGAGATACACTTTGTGTTACCGCGCGAATACTACTTTTTGTGTCAATGCTAGCAGTGTGAAACAAGAGCACAAACTTTGTGAAAGCATCGATTATGACGAAAACATACTCTTTGTTATCGTTTTTACCGCTCAATTTGCCAGTCGCGTTAATGTGTATAGTGTGCCACGGAATCGTAACTTTAGGTATCGAATGTAGTTCGGCCTGTACTTTCCCCGAATGCGATTTAGCTACTTTACATGTGACGCAATTATCGACAAACTTTTTCACGTATTGTGTCATATTAGGAAACCAATAAAATCATAAAGTTTTTCTCGCGTTTTGTCAGCACCCAGATGAATCAAAGAATCATGGAAATTATTGATAACGGACCATCTTAAGGATCTTGGCAAATAAGGCAAGCATTTAGTTTTACCGTTACGTTGGATTTTTCTGTAAAGAATACCCGATTGCAAAACGTATGTTTGCGCTATCTGTTCGTTTAATTGGCTGTTCTCTATGTCGGTTATAATTTTTACAATCTCTACATCGCGCTTCTGCTCTACACTTATTATATTAGGTTGTGATGGTAGAGGGTTACGAGAAAGGAAGTCCACGTGACTCATGCGCTTTCCCTCTCTATAGATTATGTCAAATTCCAACAATTGGAGGAAAGCCCACCATCTATGTGCTCGTGGAGTTAACTCGCGTTTTGTTTGAGACGACTTCAGAGAATTACAATCAGTTACGACAGTGAACTTTCTACCATGTAAATATTGGTGAAAATGCTTAATTGCATTTACAACTGCTAGGGTCTAATAATATTAGCGTCTAAAAACTCTTTAACTCGTTCACGAATAACGGTACGCTCGTCTGCTGACATTCTATATGGTCTACGCTGAACCGTACGACTTGGATCAATTAACCGTATTTTTAATTCACCAGTCTTAACACGCGTCGTTGGCATACCCGTAATAAAAAAATCATAAAAAGAATTTAAAACTTGCAAAAGTATTGGCTTATCGATTTCAGAAACGTCGGTATCAATTAAATTTAAATCAATTTTATAATTAGCTACATTACGTAAAGAATTCACTACTCGCACTTTTTCTAACAAAAGCTCGGTCGCCGTCATCTTAACAGAAAAACCCAATTTTAAAATTTCCCGACCGACCATAATATCAGTTTGTAAATAACTATCCGGTAGTACATGAAATAAAATCTCTAAAGTGTGATCGTTAATTGTTACACAACATAAAATCTGTTCGGTACTAAATACTCTTGTCTGTCCTATACCGGACATGGCAACAACATTATTAAACCTTTTACCACTGAATTTAGCACCAAAACTTTCTTTAATCAAAGAGCATTCAGCACCAGAATCATACGAAAAACAATACTGCTCACCGTTATGTTGTAAACGTCCAGTGGGAGGTTGCACAATGCACATGTCAACCCGCCGTTCGGGCCGCGAAGCGCCCGCGCCTCCGCCGCCATCAGCTTGACCGCCGCCGCTCGTGCATCGAACGGCGATGTGACCAGGCTGGCCACATTTGAAGCACACCAGGGACTTCGTAGCGGGCTTTTGAGCCGCCTGATTTGGTAGTATTGATCTTGACTCCATTGGTTTGCTTCGACACTCCGCCCTTTTGTGTCCAGTTTTACCACAGCCAAAACATTTCAATTGAGTCATCCTCGCGCGCTTGTTCTCTGACGTGCCTGGAGTTTCAGCAGAGATCTTGCGTTTTAAATGAGAAAACGCATGAAGTTCTTGTTGAAGTTGTTCTCTTGACGTAATGTTGGTGGTAAACGCCAAACGCTGCAACCTTTGATCGAACTGCGATATGTGTGACAATAACGTTGCCACCGCAATTTGTTCTTTATCCACATCTTTCCACTTGTTAGTGAGTGACGTCATCATACGACTTGCATAAGCAACAAGGGATTCTTTGTCAGATGGTCGTTCACTTTGCATGTTTATGAGGCTACCCGTCAATGTTTCCGTCGACACAAATCTACTTGTGAATAGCACTTGAAACTCACTCCATGACATTCCTGGGTATGCTATTTGTGAGAGCCACGTCGACGCCTCGCCTTTGAGAGATTTGCTTATCGCCACCACAAGTTGACCGCCAGAAAAAGGATTCTCGGCAAAACATAAATCCGCAGTCGCACACCATGATCTTGCGTCCGTATCTTTCTTGTCAGGGTCGAACTCAGGTAATTCCACGGAGTTTGTCCTCGGTGATTGCAAGGCTTCGATTAGCGCGCGCATATTCGCATTTTGTTGTTCAAACAACGCACGCCAACGGCTACTCTCTGTGTCTTCACTTTGAACCAACCTGTATCCCACTTCTGATAACGGGACTTGTACATTCTTGCCTATGTTATCTGATTCCATTTTTAAGATCTAACCTAGGCTTTATAACAGGCAAGTTATTTTACTGTGGGCGTTTGTAGGTAAGTTGGTTTCAAATGATAATAGGTACTGGATACAATATTCACTTTAATTATGATTCTAGTTACACTTATTATATGAACACTAATTTAACTAATTACACATACATTGATACGGAACACAAGACAGTTTCTACGAACACTCAGAAGACCCGCCTGGCACGAAACTTCGTGGCGAACTGTGTGCCCTTATTACTGAATTCACACTTAAGTTAAATTCCTAACTTCAGTCTTCCGGTTCATTCCATAGACTCCGTCTAACGCCTATAGGTGGCGTTTGCGTTCCGTTCAGGTCAAATCGGCAACATTTTCCGACATATATATATAGTATTTATATACAATGTACCGTTTCATCAGCGTATAAAGTAGTTAGCGTCCTTTCTGCAAGTTTGTTTCACTAATACTTTTATTTCAGACTAAAATCTTATTATTATCGAAATTAAAATATTCATTATAACGATTCATTCTCTTATATACATTATTTATAATTTTTTCCTGTTTACAATGTTAGTTAATATATAGGTTACATCTAAAATCTACTATCTTACCATATTCGAGTAAGAAAAAAATCATTGCCGTTAATTTTTTATTTTTCATTAATACATTTAATCAATCAATCAATCAGCCTATAGACGGTTGGACATATGCCTTTTCGAAATCGCGCCACCACACACGGTCCTTCGGTCCTACGCTGCGCTTACCGGTACACGGTCTCCACTCCAGAACACGCCTGCCAAATAATTAATATAATTTTATAATTAATTAATTATAACTTAAGTATTAAAAAACTTATTTAGAAACTCTCACCGAAGCCTAACCACTTAAAAATCTTTATATTCGAAGAAACTCTTCTCTAAATCAGTTTACCGGGAGACTCGTGATCCCGCCTTTTGAATCTCGTATCAAGAAGCATCTTACCTCCCACGGGACTCCCACGCACTATTCGGTTCATATAAAATATATTGGTCACCCTTATTAAGTGATGTTTACTTTATAAGGAAAATATGTTAACAATAGAAACTGCTTGAACGTAGTTTTATTCCAGAAATAATATAATGATAGCGATGACTTCGGGTATTCTTTAATATCGTAACACGTAGAAAACACCGTCTAAATAAAAATCTATCACCTTATTCTTATATATCATATGTTCTTATAACGTAATTGCTAAAAATGTTTGTGTATGAGTTGTTCTAACTAGACGGCTAAGTTTTATACAAATATAACATAACAAAGTGAGATGGTTAATCTTAGGATTGATTTCATTTGAGTATTTTTTTGTAACTAAAAGCTAACTTTAGCTTGTCATACTTATGGCTTGAACCACTTGTTACTGGTTAAACGTTTGATGCAAGCTGTAGATATACAAAAACGGGTGAAAAAATGTGTATCAAAATAACTAAATAAATGTTATCAAAAGTTCTAAATTACAATTTCATATATTGTCTCGCTTAACTGTCGTTACTCGACCCGCTCAAAGCATCAAATCTTGTAAAAAGTTTTATTATAAGAAGGGCATTAAGCATACGATTTATGCAAACATATCCATATCCAAATTATATGAAGCGATGATAGCCTAGTGGTTAGGGCGTCAGCCTCCTTATCAGAGGTCGGCGGTTCGAATCCGGGCATGCACCTCTAAATTTTCGGAGTTCTGTGCGTTTTTAAAATTAAAATATCATTTGATTCAACGGTGAAGGAAAACATCTGCACGCCTGAGAGTTCTCCATAATGTTCTCAAAGGCGTGTGAAGTCTGCCAATCCGCACATGGCCAGCGTGGTGGTCCAGGCCAAGCCCTTCTCATATTGAGAGGAGACCCGTGCTCAGTAGTGAGCCGGTAATGGGTTAATCATGATGATGATAATGATAATTCATATCCAGATTTAAAAACTTTAAATCTACCCTTAAATTGTTGCATTTTAATTAATTATACTAATTACGAGTACGTATTGATGCAACGCTTTCTTTATAATGTTATCCTATTTCCTCTCGTCATTTTACTTTCATACAATCTAGAATCTACAATCTAGATGGCCTGGGTATGTAATACTCGTATTTGTAGGCATTTCTATAGTCTTGGAGGTAGGTAAATCAATTACTAATGATAGCCTACGATTAATAGTTCGGGTAACATTAATTGTATTAACAGAGCTTATTGCGCAGCTTTTAAGCCTGCTTTTGGGGCGACTTATCTTATTCGGCGCAATTTGGTATTCAGCCTGAGCGCAGCGATAAATTCTTCGAAAGGTCTGAATTCCCCGAAATCGTTTCAATTACGGAAAAGAAATGTTTGCTCGCTAAAACCGACGTAATCCATACATAAAAACGTACGTATAAATAATGTACCCACGTTTTTTATACCAATACACACAAATAACCAAGTAAATGACTTCCAAAGCTCATATTAGATACCTATCATAGACAGATTTATTTGAACATTTTTTATAGTATATTAGTGCAGACTACAATGTGTCTTATAAGTGTTTTCTAATTAAAATTATATTCAGAAATATCTACTATATTCCAATGGCTAACTATTAAAATGGTAATGAGTTATTACTAGTTCTTTTAATCTAACAAATAGAAGTATATATTTTTAAGAAAGTAACATAGAATTTCTGATGACACAAGAGACAAGGCTTTTTAAAAAAAAACTTATTATAATTTCCTCTAAACTGTAAATTTCGTTCAAAAAACTTCGTATTGAAAATATTTTGTTAATTTTTTCCAAACGATATTCAGCACTCCGTCCTGCCTGCCAAATTACTAGTTTACAAACTTCGTGATTAAATTTACAATAAAAACTTTTATCTTCTATTTCATAGCTCATAAAGGATTTTCAAAGAAACTAACATCTAACCTAGTGTTTTCATTTAATAATAACAGGGGATAAAGTATGAAATTTCCATTACATTATAGTAAAAGAATTGACATAAAACCTTCTTGGTGTAGGAATTCGTCTCGAAAACATGATACCTTTGAGTTTCTTCTTTTGAAAAACTGCAATTTTGCGCAACATTCAGATTTATGACTTTCAATTGATTTTTTTTTATTCAGCTTAGACGACAAAAAATAGTTCGTTGATCCAAGTCGTTTTAGAAGACTAGTTCCGGGGCAGAACTAACGCGGAAAAGCTCGCAATATCAACGCCGCTTTTGGAGAGGAGACTGCTAATAAACGCAACGTGCGTGATACGTGCGTGCGTTTTCGTAATGAAGACTTCAATTTTATGAACGAACCAGGTGGAATACACATACAGGTCAATAACGCTAAATTAAATGAGATGGTAAAAGCATTATGCGTGTTGAAACTTATGTTGCCTTATTGATTCGGTACAGAAATGAAGGAATATTGAATCAAATTGTGACATGTAACGAGAAGTGGGTTCTTTACTAGAACCGTAAGCGAAACATGCAATAGCTGACCCCAAGTCAAAAGCCGCAACAGTGCCCTAAAGCAAAGCTATAACTTTGACAATTTTTTTTAACACTACAAGTTAGTCATGACGGCTGTCTCAGCTGTCGGCTGTCTGGTGGTAAGTGATGATGCAGTCTAGGATGGTAGCGGGCTAACCTGTTAGGGGTATGGTGAAGACAAATTAGTACTAAGGATTACGTAAAATTATATGGATACGCGAACACTTTACGTGAACAAAATTACGTAATTACGTGATTTTAAAACGCTCAGTAGATACCAAATAAGTAAACAGCCATGATATATAAAAAAGAAATATTTTTCTTTGTAGTATTAGCATACGATCCATTTGCAAAACGTTTTTAAAGAAATTCAAAAATGAACGTCAAAAGCATTAGTTTAAGAAACTACGAACTATTGAGAACCATTTGTTAACAGCATTGTGCGCGACTGTCGTGGAAGCAAAAGGCTTTGTGTTGATGAATATACCACCGCTTTCGTTGAATATGTATGCGATTGTAACGAAGACGAATCTCGTGGACCCAACTAACGATGGTCACGTTTCGCACAAACTCTGTTATTCATACAATGTTTCGATATTCGTACTAGTATTAAACACGAATTTCATTTCCGTTGAAGGTGGAAATCCTGAACTTTTTATTAAGATAAAACTACTTACTAAGCACAATGAAAAATTTTCATCTTGCAAGAAAATTGAAAACCAGTCGATGTAAAGTAGGTTTAGTTCATAGTTAATAACTCAAGAACTTGCAGGAGTCTCGATGAAAACACTCGGTCGGGATTTTTTATCAAAAGTTGGATTTTGAATGAAATTTATGCAGAAAACGAAAGAAGATTGACCCAGACTAAATGAACAGCCACTCTATGGCACCGGATCCCATAGCAGCATATATGCAATTAATGCATTAAAGTAATATCATCTACTGGCTATTTTGTAGGGACAACATTTTGAATCATTACATATTGCTTACTGATGAAGATTCAGAGAACTCAAAAACTTTTGAATAGTAAGTGTTGCCAATCATGACTAACGTTTCCGAAATATGGTCTAATTATGTTTTGGAAAATCAGAATCGGAATTCGGAATTTCTTACTAGTTCAGATATGAGAAGAGGGTCCATGGAAGAGACTCAAGGTTACTGAGATAGCTCAACGAGTCACGAAGCTATATGGCAATGGAAAGTACATATAGCTTATAGGACCGAGTAACTGTTCGAAAACGTCTCTTTGTTAGACCATCCGCTAGCCGGACAGTTGTTAGGATAATAAACCCACTGGACATAAGTGGTACAAGATATTGGTGTGTGATATTCTCTACAACAGACTAGTCGGTGGCGACAATCATTTAAGTAAAATATGCATCATCATCATCATCATCATTTCAACCGATAGACATCCACTGCTGGACATAGGTCTTTTGTAGGGAGTTCCAATGGCCACGGTCTTGGGCCGCTTGTATCCAGCGGCTCCCTGCGACTCGTTTTATGTCGTCTGTCCACCTTGTTGGGGGTCGACCAACGCTACGTTTACCGGTGTGGGGTCGTCATTCCAACACCTTGGGACCCCAACGTCCATCGGTTCTCCGAGCTATGTGCCCCGCCCATTGCCACTTCAACTTCGCAACTCGCTGAGCTATGTCGGTAACTCTGGTCCTTCTACGGATCTCTTCATATATATGCATAAATATGCATGCGTGCTTTAAATTACCATTTTAAGATTTAATTTCTAAAAACTAACGTAGACCTCATACCCTTATGTATATTATGTAGACTTTGCAACAATTATAAAGTGATAAATTAATACCTGGTAAGTTGTTACCACTAATGGATAACACAAATGTGCGGGTGTAATAGTTTTGACATGCAGAACAAATTGAAATTTTGATAAATGGTTTCATCGGTATTTTCTCGTTTCGTTATTCAAATTAACGCTTCTATTCATATAACTAATAAAATGAAATGAAGTGAATGATATTACAACATCATTCTTACTAATTGATCAAACGTGCCAACATCTTCGTTACGTCTGACTAATTATGGTCCCCTTGGGTTTGTATATTCTTAAATGAGAAACGGATGGGTCTATCTCGAGGGTACTGAAAGGCGAAAGTATCAATTAAAACAAAAAAATAAGTAGGTATGCAATATGTCTTGTAAGTTAATATTTTATTCCGTTAACATTCATGGTTAGCGATAAGAACTGCGTTGCTACGGAATTAAAAGCAAGCTAGGTGAAAAAGTACTGCCGAGTTGTTTAATCCAACTACTCTTACTAAATAGTATCTCCTATAAAAGTACTCATCTAAAGTAGAACTTAAAGAAATAGTCTACGGAACCATACGCCTATCTCGTATGATTTAGGATAAACCACGAAATAAAAAAAAAACTTTTAGTTATTATTTCGAAAATAATTCAAAATAATAACTAAATGTTTTTTTTTGCTGAAATTGAAGACTGTACTTAAAATGGTGAACATTTCTAGAGTTCGCCGAGATAAGTTGAAAAAATTGTTCCACTGATGGATTAAAATGAGAAATTATAGGACGGTCGGTGACTAGGAGCTGTTTTAAGTAGCTAGCATTTAAATGATGACAAAACGTCATCGTAAAACACTACCAACTTACTGTTATAATAATATACATGACAAACTTTGGCATTTTCCAAAATGGGTGCCCGATTATTAACTGTGGCTCATGCACTTTTAAATAAAGAATACCCTAGAATGGCAGTTTTATCAGTTTATCTGTAACCATACCCTTTAAGGTTGAATACTGAAACGTTCATAGATACCAAAGGTACCTTTTTAAATCCCGCTGGATGGGTTTCCGGTTGCTCTTCTACATGTCAGCCAATTGTAGTAAGAAAACATGAATGTCTAACAAATATATAAATAAACAGATATATAGTTTTGTAATTTTAAGGATAGTTTTCAGCAACTAGTAACGTTGCTACCTTTAGCATAGCATAAACAATACTTTTCACCGTCGTTTTACGTGATAAGAATGTTTCCGAACTGAACAAATAAGGGACAAACCTATGTCATAAGTAAATACGTGACTCAAATATTGACCATTTGAATTTTGATATCCTGTATTGGATGTTAAAATTTTACGAATATATGAAATCTTTGTACTATTATCTTCAGGAATTTAAGGTATTTTTTAACAACCTAGCACTCTTACCAATAGAGTTTAGCAAATTATTTCTTTAGCTATAATAAAAGCTTTCATACCCAGTTAAGTTAAAGTTTTTTTTATTTTCCTTCACGGCTTTCTGTAGCATACAATTAATTATTTATATATACATACAAATACACTATTATATGCCTGACTAATTATATACTATATAATTGAAATTCTTAATGTGACTTCCGGGTTATTTATAATAACAAAATAATGGAATACTGTTAGATATAAGCAGTGTTTATATTTTCATTAAATAACAAAATAATGTAATTAAAACTTGAGTCTTATTTATTGCTTCTAACGTTTCTCTTGCTTACTCAGAAAAGTTTATTGACGCAAACTAGATTATTTTGGTTTTACTTACTTACTGTGATGTCCGTATATATGCTACTAAGAACGCTGAAACCTCTTCAAGCTGAATTAACTGTACACGTACTTTTATTTTTAACCTGCAGATATATCCGACATACGTTGCAATGCCACGTAAAAAAAAGATATACCTATAGGTTTTTCGGGGGGCGTTCTAAAGAGATACTTCTCGGGATTCAGGAAGTTCCGGGAACATCATTTAAGTTTCATATCAATCTTATATTAAATGGTTTTAAAGTCTGAAGGGCAAACCAAATTTATCTACTAAATAAATCCGCGCGGAGTCACGGATCGCTTCAAATTCAAATAATCTTTATTCAAATAGTCCTTTAAAAGGCGCTTTTAACGCGTCAATAATTTACATAGTAGTGATTTGATGGTGATAACTACATTCGTAAACTTAAAACTAAAGCTATGAGGGTTGCAAACGCGTCCCGGTCTAAGAAGAAGCCTACAACAAACTTAGCCAGGTAAATTTTCATTTTTGTTATCACCATCTCACATGCCACTTAAAATTATATTAAGAGCTATCTTATTAGAGCAATATTTCACACCCATGCTTGTTTATCATTTACGTATTTATTCGCCCATAGCTATAACTAACCAGAAATATCCTCAATCTACCCCATCAAGATAGGCAAGGTATCGTTTGTTTGAAAGTATATCTTAATTTATATGAATAAAACGATGAATGATTAAGTTAGTGGAATATGTATATTCTTGCATTGAAGAACTGAAATAGATATTCAAGCGGTACACATGTGTTGTAGTTTCGTTTAATTTTATGACACAAGTACAAGAATGGTGTCCTTTGGCAACTGCTCCGTAATAAAATTTTAGTAGGTCGTGAAAATCGAGAAGCTAAGCTTAAGTGTTTATCTGTTACTTGCTTGGCAATGTTTTCGTTGAAGTAGTATATTGAAATAGTAAATTTATCTCTTTTTCAACAATATTTATATATGTATATATATATATATTGTTGAAAAAGAGTAGGTGAAACTCTAGTGGTAAAAAGCAAAGTAATAAAAAAGATAGAATGTCTAGAATGGTAGCGGGATAACCAGTTAGGGGTACGGTTAACCAAAACTCCTATTTGGTTCTACGGGACATCGTGCCGGAACGCTAAATCGCTTGGCGACACGTCTTTGTCGGTAGGGTGATAACTAGCCACGGCCGAAGCCTCCCACTAGACCAGACTCGAACCGGGAATCGAACCCAGGAACTCCAACTTTATAATGCGGCAGCGCACGCACTGCGCCGCGGAGGTCGTCAAATCTTAATAATAGACATTTAAATCAGTTCACGACAGCAGTCAAGTGTATAGTTAATATATTCAAAATAAACAGAAACCTCGAATAACACCATGAAATTAAACCCCAAGACGACAATTCGTCTTCGTTGAGAACACTGCGTATTCCTGGCAGCGAGGTGAAACATTCATCAAGACAAAGGTGTCTGTTCCCATGCGTAGCAGTCTTGATAAATGGCGAAAGTTCTCTGATCTCTAACCTTCTTATCCTTCGACGGTAACCTTAAATTTGGCACTTTGTTTATTTCAATCATAATAATAACACGTGATATTAAGCGAGTAGCAAATAAGAGTAGTATGAGATTCCACAGAATAGAACTTTGATAGCGGACAGACGCGCCGATACTTTCTTGCACATAAATTTATTACAAGTGCACACGAAGTTAAAATATTTTCATTTCACATCATCTTTTTATTAAATATTTATTTTGATTATATTATAATTATATTTTATCCAGGGTATAATCTATCTCCTTTCCAAATTTAAGTCAAATTTGGTTCTGTAGTTTTAGTGAAAGACTAGCGTTTATAATATTTATAATTATGAAAACTGTTTAAAAAAAGCAATAATTATCTATACAATAATATGTACGTTACTATTGCCAAAATGATCTCTCAAAACATGTGAATATTACAAGTCTACAGGCTCCCATCGAATATTGCTTTTCTTTTCCTTGTACGTAAATAATCCAGTGTACATTTCCGATATTATACCGTACATTTGGATACAGGTCAGAGCAGAACTCTCATACAAATTTGGGCACTCCTTTTCGTGTGATTTTTTGCAACGGGTCAACCTACAAGCGGCTTTGCGGCCTTATACATGCGAAATACTTGCGCAATGTGGACCTGGCTATTTACGAATACAAATTGACTTTCCGGGTACAAAGTTTTAATTTAGGGCAGACGTATATAACTCTTATCCGTTGCTACATCTATGTATAGGCCGCCAGGCTGACTTTTTTTGTGGCGTGTCAGTCACAACAGCTAAATTGGTTTTAGGACATGTATCTGACTTTCGTCCAAACTCAACGACGTTCGTGTATAACAAATTTGTTTGCGTAAAAAATCTAACCCTGTACTGTGGATCCAGTGAAAATACCAATGTAAAATATAACTTTAGAGTAAATATTCTTTTAATACCATCCACTAGTTTATCCAGAGATACTAAAAATACAGGATATTCTTGCAAGTAGGTATCTGTATTTGCAACTACGAGTATTTTAAGTGCGGCGGCGACGAAGCGGTGATAGCCTAGTGGTTAGGGCGTCAGCCTCCTAATCAGAGGTCGGCGGTTCGAATCCGGGCACGCACCTCTAACTTTTCGGAGTTACGAGTATGTGCGTTTTAAACGATTAAAATATCACTTGCTTCAACAGTGAAGGAAAGCATCGTGAGGAAACCTGCACGCCTGACAGTTTTCCATAATGTTCTCAAAGTCGTGTGAAGTCTGCGAATCCACACATGGCCAGCGTGGTGGACTATGGCCAAATCCTTCTCATTTTGAGAGGAGACCCGTGCTCTGTAGTGAGCCGGTAATGGGTTGATCATGATGAAGGGACATGGTAACGAAAACCTAAACCAGAAATTCAGTACCTTATTCTGAATTCTCCAACGTGAAATTTTTATTTGATGTTCTCATGAATATAAAGGATTTTTATTCACAGTTTTTAACTAATTAAAGCATCTCTTTAGACAAAGGCACACGTTTACCGCCCTAGCTTTTTCAAACGATCGCTAACTCTTTCACATGCCCGCCCATGAGTTTAATTATTGCTCATCGCTCGGTCAATGCTTTTGAATAGAAGTTGTTTCCAAATTTGGTATGAATTCGAACGTAATATCCAGTTGATATTAAGTAATAAGTGTCTTGTAGACAACATACGAATAAATTAAGCAGTGCTGGTTTGACGACCTCCGTGGCGCAGTGCGCGCGCTGTCGTATTTTAAAGTTGGAGGTCCTTAGTTCGATTCCCGGCTCGAATCTGGTCTGGTGGGAGGCTTCGGCCGATGCTAGTTACGACCCTACCAACAAAGACGTATCGCCAAGCGGTTTAGCGTTCCAGCACGATGCCGCGTGGAAATCAATTAGAAGAATGATACCCCTAACAGGATAGCCTGCTACCATCTTAGACTGCATCATCACTTACCATCGGGTGAGATTGCCGTCAATGGCTAACTTGTAGAAAACAAAAATAAAGTAAAATTGCTCGTGTTGATATAGGATTGTCTCATGACAAATAGCATGAGCATGTTCAACAAGTTGGATGCATATTCACATGAGTTGAACGGTTGTGTGACAACTGATGAAGTTATAAATCAAACATGGTTTGTATGATTTATAACTTATGTGGTAACACGCCGTAAAACTCATAAAGCAGTGAAATAATGAGGGCTGGAAAACCCTGCAGGTAATTCCGCGAATATAACTCCGATCAAGAAACCAAAATCACCAATCACTTCTGTTTGAAACGGTATTAACTTTTTTTGCTTTACCAATTACGTGGATCTTCATCACAAAGTTTTCGTTGACTTGTCTCTTTTGCCCTTTTTTTGTATTTTATCATATTAAGCGTTTTGGAACTCGATTATTAAAAGACGAATATTAAAAGACTGTTTTCATAATTCTTTTCAGCTATCTTATTTACTTTGAATAATTAGGTAGTTGATAGGTACATTGAATACTCACTAGAACTTACCAAATTAAGTACCAAAATCGGCCATTAAGATGGAGCCATTATAAAATGTGTGTGTGTGTATGTAAATGTGTGATTATGATTAAACAATGGTGAATTTTATTTAATTTATATAATGAAGTTTTACTACAAAGATATCAAGAGAAGACAATGTTTATAGTATAAACAATTAGTTAGCACAGTAAACAAATTGTATATATAATGATCTAAGTAATCAAGGAATCAAAAACTTTCGCGATTATTTAATAGTCTCATAATAAACACTGATCCTTTGTAAATTACTTTCCTTAATGAAATTTATTACTTCCGGTTCACGATATCTTTTCTTCCAATTAAGACGCCAACTTTGGTCCGCAATTTTCCGGCCGCGGGATCATCGCGGGATTATCACAGTTAAAGTTTAAGAAGGGTAGACTATAAATAAGAAACTGTAGACAATACAAGACCTTCATTTAATTGTTAAAGAGTATCGTACTTAATCTAAACGAGAATAGGTCTCACAACTTGCAGACTTAATGCTTCTAATTATAACCTAAGTACCTTTATGAATTTCATCGTATATAAACCGACGGACTTCTACTGCTGGATATATATGTAGGACATATTTTGATGCTGTCTGTCCATCTAATTGGGTGTCAACGCCACGTTTACTGTCGGATCGCCATTTCAGCACTTCTGGACACCAACAAAATTAGCCTCAATTCCATTCAGAAAGAGGTTTAGGCCCTAGTCCACGACCCTGGCTATGTACAGATTGAAGGTGATTCATGATGATTCACACGTTTTTGAAGATATTATAAAAAAAGCTACGTGTAGGCTTCCTCACGGTGATTTCTTTCACTGTCAAAACAAATGACATACAACAATTCATGGATGTGAAACATTGCTTCAAGGGTGTGAAATAGTTTTCATGGGTGTGAAATATTGCTCTAATAAGATAGCTCTTAATATAATTTTAAGCGGCATGTGAGATGGTGATAACAAAAAAAAACTGGCTAAGTTTGTTGTGGGCTTCTTCTTAGACCGGGGCGCGTTTGGAACCCTCATAGCTTTAGTTTTAAGTTTACGAATGTAGTTATCACCATCAAATCACTAGTAAAGTATGTAAATTATTGACGCGTGAAAAGTCCCTTTTAAAGTAGTTCTTTTGAGTAAAGATTATTTGAATTTGAATTTGACAACAAAAACAACTCCGGAGGTATAGTGTAGTTAGATATAAGTATATATTATTAGGTAGAGACGTAATCTCAACCAATCCATGCTTCAGAGCTTGCGTATGATCGTATGAAAATATAAAAACAATATATCATTGTTTTTTTTCACACTTGATATGTTGGTACTGTCTTAAAGGGTGTCTTGCTAGGAGTATGAAGCTATATTTAACAAACACCTCTAATTGGCTTCCACGCTGCATTTTACCAGAACCCTAAACCACGTCTTCGTTACTGCGTTACTAGCAGAGCAGACCACAGACAAATCAGAAGAAATAAATGGCCTCCTTACTCGAAACAGGCATCAAACCTGAAACATTCTACTGCGTCAGGGAGATCATCAAGAGAAATTTTATTGTTCGAAAACTATGAATAGAAAAAGTTTCTGAATTGTTTTTTTTTTTTCAGTAAATTTTGGTCCTCATTGTAATGTATTGTGTGAAGATAAAATTTGAAGTAAGAATTTTTCAGTGGACACAATAGCCGCGCTGTCCTTTCCCGATGACAATAGCTTTCCTGATCCGATGAAAAACCTTTGTTACTGTAAAAGTTGTGTTAGTATGAGTATGTGTTAGGTAAAGTACTTTCATTTACTATTGTGTTTGGCTTCTACCATAGAGAATTATAATTTTGATTCTGAAAATTTATTTTATATGCGCGTAT
The DNA here is from genome assembly GCA_928268935.1 of Lasiommata megera. Taxonomy (NCBI): domain Eukaryota; kingdom Metazoa; phylum Arthropoda; class Insecta; order Lepidoptera; family Nymphalidae; genus Lasiommata; species Lasiommata megera. The sequence continues at coordinate 7,794,628 of OV743325.1, read as the reverse complement.
TTTGTTCTGTCATACCCGCCATGTTGAGTTTATTGTGACGTCATATCGTCGTGATCAACCCATTGCCGGCTCACTACAGAGCACGGGTCTCCTCTCAATATTAGAAGGGTTTGGCCATAGTCCACCACGCTGGCCATATGCGAATTGGCAGAGTTGACACGCCTTTGAGAACATTATGGAGAACTCACAGGCGTGCAGGCTTCCTCGCGATGTTTTCCTTCAGCGTTGAAGCAAATGATATTTTAATTTTTAAAAACGCACATAACTCCGAAACAAGAGGTGCTTGCCCGAATTCGAACCGCCGACCTCTGATTAGGAGGCTGACGCCCTAACTACTAGGCTATCACCGCTTCATATAAATCGACAACACAAAGCAGACGATATCCTATAGTAAAATCGGCCCTGTAGGAGCGAAAAAAAAATCTACGAAAGAGATTCATCACCGACGGTATTTTTATATAAATTTTATACAGTTTATAAATAAATGGATATTTATTTATAAACTTTATATAAATGCGGATGCTTAGTATCTTAGTCTGAAATTTTTTGACCACTAAGAGGGAGCCAGTGACATCTTAATTATTAATATTTACGAAAGTTGAATATCTATAATACGAGTATCATAACTTATCGAACCTTATCACTAAAAACACTTCGAATTTTGCAAAATTCAAAGTTGTACCATATTCCAAATTTTTCAAAACTTCTTTCGTTCAGTTCAACTGAAACTTAAATTGTGCATCTGCAGTTGAAAAACAAATTGCAGTCCAATAATTTAACGTCGGTTCGAATTGCAACGGCCCTTATCAATCAAACATATTCTTTATTCGAATAATCCTTTAAAGGCACTTTTTATAAGTCAATAAGATATGTCATAGTAGTGAGTTGGTTGCAGCACTAATATTGAGGCAATATTAGAAGCATTACCCCATAATAAAATACCATACATAATGTTATAAAATAACTAAAATATACAAAACTTGCCATTTCTATATTTTTCATAAGGCGTATAAAGATACGGCAAATATATGTGTCTATAAACACTCTCGTATCTCGCTTGGTGAAATGAAAACTAATTTTTTGTTGTTCTGCAAAGAAAAACAACCAATAAAGCTATTATTTCATTATTTCATTTAAACAATATTATTTTAACTTTTAACTTTATTGTACACCGGTATAATTACTTAATTAGTAACGTTCGTGCAATTTTGAATTTGACATTTTACTCTAGACCCACTAACAGTCACGTGCGCGGTAAATTGAAATTAGCCATAGCCAGCCATAGATAGGAACCATAGATAAGGAAAGTATTAATGAAGGATGATGGGGCTTCATTTACAAAGATATTAAAAAGGTAACCGCGTATGCAGCAGAACTAAGTCTGTTCGGATAAATTATTTACAAGAATTATTTGTACATTAAAGCTTTGCATCTAACGATATTCCAAGAAAAACCGTCGTATTCTACAGATCCAATTCCTCACCATTAAACACTAAAGTAGCATTTGACATGTTTAACGTAAATTTAATAGATTTTTTTTTGTCATTTAGAGCCAAATCATTGACTTCAATCCATTATTCTATTTTAGCGAGATAGTTGTTTACATCGTCAAAAGCTATTTCACGTCGCTTAATTTTAAGCGTGAGTGATGCTATCATCTGCAAACATATACTCACAATATAGCCGATTGTGAAGAGCGAGAATCAAAAAGATTAATATTTTGTTTTAATAAAAGCAAGTGTGCAATTCAAATTGTGTCCGACTGGTACAACACAGACATAACAGTACTGACGAAAAACTCCCACTCCCCCAACCTAAGCGCTTCTCTCCGAAAGAGGAGACCTAAACATATCCTTGACGATCAGATAACTACTGACAACATACTCGTACCACCTATCACACAATCATACGCTACACACCGTCTTCGCCGGCGAAGACGAGTTCCCCGCTATCTTACGACATCCGGACGTGGGCACCATCCACGGCCTCGGAGACGCACGGACAACTCACTGTCCGACCCCCCCTGTTATCCCAAACGTCGCCTAAGCCGAGGTTCGGCCTCACAGGAGGCGCCTTTAGGCAGACGTTCCCTTAGTTTCTTCAAGCCCTAGGGCTCAAAATTTCTTCTGGCAGAGCTTCTTTCCGAAGCTCGCCAAACAGCCATGTTACGCTGTGGCAACCAATAGGGTTAGTACAGCTAATAGTCAGTCCGAAAAAAAAACTGACGAAAAAAACATTATATGAAAGAAACGTTTAGTACCAACCTAGTATTTTGTGCAATAAACATAAAAGTTACCGAGCGAAAAGCCAACACACATTGTATAGGCACATCGACACAAGCTTGCTTAGTTTTACGTATTCATGATAAAACTGTTTAATATTTGATCGATCATTGAGACACAATTGAAATAGCGGGAACCCATTGTATTGCGTCGAATTATGGAGAAACATTATATGGAAAGTCAAATCATTATTGTTGACATATGAAAGTTTAGTCACATAAAATCAATTGGTTTAGTAGAAATCAAACAGTTATCTGAAAAGGCATCATAATTGAGCATTCCCGTTCGATCGTTTCCCGGTTCACAACGATCTTTTTATGGGATTCAATCGAGTGGATGGAATTGGAGATTATTTTTCTAAGTCGAGCCTGCGTAAGGTAGCGTTTAACGGTAACATTTTAAACTGTAAGAGATTTGAGACACGCATATTTTTGAAAATTCGAATCATGTGATAATTTCTAGGGGCGTATTATGAAAATTATTTTAAAACCCAATCTATACTTATGTTTAAACTGGACGACTGGATCATTTTTTTTTTAATAAATTATTATTGAACGATATTGAACGCAAAACAAATTTTTGTTTAGTATTTGCGTGTTCGTCGATCACTTCGTGCTTCACGTAAATACACCTATAGAAATGCTATTTATTACACTTAAAGCTGACTGACTATCTTGGTCAGGCTTTGTTTTTTTTTATGGTTTTTTCGGTTTATAGGACAAACCGTTTTATTAATTGTACTCGACTAACACTATGCCAGTTTTTTTGAAATCATGTTTTATTAGTTTAGTTAACTTTTATTTTCGTGAAGATCTGGTGGCTCTCATCCCCTGATTTAAGATCGAACTTTCCAGTGGGCAGCAGCAAAGCAATCTCTTCAAACTTAATAATATACTTACTTACTGACTGACTGACTTAATAATACGTGCACTCCCGCCGTCACTCATGAACACACACGCACTTGATAACAGTTGTAGAAAGTTTCTTGATGTACCTTCTGCTTAAAAGTCAACTAAGAATCCAATTTCGATCCATACTTTAATGGTTATTATATTTTTCTCATAGGGTCTATGCTCAGGATAATGATTATGATAATGATTTAAATATAAGCGCAAAATTGCCAATTTATAACATATTTCAACTTTGTCAATTATTAACCTAAGAGGCCACTTATTTTAGATTTGTTTGAAATTCTGAATATGTACGTCACGCGTTTATTTAATACGCTGCGGCAAAAGGACAATGTATAAAGAACAAAATTCCTTTATATTTGCGCGTCCAACTTTGAAATATTCCCATCACGTAGTACGGGGGTGAATAGAATTAAGGTAGCTGCAGGGAGTTGTGAACGCATAATTTTCTAATACCTTGCTTTTGTCACGCTGATTTAAATTTGTGTTCGGATAGAGCGAAAGGAAACAGTTTATTGTACATATTTTTTTCATTCTATTGTACTCCTCGCATTTTGCACTCAAATTCGTTACAAATACGTATATAGCAATAGACATTAATAGCTGTAATATTATAGTTATGGTGTATAGACATTTGTTTTTAAGTAAAGATTTTTAAACACGAATTAACTGCAACACGTAAATGACTTCCCATAATATTCACAGCGTCATTGACTACATATGAGCTTGTAATTATTAATCGAAACAAGATTTCATTTAAATAATAAATTCAAAAGTTAGACCGATAGTTCATTGGTTTGTTTGTCAGTTAACAATGCTTAGCTTAACCTCTGCACCGATCTTAATGAAATTTGGCACATGTATAGAATGCCTGTCGGAGACAGACATGGGAAATTTATAATTCCGGAAAAAGAAGACAGTAATATTCTCGAAGGATTTAATTAAAAAGACTTTGTAAGCTTTTCACCCATTCCCAGAATACCGATCTTAGCGTGAAATTTACATTGATTTAGCCTACATCCGGTAAAAGAAACATGAGATGTATACATAATAGGTGAAAGTTAACGCTTTCCGCAAAACATAAAATAATCTAAATTATGCAACAATAGCTATGTTAAATATCGTTAAAATATTTTTCATTTTATACTTTATCAGTATTTATGATTTCATTCATTTGAATATTAGTTATTCTGGAATAAAATATCGAAATAAAAATGAGTGGTTTTCAGATATTTGTACCTGTTATAAATAAAATCAATAACGCGTCACACGCACTCAGTTACATCTGTTCCTGCCTGAATATCATTTTTTGTGTCTCGCTTAAAATAGAGTAAAGTAACAATCCACGACGTCGTCAGCAGAATCAAAAACTATAAACGGCTTTGACTAACTGACAAGTTTTTCACGACCTGCGTCTCGCAGCGGGCACGCTGTCGCATTATAAAGTTGGAGGTCCTGGGTTCGATTCCCGGCTCGAGTCTGGTCTGCTGGGCGGCTGCGGCCGTGGCTAGTTACCACCCTACCAATAAAGGCGTATCGCCAAGAGATTTAGCGTTCCGGCACGATGTCGTGTAGAATCCAATAAGGAGTATGAGTTTATCATACCCCTAACAAGTTAACCCGCTACCATATAAGACTGCATCATCACTTACCATCAGGTGAGATTGCCGTCAAGGGCAAACTTGTAGAGGATAAATAAAAAGTTTCGTCCCAAGTTGCTGAATGTAGACATTTGAAATGATGAGAGAAACTGTTTAAGCATGGATGTTAATTGAATGATTTTGGTCTTTTTAAATACTCTCAATATTCCGCCTTCCTCATCCACCCGCTACCAGCGATTCTTTTTAGGTCGCTGGTCCGGGCAGAAGCTACGCCGCGCTTACCGTTATTTAAAAGTTATTTAAAAAGTGGTTTTCATAAAAATTCGTGCTTAGGTTTAACATTTAAATAAAATATATTTTTATTTGTGTTCATGTTTAAGCTTTGAAAAGACATATTATCTGTTTCTCGGTTTTTCTTATCATAGTAAATTTAGTTTAAAAATGAATTAATTTTATTCGTAGAACTTTCAAATAATAGTCGTATTATATATATCCTAAATGTATATTTATGAATAACAATGAGTTATTGTGGCTTAAATTTGAAAATAATTCAAAACTTAGATCGTAACTGAGTTTTTCACGAGAAAATTGAATTTTTAAACAATTTTTTTGCCAATTATACTTCCAAGTTCCAATACAGTTGACAACCTTATTAAATTCAATATTTTGTTGACGTAGTTCGTTAGTGTCACCAGCAAACTTCGCTGCTAGCCTTTATCAATATTTCATTGATTTTTTTATATATAGCGAGGCACTGAATTTTCCCGATAAAGGAAAGGGTGAAACTGAATGTAACTGAAATTTCTTAAGACCTCCGTCGCGCAGTTTTCAACGCTGTGGTCTTATAAGTGGAAAGTTTCGGGTTCGATTAGCCCTGACTGTTTCTTAATAAACTCGATAGGAAAAAATCTTAAAAGTACTTCAATTTTAAATTGGCTCGTTCTCAAAAAGTGGCTGAGCTTTATGCTGTTTTTATTGTTACTTGTTGTTTGAATATTGTTTATAAGGATTGTGTTTCAGAAGTGCGGTTGTCACTGCAAAGTTTATTAGAGAAAAATGACAAGCAGTTTTCTTTTCTTTATAATCAAAAATGTAATAAATCGAACATTCATATTTTTCTTTTTTTTTATAATCCAAAATGTAATGAACCGAACATTCATATCTAACACTTAAATTATTGTGAATAATTTAAGCCATTCTTTTAGCTTTTGCTGGTGAAAACTCTTTTCTGGTGTAAATAAATTTAAAAAAAGAAACTGAATTAATCAGGGACTCGGTTAAATGACGCATAGGTACGTAGTCTTCGTAAATAACCAAAGAGATAAAACTTATAACGAGGTACAAATAAAACACGAGTACGGCAATATGAAATATATCGATTGCGAACCTTAAAGTGATATATGCTCTTTTAGTCTAGTCATTATTATCGTGTTCGACACGGATTCTGACGCGGTACGGAGCTAGATTCCCGGATCAAGTCATAATGAATTTTACTGTCAAGATAAATTGAACACCGACCGAAACTTATATATGGATAAATTTGCATAGATGACTAACCCTAAATCCTATACATATTATAAATGTGAAAGTGTGGATGTTTGTTACTAAATCACGCAAAAACGGCTGAACGGATTTGGATGAAATTTGCCGTTGACATGGAAAAGAACTTAGGCTACATTTTATCCCGATTCCTTAGGTAGTAAAAAATTGTTTAAGAGCTTAAGGCGCTCTGTATAGACGAACTTTAGGTATTTGAGGGGGTGAAGCAGCGGCAGTAGCGGACGGTTAGCCCCGCCCACCTCGCGCAATACTTAGTGCAGCTCGCCATAACAGTTGCAATAAACGGCTCGCGACAAGTCTTATCAACTATAGGTATAGATACCTTACCTTAATTTCGTCACTTGATTGAACGGTCGTCTGGACTAATACAACTTGAATTCGAATTTTTCGCATCTTAAACAAAATATGCTTTTTTTTTTAATCTTGTTTATGTTTTTATATTGTTTACAATAATTTTCGTACATAAAAATTAAATTTACGCTGATAAACATCGGATTTCAAATTCAATCAAAATTTCAAATTTGGAAAATTGGTATTTCTTCCTACTACCTACTTATATGATTCGGAGTGAACGATCCATCTTTTTATATAAATAAAAAATGATGTTGATGCTTGTCCTTTGCTGTGTTCCTAGAATATGTGATGAAAGTTTAGTGAGGTGTTGGGGTACCTGGTCAAAAAATCAGCTTTTTTTTATGTGGGCATTTCGACTCATGCCCATTACACTTATTCTATATATTTATCCATGGCAATAGAAAGCGATGGCCACCAAGCGAAAAGAAAATTATCTAGCTATTTTATTTTTTATTTATTTTAACCAACTTAATTGCATAATATAAGGACAAAAAGAAAAGTGGAAAAAATACATAACATAAAAGTATATATAAATATTAATGTCCTAATGGACATTCCTTAAAATATGTGATTGTAGAAGCTGAGGATGATACAAATAAAACTAGCATTGAATCGCTCTCTCCTACTAAAGCCCGTAGATATTCTCTATGAAAGGAATTATAAATATTACTCGACCTGCTGTTTCTACCTCTCCTATTGAAGATTGTAATACTTCTTCTTCTTCTTCTTGCCTTTATCCCACATTATGTGGGGTCGGCACAACACGTCTTCTTCTTCCACTCACTTCTATCAGCCGTCACCTCACTACCCACACCTTTTACCCGCATATCCTCTTTTACACAATCCATCCATCTCTTCTTTGGTCTTCCTTTACTCTTTTGCCCTTCCACATTCATATATAACATTCTTTTGGTGACATCACTTTCTTTCCTCCGCATTATATGACCATACCATGCCAGCCTGTTACTCCTCATCTTTTCTGTCATTGGCGCTACTTTTAGACTTCCCCTTATATATTCATTTCTTATCTTATCCATTCTTGTCACACCACACATCCATCTCAACATTCGCATTTCTGTCGCATGAACTCTTCTTTCATCCGTTCTTTTTACCGCCCAACATTCTGATCCATACAACACGACAGGTCTTACGACTGTTTTATAAATTACATTTGTAATACTATTCGCACCAAATATGGAATTAGCAAATGCAGATGAATCTGACATTCATAAGATATTGGATCAGGACTTCCAGCTATATCTACCTCTTAAGTGTGTCGCACCGAAGGAGATTCGAAGGGCAGTCACAACACTCAAAGACTCCAGGATTTGACCTAATAGACAAAAGAGTAATGAAAGAACCTCCAAAAAAAGGCCTTATGTATCGTACTGTCCATTCCAACAGCATAATTAGAATTGGTTATTTCCCACTGTTGTGGAAATCCCTCAAATCTCTGATCTGCTAACCTGGTAAATCTTCTAGTAAAGTTACATCTTATAGACATACCTATAAGTTTGCTGCCACCGTTATCCAAACCACTTGAAAAGATAATGCTATAGCCTACTGCATGTAATCTCTGACAGAAAAATACTGCCTGACCACCAATTCGGTTTTAGAAGAAACTTATTGACAAACTGCAACTATTGAACAAGTTCACCGAGTATATCAAATCATAAGAAAAGCACATGAACGAAAACTGTATGTTTTCTTTGATATACAACAAGCCTGAAAAAGTTTGGCAACAAGGCTTGTTTCGGAAAATCAAAATGCTTCTACCACACACCTACTTTGCTTTACTAGTTTAAATTTTTAAGGTCACAGAAGGTGAATGTACCTCTAGATTCTACTATATTAAAGCTGGAGTACCTTATGGCTCAGTGTTAGGTCCAATCCTATACACATTATTTATAGTCGACCTACCAAAAACTTGTAGAGTATCTGTAGAAACCTTCGCTGATGATACTACATTACTTGCTTCTTACGAGAAACCTGCAAAAGCATCTGAAATGCTACAAAAAAGCCTCCAAGAAACTCAGACATTTGTCCATCCATGATAAATAGAAAGTTCTAGCTATTGCTTTGAAATCACAGCACATAACGTTCACTCTGAGATCAGGTGACTGCCCTCCAGTTAGGCTTAGCACCAAACAACTACCCCACAATCGTCTTCCATAGAAAGATGTCTCTTTGCATCGTCATTCTCATTACTGAGGGTCGCGATCCTTAGCATGGATCATCTTCTTCCGTATGATGTTTCTCCAGAGGGTTCTGTTTCCGGCTTTATGTGGTGTGGCGTGGAATGATGTACCGAGTGCAGTGCTGATCTGATCGGACCAACGCACGGGGCTACGTCCTCTTGGACTTCTTCCCTCCACTTTGCCCGTTACGAGTAGTTTCCTAAATTCTCAGGGCTGTGTCCGAAGTATTTCAAGGTGCGCTTGATACATATAGTTTTCAGCTTTGCTGTAATTTTCAGCCCTTTCAGGATAGATGCGTTGGTCCTGAATGCAGTATCTTTAGTATCTTCCTCCAGCACCACATCTAGAAAGCATCAGTGCGTTTGCGATCTGTAGCCCGAAGAGTCCATGTTTTAGAACCGTATAGAAATATGGAAAATAACCAGAGCATTTACTAGTCTTTGCTTGGTGCGAATTGATATGCTCTTGCTATTTCAGATCTTGAATAGCTGGTACATGGTATTCTTTGCCATACCAATCCGCCTGCGCACTTCCTGTTCACAAGATCCATTGTTTGTTATACATGAGCCTAGATAAATAAAGTTATCCACCACTTCTAACTTGAGTGAACCCGTGAGATTTAGGTTGCCACTTCGATCCACAACCATGATCTTTGATTTAGATGGATTAATGGAAAGACCAAGTTCCTTGCTTACATTTTCCAACTTACTAAGGAGAGTCACCATTTCTGCTTCATTGGATGCCAAAAGTGTAGTGTCATCAGCGTACCGGAAGTTAGTAATTGTGGTGCCTCCAATGTTTATGCCCTCATCCTAAGATTCACAAGTGCGACGGATTATGAACTAAACATAAACATTAAAAAGTATGGGTGACAAAATGCATCCCTGACGCACACTTTTTTGGAAGTGAAATGAGCTTGTCATGGTCTTATCTAATCCGTCGGAACCTTGGCTGTTATTGTATCAGGCTTGTAGTAGTGCCACAAGATGCTGAGGTACGCCCAGTTCTAAGAGAACCTTCCACATGCAGGTCCAGTCAAAAGCTTTGCTATAGTCTACGAAGCAGATGATGACAGGATTGTCAAATTCGTAGCTTTTCTCTATAATTAGTCTGATGTTGACTATCCGTGAGTCCGGTGGTTGTCACACTTTCTTGTGGAACCTTTCTTGTGGATAGAAAGATGACTTGTCGACAAAATATTGTAGCAAAGAAGGTCGAACTGAAACTTAAGTACACTGGTTTGTATTGGTTACTCTCAAGAAACGCAAAGCTCACAACTGACAACAAACTTCTCATCTACAAGGCTTTACTCAGACCAATCTGGCAATTTGGAATCCCGCTCTGGGGCTCCGCATGCGACTCTGATATCAAAGTGATACAACGGGCAGAGGATTACATACTCAAACAAAAAGCCAACGCATTATGGCTTTTAAGAAATAGCGAGATCCATGAACGCAAATGTATCACTATACTGTGAAGCAGGAAATCCAACATTCTGTATAAACTACAAATTGCGGCTAAAACATCATCCAAATCCGTTAGCAGTTCATTTAACTGTACCAGACTGCCCAAAGTGAAAAAAGACAAGAGGAATCTTGGAGCTTGACCATTCTAACAAAAATATTAATATATCCAATGGGAAATATTTATAAACGAGATAACTTATAATGAAAAAGTCATGTGTAATTAGAGTGTAAACAAGTATATTTAGACAAGTGGCATATGTGTGAAATTACTATTTTATAAAGAATTATGGCCGGATATCATCTGCAACTGATGGATAAAAAAAAATGGATAGGAGCATGCTGGGTATCAAACTATCTGACAAGGTGAGCAACATAAATATTCGGAAAAAAAACCAAGGTCAAAGATGTCATCAGCCAAATACGATTGCTTAAATTTAAATGGGCTGGTCACATCTGCAGGATGACAGATACAAAATGGACAAAAATTGCCACAGAATGGATTCCGCGTAGTAGCAAAAGAAAAAGAGGAAGGCCAAGAAGACTTATTCCTTCGCGTCAGTGGCCCGCTATGGACCAGAGAAGCTAAGGAAAGGAAGACTTGGAAAGAGCTGGGGGAGGCCTACGCCAGAGAGGCGACTTCTACCAAACACTTGTGATATTACAATATAAAATTTGACTGAAACTTGTAAGAAAAAAAAAACATTGACATAATTTATTATTTTTATTGACTTGGTAGTAGAATAAATGGCTTTTTATTTTATTTTATTTTATTATTGAAACAATCTCAAAAACTAAACACGGGAAACTCTAATGAACCCACAAAAATACTACTACGCGTGCTGACTGATAAAAATAGACAGAAAACCTCTAAAGTAGTCGGCGTACCTCCAAAGAAGTCGGCGTATTTAAATCTAAAGTAGGCAGCATACGCCGAATTGATAGCGGCGGTATTTTTGATTATTACTCAGGTCAAGCAAATAATTATCCTCACTCTTGTAAAACAATGACGGTTGACGGTTCATCAGAATCAATCTTCAAAAAACTTTATCTGTTCAAAATTAATATATTAAAATAAAAAAAATATTCAAAAATACAAAATACGAAAATAATAAAAAATATAAAAATATTTACGGAAAAAAAAGTTATTGAATCCTTCTACGATCCGAACTCCCGCTTATCTAAAGCACCACATGTGAGCGTGATTCAACTGAGCCACAGTTCTTGTGAAAATAAGGGTGAAATTAAGGTACATTATTCATTACCTTAAGCAATTTGATTTTACTGTGATAATATGATTAGATTACCAGAACTATTTATAAACGCACGTATTTACACCTTTTATTACAGACACTATGTTTAAATGAATAAATATAAACGAAATAAATTCCTGTAACAAATTTTTAATTAATGTAATCGAAAATAATGTTTGCATGACGGGCGATCGCAGCTGGTCACAGGTCCACCTAGCAACGCGCCTCAGCGATCACTGTTGGTTTGCATACGAGTAACAAGGACGCCGATACTGGGATGCAACGGACCTAAGTGCCAAATCGTAATAAAAATTATTAAAATTATAATATGCGTTTTATGCAAAATGTAAATCGGCCAATTACTTTATTAATATATCACAAATAATTGTACTTAATTTCACCCTAATCAATTTAGGCATAACTGAGAAAAATTAGTATTTAAGTATTTTCAGAGGTGCGATTGCAATTTTTTTTTATCTAGTAAACTTTGTTAAATCGTGTTTCTAAATCGGCCATCACGTCAGAAATACGATCAAGTGTAACCATATTTTTTTTCATAATGTTATGAGCTATAGATTTTGCAGAAAACGATACTCATTCGACTCAATTTCACTATACACAGCGCCTTAATAAGCCGCGGGCAGACAATTTGTTTGAAATTCGGTATGCATGTCACCTTAGCTAAGTTAGGAAAAAGGCATGAATACCGATCTCTCAAATAGTTCCCGTGGGAAGATTAAAAATTGTTAACGAGCGAAGCTTTAGACCCGATTCTGAATTCCACGCAGACGTAAACGCGGACAAAAGCTAGTATAAGAATAGAAAAAAGGCTGACAAGGAACAGTCGCCCGATAAACACTGAAGGTTAAATTTATACCAATGCAAACAGATGGGAATGAATAATGTCTACTGAATTACAAGTGACCCATTGGCTAAATAACACCTAATAGATTTTGGCGTGAAGCTTTGCGCTGCTTTGACATGAATATTAGCGCCGGAAATTCAAGGGTGTTTATTTAGGACACGCGCCGGATGATATCGATCAAAGCTGTTTGTCAAATTACAGTAACCATCGTTTATTGTTTAAATTTGAGTAGTGTGATGAAAATCCCTTCTTATATTATAAAAGCTAGCTGCGATAGCCTAGTGGTCAGGGTTCGAACCCGGGCACGCACCTATAACTTTTTGTGTTATGTGCGTTTTTAAGCAATTAAAATATTACTTGCTTCAACGGTGAAGGAAAACATCGTGTGGAAACTTGCATGCCTGAGAGTTCTCCATAATGTTCTCAAATGCGTGTGAAGTCTGCCAATCCGCACATGACCAGCGTGGTGGACTATAACCAAACCCTTCTCATATTGAGAGGAGACCCGTGCTCTGTAGTGAGCAGAGAATGAGTTGATCATGATGATGGTAAACATTAAATTCAATTTACGCGAAAACCGGAAAAATCTGTACGGCGCCATACAATTGCCAAGAGCAGAGTAGAAACCGATAAAGATTCCTCCCATGTCCCGGTATGACTTTGTCAGTAGTCAGGGTCAGTGTCTATGTCTCCTACCAGATCAGTCTTGAGAAAATCGAACCCAGGCTTTCCTAAGGCTTAGTTTATAATAGGACATGTTACAAATTACTAAAAAACAAATTATTAGGCCGTAATTTAAAAATTTTAATCATATGTTAATACATTAATTTAGTATTAACTTACGTTATTGTGAGAATGCCCAACGAAAGGATAGCCAAGCGCATCTTCTATTCTGAACTTCGGGACGGAAAGCGGAAACAAGGTGGTCAGTTCCTTACGTATAAAGATGTGCTTAAGAGACACATGACGAGATGTAACATCAATTCCATTCGTTGGGAAAGTCTCGCTGAAGACCGAGTGGAGTGGAGGCACTTGGCTCAGCAGGCTATCACGGATTTTGAAGATAAAAGGAGGGTGGATCTGGATTTGTACAGAGATCAACTGAAAAATAGACCACCCTCCAATATAATCTATAATTACGTTGATGGTACCCTGTCATGTCTTCACTGCGTGCGTTTATTCCGTGCAAAAATAGGGTACATCAGCCACATCAGGGCACACGAACGACGCCCTTATTAAAGAAAATTAACAGAGACCCAGTCGCTGTTGCCGAAACGGCAGTGATATGATATATTAACTTACAATAGTGTCTTCAAACTTTACACCGCATATTTTGCTAATGCTAAAGTGAGCTTGTTGGTTTGACCTTCTTTTTGCAGCAACGTTAGAATTTTTATTTTTTGGTGAAACAACTTATAGCTAAGTAATAAATTTTAACAAAAACGTATAAAGAACGATTTTGAAATTGGCATTAAATATGGCGCCTACTGTATTTTATCTAAGCAGGATATAACATTCGCCTTTATTATCCAGATAATCGGTCTTTTAAAGTAATTTCATCGAGTTGAATGAAATTTATTGGAAAACCTCTTTTTGTAAAAAGTTCATCAATCATCCATTGCTTTCGTGTGAATTTATTCCATGAGAACATTATCGCTTAGCTGACAAATAAGATGCCATTCTATTGAAAATAACATTTCGAGTTTATTTATTACAACGTGATTCGAAACGTACATTATCCACCTTGCCATATTTCACCTTATCAGTATGCAGATCTATATTAAAAAAATGTGTTGCGAAACGTAAAACTTAATAACAGCTGAACCAATTCGTCTATTTATTTTTGGTTGAAGGCTGATGGTTTTTGTGAAGAAAAATTTTAAATACGCGTTCTTTATCACATTCAAACTGCCAGCTGCCAAAACTAGAGATGACGATATGATAATGGTATGGATATAAGAAACGATCTCAGATCGCTTCGAATAAATACGGAAGTAAGGCTGTTTCTTTGTTATGTTTTCAAGCGTATATTGCATCCTTTGGATCCATGTTGGGGATAGGGTATTTTTATCCCAAAAAATAAATCCTTTCGACTTGCCTCGGGAGTTTTCAACTTAATTGATGTCACAGGCATAACCTTGAATTGTAATACTAAATTAGGAATCACAGGAAGCACACATTGGCATTTGGCAAAGAAGCCCTATTTCAGTTTTGATTGAAATAAAATGTCTTGATTAATTATTTATTTAGGTTTTTTTTTTGTAGGTGGAAGGTTATGACACCTCCTCAGCGCAGTGCGTGTGCTGTCGTACTGTAAACTTGGAGGTCCTGGGTTCGATTCCCGGCTTGAATCTGGTCTGGTGGGAGGCTTCGGCCGCAGCCTACCATTCTAGCGACAAAGACATGCCGCAAAGCGATTGAACATTGCGGCACTATGTCACGTCTAAAATTATATATAATATACTAATTAGAAGACTGGTTTTACCATAACCATAACAGGTTAGCCCGCTACGATTTTAGACTTCATCCTCATTGACCAGGTGAGATTGCCTTCAAAGGCTAACATGTAACAAATAAAAATAAGCTAGTAGATATTTCTCGCTCACAGTTAGTTGCTCTAAAAATAATTTCGAAGTCACAAACTATAACCGGATTTATTTGGCCTCTTTTGAGAACCTTTTTATGTCATCAAAATGAATGAGAGGATTTAATCCCAAATAAGACAAATGAGGGTAATTTATACATTCGCGCACGTCTACGGTCTACATACATAATGTACGCGGATATCCTTTTTGCTTTGAACAATTTGTTCCGAGTCAGTGCTCCACTTTAACAATCAAGGGGGCGCAAAACAAACAGGAACGCATCTGCGAGTGAAAATTGGAAATATTCCCATTCGGATCAAATCTGGCGGACATTCGATGTTCAAATCACTAGCAAAGCTTGACTAACCATAATCAGCGACTCTTGTGACGTAGCGCGTAGTTCTGGGTTCTTTCCTTGGATCGAATCTGGTCTTTCATTGAAATTATTGTTCATTATTAGGTTATATTGAAAATGATTTTGAAGATGGAATCCTGGAGAAATCAAGGGAACTCCAAAAAAGTTTGGGTTTTTTTTTTTACTTGTACATGAAGCTGTGATAGCCTAGTGAAGCTGTGATAGCCTAGTGAAGCTGTGATAGCCTAGCGAAGCTGTGATAGCCTAGTGGTTAGGGCGTCAGCCTCCTAATCAGAGGTCGGCGGTTCGAATCCGGGCACGCACCTCTAACTTTTCAAAGTTATGTGCGTTTTTAAATAATTAAAATATCACTTGCTTCAACGGTGAAGGAAAACATCGTGAGGAAACCTGCATGCCTGAGAGTTCTCCATAATGTTCTTAAAGGCGTGTGAAGTCTGCCAATCCGCACATGGCCAGCGTAGTGGACTATGGCCGAACCCTTCTCGTGCTCTGTAGTGAGCCGGTGATGGGTTGATCATGATGAGTTTGAGCTTTCAATTGTTTATTGTATTGTAAATAATGTAAGTGTTTATAATCGGGTTTTTATTTGAGTTATTAGTAAAATAACTTGTTAACGTAATTGGAATCGTAAAACAATTTTGGTTTGAGGTTTCAATATATTTTTTGGTAACAATATATAATTATTTTTTGTATTTAAAAATAAATTTTATGTGTGTTCTTTTAATAAGGAAATCTAAATATCATTGAATTTTATTTGCTCATTTTAAGAAATACATATTTACCCTATATTATACAGTTTGCGGAAACGTCAGTTGACAAAACACAGTTGACGTCCCTATCAAAAATGTTACCTACGGGATCTGTATATTCACCTCGGATAAAAGTACCCTATATCGTATTGCAGGCTATTATTTATCTTTATACAGTTTCATCCAGGTATATTTATTTATTTATTTATTATTAATATACAAGGAATATAATTAGTTATACAATAAAGGCACCGAAAAAACCAAAAAGGTTTGTCCTCAAAAGGTGCGGTCAGCCGTTCTGGCGTGATTGAGTAACAAGTTTCTCGTTCATAATAGTAGTAAGATTAAAACTTTAGTACAGAAGAGCACAGTTACAGATGCATAAACAAAATTGTAAATACTGCAAAGTGTAAAAATACACAATGCAGTCCCACATTCAACATTAAGTAAGACAAGAAACAGCAACTGTTTACAAGACAAATCTCTCATAAGTTTCCAAAGTTACGGAGTATCTTCCGTTTCTCTTTTGAGTTTGCTTTTGCTTGTCTTTTCACAGCAACTGTTTGACAGTTGGCAGCATAAATATACTTCAACAATATGAGAACAACGGATGGGAACAAAATAAATTTTATCATTATAACGTAATGGTGTTTCCGAAATCTTGTTGTGATCCGTATTCTTTGATCAAATCGTAATTATTTTTCCTTGGATTCAAAGAATGTAAGCCCCGTGTAAACTCTGTCTTTTTTTATTTAAAAGCGATAACAGAAGCAATGAAATTCCAATATTCCGTTTGATAACTTTACTGTAAATGTATTGCTTGCTTTGAAGCCTCTTAGAATGTTTTGACTGGTAAACTAACTCAGAGTGAACAGGAATAAACTTTTAATGACTTGATAATGATAGCTCCCTTTGAAGAGAAATTCTGTGAATCTATCATCTTATCTCTGATTAAAATAAATCAAATAATGACGATTAGGGTGTGTTTCCACTGAAGTGGGGTCTGTAGATTCCGGAAAATACTTTTGACCTTAAGACCGGAATCCTTAACACCAAATGTTTTTTATTGTCTATAATGGTTAATTTTGTTCGCCTTTAAATTGTTTAATTTTAAATTTCAAAATCATTATTATTTCGATATTAATTAACACAAAACTAAGTAACGTAGGACGACTTTCAAAGGTACTTCTAAGTAATATACTCGTATGTAGGCGTCTAACTACCTACTTGTTCTTTCTTCGTCTCAAGTTTACTTTAGCAAGGAAATAGCGCCGTGTGACATTTAATATATCACGTATGAAAGTGTTGACTCAATGTCAAAGTAAGCTGTCGGTATTTATTTACAATTCGAGTCGAACTTTATTCGTAAGTAAAGTTCTCGCATTCCATTATTGATACTAAACTTATCATTTTGTATAGTTATTATGTTAGTACTATGATATCGACTTGGCAAGTCGATATTAATCGAGAAACTTTATTTTACTAACACGATGTAGTGCTTACATACTCTTTGATCATAAAATAACTACCTATTTATTGGCTGTTTATAATATAAAACTTGTTTACACACTATTTAAAAATCAAATAAGACTACACCTTAAAAGTCATGTATAACAATATCTGACCACAGAGCGTAATACAGGTCAGTGATTAGTCTAAGATATTTTCTATGTGACCATAGAAATAAATCTAGACCAAGTTGTGGCAACATTGTTTCTGTTATTGTATCCTCCTTACATGGTTTTAAGTTTAAACTATTATATGGTTTTCACAGGGTTCTAACAAATGGAATGTCAACTTTTGACATCCTGTTTGTTAGTCAAAAAGGAGGTAAGCTATATGACATCCTCTTTCAAATAATGGCCCAATTTGTCAATTTATAACTATATAGACAACACGTAAAGATCGTGACGGTAGATAAATATCAGAAAATTAATTAATAAACCATGGACGAAAATGAATTTAAAACCAAAGTGATTCGAATAGATTTAAACGAGGAAAATGAGGATTCATTTCCTGTTTCTAAGCCGAGAAAGTCCTTTGGAGACTCGAAGTTTTCCTTCCGACCGCTGCGGTTTGGCAGTGTTTTGCAGACCTGGACAGATATATCAAAGATTAATTATGTTTCAGCTTTGACTTTCTCAGATTTCAATAGGGGTACTGGTGATTCCTTATTTCTTGAATAGCAATTTAGACCAAACGTTTTTATCTTACAGTTTTTTAGAGTATAACTATTACAAACAAAGCAATACTCCAAAAAATCTGTCTGAGAGAATGACGAGTGATGATGATGAATGAATTATGATCAACCCATTATCGGCTAACTACAGAGCACGGGTCTCCTCTCAATATGAGAAGGGTTTGGCCATAGTCCCCCACGCTGGCCATGTGCGGATTGGCAGACTTCACACGCTTTTGAGGACATTATGGGAAACTCTCAGGCGTGTAGGTGTCCTCACGATGTTTTCCTTCACCGTTGAAGCAAGTGATATTTTAATTGCTTAAAAACGCACATAACTCCGATAAGTTAGAGGTGCGTGCCCGGGTAAGAACCCCCGACCTCTGATTAGTAGGCGGACGTCCTAACCACTAGGCTATCACAGCTTGAATGATGATATCACAGATGAATGAATAATTAGTACCTATTATGAAAAAATATTGTTTCAATAAGCTTGAAGTGTTATTTTGTGAAAACGATTCTGAAGTAGAGCCTAAATCAATTTCTGCTTACAATATAATAACGTAATGAACATTTCCTCTTTCCGCCGGCCTGTTGTTTTAATACCACTCATTTTAGGCGGCGGTTCTTTCAATACCACCTCTTGGCTCTTAGCAATGTTCCTTTCTAGGGTTCCGTACTTGAAAGGTGCCAATGGGACCTTCTATCCTCTGCCGTCCCTCTGGCTGTCATGTTGCTGCATCTCATGTGCTCCAATAGCTAAAGGGTTTTATTTTCAGTGTTTATTTCTTATTGCTGCTAATGTAACAAATAATACTATCAAAATTAACCAATTACCACATTTTTTCGGCATTCTTTCCTTGAAGCTGTGATAGCCTAGTGCAAGGTCGTCAGCCTCCTAATCAGAGGCGGAGGTTCGAACCCGGGTACGCACCTATAACTTTTCGGAGTTGTGTGCGTTTTTAAGCAATTAAAATATCACTTGCTTCAACGGTGATGATTTTTACGGAGCTATTCGTGTGCTAGTGCAACTAGCACACGAATAGCTCCGTAAAAATCAGTAGGTTTTTTTTTATCATTGGCTTAACAAAGGGCTGCCGCGACGTTTAACTCCTACTGTGTTCTTTAAAGTTTATCATGTATAATTTTGAGCAATCCGACCCGAGCAGTTTTGCCAACGCCTAATTAAGTTTCTATACACACCCATTTAACTGCAAGAGATTTACAATATTGTAGTTTTGTTGCAGTTGACATGATTTATGCGTATGTATTTGGTTGCCAAACAGTTTTTATGTTTAGTACGATTATATCAAATAGTTATTGTAGTTAGTTTGAGTTTTATATGCATTTTAACAAACATGTACTTATGTTTCAAACCTTTGAGTGTTTGGAGTATTCACTCATTAATGTACAAAACTTAAACAAAATTAATTTCATTACCAAATTGCAAACCTAACACATATATATATCCAGCTAAAAGACCGAAATACTAACCAATTTCAAAAAATGTTCTACTGAAGTACTAGAGTAACTTAAAACTAAAGACGATTCAATTAGTGTTAATTTAAAACAAAGATACTACAATGCTATATTTACCGATTTTATATTTATTTTAATTCCGTACAGAATCCGGTCTCGCAAGCTACAGTATGATACCAAAGAACTACACAAATCCTGATTTTGAAACTGTTGCATCAGACAGCAAAACTTTTGACAGCACGATTTCGGAAAGTGTGAGTAAACTTCAGTTTTTATATGAGTGCATATAGTACTAAATACCTACCTAAAAAGATGTTTAGGAGTATCGTCATAATCCATACATAATCTCGACTAATACTAGCTCTTTATTTTCTTATTAATTCAGTATTACTGCATTTTAAAATTTGGAAATTCTGGCATTGTTTGGCAGTCATGTTTTAAATTATTTTTAATTAAACTATAATCCAAGTTAGCTAAGAGAGCGTGTTTAACTTTGCGCAAAACTTTATTCCTACGCCTATGTATTTTAATTTTTTCAATTTCAGTTCCTTGTAAATGTTACGTCACTTATGAATGAAGATCAATTATGGGGATGTTTTTACAACTTCCCGTGTCTTTACGAAGATTCGTACTCTCCCGTCGTTCGTATTAGAAACATAGAAGATGTTCCGGAGCTCGAAGCAGGCGTTCTGAGTAGAGATATGGTCACCGCATGTCTCAGTTATTTGAAAAGAACGCCTATTTTGGGAGACTATGTTTACATTAAACTTGATCTTTCATCGAAGGTAATATACTTGGAATTATTATCACTGAAGTCTGACATAGTAGTGTTAACGACTGGGTGAAATAATAACTACTTATCGGATAATTTCCGATGTTCTTTTTTATTTTATTTGTTGCTTTGAAGTGAGAACTGGTGTGCCTAGATTGGCTGTTTATATACGTAATATAAATGTTAAATTAGGTGGACTATAATACAATCTCTAACACCAGGTTGCAATTAAATAATACAAAATCACACTTCACGGGACACTGTATTTATTTGCGAAAGGAACAATCTTTAAAACTTCCCTAAGGAAGGCTACTTTCAAAAGCACTTGTAACTCCTGTTATACGTATTTCCAATGTTTTATTAATCCAATCAAATCAACTAATTCAGATATCTATCTAACATTACTATAATATCTTATACATTATTTTAATTTGTGAGGTGGTGGTGATAATTACATCCGTTTAAAATAACTAAGTTTTAATTAATTACGTTTATATTTTTATCACTATCTTACATAGTAATAATAGCGAATAAACGTATGATACGTTGAAACGTTACATCTTTCTACTAAAAGTAATACGACCAAATAGTGTATCTCTCGTCAGAGCTGCCTTCGCAGACAAAATTACATAAAATATCAATCCCGATCTTACTGCAGGCATCCAATTTTCAATATTTTTAGAAATACGATGAAAACCTGAACCTTAAACACGAGTATCTCAGGGACTTATTTTAAAAAACTTCTTGTTTCAGTATCTCACTAATATAGATGTATTGCAACATTACAAATATTTGGTGTATTTAGATCTCTCTTCGAATTTATTAACTGATCTAAAAGTACTCTCGAAACTCCTGTACTTGCAATATTTGTCTGTGAATTATAACAGACTAAAGACTGTTCTAGATTACGAAACGCGTGAGTTATTCATTATTATCTATATTTAGCTGTCAGAATTGTTCACTATATCAGTCAAACGTCAATGGCTCTGACACTCTAAAATTCAAATGCTATATTCTTTTTTTAGAAGCGGTGATAGCCTAGTGTTTAGGGCGTCAGCCTCCTAATCAGAGGTCGGCGGTTCGAATCCGGGCACGCACCTCTAACTTTTCGAAGTTATTAGTGCGTTTTTAAATAATTAAAATATCACTTGCTTCAACGGTGAAGGAAAACATCGTGAGGAAACCTGCACGCCTGAGAGTTCTCCATAATGTTCTCAAAGGCGTGTGAAGTCTGCCAATCCGCACATGGCCAGCGTGGTGGACTATGGCCAAACTCTTCTCATATTGAGAGGAGACCCGTGCTCTGTAGTGAGCCGGTAATGGGTTGATCATGATGATGATGATGATTCTTTTTTAACACAAGTAAACTCTAGTTGCATCTCTTTTTACACCATCTGCCAGCGCCATCCAGTTTAAACTATGAACTAGATCGTTTTGTAACTATCCTAAATCACACGTAATGCTTCACATTTTTTTTTTTTTTATCCATTACAAGTTAACCCTTGACGGCAATCTCACCTGATGGTAAGTGATGATGCAGTCTAAGATGGTAGCGGGCTAACCTGTTAGGGGTATGCTAAACCCATACTCCTAATTGGTTTCTACATGACATCGTGCCGGAACGCTAAATCGCTTGGCGACACGCCTTTGTCGGTAGGGTGGTAACTAGCCACGGCCGCAGCCAACCAGACCAGACTCGAGCCGGGAATCGAACCCAGGACCTCCAACTTTATAATGCAACGCGCGCTGCGCCACGGAGGTCGTCAAAACATATGCTCTAAGGAACGGTGTACTAACTATTATTTGACTGAAAGCCCAACGTCTTAGCACTTTTTGCCTTTACTCGGCTGTGAAACTTAAAACCTCTGAACCATTGTTAAAAATAAATAAAAATAAATTTACACTAGCGCCCGAAATTAATAATCAATCCATCTAATTCTAAATCTTTTTGATTGTAAAAACCTTTTGCATTGAAAACATATTCGAAAATACGCCTTAATTATTTATTCGATACAATAAAGATTTTGGATTAGATCCATTATTTACGTCGTGCGTAAATCTACGAGGCAGTTAAATTTAACTAAAACAGTTAGAAACACCAAATTACTCTTACAGCGCAATGGTTTTTAACTGAAGTACGCTACAGATATAACTCAGTGTTAACAATTCGTGACCTGAGTGCTCTATGGTCCATTACTGTACTAGATTTGTCGCACAATAATATAAAAGAGATAAGTGGACTTCAGAGTTTAAGGTAAAGTAATTTGGTTTTCAATAGTGATGCATGGAGCTTTTATTACCGCTACTGCGAATGTTCTGCATACGTTTAAAACACACCCTAATACAATACACAATACATATCTAGAAGTATGTAAGTAAGTAGTGTGTTTATGAACAAAAAATTAAAATAAAACTACTTGTTCAAAAGTGAACCCTGTTTTTCATATCTGTTTACAATGTCTATTCTATCGCATTACTAGTATCAAGGCTTCTTCGGTTCGGGAATAAAATAAAGAACTTTTAGGATACTTTTTATATTTATAAAGTTAAAGCTTAGTGGGTTAGTACATTCGCACAACTTCGATAGTAGCGCATGAAAAACTATTTAGAGAAATGAATCCGACACCCCAACCCTCTCGTTGCGGCTTCTTTTTACTCCCCCAACCTAAGCGCTCCTCTCCGTCTAGACCTAAACATATCCTTCATGAACCTGACGATCAGATGACTACTGACAACAAACTCGTACCACCTACCACATAAACATACGCTACACACCGTCTTCGCCGGCGAAGACGAGGTCCCCGCCATCTTACGTCATCCGGATGTGGACTCCATCCACGGCCCCGAAGATTTACGGACCACTCACCGTCCGACCCCCCGTTATCCCAAACGTTGCCTAAGCCGAGGTTCGACCTCATAGGAGGCGCCCTTAGGTAGATATTCCCTTAGTTTCTTCGAGCCCTAGGGCTCAAAATTTCTTCTGGCAGAGTTCCTCTCCGAAGCTCGCCAAACAGCCCGGTTACGCTGCGATTAGCATTAACATTTCTAGAAACAGTTTTAAATCCTCGACGAAGCTAAACTCTCGAAAGCATTTATTGCTAGCAACCTATACCTAATGGATGGAATGATGATTCGGGAACGAAAATATTCATTTTTATTTCCAGAGAGTTCCATAATCCGTATCGGAATAAAATTGCCAATGACGTGTTATAGGCTCCAGAGTCGAGATGGTGCAATTCCGCTGTACACAAATCTATAAACTATAACAAAATCGCATAGCAAGCCTAGATGTGCAATGCAATGTGCAATAGTGATATATAAATATATTGATATACGAGAATATATTATATACAATGCACATTTTTTTGCACACGAATCCGCTACAAACTTTTCGACTCATGCATGAGATTTTTGCATGCATTGCTAATGTAATAACATTCAAACAACCCTTGCGAAACGTTAAATTATAGAGTACAAAGGGTAGTATCGTGGCGTAATAAATAAAATATACTTATCGATTAATATATTCTACAAATACATTCCCTAAGAGCACAGCAATTGCTGAAAAATTTACACTTTAGAGTGGATTTTGGGACAGTGTATGTTTCTGTAAGGTTTATGTGACAGTTTACGTTTACTTACTGATAAAGACATAAATGAGCTAATGAGCTAATAATAAAATGATATGATTCACTTAAGTAAGTGAAGTTGTGTTTTAGATAGATCAACATTTTTAATTGTTCGATTAATGGAATTTATATCTCTAGAATTTATATTACCGCACTGATTTTAACACAATACACTCTGGTACAAATATAATACTTATTATTTTTTTGCTCCATTAGATATTTGCGCCATCTAGACCTCTCGTTCAATCATATCCAACGATTGGAAAATCTGAATCACCTACGTCTATTGTGGTTGGACGTCTCCTATAATAACTTATCGAGCTTCGAATTCGGATCCGACACAGGCCTTTGGACCTTGTTACATCTCGAATATCTTAATTTAAACGAAAACAACCTTACGTCCATGAAAATATTTTCAGGCTGTACAAGGTAGGTTATGTGCTTCATTTTCTAACGTATTTTAACATGTGTATAATATATAGTTACAATAGATTTTTTTTTTTTGGAGTAAAAGGGACGCTGATTAAACGAAAAGAGTAAGCAAAAATGAGCAAAATTTACCTCGGTTTAAGCCAGTGACATCCCTCCATTATGTACACGTTCAGATACATTGATAAGTCGATCTTGAATTAATGAATGCACTACAAGATAGGAAAAAATAAAAACAGAAAATAACACAAAAACAGTACACAATTTGGCGGCCTTATCGCTACATAGCGATCTCTTCCTAGCTAACAAAACTCTTCGAAACCAAAACTCTTGACTATCATAAAATAATCTTTATTCAAATAGTCCTTAAAAAGGCACTTTTGACGCGTCAATAATTTACATAGTAGTTATTTCATGGTGATAACTATATTCGTAAACTTAAAACTAAAGCTATGAGGGTTCCAAATGCACCCCGGTCTAAGAAGAAGCCCACAACAAACTTAGCCGGGCTTTTTTTTTTCGTTATCACCATCTCACATAATGAATAATAAATTATAGTACCTATGGCGATAGAACAATTCACACCCATGCTTTTTTATCGTTTATATAATCCTTAATATTGTAATATGATTCTTCTACAAGCTTTCTTTTTATAAAAACTTAGAATTTTTTGATCCTTGCCTTTGCTTCAGAAAATTTATCAGGCTGATGATAAAAAATATTCTGTTTTGAATAGAATGCGTGAACTCCATGCAAAGAACAACCGGCTGTGTATGTTGATTGAACTAGCGGTATATATGCGGAAGCTAAGACGCCTTGTGCTTATGGACCTACGCTCGAACCCAGTTTGCAACGTCCCGGGGTACAAAGAAGTTGTTATTAATACTTTCCCTACTTTGCTCAACCTGGACGCTAGGGATTTGGATCCCGTTGAAAAGGTAATACGTCCAATAACTATGTTGCTATCTATAAAAAGCTAGCAGTTAAGCTAAGGGTTACAGATCAGCCCAGTATATCACAATATTCATAATACTTTTGTGACGCAACGTTTCCTATGATTTTGACTTTTATTTTTTAGCTTATAAGGTACATCAACTTTAGCACAATACAAATTTGTATGTACACGTAGGATTTTAAGCGGTGTTAAAACCCGCTTAGAGACATTTTTTTTTGTGAGATAGATATGCGCTTATCGACAATCAATACTAGAAAGCACTGATAAGGTCTAGGTTGGATCGCACTTGCCTATAAAATGCCTATTCGCTCTTGTCTGGAAGGCCCTGATGTTGTACGTGCCTTAAAATACAGATGCTGGAATTGCGAACCCCTCCAAAACACATCAACTACAAAATGACTGTACAAAAACAAGTTTAACTTTTGAGAGCGTTAAAAAAATATATAGGTATATATGTTTTTATACACAGTGTGTATAGATAATGTTAAAAAAATAATTCACTACCAAGTTCATACCCACTCGTATACGCTTATTATTATGTTTTGAATTCATTACAATACGTTAAATTAATTTCTAGACTTGTATATATTACATATTATCTTTTATTTTACCGTTACTCGGACATAATATGAAAACTTAAATGTTTTTACACAAGTCAAAATACGATTCAAACATAGAGCAAGAATATGTTATTTCACTTATTAAATCAAATAAATGGAATTTCTTTAGGGATCGCATTATTTTCCTAGCAAATTAGTTATCCTCACGTTATCACGGTGCCTATTAATATTATGTGGCGAGCGCACCCACTCGGCTATGTAGTCCTCTTTGCTGATTTCCATCAGGCTTGATTGTCCTCATATTTTTTATTTATTATTCTACTACAAAGTTAATTAAATTAAAGCCGTGTAATTTTGATATAGTGTGCCTACAACAAAAGTGAATACACTTCTGTTGTTGGCACTTTAGTTGTTGTTGTTTTCCATTCATTCTTGTTCTGTCAGCTAAGTTCCTTATCGAAATTATATAATTTTCCTTCATTCAAGCGAACTTCAATGATGTATATGTCACCGGACGTACTGATGTTCTCTAGAAGACGCCTTCTCCGCCTGCTCTATATCCAGCAATTGACGAGATCCCGCGTCTCGCCCTACGTACCCCCCGCCGACACTACCGATGTTCCCATCATAGTGCTTGTCGGCTATGAAGCTGTGGGTAAAGGTAAATTACTAACTAGCCTCCTAGCTACAACTTCTTCTTTATCCTTATTTTTCCATAGTGGTCAACATGCAATATCGTGAACATTATGGTCAACATGCAATGCAATCGTGAATTAAAGCTGATATCATCATGATCAACCCATTGCCGGCTCACTACAGAGCACGGGTCTCCTCTCAATATGAGAAGGGTTTGGCCATAGTCCACCACGCTGGCTGTGTGCGGATTGGCAGACTTCACACGCCTTTGAGAACATTACGGAGAACTCTCAGGCGTGCAGGTTTCCTCACGCTGTTGTCCTTTAATGTTAGCAAGTGATTTTTTTTTAAACGTACATAACTCTGAAAAGTTAGAGGTGCGTGCCCGGATTCGAACCGCCGACCTCTGATAAGGAGGCTGACGCCCTAACCACTAGGCCATCACCGCTTCAACATACTATATCAAAGCTGATATAGTATGCTAGTATCTTATCTTTAACGATTTCAATCAATTATTTTTAAAAAAATACAAAATGTTCGGTTGTTAAAATTTACTATAATTCTCTCTCTCTACGTCGTATTTGACGACCTCCGTGGCGCAGTGCGTGCGCTGTCGCATTATAAAGTTTGAGGTCCTAGGTTCGATTCCCGGCTCGAGTCTGGTCTGGTGGAAGGCTTTGGCCGTGGCTAGTTACCACCCTACCGCCAAAGACGTGTCGCCAAGCGATTGAGCGTTCCGGCACGATGTCTCATAGAAACCAACTAGGACTGTGAGTTTACCATACCCTTAACAGGTTACACGCTTCCATCCTAGACTAGATCATCACTTACCACCAGGTGAGATAGCCGTCAAGGGCTAACTTGTAGTTTTAAAAAAAAATCCTCATTACTGAGGGTCGTGACCCCTTCCACTGACGACTTTCTTGCGGACGATGTCGCGCCATGTTGCTGTCGGTTGCGACGTGTAGAGCATCGTGGACTTTCGTGTCAAACACTAACTATAATTACCAACACGTTAAAGCATTACCTGCCGCGGTAAATGGTCGAGATCACACAATACTGTAAAATAATTGTAATAAACTTTCAATTTCAAAACGAAATAACGATTGCATCAATTACCGCAGATTTGGAATCATATCATCATCATCAACCCATTGTCGGCTCACTACAGAGCACGGGCCTCCTCTCAATATGAGAAGGGTTTGGCCACAGTCCACCACGCTGGCCATGTGCGGATTGGCAGACTTCACACGCCTTTAAGAACATTATGGAGAACTCTAAGGCGTGCAGGTTTCCTCACGATGTTTTCCTTCACCGTTGAAGCAAGTGATATTTTAATTGCTTAAAAACGCACATAACTCTGAAAAGTTAGAGGTGCGTACCCGGGTTCGAACCCCCGACCTCTGATTAGGAGGTGGATGTCCTAACCACTAGGCTATCACAGCTTCAACACACTATACTGTAAAATAATTGTAATAAACTTTCAATTTGAAAACGAAATAACGATTGCATCAATAACCGTAGATTTGATAAGTTTAGGTTTAATTAACCCAAGTTCGCCAATTTTTAAAACAAGGTCGTTTTGTGAGCCAAAAGCATTTAACACCACGTCCTTACTGAAGAAAATTAAACAATTTCATGCACAAAACAGCTGTTTTCATTTGGCAGTGTGCCAAACTGTAACTGAAACTATTTACATATTGTCTTTCGAGGTAACATTTTACATAAATGCTACCAAGTACAAGTAGCATAATACGTAGGTTAAATAATATAATTAGAATAAACTATAGATGCCATGTGCGTTGTTAAACAATTAAAATATCACTTGCTTCAACGGTGAAGGAAAACATCGTGAGGAAATCTGCACGCCTGAGAGTTCTCCATAATGTTCTCAAAAGGTGTGTGAAGTCTGCCAATCCGCACATGGCCAGCGTGGTGGACTATGGCCAAACCCTTCTCCTATTGAGAGGAGACCCGTGCTCTATAGTGAGCCGCTAATGGGTTGATCATGATGATGATGATAGATGCCATGAACTATTTCTTATTTATTTATTTTATTTATTTAATTAAGAAAAAACATTTACACAGCCTTTATAACATATAGGTGTAATCACAAACTCGTAACTTGAGTTTTTCCGTACACCGGAGCCTTCGACAATAAGTACTTACGCGTACACGCTAATCTATATAACACTTACTTAAGAGCTAAATAATTACTACTATTTAGATTATTATTAAAAAGTTAGCTTACTTTATCCTAATATAACTGAAAATCTTTCATAGCGAGAAAAAACTTTCTTTTTTTTTTTGAGAAAGCTTAGCCCGTTTTATTATATAGGTAATTAGATATAAAAGTTAAAATCTAGATGTGCGTAGACGTAGCGTTGGTCGACCCCCAACTAGGTGGACAGACGACATCAGACGAGTCGCAGGGAGCCGCTAGAAGCAAGCGGCCCAAGACCGTGAGCATTGGAACTCCCTACAAAAGACGTCGCAGTGGACGTCAATCGGTTGTTAATGATGATGATTAGGTAATAATAGCAAAAAAAAGTTGGCCTACTTTAACCTAATATAAACCTATTTAAAAATCTTTTATCAAAAGAAAAACCTACTTTATGCTTTTCTTCAGGAAGCTTAGCCCGTCGCCTTGCAATAGAATGCAGCACTAAAATAGAACTGGCGTTCCAGCATACAACAGCCTCCTACCATTACGCAAATCACTACAAAGTTATAACAAGGCAAAACTTCGACGACATGCTTCTGGCGGGCGACTTCTTAACTTACAGCGAAATGGACGGCGAATCATATGGGCTAAGTAATTGTACACCATTTTTTGTGATTAGACTGAAACAATATTTTTTTCCATTGCTTTTTAGTCTTAGGTATATATATTTAAAAAAATAATTAAAACGAATGTGGCTAAAAACATTCAAGACTAATTAAATTCAAATCTATTTTCGTTGTGTAAATTCTGTTATATTTTCATGAATTAAAAAATTTGCTTCATACTTAAAAATAACGACGTTAAAATATTAACAAATACGAGTATAAAAGAAATAGACTTTCCCTGTTAAAAAATACTTATATTAGACGACGTAACAGCCGTAGCTATGAAATAGCTGTAGCATATAAAAAACAGAAAACTTTACCCTTCAAAATTTGGCGATTCATTTGCTTATAATTAAATGATGTAAACATTCTTATTCTATAAATTATATCCTACGCTTCAAATTGGCATGTATTTTGTTTAAGTTTTGAGTTAATCGTTATTATAAAATATAATTGTTTGTTTTATGATTGATAAAAGTTGCTGTATTAAGTATATTTATAGAAAGGGTCTTTTTGAACGATAATACTGTTTCCTGTAAGATAGTTTGAAGTTATTGGTTACTTGAGTAGAATAGGAGGGAATGTATTGAGTTGGTAGAAAATACGATACACGATATACGATTCAATAAGAGGAGGGTTACTATTAAAGCAGATACGAGTGACGTGTGGGAGTATATATGAGCTATAATTATAAATATAATAGTTTGATTTTATATACCGCTGCTTATAACATTGTTATTGAAAATTCCATTATACATGTCTTTTAAATTCCTTGACGAACCAGAGGACTATAGACAACGCTAGACAACGCTTGCCATGCATACATGTCACACAACAGAACACAGCGTCTTCGCCGGCGAAGACGAGGTCCCCGATATCTGACGTCATCCGGACGTGGGTCTCATCCAGGGTCGCGGGGGCGCTCGGACTGAAACACCAGTCCAGCAAACCCAACAAGTCCCAACGTCACCCTAAGTAGAGGTCCGAGTCTCACAGGAGACGCCGTTAGGGGGACGTTCCCCAGATGTCGTCGAGCCCAAGTGCTCTTTTCTCTGGCTGAGCTTCATGCTCGCCAAACCCCCCGGTGACGCCGCAATAACTACTATGGTTATCTGCAACTGACAATTCTAAAAAGTAAGTGTATTTAAAAATTGGTTGTCTTAAGATTGTAAATTTATTTATTTAACTTTAATTTAATTAGAACGGACAGTATCCAATAACACTAATTAAATTCACTGATAACACATAATAACATTTTAACAGAAACGAAGTATAAACAAAACAAATATACACTAAAAACAAAATAAAAACAGACAAGAGACAAAAAAACAAAAAAATAAAAAATACTTAAGATAGAGACATAGTGGTATTATACCATAAGGTGATCATCACACTATAAAAGCTGTAGTTTTTTAGTAAATGGCGGCCATGAAAACCAATACAGTATATGACTGAAAACACGTATTTTACACCACAGAGGAAAAATAACATTTATATCTACGCGTCTTTTATTTCAACATTTTACTGTAAGATGGTACAAAACATACTTTATGAAGTGGTAAGCAGACGCTACCGCTAGGTAGATTATCCTACATATCTGAAGTCGGAAGCAGACACGCTAGGTAGTTTAATCTAAGACAAATTCTAGTACCGTGCCGTTACCACTTACTAAGATAGAAAAAAGGAAAAATAATCTAACACACGTAGGTACGAGTATGTCACTGCATGCTACCTGTGTGCGTTACTAAGGTGCATTACAAACGTTCTCTTTTTCTAACAGCGACAGGTAAAGAATATTTCATTATCAATTGTGAATGATGCACAGCACAGCACAGATTGAGATTTAGAGCTTAACTCATCACGTTGCTCCAAAACAGGCAGGCTTTGATTATTATTCATTACATTTCAATTTTATCATTAAAGTGTTTCTAACTAACACTTAGAGTACATATCAAATTTACAGTCGCTTACTTATGAAGAGCATACATTAATGTCGGTGTCGGTGGTATGTGGACCGCTACTTATTTGGCAAAGCACTCACGTCGCGATTGCAGGGGACATGTGGTTTCAAATCCCGCGGGTTCCAAAAATGGAAAATATGCATTTAAATTTCCAAAATTGATATTTATTAAACCTTTATAGCGTAGAGGAGAAGGGGTGAATATGTCCGGACTGATACGTAGAAAGGGTTAATTAGATAGTAGGAAGGTAATTTTGCTGACACACTAATTTATTGATCAGTATTTTCATCATTTATACAAGATCGGTTCCCTTTACGGTTTATATCCACTATAGTTTCAGTGTTTTTGCTTTTAACATACTAATCATTGTTCATAAAGGGTTATACGAGAAACTAAATGTTGTCAGTAGAAATCCCAAGCGACACTAACGTCTCAAACTTTTGTACAAATTAACGATCACGAGGGCCTATGATCGATTCCCAGTTCGAGCCAAGAGTGGCAGGTTACTGTTCTATTAATTCAATTTAAAAAAATCCATTTCCATTTAAACAACCGGGAGTTAGACAAAATGCGATGTCTCACGTGATAAGGAAAAGCACGTTAAGTCATCAAGCGTATATAGCCCACCAATCCGCACCGAAACAGCGTGGTTGGTCTATGCTCTAATACCCTCTCCTATAACAGTGGAAGCTTATTTTTTTTTTATCCACTACTAGCCCTTGACGGCAATCTAACCTGATGGTAAGTGATGATGCAATCAAAGATAGTAGCGAACTAACCTGTAAGGGGTATGGTGAACCCATACTCCTAATTGGTTTCTACGCAACATTGTGCCGGAACGGTAAATCGCTTGGTGACATATCTTTGTCGGTAGGGTGGTAATTAGCCACGGCCGAAGCCTCCTACCAGACCAAACTCGAGCCAGGAATCGAACCCAGGACCTCCAACTATATAATGCGACAGCGCGCGCCCTGTCGCCTATGCCCAGCAGCAACGATCAATATAAAAAAGTGTCTATATAGAATTTCACAGTATTTTCTAATAGCAAACCTAGCTTAATATTCAGACTATAATATTTTCAAGATTCTACAAAATATTACAATACAAATACGTTTGCGCTATGCCTAAACGTATTTGTAAGGATGTAAGTAGTAGATGTAAGGATTTCCGGGGTGCGAAGCATAGAAGCGGCTTAAGTGTGTCTTGTACGCAAGAAGAAACACCAACAAGTTATGTTAATGTAAGATAACATTTTCCGCAGGCCGGGAGGAAGCGTTCGTGAAAGATAAAGTGAAGCTGGTTACTATGGACTTGCTTGGCGCTCTCGTGTTGAAGATGCGTGGCTATCGACCTATTCTGATACTAGCTAATTATTTGGACAAACAAACTCTTGCTTACAGGCAAAATGAACGCAGAGAGTAAGCATGAGATTAGTACAACTACCTTTTGCTATTCTTCTTTTTACTCCCCCGACCTGAGCGCTCCTCTTCGAAAGAGAACACCTAAACATATCCTTCATGACCCTAACGATCAGATGACTACCACACAATCCTAACGTCGCCTAAGCCGAGATGACAGTACTGCTACACCAATATGAGGGGTAGCTCTTGTAAGGTCACAAAAAGTTTTATTTCCTTGTATCAGTGAAGGTGTTGCGTAAGGCTTTTAACAAGAAAGAATAGACATGATTCACTAGAAACAAATAAATAACTGCATTTTAAAACCATGTCTTGCTTTGATCTTGAAATTGCTAGAACTTATCCTTCTTTGTACGGTCACAACACTTTAAAATCTTATATTTTAAATTCACAAAAATAAATAATTAACCTTTAAATTGACTAATTTTCTTCTACCTGCCATAATGATCTCATTATTTTTGACAAAATACAAAAACAATTATATAAGGAAGTTACGGTATTCTGTTCGCCACTCTAGCCGCCGGTGTGTCCCACATACCCCGCCAGAATCGGCGCAGTTCTGCCTGCGTCGCTTCCGGAGGGTATACGTTCACATTTCCCAGCGTTAAAAAAATAAAATATAAGTATATATTTTAATGTAAGTAATGAAAATTAAACTGATAAATAGTCAGCACAAATGCTGAATCTGGCTACTAAAATAAAATATTTCACACCTAAATATAATCTAATTAATCTTTCTAATTAATTACCCTTTTGAAACAGAGCGAGAAATTTAGCCAACGAGAAACAGACCGCGGAATCTCCCAGAGAGACATCAGCGTTACAAGTTTTACTTTCAGGACGTATTATTATAAACGGAATACTTAATGAAATTCTACAGGTCAGAATGATAAGATATTTGTAGATTTTATTATTAAAGCAACAACGGTTAGTATAAACAACGATTTCCTGCCAGGAAAGGATAGGAAGGCAACATTATGCAAACGCATGTACGCAGGTTTAGGTAGGAAGGCCCTGGTCAGATTCTAACCTACATTATCATATTCATCATCACTTGCCTATCAATCTCTCGCAAGTGGGCACACATTTCATCATAAGAGAGATGGAATTGACGGTGGAAAATGTGTCTATTTAATTTTTTTGTTTGGTTTGTTACCTATTTTGGGCTCAATCACTGATGTTGACGAAATTATTGTACGTTTGCATAATGAAAACATAGGACTTTTTTCAAAACGCATTGAAGGAATGTTTCCGCGTTATTCTAAATAAAATAATTATGTACGTCTTAGACTAACACGTCTAACTCATAACATCAAGGTGATTTAACGATTAATTATGTTCATTATTCATTATGCTATTAATTTTTTATTATTAGTAACCAAGACTAATCGCAGTTTGTGATTTCCTAACAAAATTTCCAGTACTCTTATACTGAGAATTTGATGAACATTTTATTAATCATGCTTTCACTCATATTAATTTGTCATATTATTATCATTAAATTAGTTTTTTAATTGCCTTTTCATTTTTATTCTTGTTTTTTTTCTCTAATTGTTTAAAGCTTGTATCCATAGTTTTATATTTGTAAGATTGAGTAGAACCTTTTCTTTTATGTAATTTTTTTTTGTTTTTTACAGTTTATAGTATGTAAACAAAATAATCGTCTTAGTAAAAATAAGGTTGTAATTACATCTTGAGTTAGCCCTTAAATGGGGTATACTCAGTAAAAAATATTATGTTAAAAATTGTACTATAGTATATTAGTCAGCAGGCACATTGTGGGTTTCCTAATAAATAAATAAATATTTTTGCCTCGTAATCTAGCTACTATAACCAACGTAGCAGAAGACCTTTAAGCAAGTTATTTATTCATTTTTATTTAAGTTTTATTTACTTTTATTTTTAAATAGCTCTTATCGGATTATAAACAAAGAAGTGAATTCACGATTGATTCGGAATGTTCCCTTATGATGGACAGTGAGGAGCGTCAAAATCAAGATTATAAGGGTATCGACAGAATGGCTTTGTCAATTTCGGTAGGTATTTATGGCAATTACCTGGGTAGTATTGGTTATATATTGGTTTTGCAGACGTTCTTACCTTGAAAGGTACACCTTACGTTGTAAAGACACCTTATATTGTAAGGTTTAATTTGATTTTTTATTTATTATACATGGTTATAAGCTGGGCTTTCTAGTGATAGCATTCTTTTTTTTCCTCTTTTTATGGCTTTACTCAGATTAGCCAATGTCAAGTTTATAACAATGTAGAATTGAAGTTAGGGAAAAATGGCGGGAAACTTCGCACTCGGACGCGGCTCCCTCAAATCTTTCCCAAATTAACACATGTTAACCATTTAATAAACTAGCCACTACACTAACGACACCAAAACTATAATGTCCATGAAACAACCAACTCCAGTCCTTTTCAAAATTAGCCAAGAAACATTAATTCAAGAAAAGCGAGAAAAAATCATCTCGAATAATCATCAAACGAAATCATCATCTTTCTCCCGTCTCTAGCATTCTTTACAGTAATCTGTAGAAAGCTTTGCACAGATTGTACAAAATGGAATGTATTTTATTTTATACATTTATCCTAAATAGGTCCAGTTTTTGACATTGTATAAGTGTTGGGTGTCATAAAATCTTATAAACTATTCTAGCTTTCTTAATTTTATTGCTATTCAACGATGACTATGTCCATTAATCTTTTAAATTTTGGGAGCAACTATCGAGGTGATATGAGTATTCTATTGGGAATCTAATTTTGGGAGTAACTATCGAGGTTTCACTAGAAAATGGTGAGGTGGCGACTATATTTAATCATTTTGACTTTTAAAGACACTTCTTTAATATCTTTAACGTGATGTTGCCCACTAAACATTTCGATTAACGTTGACCGCCCTCGAAATCGAATCGAAAGGCAATTGCCTTAATTATATATTTTTTTTCCTCCAATTCTTTTTTAATCGAAAGAGGGTGAGACACTGACAACGTGAATTTCATTAATTTATTTGAGTTCGAAGGCAATTGGATTTTTCGTTAGTGATCCATTAATTTACAGAGCTCTACATTACTGGAAGACAAGCGCGATCTAAATAGAAGTGGCGGAGTGGATTCTGGCCTGTGTTCCCTTTACAAGGAGAAACAAGACGTGGCAAATGCTAGCGAAGTGTGTGGACTCACTTCTTATCAATACAGAAATACGTCTAAAAGGTTTGTTCTATATGCTTGATAAACTACTGATGCAAAATAATATCGTAAATCGACGTCTTTTGGTCCGCTACGAGATAAGTGCACGACATTTAGCGTATCAATGTTCCACTACTTGCCTCAGGCCTACTAGAGTATCGGGTGAAGGGTTTCACAGCATAGACCCATCACGCTGCTCCAATGCGAATGGCGTATTTTTGCCGATTATGATCACAAAGCTATGATAGCCTAGTGGTTTAAGCGTCCGCCTCCTAATTAGAGGTTGGGGGTTAGATCCTCGGCACGCACCTCCAACTTGCGTTTTTAAGCGATAACAATATCACTTGCTTCAACGGTGAAGGAAAACATCGTGAGCAAACCTGCACGCCTGAGAGTTATCCGTAATGTTCTCAAACGCGTGTGAAGTCTGCCAATCCACACATGGCCAGCGTGATGGACTATGACCAAAGCCATATCATACTGAGAGGAGACCCGTGCTCTGCAGTGAGCCGGCAATGGATTGATCATGGTGAATACTACCGGAAATTACATTATCTCCGAGGCACAAGACAGAGTTGACAACGCCAATTTCCAACCAGCGAATTGGTACTTACTAAGCCTAACCTATTATTAGCCCGACCCAGCAATCAAACACACCGCATGCTTTCAACTGCACCAGCAAGGCAGAAATAAGTACAAACTAACATAAATTGAGGAAACATGCACGCCTGAGAGTTCTCCATAATGTTCTCAAAGGCGTGTGAAGTCTGCCAATCCACATGGCCAGCGTGGTGGACTATGGCCAAACCCTACTCATATTGAGAGGAGACCCGTGCTCTGTAGTGAGCCGGTAATGGGTTGATCACGATAACATAAATTTGGTGTATTGGCACCTAGGTATTATTAATGAGCATTTCTATTTAAAGCTTTGAAATAAAGCAGGACAGTGCTTGGTTTAAAGAGCGCGTGTAAAACTTAGTTAATGAAGAGTTTTTGATTACTTTAATATTTGCTTGTTTACCCACGAGTTAGGTGTGGGTATCCTATACAACGTTTGAATATAATATAATAACTTATTTAGCTAACTCTTTTATTTGTTACTAGGTCACCAATTAGATGGAAACTAACTTTGTTTCAAGCCAGGAGAACATTATGTGTACCTATTTTGTCTTCCAATCGAAATAAGTTCATCAAATATAACATCTTTAATAATTTAATAATGTTACCTAAAATTACTGTATAGGTTTTTGACGACCTCCGTGGCGCAGAGCGCGCGCTCTGGCATTTTAAATAATGGAGGTCCTGGGTTCGATTTCCGGCTCGAGTCTGGTGTGGTGGGAGGCTTCGGCCGTGGCTAGTCTGGCTAGACAAGTACGTGTCGCCAAAGCGATATAGCGTTCCGGCACGATGTCGTGTAGAAACCAATTAGGAGTATGGGTTTACCATACCCCTAACAGGTTACCCCGCTACTATCTTAGACCGCATCATCACTTACCACCAGGTGACATGCCGTCAAGGGCTAACTTGTGGTGTATTCAAAAAAAAGTAATATAGATATATTACTTTTTTTTAATCTATTGTTTGTGTCTAAAGTACTCGATAACACTCAATTATTCATTTGGGTCATTAGCTCGAGTCAAACTGAATTTATTGACTTTGCAACTACTGTTACCATAAAATATAATCCTCACTTATTATTTTTTTCGCAGAGCGGATGCGCGCACTGCAATAAATAAAGATAAAACCATAGCGCCTGACCGAAAAAGTATTGACTTTAGCAAATCCTCCACATGGAAAGGTACATAAATATAAAACAATATGCACTTAACTAAAAATGCGAACCCAACTCTTTCACTGTGTTTGTATGTAGGTGGGTTTGTAGATATCATCCTCTGTGTAGCATCCTCCCAGCGCTAGGTTCTCTCTCAAAGTTGAGACAGATTTTGAGCTTGTGGCGGTTTCCACATCACCATACTAGATGGCGCTACAAGTAATACCTGCATCGCGCTATCGAAGTTTTCATACATTCAGTTGGACCAGCGTGCTTAGCACTCAGAGGAAAACCTTTCTATTTGTAAAGTCAAACGCATGAATGACCATGGCTCCCGTACAAGCACGCTTTGCAACTTGCAAACCTAACTCTTTTTCGTTTCGAAACTGTCCATACGGTCGGGTCCAAGTTCTATAAGACTCACCGTAAAAACATACACTCAAACTCATGGAAGAGAGACACGAAATGAAGCTACAATCTTCAGTGAACGCGTCCGCCTATAGGAGGATTAACAGGCAGATCTCTAAATCACAGACATGTGACCTGCGACATTTCAATAAGGAGCGCATTAAAATTGCAATCGAGCAAAATAGAGGCTCTAAAGTGTTCGCGAGAGATCTGTCTATCGGACAGTGCCAGTTGATGCGACTGAAGACGGACAATGGTAGTCTCATCTCGTCTAAACCTGAGATCTTGGGCGAGGTTGAAAAGTTCTATGGTCTTTTTCGTTTGCGCTATCTAAATACTTAGAAACGTCAAAAGAGTCAGTTCAGATATCTGAAGAACATCGTTTAGCCTCAGTGGCAGCGAGCGGTATAGTGACAATGTTTGATTATATTAAAAGGACCACACTGGATCAAATTACGAATGCTTCGCCTACATACATATAACCTTCGTGATAACATATAACCAAATATAATATAAAACACTAGTGTTTTATATCTTTGATTATAAACCTTAAAGCGATATAATAAGATCCAAATACAAGTAAGAGTGATGAACATTTGTTACAGGTTTTGGTATAGCTGATAGTAGGAAATCATCTAAGTCTGTCGCTTTCACGTCTCCTGAAAACACCGTGTTTGTAGAGCATTTACCGTCTACTTCGGAAATGATGGTGGAACCGCATACGGATACTGAAAGTAAGGTTTATTTTTTTTTATTTATTCAAGGAGTGAATAAAAATTCCATCTTCTGTGTTCCCTAATGGTTATAATATTGGGATCTTCAAAGGGCGGATAAACAAGTTACTCAAAAGCCAGCAACGCATTGGCGGTTCCTCTGGTGCTGCAAATATTCATGGGCGGCGGTAATCACTTACCATCAGGTGACCCGCCTGCTCGTTTGCTCGCTATATATATATATATAAAAAAAAAATCATTGCACCTATTAATTTAGTTATTTAAATAGCAATTTTTCGAACCTTAGCGATTATTTCAGAGCTATCGAATATGATACCAATAAATATTAATATTATGTTGTAGTTTTGTACATTTTAAAGTTTCACTATGCATTCCCACATAAATGAATACTATAATGAATAGCACTAAAATTCGAGTACATTATCTATAATAGAAAACAAACAAAAATTCTACCTATGTTCATTATAGTCTTTGAAACCATTGATCAGAATGTGATACTCGTAAAATTTTGGGAAGATGTTAACAAACAATTTCCTACATAAAAGTGTTGCAGTGTTTCTTGTTTTACAATTAGAGTTAAAATTTTGCTTTGTGTGTATTAATTATTATTTATTATTTAGTACTTGTTTACGTTTTCTCTCTATAGCTCTTGCATACGTTGCAATATGACGTAAAAAGTAGCTTTGCTAGCTAAACTAAAAACTAATGCATAATCGACGAAACGCGTCCACAACTTTCAAGTACTCAGCTGATCTGGTAAAGGTAGGTATATTAATGCATCGAGCTGCTAGAGGCGTTTGTGTTTGCGGTTTCGTACCCGTATGGATGTCAACAGAAGTCCATCACTCTGCTGTCCTTTCGTCCGTACGTCCGTACGCCTTTCTGTCTGTCAGCGGGCTGTATCTCATGAACTGTATAGGTCGGTAAATATATAGGTCGATAGTTGAAATTTTCACAGAATATATACTTGAATATACTTACCTATTTATAGTGCCCCTATAACAAACACAATGGGCAAACAATATTTTATTTTTTATTTGTATTATTCTGCAAGTAATATTTATCGGCCAAGAAAGTTGATTTTTGGTAATTTTGCACGATCATAATATGACGATGTATTGAATGAATATGAATCCAACTCGCAGTTAACCTGTTTTTATTTTAAGGTTACTTTTACGTAAAAACTGAAATCTACGTTACTTGAAACGATAATCATTTTTGTAAATTGAGTATTTATGATATTTTCCTACCGTAGTTACTCTATTCCAATGGCATTCTTTCAGAGCACTATCTGGGTCCCATTTATTGTTAATCACATGTAATAAAAGTATTTATGTATTGACCCGCATTGAAGCAAGATTGAAGCTCGAAATCAAGATAAATGATTGTTAAACTTGCCAAGTTTTTCGCGCTTACCGTCATGAATTTTTGTTAGGTAATACGCCACTGGTTAAATAATGGTTATTCAAAATTGGTTGCAGTGGAGAATTTGCTAATAAAGTCAATTAGCGCAAAGGTAGCGTGGCCGCGAACAGACGATAAACCGCAGGACTCCGACCTCTGGCTCGCGTTCCTAATTGAAAACGGACTGCCTGTGAACAGCGATACCAGTACACTTTGTAAGCGTGGGTTTTTCATTTGATACGAAATACTTAAATACTAATTAAATTTTACTATTTAATTACTAAAGGCGAGCTCACTCTTGCGGTAGAGGGCGTCGGTCAAAGTAACGGGTGACTTCTAGTTATTAACATTTATACACGCGATCTTTCGTTGGTGCTTTTTTTTAGCGTATGCTCTTTGATATGTACCTATCTATAAGTAATCTTGTGTAGTTATTAACTAATTATGTAAGGACACTCGTACTAATTCAGCCTTTCAAATTGCCAACCTATCTGCCCTGGTACCTGCCGTCTAACCGACGAGACATACGACAGTAGAAATCGCGAGCAATATTTAAAAACGCTGTTAAGTCTCATTATATGTTATTTATAATAAAGACGTCATTATGGTACTA
Source organism: Lasiommata megera (assembly GCA_928268935.1). Lineage (NCBI taxonomy): Eukaryota > Metazoa > Arthropoda > Insecta > Lepidoptera > Nymphalidae > Lasiommata > Lasiommata megera. Next base: position 7,753,460 of record OV743325.1, on the reverse strand, counting down.
ATGTTCTCAAAGGCGTGTGAAGTCCGCCAATCCGCACATGGTCAGCGTGGTGGATTATGGCCATAAAACCTTCTCATATTGAGAGGAGACGCGTGCTCTGTAGTGAGCCAATAATGGGTTGATTATGATGATGATGATGATATATTTTTTATTTTATTTATGTATTAACATGTATGTATTATTCCTATATCGTTTCTTTTTTATACACACTTTACGCACACCCACAGTTTCCTAATTCTAAGGTTGGCAGAGATTGTTAGTAAGCGATGAGGCCGCCTTTTGGTATTCTAGTTCTTTCTTCATGTTTCTGTTTTCTTGTATTCTTTCTTAACTTGTGGTGTACAAATTAAGTGTGATAATCATAAAAATTGTTAGTAGTACTTCGAATCTACTAAGCTGAGATAATGGTGAGTCCGGGTCAAAGCAGTGTGGCCTTGGGTTGAGCCAGAAATTAAAAAAAAACATCAGCCGAGGTCACCGATAACCACGTTTTTCCTAGATCTATCAGCGGTAACGGCTGGGCAGAAGTAGCCCTACCTATACAAGCATACATCAAACTAATCGCGAGTTGCAGCTGAACTAAGACATTTGGAAAATGACCAAAGAAGACTAACATATTCACTTTTATTTCAATTTATGCTAATCGTTAATTATATTAATTTTTGTTACTAGATATACTAAAATTATACTCTTTTAGGTGATGAGAAACACCGAGTAACTAAGATCGATGATTCTGATTTTCTAGTTGATCAACTGGGTCATTACAAACAAGTAAGATTTTTCACCCACTTTCATATTCATTCATAGCGCTATCAGTTTATTCGATCAAATTTTATTTCATATTTTCAGATACCTTCAGAAAGCACCACAACAAATATAAATGATGAATATGAGGAAATTCATCGAAATACTCCTGGACTGTTCTACGACACAGTAAGTTTTTTTTTATCCACTACAAGTTAGCCCTTGACGGCAATCTCACCTGATAGTAAGTGATGATGCAGTCTAAAATGGTAGAAGGTAGGGATAACCTGTTAGGGGTATGGTAAACCCAAACTCCCTAATTGGTTCTACGCGACATCGTGCCGGAACGCTAAATCGCTTGGCGACGTCTTTGTCGGTAGGGTGGTTAGTTACCACCCTGCACGTGGCTAGTGCCACGGCCGCAGCCTGACCAGACTCAAGCCGGGAATCGAACCCAGGATCTTCAACTTTATAATGCCACAACGCGCGTGCTGCAATACGGAGGTCGTTATAAGTTATATTGTAGTATCGTAGTGTATATCTAAGATAAAGGAGGCTTTTTTATTAGCTGTTGATTTATGATTAAATGTTATGAAAATGCCTCTAATACAATGCAAATTTGGTAATTTATGTTTTATATCAGTTGCAGAAAAGAATAAGCCTACTAAATTCATTTATGTACTCATTTTGAGTTTTGAAAACCATAATTAATTTCGCATAAAACAGTAACAAATAGAATATTTTAATTCGTCGAAGGTCGGCTGCCATTTTTTAATTAAAGTGTTTAGCCAATTAAAGTACCCACAACTAGACACGTAGTTTTAAATCAAAAAGCTTAAATCCTAGTCCGCCGCCACTAATAATAAAAATTGTAGCCAAACATTCTCATTGGGTTTATGGAATAATCTACTGCTCATTAATTTTTAATAAATTTTAGGTTACTATGGATAATCCTGAGGCAGCTTACCACAAAATGAAATCACTGATTAAGCGTGTTGTGAACTCACAGCAAGACTTCAGACCCATGATAGATATAGACTTAGCCAATATGAAGAGCTGCCCCATAATCAAGAAAAAGCTCGCAAATATTTGTAAACAAATTGCACCACAAAGACTTTTCTACTGAAGTAAAAAAAAAACACATAAAAAAGGATTGTTTTATTATTACCATTATCTCCTAGTAAATATAATTAATAGAAGCATATTGTATGAACAACATTTTTCTAGATGTTAATAACTGTGAGACTCGACACAATTTATATGCACAATCATTCATTTTATTTGACCTTAATAGTTAAAAGTGTCTCAAACAATCATTTAAAAACCATGGTGTCGAGCATTGCGCCGAGAGACTGAACAATGTTGTTTGCCATCAAGACATCAACTTTTTCTTCTAAATGCCTCTTGGGGTCTTGTTTGCCAACATTTTTAATTGCTAACTGCTCCGGTGTCATCTTCTCCTCATCTTCAAGTGCTTTATTGTAATTCTTAGCCAAATCAAGCATATCAGTGACGGTTGTTTCATTGATTGCACAATGCTCTTTATAATCTGCTAAAGTAAGGCCGTCCATCCAAGATTTCTTGTGCAGATTCAGCAACATCTTTTGCTCCAACTCATTCTTTCTGTAGTTTATACTGATGGAGTAGTAGTGACGATTTAAGCCATGGATAAGAGCCTGTACAGAGGGCTTTTGTAAGTGACCCAAGTTAGAGGTTGTTTGTCTCGGCTCCTGTCCAAGGACCATCATGTTTGGGTTGATAAGGCGGAATGCATCAATTACTACTTTGCCTTTTACTGATTGTATGGGATCAACCACTACAGCTACAGCTCTTTCAGATAATGCCTCAAAGGACTGTTGGGTATTAATGTCAACTCCTGATAACCAGCAACCAAATCCAGGATGTGAGTGGTACCTGGAAAAATAATGATTCATATCAACAACTGTTAATGTTATAGCCAAAAATAGCAGATAGATTTTATTATTGAAAATTGGTTGTGAAAATGTCACCTTTATAAATGATTGTAATTTTTGTGTTTTATAATGTTTTTGTGTTTAAATAGCAGCTGTAAAATAATTGTAATATTTTTTAAATTTTTATATTCATTTGTATGACAATGACTAAACATGTAAAATACCTTATAACTAGTACCAAAGCAGCATCAAAATTGAAAAGGAAATAATTATGAAAGTTAATTTTACTCAGAGTGGGGAAAATTTTTGTATTCTGTTAAAAATTATGCTACTATCTGTAAGTAAGTAAGAGTAACTCCTGTGAATAATCTTAGATACTCAAAGAGACCTACTGACTTTACAATTTTAAGGAAAATATAACCTGACCCTTTTAATTTCATGGTTATTCCACCAGCATAAAAATACCCAAAATAGGTTAAAATCAGGTAGATAAGCATAAATATGTCATAACTAAAATATATTATATGAATGCATCAATGATGCCTGAAAGGTTTAAAAAAGTGAAGACAGTGTGGTATAAGGACAAGGAGAGAAAAACAGGCAATGATAAATAAACATGTCATGATCAACCCATTACTGGCTCACTACAGAGCACGGGTCTCAATATGAGAAGGGTTTAGCCATAGTCCACCACACTGGCCATGTGAGGATTGGCAGACTTCACACACCTTTGAGAACATTATGAAGAACTCTCAGGTTTCCTTGTGATGTTTTCCTTCACCATTGAAGCAAGTGATATTTTAATAATTTTTTTAAAACACACAACTCCAAAAAGTTAGAGGTGCGTGCTCGGATTCTAACCACCAACCACTGATTAGGAGTTTGACGCCCTAACCACTAGGCTATCACCACTTGATAATAGGCATGAAATCATTTAATAACATCACCATCCATCATGTAATATTATATATTATATCTTCTGCTTCACGTATACATACATATCTTTTGTAGAGGTTTTACACATGCCACAGACATGCTTATGAACTGAACAACTATGAATGACTTGTTCTCCCTCATACTGAGTGCAGTCATTGAAAGGGTCAACAGGTTACTGTGTTTAGGTGCTGAGATGCCACTCCAGCACCTTAGAACCCAAAATTGGTTATCTGAGTAATTTGCCCTGCTTAATGCAGATAACATTAAAAATAAACATTATTTTAGGATCAAACACAATCGTCAAGCTAAAGTAAGTTATGTGTTGTAGATGACATAGGCTAATACAATATAGCCAGCATTTAACCTCATCCTCAAATTTATTTAGTTTATGATCTCGTTGATAAAATTACAAAAGCTTTGTATTACTCACCATCCAACAACCATCTCAGGTCGTCCAGTTTGTTTCAGCATGTCCAACATTTTTGCCTGAAATACAGGATCAACAGCCTCCACAGACACACCAGTTCCAGTCTGAGGCATAGCAAATACGTCAATAACACGAACTGTGTAATCATCTACAAATTCCCCTGCAATACATATATAAGTTTAGTATTTAGTAAAACATCTCCAGTAGGACAAAATAAGCAAGGCTCAAAATTGACATCCTCTGTAACAAAATCTCTCGCTTTTATCTTACACTTCATCATCACTTTCTGTCAGGACAAATGTAGTCAAGCACTGAATAGCTTATTGTAACCGTATATCTTGGTAGATACCATGGAAATAATTACCTAACATTAGACCCATAACCTCCATGGGAACGCCGGCTCGACCGTGCTTCAGCATTTTCAAGAGCGCTAATGACGAAATGTAAACTTGCTCCGCAGTGTCCACTACGGGCGCATCGGTCGGCGGGGGCGCCTGGGATAGCCCAGCCATACCTCCTCCGAGACGTAAAAGACGATCCATAGTTCACTGGTTTCGTTCTACTAACAAATAACATGAAGCATTATTGACGATGACAAGACTATTCTGACCAAACTACTAGAGAAGTAACTTATAAAAACTAACCTGTAGACGTCACGGTATTTAAAAATATAAAGGCGTTAATTGTGTTCTTAGACTAGTAAGCCTCAGATATTCTGCTAAATCAACAAAACCAACACAGCTTTTATTAAACTCAACAATCCATGAAATGTTGCTGTCAAAACTTAACAATGACGATTTTGAGTTTGACAACTAGCTGTCGAATATGCAATCTCATGAATGGTGTTACCACTGCAAATTTAATGAGCATTGCATTACACGATTTAGGTACATACTATCCAATTTATACTCCCGAACTTTGTTCGATTAAAGTTTGAAACATATAATAAAATATTTAGACCTTTAATACAGTATACCTGCCAGTACACATAACAAATAATATTAAACAGTACGATTTTTACTATTTTAGTTTCCTATTACAGCGGTAAACCAAAAATCAAAAATAATCAAAATATCCAACGTAGTGTGATAAGTTTCCCTCATAACATTATTACAATTTACGATAGTGTTTATATACTCTTTATGCTCTACTCTGTATGCCAATACGTTGTGAAATTTTTATTCAAATGTTGGCATCAATTGTCAAAATGACATTAAAATTTGACGGTATTTTATTCTATAGGACCAATGAAATCAATTTATATTAAAAATAATAACATTTCTACAATCATTTTAACTTTGCGCAACAGTACTTACCAGATAAAGTCCTTAAATTACACGTTAATATCGTGTTAAAATGCCTGACACTTCAGTTCTACCCAAAAAGTTCTCAGAGGGTCCGCATGGTTTAGGTTATTTAATGTTGTTATTTTTGTTGCATAATTTGTTTTTAATTATTGCAACTAACTAAACATATATTTTTTAGGCGATCCTGATGATAAGAGTTTAAGGAAAGTAGAAATTGAAGTAGTTATACCAAAGCTTATGAGAGAGAAAGCAAGATCAGAAAAATGTGCTAAAGAAGTTGAAGAGTTCAACAATTGTTGCAGAGGGTCGTCTGTTTTTATGGTAGTCAAGTGTAGAGATGAAAACTCAAAACTAAAGTCATGCCTCACAAGCTGGTATGAAAATCAGGAGTTTAAAGATATATGCACTGCTCAATATTTAAATGAAAGAAGTGAATACCGAAAGAGTGGCATAAAGAAGCCAATGAAGCGAGCATAGATTTAAGTATTCAAATTGTTAATAGTATAAGTAAATAAAATCTGGTTTAGTTATCATCACTATTTATTTTTACAGGAATTTTTCTTGTTAATACCAATTCCCTTACGCTATATTCATGAAGGTCCTGAGGTAATTTTATGTTTTCTTTATTAGATTTTTTTACTTCTGCAATCAAAACTTCCTGAAAAGATAACAAATGCCTAGATTTATTTTAGCGTAACAAGTATATCATAGTGTAATAACAAAAAATAGCTAACATAAAAATGATTACATACTTATATCAGTTTCTAAATAAATTTTTATCTTCCTTCCAAGCTGAATACGATATGATAATCATAAAGGTATATTCAAAAAATCTTGATTATAACAAATATTTTACTAAATAATTAATATAAGGAGCTGGTATTGATTTCTAATGGAAATATAAAGGGACAAGGTTACTTAATTGCTTGTGGCGCCCCCTAGAATTATGCTTCCGGATAGAGCAATGGACAAATTGACTTTGGGGTCCAAAAGTGCCAGAGTATCAACCCCCGAAACAGAAAACATTTTGGTTTGATAGACATACAGAATTAAGATTCATACAGAGTTTTTACTTACAAACAGTCAATGTGATAAAGATGCACAAGAATAGAGTGAACACAGTTATTGTGTTACATGTATAAAAGAACATGAATAAAATATAATATAGTATAAAATCCATGACTCTTACTTGTTAGTCATCGTCAACAACAGTCTACACTTACAATACCAATTTATAAATCAAAGAACAAATTTCTGAGAGTGTTTGGTTTCCATGCACACCTCAGCGGTTTTCACACACTTCTAATTTAAGCAACTTAAAAACTAGACTAAAAGGTACTTTTTATTACATAATTGTTGTCATTTTTCAGAGTAATGCTATATGGAGTGTATCATTGTATGGAAAACAAGATAAAGCAACCAAAGACTAGTGATTTCAACACTTTAGGTAGTTAGTCATTAAATCGAGTGACGTTACATGTAGTGTACACTGTATATTGAGGACAATTTTTTTTTTTATCAGTCACACACCACAAGTCAGCCCTTGACGGCCTGTCACCTGATGGTAAGTGATGATGCGGTCTAAGATGGTAGCAGGCTAACCTGTTAGGTATGGTAAACCAATACTCCTAATAGGTTTCTACACGTCATCGTGCCGGAACGCTAAATCGCTTGGCAACACATCTTTGTCGGTAGGGTGGTAGGTGGTGGTGGTGGTAACTAGCCACGGCCGAAACCTCCCAACAGACCAGACTCGAGCTGGGAATCAAACCCTGGGCCTCCAACTTTAAAATGCGACAGCGCGCGCGCACTGCGCCACGGAGGTTGTCACAAAATATGTTGTTTATCATTATAAAACTAACATTTATCATTATAAAAACAGTTGAAGTTTTTTTACCTTAACTGTTGTTGTAGCCATTCTTACATGTCCAAGTAAAGAAATCCAGTCTAGGTTTTCGTTACCAAAATCAATAACAACAATGTAATCAGCATGGTTCACACCTGGACCGTCTTGATATAGTACTGAAAGAAATATCATTCTATATATATCTAGCTAGAGTAAAAGTTATTTTTCCAACTCTCGTTAATAGTATTCTGAGCAGACTGTTGTCCAATGTTTTGTGATGAATTAAACATTACATTCATTTTTTGAAAAATTCTAAAATACATTATAATACATATCCGGTAATGATTGTTAACATGTAATTTTATTAAAAGAGCAACTGCATAGTTACTTTTCGTTCATCAATTGCTTTCCATTTAGCAAAATGAGGCAAAAATTATTTTGGTACAGATAGGAAAACCATTTTACTTGTGCACATTTACTGTGGCTAAGGTAACCCCTGCAATGCTACAAACCTCAATTTGTTGTTCTTTTTATCTTTGCTTTTCAGATGCTATTTGAGACAAAAATACCAACATAAAATCTACTTACAGTAATCACCACCAAATTTAATTCCTGGCTTAACAATATATCCTTTTGATCTAAAATAATGATAAACAACATATTTTTCAACAAAATCACTATTGTTTTCTGAGAACAAATTCCAACATTCTTGAATATTAAGTATATTTTCATTATTTACAATTTGTAAACATCCAAGACCATACAATAAGAAAAACGCTTCTTGTAAAGTGAGCATAAGTTTCTCTTGCAATAAAATTTTATTTACACAATATTTGGGTTTTAAATTTGCAAAATAATTATCATCCTCAGAATCACTGTTGGGTACAATGACCACTGCATTTTGTTTATATGAATCGTCAAAATCTGAACTTTCAGTTAGACTTGCAGTTTCCTCTTGATCATCATCATCATCACTCGAAACTAAGTTGATGACATCTTTACCTGATTGCTTTCTGGTGTCATTTAAAATTTTAGCTACTAAATGATCAATGTCTGTGACAAATGTATCTGGACCTATTTTTTTTTGTGTTTTGCCAAATCTTTTATACCAGTAGTTCCTTTTTAAAAACTGTCTTCTACGCATACACTGTGGACTATTTGTAACTGGTTTAGGCCTAGATCTAGAAGTGGTTCCTTTGCCAAAACAACCCATGTGGTATAATAATTTCATCTCATCTGGTGACCTAACCTCTACTCCTACTCCATTATAGTGCCCTGTGAAAACTATGCATGTTGAATTATCTAAAGGCAATTGCAAAGATGACTCATCTCCTATAGAATACATATTATTTGGGTCATCAGTCTCACTGTCCTCATTCAATTGCAAGTTGTCCATGACAAAAGAACTGGCCACTTCCCAAATTTTATTTTTAGCAGAATGTGTCACAAGTCCAGGCACAAATTATTAATCTGTAACACAAAAAGTCAAATACATATACAAAAATTAACTAATATGATTTATTACACAAAATTTTAGCATTTTCAGACAATATTATTGAATATATAAACAAACTTTGGTAAATAAAAAATGGAAGCAAAACAAAGACGAGACGTGGACCCGGATAAATACAACCGTGAGTATCCTAAACCAAATTCAGTTTCTATGATTTTTATTTTTATTGATTTTTCTATTGTAAATTAATTAAGTGTATAGTTACATAGAATTATATCCCACGCAGCAACCAAACAAACTTTCACGCTTTTCTTGAGATACAAATTCGGTTTACTATATTCCTATTGAGTATAATCTTAAACATCTGACTTCATCAGAAATAATAAACCATAATTTTAAAATTTTGTACAATTCCCATTATATTTTATAAAAAAATTACATTTGCCAATTCATATCATATTTTGAGGGTTATTCTTAGCATCATAAAGACTTTTTTAATTCATGTAGGTTAACGAACGTCATTGTTTATATACATCGAATGAAAAATATCATTATGACAGTTGACAGCGACTTTCTTTCAGCGGAATCAAGGGCTCTTGGCCCTAGATTCCTGCATATAATTTTATTTACGATTAATGTCTATGGTTCAACGTTTGATTGACACAATATTTTTTTTAATGTTGCCTTTTTGTTCTTCCTTAACAGTATAGACAACCGTTAAGTTAATGTTTCTATCTCTATTGATTCCAGCCCGAAAAGTGTACATCAGAGAAGGTAAGCAATATGTGTCTCATTTCCAACTGAAGTTAACTTCACGTTATATAGTCACAAGACCTCTCAGCTGAGCAAACTGTCTGCTAATATTCTGTTTTTGGGAGATTTTTCTTCCCAATAAACTCCCTATTGTGAGTGGTTTGTTTTCCTTTCATTAATAGCCAAAATGGCTAACATAAATGAGGAAAATGTCAGCAAGCTCATCACACTGGGTGATGATAAAATTGGTGAGTTACTACGCAAATCCAATGAAAATTATAAACTTAGTCCATTCCCAGCAATATGTAATTTTTATTATTTTTCTTAAATTTTGCAGATATGATTGCCGCAACAAGCGTTTTGCAAATAAGGGCGAGTGAAATTCGTCAAAGCCAAATAAACTGGCAGTCTTATTTGCAGTAAGTATTGATTGATTGGTTGAGTTACTGAACTGGCTATTTTCTAGGTACTAGGTTCAGATTTATTAATTATATATTCATGATCACAGATCGCAGATGATTACCCAACGCGATCATGACTTCATTGTTAACTTAGACCAGCGGGGCCAGAAAGACTTGCCAGATAAAAATCCGGATGTATGTGCTGATGTGTTCCTGAACCTGCTCACCCATATCAGCAAAGATAATACCATCCAGTATGTCCTTGTCTTAATTGATGATATTCTTTCGGTAAGTTATCATCATTCAAAATTCCTAACTGCCCTTGATAATCATCGTCATTTGATTCATACTATGATCTAATTCAAAGTACTTATATTGGATTTCTTTACTTAATTTCTACTATAGTTTACATTTCAATTAACAAAGAATTGTAGATGTGTTAATTATGGTGTTGATAATGGTGTTTAGTTGTACATCACAAACTAAAGTGACATATTTTCAATAGAGTATATTGTAAAAAGGAAAGCAACTTTCACTCAACTCAGGTCGCAGATTATTTTGCATTTGAATTATTAATTTATAATGGACATATGTTCACATAAGCACTTAAATAACTCCCTCAAGAGTTATAAACAATCAAAACCAACAAACTTTTTGAAAAGGAATGGCTTTTAAAAGTCTCTACTGCACATTAAAAGTACCAGCCTGTACTACTACTGTTATTTAAAAATTTTTATTTTGTCATTTAAAGTTTTAATATATACATTATTACAAATAAATTAGCTTGCTAATGTTGCATAGACATTGATGAAGATTGTATTGTAACAAATCTCCTTAATAAATTGATGGGTCTGTCTTTTTCAAAATGTAGGCAGTGGAAAAGTTAGGTAGGATACAATTTTGAATGAAGTTTAGCTAAGATAGCTGTTATGTAAAGCAAAATTGGCACCAACATCTTCAAAAAGTTTATCCTGAATTTATTTCTTTTGGTTGACCTAACACCATTTAATACTGTCAGCCAGTCTTAATGTAAATCAGCCTTAATACACAGATTTGTTAAATTTCAATTTCAATTTGTAATTTCTCTTTTGTTTTAATCTATATTTTAAAGTTTTGGTACCCTAAATATGAATTCAACAGTTCATTTTAATACACGCTTAACCAGATTTTGTGGCATTAAAAAAGACATTAGATAAAATGTGTCATTGCAGAATATTTTCTTTTTCTACAGTTATGTACTTATGTTTTTTTAAATTATTAATTCTCAAATCCTGTTGTCTATAAGGCAAATGTTACTTAAAAATGTACTTTACTGAGATGTTAATAATAAGTCATTAACACTGCTATCATGACTAAATAATAAGTTATTTTACAGGAAGATAAATCTAGAGTGAAAATATTCCGTAATGCCAAACATGGCAATGTATGGCAGCCATTCCTTAACTTGCTTAACCGGCAAGATGAGTTTGTACAACACATGACAGCTCGCATCATTGCCAAGCTTGCCTGCTGGTACCCACAGCTTATGGAGAAAAGTGACCTGCATTTCTACCTTTCATGGCTGAAGGACCAACTTAAGTCAAATGTAAGTTCTAGGTAGTAATTTTTTTTTATATTGCTATGAATTTGGAATTCAAGCTTGATTATTCATTGTTGAAGTACATTAATTCTTGCACGAGTTTTAATTTAACTCAAAAAATAAATTTTACATTACAGTTTTTTTTTTATAAATAATAATGTTTATTAAACACTTTTTAAACAATACTTCATCCAGTAACTATTTACAGTAAGTGTTGCATTTAGAAATATAATATGTCACAGTATTTCTTAAAGTAGTAAGTTTTTTAAATTCTGTCATGCCAAAAACAATTTTCACAAATTGTTTTAAAATTATTAGTTTGCTTAATAAATGACAGCCTAGTCTAAAGCCAGTATATTCATACATTAATTTAGCAAAATTATATACCCAAAGAACAGCCAATTGTTTATATGCAGTTAGGAATTATTTACAGCTTATGCATTTCTTTCAGTTTGGTTTGGTTTTGTTACTTAGTTACAAAATATTTATGTTATCATAACAAATCATTTAGAGTATTTAATTTAAAAAAAGTGTTATCTCAGGCGTTGTTATTTGGTTGCTTAAGAAATATATGTGCTGTTTTAATTAAAATTGAAGTGTCGGCCCGTTGGAAAATGCTTAAACTAATGTCCACTGGTTGTTGTATTCCAAAGCTACATTTTGCTTTAAATTATTGGACCAATAATACCTACTCCTCATTTCGATTTAATAAGTTTTTGAAATTGTGCACTATTAAAAGTAATAATAAATAGGTATGCTAATTTGGTTGTACACAAATTTCTTAAAGTTAACTTTAGCACCAGGTAGATAGATTTGTGTGAAATTAATAAACATGTCTAAAATTACTGAAAAAGATGGTCCAACATCTAAAAAGATGGCACTACTCAGATCTGTTAATTTAGCTAAGTTGAGAGGTTTGTACGCAACAGAATTTGCACAATAGTGTGCTTTAATTACTGTATCCTATGTTTTATTTTTCTTTGAGTGTATTGTACACTGGTTTTATTGGTTTGCATGATTATGTAATTCGATACTTGAGTTCAGAGAGATTTAACAAATTACACAAATGTTTAAAATTATGGAAGATCAACTTGAATCTAATCACATTATTTAACACCTAACATTTAAAAAAATAATTGCATGACTCTGTAAGTGGGTATCGCAAAATTTAAACTTTTTTGGTTTGTTTTTATAAACTTATTTGTTTGTAAAAAGTGTAAATAAAGCTTAAGCTCAGGTTTGAGCGGATGGTGAGCCCTTAGGTCCTGCCCTGGTTGGGTGTACGCGTACCTGTTTTTCAATATTTTGTTTTCCACCGTGCTCTAATTAATCTATTAGCGCTGGAAGAAGAATTGAAAAAAAAACTGGTATATATATATATATATAGTGTAGAGATACAAAGACCTTCAAACTATGTCGTGTACCATATCATCCTGTGACTAATCAACTGAAACATAACACAAGTTGTGAGCGTCATCATTCGAGCATAACGCATCGTTGGGGCGATGAGCAGTCGGTTGCAATATCTGAGAGGTTTGTTTTCTGGTAAGGCGGAGAGAGTGTCTGCCGAGTTAGAGCATGCTGAGCAGGTTATGTTGGAGCACGAGAAACAAAATTTCTCCGATAAACCCACAAAACATCACAAAGACAAGGGAGGTGACAAGGTTGACAACGGTCAAGAAAAATATTCGAAGCTCCACACCGCTTTCGATGTTCTCAAATCGCATGAGGAATTGCCGCCTGGTCTTCACAAGGTACCGGAACAAGACCTAAATCTTGGATGTCTTCAATAACACGTGTGGAAAATGTTTCTAATATTTTTTTGTCTATATTTAAGTGATACTGAACCGTGTAATTAATACTGATTGTTGTAATAATAGTAGGCATGCTTGTACTAACGCGTATACACATAACATCGTGGGTAGTGAACGAAAATAAAGAGCTTTGCAAATTACGATACATTTGATTATACAGGCTTTTATTATGGTTTAAAATTACGTTTAAATTAAATGCTGCTTTTATATGCCCAAAATATGTTTAGATTTGTAAGTTCTGTGTTATATGCTATTAAATTATGTTCTTTGTAATAAGGCTGTAGATTAACAGAATCTGCTGCCTTATTTAGTATACACAAATGTCTAGCAATTATATTGCTGTCTTTTTCAACAAAGAAAATATGTTTAGAGATTTGTGTATAACTGAATTGGTCCCAATGTTATAGTATAAAAATGACTTAATAGGTTCTAGCCATTATGAGCTTTTACTTATTAAACAATAGATATTTCAATGTGCTATAATTTAGCAGCAAGAGTTATTATTATAAATTAATGAAATTTCTAAGGATTTCGTTTTAATTATCTTATAGGTATGGATAATCATGTTTTTACATATAATTATTATACTATTATTTGTTTTGGGTTAGATCCAATCCTATTAATCCTTCCGCTGGATACAGGCATCTCTATTACCTGAGAGTTAAAGCCGAAAAGTGGGTTGGTGGGAATAAAAAAAACATATTATGATGCCTAAATCACTTAAATATTCCAACAGAACAATGACTACATCCAGTCTGTAGCACGCTGCCTTCAAATGATGCTGCGTACCGACGAGTACCGCTTCGCATTTCTTTCCGTCGACGGCATTTCCACTCTGCTGTCCATTCTCGCTTCAAGAGTCAACTTCCAGGTACGTAATAATAATAATAAATTCCTTTTTTTGCCATAAAACATGGGTACATGAATAACAGATGTAGTTATAAGATACATATATGGAACCAAACATGTTTTGCCTTTACAGGCGTGCAAAATATTTTAATCTCGTAATACGAATAGGTACTAGGTAGGTAGGTAAATAGTAGGTTGTACGAATTACAATTTTCATTTCGAATTATCATTTAGGCGCCCATATACATCTAATAGGTCGGAAGACAATATACAATACTAGTATAGCAAACCACAAATCTCTGTTCTTTGAAATACAGGAGACTGCACTGTGCCATCAAAGGATAGTACTGTTGCCTCAAAATCCATGTTGCAATAATGTTTTAGCGACCTCCGTCGCGAAATGCGTGCGCTGTAGAAATTATATAATTGGAGGTCATGGGTTCGATTCAAGGCTCGAGTCTGGTCTAGTAGAGGCTTTGGCTGGGGTTAATTATCACCCTACCGGCAAAGAAAAATCACGATGTCGCGTAGAAACCAATTAAGAGTATGGGCTTATCATACCCCTAAAATCGTTAGCCCGCATCCATCTTAGACTGCATCTGGTGAGATTGCCGTCAAGGGCTTGCTGTAAGAAAAAATAACTGATCCAAAGATAGACATATTTAAAGATAGAGATATTTTGTGGCTCATATAATTACTCAATAGCTTAATTTAAATGTATTAATTCGTCAGGTCCAATACCAGTTGGTATTCTGTCTGTGGGTTCTGACATTCAACCCGCTGCTGGCTGAAAAGATGAACAAGTTCAACGCCATCCCAATCCTGGCGGACATCCTCAGCGACTCCGTGAAGGAGAAGGTCACCCGTATCGTTCTCGCCGTTTTCCGTAACCTCATTGAGAAGCCCGAAGACCAGCAGGTAATTTTAAACTTTTAAACAACGGTCTTAATTTCTAAGTGCTTTAAAAAAAAAACTAGTATTTTCCCGCTGCTACTTGACTGATAACCGAGTGTTCTTTGTTAATCAGCCGCAGATTCTTTTAAATAGGTTCCATTAAAATTAAGTCAACATAATTGAAGTAGTTTCTAACATCCTCCATCCTTAGATAAAAGTAGGTTTAATTGAATGGAATATCGATTGATAATTTTTTTGTAAAACTTATTGTAACTTGTTTGTAAAAAACTACTTCTAGTTTTAAAATAAATAAGACCATTTGTTAAAATTATAACGTAATTAATTATTAGCCTTCCATAGAAATATTTTAATTGAATGGAATATCAATAAACAAACTTTTTGTAAAACTTGTTGTAACTTGTTTGTAATAAAAACTAATTGTAGTTTTAAAGAAGTAAGACCTTTTTGTTAAAACTGTAAAAATGTTTCTTATCTGCTTTACGTAACTTTTTTACGTTTTAAAACGATCTCATCTAAAAAAACCTGGTAAATACTGTCCTATACATACAAATACTTTTAAATATTCCTTGTGTGTGGCTTTTATTAAAAAGATAGCTTTAGTTATGGAGATTTCTATGTTTTCATAGGTAGCAAAGGAGCATTGCATCGCTATGGTTCAGTGCAAAGTGCTGAAGCAACTGTCCATCCTCGAACAGAAGCGTTCTGACGACGAAGACATAATGAATGACGTTGACTTCCTCAATGAACGCCTGCAGACCTCCGTTCAGGACCTTAGCTCCTTCGATCAATACGCTACTGAAGTTAAGAGTGGACGGTATGTATTTGTAATGGAAGCAAGCGTTACTTTTTCAATTAACACTTAGCTTAATTTAAGCGGTGATAGCCTAGTGGTTAGGGCGTCAGCCTCCTAATCAGAGGTCGGCGGTTCGAATACGGGCACGCACCTCTAACTTTTCGGAGTTATGTGCGTTTTTAATCAATTTAAATACCACTTGCTTCAACGGTGAAGGAAAACATCGTGAGGAAACATGCACGCCTGAGAGTTCTCCATAATGTTCTCAAAGGCGTGTGAAGTCTGCCAATCCGCACATGGCCAGCGTGGTGGACTATGGCCAACTTCTCATATTGAGAGGAGACCCGTGCTCTGTAGTGAGCCGAGAATGGGTTGATCATGATGATGATGATGATGAAAGTTGACATTATGTGTTTATATTTTGGTAGATTCTATTCTCTCATGTTAAAGAAAATTGATTAATTTCGGCATGATAATGAAATAGCTAAGATAAGAGATAGGATGACTACGATAAGGTTGAACAAATTGAAACTAAACTGATTCTAACTGCTTAAATTGATTTTAGCTGACAAACTGCTTCAGTAAAATTAACTGAAATTTAAATTAAATTGGCTAGCGCGAGATGCTGCTGTCACTATTTAACGAACCGCGTTACACGTGGCAGACCAGCACCCAATAATAGTATCAGGATGCTCCTGCACTAAGAATTGTCTGGTTGGAGGCTTCGTGTCTGGTGGGAGGCTTTGGCCGTTGCTAGTTACCACCCTACCGATAAAGACGTGTCGCCAAGCGATTTAGCGTTCCGGCACGATGGCGCGTAGAAACCAACTAGGAGCGTGGGTTTACTATACTTCTAACAGGTTAGCCCGCTACCATCCTAGACAGCATCATCACTTACCACCAGGTGAGATAGCCGTCAAGGGCTGACTTGTAGTGTATAATAAATATATATATTTATATACTTGGACCATAATTAGTAGTAGTCTAGAAATAAAAAGTAGAAATAAGACAAATAAGTAAAAGCGACTGTTTGTATTTTGGTAAGTTGCATCTTAGAATCTAAAGGTCGTGGGTGGGAAGAACCCGCACCGGAAAACGTAGTGTTGTTTTTTTTTACACTACTAATTAGCCCTTGACGGCTATCTCACCTGATGGTATGTGATGATGCAGTCTAAGATGGTAGCGCGCTAAACTGTTAGGGGTATGGTAAACCCACACTCCTAATTAGTTTCTACGCGACACGTCTTTGTCGATTAGAAGCGGAATAAAATCCTTCAGGTGGTGTTATAATATAGATGATGAATAAAACAACAAAAAAATAGAAATTCATTTAAAGGTAATTGTATACAATTTTATAACAAATTGTCAAATGAAATTTCTCTGATGTCTCTCAATAAGTTCAAAGTTTATATAAAACGTAAGCTTGTAGAAAAGTCCTACTATAGTGTAAAGGATTATGTAAATGATAAACAAGAGCATGGGTGTGAAATATTGCTCTAATAAGATAGCCCTTAATATAGTTTTGTGGTATTTGAGATGGTGATAACAAAAAGAAAATTTACCTGGCTAAGTTTGTTGTGGGCTTCTTCTTAGACCGGGGCGCGTTTGGAACCCTCATAGCTTTAGTTTTAAGTTTACGAATGTAGTTATCACCATCAAATCACTAGTATGTAAATTATTGACGCGTCAAAAGCGCCTTTTAAAGGACTATTTGAATTTGAAATTAACTTAGAGTAAGAGTAGTAAGATTAGTTGACTTCAGAAGTCCAATTTTGTTAATAGTTTGGAGTGGTCGCCTGTTCACAAATCCGCCAAGTTCTGGCGCGAGAACGCCGCGCGGCTGAACGAGCGAGGCCAGGAGTTGCTGCGCACCCTCGTGCACTTGTTAGAGAAGAGCCGCGATCCCGTCGTGCTTGCCGTGGCGTGCTACGACGTGGGCGAATACGTGCGCCATTACCCCAGGGGTAAACAGTACGTAACATATTAATTACTGATTTATTCTATTATCGATTTAATTTAAAAAAATATTTGGCCGGTTGAAAAGTGTTGAGTGTGAAACTTTGCTTGAAATAAAGATTATAATATTAATCATACGTAACAATGCTTTAAAAACTAGTTTAGATGTCATAATAATATAGCTTAGCGCTATATACGAGACATTATTTAAAGTAAAATCAAAAAGGGATACGTTAAAAAAGGGATATGAAGTTTTCCCTTCACCTATTTATATTAAGATAATGCTGACAATTATGTTGTACACAGATCTCTTAACTAAACTTTAATGGGGTTTCTTCACGCTTTTCTTGAATTAATGTTTGTTGGCTAATTTTGAAAAGGACTGGTGTTGATTGGTTTGAGGAAGCCGCGTCCGCAGAGTGCGAAGTTTCCTGCCATTTCTCCCTAACTTCTACATTGCTATAAACTTGACATTGGCTAATCTGTGCAAAGCCATAAAAAGAGAACTAATATAATAATAAACTTGACAATGGCTAATCTATGTAAAGCCATAAAAAAAAATTAAGCGCTTATCAATGTTCTGTTCAAAAGACAGCACTATTTTTAATACGCGATCCATATGTGTAAGGCTGGCTAAGCGTCTGTTATGGATTTAAGCCTTAGTCAATTTAGCTAATAGATTTGTGTTCAACAGGAAGAAAATAAAAAAATGTTAATCAAATCAGTATTCCCATACCCATTATTGTTCCAAAAGTTTTAATATAAAGCCTACTTATAACAAAATTAAAATATCACTTGCTTCAACGGTGAAGGAAAACATCGGGAGGAAACCTGCACGCCTGAGAGTTCTCCATAATGTTCTCAAAGGCGTGTGAAATCTGCCAATCCGCACATGGTCAGCGTGGTGGACTATGGCCAAACCCTTCTCATATTGAGAGGAGACCCGTGCTCTGTAGTGAGCCGATAATGGGTTGATCATGATGATGATAAATGTGCAAGTATGGCGAAGGAAAAACTATATCCATTATTACAAAACGTGCGTTTTAAAATGTTTCAAATTTGTTTTCTCAGCATCATAGAACAGCTGGGCGGTAAACAACGCGTCATGTACCTACTCAGTCACGAAGACCCCAACGTCCGGTATGAAGCGTTACTCGCTGTGCAGAAGCTCATGGTCCACAACTGGTAAGACTGGATAAGGTGTTCTCATCTCATAGCTCGTGTACCCAAAAGGCTCGGGGGTTCTACAATTCGACTTTATAAAATGACTTCTCAAATTCACACCGTCTACGTCGTGACGTGGTTGGTATACGTATTTTATTTAATTTATTTACTACTAGCTGACGCCCGCGAATTCGTCTGCGTTGAGTTAGTGTGTTTGTTTGTCTTTCAATCACGAAGCAATAGATTACTAACCCGAATTACTTGAAATACTTGAAACATTAAAGTATCTCCTTTCCTAAAAAAAAAACAAAAAAGAATGAGCCCGCGCAACAGGCAGCCTGTGTGATATTAATTCGTTGGTGGGAGGCGCCCGAGACGTGATGGCACAGGCGGTGGCATGCGCGTGAGCTGCGCGCGGTTTTGGACAGTACTGGGACATTGCAACATTACTTTATTTTTCTAAAATAAAAGTAGCCTAAGTTACTCCTTATTACATCAGCTCCCTGCCAATAAAAGTGCCGTAAAAATCGGTCCAGCCATTTCAGAGATTAGCCGGGACAAACAGACAGGCAGACAAAAATTAAAAAAAAATATATTTTGGTGTAAATACTACAATATTACAAACAGACACTCCAATTTCATTTGTTTGTATAGAAAAGTTAGCCCTTGACGGCCTCTCACCTGATGGTAAGTGATGATGCGGTCTAAGATGGTAGCGGGCTAACCTGTTAGGGGTATGGAAAACCCACGCTCCTAATTGGTTTCTACGCGACATCGTGCCAGAACGCTAAACCGCTTGGCGACACGTCTTTGCCGAGGCCTCCCACCAGACCAGACTCGAGCCGGGCATCGATCCCGGGACCTCCAAATTTATAATGCGACAGCGCACGCTACGGAGGTCGTCATACGTGAATTTAATTTAAATAAAATGAAACATTCAGCGGGATTTCTTGAACTTATTTTTTTTAATTTTTCGCAGGGAATACCTCGGGAAGCAGTTGGAAAAAGAACAGATCGACAAACAATCCGGTGGCACGGCTGTTGGCGCTAAAGCTTAAGAAAGTGTTGATAATATTTTAAATTGTTATTGTTGTTGTCGACTATTAATAAATTGCAATCAAGTAGCGATATTTATATGCCATACGACCTTTTAAGTATTACGCATTATTGTAAATAGAATAATTAATATTTGCGCTGTTGGATATTGAAAAATATTTAAAATTTAAACAAATGCAATGTATCAATTTAATAAATCTTTTAAATTGAGGCAATTCGTGCAAATACAAACACCAAATAATTATTTATGATCTAAATGTTATTTATTTATGCAAGTTGCGAGTTGCTAGCGTTTATGAAAACACAAGATTTACAAAATTGCAATCACATTCCTATAATATTTATTATTTGTTACGTAAATAAATTATAATCAATCATAAATTCTATATTATATTTCGAAATGTAGAAATGTTAGCTCACTATGAAGTGTGTAAATGTAAACTGGCAAATCAGTGAATAAACTTCAAGTTATTAATTCATTTTTTGTTTTATTAATAACCTACGATTTCGCAAGCCTGGTTTAAATATACTCGAAAGCCAGCTTCTAACCACAAAATTGTGAACAGAATGATTAAACTGGTTGATTGTGATAGTTCTGTTACATAGTGATATCATTACTCAAATGTTTTAAAGTTACCTGCCTACCTTCGTGTAATAAAGCCTCTGATACATATAAAGTTCTCTGTAGTCTTATCCAAGCCTGATAAACTTCTTCAAAAAGAGAAGAATCTAAAAGAAAACGCTACCACAACCAGTATCTCAGGTGATGTGAAATGATCAAAAGAAATCAAATACTAAAATAGGCTGAAATCAATAAAGTGTACTTTAACATTGCTCAGCCAGAGATTCAGAAAATTCTAAAATATGTTTCGAGGTAGATATAGTGTAGATCACAGAGTACAGAGTTTCGATAGTACGAATATTCTAGTCCCTAAATAAAACTAATATTTATCCCTTTATGTTTCAGAACCAAGTTCATGTAGAACATGGAATATTTCAGTACTTAAGATTTTCGTGTATCTACATGTCTTTCGGTCACATTATTATTCCTTTTTGTCAACTCTAGTTCAATCTTTCTTTATAGGATTATGTAAGAAAATTGAGACAAAGCATCGTATGATGTTCTTTCTCATTCGGCTTTCTGAACAGTTAATAGTGTAATATATCTATGTTTCTGAGTCATGAATCTCATAGAGTTAATTGACATTGACACTTGGCAGTTTTATTTCCATTGACAATAAAGAAGGTTGATTGACATATTCGGATGAACTGTAAACAAACCTAAAAGCTGCAGCTTGCTATCGCCGAATAGATATATTTATGGTAAAAATAAATAAACACACATTAAAACACCATGGAAGATGTATTGGTATTAAAAGATTACAAAACTGTACCAGACGTTGTGCATGAATACGCACCGACTTTAAAATTTGGCCATATCCCATTGGTGATAGACAATGGTTGGTATTTATAATTAAACTAATTAAAATACATATTGTAATTTTTATTTTCTGTCTACAATGTGTTTTCCAGGATCGTATCAGTGCAGAGTAGGCTGGTCCATACATGACGAACCATATTTGACATTCAAAAACTTAATTGCCAGGCCTCGTAAAGATCGCTGTAAAAAAGATGCTGAACCGCCTGTTACCCCACCAATACAAATAGGGAACGATATTATCAATATTGAAGCTGTCAGGTACAAAAACTATTATATGTAAAGTATAGGAATAGAATTTAACCACATACTAGACTTTTTATTTTTTATCAACTACAAGTTAGTCCTTGACGGCAATCTCACTCGGTGTAGGTGATAATGCAGTCTAAGATGGTAACGGGCTAACCTGTTCGGAGTCTGGTATTCCCTGCTAGTTAATGAACTATCATGATTATCTGCTATCTGTTTGCTTGAGGTTTTTTGAAATTGTGTGGGAAACATTGGACTAATAAGGAATCTATGTCCATATGCAGGAAGCTTTCTAGTTATAGCATTTACTCACCATAATAATCATAATAGCTGTGTTAGTTGAGTGTCATTGTGCAAACTAATAGACCCCCTTCCTCATTTGATGTATGATTTGCAGATTTCAATTGAAAACGCAGTTTGACAAGAATGTGGTGACACACTTTGAGGTACAGGAGTTGGTTTGTGACTACATTTTTTCACATTTAGGCATTGACAATGAAGGCAGTGTACCACATCCAATAGTTATGACTGAAGCATTTGTTACACCAAATTATAGTAGACAATGTAAGTGTGTAGCTTTTTTAATATTATCAGATAATCTTTTGTTGGCAGCTATCATGATTAAAAAAATGAACAAGGTTGTTCATACTGTAATATCTAACTAAAGTAACAAAAAACAAAATAAATAGACAACATTTTCACACATGCCCACACATACTCTGAAAATCATACATACACACTCACAATTGTTTCTTTGTTTAATTTTGGTTGTGTCAATTGTTATTTTTGTCAATCACATTTTGTTGTGCCATAGACATAGGGAAGAGATTGTCTCCTCTAACACAGTTTAAAGTATCGCAGGAGACAGGGCTTCGTAATTATGCAATGTAAATTATGCTTTTGATAAATAAAGATTATTATTACTCTATTAGTTGAATAGTGGTGAAATAAAATCAAAATACAAACATACCAGTCCAAAAACAAGCCTACATGTCTCAATCAAAGAACATAAATTTAAATAGACTATGGAAGTTGAGTCAAGTCAGCTTGCATTTGAAGAGAAGCTTTTCATAAAACTCTTTGAAAATCAATATGCAGTTTAATTCCCAAGTTGTGAAATTGTAGGCAACCACAACATAAATCATTATTTCTACTTTTAGTAATGTCAGAGCTGCTTTTTGAGGGTTATGGGGTACCAGGAGTGTGTTATGGAGTGGACTCATTATTCAGTATGTATAGAAATGATATAGGGAACACAGCACTGATTGTAAACTGTGGCTACCACACTATTCATATTATCCCTGTTATAAGAGGCAAAATTATTGAGGAGCATGCTAGAAGAATTAATTTAGGTAAGTGTCCTGACATAATATATATGAATGTAACAGATATATCAGTATTATTATTGAAAATAATCACCTTTTATTTAAAGTTGCTTAAAAGTTAATCTTACAAAATTTTAGTTGATGTTTATCACTCAGTTATGTCAGACAAGCTGAATGGACCTAAGTGCTTATTGCGAGATTTTCTACTTATTCAATTACATGATGTTGAAGTTAACTACAATTTTTATAGAATCAAAAGAGTGTCATCCAATACATTATGTAGTATCATAGCTGGCGCTTTTATTATTAGACAGGCCTCTATTGACATAGATGGCGCTCTTTCAATTCTATACAAATAAAGTTAACTCTCACCAGATCAAATAAGCTGAAGATCTCGTACATATGCATTTTTTTTTACCATATACATGGTTTATAATAAGGTATAGCACACAATCGTTTATTTATTTTTGAAAATGTATGGTTCTTGAGATCAAGCTGTCCGACCCTTACTATACACACATAATTTCCGGAACAAAGTAAACTAATTAAAATGCTATAAACATTTAAAACTGTAAAGAGAATTTTGATAGGTGGTGGTACAGACCTTTTAGCTTACAGTTATCTATTGCTGTCTATGTTTATTAAGTAATATTAAAACAGTTATAACTACTAGAAATTAGATTGAAATTTAGTTGTTATAATTTTATACCTATAGTCAGAATAAATGTATTTAATCAAACAATAGGGTATTTTTTATGCAGGGGGTAGTGAAATCATATGCTACATGCACAAGTTACTGCAGCTAAAGTACCCTGTACATGTCAACGCCATCACAATGTCTCGGATAGAAGAGGTATTACAAGAACATAGCACAATAGCTTTAGATTATCAAGAAGAAATTAGAAAATGGGCCAATCCTGACTATTATGAAGCTAATGTAAAAAGAATTCAGCTACCTTTCGTCCAACCTACTAGCTCTTCTGGTTTAACAGGTAAACAATTTTTGAGTAAAATAGTTACTAAAAGAGTTCGCTGCCGGGAGTGGCTTTTTCTAACGATCCAATATGGAAAGTAGACGCCGGAGATGCCTGACGATCGGAGAGTTTGCTCAAATCTCTCCAGTGTCTCTCACTAGTCAACAAGTTCAAATGTCGTTACCTTTAAAGAATTATCTTTCCTCTGTTATATATGTTGGCGCGAAGGAATTATTAACTACATTCAGTGACGCCAAGAACATCAAGAATTCAATAATTAGTCCATATTTGAACTCTTTAAATCACTAATAAATCATTTCTTTGTTAATCAGTGTCAATTACCTCGATGTCTCTCGTGACATTCTCGCTCGAAACATCGGACCGTTCGGACCTCTTAATTATTGTCGCAATAAAAGTGTAATGCCGCAAGTTGTGGTTTTAATTACTATGAGCGAAAGTAAATAAAAGCGTGACGTCAGCAATGCTGACATCACTCTTATTAAAAAAACAACTCGGACCTTCGGCCTTGAGTCGTCATATTATATATTGTTAAAAAACTACCTATCAGGTATTTTTGCTATATGTACTTAGAAAAGCACTTCCACCGAATCAAATTCAAATTCAAAAAAAATAAATTACCTAGTTCCATATGCGTAATATAATTTTATTTCATGTCTATTGCAAAAATAGCTGAACAACAAAAAGAACGGAAGAAGGAAATGGCGCGGCGTCTTCTTGAAATAAATGCAAGAAAGCGGGAAGAAAGACTTGCTGAGGATGAAGAACAATTAAATCAGTTACTTGCGCTCCAGGTATGAACCTAAATCTTACTTCGTGTTAACGTTAACCATTATGTTATACATAACTTAAAATTATGTGATGTTTTGACAGTCATACATCTCAACTTTCAGGATCTAATTGAGGAAGGTGATACCGAAGAATTTAATGAAGCGATCAAAAGTTTCGAGATAAAGAATTATGGGGATTTGCAGGTAATTCATTTATTTAATTATTTTGCTTATCTAGTACCATGCTGTCAGTATTTAACAAAATGAATAGGTTTTAAAGACTAGAAAACATGTTTTTCTTTTTTTATACCTACTATTACTACTAGGATACATATGACACTATTGAAGTGGTTTAAACTGTTTTGGCAAAATAACAAAAGAATCTGATTATACAAGATCACGTATATTTTTTGTTTATTATTATTTCAGAGGCAAATAGCGAATCTAAACGTGCGTATAGAGAAGAACAAGCAACGCATCGCTACTGCGGCGAACACGGATGAGCCGATAGAGCCCCGGCCCACCGGACGGAATCAGCCGCCCACGGACCCTGAGGCTTTCCAGATTTGGCTCAACGATACACGTGCTAAGGTATTGCTTTATTGGATCCCAAAAATTTAGGCTATAATATATTTTGTACCGGAGCACCTATAAGAACGTGCATACCCCACCCAGTGTTGCGCAAAGAGAGGGGCGATCCCACTCCCTTGTCTCTCGCACAAGACTCCTAAACTAGATGGCGTTACTCCCTGATTGCCGTCATGTTTTTTTTTTTACATATAATTCTGTTGGTGGCGCTTTGAATAATTTTTTTTTACACACTACAAGTTAGTCCTTGACGGCTATCTCACCTGGCGGTAAGTGATGATGCAGTCTAGAATGGAAACGGTCTAACCTGTTAGAAGTATGGTAAACCCACACTCCTAATTGGTTTCTACGCGACATCGTGCCGGAAAGCTTAATGGCTTGGCGACACGTCTTTGTCGGTAGGGTGGTAACTAGCCATGGCTGAACCCTCCCACCAGACCAGACTCGAGCCGGGAATCGAACCCAGGACCTCCAACTTTATAATGCGACAGCGCGCGCACTGCGCCACGGAGGTCGCCAAAATAAATAAATAAACATAAATGAAAGGGTTTATTTTGAATTCTGTCATCTGTTGTCAGTATCGCGAGGTGCTAGTGCGGCGGGAGGCCCGTCGCGCTCGCCGTGCTGCTATGGTGAAGCGACGCACGGCCGCCGCAGCTGAACGAATGCGTGCGATATCGCGCCTTGCAGCCGCTGGAGACGACTTCGGCTATCGGGATTCCGACTGGGACGTATACAAAAGGTGAATATCATAACTATAGTGATATTATTGCGCTTTGTATCAATTTACGTAATATACAAATATCATTATAGAACAAATTTCACAGGGCTTCTTGATCTTCTTGATCAACCCATTGTCGGCCCACTACAGAGCACGGGTCTCCTGTCCATATGAGAAGGGTTTGGCCATAGTCCACCACGCTGGCCATGTGCGGATTGGCAGACTTCACAGACCCTTGAGAATATTACAGAGAACTCTCAGGCGTGCAGGTTTCCTCACGATGTTTTCCTTCACCGTTGAAGCAAGTGATATTTTAATTGCTTATAAACGCACATAACTCCGAAAAGTTACAGGTGCGTGATCGGACCCCCCACCTCTGATTAGGAGGCTGACGTCCTAACCACTAGGCTATCTCAGATTCACAGGGCTTAATATTTATTTATTTTACACCACATTACACTATCATTACAGAACTTCCTCTTCGATGGTTAAGTTACACTAATCTACAGATTTAAAACTATCTTACATCTATAGGTATAACAAATTGTCCACACTGCTGTCTTTGTGTGTTCACTCAAGGAGCAATGAAAAATATCAATCTTTTCGGCTATATAATGAGTATTGCGGCCTAGTCGAGAGTTCCCGTGACCCAGCCATCAGATGACGCGAAGAGGAGAAAGGACGCGTAAACGCATTTCCCAGCCATTTTAAAAAGGTCTTAAAATAGTGCTATCCTTATCACAATGTTCGTGTGAAGGACAGCACGTTTCTTAGATTTATCTATTTATGCCAGAAATCTAAAACAAAATCTTTACCAACTAGCTGATGCCCGAGACGTCGTCCCCGTAGATTAATGCCGCATTTTCATTAGGGGACATTTGTAGCGCGACTCTGTCGCTCGACACGAAATTCACGTGTCTCGCGCGATGTCGCCCGACGTCGTCCGACGTCGCTTGGGACATTTACGGGTCGCGCAACTTGTCGCTAGTCGATGGTCTGCGAGCGTCGACGCGCGCGACTTTCGTGTCCCTCGACAGTCGCCGGACAGGCTTTGAGGGCATAAACTGCGTTAAGCGTGTGCACGCACGTGAGCACGTCGCGGGCCACGCTTCTGGTGCACGCACGTGAGCACGTTCGCGTGCTTATGCGCGGGCATCGGCGCGTGCATCCGCGTACGCAGTTTTCTCAGTACAATTTTGACGTTGGAGGTGTACAGTCGAATAAGTAATAATGGATAAATTAATGTTGTATTATTTATCAAGACGACGGCGACGACGAATTGCCAAAAAAAGACGCCAGCCAGTAAGCCCGTTCGTTGAATCTAGGTTACTGTGCGGGGAATTCGTGGTGAAGTTTGGTATATTAAGAAAAAATGAAAGGTTTTTTTTCAAATATTTTAAAGTTTCATTACAAGTCTATGATGAATTATATTCAAAACTGGAGCCCTATTTGAAGACTAACAATCTACGATTGAAATCTACGTCAATCGTATCACCAATGGAACGATTTGCAATGACATTGCGGTAAGTAAAGACATTTCGATATTAATAATCATCTTTATTCATGTAAAAAAACAGTCATTATTTAACAAAAGTTTAGAACACTCATATTTTTTGCCAATTTATGTAAGTCACATTACTGTTTAGCCACATCAAGCAAGAAAGAAGAAGAAGTTCTTATTGTTTCGGCAGTGACACCTGAATATGGCTTAAAATGTTTTTCTTGATGTGGTTCACGGACCGAAACACATAACCGCACACTTATTAATCATCATATTAATCACAGTTTCTTATATTTATTAATTATATTTTGTTATTTCTAAATTACTCAGTTTTATCTTTTTCGTTTTTTTTTATCTATACCTACTTATTCACTTATTTTTTTATATACTTAATCACAACAGTCATCACAGTGTCTTGCATAAACGCTACGTTACAATTAGTCATTGATTATTCATTTGAAATACACTAATAAAATCACAGGTTCAAGTTTAAAATAAAAAAACACAATAACAGTTAAAACAGTACAATAAGTCTAAATGTCTTAATTATAATAATATACCTACCTTACAAAGTATTAATTATAATGACGCATATTGATTGCAAGTTTTTACATATGAATATTTCCCTTATTAATTATTCCCTTCTATTACTAGATCGGGTATTAATATTATTTTAAATTCTTATTTATCATCACAATCATAATCACAGTTTACTACATAAAAGATTAAATTTAAGAAGAGGACATATGAAGGAGCAATGTTATGAGTAGGTTCAAAAAAAAGGTCCATTAAGTAAAAAAGGGGTCTATTGATACACTTTTTTATTTGACCCCAAAATAGGGTTTAAGATAAAAGTGTCCGAATCGACCCCGTTTCTTTCCTTATGAACATGACACCTCAAGGCTTGTAAACTTTTGGCGAATGCCCTTGTATATCATAATAATTGCACATGAGACCAGAAAAATATAAATATAAAATTGCGCTTTTTACTAACTTAAATAGTTCTTCATGTTCTTCTCTTTCTTTTGTTCTTAATAATTAAACAGTCTTAATCAAATCTTCAAAGTCTTTCTTGTTACCGTACCGTATTTTGCGTTAATGAAAGGTCATCAATGGTAATAATCATTTCTTTTTCAATATCAATTAAAGCTTGTAATACTTTCGTACGAAATAATAATTTTTTAAAGCAACTCAATTTTTTTACAGTTGGTAATAATGACTTAAAAAAATTCAAGTCTTCGTCCATATTATCTGCAGTGTTATTCTTCACGTAATTTAACAACTCTAATTCGAAATCAGTTGGCGATTCGCACTTACGTTTCTTGGAAGATCGTGTTTCTTTGGTAACGCTGGAGCTGGTGCTAGGTACATTAATCAAATCTTCTTCAATAATCGTATCATTTTGTGAAGTTCTCGGTGACGCGTTTTGCTCTACTGACTGATTAAAATTGTCTGCCGATTCTTCTCCTTGAGTATTCGAGTTTGAATCTAAAAATGACAGCATGTTATAGTAAACGTATGTTTTATTTGCCCTGGAACCGGAGCCTGATTTAAGTTTTTTTTTAGTAGACCTCACTCTTATATAAGTGTCTCTTGCAGTTTTCCATCTTTGCTGCAGCTTTTTCACTGAAACAATAACACAGGTATTTTATTTTATTACAGATATTTAGTTAGTGGACATACCTTCGTCGATATTCATCTGGCGTATCAGACAGGACTAACCACGGTCAGAAAAATAGTAACAGAAGTTTGTCAAATTATAATTGAAAGGTTAAAGGAAGAATGTATACCAAAATTTTCCCGTGCGCTATGGGTAGAGACTGAAAAAGGTTTTTTAACGCAAGCCCAGTTTCCTAACTGCATAGGTGCAATAGACGGAAAACATATACGCATTATAAGACCTCCACATAGTGGTTCCCTCTATTACAACTATAAGCATTACTATTCTATTGTACTGCTTGCAATGTGTAACGCCAACTATGAGTTTACCTATATAAACGTGGGAGTGCAGGGTAAAGAATCTGACTCCGCAATTTTCACACAAAGCCGATTGTACGAACAAATCAACAATGACTTAATAGATATTCCTCCTGCCAAAGCATTGCCCGTAATACACAATGATAAACCAACCAACATTGCTGCAACCGCAGCTTTGCCCTATATTATTGTAGGAGATGAAGCATTTGGGTTATCTAGCCATGTCATGCGGCCATATGCTCGAGCTCTCGATTTAAACTACAAAAAAAAAATATTCAATTATAGGTTAACGAGAGCGCGACGTTATATTGAGTGTACATTTGGTATCATGGCTAATAAATTTCGCATACTCCATCGTCCATTGAACGTTGGAAAAGACAAAGCAATTTGTTTTCTTAAAACAATTTGTATTTTGCATAATTTTATAAGATCAAGAAGTCAAATTAATGACTTTCATGATATTGTCATTATACCAGACCATATACGTTCAGTTCGGGGGTTAATTGGAAATACCCACAGAGATTCGTATACATTACGCGATAGCTTCGCAGATTATTTCGTTGCAGACGGACAGCTGTCATGGCAAGATCGCAGTATTTATTGAAGGCTTTTTTATAATTTATGTACATTCAATAATTGAATTTTCACGGTTTTTTACCACACATTTTTTATTAACATAGCAGGCATATTTTGACAGCAGCATAGCAGACATTTTATACCTAATGATTTTATTTGTTAAATTCATCGGATGTAACCAGTTGCGCCGCCATGACAGTCGAAAATTATAAGAAATTCAGTATTCTTACATTAAATAGGTAAAATGTTATGTAATTACGCATAAAATGAAACTTTTTTTCTTTCATTACACATCCAGTGATGTGTAGTTTGTACAGTGTCTTTTTTACTAAAATATTATTGGTACTCAAACACATGTAGACGCGACACCGATTGGAGCGTGACTAACTGCATGGTAGGCAATTACCTTCCATTGCTCTTGCCTTTGAAAGCGGGCGTATAACTAATCTAGTTATATAAAATCATAGGATGTAACCAAATAACTTAGATTGTTGTAAACTAAAGTTGAGAGATGTCAAAGAAAAACCTACAAAACTACAAAACGCACGCTTATTTTACAAAGTTACTAGCCCAAT
This sequence comes from Lasiommata megera, assembly GCA_928268935.1. Lineage (NCBI taxonomy): Eukaryota > Metazoa > Arthropoda > Insecta > Lepidoptera > Nymphalidae > Lasiommata > Lasiommata megera. The sequence goes on along the minus strand of OV743325.1, from coordinate 7,722,842 downwards.
TCTAAAACCAATATAATAAATATTTTAGTTGATAATTGTTTTATTTATTTACCTACCGATCCACTGTTTCTGCCCTAAAATGATTTTGAACCCTAAATACACCGATAGTGTGAAGTAGTGTGAAGCTCGCAGTCGTGAACATACTGGTTGTCTCGTGACGCGCAAAATGGCGGCGACCGCGTGGCCGAAAGAAAGAACTTTGGAATTTATCGAGCAATAATTATATAAAACCATACCAATATTATGGGACATTGTTCACACGAATTTCACAATGTTCAGAAATACGCAGTATCTCTGCACTAGTTTTGAATATAAGCATGATTTTATATTTACATAGGTAAATTATTGTAAATATTCCGAGTTTTAATTTTATAGTTGGATTAATTGTTGAAAACATTTAATTGACACAAATACAATTGAAATAACTAATTATATATAACTAATTGCATAGATTATTAAAAATAAAAATTAGGCGCAAAGAATAGTTTACCTAACCTACGTTATTATAAAATAAAAAAAGAGTGTAGGTACTTACCTTGTATGTTTTTTTCTGCTTCACTCCAGTCATCAAAATTTTCAAACAGTACTTTACAAATGTCTAGCCATGCTTTTGATTTAGCGTCCCGGTCTTTAAATATTTCGCTTGATTGGTCCCATATGGCAGGACGACACTGAACTTCAACAATTACCCTTTCTGTATCAAAATTTGTCATTTTTTGTTATGGGCCGGGCACGCGCGTGCGGTCGGTTCGAGATAGCGCTGTCAACTGAACAAGCACGCGCGTGCACCCGCTAGCGGGCTTCGCGCGTGGACCCGTCCAACGTGATGCGTGATCACGTCGCGTGCATGCGTGCCCCATTGCACGGAAGTATCACGCGACGGGCTCACGAGCGTGTGCACGCGCATGGGCACGCGCGGGTCGTTTTTGTATGGACACGCGAGAGGCACGCTTAACGCAGTTTATACCCTCAGTGGTGAAAACGTGTGTCGCTTTGTGTTGCGAAAATGGCAGTAGTGTGGTCCAACGAGAATATATTGACCCTGATCGAGATGTATCAAAATTCGCAATTATTGTGGGACACTTCACATCGTGATTATAAAAACAAAATTAAAAAAAATGATGCATGGGAATCTATCGCGACTACATTAGATATACCTAGAAAAGACGTCGAGGGAAAAATGCATAACTTAAGGTCTCAGTTTCTCAGGGAGAGAAAAAAAATTGCAAGCTCAAAATCCACTGGAAGTGGAAGTGGGGATGTTCACAAAAGTACCTGGTTTGCGTATGATTCGCTGCTTTTCCTAGTAAAAGGGTCGACAAGTTCAGGCAGTATGGACACTATGAATACTCAGGTAAGCTCCCGTTAATATTGTTTCTATTTTTTTTATTTTGTACCAGTTTACAAATCATTTTTTTTTGTGCATCACTGGATATTGAACTATAGTGTTATATATTTTTGGAATCTACTCATCATTTTCTAGTTGATGATAGTATACTTAATCTCATTTTCGAAAAATTTTTTCAACTTCAGTCTTTAATGCGGGACCATAGTCACCCCATCAATTTTTTTTTAATTTTACTAGCCTATGTAATAAGCTAAGGATTCTAACAATACCTCATTCATAAAAACCGTTCAGGCGTATAGAAGTTATGGTGGAATATAGGAACTCACATACATACATACATACTTGAACCCTGAAAACAATATACTCCTTTTTTCAAGCAGTCGTATAAAAATACAGCTTATATTCTATAGATAATCTTCCTTTGGTAATAAATGCACAATTAAAATCTCTGTAGTTTTTTATACAATTTATTTTTATTTCTTGTCTTTTGTTCTTCGCCTGCGAAACTGTGATTTAATGTTTGTTTTACACTGATTTTTTCCTTTTATAGTCATCCGAAAGTTCGGTGGCACTCGAAGAAATACCAGTGGCATCGCAAGTATTAACGCAACCACCAGAGGCATCAACGTCGCCGCCATTACCAACTCAACCAATACCGGTGCCGCTTCCAAATACTCAAAATAAAAGGAAAAAAGATGATCTGAGTGAGGTATATGAAATAATGAAGAGCGCAAAAGCCAGGATGGATCAACCAAAAGACGAATTTCAAGTTTACGCCGACTATGTAGCTTCTGAGTTAAGAAATATAAAGAATGAACATGCTGTGCTACAGGCGAAGTACTTTATTAATAATATCTTATTAGAGGCTAGGATGGGAAAATACAACTATGCAGAATACCAAACGGGAAGTAATTCAAGCCATACTCAAAGTTATGGATACCGTTCTGCTCCTCAACAGTCATCCTATTCGACAAATTCTGTTAATGATGATATAGTAACTGCTAATGCTTCTCATGTTAATAATGATAATGAAGCACCAACTGCACCAACTTTCACAGAATTACGACAAATTGAGAATATTGAAGAACTAGTTTCCCACTTTGAATCAGAAACGCAGAACAAAGAATAATTATAATACTTATAATAATACTAATAACGTTGATTTTCTGTCACTTAAACATAGATTTTTAAAAAATAATAGTTAATAAATACTTAAAAATAATGAAAACTTATTAGTTAGTAGTTTTTTTTATATGATGCTAAGTTTATTATCATTTATTCCTTGGTCTTTAGCCCAAAGCTATAAAAAACATCATTCAAATTTCTTGCAGCCTATGATTGAATAGTTTGCCATGGGACACTTCCTTGAGCACTGCAGAAATATTCAGCAAAGAGGTTTCTTATTGTCTGAGCGGATTGAGGAGGAGGTCTGCCTTGCCTACTTAAGTTCCTCATATTATTATTTGTCAACTCCCTTCGCCACGAACCTTCCACAACATTATGACCAGCGTCTTCAAAATCAAATGTGGTATTTGGTGTATACCTCGCGGTTGAAGTTGTATTACGTCTCAGGAAATTATGTAGGTACACGCAAGCCATTACAACTAATTCAGCATTTACTGGACGTAATGGGATAGCTTTACGAAATACGCGAAACACTACAGACATAATGCCAAAAACATTTTCAACAATTCTTCTTGCTCTTGACAGCCTGTAGTTGAAAATCCGCTTTAAGCTTCCCTTTTCATGAATGCCGGGGTAGGGCCTCATCATGTTTTCAGAAAGTGCAAATGCACTATCTCCCACTAGAACGTATGGTATTTTCGGACCACCTTGGACCAGTGGCTCAGGATCTGGTAAATTCAGTTGCTCTTCATTAAGTGCTTTATAAAATGTAGTCTCCTGGAATACTCCACTGTCAGACGACTTCCCTTTTGCACCACAATTAACATATACAAAGTTATACTCAGCATCCACAATTGCTAAGAGAACTAAGCTAAAATTCTCTTTGTAATTATAATAATCACTGCCAGAATTGGGTGGCGCTTCTAGTAACACATGCTTTCCATCTATCGCTCCGATGCAGTGAGGAAAATTCCATAATATTTCAAAATTACGAGATTTCTCTTTCCATTCATTTACATCGGTTGGCGTCTGAAATACAAGAATAATATTAATAAATTAACATACAATATTAAGTATCAATATAAAATTTAAAATACCAATATAGTTTACCGTAACCCTTACTTACGGTAAACGTTTATGGTATTATTACTGTAAGTAAGGGTACATGAGATTAAATAATATTAAATACTTACTTTAACAAAAGAATTTAATGCCTTTATCAATTCTTTGCAAACTTCTGGTATAGTATGACAAATTACTGATTTTGACACTCTAAAAGTATAGGACAATGAACCATAACTATCGCCAGTTGCCAAGTATCTCAATGTTATAGCGAGTCTGATGTGAGGGTCGATAGATTTCCGAAACTTTGTATCTTGCTTGACTACGGCCGGCCCAACCATATTTAAAAGTATCTCAAAATCGGTTCTAGACATTCTAGTAAAATTTTCGAAAGATCCATCGCGCATTCGAAGACTGGTTATTAAACTTGAACTTTCCCTTTGGAGCAAATATTCCCGGACCCACCACCTCTTTTTTTTACGTTTTGCTAATGTCTTCCGAATAATTATGTAAGCTGCACTGAACAACACTACTTCCTCGGGCGACATACTGATCACGACTGGCCAATGTGAACGAGTCATATGTCGCGGGACATTGTCCCACAACTTTTGCAGAGACAACTACGTGAATGTCGAGCGACAAGTATCTGCGACATGTCGCCTAGTGAAAATGCGCCTTAAGGGTTTTTTTTAATCCACTATAAGTTAGCCCTTGACGGCAATCTCACCTGATGGTAAGTGATGATGCAGTCTTCGATGGTAGCGGTCAAACCTATTAGGAGTATGGTAAAACTATACTCCTAATCGGTGTCTACGCGACATCGTGCCGGAACGCTTAATCGCTTGGCGACACGTCTTTGTCGGTAGGGTGGTAACTAGCTACGGCCTAAGCCTCCCACCAGACCAGACTCGAGCCGGGAATCGAACGCAGGACCTCCAACTTTATAATGCGACACGCACTGCGTCACGGAGGGTTTTTAAAAATAGTTGTGCAATAAGCAAAGTTTGCAATAGTCACGTCTGCTTCTATCTTCATTTTGTGTCACAGTATTAGCCGCGAGGCTGACTCCGACTCCGAAGCGGACGGCGAAAGGCTGGTGGAGTTGGAAGAGGCCCTGCGCGAGCACGAACCGGCCCAACCCAGCCACCATCAGCACCAGTTGCATCTCGCTATCGAACCTTATAGGTATTAACATTGAATATTTACAAGGCCGCTTGGATAATACGCCGATTTTCTTTAGGTATATGGACAAAGAGCCAGAGAAAAATATGCACCTTTTTGTTATTATAGTAAGACAGTTGTTCCCAATTAGTTTTTGCTGCGTACCACTTCAAAAAAGACCTCAAACCTGCGTACCCCTTCACAATAAGGGGTATGCAACAAAGCATATATAAAACAAAGTCAGTTTAAATATGTAGAAAAATCATATTACGATATTAAGGATTATATAAACGATAAAAAAGCTTGGGTGTGAATTGCTCTATCTCCATAGGTACTATAAATTATTATTCATTCTGTGAGATGGTGATAACGAAAAAAAACCCGGCTAAGTTTTTTGTGGGCTTCTTCTTAGACCGGGGCGCGTTTGGAACCCTCATAGCGTTAGTTTTAAGTTTACGAATATAGTTATCACCATGAAATAACTACTATGTAAATTATTGACGCGTCAAAAGTGCCTTTTTAAGGACTATTTCAATAAAGATTATTTCGAATTTGAATATCATTTATTATCTTCAAATTACAGAACAATAGTGAAAATCAGAATATGATGAACAGCGAAGACGCTAATGTGACAAATGTGCACGTTTTTCTTTGCACAGCTCTTGATGCAGCTTTCAGCTCGTTTAGATCTACGTGCGTTTGAACCCTCCTAGTTTTAGTTTAAGTTGGCGAATGTAGTTATTAAATTGTGTAATATATTAAATTGTATATGAACGCCTCATAGATGTATGTATTAGGTTAACTAACATGAATAATTTTGATATTGATTTCATTTTACTATCATTGATGTTAACAATGCATATTGTTTTCAGAGCTCCTGAATTAATATTCCAGCCATCAATGATGGGAAACTTAGAGGCCGGCTTGGCAGAAACCATGGAATACGTGTTCAAACATTTCAGCCCCGAAGATCAGCTATTGTTAGCCAACAACGTTTTCCTTACCGGCGGATGCTCTCAATTTCCAGGTAAGAGCAATGACTTTATGTTATTTGTACTTGTTTATAAAATAGAGTAAAAAACACACATATAGATCCTGACGTTTCACGTTCGTGATCCTAAGTTAACTTTTGTAATTGTCATAACGGCCGATTAATGGCATCAAAGTACTAGTGATGAAAAAATGTTTTTTTTTCAATAAACTACAAAAGATTCCGAAGGAAAAGTTAACACCGCAATACAACCTTGTGTGGGTACCTACGTAAACTTTACTGGCCGTATAATTGTTCAATAAACCGTTTAATTTGTTTGTTACTACAAGTGTCATTGATCGACAATTGATTCACAATTTTTATAGCAGACTTAGGCACCAGATCGCACCTTTACTTGGCTCAGGTTATCAGTTTGTTATTGAATGATATTTCTAAAAATATATCTACGCAGCCTTTGATTTCAGATCGGCTCTCTTAGCTTGCACGTAATGTGTTTTTTCTGTATTTCCTTTACTTTGCTAACTTAATTTCTAATATGCCAGCCTCGAAGTCATGTTCGTTTATTTTCGTTACACGTTTCGAATTTTTTAATAAGTTACACATTAAAAAATATACAATACCCTCAGGTCTCAAAGAAAGATTAGAAAAGGAACTCCTAGAAATGCGACCATTCCAATCGACACACAAAGTGGTAATGGCCAAAAACCCAAGTCTGGACGCGTGGTACGGAGCCCGCGATTTTGCTGGAAGCAATGACTTCGACAAATGGTGTATTTCGAAAGAGGATTATTACGAAATGGGCGGAGAGTATTTAAAGGAGCACCACGCTAGTAACAAATACTACAAGAGTCCTGCTCCTATCATAGACAACACCTTAGCACCAGCAGGAGACGCTAATGTAATTAAGGAAGAAATTGTCGTCGATTGTTAATAAAAAACCCTTTCAAACAACTAGTCTTTTCATTATATTCGCCGTAGTAAATATTTCCAATCAATTTACTGCAAGTAAAAATGTCTTCAGGTTCGTTGCCATCAATTAACTTGAACTATTTTCGGAGTTCATTGGTTGCAACTTAACTCAGCTGGGCATGTTGACATGACATGACATGAGTAGACTTATAAAAAGTAGGTAATGAAAATATAGTTTACATTACAAGAAAATGGGGGTATGACTAATAATTAATAGAAGCAGGCGTTATTTTGCGGAAGTCCATGATAAACAATAAACAGCAAGTATAATTTGCTATATTCCGCCGACAATGACTGTGACTATTGAAAGTTTTGTAAATCAAGTTTCAAAGATATAGTTCGAATTATAATTTGTATATTCTTCAAGATATACACAGAGAAGGGGATGGATGCTACGGGGGTAGAAAGCAATTGTTTGGGAAAAAATTACACCATCCATCTCCAAAGGGATTCGTTGATACTTCGCTAATAATATAAATCCATAATATCCATTCCTCGGAGAGCAACCTTTCAAGTCGTAGGTCCGGTCAGACTTTTAAATTATGAAGTCGAATAACTTGAAATTTAAAGCATAAGCAATCAATTGAAGAGTTTTTATCCAAATCCACTCCCAGGGTCTAGATGAGTAAACAGAGCGATGGATGGTTAATAAGAATGTTGTCTTTTCAATTTAGCCATGAAATTCGGTGTTTAAATTTTTTTAATATTTTTTTCAATTTTATGAGAAATGTTAAATTTACTAACACCTAGATAATTGAAATATTATCTCCATGTCTCTATATGAGGCTTCCTGTCGATGACAGCCTGACCCTCAGGTGGTCTTGATTTTTTTCGTTATTAGAGCCTATACTTTTTTCACTTGTTTATCGTTTTCGATGATGACTTTTTGTAGGAAGACCGCCTTCCCAAGGACACCTGTTTGGGCGACAAACCACATTTAGAAATCGACCTAGCAGAACAAAAAAACAAACCATAGATTGATACTGAGAAATTGGAACGAATTTGTCTGACGTTCGCTCATAGTTGTTAAGTCATGAGGGAACGGCGAATGATATTGATATAGGTAGAATCGCCCAATTAGCTGACAAAACCGTTATAGTCTGACGTGGATAGCAACCCAAAGATAGATATCACCGGATGTGGGTGGTCGCCCAAAATGTCTTGAAAATGCAGTTTAGGTTTTTATCAGCACTTAGTCTAAAGAATTTAGAAGGGTAATAAAAATCAAACAAGACGCGTAGCCACAAATATCATGGCACGTTTATTTTTCTCCACTACATGGCGACCTCTAAAAGAATCGTGACTTGTTATTTTGCATTCATATAGTTTTCTTTTTAATAGAGCCCTTACAAAAAGAGCACTAATAATTTTACAATGTATATTTTCCATAAAATTAAATAAACTCTGTATTTATTTTGATCTCAATATAAATCACTATGAACTTAAAAAAAAATTTTAAAAATCGCTTTGTTAGTTCGCTAATTATATTGATAGATGATAACTATTACAATAAAGAGTACATTTAAAAAATCACATTAAAGCATATACATAATGCTGACTACATAATTGCCCCTACAGCCTCTTTACTACGTTATACAAGTTGAATTCTCGATTAGGAATTATCGATAAACAATATCAAAGACTATAGAAAGATTTCAGTTTAAGGTGATGATAACACCTGAAGCGGTTTTATACCTACTTGTAGCGTTGTGGTCAGTCTCAAGAAATTATATAATATAATCAAAATTCCTTCAACAGAAATAAACGTATACATTAATTAGGATAAAAATATAACACAATATAATAGGACTGTTCCAACGGCATTTGATTAGATCATCGCTAGTCTGTATAACTAGTGGTGTGTAAGTGTTGTCAGCCGCTTAATATATAACTAATAATAATAATTTATCACAATCTATTCAGACTAAAGAAACAATATATCCGATTGTAAACGAGGCTGTAAAGGTGATATTTATTCACGTGCAATGTAATAACACCACAGTTAACAAATCTAACTTATTTGATATAAAATATAAACTAGCCTAAAAATTTTAACAATAAAAGAAAAACAGATGTCCTTTAAAAATATTGGTCAATAAAAACTCTGTAGAGCTATAACTAAATGACCTCTGTTAAAAAGAATCATGCCATGATTTTTGCTCGTCGACTTTTAATTAAATAGGAATTAAAAGTATAATATAATCATATGTAAAATACTCCAAAACGCGTCGAGTCCGGCTCAGAGCCATAATTTGTTAGTAACAATGTAATATGTATTGTAGCTACAAATTGTAAAAAAATCAGCGACTTAGAAATAGCTCTCAGTATATAAAAAAAAAAAAGTTAAAATCCTTAGGCTGTACTCTCGTATGATTATGATTTAAGCAACGCAATTATGTTGGCAAAGCGGAAGTATGCGTAAATCTAACGATAATAGAACTAAATATTTATGTAGCTTAGACGTACGATTACTGTGACGAGTGACAGACACTGCGCCTGCGCCGGTGCGGCGGACCGGACCAGCGTTGCTTCGCCTCCGCGACGCATTTACATTTTATTCAGGATAAGGATATGTAAGATTTACGATTTCTTCAACCGAATTTATGAGTTACGCCAACTGGTTGGTCCGACACCACAACCGCTCTGAACATTCTATATGTATACGGAAATAAATACGGCGTAACAGTTAGACAATTCGTGTGTACACATAAAAAGTTGTGGATCATTTTATTGATTCAGTCTTTTCTACGGTCGAAAAAAAAAAAACTGGAGAAAAGAATTAACAAACTCTCCGATGGTTACGCAATCAAATACATAGTTTAATATTACCCTCTAAATGTATAGTAACTAACATCGGTATGTAAAATAGTTGGGGCAGAGAAGGCACACAAATTCATGAACGACTAAGGACAAACCTTAAAAAAACCTTTTAAAGATGGTTCCTTCACAAATTCGTGCGTCTTAACTGTTTGCTTGTGATTCTGATCAGTTACGAAACGCGCTCCTTGCCCTACTTCATGCGTAAATATGGGTTGTAAACGGGGAACACCTTTCGCAACGTACCAGAACCACTTATACTTTTTTGGCTTCCCCCCCCAGACTCGGCGAGAATGAGACAACGATAGATGCAATAATATAATATAATAAAGAAAACAATCGATAAAGACGGAACAGATAACAACAAAAACAGATTACTAATTCTATAATTCCTCAAAGAATATATCATCGCCCGCCGAGTCCGACGAGAAGCGATAAACATTTATATACTTTATATTATGTACCTAGTTCACTATGTTGGTGTTTCTATTCCCATAATATCTATGGATAATACAATGGTACCAACATTGAAAAACGCCGATCACATGGTACTTGACAATGTTGCTACAAACTATTGGTAAATAACGTTTTTTTTTTTTTCAATGGCTGTTTCTTTCTGGTAATTGGAGATTTATACTACGTTTTAAACCAAAGTTCTAGTTTCTCTAAATAATACTGTTCTCAATGGCTTGGTAAGAAACTTAATAAAGAAAGATTTTATAAACATGAAAAATATATTTTGACGCTACTCCTAATTTTATACTTTCAATTTCTGGGGAACTAAATGCATCCGTCATGTTACTTTATCTTAAAGTATCGTGTACATACATATTATTCATTTCATATGTAAATGATAAATGAGATATTGGCCTATTTTCTCGTGTTTCAAATACAGAACTATCAAAATATAAAAAAATATTGAGGACTATCAAACAACATCCATATGTATATTTATTATTATCATTATGTAAGTATATCTACAAGGAAATTTTGATTTTAATACCCAAAAGTATACTTCTGTGCTAAATACTCTATGATTAATTCCAATTTATTATTTCATCAGTTCAATATACTCTATGATTGTAGAAGAAAAACGGTTCTACAAATCATACGCTCTTACCTTAATTTTGAATCGTATTACTCCATATCATTCGAATAAATAAACCCTACCAATATTTACAATTTCGACCCTCAGCTGAATGGACACACACCACATCGTGGAAATAAAATAATGTATATAAAACAATGTGAACAGAAAACAAAACAATATACTCAATTACAAGTTAAACAAGAAAACAGTGGCTCAGAAGTCGGTACATAACACTACGAGAAGTCGAGTTCTCTACAATATTTTATTTCCATCTACCCTGACCTGCAAACTTAACTTAACTTACGCTACCATATCATTTACATAGAAATGGCACCAATCTATCTTTGATATCAATAATGGCAAACCTAAGGAACCCCCCGCAGCTGACACGGAACTTGCACTACGCGTGCAAAAACAACATTGTCTCAAGGTTTTGGAAGACTACTGCACTATACTCTAGACGTTATCACTATTATTCGAATAAAAAGCATTGGTAATAAAGTCTTAAACATCAGCCAAAAATACAGTAAGTACAGTATAACAATTTTGGAAGTATCCTAAGTGAAAAAACAACATGAACATGTCAAACGTAACGTAACTATGCAAATGAGGTCGAGACGAGTGATTAAAACGAAGCGTCTTCGATGGTGTTATGATTGTTACTGCCTAACATCGCTAATTGCTAGAAGGCACACAAAGTTCCAGAAGCTTCACAACTGATGCGCTGTAGATGCCGCGCCCACTAAAACGCGAAACGCGCGCCACTCGCGGCGAACACACATTTAGAACACCGAACGTAATTTCACTATAAACGAAATACGATTAAAAAATATTGCCAATTTATGTTGCAACAGGCACTTCTCTGGATTACTCCAATAAACATCATATTAAATTTATTCTGTGAAGCTTATTATTGCCTCCGAGGACTCCGCGACTTTTTTTTTTCTTTTTTAATTTTGTACTTGTCATTTATTATCATGAGACATGAACCACACATTATTAAAGCGTTTCTACGGATCGGTGGAAGTATCATACTAAAGAGTCCCTTAAATTTCTCACCGTTCAAAATACTTCACATTATATCGGTAACAGTTCTATAAAATTATCGAACTCCATCTACAATGAGACGATCTAAGTTAAAGCATCGCAATAAGATATCGTTACATTCACTACGACTAATGAAGACGGGGACGACAAGCGACTGAACTTTAAAAATTTAGAATTTTAATGCCGGTGATTCACCATTCACGATACCGAAAGTTATCACTAAGCAAATTAGAATATGAGATCAAAAATTTAGGCCTACAATCTATACGATGAGAGTTAAGTATCGATTTATATATTCCACCACGAATTAATATAATCGTGTGATGGTAGAGATAAATCACAGTTGTGGATAAAAAATCACAATAGGCGGTACCGCTACGTGACTACTGGCTGCGTCCTCGACTCGGTGTCGTGTGCTGCTCGAGGGTTGCTGCCATCCTCCCGCCCTGCACTCCGCTCCACTCCAACCCACTCCACTCCACTCCACTGCACCCGCGTCACGGCCGACGAAACCAAACGGATAAATAAATAATATATAAAATAAATTCTGATCTGTGTAAAAGTCCACGCTGGACGTTTATAGAGCTCCAGCTCTTTAACCCCACGCTCTCTGTGATCAACCTAGCTGCCAACGGTGGCTGCCTCACTTTAAATATTGCACTTGGGTAGCTCGTTGATCAGTCGACGGATATAAAAAGTTCTGAAACAAAAAAAAACAACAATTTTAAAGTCATTTGCCTACCTCCAATTAACAGTATCTGAAGACAATATTCAAAAAAGGTTTTTGAGAGTTCCTATAGAATTAGCGACATCTGTAATTAAATTAATAATTGTTTATACTATTTTCTTGTATGTGTTAAAAGTTTACATAAAGCATAGCATAGATATAAACTTAAAAAATATTGCTTATTTGTTTACAATATTTTTAAATAATACCGCGTAAACGGTCCTTGAAACCGGGTGACGTCATACGTGGGTAAGCATGTCGATCGAGTGAACAGACTCTTATGAGAGTACTGTGAATTTGTAAGATCTTAATGGGTATAAAACCAAAAACGTTTTGTCTACCCAAATACATTCATAAGGAGTGAGAATGCTTGTTTAGTTTCCCGGAACTAAAAAAACGATTCGCCTGAAATTTTTAAATGCTATAGATTACACAATGACTATTTTTATCCACGTAAAAGATATCCGGGATATCTGAGAAACTGTTTTATTAACTATAATTTTAGTTTTTTAGATACGGGTCCCAACGGATGTACTAAGCTTTGTAGAGTTGTTTTTTGGCAAATTCATATTTTTAATTTTTTCAATTACAAACGTGGCATAGGAATGAATATTTCACATGCTCTATCTATTTGAACATCAGCTAGGTAGTATGTTATGAATACTTACGAAGTGCGGATCATTCAGCATGGCGCATGCCCATCTGCGGCTGCGGCGTAGGCGTGTGCGGCGGCGGCGGAGACGCTGAAACAACAGTGCTTTAGTATAACGACAATCAATAGAACGATAATTCCACTTACGTTTATGCAATGTCTTATGTTACGGGCGCCTTGAATATCTCGAGCGAACGGAGCGGGGGGTTTGATCATCCCGACTGTAACGAGTAGTTTAGGGCGCCCAAGACAAAAAAATCAATACGCCTTGAATATTCTTTTTCACATTTCGCACCCCTTCAATATAGGGGCGATTAATAGGCACGTCATAATAATCGAAGCGAGATAGCAATAAGAGTAATACTTCGGATGCGGGATATTCTTAATTCAAATAACATCACGTCCCCTTGGGGTTATGGATTTCATTAAATTACATCCCCAGTAAGGGAATAACGAAACTTTCCGTTAGATAACAGGTCATGTAATAAAACATTGTCCAGCGAGTATACAAATAAATTATTTTCCAAAATATCCTGGTATTTCGGTATGTACATTAAAGCAGCACACATATTGTAGTTTTCCTTGGAATCCTGAATTGCGTTAAGTAAGGGGTAGTTGACATTTGTTCTTTGGAACATGAAACTTTAATATTGCATAGAAGCAGGAGTTACTTTGCGGAGTTACATTATCCGTTCATTGTATATTTATATATGATATTTGTTATATTCTCAACGTTACAAAACTCACACATCGAGGCGATTGACTGCGGCGACATCGCGGACATCTTACTTTGCGTGTCCTGCATCGACACCTGCGTGCCCTGGGATGTCATGTAGCGATTCACCATTGGCACAAAACTAAAAAGAAAAAAATATATATTAAGACTTCTACCACATATTAATTACTACAGCACATTGTGAATAAAATGGGTCTACTTTGATCTATGTTGAGCAAACATAAGTAATGCACTAATGGATATGTGCATATACATATATTTTATAGCGAGAGCCAACTGCAATCCCAACCAAGCAAAGTAAAATCACGTTGGCCCACACGCAGTTAGAGTTCCGAAGTTGCCGATACAATATGCTGACTACGACAACAAGAAATGTCCAACGCATTATTCCGAACGTAGACTGTGATCAATTATAATAAAGGAGTTATTATTTGAATTTCTATCATACATGGTTCATAAATAACTTACTCTCACTAGCTATTTTACCACTAACAACTTTATTTCAGTGTGTTTCATATTTATGTGCTTGAAACTCCCAAGTACAATTCATAAATTGGCCAACAGCTATTATTTGTTAACTTGTAAAACCTACTGAATTATTTTCATTTTCCTTTTAACTTATTTATATCCAAAACAACCATTTAAGTGAGACGTGCCCTCCTTGGAGGACAATGGTCTTTGTAAAGGCAGTGTAATATTAGTCTAAACGAAGAAAGTTTATGAAAATAACAAATTTCCATCAGTAAACTCGGTTTAGGCTTTCATCACCGTATCACCCTCCAATGAGTGGAGACGCCTGTGCTTTATCAATAATTACAATAATTTGATTTTGAACTCTTTGATTGATTGATGATAATTTATATATAATATTTATTTAGTTAAATTCTTGCACGATCCCGATCTTGTGCAGCAGGTTGTTTGAACAAAGGATGCTTGTAAGAGATTTCCCTGACCTGGTAGCATAAGGTCGTTGGATGCCTACAATTTTGTTTTTATGTTTAATTGCATTCTTTTTTATTTTATGTGTTTTTTCCGCACACCGCTACAAATTAACCAAAGAAAAAAAGAAGATAGTACAGAATATATAAGTTCCTCCGTCATACCTGAGATCACAAACGCCGGGCGAGTCGTAGTTGCCGTTGTTGGAGCTGTTGGCGTTGTTGACGCTGTTAATGGTGCCGATGCTGTTCGCGGACATGTTGCTGTGGTTTTCGCGGTGCACGCGGTTGTGATGTCTGGGATCAAAAAGAAACAAATCAGTTGCGCATTTTCCAAATTTCAGTGAAGGAAAACGTGAATACGAATTCTACATAATATTCTCAGAGGCGTGTACAATCTACCGATCCGTACTTGGCCAGTGTGGTGGACTACGGTCAACAAACCTTCTCATGGGTTGGGATGGGTTGGCAATGATAAGTGCGCCACATTTTGTCTGAGACTTCGTCAACTTGATTGTGTTTTCAAGTAACCCATTCACACATCCAGAAACAAAATCACATTAAAACAGATGCTCTGTAGCTGTGTTTGAAAAGGACTACCCAACGCCCAATTTTTGCAACACTACACCCAGGCCTTAGATACGCTTTCTATACAGGTGGTCAATTATCTCTTATACCGAATACAAATAACATTAGTTCTATTAAATAAAGAAAATAATAGATTACTACCGTAAAGATGAGTGCTTTTTAAGTACTAAATAACTTCATAAGTAACTGCATGACGTTGAATACTATATTGTACGAGAAACATTTTATTTTTTCAAATATGTATGTAATTTTTTGTGAATATATTTAATAAGTAAACATTTTAAATATTTTATTCTGCTATTCAGAATGATATTGACTGCATAGACTTTTCGTTCTTGAGTTATGAATGGTGTACCTAACATGACTTTATCTCATAATATAATAATACTGCACCTTTGGTAGATCAAGGACATATTTGAAGATTATTTTAATTCAGTAGGATGGCTGATAATGGTCCTTTGTACGAATTAATTTTACTTCCCATTTTTTTTTATCCACTACAAGTTAGCCCTTGACGGCAATCTCACCTGATGGTTAGTAATGATGCAGTCTAAGATGGTAGTGGGCTATCTGTTAGTAGTATGGTAACCCCATACTCCTAATTGGTTTGTACGCGACATCGTGTCGGAACACTAAATTGCTTGGCCACGGCCGAAGCCTCTCACAGATCAGACTCGAGGCGGAAATCGAACCCAGGACCTCTAACTTTATAATGCGAGTCACGGAGGATCATAGACTTCAACACTATCTATCCAACACTGACCGTATGAGGTAGCTGTCGCGCACGAAGGTCCGTCCGCACACGCTGCACTCGTAGCACGGCCCGCTGGAGTGCGTGCGGATGTGCAGCGCGAACTGCGCCTTGGACGTGAACGTCATCGAGCAACGTTCGCAGTTCAGCGGCTTGTCTGCCACGTGCGACCACCTGTTGCATACGGGCTATTGTAACGCGTGTACGATGATGTGTCATATACAGCCGATAAATTTGTGATAAAAATATCAGTATTATTCTTTATATCGGAGCAAAATACTGCTGGCAAACGAGCAGGCAGGTCGTAGATTTGCATACTACCAATCGTAGAGTCGCTATCGAGTATCAAAACACTATAACGTCAAAGTAAATTGGACCTTCTACTTTGACATTAAAGTCGCAATTTCCATACTACTTATTTTATAATCTTGTACTACTTATTTTATATAGCGTGGACGAATTTGAGTTTTAAAATTAGGTAGATACGCTTAATTTTACTTTGACATTACTGTGTGCTACTCTACGATTGTGAGCCAGCAAATCTCATACGAAAAGTACTAACTACCGCCGCTCATGAAAATTTCCAGCACCGATCCGTTGATCCTAAGCGTTCAGGTTTTTACCTATAACGCGTGTATATTGCTAGTAGTTCGTTGATACATTTACAACTGTTGTAATATAATACAATAGTTCAAAATATTCTTTGGCTCCATATTGCTGATGCTTGTTCCACTATACGAGTACAAAAAATACCGCCTCGGCCCCGCCGACACTACACGAGACTTGTGTTTTTCAACTAAAACCTATAATAAAGGACTGTTATAGAATTAATTGACTCTTACCTGTGCGCTGTTACATAGCTCTTCACCGCGAACCGTTTTTGGCAAATATCACATGCATATGGACGTTCACCTGTAACATATGCGCATTTTATACTACTGTTCTTGAATATATAAAATTTAAGTAAGCCAAGCGATAGATACCAAGACGTAATGCCATAAAAGAAAAAATATAAAGCAAATTGAAAGCAAATATCGTTAAAAAGACGGCAATATGCAATTAGACAGTATGATGAAGTCTGAAATTAATGAATTCAAGCTAAATAATTAAAATAAATGATAGAAGACTGAAACTTAAACGATGATGCAGCGAATGATAAAATGAAATGGAAAAAAGGTTGTCGGTGCCACATCATTAAGTCCAGAATCAGTAGATACCTGTTATCGCAATTTGCCGTCTTCAATGAATCTTCCAAAAACGCAGTAGATATATTCACACAAAAATAAAAAACAAAATGCCAAACACTAACAATCCACCCTGTGTGAACAATCACCCATTAATTACAAGCGAAATGACGAAAAGCATTGGTGTGAATTTTGAACTCAAATCAAACTGAAAAAAGGCCAACTTTTGTTTGAATTACTTTAAATAATCTGCGTGCGCACAGGAAATGCCGATCGTCATTTTGTCTAAGCTACAATCATGTTGCAGAAGGCGTCGAAAAGAAATC
Source organism: Lasiommata megera (assembly GCA_928268935.1). Lineage (NCBI taxonomy): Eukaryota > Metazoa > Arthropoda > Insecta > Lepidoptera > Nymphalidae > Lasiommata > Lasiommata megera. Next base: position 7,705,330 of record OV743325.1, on the reverse strand, counting down.
TAGCGATATATGATCGAGAAACGCTAGTTTCTTTCACCCACCAACTGCATACAATCAAAGGGGTATCGCAGAGAACGCGTCTCATACCGGTATGAATTCGCTTGTGAATGTTGAGTGTTGATTTCTGCGTGAAGCGTTTGTAACAGACATCGCACTCGAAGGGCCGCTCGCCTGTGTGCGTGCGCATGTGTATTTCCAGGTACGGCTTGCAAGTGAACGCCGCCGGGCACTCCATGCACTGATACGGCCGCCCTTGCACTGACCATCACACCACACATTAGTCTCTCCGCCCGACAATCAGACGCTAACGCATACTGCTGCTGAGACCCAAGTCTCCAAATGTGGCACCGACAACATACATTTCATCAAATAAATTAAGATTAATGGCGCGAAAGAGAATTGAAATGCGAAAGAGACTGACCTGTGTGCGTTCTTTTGTGTATGTTTAGAGTAGATTTTTGCGCGAATCTCTTGAGACAGACGTCACATTGGTAGGGCCGCTCGCCGGTGTGCGTGCGGTTGTGTATCTCGAGGTACTGCTTGCACGTGAAGGCGGCCGGGCACTGCAGGCACTGGAAGGGCCGGCCTTGCACTGTAAGCACACGGATGAGTTGCCGCGGGTGAGGCTGGCCCAGCGCCCCCTCACGCCGTGCGCGCGTCCGCCCCACGTACCTGAGTGCGTCCGCTTGTGGATGTTCAGACTGGACTTCTGCGTGAAGCGCTTCAGGCAGATGTCGCACTGATATGGTCGTTCGCCGGTGTGAGTGCGCGTGTGTATCTCCAGGTATTGCTTGCAGGTGAAGGCAGCGGGACACGACAGGCACTGGAACGGTCTGCCCTGGACTGGTGCCCAACACATATATTATAGAACCGGCGAGCCCGCAAGGACGCTAGCCGCCCTCGCCCTACGGAGGTCGCGACGCAGACTGGTCGCCGCACGCCGCTAACTCCGCCCCAAATCTTTTCAGTTCATTAAAATAATGATTGTATTGTATCAGGTGAGATTTGGCAGCGTGTAGGACGGAGTAGTGGGGCGGGCGGGGGCAGTCCGGCCGCGAGTCGCTTCACCCACCTGTGTGTGTCCGTTTATGTATATTGAGGCTGGACTTCTGCGTGAAGCGCTTGAGACACGCGTCGCACTGATAGGGCCGCTCGCCTGTATGCGTGCGCATGTGAATGTCCAGGTAGGGGCGGCGGGCGAACGCCGCGGGGCATTGCCCGCACGTGTAAGGTCGCCCTTGCACTGCGCCCAGTGCACACACAAAAGCGAGTAACGCACGTCGCCGACGCAAGCGACAATGCCTTTGGCCCCGCCCGCGCCCAACCAATCCCATCGATACCCGTCTCTTTCGCGACATATTTGCCCATCGATATTTTCCCCAATTTCGATACGCAGTGTCGAATTACGACACCGAGGCGCCAAGGTTGCGTCTTTGCGGCGATTGCATTACCGCTTTTGTGAAATAATTAATAATCATGAAGATATGATGATAACAATAATGAAAAAATTACTAATCTGAGGTGACTAAAATGCAATGAGGGAGCGACCGGCCGATCTAATAGAGGCGGAAGGATCGTCGGCGAGTGCAGAAGTACATAAAAGCGCGCACTTAAAAAGTTAAGAGGTCGAGATGTTAGTCGGAAGCAACGAGATAGAAGCTTTCGGGGAGTACAACTCAACGGGTCAGGCGGGCAACGGAAAAGTGGGAAAGAAGCATGACGCTAAATGAAATGTGTGAGCATGTGACGAGCCGTAAGTTACTTATCGTACCGAAAGGAAAACTGCTTTTAAAATGTATATGTGGGCTACTAACCCGTATGTATCTTTTCGTGCAAATTGAGCGCGCACTTCTGCGTGAAGGACTTGAGGCAGACGGTGCACTGGAAGGGCCGCTCGCCTGCGCCGCCGGGGGGACAGAGAAACAAAACAAAACCACGATGGACAAATAATTCTACTTATCGCTCATTGTCGCTCATAGAGTCGAAACACACCACTACCATTAGGGAATCACCCACTTATTTGTCCATCAGATATTCTGTCGCCTACTACAAATAACAAAATTTCACAACGTACACATGCTTTACTGTTAAGTGTTTGTGAATAGTTTCTGAGCGTGTTCCACCTGAGGCAACGAACCATGATGCCCTCGGACATGACATTGTCTTACTAGATTTTTACTAAAACACTTCCGAATCGCTAATCTCAATCGACAAAAGAACTGGTTACTCGGGAGCCCTTAAACTATTCACAAATGAGGTGTCAAAGTCACAACTGTCATTGATAGAGACAAATACACATATCGGTTGTGACTCAGAGACCGTAGGGATGTAATGAAATATCAAGGGACCCACCGGTGTGTATACGCTTATGAGTGCCAAGGCTGGACTTCTGCGTGAACCGCTTGTCACAGATGTCACATTGATAGGGGCGCACTTTGTTGATCAGCGATTGGATGTGCTCCTCTAGAAATATCAACAAAATTCAGCTACAAAAATGGTTCTGCTGATTCCACCAAAGATATTGCCTAATTTACGTGAGCTCTATAATTACATAATTGAATGTCTACTTAAGGATTTTAGGGCAAATGCCTACCGGTGTGTATCTTTCCGTGTCGGCCCAGGCTGGACTTCTGAGTGAAGCGCATAAAACAGATGTGGCACTGGTACGGCCGCACTTTCTCTAACAGGGCTCGTCTGTGCTCCTCTATAAGTTATACGAGTTTCGATATAGCGTCACTGCACTCTCTCAAACAAATATATATAGCATATACACCTAGCGGGACTAACTGCGCACGCATCCACACAGTCGCAGGGGGAGGTTGGCTACGCGGTACACTGTGCCTTCTGCCTCAGGTGAGGAGGTCGGCATACATAGGTTAAAAACAGAAATTAAGAATTAGGGGGCGCCACCGTTGTAAATAAAAATCTCTCAAAGCCTTAAGCGAAGAGGCTACTGACGGTTGAGATCGTTACAATTAAAATCTTATTCAGCAATTGAAAGATCAAGAGAACAGCATTTAGTAAAATCATAATAGAGATGATAGGAAGGGCAGAGACCCACCCGTATGTATTTTCTTGTGTCTGTTGAGGCTGGAGCTCTGCGTGAAGCGCATCTGACAGAGCTCGCACTTGTAGGGCCGCTCCTTCACCATCAAAGCGCGCATGTGCTCATCTAAAAGCGAGCTAACTTTTGATCGAAGCCACTTTGCAGAACGCACTAAGGACTCGTACTTATGTTTATTTTGTGGAAGGAGCCCAAAGTGTGTTCCACACCTCCCCCTGTTTACCTCTCATCGACGAAGTCTTCCTCGCGCCCTGATATTCTACGAGACATTATTAACTACGAGACACAGCTCAAAAACTATTCACATCTTAATGTCAAGCATATGTGTTGTCGGTATGGCCGCGAGCGAACTGTGAGTCACACCAGTGTCGTAACTTCGTTATGATAATTTGTATAATTGCATTCATAGTGCATACTGCATAACAAACAAATGTGGGCCAGTGTAATCATTTTATCATGTTTATTGAGAATGTTTTGTCCAGAGGCCACTTACTAGAATTGCATTAGATCAAGGCAAAATATCATCTACGTTATTAATACTTATATTAAGTTTAACATTAAAAATAGAAAGTTTACAGGTTACAGTAATTTGAATATAATGACCTTGCATAAAATGCTGAGCGTAAGCGGTTTTTTAGCATATACTTATTCGTAAATAATGTGCAGACGTTGCGGATAATATTACTCTGTTCTCTGAATTAACATTGTCTAAGCAGTATTATGACCATTTTACATTAAAGCCACGCTTATCTTCTCTATGTGGCATACTATAGTATATGTCTGACGCGCTCGGGAAACTTGCACTCGGCGGAAATATGGCTTATTAGAATTGAATAAGTTTCTTCTATTAAACATTTATTTATAAATTCAGTTAGATAATTAATTATTATTATAAAGGATAAAATGAAAATCAGGGCGGTAAAAAATAATTATCAAACTAAATGAAAATAATCAACATAAATAAAAACAATTTAAAATACATATCGGTATCGCGGTAACAGGAGGAGGTTGACTTGATCGAAAATATAATAATATAATTAATTATTTGACAATCACCTCATTGTAAAAAGTTTCATGGGAATTGTTGGTGTTGCAATTATAAAAATTAATTTATGTGCAGTTTTCTATAGGTATACTAGTTAGACAGATCATGTAACTTCCATAAAACCTCCTGCTAAGCATACTATTCAAGAATCATTTAATAAATAAGACACTATTGCGAAATGAATTTAAAAATGTAAAGTATAATAACTAAAAACAGTAAATAAAAGAAACCCTATGGAAATTACATTAATAGTCACATCAGATCACTAATGCAAAAATTCTCTATTAATTACCTATCTCACATGGCATTGTATTGATCTCATGTGACACTACACCTAAAATATGTAATTTTATATTTCATGTTCTAGGACATATTCACTGATATAAAACGCTTTCGAACATACAGATCAGTTTTGTTCAGTATTTAGTTCACTTATTATTTTTAAACATGCATTGCAATACTCTAACAACAATTACACGAATAAATTATAAAGAATAAAACGCGTCTGTGTCCTTCAAACAAATAAATCTGTTCTGTAAATAAACCAAAAGCGTCATCAAACATTGGTGGTCGCCAACGTGACTGCAATAAAAATGAAAATAACTATTTTCTGTATTTTAACTAAATTTTAACTGTAAAATTTTCAAACACCGTAGTAATAAATAAAAATGAACGCATCATAGTGATAATCGAATAAAAGAAACATCACTTAATTAGATATTTCAACGTAAAGGTTTTAGTATTGGTGTATGAAAGCGTACTCGAATACCGCCATCGAATCAATCAAATCGTTTTATTCCCAATATTAAAAATGCCCAAACATTAACATTTGTAACATAATAAAATTAAATAAAACCAAACACTTATTACCTAACTTGTACCTACCTATGTCAATAACCGGCAAAAAGGACCATTTTAGTGGGTAAATCTGAAAAAACTAAATACTATTTTTATTATATGTATTTTAAGTATGAATGACTGCTTTACTACGATTGGTTACACTCGATTACACGATATAAATTTTGTATAAACTCTCGTGACAAACCTTAAAGTGACATTACAGTTGGGTGTTAAAACTTACATATTTTTGTTCCTGAATTCGGGCATTACATAAGGTAAATGATTGACTATTTTTATTTGTTACATATAAATTACATATTTGAAATTTTACTAGACCACCCACTCTCAATTATCCAATCCAAATCTATAGTTCTAAATCCCTGGGCAATCATCTGCAATCCTGGGATCACTATTAGACGGTGGATGATGAGGACACATAGGAGATAATAAGATTCTAGCAATAAATATGCTTAATTGCTAGATTATTAGAACTAAACGTATTAGGGTATTGAATGCACAATCTTTGGATAAAGCAATTTGCAAAATAAAAAACTTTCCTATACAAAGATTCGATCCTGTACCTTTATTACCGAAAGTTGAAAAGTAGGTGGATTGTTGACATAATTTCCCCCGGAATCGAGAAATCCTCTCGGTCTACGCAAGGCCGCGTATATCTAGTACTATGTATCGGCGACCAACAATGTGTTAAAATAATATGCCGAAACTAGTAAATGTATGTGGTTTGCTAATAATTGCGCTAGCCACTCACCGGTGTGGACGCGTTTGTGCGTGTTAAGGCTGGATTTCTGCGTGAAGCGTTTAAGACAAAGGTCGCACTGAAACGGCCGCTCGCCTGTGTGCGTGCGCATGTGCACCTCGAGATACGGCTTGCGGCAAAACGCTGCGTCGCAAACCTAAACGTTTGGAAGTAGTGGTATTGTACTGAACAACAGTGTATAAACAAAAATGGTTAGTATCGTCAAACTTAAGAAAATTATGCAGGGCGGAAGTTGTGATCTTTGTGAAGAAGTTACACTAGAAGTCTAATGCTAAAACACAAATACCATTTATATCGAAAATCATCATGTGTTATTTTTTTTTATACACACTACAAGTTAGCCCTTGACAGCTATCACACTTAGGTTTAAAGATCTTTATTCTCAGAAGAAACAATTTCACTTAATGAGAAATTAATAAAATAAAACAGTTTACAAAAAGAAGTAGTAGGCCAAAAGTGGCGTGTTTATAAATTTACACAATGCTTTTTAAGTTTCATTTTGAACGATGCAAATGACTTTTCGCAAAAAATATCTTGGTGGTAAATAAAAAAATACACTTGGTGGTATATGATGATGCTGTCTAGGATGGTAGCGGGCTAACCTGTTAGGGGTATGGTAAACCGACACTCTTAATTGGTTTCTACGCGACATCATGTCGAAACGCTTGGCAACACGTCTTTGTCGGTAGGTTGGTAACTAGCCACGGCTGAAGCCTCCCATCAGCTGATGAGCACGCAATATATCGAGACCAATGCGATTACAAAGCTCTTCATTCTACGCAGTTACGCATCTTTGATTACATTGTCGACAGAGAGACATTGCAATACGAACGCAGCGTATTTATGGTGTTTGGTAAATGTATCAAATGACTCCCATATATCCGACGTCCTTCGAATGTGGGTTTCATCTACGGTCACGGGGGCTTTCGGACTGAGACATCGGTCCAATAAAACCAATTCCCAACGTCACTCTAAGCAGAGTTTAGAGTCTCTCAGGAGACGCCCAAAACACCCCGGTGACGCAGAAATAACTAATAGGGTTATCTGCTAATGTCAATTCGAAAAAACAACGATCAAATCATGACCTGTAACCGAACTTAACTGCGCGCGCTTTCTAGATGAATTATACATTGATTTTTTTTTGTTAATAAGCGTATTATAATACGCTTGAATTTATTTTACGCTTCTATTAAATAGAAATTGGAATAAAATGCTGTTATAAGTCGTAAAATCTAAAATATCATACAATAAACTCAAGACTGACGAAACATTCCAACGCTGACACACTTAGAATCCCTAGTTTCAGTGTTTTTTAGCATGTCCCTTTTATACACATATTTCTTTATCATGAAACCTAGACGTGGTCGTGAGACCGCATGACGCTAATAAAAATATAACATTTAAATTACACCATAGACAATCATCTGGAAGCGTATTAACGCAAATTAAATTTAGTGCTCACACTGTGATATAAGAATACTTACTGTGCACTGGAAAGGTTTATTCCCTGAATGTAGCTTCATGTGGACATAATACGATGAAGCAGACGACAAGACCTTACCGCAAACCTGAAATAAAACACTAAACTTAATGGAAGAGGTCACTAGTCTCGCCGGACAAACATAATTTTCTGACTTGCACTGTTTTTTCGTTTATTACACGTTGATTTACGACTAGCCGTAGATAGAGCGCCTCATACAAAAACAAAGCGAGAATTTGTTGCCAACTATACATTCCTACATATCGGTATTTCGATGTATTACAACCCGTTAATACACTAGACATCTGGCAGTTATATTATCTATAGCGGCGCGTAGTGCTTTGTAATTCATTCGGATTAAACGGCTCGAGTGTTACTTTCGTCTAGCCTTGTGAAAAAAAAGGGAAAAAACTGGGGGAAAGGAGTGCACGCGTCGCTATTTGTGCACTACTTTTCCGTCCCATTTTTTGAGCGTTAATGATCGATCTACGGCTAGTGGTAAATGTTATTATTACACCATACCATCTGACTATTAACAAATTGCGCAGTGGTGAGATCTATGGTCTTAAAAATGGGAGGTCCCGGGAATTATCTTGAGGAAAAATTAGGAGGGAAGCTTCTAGTAGGCTGGTTGGCTATCCTACAGACAACAATAAGCGATTTAGAGTTTTGGTACGATCTCTGATTAGGAGTATGGATTTAATATAACTTTTTTAAGTGTGTTTCAAAAATTATATTAATATTTATTTCAAAAGAAACTATGTCATTGGCATAATTGAGTACAGATTCCTGTTCCTGATATTGTTAGTTTTCTCTGTCAAGCAGTAGATTTTGAGATAGGAAATTGGTGTTATTCACTCACATCTAGGAGATGACGTCAGTCTCTCCGAGTTCTTTAACATGTGCTCGACCCTCCCATGAAAAGAGGCCTTTGAAGATTAGTTCAATTAAACATACCTTACAGGCTTGTGGCTTAGACCGTGGAATTCCTTGTCCGTTTGTAACTTCCATTTTAGTTTGAACTGATCCCATGTCAACTCCCATTCCCTGTTAGCGGCATACCAATTAAAATATGTAAGTACACGTTCTTCTATAATATTATTTTAACATTAATAACGGTGGCATACCAATTAAAATATGTAAGTACACGTTCTTCTATAATATTTAACATTAATAACGTAATTATAAATTTTAAAAAATTATTTAGTCTTTCAAATGTTACCTTTGAGTTTTAATTTTAAATAGGAAAGGATCAAAAGTATGCATCATTTAGGTCCTTCGAGCCAGATTCACTTAGTTTTTAAAGTGAACAACAAATAATCAAGTGAGCCCATAACAGTCTTTAATGAAATATTAAAATGTGTACAATTTGGTAATTAAAGGTACCTGGGAACATTGTCTGCCATCCATATCCATTTCGACACCTTCATCTTCCATACCTTTGAAGCTCAACTGTAATAATGATGTTGACAAATCAAAATAATTATCATAAAAATATCAATCAACTCTCGAAAACATAATTAAACGTTTAACAAAATCACAATATATCTCTAATCTTAGCCAGTACTCATAGATTGAGATATGGTTATGGGGTATAGTCTACAGTGTTTGTTTTGTTCTGGTCTGACTCCAGAGGGCCATTACAATTATCTATCTATCTATATAATGGTAGATCAATGACATTTTTATACTGTCGAAAAAAAATTAAATGAAAATAACGTTCATAAAACAATTTCACATAAAATAAAATATCCGTAACTACAAAAGGCAAGCTTGTATTCTAGTGCATATTATATACAATAGAAATCTTATTTCATATTAATTGAAATTATTGGCATTTTTTTTCTAACGTTGATATGACGTCAATATTCGATCACTGAAACACAAATGCAATAGCAGACTTGGCCTCCAGCAGTGCTAGCATGCGCCCAAATGACCACTTTTTATTGTTTAACAAGTTAGCCCTTGACGGCTAAATGATGATGCAGTCTAAGATGGTAGCCGGCTATCCCGTTGGAGTATGGTAAGTACGTACTCCTTTTTTATTACGATATGGCGCCAGCTTTTTTTTTCGGACTGACTATTAGCTGTAATAGCCCTATTGGTTGCGACGGCGTAACCGGGCTGCCAGAAGAAATTTTGAGCCCTAGGGCTCGAAGAAACTAACGTCTGCGTAAGGGCGCCTCCTGTGAGGCCGAACCTCGGCTTAGGCGACGTTTGGGATAACGGGGGGGTCAGACGGTATGACGCCAGCTCGTCGTGTCGGTAAAGGGGTTACTAGCCACGTCCTATCTTTGAGGTAAAACGAGAAAATAAGGTTGAAATAATGATCTCGTCGCATACTAGCACTGCGGGCATATTACAAGTGAACTTAAGTGCTTTAAAATTAAAATTTATAGTTCAGAAAAGAAATAAATATTAACTAACATTATCTACATCATCGTCGTGCTGCAACTCCTGCTGTTGGTGCTGTTCCAGCATGTCCTGCTGGTGCTGTACTTGATGTTGCATCGAGAGACTGTCCTTCGAGTCCTCCTGGTGGTGAGGGTGCATGCTGATGATGCCATGGCTCGAGTCGGAGCGGACTATTGTCGGGGGGCCGGTGTTCACATGGGGGTGTGTGTAAAAACTACAAAAAAGAAAAAAAAAAGATTGTAACAAAGCTATAGATTTTGTACACGCGGTGACAGCCATGACATAAGCTGTGGTCATATTCAAGGTTAAGTAAGGCTACCAATTGCTATGCTATCAGATAAAAAAAATGCTAGATAATAACAGAACAAGTCACGCATAGGAACGTCAAGTATTAGTAGTTAGGATTTTTATATAAATAAAAAAAGTGCGTATCATTGGTATACGCACTTTTCCTTTTTTTTTTTTAAATATCATCGTAACAGATCCCTTGCGAATAGTAATGGCTTTAAAAGTTGTAAGGTTTGGAGGGAAAATTTAGAAACAGATTACATTACTTTTATAATATAAGTTGTGGTCCCCGTAGAAACGCCTTTAGCGTTTTAATTAGCAGACCACCTACGAGAATTAATAAAATATATCTAGTCTATGTTCACGTTTGTTGAAGTGCTAGCAGACATATTTGAATTTCACAATCCTTATATCCAGAATAAAAATGCGCACATACATTCCTCCTACAATGAATTACAAAACACGTTCTGCATGTGAAGACAGCGTCAAAATCGGTTCAGCCATTCCAATACACTTGTTTCTTTGGGTCATATCATGTAGGGGCAGTTGTTTCGTAATCACAGATTTTTAATATTTATTAATTGTTATAGATAATCCGTAAAACCAATGAGAATAGTGTGAAAAGCTTTAAAATGTGGGGTGAAAAAAAATTACAAAGAGATTTAGTTAGAATTTTTACTGATACCTCACCTCATAGGCTCTGCCTTGATTTGCTGCTCGAACATAGAGATAGTGGCGAGTAGGTCGCCAGGGGGCGGCACGGGGACCCCCACGCCCCGTGCCACTCCCCCGACGCCCACGCCCCAGTGTGCCGGGAAACTAATGGTGACTCGCTGGCGACCCCATCCTCAACCACCACCTGCTAAGAGTACAACACTCTTACAATAGGTATAATTAGACTTCTGACCTATTAGGTCTCAACACTCCAACACCGCTTCAGTGCCGATTCAACATCAGCTGACAGCTTGGGATTCACCGACGGTCGACCCACGTTTACTAGTCGATTGCACATAAAACAACGATTCGAAAACAATTATCTACTATCACGTCGTGGTTTTTTGACGGAATCCTATTCAAGAGTTGTTGTGTTAGAAACCCTCCTTAAATATATAAATTCCAACAAGAAACCAGTGTATTGTAAGCACATACAAACATATAAACAAAATATTAATTTATTGTCAACGCAAACACAACAAATCTTGTAAATGGTTAGAAGTGCACTTGACTACAAACACTTTCTATAGCACTGCATACCATATTCATGGTATGAACACACCATCTAAAATATCTATGAAGTTAATTGTCACAGTACATGCTGTGCCTCAAATGCTGTACGGGGTCAAAACCTTATGGCTTTATGAATGATGAAAAAAATATTTGCTTCAGACCGACATATGTGACATAAAGGCTGTCTAAAGTATCCTTTGAATAAAATTTTTGATTGATTGATTTCCTGTTGAAAAGATACTAGTCTACCCAGAAAAACCAACAGAAAAATCAATAGTATAAAACGGTAAACTACATTCGTTTACCTTTCAGTGATGAAATCTTACCAGAAAGGCACTTTGGTTACCCGTACACTTTTCATAAGCAGTTTTTATATTTTAGTTGTCAGCTTTGAAAATTTAGGATACAAAAGGAATTTCAAATACTTTAAAGGCAACACTGGATGGGATCTTTTGTTATCTTAAACTACTCTTTTTATATAAGATCAAGACTAAAATAATCAAGTGGCCTGTAAGCCTATAACTTTACTGTAATTGTTTGCAATCAACAATATTGAGGAAAATATATATGAATGGCATACAAAATGGAAAAGAAATAGAATAAAATCTACATCTCAGATACTCCTATACAGTCTTGTAAGTTTAATTGTCAATTAAAACAAATTAAAATAATACAAGCTTTTATTGGAATGCATAAAATTTACAATAAGGAATATTTTTCTTATACAATTACATTCTCTAATGTACTAGTGTACTAATGTATTTAATTTTATCAACCTGTTTATAACTTGTAAATAAATCAATTCTAATAATAATCATAGATAAACAAAAAAGCATTCATATTTGGCTATATTAGAGGTATGTCAAATATTTTTGTATTGATTGACAATGAAATAATGTTATTTTATTTTATTACATATAAGCTCAATTTACTTTACAGCATTAGCTCATGCACAAAAAAAAAGCAAAAGTGGTATTACAATATTTTCAGTCTAATATGATTAAGCAGAAATTCTAATAGAATTCCTGTTTGGTTCTGACAATATTGTTGACCTTTAATAGAATTATGTACCTACCTACTATTGCACATAGGGCATTGACTGACTGAGTTGGTGCTCAAGTGTAATATAATTTTAGATATGTAGAAAGAGCATCAAGAACATGTAAATAGTCTATCTATATTAGTTATTCGTATTATAATATAGATATGCTTATCGCATATATGCAAGCACACAATATAATACCTACACGACGTTTGTTTATGCTTGTATAGTTAACATAGCAAATTCAAACAAGAATGTAAACAAAACAAGAAAAGTAAAATGATTCTGTAAAATTAAATGGCCGAAGCCGAACGATTGTCCCACCCAGCTTCCCCCCCTGCCATCAATAAAATGGCCAATTCGTTATTGAATTTTGTCTCCAACTTTCAAGTCGAGGCTGCGCGATGCCGGTTGTTATGAGAAGCGTAATTAATGACCACTACAATTGCAATGTAAACAAAAACTAGTCTACGAGGCTGTAAATTGCTATTAGTAAGGAAAGTTATGTCATATCCGACGTCTAAATAAGCAGAATGCATTTTTGCGATACCATCAATCCCTACCTACTTACTTTACTTGTAAACAACTGACTACTGTTGCAAATAAATATTCGCGCTCGCAACAAACTATTCTTGCGTACTTTATGGAGGGAACAAGCTACATTTTTTTCAATCATAATTATTCCATTTATATGCAAAATGATAAGTTTCATTATGCTTATTGACTATCGTTATATATAGCAAAACATAGTTTCTACTCACTCAAGTAACGAAACACCTAAAAATAGTGGCGTGTGCAGAAACACATAAATTAGAGCACTAATTACACAATTTCGTTAAGATTGGCCATTCGAATTATGTTTTTCTTGGGCACCGACATAAAATGGCTGCTACCTCATTGTTCTGCGCGTTCGTTCGTGCGCATAGAAGCCGTGAACGCTTGGGGACGACTTCTCCGCCAATTAAAACTGTGGCGCGAAATTTAAGGCACCCTTAATGATAATTACAGCATATGTAAATTATTAACAATTATAAATCAATTACACAACTTGATTAACCCATAAAATAATATAAATGAAAATATAATAACTTGAATAAATGCGAGAACGTAAAATCCAATGTCACATTCATGTTCTTCTTGGGTGATGTTGCTTTTACTACTTCTGCTCATTATTTTGTGTCGATGTCCAACCCCCTCGAGGTGTTGATTAAACTGGTTATAGGAATTGGTAAATATATCACATACTGAACAATGCCATCGACGATATTTTACAACTCTTGGAGGTTTGTTTGTCTGCTTTTCTTCCATAATTTTCTGAAAATATGTCTTTAACATGCGCGTTTTGTTACAAAATGACGTTGCATTGAAAAATGTAGGTAGTGCTTCATAATATAACAATAATTTTTGTCAAAGCCTGTTGCTATTGGTTCACAGTATAGTGTTGCAGCCAAATTCTTACCCTTTATAGTAAATTTTTAATCCGTTTAATTCAAAAGTGCGAAAGTGTTTGTTAGTATGCCATTCAATAACGCAGCAACAGTGCGACGGTTTTCGCGTAAACTATTAACTCCGTTTTATCATTATTCTGTAATATTTGTCCAAATGGAGAGTAACTATTTCCGTTAATTAGGCCAACGCACGATACGGTATTTTTTCCCCGAAACAGACATATTAATGCACAGTTGCATGTACATATCTTATGGGTCGTTTTTAAAACAATATCATTACAGTTACTCATAAGGTGCAGTAATTTCTAGATTTGTGCTTATTTGCTCAAGCTAGTAGGTAGGTAAGAACTTTTAAATAAAAAATTGATCCTAATGAGGTTCTATATAATGTCTAATAACACAGAAACTAGCAGTTGCTGGTAGGTAGTTATACACGTAGCTTCTAGAGGGCGTCGTTGTTTTTAGTACGGAACCCTATTGCTACGACTGCGATGTACGTTTCTGTTCTGTTTCTCAGAATCGGCATTTCTATGGCCACGAAAATATAACATTAAAATATTATTATTTTAAGATACACTTATTCTGAATAAAAATATAAATACACCAAAGTATTAATGCAAATATTTCATTTTCAAATGAAAGGGAATCTACATATACGTTTCGTGGTTTTATCCTATATTATCAATACCTACTGTGTAGGATATCTATTACACCTTGCTACGTAGCCCTTCGTGTTTAAATCAAACTTGCATTTACTCGGTTTTTTTACCGTTCCGTTCTTGAAGAGTGTGGGTCCGTTTTTGAAAGTCTCCTCTGTTCGCTCCTCTATTCACCCGGTTTTTCCTATATTAAAAGACTGCTGTAGTCTTTTAGCGCTAAGCATTTCATGAATTAAACTTTTCATACAATGTGTATTTATATTTACTCAATGATAATAAAATTAACTTGAATATGAAAGGGATACAAGAAATGTAAATGTATGTTTTTCTTCACTCCTTATAATTCACAATGTATTGTTGCTAATAGCATCTTGGTACGGAACCCTTCTTGTGCGAGTCCGCCGACGGTGAACTGCCGGTTGAGCTATGGCGTTTTTTTATATATTAGATCCTACTTGAATGGCGATAAATGATCAGCTTTTTTTTCTGACTGTCTATTAGCTGTACAAACCCTATTGGTTGCCACAACGTAACCGGGCCGTTTGGCGAGCTTCGGAAAGAAGCTCTGCCAGAAGAAATTTTTAGAAACTAAGGGAACGACTGCATAAGGGCGCCTCCCTTGAAGCCGAATCTCGGCTTAGGCGACGTTTGGGATAACGGGGGGTCGGACGGTGAGTGGTCCGTACGTCTCCGAGGCCGGATGACGTAAGATATCGGGGACCTCGTCTTCGCCGGCGAAGACGGTGTGTAGCGTATGATTTTGTGGTAGGTGGTACGAGTATGTTGTCAGTAGTCATCTGAACATCAGGGTCATGAAGGATATGTTTAGGTCTCCTCTTTCGGAGAGGAGCGCTTAGGTCGGGGGAGTAAAAAGAAGCCTCAACTACGAGAGGGTTGGGGTGTCGGATTGATAAATGATCAGCACTCGACCTATACAACATGAATCCATCGCTTGTTAGTCTAGTAGCCTATAGCAATAGGTTATATAGGTATAGAGTTGCTGGGAAATTACAGAATTCAATAAAAAAGAGAAAGAACTTAAATTGATTAAACTTAATCAAATCAATACTTTTCAGACAAGATTTTCCTTTTATTTATTTTGAAATAGATGTGTGTTCTATTGAAAAACTGTTGTATAGCATTTTTTTAAAACAAATAGAACGTTTAGTGAATTGACTGTGTATGTGTATAAGTCTTCATATAATATTTCACACGTGTGACAGCCGTAACGTGTAAGGTAAAGGTCTCATAGGGTAACGAAATAAACAGAATAAGGAAAATATCAAGGTTCTAGAATTTGAACACAGTACACACATGCTTACAGAAAGGTGAAAATATGATGTTAAATCGTTACCTATATAATTTAGGGTTACCAACTTTCTATTTATGGTTAGGAAAGTATTATTGTATGAAAATAGAATATTTTTTTTTGTGCAATAAATAATGAGCGAAAAATTATAGAATAATAAAAGTATTTGTATAATTGGAAAAAAGGATAATATTGAGAGTTTAAGATTCATAGGAACATCTGCCGTCAAAAATTTTTGCGATCAGAGAATGCATAATTTGACAATCGAGAGTAAGATGCCGCATCTTACTGTCGATTGTCAAATTATGCATTTCGCATTAATACGAATTGTAAAATACTTGTCGGTAAAGTTGCCGAATTGGCCAGCAAGTATGATCGTGATATCCTTGTGTTCCATTAAAATAACTTTATTGAGTGACCCAAATTTTTAGCTACCCAAATGTAAACTACAGAATTTTTATTTTGAATTTCAATTTTGTAATTGAAAAAGTCTGCGAAAAGAGCAAATTTTAATATGCATTATTTATCTGTGGTCATCAAACACTGACGTTTGACTAGACTGACTTTAGAGTTGTGACATTGATGTTTTACATTTCTTTCAGAAAATCGTGATCATGGCGGTAGGTGTTTTGGATATACTCGTAAATGTAATCGAATTTAATCAGCGATGAACACAAAGTATAAATGTCTAATTTTTCAAATTAATGGAACATGATTCTAGGCTACTTGTTATTTGATTGTATTTTAATGCATTTAAGGAAAAAATGAAACTTAAAATAACCTCGTCGGTCGTGTAAAATATAATGTGTTTTGAAAGTGATCGTATAGAAGTAATTGGTGTTATGGGTTTCAGCGTGTACCACCGCCGGCCAATCCCGCCTTCAAAAAGGATAAAAAGGAGAAGAAGGCTCCTAAAGACAACTCCAAAAATGTTATGCGAAACCTGCACATCAGAAAGTTGTGTTTAAACATTTGTGTTGGTGAATCTGGAGACAGATTAACACGTGCTGCTAAGGTATGATTCTGATTATTACATTGGTTACCGTTTTAAACAATTTTGAGATAATCCTCAGTCATACCTACTTTTAAAACCCGATTCGGAAGTGTAACCCGATTTCCATTTTTATAGTTTTATATGATTTAAGTACGACTGTATTCATAGCTATATAATGTAACTTTTTCTAACCATCATCAGGGTTTTTTGTTTTGCCTGTGTCACATGTAAAGTTTTGCCTGGAAGTGTGTGTTAAGGTTATACTAGACACTCCATAGCATTAGTTTTAAGTTCACAAATAACTTATCTACATGTTGAAATTCTCAATATATAACTTTGCTTCATTCAAAAGAGTTATAAATTATGTCTAACCAATGTAGACAGTTAAATTTGTTCCTTGCCACCATGTTGATTTGCCTGGATAGACCAAATTCCTTTAATGTTCAAAGAAGTACCGCCAAGCAATTAAGTGGACCAGTGTAATGATACATATTATATTAAAGGAGTGTGGCGTTAACATAGTGCCATAGCCTTTACAGGCAGCTTACTACAATCTTAGGTTGCATTTAAGTACCATTTTGTACTAGAGTAAAAATATTTGTAATGTTGATAGTGACATAATCATGCATGAAATTGTTCAAGAAACATTATTATTGTGTTATCTTTGTATATTCATGCTAGATCAATATTTGTATCGCAACTTTTAGGTATTGCTATATAGTACCTAGAATTCTAGGTCAAATAACATTTTCATTATCAATGAGAAATTTATCGTTCCTATATATATATATATATAGCACAGTACTTATTTTCGCTGCCTAAAGAGTAACCCATATACTGAAATTATAAAATATTCTGATAACTCACTCGAGCACTAATACATATTTTTCCCACTAGACAGGATTTCCTAGTGTGGGTATCATCATAATACTGTATAACTGTGTTTTGGTCAAAAAAATATTTTTAATTTTTTTTCATATTTATTGCTTAATTGTGCAGTGATTGTTATAACTGTAAAATTGTTTCCAAAGTTATTTAAATAGAAATATGTCAAATTTGCACTATATTGGAATGTATTCATTATTTTAGAATATTTTGCAGAGAAACTTTTGGCCTTATTATATTGGGAAAGAAATAAAACATATTGAAGTAATATGCATGTTTCACTTCAGGTGTTGGAACAGCTGACTGGTCAACAACCCGTATTTTCAAAGGCCCGTTACACTGTGAGGTCTTTTGGTATCCGACGTAATGAAAAGATTGCAGTCCACTGTACTGTAAGAGGTGCCAAGGCTGAAGAAATCCTTGAAAGAGGTCTAAAAGTAAGTAGATAGTGTATGTGGAATTCTGCTGTAATATTTATTACTTTGTCATCATTGCATTTGATAGGCCTCAAATGCTTGACAGATTTCTCTATTTTTCAACATCATTCAAAAAAATATAACATTAAATTTCCTTTTAAATTTTGCATGAACAGTTTTAACAAGGAACATTTCAAATAATGTTTCCTATGTAAATTCATGCTATATTATTATTTCCATTGCAACTTTTAAGCACTACTACTTTACTGTTTAAAATACTCTAGAGAAATAACATTTCCTCTAATGAATATTTCGCAAGATACTATAATCTGTGATATTTATATGTGTGTAATTTATTTAAGCTCATATTTATTTTTGAAGTTTCTGGGGCTTGAACTATATTAGTCATTATTCCTTTTCTCATCCTAGTTCTATGAAATAAGATGTAGAAACCAGTCAATTATCTTGGGACATACGTAAAAAGTATTTTTTATTGTTTCAGTAAAGTAAATTTCTAATTATCATTAACAGGTAAGAGAATATGAATTGAGACGTGACAACTTCTCAGCAACGGGTAACTTCGGTTTTGGTATCCAGGAACACATTGATCTTGGTATCAAATATGACCCCTCCATTGGTATTTACGGTTTGGACTTCTATGTCGTGCTTGGAAGACCAGGTGAGACACAAATCTTTGTATAGACATAAGGCGGAAGCCACAATATATTAATATTTAAGACAACACATGTTCTTTACTGACTAGAATGATTTTTTTTTATTTTATAAAATTCAGAGTACTGCACATTTGTTCAAGAGTGCAGATAGTTTGTCTTTGCTCTGTAATGTATGTGCTATATCAAACTATTCTTCAATTAGTGAACTATAACAATATATGGTTCTCTGGGAAGGAAAGGTACAAAATAAAAGATAGCCATTCACAGACATACACTGGAAACTAAAATTCATTCAATTTAGCTGCTTAAATTTTACAATAACAAAGGCAGAGCTTAAACCAGGGCCATAGCTTATGTTTGGTATAAAATAACAGCTTATAGATCTAATAGTATTATGCCTTAATCATGGTCTGCTTCTTATTTTTTATGCTGACTTCTGGACACCTAATGTCTACACTGAAGTTTGATCAGGGTCAGTAAGGGGTCTCTGTGTTATATGGAAAAACGTTGTTCATACAGAGTTTGCGTAAACTCTAATGCCTCAAATTGATATGATTAATATACAACAGAATTGTCACTGTTATTGTATTTGTATTAGGTAGTGCCATGATGAAATGTGTAAACTCCAGACATAAATTATAATTTATTTTATGTACATTCAGATTTAGAGGACTACTGGCATTGTTAGACTGTTCTATATCAAGATCATTCCAGTATTTTAGGAATTTGCTATTTATTTCTTCGTTGACTTACAGGTTTCACTGGATTGGTGGCCCTGATCCCATTGGGTCTTAAACCTTATAATGTACTATGCTACAGGCATTTCACATATCTTGCAATCCACCCAGAGTAGCAGTCTCTAACATACTTCATCTAAATTTGTAATTGATATTCTAAACAACTATTTTTAGACCCAGAATATCACATTATTGAAATTATGTTTAAAGCATCATGTTACATATTTTTTTTAATTTTCTAGGTTTCAACGTAGCACATAGAAGACGCAAGACTGGCAAGGTTGGCTTCCCTCATCGTTTGACAAAGGAAGATGCTATGAAGTGGTTCCAACAGAAATACGATGGTATCATCCTTAACAGCAAAAAGTAAAATAAGTAAAAAATAAAAGTTTATAAACACTTACCTCTTTTTATTTACTAAATCATATTTTAAGTTTTTTTTTTTTCAATATTCTACGCAAAATCGGTATTAAAACAGTAAATTATAATATAATATATCATATGTAGGCAGTTTGTAAAATATGGTTAGATCAGCAATATAAATTCTTGCAGCCTCTGCTTTCCACTAATTTTTTTAAAGTTTCTAGTTAACGTTTGCGCGACGCGTATCTATATGGCGCTAGTCAAGTTATGAGTTTTGCTTGAAGGAACACTGACAACTTTGAATACTACTAGAGATAGTGAATCTTCATGTTGGGGTCTAGTTGTTTCAGGATAAACATTATTGTTACTAAAAATAGGCCTATAGCAATAAAACTATTTAATTATGTAATATACTATATTTTTGAAATTTAATGATTCTTACCACCAGGATTGTATAAATTTTCTATTTTTTTGTATGATATTAAGATCAATGAATGAATGAGTAGTGAATTTACTGATGATGATGTACTCTAGTAACAATCTAAGACGTGAAACTTTTATTAAAGTCGACTTGTTGGTGTTGGTATCTTTTTATCTTTATACTGGATATGACAAAATCTGTGAAGGTGCGCGATTTATGTTGAAGTCTGCACAAAATGCATAGGTATTATTATAAGACAGTAAGTTTGTGTTAAACCTTTTTAGAAATGTTCGCTCAAAGTGGCTCCGTTGCTTGGAAACCCTCTATAACACGTCAACACATTTGAAGAGTATGATTGATCAATATATTTGATATGGTAGCTTCATGTCGAATACTTGTTTTGTATTGTAATTTACCTAAGAATTAATTATAATGGCCGGATATGGACGGTTTGACGACGACGAAGACGATGTTCTTGCTCCTAAGGAGCCGCAGGTTACTTCCCATGACCCGAATGAACGGAAGGCTGGGAGGGCCTTACGTATCAAACGTAGACAAGAAGCTCTTAAAAGGTAACTAAATATACAAATCTCAGTTTGCCTTTGCTGTATAATCATGCTTTTATCTTTAAACTCCTTTACTTTACTCCTCCTTAGGTACCATGAAACCTAAGCTATTACTACAAACTTAAAAATTAAATTATTAATTTATTATCCAAATTATTAAGATATTATCCTATTTACCTAGACGGTAAGTATGGTAAGGTGACAGTATTCACTTTATTTCGCAAATTGCGTAACTGATATACGGAGAAGAGAGGTTGTTTAAACTCGTTTGTGTCAGTAGGCGTGGACATTGTAAGATCTAGACGTGTAGGTATATGTTCATACCGTGCTATAAACGAAAGCAAGGCATATTATATAGGATTCATCCTTAATATATAATGGTGGCTATAAATTGGTAAAACATTCAAAAATATTTCTTAGAGCTGAACAACCAACAGAAGAGATATTCAAAGAAGAAGAACCAGGTCCGATCGAACAAGCAACGTCTGTTGCCGCTGAAGAGCTTCAGCGCTTGGCTTTAGATGGTGCGGCCAAAGTCACCAATGTTAAAGTCACCACCGACGAGCGTGAGGTGGTACGCCGTTCGCTGTTCTCTGAAAAAATGCAATGTAAGGATATTATTGCGTAAATTTCCAATTATGATTGAGAGGGTTTAACTATTATTTTGTGACAAAACTAGCGCTTGATTGCTATCTCCCTGATTGTAACCTTATACGGTACAAGATGCGAAGAACACTAGGTTGTCTGTAAGTTGCATGTCGATTTACAAAGTTTGTCTTCGTCAAATGAAAAGCTACGGCTTTTTTAGCTGACCCGAATGGTCGAGCAGCGTTTTGTGCGAGACGTTAAAATACTTATACCTTGATTATATCGTAGCTTAAGCTATTAAGTGAAGGAAAACATTCTTATTCTTAGTTTAATAAAACAAGAGATCAAGTTGAGATAAAGCTAGACACACATATTTCCGCGCATTATATAAGTTTTTGTCAGACTTGAACCGTCTGCCCTGTCAAGACGCATTCTGTATTTTTTTCCTCCTTAGATTCATTGGAAAAATTGGAAATAGAAGCAGCGGATGCACAAACCCAATATGATGCAATAACTGCTAACTGGGACGTTATGACCGAGATAAAAGATCCACTAGACATCGAAGCAGCGATCAAGGAGCAAAAAATGAAATGTGACGAGCTTCTGGCGCAAAAGGATCAGTTGATCGACGAGTTGAAAAGTGATCTTAAGAAAATGGATTTGGCTTACTATGCGGATTTAGATAAGCAGGTAACAATAATTTAAACATAACTAGATGTCGCCTGTGGCAAGATCGATTTGATGTTTGATCAGTGTGTGTAACAAACAAACAGACACACAGAAATAAGTATAGATTCGTTTATTTAAACTGTAAGCTGAACAATAGCGGCCCAAACAGGTTGACAAAATATTGACCCGTAAAAATGATTCAAAAGAAGATTCAGAAAAAGCTGTGAGTATGGATTGCGAGAAAGAAGATTGACACAAGACACAAGTGGAAGAAGGAAGCGATAGAGATTGTTAATTACCCTGCAGAAGTTTGTTTTTAATGTAGGCTTTTAAAATGTGAATGCAGTAAAGTAAGTAGGTAGGTGGGTACGTAGAAGGTTCGTACACAGTTACATTTTAAAAAATCAAATTTGGGAAAAAAACAGCTTTACTAACTGCTACAGGTACCTTTTTTCTTATTATTAATATCTTATTTATAAATTCGTTCTGGTGTTTCAGCATGAAAGGCATATCGCCGCCGGGCAAATCGCGTGACTTAAAGTCGCGTAATTTAAGCATACTATTTACGATTGCTACATTTTAAAACATCTCAAAACTTGGCGATAAATGAATGTATAAATTTATGATTTTTCTATTATACTTTTTTTAGGACAAGGATATTAAAGAACTTTCAGACAGAATCGAAAAGCAAATCACTATAATGCAGAGGGCTTACGAAAAGCAACTGTTTCTGATAGAGCAAGCTATCACGATTGAACGCGAAGTTTTGGTTGACCATAACAATAAACGATGGGAGGCGCTTTTTAAACAACGCGATAAAGAAGAAGTGGCACATTTAGAATACAAATTCGAACAGGTGAGTAAGAAATATTTTTTATTAATCATGATACTAATTCATGTTTGTAAAACTATATTTATATTGCGTGCGCGGGAAGAGAAGGAATTCGATTTCATTCTCTGCTGAGACTTGTGTCCAATGTTCCTTACATTGCGCACAAGTCTCGTCGAAATAGAATAGAGGGATGTAAAGAGTAGATCGGGCTATCAGGAGTATATAATATAATGTAAGAACCTACCTTCAAAATAGAGTTAATAGGTATCTATCTTTAAACATGCGCACCCTGTTTGCTTAGACCTTTGATTTAGCATCAGGCATGATAGCAGACAAGCACTAGTATCAATAGAAATTCACCAGACCGACTACTGTTCTACGGCGATTCAAGCAAGAGTCATCATAGATTAACCTTATTTTCTGTTTCAAGTTGGAGGAACATAAATTGGAAGTGGAAGCGATTATGTGGGACCATCATGCTAAGTATCGAGAGGCTAAAATAGAATTAGAAACACTTATACAGGAACTCCAAAAAGAGTTGGAGAAGTTAAAAGCTACGTGCGTAATTAATACCGAAAAAATTGGATACACTTACCAAGTAAGTGTGACAAATCTTAACCCACAAACAAAGCATAGTTTAGCCTTAAACATATTGATCCTACAAATTTAAGTCTAGGCATGCATAAAGATTTATGTAAAATCCGCCAATAGGATTGCTTAACATGTGAGCTTAATTTTCCTCTATACTTTAATAATGTTATCTAAAAGCAGCAATTCTATAGCGATTGGTGAGTTACGCACCCTCATAAATTCCCGCAACCTCTTAAATTCCTGGTAGAAAAGGCCTCTGGCAAAATTGTTTGTAAAACAACCTAATTGTGTCTAAAAGGTGCTGAAAAAGAGGGAAGAGGAAAACGTTTTCGTGAGATCGCAACAAAAGAGGAAACTGAATAAAATGTCCGATATGGCGAACTCTCTACGTTCCAAGATACGTAAAGCGGCTGAGGAAGGTGCACTTGAAGAGATCAAGGCTGATGCTGAGATCGTCAAGTTGATGCAAGCCATGGATGATTTGGAGAAAAAGTGTCGTCACTTCTCTCACGTTAACAACTACAAGTTTAATCAGGTTAGATTCATCATCATTCTGAGTCGATTAATGCTCGACTGGTACAGGCCTTCCCTCTTATTTCTAAAAGCTTAGAACGCGGTGATCGAATGCATTTTTTTTGTTTTATACGCTTATTTTATAGAGCATTCAAGTACGTAACGCATTTTAGGTGGGAGGGGATGTATTAAGGCAACACGTTACCTAAAATTTTATATTTTAATAAAAAGCTGGTGAATTAGGTTACAGAAAAACGTTACGGTGTTTTAGGTACATGGTGGGAGGGAGGGTTTAAAATCTTCAAAAATTGCGTTACGTAATACTTGAATGCTGCCTTACGAAAAGAAGCAACCGTATAAACAGTAACGGATAACCACAGACACGTTATTAAGGCCTGTCTCACTTGTGGGACATAAAATAGGTTGATGATAATAAGTAAACAATCACCGGGGAAAAGGTTTGGCGCATGTCGGCAGCGCGCTGTGGAGCGTTGATGCGGCGCTTGCGTTCGGCCGAGGTGGCACTCCACGCGCACATCCTCGCAGAGCCTCCACCACAAGCACCGCCGCCACCACCGAAGAGTCCCCTTGCTAAATATGGTATGTGGTAACTAATAACAGTTAGATGCTCTTCTGATGAAGGCATTATTTTCTTATATTTTATCAATCATCCATGTTCAAACATTTTTTTTTTTTTAATAAAGACCAACGCTTGACCGCAATCACACCTGAATGTGTTGATCCAGCCCAAGATGGAGCGCTTTTGCCTCTTGATATCATCATCATCATGATCAACTAATTACCGGCTCACTACAGAGCACGGGTCTCCTCTCAATATGAGAAGGGTTTGCCCATGTGCGGATTGGCAGACTTCACACGCCTTTGAGAACATTATGGAGAACTCTCAGGCGTGCAGGTTTCCTCACGATGTTTTCCTTCACCGTTGAAGCAAGTGATATATATATATTTTTAAATGTTCTCTTGATATGAAGGAACCGAAAAACCCAAAAACCCAAAGACAGAATCCAGAAGGGAATTTGTTCATCTTTGCGTTGCGTATTATGAATGGAGGATGCAATACGCTTCGTACTTGTCCATATGATTTCAACTATCTACCTAACAATGCAGACTCATTAGGTGCCCCGCAGTTCGATGGTAGACAATTATTTTGTAATATATAGTTAGTTAGTGGGAAAAATCAATTGCGAACATAAGAAATAGTCTAAAGTCGTTTAAACCTTCGCCGATCACATTATGTTGATGATTAAATAATTTTTTTAACCTTTTTTCTCTACTGTGTCATAAGGTGCGCACTTAGTCTTGCGAGACAAATTAGTAATATCTGTTTATTGATTTGTCTTTTACATTACAATTTACTTATATACCTACTTTTGTAGATGTTCCCGTTACTGATCAGAATGCGTCTCAAGTTAATAATGTTTCCACACCTATGAATAAGGATGCAGAAGAGTCTAAAGAAAACTTGGTATGTGTGTTATACTAAAGGTATATATTATTTCGCGAAGATTTCATCGATGAATAAATATTAGTAGTAGTTAACTTCATCAGTTACTCAGTATAGAAATATAAATTAATAGACTACTTGCATATAAAGGTCCAACTTTCTGTTTTTTTGTAGGTTCGGCATATACTTCAATTGGTAGCGGATAATACAGGGTTTTTGGTGGAAGACCGTTTGTTGAAGCTGATTGAGAAATACCCCTTGACTTCGCGCAACCTTTGCACCCTGGATTCAATTTTTATGGTGAGTAAAGTATTTATGTGGTTTGATTGTGAAACTTGAAATTATATCACGCACGTCTCAACTCACGCACGTCGTACTCAATATTTTAACATCAGAATAAAAAAAGACAGCTGATTTCAGTAAGTTTCGTAAAAGTTGACTACTAACTATATAGAGTTTTTGTCGCATTATAAATTTGGTGGTCCTGGGTTCGATTCCCGTCTGGTTTGGTGGGAGGCTTGGCTATTACGACCCTACTGACAAAGTCGTGTCGCAAAGCGGATTAGCGTTCCGGCACGATGTCGCGGAACCCCATTAGGGGTATGGGTTTACCATACTCCTAACAGGTTATCCCGTTACGTTTTAGTTGATAAAAAAAAAAGTTACACTGTACCGAAGTTTATAGATAAAAATTGCCACCGACTCAATAGTAACTGGAGGCCAGTTGATGTAATTGTATGCAAAACAAAAAAAAAAACAGAAGAAGTAGTTAACCTCTAAACTCAAATTTTTCTCAACATTTCAGGCTTTAGAAATCCAAGCCGAAGAAGACATAGAATTGCTTTGTAAAATATTTCTGAATTACGCCTTTTGTCCAATATGCATTGGTTTGGAAGCAGCTTCGGATGTTATGGAGGGCTCATCTTTAGCGGTACGAGAAATTATGTTAATGAATTGAAATTACAAAAAATTACAAATGAAATTATGTTTGTAACACCAGATGCAAATAAATCCGAAACCTCTGGTGATTTTTTTATTGAGATACAGGTTTATACATATAAACTTCGCAATACATTCATAATTATACACACACAAAAAAAGTAGATACTGACAATCGAATAACTAAATAGCGATTTCTGCTTATCATCTGAAAAAAAGTAAAAAAATAATTAGTTTTTTGACTAAAACTTTTTTCTAATTAACACCGAAAGTAATTAGTGTATTTTATTTTATAATAAAATCCCTATTGATATCTTGGAGACGTCTATCAATAAGTTCAAAGTTATTGTAAAACGAAAGCTTATAGAAAAATCTTATTACGATATTAAGGATTATATTAGGGGTAAAAGTATGAAATTGTCGATTTGTACTGAAAAACAAAAGAAGTATCACTAATATGTTATTTAATAATTACCAACACATTACGATTTGTACAGGTGGGCCCTTCAATCCAAGACGACTCTCATCATGTCAGTATTAATGTCAAGGGATTGAGAGGAGAAAGATCTTCAACATCGCGAGCGCGCTCCAGCATCCACAGGAGCATTTCTGCGAGCACCACGCGATCCGGCCATGTTGCTTTCAAGTATAGTTATTAAGCTAGTAGTTTCGCTAAGTGAACTTTTTTTTTCCGCTGGGAAATGCGTTTACGCATCCCCTCTGGAAACGATGCAGACAAGCCTGCGTACGGACGGGGTATGTAGGACTCGCCGGCCAGACTGACGACCAGAAACCCACCCACCCACTTAAACCCAGCGATGCTCCTACACGTCACCTGGTGGCTGGGTCACGGGTACACCCGCACACACGACCGCTTCGCTAAACTGAAATCTGAACGCCCGCGCTCAACAATGCCAGTTGAGTCGTCAAATAATAATTAATTAGATCGCTTTTATCACTATAATATTATGCTATTTCATGATAAATATTAAAGTTTAATTTTATTTAATAGGGCACAGGAATTATCTCCAGATGATCAACTGTTGATGGCTGAAGCAGATGAAATAATACATAAATGCAGCGATCAAAAAGGTTTTCTCTTGATTTTACTCATTATGTTTTTGTTTGGTTAAATAGAAGAAGATTTGTAATAAAAAATAGTATCAACGAAGGATACCTAATATTTGAAAAACATTTATTATTATAGAAAATTAACTGTCGATTGAATAGTTATCAAAGAAAATTGTTTTTAAGCCAACTACGAAATGCGCGCTCATAATCTATGAGCATACATTTCGTTACCGTTCGGACCTAGTATTGTTAAGACACCAAATTTTTTAACAGCTGCGTGCCCCTTTTTTGTACAATTGTTTTTAAACAAAATGTAGGTACTTGATTTATACAAAAATGTGTTTGCAATGCTTTGTTACGCCACTCGACTACTGATGTCTTATTTATTTTTAAAATTACAGTAAATTTGACTACTGCGGACTCAACCTCTGAAGCCGGTTCGTTGGTAGGAAGACGCGGTCGAGGAGTCACCGTCTCTTCGCAGCCAACACTCGTGTCCTCCAAGAAATCCAATCCTTTTCTTTGTCCATGTTAGTCAATTATAATCATTTTAGTTTATAATATCCCTATCATACTCTTTGCTCTTAGCAGAAATTTAGATCCTAATCTCAAGCTGCTCCAATGTTGGTTGTAGTTTTGAATTTATCGATTTGTATCGTGTTTTGTTAGTTGAAATAAGCGGTACTGAAGGTTTAACATACCCTTCAAGGCGTGCAGATAGCATCAATTGCCTGACTCCGGGCTGGCACTGAGCATTGTTGACAGAAACCTCTGTTTCTTACAATTTTTAGCACGAACAATGACTTTGTGTTCTCTGGTCGAACATAATAACTACTATTGATCAACGAGGCAGTAAACTCGGGCGAATCTTTTTTTTACAGTTTTTCAGTAATTTACCCCGTTACCTAGTACCGGTAATGGGGTAAATGGGGGAAAATGTTTCAACTGCCCCAGTAGGCATGGCGAGGTCGTTTACCTAGGCAGATGCAACTTTTTCATACTGTGAAGTGCAACGGTATGGGTTTCTTACGAAAAAGGTTAAATGTCATTTCTCCACAGAGCTCAACTCTTTGAGAGGACTACTCTCTCTCTCTCTCTAGTCATCCCTTCATTACTGAAGATTGTGGTCTTGGTGTCCTTGCAACCAGAACTACTCTATTTATGTAATTAATAAATTACTCTAAGCTTTAGTTTTAAGTTGGCGAGTGTAGTTATCACCAACGACGAGTAGAAATGATGGAATGGAAACGTATATGTCTGTAATAGGTTTAAATGAGTAAAGCAATTTTGATTCGAGTCTCTTACAAATCACCAGTCTAATTAATATTATTCTTTCAGTGGGACATAATCTAGAAATAGAATCTATGCAAGTTTTGACGGCCTTGAATGAATTTATGGCTATATTTGTTCCACCTGATAAACGAAAGCTTTATGATATAATGTAAGTTTGTGTTATTAATTTGATTTAGAGGAAATAATTGATAACTATTAATTGATTTACAGATTTTAAGTTTTTGCATGTTCAGTTTGAAATCGATCTTCTTTTATATCAGGGACAGTCTGAAACCTCCTGACTTCACGACGCCATCCCGAAAATTGACAACCCAAGAAATAGAACAATATTGGTCTCATTGGAAGAACTTATTCCCATTAGAAAAGGATCGCTTTTGGGATGGATTGCTCTCTGGGCTCAACAATTACCTCACTATTCTACAAGGTAGCATTTATATTGGCTTTATAATATGTTGGTACATGTCTTAAAATTAATGCATGCGATAAGGGTGCATAAATAAATAAAGATCATAATCCGGATATCCCAAGTTGAGAAGCTAATGTTTAGGAGAGCAATTGGTTTAAAAGCGCTAACCATCGCGTTCTTCGTCCAACCTACTGACCATCAATTACGCATACTAAGACTGTCTGAATTCCCGTCGCGTATAAGAATTATTCTTCCATTAATATTAGTTTAGTGTTTTATCTCTAACTCGTAGAAATCGGTGACCCGAAGCTTCTATGCTCTAATGGTATATATTTTCAGATCGTGAGCGTATACATTCAGAGGTGGCACAGTTGCGGCAAAGGAATGCGGCACTACGTCGATTGGTCCGCGGCGCTCTGCCCGAACTACCAACCGGCGCCGCAGTACCGCGTTTTTCCAGAGTTCCTCCTGCCGCCTTCACAGCGACCGTGCCTGACGAAGCGCCGTTCCCCTTTGCTAAATTACCGCCTATATAATGTTTTAAATAATAAATTATTGCTGAATTATTTTAATAACAATTATTTATTTAAATCCTTTGTTAGTCTTTGGCAGATGACATTAACCTCAGAGTATTGTACTTTCTATAAACACCAAGCGATTTGCAGTAAGGTACTGGACGTATATAAAAATGACCAGTGGGTGTAAACGGCATAATACGGCGTAGAAGTCTATTATTGGCTTGCTTCATTTAAAATGATCCATTTCTCAAATTAAATATTAATAGAGAAAGATACCGTGTGGCCGCCCATGAAACAGCTATATACAACTTGATTTTAGTTATTATACAAAATTTGCCAACAATCAAATCACTCTTCCTTTCCTTTTAGGTATTTTTGCACAACAGAATTATTGGCATAATGGGGATTAGGTCAAATTGCTTTCTTTTTGTAGGTAGTGCATTGAGAATATTTTAGTGACTCTGTTTTTTGACTAGCTATAATCGAATTTTTAGATTTAAAACAAAAATCGTTTCAAAAAAATCAAATTTTTACTCGAGTTCGAGGGTCGACGTGTTCTACTATTTAAAAAGTACTAACGATCTCTGACGCCAAGAGAACTTTGTCATCAGTTAACCCTCATTAAGGTAATTTATTTAAAATTTATCTTGATGGCTAACAAACTTTTTTGATATTAATTGTCTCATAAAATATTCAAACTCCATTTAAAAGGCTTACGAAAGAAGATACATTAGACAGATACAGGCAAAATTAGGTAAATAAAAATGTCTTTTATAGGTTCCATATACCAAATTACTAAAACACTTACTCATATTAAAAAAAGACAAGACCCAAAAAGCTAGATGCCAGTAAAAAAGTAAGTGTCGTTGTCAAATAAATAAAATTTATGTCAACGTTTGTCGTTGATCAAGGCTGTCATTGTCAAACTATCTTCGAATTCGATAAATGGAAAGCAAATGAAAGGGTAAAACTTAAAAGTCTCATAAAAATGCAAATAAACTGAAATTCGCAGTTAACCTGATTAAAACAGTTACGTTACGTAAGTAGATTTTTATATTAAAATTTGAAAGCTTTGATTAATTTTTAGCGAAGTACTAACCCATTGATGACCACAACGCGTAAATTTAACTTAAACTTTCTTTAGTTCGCAGAAATCAAGATCCTTCAATTAAAATTTGAACTAAAACGTTCAAGATGTTGAAGGTTTTGTTTCACTTACTTGGAGCTATACAATTTTTCTACGGTTGCTATTACGATTATACCTATGTTCATATTCCGAGTACTTCGACAACTGTTACTACATTTGGTGGAAAGTTTAAATACTTAACTTACTTGAATGCGGTGAGTATTCATTACATAATTATCTTTTGCAACATAAACTCTTATACAAAATTTGGTTCATCAAATTTGTTTGCCATTCCCATGGGAGAGCTGAAAGGTATCCCATATCCTGTCTTGTGTGCAAGCCATATGTGTGCCAAATTAAATAATCATTGAATGGCTGAGCAGAACTTAAAAGTCAATAATGTTACTGGGATAAAAGCCTTTCTTTCCAGCTATTTACTTTTTTATGCTTGTGGTGAAATAAAGTGTGAATATAATAAATAAAGAAAATTATATGAACAAATATTTTCTTTGATGTACATTTATTTTTATTAATATTTAATAGTTTTAAAACAATTTCCAATCATTAAGAATATTGTTAAGATTATGAAATAGGAAATAATAAATGTTCTAAATTTGTATATTGCCATCACAATGACTAAGCAGAATTTAGATAACAATTTTTATCATCAGGCACTTTCATATTTAGAATATTAAAAGTACTGATTTAATTATTTGCTGATAGTACTAAATTGCTGGCATTTAGTTAGCCAAAGTCAGCCTGCGTATAAGTAAATATTACATTTAGCAGTCTCTCTTATATATAGGCCAGTATTCATATGCTAGATTGTCTCTTATTATAATTGTTTAATTTCAGATGCTGCAAACTGTATACTTCACAGTAGCTGTTATCAATGACCTGGCTGGTACAAACGAATCATCACCGTCTAATAAGCCACTCATAAGAAGAACTAAAGATGTATTGTTCAGTTCACTAGCATTTCCCCTGGCTTTGTTTGTGGGTGTCAGTTTCTGGGGCATATATGCAGTCGACAGAGAACTCATTTTACCTAAGGTGATGGATGCATACTTCCCTACATGGCTAAATCATGTGATGCATTCTAATATTGTAGTTTTTACTATAATTGAACTTGTAACCTCATTCAGAATGTATCCTAAAAGAAAATTTGGTTTATCCATACTGACTACATTCATGTTACTTTATGTAGTGTGGCTTCATTTTATTTATTTTAAAACAGGAAGTTGGGTTTATCCTATTTTATCAGTACTAAACTGGCCTTTGAGAATATTCTTTTACTTATTTAGCCTTGGATTTGTTTGTGGTTTATATACATTGGGAGAGTCGATGAATCAGTCTATATGGGCAAAAGAAGTAGAATATACTGTAAAGTCTGAAAAGAAAAAAGCTAAGTAAATGCATGATTGATTGCCTAAGGTTTCCAAAAAAGTTATCATATGTTATTAATTTTATTTTTTTGTGTGGAAATTTACAAAGGTGGTAGAATATTTTGCGTGGTTATTTAGGATAAAATGTGAGGCTTTAGACAAAAAAAAAATGTTGAGTATATTTAACAATAAGAGAATTCCAAGTAATAATAGATTTTAATGTAGATGTAGCTAAATTATTTGCTTTAAATATTCATAAGTGATTGGCAGTCACAAAAATGTTGAATCTTTGATAATCAATTTATCTCAATGTATCATTTAAATGGTGATCGAAAAGGAATAATAACATGTGAATTATATTTTAGATAAGATAAATTAATTTGGGCCTGGTATGAATTGCTTAGCATAAAGATATATTAACAAGTTAAGCACAGATAAGATATATTGATCCTATATTCCAAATTTTTATATGTCTAGTATTTGATTATTGCATGTTTGATCTGACCATATGGCATTATGTTAAAAAACTACACCCTATCACAATATAATATGTACACTTTTATTGAAGAACCATACAGAAGCTATTGGAAATTTCTCACATATTTCACTTTTATATTAAGGCAGAGATCTTCATAGCTTACTCAGACTTACCAATGATTGAAATAAATAAATAAATAAATCTAGCCTTTTTTTAACACAAACTTTTGCTGTGCAAATTTAAAGTTTGCTCTACAGATCTCAGCTTTAATATTATATTACAAATGAGTATTTATTAAATGTTATATCATCCCAGTGTTAAAAATAATAGTTGTATTAAAACAAAGAAAAAACAATAATTATAATAAAATTAGTAGTAGTACTATAATGTAATTCTGAATGATTGCTTAATGTCTATGCACACAGACTATATAATTAGAGGTGGTACATCTATTCATAAGTAGATTTGAATTTTAAAATAGTTCTCTACTTATCTGTGACGTTCAATGTTCGGTTCGGTTTTGACGCCAATAGTACCTTATCAGCAAGCGATTTAGCGTTCCGGTACAGTGCCGAAAACCGATTTATTATTATTATCATCACTTACCACTAGGTGAAAGTCTGTCACAGGATTGAAAAAAAGTTGCAGAGTTCGAGTTGTTAAGTACATTGTTGGCCATCAGCTTTCTAGTACATATAGGTACATATTATACGTAATTAGGAGATAGATAAAACTTTTCTCAAAATATTAAATTCGTATTTACAAGTATTTAAGGCTGCCCATTCCATTCATGTTGTTGCCTTATATATTTTTTTGATTTGACAAATGCTCCTACATATTGTACGTTCATAGGTACTCTATTTGTGGATAGTAATGATAATGTCACATTGCTTTAATCTTATATTAGTATGGTAGTTATTTTTAATTGGAATGTATTATTCTAATAAAAATATCATTTTTTATTGTTGCGTTTTATTGCATTGTGGTTTTTTTCTCTCTAAGATTTAGCTTCAGAAAATTACACCTCAATCTAGTTGTGTGTAATACATAGCAGCACAAAAGCACTTCATATCGCAGAAAATGTTTGAATTTTTTATTAATTTAGATATCCTTGTGTTAAGAGGTGGTACTTTAATAGAAAATATTTTCATTTATCATGATATAGGAATTGGATATTGGAATTGAATGAAAAGAGGATTGTAATGTTTCAGATTTTATTAAACATAAATCCAATTATAATTTAATACTAGCATCTCATTTCCACACTATATAAAATATAAAATCGGGAATATTTTGTTACAGTATATCACTATTATTACGACTAGAATAAATGTCTTTTTAAAGTTAAAATTACGCTAATCTACATCTAAATATATAACACTTAATTTCTATGTACTATCAAATCAGGTCAAGGCAGGCAAAAAGAGCACTGATGAATTTGAGCAAAAAAAAACTATGTTTTCTGATAAATTAACCATCTCTGGTATATTATAACATACAACAGGTATATTATAACCTACAAAAATAGATCAATTCGCTATGAACACAGTTTTTTTTTTGTATATTATCCACACTATGTTAAATTTCATAGAAATTTCTAGGGGTATTATGTTACTGAAATGTATTCGCCAAATCATGAACTGAGATTTAAACTAATTGTTTAAATTCTCTTAAAACTCATCACCGGGACATCAAAAAAATGTCCCACCGAGGTCGGCTTTACAAACATTTATTTCATTAATGAAAGCAAATCCGGTTTAAAGTTCACTTCGGAACTATTTGACTTACCAACTCTCTTAAGATATGGGGTCAGAGTGCGCAAGTGTGCACCCAATCATGGATATTGGACTTTTCATTATCAGCGCTCTTTTTACGCTTCACGACTTACAGCTGAAAAATGCTTGTTGCTACATAAAATCAATTTTATTTTCATTAAGTGAAAACCATCATGTGTTTTTAATAATTACTCCCTAATTTCTCCCAATTATTTTAATTGTTGAACACTTTATAATATTATACATAAATATTTTACTTCAAGACTCAATCGCCTTCCATAGAAGCACGCTACCCTTCCAATAAAAAGTATCAATTGAATGAGTTTCATATATCAAAAGGAGAGGATTATAAATACGAAAAAATAAATAAAAGTATATTGCCAATGAAATAGGTCATTGTTTTCCTTAATCTCAAAATATATAAAATAAAAATAATCTTGCTGTAAATATAATAATATCCATTATAGCAAAAGCAATTTTGTCTTAATTAAACATTATTAATGAAAATATACCTTAAATATTGTGCAAGTAAATTATTATGAGATAAAATTAATACTGGCTTAATTTGAACAGTATTATCGAACTCGATAATCGACATCATACATCCCTTATACATCGATATATCGGTGTCTGTCCACAAAATCACTTAATTAATGTAAATATAATAGGAATGTAAAAAAGGCCCCAGAAAATGTGCGCTTACATAATTAAGAAACAGATAAATAATTATAATGACCTAGAATATGTACATAGATAATTTTTTGATTAACATATTACAGTAGTGCCGATATAGAAGTGTAAAATATAACTGCAAATAAGCGAAGGAATGGTAGGAGACTTCCTATATGGCGGGCGCGGTTTTTTCACGCTTTTCTTGAATTAATGGTTCTTGGCTAATTTTGAAAAGGTCTTGGTTGGTTGTGTCGTGGACATTATAGTTTTGGTGTCGTTTGTGTAGTGGTTAGTTTTTTGAATGGTTAACATGTATTAATTTGGGAAAGGTTTGAGGGAGCCGCGTCCGCCGAGTGCGAAGTTTCCCGCCATTTTCCCTAACTTCAATTCTACATTGCTATAAACTTGACATTGGCTAATCTTATAACGCCATACATAAAAAGAAAAAAAAAACTTCAAATAAACCTATAGCAAATGCCAGCAACTGTCAAAACGTAGGTCTTGCCAAGTAAAAAATCTCTTTTCAGTGAACCTTTGTTTACTGTTACATACGATTTGAGTTAGAGTAGAAAAGAATATAGTAGATAGGTCAAGTTTCAACGCAGTAACACTATCAGAGTTATTTTTACCGGACGCGATCTATTTACACAGTCGTTGTATGGTTCGTAGGAAATTCTTCTTAGTGAACCGTTTACTATAATGAAAATTAAAGAATCATAATCGTACACTTCGATAAACGAAAAGCGACAGTCGCCAATAGTCCTCCAATACCACGTTACTTATATAATTAAATACTGCGTCAAAAAACACTTAAAAATATTGCGTAAGTACACTTTTACTTAATTTGTCTTTTTATAACAGAGGGACATATATATTAACATATTAGCAATAAACAGGTTTCCCCTAAAATTGTTTTAAGTTCTATGTTTGCAGAATGCCGAGCATGCGTCATAACTTAAATTCTATTTAATTATTTTTATGAAATGGAATTATGTTTTTTTACGTGCCTGTCACTTAAACAGTAAAATTCCATGTGTCATTATATATCTACATCTTATAGTTATCTAATAAGTACAGATCCGCGATCAATAAAAACATAGTTTCAATATTCAATATTCGTTATAACGAATGCAGCCAGAGCTAGAAATAAATTAAGATAAAAAGAAATGCGGTTTATAAATATTTAAAGATACATACCCGCATTACTCGATCTTTGTTTAAAAAAAAAAACTAATCAATTGCCTCTACAAAAATTGTACTTAGACTCTTGGCTTTTTATAATCATAAAGTTGCGTATCCAGTGTCAGTAATAAGCTTAATTTGCAACGATTAGTCAGCAAAAAATATGCACTAGTCCCAATTTTGTCGTCAACAATCAAAGTAAAACAGTAATTGACAGGTCCAAAATAATGCATTCCTTTTAAGTATGTTCATGTATAAATTACTATATCTAGACCTGTCGATTTAAGTTAAGACATTTGTCTACAACATAATTGGTACCAATATTATAAGTGCTTGATTTATTGTGTTAATTCGCGCAAAGTAACGCTTGCTTCTATTAAGCTTTAAGGTAGTAAATAAAGCCTTTGTAACGACACTGTATTATATTAAACGGTTATAGTCGAGACTTTAGCGTGGACATAACCCACGGCACGTCTGAGCTACGTCTTAATTTTCCTTGAAGTTTTAGTGTGGCCATTCTTCCACCCGTTGCCTTGCAGCTCGCCGTTCATAGCACGGGTACCGAACGATGTCATTTTGTTTTTGGTCTCGTATAAGACATCCGAATCGGTGTCGGTTTCAGATAAGGCTTTGCTCGTGACTGGAAAACGAAATACGATCTTATATACGAAAATACTAGCGACATAACATACCGAGTCTGTATTATTTTGGTTTAACGAACGATTTTAGCCAGAAACCAAAAACCCAAGTGTATTGTATAAGTATTCTGGCAGAGGTTATAGTATATTAGCAATTGGATTTATATGTAAAGTGCTGATTATGGCTATCTAGCAAGATTGATATACAGTGGACCCCCGATAATCCGGCCCCTGTCTAATCCGGCGCCCCCTGTAATCCGACATGACTTAGAATTACATGTATGTT
The DNA here is from genome assembly GCA_928268935.1 of Lasiommata megera. NCBI lineage: Eukaryota > Metazoa > Arthropoda > Insecta > Lepidoptera > Nymphalidae > Lasiommata > Lasiommata megera. The sequence goes on along the minus strand of OV743325.1, from coordinate 7,668,252 downwards.
TGACAATCTTTGCTAATACATATAGATCACGCAGGTTTGAACAGGTCACAACTCGTACGCGCCACCGCTATTGTGCTTCGTAAGCTCTCAATTGTTATTTAATTTACTAAATTCGACTTACATAAATTAAGTCTGATTTGTACTTCAAAGTACATACATATGTACGTATAATATATAGATTCTTGTCATTAGATATGTAATTTGTCGGATTACAAGGTACTCTTTCGTAAAAAAATCCGGACTATAGGGGTCTTAGGCAGTGCTCCATAATCCGACAAATTCGATAGTCCGACACTGCCCTGCATAATGTTTGCCGGATTACCGGGAGTCCACTGTAATTACAAATCCGCATTACTAGAGATTTAAAGTTCATAATCGCTCTTGCCAACATGTAAGGAGGCATTACGTAAATATATGCCTTGGAATTCCTCAAACTGAACCATATTGATATTGATAAATTAGAAGCCTTAGATAACAGTATAAATTCCATCGTACGTGGGATTCAGTTCAGTTTGAAAGAGAAGCGAAGCAACTCTATTACCATACTGGAATACGACGACAAAGAAATCCAAATTCTCGAACCCTAGCACGTAGGAATCAAATAAGTATTTTACAGCAACGTTGACATTACACATGGCAGTTCAGTCTGCAAAAATGTCCGGAATTTTTAATTACGGACAAGTAAAAATCCCAGTAAAGATCGTCATCAGATTTTTTCGTTGGAATATACTCACATGGTTTCTCCTCATGATCTGCGAGCGGCAGCAGGCGGTAGTTGGGCCTGGTGCGTGGGCGCCGCGGGGCGCACATCCGGCGGAAAGCGCGCGCGCACGCATACCCTGCGCCGCAAACTGCGCATAGCGCCGCCACACCGCACACGCTCGCGTATACCACTGACCAGTCTGTTTAAAAGCACTTCATCGTTAAAGAAGTCCAGTTATGTCAATAAACATATTGTAACAAAAAAATGGACTGTAACGCACTGAACATTAGAAGTAAAAGTAAACTTGTAACGCCGTTTAGTAGGCTGCACAAAATTTCTAACTAATAAATGTCTTGCAATCTTGGAAGTTTTCATAAAACGTAAGCGTTATATAAAAATTCTATTACAATATTAAGGTTTAATAAAATAGTTTGAATGTGAATTGCTTTAATTTCATAGCTAATTATTATAATTTATTATTGATTGATGTGAGATGTTGATAACAAAGTTTTTTGTGGCCTTCTTAGACGTTACGGGGGAAAAAGGGGTGTAGAGAGATCGCAGAAATTTGTTATCAGACTTATAGTTTTAAAATGAGGTGCTAATAGCATAGCATAGAGAAATTTTACTTATCACCAATTGCATTTAGAGAATACTGGTGAATTATTGGTGTCTTACCGCAGTCAGGTTGCGCATCTGGTTGGAACTGGGTGAAAAGGCTTTGCATCCAAAACGCGTCGCAGCGACACGTGCGCGTCGCTTGCTCGCAAACGCCCCGCCCGGAGCACGTGCTCAGACACCGAAGCGAGCGCACGCGACGTGCTCCCGCACTTATAGCAGCCGCCCGGCATTGAGTTAGCGCATCGATACCATCCACGGGTACTCCCTAAAATGACGATTTATTTTGTTATTTTTTAAAGGTTCCGTATAAAGAAAAAGGTACTCATTCAAGGTCACTATGTTTTCTATTTATTTTTTGTTTCTTTTACAGTTCAGAATGGGCTTCACAAACCATGTCAAAAGTTATACTGCTATAGCTAATAATTAATTAAATGTTTTTTATTAATTCCTATTAAAAGTCACACACGATAGGCACGAGTGAAGAGAAAAATTAATTTTTTTTTATCCACTACAAGTTAGCCCTTGACGGCAATCTCACCTTATGGTAAGTGATGATGCAGTCCAAGATGGTAGCGGGCTAACCTGTTATGGTAAACCCACACTCCTAATTGGTTTCTACACGACATCGTCCCAGAACGCTAAATCGCTTGGCGACAAGTCTTTACCCTACTGATAGTAGGGTGGTAACTAGCCACGGCCGCAGCCTCCCACCAGAACAGACTCAAGCCCGGAATCGAACCCAGGACCTCCAACTTTATAAAGCGACAGCGCGTGCGCTGCGCCACGGAGGTCGTCAAAAATCCATAATATCCATAATATTTGTTGTCAGCAGCAGGTTGTAAAGCAGGTTTGTTTATTGGTTTAAACCTAACCACTCTAATATAATTACTGACCTTCTCAGACAAAAAGAAGATGATAAGTGTATTTTCCGAATCGACTTCTCCATTGATTTCCGTCACATTCACCGAGATGCCGTCCTTCAGGAGCAAAGTCATTTTTTGCACTAAGGAATCCAACTGACCCTTCGTAAAGGTAGATATGGGGATGTTGAGGGTCATCTCCAAGAGTTTCATCTCTAAAGGATCAGGCTTCACTTGAACACTAACTGTGTCTCTGTCGGTTTCACCTTGGTCGTCTGTCACTGTTAGCTCGAACACGTACCGACCGGCTTCTATATTCGTTAACTGCAAAATGTGTTAAGCATGAAAATCTGGCTAGATTTAGGTCTAGGTTTGCGCTAATATTAAAAAAGATTTACGTAATTTGGTGCAAATGTTATATTGCTTGTAACTGGATTCCCTTTCATCATGATCAACCCATTATCGGCTCACTACAGAGCATGGGTCTCCTCTAAATATGAGAAGGGTTTGGCTATAGTCCACCACGCTGGCCATGTGACTTCACACGCCTTTGAGAACATTATGGAGAACTCCCAGGCGTGCAGGTTTCCTCACGAGGTTTTCCTTCACCGTTGAAGCAAGTGATATTTTAATTGTTTATTATTCCTTTAGGACTTCCCAAAAGCGTTCGTAGCATATGTGCGTAGGTTAACCAATTTTTAATTCTTCATTAGATGGAGTTTTTTAACCTCTATCACTAAATTTGTGTAACATTTAAGTGAACTGGTCACTTCTATGTATTAAGCCATTACAGCCGCAAAATGATTTCGGGTGCATAGCCCACTAGATTTTGTGATGTCTATTGCCTTGTCTGATGATGCAGATGTTTTTGGATGGTTCTTTAGGTTAACTTCAGTAACCCTGATACGAGTTTAGGTTTCGAGAGGTTTTTAATACCGAGGAACTATCTAGGTAAGAGACGACCGTTTGGTGCTTTGATCGTTAATAATATACTGATAATAATAAATATGTTTATTTACCATTAGCACAGGCTGAGTATCTGAGTGCAATATGACAGTTCCCGCGGCCAACCCCGAGCCGGAGCGCGTCCATTTCCACGACACAATTCGGAAATCATCAGACGACTTTGAACCATTCAAGATGAGAACTGGTAGCGGAAGATTCAATATTTGGTCACCACCCCCATCAGCTTTCGGAGGGCTGTTTTTGTCTGTTACATTGGAAGATTTAGTTATAACAAGAAAACTTACAGTTTAGTACCTCTAATTTAAAAGACATTTAGAGAGATCTCTCGTTAAATGTCTCTTAAATAAGTATGGACAGATGACGTCATATTTCTCTATTATATTTTGACTCCCGTCACGAAACATTTTGTATAATTACGTGTTACAGTTATTATGAACTGGAGCTCAATTCTTTTTAGTTTCCGGTAAAAACCATCGCTGAGGGATTTTGGAAATTGCGTTTTTAATGCGGCAAAGGGCCGCGGTGCGTTCGCTTCCAATTTTTTCAAGATAATGTTACACGTAGTTAATTGCGATTGTACATCTCAGTCCCCAATTTTTTTTTTGAGATTCATGCATCCAAAATGCTATTAAGTATTCTTAGCTACAAGAATACCGCCAATAATACAAAAAATATATATAAACCTCTAACTTTAGACCAATTAATTTACCCATCTCTAATCATTATCCGTTAATAATGTTAATGCTACGCATTTCGAAAATTGTAAAATACGCTACAATTTAACATAACATTTGCATAACTCACAATTCAAATGCAATACCTATACCAATCACACGCTTAATAAGATGTTAACGGATAACTATTAATTTGCAACAGGTTAATGAAGAGATAAAGAAAGAGATAAAATAAATACATGTACTCAAGTCATCTATAATTTTAAGTACCTAACTATCAAGAAACTCAAGTTAAGCACAATCAAAATTTCAAAATACCGTGTAAAATTACCATGTGTGTGCTATACGATAACTTGACCAGTTAAATGCAATTTCTATGTAATGACGTTTTTATATTGGATCGGCAATCTTTGTCAGATATACTCACATTACATTCATAATAATATGTTTAGATAACTTTACTATAATTTCTTTGAGATAGGGTTGCGTGTTTGCGCGCAAAACTCTCATATTAACACTTATTCTCTAAATTCTATTTGTTATTATTGTACAAAAGAATTGGCATTTTCTATATTATATTACACATAAATATAAAACCTCCTTCTTCCCTATAATACGTATATATACACTTACTCTGAGTAACAGTGATGGTTACATTGTCTGTGGCGGTATTCCCGTTATCATCTAGGACCGTGAGCGAGAACACATACTGCCCTTTAGTTAGGAAGGTCGCGTTCGCTGTAGACTCGTTAAAGTTGATAATGTTAGAGTTAGTGGGCCCCGAGAGACACCGCCACGTGTACGCAACGATCCGGTGATCGTCGTGCGACGCCGTACCGTTCAGGGTGATCCACGTTTGTGGCAGTGATATGAACTGGAAATATACATAGACACCGTGACTTTACCCGCATGCTTTATGTTGTTATACTTAGAGAGGGTACAGTAGCATCCGCTTATAACGACTCCACTCACATTAATTAGGCTGGTCTTTATGTGGCGGAGTCATATTAAACGGATTCCACAATATTTTAATGCATGCGTGACATTTTTATAATAAAGAAACTTCTAAACTACACTTGTACGCCTTTTAGAATTTCACCCGAAGAATAGAATAGCCCTATAACGTTTAGAAATATCATTTTAGTTTAGTATAGATATAAAATTTAATTTATACCAGACTTAGCACCAGTAGGTATATAGGGGTTAAATATATTTTACGTTAAAGAGTACTTCTACATTCACAAAATGTTGTTTTACATGCATGAGAATAATATTGTTTTTTATTTATACAGGTATTCGGATGAAATATTCTATAGAAAATAATTATTGTTTAAACCAACACCTATTGAAATTTTAAACTAAAAAAAATACACGTAATTACACGAATGCACAACCCCTCAACCTTATGATTAAATAAACACATTTCAATGCATACCTAATATGTGTAATAGTTATACAATAGGTTCCACCGAAATTTGCAATCATGTTCAACCATTTACTATTATCATGATCCTCAGACTAAAATTAAATGGAACAGCAAAAATCTGTCGAATAGCACCCATAGCATATGATAATGTATGTTAGGTAAGTAGAGATGGCATAAGTAAGCATAAGAAAGCATAAATGCTGTTAGTTACCGCGTCAGAGCCGGCGTCTGCGACAGGCGGGGTGTTGGTGGGCGGTTTGACGAACACGTGCACGTCCGCCGTCGACGTCTGCCCCGACGAGTCTGTCACCTTTAGCACGAACGTGTACACGCCCTCCGACAGATTGGACAGCTGGAACAATTCGCAGTCTTGAGATGAGACTTCGACGCAATCACAAGGGACGACCTCACGACGATTTATGACTATTTCACTGGTACAGTTGAGGGCTGTGTCTTGAGCTGGAGGTCCAGGTTTAAACTCCAAGCGATTTGACTGCCTCCATGGTGCAGCGCATACGCTGTCGCATTATTAAGTTGAGGTCCTGGGTTCGATTCGCGGCTCGAGTCTGGTCTGGTGGGAGGTTCGGTCGTGGCTAGTTACCACCCTGCCGACAGACGTGTCGCCAAGAGATTTAGCGTTCCAGCATGATGACCCGTAGAAACCTATTAGGAGCGTGGCCTTACCATACTCCTAACAGGTTAGCCCGCTACCATCCTAGACAGCAACATCACTTACCACCATGTGAGATAGCCGTCAAGGGCTTATTTGTGTATAAAAAATTTTATAAATAAAGATTTAGAGATCAGGTATGTGTGGCGTACAAACCGGTCAGATGAATGGGTTTAATATACTTATTTACCTGCAAGTAAGGAGAATGAGTGTTTTGCATGTCCACAGCTTTGTTCTCGTCCTCGGTAGATTTGGTCCATTCCCAAGACGTTATTTCGTGGTCATCCGTTGACAAACTCCCGTTCAAGGTTAAATTGTTATTTGGCAAATATATTATAACGTCTTGACCTACAGGAGACAAAAACATTTGAGTCACATGCTTTAATGGGATAAACTAAATCAATATAATATAGACTTAATTTTTAGCTCCTTTTAAACATTATGTACCTCTGTGAATTAAAAAAAAAAATACCTGCATTAGCCTCCGGAGGATAGTCAGTGTGGTTCAACACAGTTATGTTGGCTGAGGTAGAGTTTTTCACGTGGTCAGAGTCCTCTACTGTCAGCTTGAAAGTATAGTTGCCCGGCTGCTTGAGATCTTTCAACACAAGCGTGGACCCGTCTTCTAGGGGTGGTTGATAGCCGATCGGCCCCGCTGTTAGTTCCCAATGCCAGGATATGATTGCGTCATCATCCTAAGTAATGAAGAAAAACATTGCAATCCCTTCAGACAATGGTCATTTACAAAGTATCCCACTTCTGATGTCTTATCAGAATAACAGATCAAATATCTACAAGCCAGTGTTATTGTATCACAAAACGATCTACTAAAGAATCTGAAGAAAAGGTATATAACAAGAAAAATGCACTATTTCATACCAACACCGTCCAGCATCAGCAAAGGTACACGCAATCTAAAGCTAACAAAGGAAAGGTAATTCGAGAATAATTAACCAACCTACCCATCTACTTCCAACCATCCTTGTGTTAACAACCACCAACCACCAACCTTGTCCAATCCAGGCAACACCTCTATTCGATTCTAAGTTAGCACAACAATATCTAATCGAATCTCCGATCTATAATTCTTTAAACAAATGAAAATATAGCAGAATAACTTTGCGTAAATTGTTTTATTACTGATTGATCAACTGTTGAGAGTTTAAAATATTACATATTATGAGTTTTAATATATAAGCTCTCACTTAATAAAATTTAATTCCGTGTCTGTTACGGCTTTTTTGGATCTTCAGCACTAACATTGGCTTTTTACAAAACTAACTGTCCAATTCATGATAGTGATCACGATTATTTTCACGGATTTTTTTTTGACTGACAGAAAATTCTATCATTGTTGAAAGAATCAAAGCAGCTTACTACTTATATTACTCGCCGGACGAAATCACAACTACACGCCTCCTAACTCAATTCTTCCACATACTATAACCGACCTTCGTTAATGTATGAGTAGCTCATCCATATGTCTGGAGATGCACACCGCTATTTCGCGCGGTATAGCTTTCACCTACAAGGAAGTATTACAAAGAGCACACCATCAGATACCTAGGGCTATCCATGTCAATGAAAATCTTAATAATTTAGGTCCTGCAAATACCGATAGGGTAACTAACTAAATATAGGCAAAAAGTTTTATTAGCAATAAATTTTCTTGGGTTTGCCAGATAAGCCAGTGCTGTCATTTAATGACAACCCCTCAAGTTAAAGGGGATTTGTCTAAAATTACACTTAACAGGTAATTTTACGTTAAAAATTTATTTGCTGAAAAGTGAAGTTTGCATTCATATTTTTTATTTTATTTCAAGTAATCTTAGACGTGTTTAGGGTTGTTAACGACAGTATGTTTTTAACAGTTTACCTTACTAGCACTGCCGTCTAAAACAGCTCCAGAATTTGGCAACTTCACAGTTTGCGATTGTGGGGTGATAACAACCATTGGCGGGGTGTTGACACGCTTCGGTGGCAGAACTGTCACGTTAGCAAAACCTTCGCCGTAGGAGTTAGTACTGTTTACTGCCACTTTGAACCTATATTGGCCTTCAGTGAGATCCTTCAAGGTCACCGTTCCGTCGTTTTGGATCATGTTGCCTGAAAATTTGTTAAATGTAGGTATTCATTCAATGTTTTATTAACATAACATGCATAGCGGGTATAAGAATGTTTCAATTCAGTCTGATATGAATTCCCGCGCCCATGGGACTTGGGAAAAGTATATACAAACAAAAGGAAATGAAATGGGATGTCGTGTTTAAATTTAATCAACAACAATTTTTATATAAATATAGATCAATGTCACTGCAGTTTTCATTAAATGTAAAATAGAGTTTACGCTATTTTAGGGAGGGTTGGCGTTGGGTTGGGTTGGTTTATAACTACAGTAAACGTTATACAAAATGGCACCCAATTTGGTTGCTTAAATCTTTGTACATCAAATATTGAATGAATAGAAGCAGGCGTTACTTTGCGGAAGTCTGTGATAAACAATAAACAGCAAGTATAATTTGCTATATTCCGCCGACAACCGGGAGATTTTTATAATATAACACCACACAAAATCTTCCACTAAAACCTCTACGCACGTTTCGACCCGACATCGGAACATCCTCAGGAGATGTTGACTTCACAAGCGAGAAAAGTAAGTTCGCTCTCTCTCTATCTCCTGAGGATGATCCGGTGTCGGGTCGAAACGTGCGTAGAGGTTCTAGTGGAAGATTTTGTGTGTGTTATATTATACAAATCTCCCGATTGTCGGCGGAATATAGCAAATTATAATCGCTGTTTATTGTACATCAAATATTGATTCTATTTATTGGTGGTTTTTGAGGAAAATAGTAGTTACCTGTAAAGCCTCCTTTTGGTTGGTCGACAAGCGTCCAAACATAGTTATAGTGACTCATAGTTGATTTCTCATCGGGAATAGTATATGCAGCTAAAGTAACTTCGTTTTCTGGAAGTTGCACCTGTAAATTACATACATATTATATTAACAATGGGAGGAATTTCTTTTTATGATTTTAATACCTAAATTAGTATTCAGCTTACCTCCTTAGATAAAATAGAGACAGTCAAATTCTGATGAGGTGCAGGTTTCTCTGTCTTCAAATTGTCAGATTTCATTTCAGATATTAATGAGTTACTTTTCTTCATTGATTCAATATGTCCTGCATCACCTTTGGAAAATGTCCTGTGTGGGGAAATGCAGGAGCCCTGAGAATTTTCAACAGTTCCCAGAACACACTTACAAATACCATTGCGTGACTTGAGCCCTAAGGGTATACACTCAGCGTTGTAAGGGCAGTCATCAGCTCCCACTTCACATGAAATTTTTTCTAGAAACCTAGAAGCTAGCATCATTTCATTGTCTGTACTATCAGTGTATTTATCAAAATTCTGTTGTTCCTCCTCTTCCATACTGGGCAAGTTATTGATGAAATGAGTCAAAAAACTTGTGTCTTCATCTTCTGGCATATCATTACGACGATTGGAGTATGAATAAATTGGTTCTTCCTCTGGTGAATAGTTATTGTTAATTTCTCTTAAGTTTGACTGATCTAGTATGTCTGACCAGTTTTCTGCAAGAAATCATTCAAATTGTTGTACAGTGCAAATTAAATTTCAGGAAACTCATAAGTATGTATGATAAAGAAATTTAACTATAACTACTATTCAACAGTAATTAATCTTACATTTTCTATAGCTAATTTAAAATTCCTACATTTCTCTTTGAATAATAAATCATTATCTGAAACTACTGCCAAATTGTGATAAGATAAGGTTGCTTTTAGTTTAAACCTCTTTCTACATTCTAGTTTAAACACATTTTAAATACATTTTCCGAAAGTTACTCTCTTCAGTACTTGTAAGAGGTGTCAGAATTTACCTCACATATTGCACTGCTGCAAATATTGTATTTCAGAGATATCACAACTCCTCACAATTGGCTAGATAAAATAAAATGTGCATATTATTTACATGTATACTATTATAAAGAAAAAGTTTTTGTTTGGATGTTCAGAATTATCTCGTATTACTGATCCAATTCTTAAAATTGTTGTACCAATGGAAAGCCACATTATCATCTAGTAACATAGGCTAATTTTTATGCCCACAATTTTTTATTTTTATGGAACAAGAAATACTCAGGAAAAACCACTGGGTGCTGCTAGTTAATTATTAAATACCTAATTGATTTATCCAGCAATAATGCAGCTACAGATCAAGTTAATTTATTGCATAGATATAATTTATGGGCTGATAAGTGACATAGACTCGATGATTTTGTTAAAACAATGCTGACGTCACTCTTACTATAAACATCTCAGATGTTCTTTACTCAACAGACTTTATCCTGGAATAATGAACAGTTCCTCTGCGGTAGATTAACAGTAGATTGTGGGGACGGGGTGTTGGTGGTTGAACAATCATCGTGACCAGGACAGTTATCATTCTCAAGCCGTACCAACCCATCATTACAAATTACAATAATGTTTTTACATTTATAAAAAGGGTTTTAAATATTGAACTAATGGGCTTGAGAGCATCAGCCAATCAACATAGTATTTTCAGGGTAATTATGTTTGATTTTATTAAAGTATTATTTTCCCTTACACCTATAGCCTTACTTTAGTAGGAATTTGTATATTTATTTTAGTATTTAATATGCACTGCACCACTTGCACTAGTACAAATATAAAAGCTTATATCTTGAAAACCTGACACTTTTTTTTATCGTGGGTAAATCCTCATGGATACCTCTGTGCCACGGGGAGGCACAGAGGTTATGTCAGATTCCTACTGACTAAAACCCCACATATTCCTACTCAACACTGTATGGTGGAGCCATGGGAAACCTGACACTGGTATATTTTATTATTGTTAATATTACCTAACAAACTCAGCAATATATTGCTTAAATAATAACAAAACAACTCACCATTTGACAAGACTGGTTTTACTAGGATCATAGATACATGGGTATCCCATTTCCTGCCCGCAACTCTTGCCAATGGAAGACATAGTTCATCAGTAACACACTCAACATGGAAACATCTTGATTCAACAATGAACACAATGTTGCAAGCCTCAGCCAGGCAGCAAGCCATCACACATTGTCTTAGACCTTTAAGATCTGTCTTTTCTGTATAGTTTCCGGCAGTTAGATTTCCTGAATGATGATAATAGCATTTTGATAGAACATTCTTTAAAGGCAACTATATAAATTGTAATAGGGATGTTGACACTGATCATTAGGGATATGGATCACTACTGATTGTTAATATATAGAATATTTTCACCCACTACAAGTTAGCCTTTGACGGCAATCTCACCTGATGTAAGTGATGATGCAGTCTAAGATAGTAGCGGGCTAACTTGTTAAGCATATGGCAGAATCATACTCCTAATTGTTTTCTATGCGCCATGAATGTGTCAGAACGCTAAATTGCTTAGCAACATGTCTTTATAATATATATTTAAAGAGCCTTTTATTTTAGTCAGGGTGCATTTACAAAAAGTTTAGAAAAAGGTATTAAATATTGTGAAGAAAAGTTGTGTCAATACTTCTGAACAGAAAATTTCAGATCATAGAATATTACTTGAACTTAAACTAGAGGAACAAGTGCTAAACTTTTCAAATAATCTGTGTTTTATTAAAAATATTATTTTAAAAGCAAAGAAAAATATCTTTAATAGGTACACACAATTAATTGTAATAATACAAAGAGACAATTTAGTTTTATTGTCAGTGGTCTATTGTATTTATTAAACTCCTTAATTGGAGAATACGGCCAATTTTTTGCAAGGGATCGCAACAACAATACTGGTACTTACCTACTGGCATATGGTTATCGAAATTTTTCGGATAAAGTTTAGGACATTTGTTGTTTTCATACTTTTCATTCCAAGGTTTATTGTACAAAGAAAATGTTTCATCAACAGTTACTAGAAGCGACAAAGCGCAAAGTTTAATCACACTGTTAATCATTTTAACATTAAATATCGATAATCTTCAAAATACAACAAGTTTAGATTCACTGCTGTAGTACTTTTATCATAATAAACGGAATATTATCACGACTAGAGGAAATAAAGGACATTGAATCCAAAACAGTAACGTGGGTGTCGAGATAAAGTGATTTGAATTGAATATTTATTTAAATTAAACAAATAATTAATTGTATGACGTATTGCAGAACCTGTAACCTGTCAGACTGTGACACAGGTTACAGATCATCTGTCAGACCCATCAAACTATTGTAACATAGAGAAACAACAGCAATAAACTATCGTAACAGATGATATTAAAATCCATGAAGGATAAGATAAGTAAGGAGATGGTTAGAGAATTCACTCCTATATGTCTATTTGAGCCAAATACCTAATCATCGCTATTTCATTCTCTGGTGTTTGAATTCTCTTTCTAAGTTATCAGCTACAAAAGGATTTTACCTTAAATCCGTAATAATTATATCTCTACGGCTTTAGTTATATATATAAAAGCAATTCATTACTATCTATCTAGGAATATTATTATAATGCCGTCGCGATCGAGTAATATGTTTATCAGACTGAACTAATCGTTAATAGCTTATACGATAACGCTTGTTTTAAATAATGAGGTGGCAGTTTTGATACATATCATTATATGACAAAAAATATGGATATGGAGAACACTGCTCCTTGCGCAGTTCGCTTTTTGCTCTTGGCAGTACTGCTGTGAAATACGTGGACTTGGCCCAAACGTTTTTCGTCTACGTTCCTGATACGAGTCGCTAAGGTGTGGCACGTCCTCCCAGCTTTCGTTTTCCTAGCCAACTATAATCTAGATGCCTTCAAGAGAAGAGTGAATAGGCTTTTCTTTCCATCATAGACTTCATCATTACTATTATCAAGCGCAAGCCAATCTTCAATAAAAAAAAAACTTTGGTTTTGGTTCGGAGTACGTTCGGCATCTCTGTTTATAGTGGAAGAATCGAATAGTGATATAACATCGGCATGCTTATGGAATTCAACCTTATATTTATGGCATGCACTAGCGCTTGTTGTTATTAATTTCTTTGTTTACAATTTTCCGATACGCCTTCGTGGGCGTATCCTCGTTTAATATTAATATTAAATTATAATTTTCATTCAAGAACAATAGTTCGTTCACATAACTAGCTATATTGTTTCAATTTGTCAGGCAGTGATTATTTAAAAATAAAAATGGGCGCCGGACAAATTGGTGGAATAGCGACAATGCGTAAATATTTGCTATCTTTTTATTCATACCTAACTATTGTGACAACGCCTTATTAGGATGAGGTAAAATCATCCCCTAATCAAGATCGTCACATATTATAATAAGATATGTATCTACTTAAGATGGATCAATTTTGTTACTATTTGAATCTTTTTTAAATTAAAATATGCTAAAACTATAACAATAAAAAATAACTATTAATCAAAATCGTCAATTTATGTTTTTCACAGCGTCGTCGGCGCAACGTTTCATAAAGCCCTAAAGTACTTAGGCGTTTATGATGTCATCATAATTTTGTATGGCGTACCAAAAATCAGTAAAATGACAATACAAACACCACTTAGTTTTCTTTCCTATAAACATATTTATTTAATACTTAGATGTGTCCTTTTCCAGTGGACTTAGATTTCAACAATGCGGCTGGCTTTCAAGGTGTACCCGCTAAAGTGACTGAAGGACAATTTGTAGTGAGTTCAAGTCAATTGATAGATTCTAATAATACCTGTACATGAATAATTTATTGTTTATATAATATTGTCCTCAGAAATGCTTAAAATAATTTTCGATTGTGTTTTTTCTTCTGTTTTTCTTTTTATTTGAATAATTCTCTCGTTTAAAATTAATTAATTAATTAATTTAAATAGCTCGACCTCTCCCGATATTAATTTAAATTATTTCTTGGCTTCCTTGGGCCCGGTTATATACGATAACTTACTATGGTAATAGAAACTATGTATTACTATATAATGCACACCCGTTAGATAAGTGGGTTGTAAATTTTTTAATGTTACCTACACTTGAATGAAGGAAAACTGAATAAAACGTTCGTGATTCTTTTTTAGTTGTAGTGATACTTTTTTACAGTACTTGTAACCTCTGAGGCACAGTGCGTGCGCTGTCGCATTTTAAAGTTGAAGGTCCTGGGTTCGATTCCCGGCTCGAGGCTTTGGCCGTGGCTAGTTACCATCCTGCCGACAAAGAAGTGTCACAAAGCGAGTCCGGCACCCTAGAAACCTATTAGTAGTGTGGTTCTACCATACCCCTAACAGGTTAGCCCGCTACCATCCTAGACTGCATCGTCACTTACAACCAGGTGAGATAGTCGTCATGGACTAACTTGTACTGTATAAAAAAAAACTTTTAGGAACTTTTATGTAAATCTTTAAAAAAAAAAATTAATATATCACGCCTGCACGCCTGAGAGTTCTCCATAATGTTCTCAAAGGCGTGTGAAGTCTGCCAATCCGCACATGGCCAGGGTGGTGGACTATGGCCAAACCCTTCTCATATTGAGAGGCGACCCGTTCTATGTAGTGAGCCGGTAATGGGATAATCATGAAGATGTAAATCTTTTATCATCTTAGGTGCATTACTTATCACACGCAATGCTGTTTTGCGTGGGAGCATTAATAGAAGCGCATGTAGTCCTCACCCCAGCGATTTGCGTGTTCGGTGAGAGGTATAAGTTTCAAATATTCGCCGGTACGCATACATTTCTGGAAAATACCGGCGTAGGACGGACTGTGCAGCATCTTTGCATTCACAAAGGTTGGTTAATGATCCTTATTGTCAAAAAGATATGTTTTAAACATAGGCCAAACTAAAGTATTTAAACCGCGCGCCTTGCGGCTTGCAATTTGGCGAGATGTCCAATCACAATACACCGTGACCCACCTCCGTGGCGCAGCTGTAGCATTTTAAAGTTGGAAGTCCGGTGGTGGTCTGGTGGGAGGCTTCAGCCGTGGCTAGTTACCACCCTGCCGACAAAGACGTGTCGCCAAGCGATTTAGCGTTCCGGCACGACATCGTATAGAAACCAATTAGGAGTATGGGTTTACCATACCCATAACAGGTTAGCCCGCAACCATCTTAGACCGCATCATCACTTACCATCAGGTGAGATGCAGTCAAGGGCTAACTAGTGGTGTTTAAAAAAATAAGAAAAAAGTATTGTTGTATTGTATTGTTGTTTTGAATAGTCGTATGAATGATTTTTTTTTTAAATAAAAAATATAATACTATTGTTTTTTATAATTTGAGTTAGAGCCATGAGCGTGCTTAAAATAACAAAAGCCATTTATTCAACACCAAAATCAATAAAAAGTAGCGTAGGCCTCTGGCCTCCCCCAGCTCTTTCCAAGCCTTTCTCTCCTTCGCATCCCTGCTCCATAGTGGGCTGACGTGAAGGAACAATGAGCGTACTTAGGTATGATTAATAAATAAAAGCTATGATAGCCTAGTGGTTAGGACGTCAGCCTCCTAATCAAGAGGTCGGGGGTTCGAACCCGGGCCTATATATATATATACCTATATAACATATAACTTTTCGGAGTTATGTGCGTTTTTAAGCAATTAAAATAACATTTGCTTCAACGGTGAAGGAAAACATCGTGAGGAAACCTGCATGAATGAGAGTTCTCCATAATGTTCTCAAAGGCGTGTGAAGTCTGCCAATCCGTACATGGCCACCATGGTGAAATATGGCCAAACACTTCTCATATCAAGAAGAGACCCGTGCTCTGTAGTGAGTTGAGAATGGATTGATGATGATTAATTAATAAAACGGGGTTCGATTTTTTTTAACAGGTTACAATCACACGCTACGGTGGCAGGCCTGCTCCGCGGATAACCTGGCACTGTTGGTCTTGAATCAGCAGTTTTCTTTTAACAAACGAGAACCCAACACAGAATTCATAATAAACAGGGCTAGGTATGGAGTAATCAGTGATTTAAACAAACGAATAGGGGACACTTCATGCCGATATTACGGGTGGGGAAGCAGACGTAATGTAAGTATACTTATCGAAGTTTTTTTTTCATCTACAATATATTCAAAAATTTATTGCTGTTCGTTAGTCTCGCTAAAACTTGAGAACGGCTGAACGGATTTATCTTATCTTGGTCTTGAAATGTTTGTGGAGGTCTAGGGAAGGTTTAAAAAATGAGAAAATTTTAAATAATTTCGGGAAAACCCTAAAAACAGCCCTTTTCTTTTTCCCATATATAAACGTTTTCTAAATAAAATGTAGAGTCAATTTGAATTTTATTGCTATTCAATAAAGTTCATATTAAATTATAAACACTCACTTTTGTCTAAGAAATGTAGGAGTGTTCCTAACTTCAAAGAGTCAATCATGTCTAAATCAGTTTATTTCAATTGTTTTATCTAACGCGGTAATCTCGGGAAATACGGGTAAGATGTGAAAAACTCTTTCAATTCAAACAAACTCGATGTTCGATAGTCCATTTATTGAAGACGGCTATTAAATATTTAGGCAATATTTAATCCCGGTATTACCACGGAAACGGGAACTACGCGGGAGAAACCGCGGGTCACAGCTAGTTAGTAATAAAAATCTTGGTTGGGTCGAGAGCGCGGGTATTCTCGTGTTCCAGCCACCAGGCGACGTGTAGGAGCATCGCTGGGTTTTAGTGGATATTCTAGTCGCCAGTCTGTCGCTTCCAGAGGGGATGCGTAAACGCATTTCCCAGCGGAAAAAGTAAAAAGATGCAGAAATACAACAAGGCAAGCATGCGTATACCTAAGGATGTGTGGAGTTAAAAAAATCTATATCTCAGCACACCCCGTTTAAGAAGATTAACTTAAGTAAGTTTGTTATGAATAATATTGATGTTTTCAGGGATATCTCGTACCATTGCTGATCCACTTATATCGCGTTGACGTCACTATAGTCCATAGTGACCATTGCGCGAGTATTTGGGACAATGAAGACAAATACCTTTGCGTCAAGCAGCCGAAATGTAAGGTAAAGCACCAATTACAGGACTAAATACAGGACTAAAGTGGGATTTGGAGTCAGTATGTAGTTCTTTTAATTAACCCCCGATGACAATGTAATTATTATAGTTTGACCTATTGATCGGGTCAGAATATTATAAGATTAGCGATTCTTCATATCCACACAGACAGGATTCTCTTTTTAGTTTGGTTACCTAAAAACGCGGTTTTTTATTTCTTTAAACTATTTATTATTATTATCGTTCACAGTCTGAAAAGCACGGAGCGTTGTGTCCGGTAAGTTTTTTTATTTGTTAATTGTTATACTTTATGTTTTTTTTCTCAATTATAAATATTTGTTAATTTTTGTATAAATGGATATCTGTGACCTAATTAAAACCGTTCAGGCGTTACAAAAAGATTAATTTAAAAAGGCGTTATTAGAACAACGCCCAACGTTATAATGCTTGATTAGAAATATATAATCTATTTTATAGATTAGATAATTGATTATAATATATGTATTTCTTTAGCAGTCTGTGACCCCAAGCGACTTAAATATATTTACAGCTGTTGTTTGTGTTATGGCACTCATGTCTTATTTTACAATAACTTTGTAGGTAGTCATCCTATCGGCAAAGTACCGAACACCTTTCCTCTTGTATACTTACTAACATGGTATTCTTCCATAAACATAAATTTAAAGCTTCTGTATTTAAATGGACCCATTCAGTGCCTATGAAGAAATTGTAATGGTATTAACCTTGTAAAGTGTTTACTGTGTTCTTACAGGATGACTTAGGATCTGTGCTGGTGTGTTCTGGATACATTCAAGGTATGATGACGTCACGCCTCATAGACCGGCCTTGCGGCGTCGGCTTCGTGGACCTCAGCCGCTACAACAAGTTTCTGACGTGTGGCGTGGACGACTCTCGCGATGTTATCGACCATGACGACTTCATGTCTATAGACTATAAAACGGCTCCTACACCCTCTTTGGCTACAACTCCTCATGGCAATGTGACAACTGAATCGTCGTTTTAGGTTTTTGATCTTTGCATCTATCTAACTATTATGTGCTACCCCGTTTCCAAATGCCTTCACATCCCATTCTAGTAGCTTAAATGTAGGTTTTAGTTGCACGCTTAAGATCCACTCGCTTTGTAGCTAAACACAAAAACATCTTTTGATAATTTTCCTGATATTTTTAAACGCAGTTAACCGATTACCATAAACCCAGGTGTTTTGTAACAACTATTGGATGGTTTCCAAAAAAACACCTTAATCTTTGTGAATATTGAAATGAAGAGCAATTTCACAAGACATTATATTTTTTGTTAACAACCGTTTTTTTTTACCGTGAGAGGAGTACAAAAAAAGGACTTTGCGACTGTTAGCGCGACACTGTTTTTTTCTTGCGCCACATCAAAACAACTAGATACTTGCATTTATCGCTTTTACTATTGTAACAATGATTTGTATTGTAAATCATTGCAATATTCATATTATTATCACTCCCTGATTTACTCAGAATCGTTGGCACAACATTCCATTTTCCACTCTCACACTTGGTTTTTAATATTTTTTGTCCACTTGGGCAATAATTTGTTGGTAAGTACTATAAAACAAACAATATTATTGTTGGTTAGCTACGTACGTACGTTAGCGACATAATTACGTACTAGTTGGTAGTCCAGCAACGATTCAACAAAAAATAAAACAAATATTTTTGTTAAAATAACAAATTGTATAAATAACTGAAAATAAAAACTCCTGTCTTTTTTTTAAATACCTCTTTCCTAGCGCTTCGTAATTTTTACTTGATGTCCTTTAATCGGAAAAAGCAGTACTTCTACTTTAAGGGGTCCAACTTCATTTGCGTCTATCTTGTACGTTCTAATGATACTCGAAATTATGCTCTTCATTATGATCATACCGAAGTTTCTTCCTGAAATATTTGAATTAAATCAGCATTTATCTAATAATTTAAGCCTAAGACTTACTGCGTAGAATTTGTATAATTCCACGGAATATGAAGCATCCATGAAGTCATTTTGCAAGGATATCCCATGTTCGTTATTTAATCAATATTAATTATTGAAGAGTGATTTATAAACAAGTAAGCCAGTCATCTATACTGTAACTGCACCTGTAATAACTAATTGCGTACTTGTCATAACCTCTCTGATATTTCGTCAGAATCTCCGATAGATGCTGCTATTTTTATCTGCATTTGTGACTTCTCTAAGTGAACCCTGCTATTTTCGAGTACTTCAAATCAGTAAAACTAAATCTTAAAATGCACATTCGATTACCAATGCAATTTCGGGATCCATAACTGAAGGGAATAAAAGCAGAAGGATGTCGATTAACAGATCGTTCTGGGAGGAACCTGTCGGGATCGAACTCATTAGCGTTTGAACCCCAATTATCAAATGAACGATGAATGGCAAAAGCGCCCACTACAGCTCCTACGCCTGCTGGTACTGTCACCTTGCTGTGAGCTGAAAATGGAGAAGGAGACTTATACTGCACACACGAAAGAGTGTCATACCGTCAAGGCTTATAGTACGTTTTAAAATCCAAGGCGCGCGGCTCTCATCAAAAATCATATAGTCCGATAAATGAAGGCAAGAAATTTTGAAGAGGTCATTGCATATAAAGTACTATCGATCATTTCTTGTTTACTGTTTACCGACCTCTGTAGATAATTGGAAAGTATGTTTTCTGTCTGATTTATAATTTCTTTACATGAAAGGAATAGTTAGCCTATTTAGTAAATTTACTGTTTTATTTCAATTAGTTTTGTGACTATGGTGTCAGGTTAACGAGGTTTATTATTATCGTCATCTTTATCAGCCTTTACTATAAAGTCCCACAGCTGGGCACAATATTTCTTTCACATAGGAGAGACTCTTTTAGAGCTGTTACTACGAGTACGTTTTATAATATAGAAAAATCAAAGCAGGCTGACTTATTTTGAAACTTCGAGTCACCTGCGTGATGAGGTAAATTGTATGCTTGACTCATTAAAATAAGGGTAACTTCAAATGTACTTAATCATGTATGATAGCAGTGGCAATTCTGTTGTAAATAAATCTCTAAAATAAACTAAATTAAAAGTGCCGTAAGAAAGAGTGTGAAAAGGACAGCTCTACTTTTAGACCTTCCAATTTAGATTGCTTGGAGACTTATGAACCATGGAATTGCCAACCCTAATCTGTTGGCAGAGAATAGATTTAGTGGCAATTTAGTTCCGTTTTAAGGTTTGCACTAAAATGTAGATTTACAGAAAGATTACAGAATATTATTAGTGTATGGGATACGAACGTAAATAAATCTTCTTGTCGATATTGCGGGCAATAATAGGTACAACAGTGTATAGCCGCATACTCTCTTTTATAACTCTTTCCAAATAGTTCATACATAGCAGATCCTCCTTTGTTGCACCCCGTTTTGAACTTTCAAAGATAGATTGTTGTCTGAAAGCAAATGGATGGAAATTTTATATATTCTGTGATCTGGTAAATATAAATTACGTTACGAAAAAGTAGTAGTAATTCATCATCATCATGATCAACCCATTGCCGGCTCACTACAGAGCATGGGTATCTTCTCAATATGATAAGGGTTTAGTGATAGTCCACCACGCTGGCCATGTGCGGATTGGTAGACTTCACACGCCTTTGAGAACATTATGGAGAACTGTCAGGCATGCAAGTTTCCTCACGATGTTTTCCTTCATCGTTGTAGCAAGTGATTTTTTAATTGCTTAAAAACGCACATAACTAAGAAAAATAATATAATTATTTTATTATGGCAACTAGGCCCAAGTTACATTTACAATATGATACAATGCACCATAAAATACTAAAAATAAAAATTAAAAATAAATTTGACATTAAATTAACCACCCGACAGTTCCCGATCTATATGTAATTTTGAAAACTGTTTCAAGATTGCAGACTCGTATCGGTCTTTTACAGTTTTCAGAATGCTGTTTGAACTTGCCAACGCTCTTCTCATCACAGATGCTATTCACTTTCTTCTTAATGATACCAAATATTCTTCTTTAAAAAAACTGGTGTCCGATATTCGGTGGATCGCACATTGAACGTGTATACGACCATAAAAAATTTTGTGAAAGAAAATAAGTATGGCTTACTCTGCAAAGACTTTCTCCTGCGCATCCTTATGTATGCCCAGCAGGACCAAGGTGTAGGCGATGACGAGCGCTGTGGTATCGTTTCCGGCTATCGTTATTGAATCTATATGTTCTCGTATTTGCTCGTCCGTGAAATCGATTTCCCGCCCGAACAGCATGTCTAGCACCGTTTTTATTCTTCCATCTGAATCAAAGATTATAATTTTTGACTGATTGACTGACAAGCTGATGTTTTTTTAATATATATATACCTGAAATTGGCATTGAAAAGGCATTGCAATTTTCACGTTGTCGAAATTGTTTTTAATTTCTTTTATATTGAACATAATTTGAATCGTAGTTATTACAATTAATTAAAACTACATAAGATGATTATCTTAAAATGTATGATATATTTTATATAAATGGCCAAGTAACTCATATTGCATGCCTTCTTGGCATATATAATTCTGATTGATAGTAAATAGTAAGCAGGTACAAATAATATGTCATTGAACAAAATAATACCACTTATGTAATTATAATAATAGTATCATATAATTTAGGCCTCCATATTTCTATTCTATTCAGGCTTTATCTACATAGAATTAGTTTGAGTTCATATTTAGTAATTTGATTTTCAGTTTGTTCTGCGGTTTTGAAGATGATACATATGAAAGTTTGTCAAACAAAGTACTGCCACTGTTCCCTTTCTTACTAAGATCCAGATTTCTTTCAGTTTATCTGTGTTTTTATTTTAAAAGTTCCATTCCGTATAATTTTGTATTTTTTTGCTTTTAAGTCACATTTGGGTATATTGCATAAAGAAGAAGTTTCATCTGCGGATACGGTATCTTTGTCTGAGTATTAAACCAAAGAGAATATAAACAACATCCATAACTAACTACTAACAACAGCCGAACTCTACAATAGCATTTATGGCTTTTGAAAAATATATATACGCGATAGTACTGCTAGCTGTTAGTCATTTTTTATGATCATAATAACGAATCCTTTTTCAAATGGCATACCTACCCAAGAAAATGTGGTTGAGTTTTAAGTAGCTATCTTAGTAGGTACCTATTAGAAATCCGTAATAAAGTAAACAAACATACTGACAGTGGTAATATATTATATCTCTGTTGTGTTGTAAGTGGTTACCCCTTGGCATTGCATGGGCGTCACGGTATATACCTTAGATAATATTTATTTTACGCTTAATTGACTAAACATGTTTCGAGCAAACTTTGAGTTCAGTATGACGTTGTAATATATTTACTATCTTATAGCACGACTGTTTGCATCATGTTTTTTTTTTTATATTCTTTTTAAGTTTATATTTCTCTGATATTTTATATAAGTATTTCGAAATGATTTCCATCGAGATTGTTAAGGAGTTCGATCACACCTTTTGACTGATTTCAAATATTCATTATATCTCTATCATCGTCTTCAACTATTCAAACAATAGTGAAGAGTCACTATTGTTTGAATAGGAGAGGCAAGGTATAGCTTTTGGAATTAAGAGATTAACCACAATTTAGGAATGCGGATTTTTTTATATTTGTTCAAACTGACTTGAGCTTAAGCAATGAGTTGGTTGCTACGGCGTAAATGGGCAGGTGTCGAGCTTCGGAAAGTAGCTCTGCCAAAAGAATGTTGCGTCCTGTTGGGCTTGAAGAAGCAATTTTAACGTCTGCCTACCCTTAGGTAACCTAATGTGAGGCCAAATTTAGGGGAAATCGTCCCCGATTGGGATGTCGGGGGGCTCCGACGATAAGTGATCCTTACGTCTCCGAGTCCGTGGATTTGGCCAATGAATGAAGTAAGGAAAAGGGGACCTCATCTTTACCGGAGAAGAAACTGTGTTTTGGTTTCTCCTGTAGGTGAAGTAATTCTGTAGCCATATGATCGTCAAGATGGATGTATTCAAGCGGTCTTAGAGGAGCGCTAAGGCCGAGTGAACCCGCAATTATGGGATGTCAGATAGTTTTCTCGAAATAGCATTCCGAGAGTTTCTTAAAGTGTGAAGCGATCTTATTGATTTTAATATCTCTACTTAGTTAGTTAGTGATCAATTCTGTTCCTAAGTTAAGGTGGGCTTGTCCGGTAAAAAGAAGCGCTTTGCTTTTTCCCTGGTTCACTGGCGGCCTGCTGCATTGGCGGAACAAGGCGCCTAGGTACTTGATCGCTTTCTGGAGGCGGGACCAAATGGTACAAACTGGGCTAGCTGTAGAGATATATATGTGAGGGTTCTTGAGAATGTCGCTTGTGTACAGCGTGTTAAGAAAGGCCGTTTACATGGACTCCTGTGGTATATCGGCCCTTAGGACTCTACTAGATAACAGAGTGCCATTTTATCGATACCTATACGATCTTTTAGGTCTTTTATACCTACTAAGAGACTACTCTCTTAGTAGGTATAAAAGACTACTCCTACTAAGCGACTACTCTCTTAGTAGGTATAAAAGACAACGGCCATTTCCTACCTCCAGAAATACTACTGTATAATAATTAGTATTTTTTAAGCAATGACAAGACTGGTAACTTGTACTACACTGTGATCCATAAGGGAGAAAATTAAAACTAAAAGAAAAAGAAGAAGGAAGAAACAAAAAAAAAAATAGAATAGAATTTTATCACATTACAATGTTTTGTCTCGTGCGATTAGTGTTCTTTCATATATTTATTTATTTCAGTGTGCTTGTGTTATGTACATGGCTTACTTAGCTATTTAACATGTACATAGCCTTGTCAGGGCATTGCAAACATACTTAATTAATTACTTTATCATGCAAAACAAATGCTAGTGATTAGTGACATAAAATAATTATATGATGAAATACATATTATAATAGGTACTGCGATATACAAATTGGTCATGAAGTCATTAAGAGATAAATTTAAAGAATTAAAAAAAAAATGTAGAAATAAATTTAACATAAAAATATTGCAAAATGCAAAAAAATAAGGACTGTACGCACTGAACATTAGAACTTAGACGTAAAAGTAAACTTGTAAAGCCGTTTCGGCTGCACTCAATTACCTAGGTAGTAACTCATTGAAAGGAAATTGTATTATATTTTATAACAAATTACCTATTGACATCTTGGAGATGTCAACAATAAGTTCAGAGTTGTATAAAAGCTTATAGAAAAATCCTATATAAAAGATATAAAAGCTTGGATATGAATTGAGATGTTGATAACAAACGAAAACTCGGCCGAGTTAATTGTAGGCTTCTATTCGACCTGAGGGCGTTTGGAACCCTTCTAGCTTTAGTTTTAAGTTGGCGAGTGTAGTTATCACAAACCACACCAATTAAAATACTAAAAAATATATTATACGAGTATATGATTGACGCTTTATAGATACCTGTATCTTGAATAAATCTAAAAATACTTAAATAAATTGAAATTTATTCGAGTATTTTTATTATTTTATTTGGTGTTTGGTGTTGCGAAGATGTTTTGTAGTTCTCAAGAAATGTAAACTGCATACTAGTGCAGATATCCTACATGCGAAGGAACGGTGATAATAATTTTCCTACACGTTTATGAAGTGCCCATTGTTCGTCACGGCCGCGGCCATTGGAGTAAAACAAATATATTACCCAGGTACTTATATAGTTTAGCACTTAATAAATGTTTAGTGGGTAATAAATATCCGTAGAAAAATAATGAAAATAAAATTTTACAAAGTATGTAGTGTGTTGTAAGGTTAGGTTAGGCTAGCTATTTCCTCTTCGACCGGGAAGCATACAATGGGTCCCCCGGGCGTCCAGTAAAACCAGCGAGAGGGACATGCCGTGGTGGTTTTTAGTTCGGGTCGACCACCCATGGGTGGGAGTCCCACATAACCTCCGTCCTGCCCAAGGGACGGAAGTAGCTATAAAGCTTTTCCACCACGACAAAAAAAAAAAAGGCTAGCTATTTCCTAGTTCGATATCGTTATCGATGTAGACATAAATTAATAGGCAGGTTAATTAAACAATAAAATATCGAGAAAACTCTTGTTAGGGAGTTTCACGTTTGTAGGTTCACTTATTAAGTTTTATTCTTAGCCTTTGTAGATTAGATAGAAAGGATAAATTAAGCAGTATTAAATGTAAATAAGTACTCGTAAGTAGAACTTCTTGCAATGATTCTTGGATGTTTAAATTAAAAATATTTTATTTATTAAAAACATACCAGACTGTTGATTTGTCCCTTTATGTATCTCGTATTGTAGACGTCTTTTTCGGACTACCTGAAAAAAAAAAAAATGTTACATTTTTAAGAATATTAATACTAGGCTGTTTGCGTGCTATTTCACAGTCGTTTGTTTAGATTTAAAAAAGAGAAACCTTCCATTTCTTTCACAGGCTTGATACAGATGACCAGTATTCAAATATCTCTATGGAATATTTGGTTAAGATATGTGTGGGAGGTTTTGTGGAATTAACAGTACCTATCCTGGGTTGTTCCGTAGCGCCGATGCTGATGGGAAGACGGAATAGATATCATAATTTTTCTTCAGATAAAATATTACATTGTAATGGGAGTGATGCACCCCCTCTCGCACCCTCCAAACTGTTGAGACAACGGAGACGCTAAATTTATCAATAACATGTAAATTTAAAAAATTCTGCTATGAGAGAGGAGGCCTGTGTCTTGTAGTGTATTGACGACCTCCGTGGCGCAGCGCGCGCGCTGTCGCTTTATAAAGTTGGAGGTCCTGGGTTCGATTCCCGGCTCGAGTCTGGTCTGGTGGGAGGCTGCGGCCGTGGCTAGTTACCACTCTACCGACAAAGACGTGTCGCCAAGCGAATTAGCGTTTCGGCACGATATCAATTAGGAGTATGGGTTTTCCATACCCCTAACAGGTTCGCCCGCTACCATCTTAGACTGCATCATCACTTACCATCAGGTGAGATTGCCGTCAAGGGCTAACTTGTAGTGGATAAAAAAAAAGTGGCTCATGATGATTGATTATTGCTTACCTCATTTGTAAATTTGTGTGTGAGTTCGATATTTTCCTTTTGCTGTTTGGCGAAGGGTGTCATGTTGAACAGCAAGTCGGGTTGCAGCCACACCTTGAAGAAGCGTTTGTTAAGAATCGTCATAACGGTGTGCCGAGCTCGCAGGTACGGGGTGTCAGGTGAATGTTGGACGTCCATTCTTTCTCCCATTGCCGTTTCTGAAAAAATCATCAGTTGAACACTCAAGCTTAATAAGCCAAAAACCTCGACAACCTGATAAATCTGTGAGGTCACTAATGTACACTATTTTTTTTTTTAAATTGTACATTACTTTTTTCTTAAGTATTTAACGTACGAACATCACACGGATTCTCCAAAATATCATTATTACGAATTACGAACGGAATTACATAGTTTTGTCAGGTTGTCATAAATTACAGGAAATAAAGCTTGCCAATGTAGTTTTCCGGAAATTTTCCAGATCAGTTCTTTCTAAACAGGTCCAAAGTGACTCACATTAAGATGAATAGGGGAAAAAATAAATATTGAAACTAATTAAAAAAAACAATAACATCCAGCGAAGTTAAAATATTAATCGTCAATTCTTTGATGATTGTTAAAATGCAAAAATGTATTTCATCGATTGGCTCAGTTTTGGTATGGTAAACGTAAAAACTTATCTACCCTCGATGGCTCCAACAACGATCTAATCTATAGTAAATCGGCATCTTTAGACTGCATCATGAGTTTACATCAGTTGCTATTTTAGTGGACAAAGCTCTCGTCTCTTTCTTAAAAAAAAAAGGATTAGAGCAGCGAGTGTGAATGATCGAAGTTCTGGGTCCGTCCTCTCTATGACTGCGACTAGTTATAGGAAACTAAATAGGCTGACGATAAAGATACTGGCTTTTAGATGGAGCCAGTTGTAGAATTGCATTATTTGTATTTTTTTCTATGGCTTACAATAAAATTGGGTTCATACATTCATCAGTGGATAATATTTACCAAATACGATGTCCAAAGTACAAGCAGTAATGTAACGTAGAATATCAAATTCTCCCTTTCCAGGCAGCTCAGCAAGCCTCTCTAGTAGAACGTTCGCTTGCTCAGATATAATCGGTAAATACTCTTCTACTACTTTGTTGTGAAATATCGGTAGCAACACTTTTCTATGAACTTTCCATAATCCAACTGAAGGAAACAAAGGTTATATTAAAAATAGGTTCTGTTCCATATTATTAGGTACTTGTTTGCTGTTGAACAATATTTCTGTATGTTTTTGACGACCTCCGTGGCGTAGCGCGCGCGCTGTTGCATTATAAAGTTGGAGGTCCTGGGTTCGATTCCCGGCTCCCCTAACAGGTTAGCCCGCTACCATCTTAGACTGCATCATCACTTACCATCAGGTGAGATTGCCGTTAAGGGCTAACGTGTAGTGGATAAAAAAAAATGATATAATAAAGACAAAAGGCGCGTGCGGCACCCCGTGCACATAATATTATGTAAGAAAATAAATAAACATGATTAACATCATTGTCACTTTAAGTAACAACATTGCATCTCACGCTAAATCGTGCATATTTTATTACCTTTGTAGGTACCTACTATTCTTTCTTCATATTATATTGTTTCTGTATCTCTTTCTTATCTCGTTTTAATAAAATTCACATGAACATTACCTAATATGTAAGAACATTTGACTTCCTTTGACATGTTTCTTCAAAATCGGTTCGTTTATTTTTGACATGGGGATGAAAGTTGTATTATACTTTGAATAAGTATTTTGAAATATAATTTTTTTATTACAATACCCACAGAATTTACTGTAAATATATTTTATTCTAATTATTAAATTAACTTTAAAGTTCTTTTTATTTGTAACTCAAAAAAAAGATATAGTTATCTTATCTTATCTTATAAGCGTCGGTCGACCCCTCTTTCGACAAACATACTGCTAAACTTGTATACCTACATGCAATTGTCATATTTTGTATAGGATTATGTTATTTAATTTGGTAATTTGCTTCGTCTTTCCTATAAACATGAGCTACACAAACTTGGAATGTCATTCATGCTATCATTTTCCTTATCATCTACAGCATTTGTACATTCAAATCAACAGTGTATTTGAATATTTAAGGCAAGTTCCCGATACCTTAGCTTGCATCAAAACTAGCTTGGTGCAAACACGCGTTGGTCCATATTACGGATATTGAAACAAAAAACTTACGAGGCGCAATGAATAGTCCTTGCCCCAACCAAGGGCGAAGAAATCGGTACACCGTATCCTTGTCCAAACAGTTTTCTAATACTACCTGTGCATCCTCCGCATTACCAATAGCTGTAAGAACGAATACCATATAAATACTAACACAATTTTTTTTATGAAATGATATGAAATGAAAATACACTTTATTGCACACCATATGAGGAGAAATATAAGAGAAACATGGAAACACACTCACCGAAAAAAAAAGAGTTGCAATAAACAGCAAGTATAATTTGGTTTATTCAGCCGACAACCGGGACAAAATCTTCCACTAGAACCTTTACGCACGTTTCGACCCGTCACCGGATCATCCTCAGGAGATGTTGACTTCACAAGCGCGAAAAGTAAAGGTAGCGTGCGTAGAGGTTCTAGTGGAAGATTTTGTGTGGTGTTATATTATACAAATCTCCCGATTGTCGGCGGAATATAGCAAATCATACTTGCTGTTTATTGTTTATCATGGACTTCCGCAAAGTAACGCCTGCATCTATTCATTATTTGAAAAGAGTTACAATAGGCGGCCTTATCGCTAAAGAGCAATCTCTAATAGGATTTTTTTCTTTTTTTTTCACGCGGGGAAGTGCGTTTACGCATCCTCTCGGGGTATGTGGGACTCTCCGGCGGCCAGACCAGAATACCCACTAAAACCTAGCGATGACCCTTCGTTACTGAATCAACATAAAATTACTTATTATTATCACTCGATAATCTTATATACAAAATTCTCGTGTCACAATGTTTGTTCCCATACTCCTCCGAAACGGCTCGACAGATTCTTATGAATTTTTTTATGCATGTTCAGTAAGTCTGAGTATCGGCTACTATCTATTTTTCAAACCCCTAAAAGCTAAAATTTTTGAACATAAACAATATTTGTGTTATTTTTATATTCCCTCATCGTTCACAACGCTCCATGCCTCTTTCACTCATATACCACATCCTTAACAAACAATGAGTTAGTTATTTTTTTCTACTATAGGAATTCCCTAGAAATAATTTATATGGCAAAACAACGTTTGCCGGGTCAGCTAGTAATAAGTAATTTTATGTTAAGTCAGTACCTATTATTTTTAAAAATTTCGCTAATTGCGACACGTGTGAAGAAGGTTCCATGTCGAATAATTTTGCCGTGGGACTCACGAGGTCAGTATTTCCGTTATAATGTTCCTGTATAGCAAGACCTTGTGAAGCGCTACCGAGGCCTTGTACTTCTTTGAAGATCATACATACCTATGTACAGTTTAGTTCCCAACCACAGTTTCACTACTCCATTATGCTTAAACGCCAAAGCAGCGATGTCTTCAAGATTCTTGAGAATTTCTGTTAAAAATAAACATTCTTAAGTACTCAAGCACAATATCTTATTATTTACTGAGCAATTCGCAGGCACTAAGGTGTAATGTGTTAGGTAGTTAAAATAACTTTGTAATTTAATTATTGTCATAGGTTTTTACTGCTACATGAGTTCAAAATATGAGACTTGTATAATATAATATGCCCCATATATATAAACCACTTGAAGCTGTGAAAGCCTAGTGGTTAGGGCGTCAGCCTCCTAATCAGAGGTCGGCGGTTCGAATCCGGGCACGCACCTCTAACTTTTCAGAGTTATGTGCGTTTAAAAAAAATATCACTTGCTTCAACTGTGAAAGAAAACATCGTGAGGAAACCTGCATGCCTGAGAGTTCTCCATAATGTTCTCAAAGGCGTGTGAAATCTGCCAATCCGCACATGGTAAGCTTGGTGGACTGTGGCCAAACCCTTTTCATATTAAGAGGAGACCCGTGCTCTGTAGTGAGCCGAGAATGGGTTGATCATGATGACGTTTGCTACCGTATACTACCTCAGGCCCCAATAGCTACCAATGAACCTTAACTCTGACTTAAGAAAAAGTTGAAATGAGACAATGTCTAATATACGTTGCATATGAGTCATTACATTTACATTTTGACGACCTCCATGGTGAAGCGCGCGCTCTCGCATTATTAAGTGGAAAGTCCTGGGTTCGATTCCCGGCTCGAGTCTGATCTGGTGGGAGGCTTCGCGGTGTCTAGTTGCCACCCTACCGACAAAGACGTATCGCCAAGAGATTTAGCGTTCCGGCACGATGTCGCGTAGATACCAATTAGGAGTACGGGTCTGCCATACCCTTAACAAGTTAGCCTGCTACCATCTTAGACTGCATCATCACTTACCATCAGGTGAGGTTGCCGTCAAGGGCTAACGTGTAGTGGATAAAAAAATAAAAATTGCGTTCCGGCACGATGTCGCGTAGAAACCTATTAGAAGTAGGGGTCTACCATATCCTAACAAGTTAGCCCGCTACCATATTAGACTGCATCATCAATACTAGATTAGATTACCGTCAAGCGCTAACTTGGAGTGAAAAAAAAACAGTCTCATTTTGACACCAACTTTCTCTGAGCAAAGTCAAATTATGCTCTACAGATCTCACCACCAGGTTAGTTAGTCAAGGGCTAACTTGTTGTGTGTAATAAAATAGGCCGGTTGATGCGTAGTTCGTGATTATTAATAATTCCGTTATTATTCAAGCATCCAGTGTTATTCAATATTTTACACTTTTTAGTATGATTTCGTGTGAAGTTGGTACAAATATTGACACAACTAGCCACTTGGTGTATTTGGTGAATACACTACAGCTGACAGTTGACCTCTAAATGAGTTGATTATGGTTCGGGTACAGTGAAGTGTTACAGTGACAAAATATTTATTTTATTACACATAGGCTCTACCTTCGGGTATAATATTTACGCGTAAACAGTACGCAAAGCTCTCGGTTTTCCTTATATGAAAACAATGTAAAAACTAGCCAAGTGCAAAACAAACAAGAATAATATCTACCTTATAATTCATGGTAAAATCCATGGTATCCTTTCTAATGTTATAAATGCGAGGGTACATCGTTTGATCTACCTTTCGGTTATGCTGCAATAGTATTAAATAATTGGGATATAAAAGTAGCCCTATGTCATTCGCTGATCCATAGTATATTATATTATAGGTTTACTAGTGATTTTTACATTTATTTACACAATAGTTACATAATAGTTTGCATGCTTACTGTATGTAAATTCGTCTCGAAGTAAGCAGAATAAGTTACATTGCAATATAGTGATAGTTGGGAACAAAAATCTATAAATTTTCTTTGTACTAATCAATCCATTGCTCTGTCGATGTGTGTTGAAGGTAAACTGACAAACAAACTTTTGCATTCATACATACTAAAATTAGAAATTTGTTATTGCTATCAAGTACGCCCATGTTTTTTTTTTAAAGTCTGCGGGAACCATCAGCTTACCCGCCCCCAAAAGTATCCTAGATACGAGTACGATCTCTGGTAAGTAAAATATCGCCAAGATCGGTAATGGCAACAAGAGCATTTTTGGACTCTCCAGCTGAAACTCCAGGGAATGAAGAAGTTTAACGTAACATGGTATAGAATAACCACGCTAGCTAGCTAGCTAGCTAGCTACTGGAGATAATATATAATGAATCTATATATATAAAAGCGAAATACCACTGACTGACTGATGATCACGATATCTCAGGAACTATAAAACATACGATCTTTAAATTTGGAAGGTAGATTCCTTTTATGAAGTAGAGGTCAGCTAAGAAACGGTTTTGAGAAAATCTACCCCTAAGGGGTAGAAATGGGGGTTGGAAGTTTGTATGAAAGTCCTATATTTTTGAAGTTAGAGACATGAAAATTGGCAACTAAGTTTTTTATTATAAATGATAAAGATCTGTATAATCAATGTTACTAAAATCTACCCCAAGGGGGGTGAAATGGGGGTGGGGCGTTTTCATGAGGATTCTATGTTTTCGAAGTTAGGGACATGAAAATGGGCATTTAGGTAATTTGTTTTAAATAATAAAAACCTGTATACGCAATATTACAAAATTCCACCCCTAAGGGGTAGAAATGGGGTTTGGAAGTTTGTATGAAAGTCCTATATTTTTGAAGTTAGAGACATGAAAGTTGGGAACTAAGTTGTTAACTATAAATAATAAAGATATGTTTAATCAATGTTATGAAAATCTACCCCAAAGAGGGTAAAATCGGGGTTGGAAGTTTATATGAGGATTCTAAGTTTTCGAAGTTAGGGACATGAAAATTGGCATTTAGGTAATTTGTTTTAAATAATAAAAACCTGTATACGCAATATTACAAAATTCCACCCCTAAGGGGTAGAAATGGGTGTTGGAAGTTTGTATGAAAGTCCTATATTTTTGAAGTTAGAGACATGAAAGTTGGGAACTAAGTTGTAAATTATAAATAATAAAGATATTTTTAATCAATATTACGAAAATTTACCCCAAAGAGGGTAAAATGGGTTGGAAGTTTATATGAGGATTCTAAGTTTTCGAAGTTAGGGACATGAAAATTGGCATTTAGGTAATTTGTTTTAAATAATAAAAACCTCTTTACGCAATATTACAAAAATCCACCCCTAAGGGGTTGAAATGGGGATTGGTAGTTTATATGAAAATCCTATATTTTTGAAGTTAGAGATATAAAAGTTGGCAACTAAGTTTTTAATGATAAATGATAAAGATCTGTATAATCAATGTTGCGAAAAACCACCCCAAAGAGGGTAAAATGGGGGTTGGAAGTTTTCATCAGTATTCTAAGTTATCGACATGAAAATTGCCATTTAGGTTATTTGATTTTAATAATAAAAACCTGTATATACGCAATATTACAAAAATCCATCCCAAAAGGGGTGAGAGGGGTGAGGGTTTGGAATATTACATGTTAGTTCTGAGTTTTTGGAATTAGAGAAATGAAAATCAGCAATTAGAGCATTACTTTTCAGTAACTATGACAGTAAGCAATTAAAATATCACTTGCTTCAAAGGTGAAGGAAAACATCGTGAGAAAACCTGCACACCTGAGAGTTCTCCATAATGTTCTCAAAGACGTGTGAAGTCTGGCAATCCGCACATGGCCAGCGTGGTGGACTATGGCCAAACCCTTCTCATATTGAAAGGAGACCCGTGCTCTGTAGTGAACCGGTAATGGGTTGATCATGATGATGATGATTATAAATGCGAATGTGAGTTTGTATGTTGGTTTGTCCTTCAATCACGTCGCAACAGAGCAATGGATCTACGTGATTATTGAAATTATAGTTGAGGACCTGGAGAGTGACATAGGAGAGTTCCCGTTGGAATTTTTACAACTTATTCTGACTGAATTTTAAAAACTTATCTACGCGGGCGAAGTCGCGGGCGCCAGCTAGTGTATTATAAATTCACGATAAAAACAAATCTTAAGATTTGGAAGTTTTGTATTTATATTTGAATTCGTAATTTGGGTGGTGGTTAAAAGGAGAAGCATCTTAGGGAGCATTCAAGTATCACGTAACGTATTTTTTGAAGATTTTAGACCCCCCCCCCCCCCCAACGTTAACTAACATTTAAGTGATCATTAAAGTCACAATTATGCCGAACAAAGTAATAATACCTTTCTTATTGTATATATTATTTTTCATTTTTCCTTTGATTTGATTGCACTCCCAATTGCGTTACGTAATGCTTCAATGCTCCCTAATCTACGGGTAACAGAGGGTTATACATACTCTCAGTGTTGCCCATGAACAGCATAGCGTGCCCGAGGATGGGAACTCCTGGCGGTGCTGGCAGTTTGTCCAGCTTTCGCGAACTTGCTGCCCAGTACACCCAATAGCAGAACAACAGTAGTGAAGCAAGCAGTAATATCATCCTCTTAACCTTAACCAATCTGTTGATAGACATGTTACAAGTGTTTACAAATCAGCAATAGTAGTTAGTTATCGCACAGTCCTGGAACGGCAGCCTTCTGCTTCTGAAATATCATCGGCGTAATATTACCGAGCCCGTGAACGCAAGAAAAGAGTGTTCCCACGACTCCTTTTCTAACATCGGAAGGGTCCACTCATGTTAGTAGTAAGAACTTAGAATGTAGTTCGATTTTAAGTTTCCTATAGAACATTCCTAACATTGCAATGGTCCGCTCGCGTTATTTATTAAGATTTTTAATGTAATTCCTTAATTAAATTTCATTGTAAGTAAATCCGAGTTTTCTTCGTTTCCCACCTGTGCCCAGCCGTTACTAGTTTACTAGTGTCTAAATTAAAAGAGATTGTTATTGTTATTTTTCAGGCGTACCGAAGTCAACGTCACTTAGAAACCCCATTTTTTTTTCGGACTGACTATTAGCTGTACGCCGAACAGACCTCCTGTGAGGCCGAACCTCGGCTTAGGCGACGTTTGGGATAACGGGGGAGTCGGACGGTAGAAACCCTAGGCTATGATTATAAAAATTGCACATCCAGATTTCCACTGAATCTAAGATACTTAGATAGAAAAATTAATGTTCCATCTGCACATACATATCTAGGTATATATAAAAATAGCTTAAACTTATAAGTTGTATATTTTTTATAACTAAGGGTCGTAATACTCAATTATGTCTCAATTTCGGAACTTACAAAAGTAACTAAATCACGTAATAATGTATATTTTAGCGATAGATAATAAAATCGTAAAGCGATATCTTTAGAGCTTAGAATAAGACTATTAAAGATGACAATAAACTTTTATATGGAAACTTGTTGTTATTTATTGTTATTGATAATGAAAAGTCAGAAAAGTCCTACTATAGTGTAAAGGATTATGTAAATGATAAACAAGCATGGGTGTGAAATATTGCTCTAATAAGATAGCTCTTAATAAAATTTTAAGTGGCATGTGAGATAGTGATAACAAAAAGAAAATTTACCTGGC
Organism: Lasiommata megera; assembly: GCA_928268935.1. Classification (NCBI taxonomy): domain Eukaryota; kingdom Metazoa; phylum Arthropoda; class Insecta; order Lepidoptera; family Nymphalidae; genus Lasiommata; species Lasiommata megera. The sequence continues at coordinate 7,633,170 of OV743325.1, read as the reverse complement.
TAAGTTTGTTATGGGCTTCTTCTTAGACCGGGGCGCGTTTGGAACCCTCATAGCTTTAGTTTTAAGTTTACGAATGTAGTTATCACCATCAAATCCCTAGTATGTAAATTATTGACGCGTCAAAAGCGCCTTTTAAAGGATTATTTGAGTAAAGATTATTAAATTTGAATTTGAAATTGTTGTAACGGTATGAAATCATAAAAACTTGCACCTTCAAGTAAAAGCATTTATTAGACTCTGTTAACTAAATGCTATCTTAATGTAAGTATGGTCAGCTTTGATGCCAAAGAAATAAGTTTGATTTGATTATGGAACAAAAAATGCTTTTCAACTATGGATTAAGGTTACCTAAGATAAAAAAATTACCCATTTTTAAATTACTCGTCAACTCACTTGTATGCTTGCCGATGTGATGTTTGTTGTAAAAGTGGTAAAGTTATTTAAACTGTTATTGCATACTAATAGGTTTAGTTTACTTAGGCATATAAGGCTTACCAGGTCTATTCATGAACTTCCTCTATCGTTAGATGTACCTAATATAATTAAAACACACAATTTTTTTTTAAATCACTAGATATGTTATAAGGCAAGCCTACACACTATATGAAGAGATGAATAGCATATTCAATGCCGACCGTTGGAATTTATACTTGTTTATACGACCATCTTGTACATATTATGTTTTCTTTGGTAAGGTTTTTGTATAAATATTTACCAAGTACGCGCCGCCGCTTGTTTATGGTGAATTGCCTATTATCAAGTAATTAAAAGAAAACCCGCCAAATGAAACTCCTATGTATTATATAGGATAACTACCAAGTGGTGAAGGCTTTTGCCGCTACGCCTAACTTAACTATACACAATATATGTAAGTAGGCTATTAACTATACACTATATATGGTAAAATCAGTGATTTCACTAACTTTGATTGACTTCATTAACTTAGTCGGTAGGCTGGTAACTAGCCACGGCCAAGCCTCCCAGACCAGTCTTGACTCGAACCAAAAAAATCAAACCCAGGATCTCCAACCTAACTTTATTTTACGCTGGGAAATACATTTATACGTAAGTAAATGTATTCCCCGCAGGAAGCGACGACGCAGGCAAAACTGCGCTGCTAACAACGGGGAAGTGGGATTGTGGAAAATGTGGTGTTCCATGGCGGCCAGAGTGGCGACCAGAAGCCCCACTAAAACAGTTTGCTCCGCGATGCACAGCGATGCTCCTTCGTCGTTGTTGAGTCAAGGGAACGATCGCGCACTCATCCCGCGAAAGGTGGGGCCCCACCTGTGCCACGAGTAAACGACTGGCTCGAACAACCACTGGACGCATGAGTCTAACCTGTGCTGCGGTGAGTTTTGAGCGTAGCCACTCATGGCACTCATGGCACTCTTCAGTGGTCTGCCGCGACCTTGCACAGATTCCTACTGAAGCGTGCTCCGAGAGGATTAGCACAAGATAGGAAGGACAGGGCTCCGTGCTTCCGTCCCGAGATAAGTACCTACCTACCTTCGTAAAATTATTCAATTAATTTAAAAACTAAATAAAAAAATATAAATTTTGTTTGCACTTTTTAAGGTTAAGGTTATTTTTTTTTTAAGTTGGATTCAACTTTTAAAAAACAACCTAATAAAATAATATCAAAATTTGATAATATACTATCCTAATAGCTTATATATTTACGTACTCGTATGTAATAGAGCTGACATTTCATAAAATGAAGGTGTTTCATGAATGATGACTAATCTGCATAATTTCCAAATATTTAGGTCTACATTTTGTTATTTAGTTACGTCTATATCCTTACATTCTTGCTACTAACATCTTACTTTTTTACAGGACATTTAGTAACATATGCGAAGCGTTATAATACTATGGTTTTTCAAAGTTGAGTTGCTTTATTCAGCCACTCGTTACTTATAACAAATAAGGTGTTAATATAAAGTAACAACTATTTAATACAAACCACCAGTGTTCGCTTGGATTTTGTGGCGAAGCGAAGGATTGCGTACATGCATCTTATTCTCTATTGTCTTATTTTACATTGTCGGTTGAAAACCTTGTCAGGTTCATAAATAGAGCTTACCAAAAATGTTTGTATTCATACTGTTGTTCTTGATATCTTGTGCGTATTACATATATTTTCGTCAGAATAGAAAGCCACTGTATGAGCTTTCACAAAGTTTGCCGAACATCGGATATTTACCGATTCTCGGACATACACATTGGTTCTTAGGAGGTCCGGAAAGTAAGTTTCATTTTTGACACTAAATATTATACCAATTTACATTTGATTTTATCAATAGATACTATTATATAAATTCGAAATTAAGTTATTTTTCTGTGATCTTTTCTTATTCAAACCATTGGCAAGTATAGATAAATTGCATTCTGGAAATGCAGAGACTATTCCGGGAGACTTAAGAGTTCTTATTAGATTTTTTTTAACCGGCGGGCTAGACGTGGGCATCAGCCAGTATTTAAATTTCTGAACTGGTTGCAAATGAAAAAAAATGGATTTCTGTTACACCATTATTTCACCACGCACCGCGAATACTGTACCCAATCAATATTTAAATTAAATTAAATTATAATCAGTAAAATAATCGTCTGCCCATCACGCTGAAGATCCTCGTCAGATTTTTATGAGACCAATTTAAAGTTGATAACTTTCTAATAACAATTGTAAATTAACCATTATTATAATAATGTTGGAGTAAATATAATATAAGACCATGAGATAACAGATACTTAAGAAAATCTAAATTCAGTAAGAATATTTTATGTAAATCGGTTGAGACCGAAATAAGGGGCTGCGTGCCGTGGTCTTATAAGTTTCTGAAATTTAGAACTCCTATAAGTTCAAGAAGCGGTGTAACGTCAGCAACAAGTAGTTTACTGGTAGAATTAACGATCTTATAAAATTTCAGGGGTTTTAAAAAATATTCAGTATCTAGCGAACCTCGTAGAAGATTCAGGTGGGATCAGCAAAATTTGGATTGGCTCATCTTTATACATAGGTAGGTGAGTTCTGGCAATTAAAAATAATTTATTTAATCGTTTTCAAATATTAATTAAATTATGTAAATATTTCAGTGTCGTTAAATCCAGATGACGTTCAGAAGATTTTGGAGAACTGCTTACAAAAGGATTCGTCTTATAGATTTCTGCGAAATTGGTTAGGCAACGGTCTCTTTGTTGCGCCAGGTGAGTTGAAATTATAGTATTTAGATGAACTAGTGATCGTATTGATTTATTAGTAGATTTAGTTATCTTTTAACTAAATAAGGAATTAGCTTCTTACTAATTGCTAATTCCTTATTGACCGGGCGGTCTTATAGTTAAGCGAAATATAATAAAGTCCCACTATAGTCTGTTTATCCGTTTTCCACCCGTGAGAGCCGTGTGTATTGTGTAATAAAGTAACCCAAAATTCGCAGGAAAATGTCCAATAGCCGAAAATGAAATTATAGTAATAAAGTTACAGTGTCATTACATTTAAATAAAAAACAGAATTTTTAAAGATTTTTAAATAAATTGCGAACAATTTTTATTATTTGCGCTTTATTTATGAAATTATTTTGATAATTGAATATCTGTGGAGCAATAAAAGTTAGGGAAAATTGATAGGTTTCGATTCTGAGAATTATTAATTTATTTGAATGGTTCTACATCTAAGTAGTAATAAAAATCGGATGAAAATGATTGGAGATACAGGACAGAACAATCCATTCGAAAACAGTAAATCTGTCACTGGATAAGAATGGTAAACCTTCTGTATGCAATTTAACTTTTACCTTTATTTTTTAATTATTACCAAGTTGTTGTTTTTAATGATAGGAACTGTGAACGATACGACGATGAAAATAAATTTATTTAAGGACATTAATTTTGAGAATCGGCAAGCCTCGTGCTCAAAAGAGTTACACGTGTTAAAATGACCCTTTTTACGTATCAGTTGCATAAACAGCTATTAAAAACACGTGTTTATTGTAAAAAAATAAAGGTATGAAAACACATACGAACAATATATGGATAACCTTCACAGCAAATCTGTCCGAGATGTCGTGGGCTATACCAATTTATTACTCATTGTATCAATAGATGCAAGGTAAATAAATGCAAGGTAAAACTTTTTAAAAGCCTTTCAGCTCGGGGTCTTATTCGAGGCGAACTACCAGTATTTTATACATACAAAAAATGCTAGTTGGAAAAGGGTAAAACATGCTGATGAGCAGGTTTCATGATAATGAAGAAGTTTTGTTCCGCAACTTATTGCTTATCCACATGCCTAGATATTTCTTCTTTTTTTTAAGCTGTACTAACAAAATTATATAAAATTACTAAATTACTATATAAAACTAATATTTCATTTCAGTGGAACGTTGGAGGGTACATCGTAAAGTTCTTTTGCCGGTATTCAACAATCGAATAATCGACGATTACATCGACGTATTCGGTGAACAGGGAAACATTTTGGTGGAGCGTCTGGCAGAGCGACTGGACAAACCGAAATTCGACGTATTCAAATACATAACCTCTTGCATGTTGGACATCGTGTTTGGTCAGTATTTTGTACCTGTCTATCAAAATTTCAATGCTATGTGTACAAAAAGAAGATTGATTCAAAAAAATTACATAGAACGATGGATCATCGTCATCATTGTCGAATTTCGTGGCGCATCGCGCGCTGTCGCATCATAAGGTTCGAGATCCTGGGTTCGATTCCCGGCTCGAGTCTGGTCTGGTGGGGGGCTTCGGCCGTGGTTAGTTACAACCCTACCGACAAAGACATGTCGCCAAGCGATTTAGCGTTCCGGCACGATGTTGCATATAAACCTGTTAGGAGTATGGGCTTACCATACCCCTAACAGGTAATAGCCCGCTACCATCTTAGACCGCATCATCACTTACCATCAGGTGAGATTACCGTCAAGATAAAAAAAAATATTATCAACGCTTTACCGGGCCATTTTTTTCCCCTGAGGTTAAGTGATTATCGTCGCTCATGAACATCTGCAATAGCAGACGAGCCACCGAAGCGTTTCCGGTTAAACCCATCGTTCTAGTCGATTGATACCGGAACGCTTACTCGCTTAGCAGTATGCCTTTGCCAGTAGGGTAGTAACTAGCCGCGGCCGAAGCCTCCCACCAGACAAGACTCGTGCTACGAATCGAACCCAAGACCTCCTGCCAGGTTAATAATCAATCTAATCCCAAAAACTTCAGATAGCTGATTGAATAATCAATGAAGAGTAGGAAAAAGATAGCACTACCAAATTCAATCTAATATCTGATGATTTTAGATTAACTTGATAGAAAGTAGAAATAATAGAATATAAAATCTAGATTTGGTACATTAACAGAGACGGCTATGGGTGAGAAAATGGACGTTCAACATAACCCAGACACACCATACCTGCGTGCGCGCAGCACTGTTATCTCCATAATCGGGATGAGACTATTCAAAGCTTGGATGCAGCCAGACGTTCTTTTCAACCTGACACCTTATTCGGAGCTACAAAAAGAAAATATTGATTTAACGCACAAGTTTACGGATGAGGTGAGGTTTATTTCAGAGACTAATTGACTTGCGTTTTCTTGGATACAATTGTATTCTACCTGTAGGTACATCCGTCAGTCAAACTCTCCTGCGAGTTAACAAATTTAATTAAAAATATAAGAACAATTGACAGTATTTACCAAAAAATAGAAATCAATATATAGCTTTTTGTTAACATTTTTATAGAATATTAAAACTTCTAGGAGTTTAATGACAAATTAATTTTATTCGCATTCAACACACAAAATTCCATGGTGTAAGTATGTGAGGAAATATTATAATTTTATTATAGGTATATTGGAAAATCGTGAAATTTAAATAATTGCAATAGCTTGCTTAAAATGTGAGGCTTTATTAAATATTTTATTCTGACTTCCATTTGTCAGTCTAGTTGTCAAACTGTGGCGATTGTGGAATGACCGGAAATAAGGAATATCTCGTTTTCCTGTCCCATCAACATTACTGCAGTGGGGCTTTATTAATTCATTGTTTGATCTGAAATCTTGTAGGAGCATTCATATGGATGAATACTGTAGCGGGGAGAGATATTTAACGTTTATCGATTTATCCAGCGCATTAACTTTTATTAAAATAGTGGTGTCAAGTTACAAGAAACCCGTATCTGAGCACCTAATAAAATATTAGTTTTCATTGTTATCCGATCTTGTTTTAGGTAGTAAGAAAAAAAAGAATTCTATTCGAAGAGAACGGCTACGAACATAAACTAGGTAGGTACACCATTTTATATAGCTCGTGTCACGTAAAAATAACTGAGAAGTATGACTTTAATATTTAATGGTATAGATATTTTATTTATAATCGTCTAGGTTTAAATTCAAAACCAATTACTGTCTGGTTAACCTATACAGAGCTCTCTATACGTGTCGTGACCGATACCGCAAATTTATTAACATGCAACCTTTTGCTCGCGCCTACGTCCGCGGAGATGAAGGTAAAGAAATAGGTATTGCAGCTTCCCCGAACCAAATTTTCTGAATATGTATATTAAATGTACAGAAATCGATCAGTTACAGTTTTAATACAAATGAGGATTAATAATAAATATCTACGTTCAGAAATTGCGATGAAAATACACTCCTAAAAGTTAGGCAAATTTTATTGTTTTGTGTGTTTTTAAGGATGTCGAGATCTCTTAGAATTATTGCTGGGCAGAGAAACAAAGTTCACGGACGAAGAGTTGCGAGATCATATGGACTCTATCACGATTGCCGGCAACGATACAACAGCTTTAGTGATATCTTATGCACTCTGCTTGCTAGGGTGTCATCCTGAAGAGCAGGAGAAAGTATATTTAGAGTAAGTGCTAATAGCTTAATTTTGTATATTATAAAGAATTTTTTTTTCGGACTGTCTATTAGTTGTGCTAACCCTATTGGTTGTCGCAGCGTAACCGGGCTGTTTGGCGAGCTTCGGAAAGAAGCTCTGCCAGAAGAAATTTTGAGCCCTAGGGCTCGAAGAAATAAGGGAACGTCTGCCTAAGGACGCCACCTTTGAGGCCGGACCTCGGCTTAGGCGACGTTTGGGATAAGGGGAGGGGGGGGGGGGGGGGGACGGTATTTATAAAGATGGTATTCGTGGTATAAAAAGGTTTATTGTATTTTATCGCCATACTATGTTTATGTTAACTACTATGTACCACCGCCTTCCTCTTTCCGTATCTTTATATCTTTTAGTTTTCGTTGCCTGGAAGAGTTTGCTATGTAGCGATAAGGCCGCCAAAATTCAAAAAATCAAAATTCAAAATAATCTTTATTCAAATAGTCCTTAAAAAGGCACTTTTGACGCGTCAATAATTTACACAGTAGTTATTTCATGGTGATAACTATATTCGTAAACTTAAAACTAAAGCTATGAGGGTTCCAAACGCGCCCCGGTCTAAGAAGAAGCCCACAACAAACTTAGCCGGGGAGAAATGGAGATAGAGCAATTCACACCCAAGCTTTTTTATCGTTTATATAATCCTTAATATCGTAATATGATTTTTCTACAAGCTTTCGTTTTATAAAAATTGTATTGTATACCTACTGTTTCTGTGTTATTTCCTATTTTTTTTTTTTCCTTTCTTGTGGTGTGGTTGTGGCAATAAAGATTTTCATTCAATTTCATTCATTTATATGTAAGTAGGTAAGCCATCAACGCCGTCATCTCGACTGAATAAAATCCGCTGCTGGATATAGATCTGAATGAACAAAATCGTCGATTTTGTGTCGCTGGCGGCAACAGAGAAAGGGTAGGAACCTGCTGTGCTGCATTTTAAGTAGTTGACTTACCAGCAATATTCTTGAGAAGAAACAGTATTTGGCAAAAACATGAGTAATGGTAGAAAAATCTATGGGGGCTAGTTGGTTATTGCATAGAACAAGAAGATATTGTTTTGTGTTCTACCAGAGACGGCATTTTCGGGAATTCATAATTCAGTGGTGTTTTTCCAACCTTCTTGTCGAATTCCTATAACTGTGATTGTTATGGTTTCGTAATCTCTTCCTGTATAGGGATGCTGCATTGATAGTGTATTTAAAAAAGAACTCTAATCTGTTTAACTCTTTCAATATACCTGCAGCCTTTCAATATATCTGAATCGAAAACTATCATCGTCATGTGACTGTTTATCCAATCATGTCTTCTACAATTAATATTAATTAATAATTATAATTCACGTTATTCAACCCATGAGGTTCTATGAATTCTCTTTGAAGAGTCCTACCAAGCATTTCATTCAGATTATTTAAAGTTGTCGTATTATGATTCATTTAGATTGAAAGCCATCTTCGGAGAATCGTCAAGATGTCCAACCAAAGATGATATAAACAAGATGGATGCATTGGAGAGAGTAATTAAGGAGACCATGAGAATTTACACAGTCGTACCAATTATTGGCAGAAAGACACAAAAGGAACTAAAGCTATGTAAGCAGACTTTTATAGCTAACTAAAACATTTAGTTTGAAGATCCCCGAGTTAACCAGTAGGATTTTTTATATCTTACAAGGGAGTTGCGTTACTTATTATTTGAAGCGGTGTAATGCATTTTACAATAATGGTATTTATTACCTCACCACAATCTTCTCCAGATGGTGCTGTTTATGGCCTTAATCTTAATCTTTCAGCTACGTGCACAGTTCCTGCCGGCGTGGGTTGTGCTGTACTAACATTTGCAATGCACAAGTCTAAACGCATATGGGGACCAGACGCTGATGATTTCAATCCTGACAGATTTTTGCCTGAAGCAAGTGCGAAAAGGCATCCATGCTCCTACATACCCTTTAGTTACGGCGCTAGGAATTGTATAGGTAAGGCGCTTCCCTAAGTCATGATCAACCCATTGCCGATTCACTACAGAGCACGAGTCTCCTCTCAATATGAGAAGGGTTTGGCCATAGTCCACCACGCTGGCCATGTGCGGATTGGCAGACTTCACACGCCTTTGAGAACATATATAAACTCTCAGACATGCAGGTTTCCTCACGATGTTGTTATCCTTCACCGTTGAAGCAGGTGATATATTAATTGCTTAAAAATGCAGATATCTCCGAAAAGTTAGAGTTGCGTGCCCAGGTTCGAATCCCCGACCTCTGATTAGGAGGCGGACGACCTAACGACCAGGCTATCACAGCTTCTTCCCTAATTAGTGTCTCCAAATAGAACCTGCCGTCTTCAAAATTGTAATAGCAACTTTTTAGAAAAGTCGCTGAATAGTACAGAGTATAAAAAAATAATGAGACATATGCACTTTAAATCCAAAAATAAGTCCATCGTATTTATCTATTCATTAGAGCTTTATAGCTTTACAATTATCGCATATTAAGGTATATGTATATGAATAGACTACAGAGGTAAGTACTTACTTTCCAAATATAAAATACTACTTATTCTAAAAATGTTCGCAGGTCGTCACTTTGGAATGATAGCAATGAAGAGTATCCTTGCAAATGTTCTACGAAGTTATAAAATTACGTCCAGCTGTTGCAGTCGTCTGAAAATCGAAATACTTCTGTTTCCAGTTTCAGGACATATGATAACAATAGAAAAGCGCTAAATTCTTAAATACCTTACTAGAAGTTTCCTCTTTCCGTATCTCTATATCTTTTACATCTTTGGTTGCCTGGAAGAGTATACAATTTGGCGCCGAATTGTATACTACTATTTCAGTGTTATTTTCTGCCTTTTTTGTTTTTTTCCTATCTTGTGGTGTGCAATAAAAGTGTATTCATTCATTCATTTAATTTACCCAGAGTTTTAAAAAATTCGGTTTTCGACTGTGTTCTTTACCTTTTAACATCGATACAGCCTATCGTTTATGTAAATGCATTATTTATTAAAGTACTGTTCAAAAGGCATATTGGAGTTTTAGTGGATGCCCTGTGTTTTAAGTTCACGAATGTAATTATCACCATCAAATCACTGCCTACTATGTAAATTATTGACGCGCCAAAACTGCCTTTTGAAGGACTATTTGAATAAAGATTATTTCATTTTGAATTTGTACCTTGTCCGTCTGTCGATCAATGGTCAGAGCCTGTGACTTCCAAATAGCAACAATTTATTGCACGTAGTATCACGATTTTAATACAGAATGAGTTTGTTCAGTGAAACTAATATGGCTCAAAATATATTTTTTATTCCACTACAAGTTACCCTTTTACGGAAATCTTACATGGTGATAAGTAATGATGCAGTCTAAGACCGTAACGGGCCAACCTATTAGAGGTCCTGCATATTATCATACCTACTCTTAAATAGTTACTAGGTGACATCGCTACGGAACGCTAAATCGTGGTGGTACGTTTTTGTCGGTAGCGTGGTAGCTATCCACGGCCAAAGCTTCCACATCCGAGCTGGGAATCGAAATCCGGACCTTCAATTTTATATTGCGAAAATTTCATCTTTCTGCCTATTATTGCGGTTAATTAAGACGGATAGCGGAGTCTTATATAGTATTTGGGTCCCGTTGGCACCGTCCAGTTACGGATACTGTAGGATAAATCTTAGTATTTTTATCTATCGTTCTCGCTCTCATGTAGCAAGTGAAGGAAGTCTTATTATAATAGTAATTTTCTTGTGAAAGCCAACTTATAACCCATTTAATATTTTACATTATAGCCACTGTGAATAATATAAAAAAGAATCCATTTACAAAAGCGGCATTTATTATTTTATATTTAATATAGTGTATTATCTAGCTTTTTAGAGCTATTGCTTTATTTTGTTAAACCTATTTAGTGATTTTACCTGACAAAATTAAAAATACATTTGAAATTATGCAGAATGTTACAATGGCCTTTGTACATTGCTTTAGATACATTTTATTCAGAGAGCATTTCAAGCAATCTTTAGTCATGATATAAAGAAAAACAAAAATTAAAATAAATCTGTTGTGAGATCTATATGATATAATGGTACAAAAGATATTTAATATACAGGAATCACAGAGTTATTTTGTTATTTAGCAGATAAAATACATAGATTTTATACCAAGTTTTTTTAAGCTGTTATATATTACATAAAACAACTATACTATAATAATTATACTTTAATTATACTATATTAATTACTATATATATAATAATTTATTACCTACTTTGAGCTGTCATAATTATTGCTCTGTTGCTGTGCTCTGTTGCTTAGCTATAATTGTCGGCATTGTATATAGTCTATGGAAAATAAACATGGCTGGCTTGGTTCGTTGGCTGTCTATTTTTCGGTAGCATTCCCCTATTTCTTTAAATTAGGTTATATATTTGTGTTAAATTTCCTAAGCAATTTTAACAATTCTTGAGGTAAATTATTTGAATTTATATGTGTTATCAACATCAACTCTATATAATGTTGCATCGTGTTCTTTGAAAACAAGGTAAGACCCATGAATGATGCTTACTTCTAATATTGGTATCAACAGACGCTTTAACTATTAAAACCAGTCGTAATACAAATATTTTTTTAATTAGGTGTCGAAGTCTTAACATGGATTTTGGAAACCCTCCTCCGAATATGGCTATGCCTCCACCTGGCATGGGTGGTCCCATGGGTCCACCAGGCCGTAACATTCGCCATAATTTTAGACCTTTCAACTATCAAATGCGCTTTCCACCTCAGGGTCCTCTAAATATGACTCAAGACGACTTCGATGGTAAACGTTTACGTAAATCAGTTATGCGTAAAACTGTAGATTATAATTCCTCTATTATAAAAGCTTTAGAATGTCGTGTTTGGCAAAGAGACTGGCGGGATAGGTATGCTTTACAGCCGGACGCTATGTATACTCCTGACTTATTACCACCGCCTTCATACCCAGATAACCCTATAAATGCTGTTACCACACGTTTTGTTAAAACTGCAACCAATAAAATGAGATGTCCTATATTTGCTGTTGCTTGGACGCCGGAGGGCCGCCGGCTCATAACAGGTGCTTCATCCGGAGAGTTTACTTTATGGAATGGATTAACTTTTAATTTTGAAACTATTTTACAAGCCCATGACTCCCCTGTGCGTTCAATGGTCTGGTCTCATGGTGAAGGTTGGATGGTTACTGGAGATCATTCTGGCTTTATTAAGTATTGGCAAAGCAACATGAATAATGTAAAAATGTATCAAGCCCATAAAGAAGCAGTAAGAGGTATTAGTTTTAGTCCTAGTGATTCAAAGATTGTTACTTGTTCAGATGATGGTACTCTGCGGATATTTGACTTCTACAGATGTCAGGAAGAGCGAATTTTAAGAGGGCATGGAGCTGATGTTAAATGTGTACAGTGGCATCCAACAAAAGCTCTCATTGTATCTGGTAGTAAAGATAACCAGCAACCAATAAAATTATGGGATCCTAAGTCAGGAACAGCTTTATCCACTTTACATGCTCACAAATCCACTGTTATGGATTTGCAATGGAATGAAAATGGCAACTGGCTAATAACAGCCTCCCGGGACCATTTATTAAAACTTTTTGATATTCGTAAGCTTGGCACTGAACTTCAAATATTTAGAGGTCACAAGAAAGAGGCTTCCAGTGTAGTTTGGCATCCTACTCATGAGGGTTTATTCTGTTCTGGTGGTTCTGATGGAACCATTTTGTTTTGGAATGTTGGCACTGATAAGGAAGTAGGATGTATAGAAGGTGCTCATGAGTCTATAGTGTGGACCATGGCTTGGCATCCCCTGGGTCATATACTGTGTTCTGGATCTAATGATCACACATCAAAGTTTTGGACGCGCAATCGTCCTGGTGATCAAATGAGAGACAAGTATAACCTGAATACATTGCCTCCTGGTGTTCAAGATGATAATGAGTTAGAGGAGCCTGCTGCTATTCCTGGAATGGGGCCAGAAGATAAAGTTGAAATATTTTCTTCTGACACAGATAAAGTAATCCCAGGTTTAGATTTAGATACTACATTTATGCCAATGGAGTTTGAGAAGAAGGTAAAGAAAGTACCTTATAGTAAGCCTATACCAAGAAACTTCCAGGTTCAATGGAATCATGGTCCAACTGTAGATGATGCTGCAACCGAAGCATTAACACAAGCCCTTGTAGAGTCTGTTCCAGGTGCTGTCCCATTACAACAACTAACTCCTAGTGCTATATTTATCTATGGAAGGCTTATACCTGTAGAGCCTGGATCAAAACTTGAAAAAGCTATATCAGAAGGTCCAATAGCATTGAAAAGATATATAGCAACAGGAGATATTGAGGAATTAGACGATATGATGCCACATTTAGAAATGGATGCTGATGATGATAATTTCTTGCAGCCATTTGAATATCCTACTCATGAAAATAATGAAAATGAAAATGATAATGATGAACCTGAGGAAGAAAATAATGACAAAAATGATTATGAAAAGGAAGATTATTATGATAATGAAATGGATACAAATGAACAAGATCAAGATGATTACAGCGATTATGACAATGGGCCACCAGAATTGAATAATATGATGCCTATGGGTAATGTTCCTCCAATGGGATTTATGGGGCCTCCTATGAATATGGGTCCGCCAATGGGACCGCCTCCTATGCATAGCATGCACATTCCTCCTCCACGCATGCCTGGTATGCCTCCAATGAGCAACATGCCACCAATGGGTAATATGCCACCAATTGGTTCCATGCCACCTATGAGCAATATGAATACAAGGCCAATTTTCCCGGATAACGGATTTACCAAAGGTCACTTTGATGGAAATCAATCATACTCCCAAGAGAATGATGAGTATAATTCAGAAGATTCATATGAACAGAACTTTAATGAAGAGGAAAATTACAATGACAATGATGATAATGATGGTAATGAAAATTATGGGCGAAATCAAAGGTACCGTGGTGGTGGTTACAGAGGAAGAGTTCTGGAGAGAGGTCAGAATAGGGGTAGAGGACAAGATCGTGGCAGAGGCCACGACCGAGGTAGAGGACGGGGGATGAACGGTTTTGGTGGGCGCAATATGCGTAGAGGTGGCAACCAACGTGGTTCGAGTTGGAATCGTCGAGGCAGCGGAGCTAATCGAATGTTTAGAAGAGGTGGTAAACAAACTAATTAGAATTTAATAGAATAAGGTCTCCAAATGCATGCTTCAAAGACAATAATTATTTAAACTCCTGAAAAATGAGTGTTTAAGTGCTTAAGATATAGTGAAGACATATAAGAAGGTTGTAAATAATTTTCATTACATCTTGTATTTCATTTTGAGAGATAAATAATAAATTTATATTAAGTTATCAAAATGTATTAGTTGTTTCCTACAGGTGCCCTACATTTTACTGAGAAAACAGGTGAGTTGATTAGTTCTAATAATGAAATTTTACATTTAAAACAAATTCAAATACTGTGTATTCTTGTAATATCAGGTAATATTTGCATAATATGGAAGATTAAGCCTCATCAGCAAGAAGTTGGATGTGTCTTGGCAGTACTTCTTGAAGATACTCTTGGGTCCAGTTCGTCATCATTTTGCAGCATACTTATAGTAAGATCCTGGTATTTTTTGATTTTGTCAATAAAGATTTTTTAAATAAAGAATCACCCTTTCCTCTATTTATAACATATTTTTCGTTTTTATGGGGTTCAATAAAGATGGCAAATAAAATACAAAAATATAAAGTTTAAAAAAAACCTCCCAAGTTGCATCCCAACCTTAAATTAGTCAGTACAAATTAATAATGATCATACATAATTATGTAATTTTAGGCCCCGAATATAGTGATGAAACAGCTTAGTTTTTTGCAGCTTTATTTTATACATAACTAACTTTATTTTATACAAAATTTTCATTCATAAATTGTAGTTCGAATTAGTTACCTTCATGAAAGTTATAATTTTTAAAAATCTAACATTTTTTGTTTAAAATCTTAGAATCCAAATTAATAAAAAAATCGTCTTAATTGTTTATCGTACAGTAGTGACCATTTGTCAAAAATGTGTGTTAATTTTGTTAAAAGCGATGGTTTTTGTATCATGTATTTCAGGATATATTTAGATAATGCAATGCGAATTTGATAACTCCAAGATCTTGACGTATTGTAATGAAGCTTATGTGAATATTGTTCTATGTTGTGTTAAGCATCTTTTGTACTGACTCTTATACCTGCCCTCTCCATCCTCTGTCTAAAAAGAAAAAAAAACAAAAAAAAAAATCTTGTTATGTATCCACTGGTTCTAAAGTTAAAATAAGATTAAAATAGTTTAGGTGTTTGTAGAACAATAAATTTATGAAATATTTAAGGGTTTCATTTGCTACCCTTTACCTAATAAATAAAGAGAAATTGAGAAATAAAATGTAGTTTCAATTTTTTTATTTAAGCATTTTTTTCCCTTTGAAAATGCTTGAAATGTTAGTCAACAATATTTCTTTTGTTACAGATGCAACTGGGCAGATGGGTGTTTGGGCTGATCACAATATCTCTATGCCGGGCTAGTCAGTACGATAATGGCGGAGACAAGAACTCGCTTACCAGCATTGTCACTAGTGACAATACAACAATGCGGCTTGAAGCCATTGAAGGGACTCCTAATTATAGGCTGATAAAGACGGAGAAAAGCACACAGTGGTTTCCAGAGCGAGAGATAAAATTAGATAGCTGTGTTAGAAGAGCTCAATGTGAAACACTAAACAAGACCACATGCCTAGGCGCAAAGTTACCCTACAACAGAACAAGTGTACACCTCACCTTTTATGATAGCCAGTACCAAATACAAAACCAATTAGAATTGTACAGGGAGTTGATCAATGTGCCAAAATGCTGGGCAGTGGTGCAGCCTTTACTTTGCGCCACGTTTATGCCGAACTGTGAACACATTCTTGGTCAGGACATGGTGTATCTACCATCATACGAAATGTGCAAGATCACAATGGAACCGTGTGCCATATTATACAATACATCATATTTTCCATATTTTTTGAAGTGCAACGCTACTCTATTCCCGCCAAAGTGTGAAAATGTAGCAAGGGAGATGAAATTCAACACTACGGGAAAATGCCTGCCGCCACTTATACACACAGACAAGGCACCACATTTTTACGAAGGTATAGATTTTTTTATAACTAACCACTACTACTAAATTATCCTACGAGAGCAAACTAGAGTCTTTGAGAAAATATATTGCCAATGTCACGTCGACCATTACCGATCTGTTGTAAACATATGCATGTTAAATTATCCCAGATAGCAGGTACTAGTGTTAACTATTTCCTTTTATTTGTAATCGTCACAACTATGGACCAACCAATACTGAATACCGCATCACGTCCTTAAAAATAGCGCACAACTATTTCATGAAAAAAAAAATATATATATATATCTTCAGTTTTAAGACTAAAATGGCAAGTGAGATGTTTAGTCTAGCGGGAATAGGAATACCAGGATCAGGGATTTCTTGATAACAGACGTTGGTTTGCTTCATTTTAAAACTGTAATTACCACACGACTGACATAAATAACATTAATGACACTAAAGATATACAAACTACATACGTCACACTCTTAAGACAGAGACAGAGACATTATATTGGTGTAAACATATGTGATTATGACTGGGTGAATGTGTCAACAGATTAGTTTACAACACACAGCCAATCTATTGCTTCATACAGGTCCATACATGATGTGGTTTCAGGAATATCGGGGTGTGGTCTTCCCTGCCGCGACCCGTTGTATACGGAAGACGAGCACCAACAGATCCACCGGCTGGTGGCGTGGGGCGCAGGGGTGTGCCTTGCGCTGAACCTGCTGACGGTGGCCACGTTCCTCATAGACTGGCGGAGTGCAAACAAATATCCAGCGCTGGTCATCTTTTATATCAACGTGTGCTTCGCCGTTGCATCAATGGGGTGAGTTAGTATCAAAGATTACGATTACAGTTCATCAATATCCACGTTTTAACGATATCCACTTAACGTTTTACAAGACCCCCCTTCCGCCAAAATGTGTTACGTAATACTTTGCTCCCTAAGTAGATAGTTCTTTACATTATGGAACTTATTTGTGCACAGAAATCTTAAATTTGTCCTATCTGGTTAACAGATGGCTGGTACAATTCGGAGTTGGATCAAGGGACGATATTGTGTGTTCAAAAGACGGCACGAGGCGGCAAGGCGAACCATCAGCTGAAGAGAATTTATCGTGCGTCGTAGTTTTTGTACTGGTATGTATTTTTTTTTTCATAACATTCGCACGACAAAGCCTTATTAAAAGAAGGTATATTATCTAAAGGTAAAGTACGCCATTGCAGTTAGCGTTGTGTTGACTGAAATCCAATATATGAAGGCCCGTAATGTGATTTTTAGAAATAATATTTTGCTTATTGAAATATCTTGCTTTTGTCAATGATGCCGTCTCTTTTACTCGCCAGAGAACATAAGCGGGACCATAGAGTATATAGATCAAAAATTTCCCTCCATATTTATCTCTGAAACGTTGCATTGCGATGATGTTAGGTGTGAAAAGTAGATAATTCATAGCTTTACTCGAGGACTAGGTATCTATATTCAACTATACCGCTTTGATCAAGAGTTACTTTAGAATCTCTCGTTCGTGAGAACGTTAGACGAATGATTTAAAACGTAAGACACTCCATTAGCCCCATATTAATAATCTCTACAGCAATATCTCTGAAAATAGGCTTTGCACTATTCTGCGCGAGTTAGTTTTTTTTTTCATAAATCTAAGTGACTGAGCAAACGGAACCACCAGAGGAAGACCCAGAGTATTGCCAGCTTTTAAAACACTATTTAACCTTTGAAAGCTGGTTTCACAATTTTCATGTACCTATGAAAATAATTATATGGACGACAGACGTTGGAGGAAAATAATCAATCAACGTGGTGGGCATTATATTTATCTGTATGCAAGGCAACATGGCAACATGACTGTTGATGAGAACAAGAAGGTGGAATGAGTTCAAAAATCTTTTTGTATATAGGAGGTAATAGACGCCTATGACATAGCTTACGGTGCGTAAAGATAAGATACTGTGGCGTCAAACCTACGCTCTTTACCAATCACAATACTTTTGATCAAACGTGACGTCCTGTGATTGGTCGCTAGCCTTAAGGTGATCACACTTCTGATAACTGACTGTACTGTACTGTATTTTCAATATCGTGTTTTATGTACCTGATATTTCTTTACAGGTATACTACTTTATGATTGCAGCCTGCGTTTGGTTTGTGATTTTCACATACGCGTGGCACATGAGCTTCCGGGCATTAGGTAAGCTAATTATTATTTTCTATAGCCCCAATATTTTACCTTTAGTACTCAGTTTCTCCGTTATTACACCCAGTACAATCAAAGTAACACCAGCCCGGAGTTATAACATGTGTCATACTCAGCTATTTTTTTTGTACCAAATTTGTGATAACAAAAACTTTTGGACGACCTCCGTGGCGCTGTGCGTGCGATGTCGCATTATAAAGTTGGAGGTCCTGGGTTCGATTCCCGACTCGAGTCTGGTCTGTGGCTTCGGCCGTGGTTAGTTACCACCCCACCGACAAAGACGTGTCGCTAAGCGATATAGCGTTCCGGCACGATGTCGCGTAGAAACCCTTAGGAGTGACCATCAGTTGAGATAGCCGTCAAGGGCTAAGTTGTAGTGTATATAAAAAAAAAACTTATATAAGTACATATATTCAAAGGAAAGCTTATCTCTATAAGAGATCTCTTCCAGCTACCACAAACGTGTAAATATTAAAACTGTCAATCCCTTTCTCGTTACTTATAAGAGAGTGTCCCAGTACCCTACCTAAGTACCGTAAGACATACGATAATTATGATGATAATCGTTTCACTATACATTTATTGTCCCCGTGGACATGGTCAGTTATATAAGTGCCAAATATTATTCAATTAATTTGTATTGTTTATTTTACAGGTAAAATCCAAGATAGGATAGACAAGAAAGCGGCCTACTTCCATTTGGTAGCTTGGTCTCTGCCACTGATCCTCACAATCACAACCATGGCGTTTGGCGAGGTGGATGGCAACAGTGTGACAGGTGTTTGCTTCGTGGGATATGTCAACCATCCGATGAGAGCGGCTCTCTTGTTAGCACCTCTTTCGGTTGTGCTATTATTGGGAGGATATTTTCTGCTAAGAGGTGAGTAAAGTGAATCAAATGCATCTGTAGCTGTCTGTGCAATACGGCACTACATGAAGCAGATGCTCAGTACCACACTTATATCTAGACTATTAACTGTTTAAATAAATTAGGCTAGGTTGTGTCTCAAAATATTCCATTCCATTCCATCCTAAATACTATTCAACAAGTCAGCAAGCAGTTTTATTTCTCTCAGGGAGCTAAACATCTGTAAACACTTGTTTGCAATAATGAAAACATAATTAAAAATCAATTAAAATGAAACAATCTCACTTGGTGATAAGTGTTGATGCAGTCTTGAGATGGTAGGGGGCTAACTTGTTAGAGGTATGATTTAAAAATAAAATTTTGTTTCAATTTTTCATATAATATTAATAAATTGGTTTTTACTCGACCTCGCTTGGCGGTACGTCTTTGTTGGTCGACATTAAGTGGATAGAAGAAAATATTACTTGCAGCTAGCTGTCCATGTTAAATAGCAAATATCCAGTTAGCAATTGTACGTCGTAAGCCTGTAGAAAAGTCTTACTATAGTGTAAAGGATTCTTCTTCTTCTTGGTCGCACACTTCATTACTGAAGGTCGTGTCCACATGGAAGTGCCTTCGCTAAGTTGGTAACTAATGCCTTCCACTCTGTTCGGTCCTCGGCTTTTCTGATAGCAGTTGTAAGTGGAAGGCCAGTGAGTGTTTTCACCTGATCAGTCCAGCGGCTAGGCGATCGGCCACGCGGTCTTTTCCCCTCTACCTTACCCACAACTATAAGTTTTTCCAAGTTACTTGGCAGCCGTCGGGCAATATGACCAAAATAACTAAGAATCTTTTGGAAACATATGGTAGAGAGTCTGACGTCAACACGAAGCTGCTGCAGGATTGACAGGTTGGTACGCATCGCGGTCCATGGTATTCGAAGCATCCTTCTCCAACACCACATTTCAAAAGCATCAATTCTTCTTCTGTCCGCTGCTCGAATCGTCCATGCCTCAGATCCATAAAGGAAGATAGAGAAGACTAAAGTTCTTACGAGTCTCTTTTTGGTGTTATTCGAGATCTTCCTGTTCTGCCAAATTCTTGTTAACTTACTCATTGCACCTTTGGCTATTTGGATTCGTCTTCTGATGTCGTGTTCACTCCCTCCTTTGTCCGAAAGCAACGATCCGAGGTACACAAACTCGCTGACAAACTCCAAGTCCGAGAGTTCTCCAGTCCTAGATAGTTGACTACTTCTATCAACTAGCATAACTTTCGTTTTCGACTTGTTTATGCTAAGTCCAGCCAGTCCACTCTCAAACTCCAGTCTACGGAACAGTTGAGCAAGTTCTTTCTCCGATGATGCAAAAAGTGTGGTGTCATCCGCATATCTAAGGTTGCTGATCTTAACACCCCCGATGGAAATTCCTCCCTCCCATCCTTCCAGGGCTCTTCTCATTATGTACTCCCCATAAATATTAAAAAGAATAGGAGACAGGATACATCCTTGCCTTACTCCCTTTTCGGGTTTAAAAGGCTTGGAGATGACGCTATTGACTCTAACCACAGATTCGCTGTCTTGGTATAAGTTTGCGACCAATACAATAAGGTGTTCAGGTACGCCCATTTTCTGCAGAATATCCCATAGACAGTCCCATCTTACGCAATCAAATGCTTTGGAGTAGTCGATAAAGCACATGAGCATAGGTGTATTGAACTCTCGACTTTTCTCGATTAATTGCCTCACATTCACAATCTGCTCTCTTGTGCCTCTTCCTTTAACAAATCCCGCCTGCTCTGTAGGTATTTGCCATTGAAGAAATGATTTTAGTCTGCCGTTAAGTACATAAAGCATTATCTTGCTCGCATGGGATATAAGGGCCACTGTGCGATAGTTCCCACATATTCGAGTTGATCCTTTTTTGTGAAGTGGTATTACTAAGGACCTTCTCCAGTCAATTGGCCACTTTCCTGTCTTCCATACAAGATTGCACAGGTCTAGCAGAATCTTAACGCCTTTGTTTCCAAGATGCTTGAGTTCTTCAGCAAAAATGTTGTCCCCTCCAGTTGCTTTATTGTGTTTTATTTTGCGCAACGCATCTATAATTTCACATTCAAGTATCTCGGGTTCCCTGCCTTGGTCTTCTAAGATTCGGCTAGGCGTGCCTATCATTGGTATTGTAGGATGAGCGTACAGACTCTCACAGTATGATCGCCACCTTTCTGTCACCTGATCAACTTCGGTCAAAAGTGTGCCCTTATCATTTTCGATGGCCCAGGTCCTTGGTTTCAGCTCCCGTGTTATGCTTTTAATTTTCAGAAAGAGGTCTCTAGTATGGAAATTTCGGGCATGATCTTCAATATCCTGACAAATTGAATTAAGGTAGTTATCGTAGTCTCTACGGCAGAGACGCTGCACGGTGGCCGATAATTTCTTATATTGTACCTTTTGAGAGTCAAGATTGCCCTTCAGTAAGTTCTTTCGTTCTTTGATTGACTTCCATGCTTCCTCAGTAATCCACATTTTATTTGGAGCATCCACCGTTGCTCTTAGGCTTTCTTTTCGCGATAAGAGCATGACATCTTTCATTTTGTTCCAATTTTGGTCAGTGTCAATATTGCAGTCTATTGTAAAGTTAGCGAGATTTCTCTCCACACATTGGCTAAACATTGAGAGCTCAAATTGATCAGGTCTTTTTTGAGGTTTCTGAACCAAACGCGGACACTTTCTTAACTTAAGTGTCATTTCTGCAACGAGTAGTTTGTGATCGCTCCCGCAATCAGCTCCAGGATAGGTCTTTGTATTGGTAATGCAAGATCTCCATCTTTTCGCAATAGCGATGTAGTCTATCTGATTACGTGCTCTATCTCCTGGCATTGACCACGTATACAGTCTCCTCGGGTGATTCTTAAAACAAGTATTCATGATTGTGAGGGAGTTTTCAGTGCAGAATTGTAACCACATTTCACCTCTTTCATTCCTTTCACCAAGTCCATATCTTCCGACCACTTCTCTAAGGTGATTTTCGTTCATCGTATTCCCTATTTTTGCGTTTAAATCACCGATTACAAGTGTAATGTCTCTGGATGGCAAGCTTTTAAGAGTGTCGTCGACTTGGTTATAGAAAGTTTCAATGTCTGCCAATGTTGATGCTGCTGTGGGTGCATATACAACCACAATATTGACGCGACACGGCCTTGTATTAATTCTCAGTGTTATTATCCGGTCACTCACGGGGTTGTAACCGAGAACTGATTTATTTAATTCCGGTATTACAGACACGGCCACTCCATTTTTACTCTCATTTTCGGGACCGGAGAAATAGACAGTACAGCCAGTTGGGGTCGTATAGAAACCAGAATTTCTCATGTGAGTCTCGGTTAGCCCTAATATTTGTAAATTGTAATGCTGTTGCTCTTTATCTATTATCTCCTTTTTCCCTGGTTGGATCATTCCTCGGACGTTCCAGGTTCCCACCTTCATTCTCTTCCTAAGCCGCGCATGCTGTCTAGTGGATGAGTCACCAGTAGCATTTTGTTCACACTGCGCCTGGTGAGTCGCAGCAGTGCGTCCAGTAGCATATTTCACACCATGCGACCTGGACTCGACATGGCGCCGGCATACCGGTTCGCCCATGTTCGCTCTCTCAGTATTGTTCACTTTCATTTGGATTTCATGGGAAAATAGTGCAGTGGTTTCCCCTTGCCTTCTGCACCAGACATTTTAGGAGTGATTTTAACCCCCAGGCCGCTGTTGCCTCATCCAACAGGTTACCCGGTTGGGTGTTTAAATGGATATACCGCCATTGGTCGGTCGCCAGGACCTCGTCCGTTGTCTAGCAGGGGGCACCACGAGCAGGTGAGGTTGGCAGTTGGGGTCGACTAGATGGTATTGTCGTTCTCCCCCTTACCCCCCGTAAAGGATTATGTAAATGATAATCAAGCATGGGTATGAAATATTGCTCTAAGAAGATAGCTCTTAACATAATTTTAAGTGGCGTGTAAGATGGTGGTAACGTAAAGAAAATTTACCTGGCTAAGTTTGTTGTGCGCTTCTTCTTAGACCGGGGTTTGGAATCATAGCTTTAGTTTTGTATTGTAATGTAGTAATCACCATCAAATCACTACTATGTAAATTATTGACGCGTCAAAAATGCCTTTTAAAGGACTATTTGAACAAAGATTATTTGAATTTGAAGAATCGAAACTTCTGTTTCTGCTATGACTTGGTCAATGCTAAGCTTGAAAAATCATTCATTTATGACGACCTCCTTGGTACAGTGCGTGCGCTGTCGCATTATAAAGTTGGAGGCGATCTCGATTCTCGGCTCGAGTCTGGTCTGGTGGGAGGCTTCGGCTGTGGCTAGTTACAGCCCTATCGACAAAGACGTGTCGCTAAGCGATTTAGCGTTCCGGCACGATGTCGGGTAGAAACCAATTAGGGGTGTGGTTTTATCATACCCTAACAGGTTAGCCCGCTACCATTCTGGACTGCATCATCACTTACCACCAGGTGCGATAACCGTCGAGGCCTAACTTATAGTGTATAAATATATATATATATATATCTTAAATATTGTTTGCAGGTGTATTCTCTTTAATAGCGGTGCGGGTATCGAGCAAGGACGTTATATCGCCTCGGGCGGCAAACAAAATCCGCCAGACCATCACGAGGTGCTCGCTCACTGCCGCGTTGGTTGCGGTTTTTATCTGCGTCACTTTCGCTTGTCACATCTATGAATTTCGCAACGCTGAATCGTGGAAGGAGGCTTTTAAGAAGAATATTATGTAAGTTACTAGCTGATGGTACTATTGGTATTTCGAGAAGCTTATATTAGCGTGGTGTAGAATTGAACTAGCATTATGATATTATAATTATCACGCAGATGGTAGATTTTTCCTACTTTATATCTGGAGTTGTTGAAATCATCATGATCAACCCATTGCCGGCTCTCTACAGAGTACGTGTCTTCTCTCAATATCAGACGGGTTTGGCCATAGTCCACCACGCTGGCCATGTGCGCAATGACTTCACACATTTTTGAGATCATTATTGTGAACTCTCAGGCATGCGGGTTTTCTCACGATGTTTTCCTTCACCGTTGAGGCAAGTGACATTTTAATCGCTTAAAAACATTAATATCTCTGAAAAGTTGAGGTGCGTGCCCGGGTTCGAACTCCTGACCTCTGATTAGGAGGTGGCCGTCCTAACCACTAGGCTATCGCAGCTTTTCCTACTTTGGAACGTTTTGGGAGTCATATTTTGGAAAATTCACACAATATCTTTATAAATTGTAGCCTATGTGTTATTCTGATGTATAAGCTATATTATTGCAGAGTTTCATAAAAATATATTCAGTAGTCATTACGTGAAAGGATGAGAAACATCCATCCATCCATACTTCAAACTTTCGCATTTTATAAAATTAAATTTTAGTAGGAAACTTAGTACGATTTATTTACGTGCGCTGATTTGAGAGCACAAAGTCTGATGCATTATTATTCACTAACTGGATATCACTTTGATTAACACTACTGGATTTTTCACTAGCATGTTAACGAAAATAGACTCTTTTATCGTTTTTCGAGCTCTCATTTTTCATGGACCATTTTGATGACTAACTAGTGCTTGTATAAAGGTTGTATAGTTACACAATGTTTTGTCTCCTTTTTTCTGATGGATAAGTAACCCTTTAACTTAAACTGTAACTTCTTCTTATAACCTGTAAGATATAAATGTAATAATTTCTGTTCTTTTGTTATTTACTGTAAGTTAATTTAAAAAAATTTGCATGTTATATTACTAGCGACCTATTACTGTTGACTTGAGTTATGCATGCTGTAGTTACCTCTAAATTGATTTATATGTATATCCCTACCACTTAAGGTTATTAAAATGTTTATTTTTTTACATGTAATAAGTTATGTTTTTACTGTTGGTGGGGCTTTCAATAAATAAATAAAAAGAAATAAATCAATGATTGAAAGTGGGAAATCAGTATTTACACTATTATAACACCCGCTATACATTTATTTACTAAGGCTCCTAGTATAATAACGATGGAAGATTTGCGATGAATATACTTTGTGATGAATCAGTGTGCAATGTAGTATGTATCAATATGTAGTGAGATGCGAATTTGACCCCCACAGTTGTCGGCTTGAGGGGCTCAAGGAGGGAGGGCGCGAGTGCGCGGGCGGCTCACGTCCCTCCGTGTCGGTCCTTCAGTTGCGGCTGCTGTGTTGCTTCGCGGCCGGCGCGCTCATGGCCTCGTGGACGTGGACTCCCGCTGCTGCGGCTGGCTGGAGGCGGTACATGGCCAAGTGAGCAAACAAAAAAAAAACAATAGTACATTATTTGCGAGGCCGGAGTTTCTTCATTTGCTGGACTAGTGGAATTAAAGGATGTGAACTTTAATCAATAATACACGCAACAGGGAATGCGGTCCATCATCATCATCATCATGATCAACCCATTACAGGCTCACTACAGAGCACGGGTCTCCTCTCAATATGAGAAGGGTTTGGCCATAGTCCACCACGCTGGCCGTGTGCGGATTGGCAGACTTCAACACGCCTTTGAGAACATTATGGAAAACTCTCAGGCGTGCAGGTTTCCTCACGATGTTTTCCTTTACCGTTGAAACAAGTGATATTTTAATTTTTTAAAGTAGTGCATTGATAAGAACCAAAAAAATACTCAGCTTTTAACAGCGTTTTAAATACACCTACGCAGACTTAGCAAATGTATTTTTTGAAAATATACCGCGTAAACGTGTATACATACCCTTCAAACCGGGTGATGTCATCTGTGGGAAATAATTCGATAGAGGTAATAGACGCTTCGTTGGTCAGGCTTTAAGGAGTAACAGATATACACACTTAAATACAAACATTCATTTATTACATACATGATGAATATTCCATCTAAACATTAAATGGATAATCGTTTCATGTCACGAACATACCAAATTAAGATTTCATTTTAATGAATATCCCGAATCTTAAGTTCTTTTTTTTTTTTTTTAACTTACTAAATGCTATAATACTGAAAATATTATATCCTTATCCATCATCAACTTCCTATCCTACTAAGGTGATGATGATGATGTTTAACTTTTTACTTGTTTTCAGAAAGTGTGGGTGCTCAGTAGAAGCGGACGTGACCCGACGCGCGCGCAAACACGAGCTGATCGCGCGTGCGTACAAGCGACGCAACGAGTTCATAACCCGCGGCCGACTGTCCATATCGCTCGGCGGCTCCAGGCAGGACCCCGTCGGGTTCTGCCTCGACAACACCTCGCCCGTCGACTATCCGGAAGACGCTAAGCATGAGAGGTAAAGATTAAATATAGTTTCATTTGCTTTCAAATTCAAATTCAAAATAATCTTTATTCAAATAGTCCTTAAAAAGGCACTTTTGACGCGTCAATAATTTACATAGTAGTTATTTCATGGTGATAACTATACTCGTAAACTTAAAACTAAAGCTATGAGGGTTCCAAACGCGCCCCAGTCTAAGAAGCCCACAACAAACTTAGCCAGCTTTCTTTTTTTCGTTATCACCATCTCACATAATGAATAATAAACTATAGTACCTATGGAGATAGAGCAGTTTACACCCAAGCTTTTTTATCGTTTATATAATCCTTAATATCGTAATATGATTTTTCTACAAGCTTTCGTTTTATAAATACTTTTATATTTATACTAACTACTACTACTACTAGTTATTGGCATTTACGCTGTCAAGCGATTTAACGTTTCGGTACGTTGGGCACCGAGTATGGATTATTCAATATAACACCTACACCTAATAGAGTAACCTCTACATATTCGACTACACACATGTAGTGGAATAAAAAAAACCTCGCAACTAAAATGTCTGGAAGGTTTTTAATGAAATTGAGTATGAAAGTCTCAGAATAAAAACAGGATACTTTCTATGTCGCTTTTAACATTAAAAAAAGAATATTTTATTGATTGTCGTTCTTTAATGAATAAACTTCTTCATTTCGAACATATAAAACGGATATATTAATGGATTATAAATATCTCAAGTAGGTATGTGTATTATTACATCTCTATTATTTAAGTTAATTTGCCTAGACTATATAGATATCTACTCCCAATTGTGGTTGAAACACTGCGTTATTATATGTAAGTCCAACATTCTTGTTCATTCAAGTAACGTCGTATAGTAAGATCATGTAACCACAAGGTTTTAGTTTCAAGGCCATTTGTTGGTAACAATAACTGGATTTCTACAAATATTTGTTACGCTTAGGTATGAACGTAATCTATACAAATAAATAAAATTGGAGTGTCTGTTTGTAATATTGGAATAACCGTTTTTTACTACATGCATATGAATATGTATACGGTATAAAAATGTTATTTTGGTACATACACCAAAATAACATTTTTTTCAATTTTTGTCTGTTTGTTCCGGGTAATCTCTGAAATGGCTGGACCGATTTTTGCGGGACTTTTATTGGCAGGTAGCTGATGTAATAAGGAGTAACTTATGCTACTTTTATTTTAGAAAAATAAAGTACTGTCCAGTACCGCGTGCAGCTCAGCGCATGCCACCGCCTGTTTATCCTGTAATTATTTCAAGTAATTCGAGTTAGTAATCTATTGCTTCGTGATAGAAAGACAAACAAACACACTAACTCAACGCAGATGAATTCGCGGGCGTCAGCTAATAACCACTAAATCCCTTCCCTGAGGTTTATGGGATTTACATTGGCCGATTTAATGATGATGATGATGATGAAGACGATTATATTTTAATAACAATTAAATATAGTCAATCGGCCGGTTGACCCAGCGAGCGTTGTTTTAGCGGGGAGCTGTCGTCGTCGTGGGCCGCTAACCTGCCGCGCTTCGTGCGCCGCCGCGACGCGCTGGTGCTTCCGCCGCACAACCACTACTCGCACCACTCGCTCAGCTCCACCCCGGACAGGCGCAACTCGCAGGTACATATTAAAAATGTCAAACAGAAATTAAAAGAATATTTTTTGGCTGAGTTGGACGGTTGATTCATTTGTGTCGTCCGTCTAACTCAGGAAATGTTCTTTTCATGCCTAATTATGCTTACTCAGTTCCTCTTATTTTTTTTGCGCTGGGAAATGCTTTTACGCATCCCCTCCGGAGGCGACACAGGCAAGACTGCGCCGCTTCCGACGGGGTATGTGGGACTCCCCGGCGGCCAGGCTGGCGACCAGAATACCCACTAAAACCCAGCGATGCTCCTTCGCGTCGCCTGGTGGCTGGGTCACGGGAACACTTGTGCACTCGACCGCGTTACTCAGTTCCTCTAGTTTTAAGCTGTTAAGTTACAGATTAGCACAGAGGACAAACCTCTTCGGTTTTTTCGGTGCCGTTATTATAATATTAATTATATTACTTTTATATTAATAATAATAAATAAATAAAAATTTATAATAATTTCTTAAAAAAAAGTGCAAGTACATATGAAATACTGCTCCCAAATCTGGACTTGCGCACCGCGATACAAACTTCTTTCATTTGGGCGCAAACAAAAGTCTGACTTGTGGCCAATCAACAACCAACCAACCAAGATACAGTATATACTAGTTTGGAAAGTGGGAGATCATAAAATTAATTACCACACTAATTGTTAGCACATCACTTGTTGTAACTAACACCTTTAAATTAATTATTAATCCAAAATCTAGCTGTACCATCCTGTACCAAAGGAAGGGTGCCAGCTCCCATTGTTTGAAATCATCATGATCAACCCATTGCCGGCTCACTACAGAGCACGGGTCTCCTCTCAATATGAGAAGGCTTTGGACTTAGTCCACCACGCTGACCATGTGCGGATTTGCAGACTTCACACGCCTTAGAGAACATTATGGAAAACTCTCAGGCATGAAGGTTTCCTGACGATATTTTTACTAAACTGAGTGATATTTTAATTGCTTAAAATAAAATAATTATATTTTAATTGTTTGAAATAATAACCACTAACTTTCTTTCACGCCGAAGAATCAAATTTCATCTGCATGCATGAAATTTTCGTGGTATCCGTGATTCGATTCAATTTGTTTATTAGCGCTTCGCGATACTAAATCATTTCTGCGACATATCTTCCCTATAGTTTTAATGGTTTGTTATTTTACAGGACTCTCAAATAAGTATCAGCCTCCGTCACGTGTCCGTGGAATCGCGCCGGAACTCTCTCGACAGCCAGCTCTCCGTCAAAATAGCAGAAATGAAGACCAAGGTCGGCCGCCGCCGCACCAAGCACAGCAAGGCCAAGAGGAAGCGAGTGTCCGCCCGGAAAGAGAGCACTCCGTCCATCGAGAGCCAGATAAGCCGCTACTTGTTACAGACTGTCGCCGCGAACAATGATCCCTCGCGGGAAGAAGTCAAGTTCAGCTTCGATTGAAGAATCATTATGCATATATATAGCAATGTTCCAGAGCCTTAACTCATCTTTACTCGACTCGCAAAGTTTTTTCACGTTTGTTTCGGGCCAAAATACGGCACAATTCATTCTCCGTATTATAATGCTCGTCTTTAGTGAGAATTTACGAGTCTTCTGCCGCTGCGTTTAGCGGATATCCCTGCAACTCGTTTGATGTTATCTGTCAGCCAAGTCAAGGTCACCAGTTTATTTACCTTGGTATATAGGTTCTTTGACCGTATGGCTCAAATTTAACGTTGCGACTCGTTAAGCTGTTAATACAAATCTCTTCACATTTGATATTGTAGTAATACTGGGAGTATTACTACAATATCAAATGTGAAGAGTCTAGCTATCTCCATCACTCGCTAAGTCGAAAGGATTTGTACATAATGTGTTGGACATCTTAAACGCATTGACTATGTCTGTCGAAATTAAGTATTATACTCCATTGGTTAACTAAAAAGAATCTCTTAACCCGTCCCGAGTAACTTTTCATGGTATACAATATGACAACCGCGAAGAATGCACGGAATACTAAAGAATTATGAAATGGAGTTATTTGAATTTTGATGTCTGAAAATTTGTCTGTGAATTCCTCAAATGGATTTGTTGGGTGAACCAAATGTATCATGTCGCTTCGAAGGTCTGTGCTTCGTTATAAAGAATGTATTTCGTATGTGATGTTAAATATCAATCTTTTTATAAGAAATTGTATTCGTTAATGTTGTCGGTTTACTACAAACTATTTTTGAAATAGCGTTTTAAAGAAAAATAAGCATTTATTTTACATCAATGTTCATATACATATTTAAAATTATATCTTATGAAACACGCGCTTTTCAATGTGCGATATTTAATGATGACATATCTTATTTGACTGATCTCGATTTTTTGACTAAAATGGATTTACATTAAAGTTTTTGCAACCGTATCTATTTTATTGATACTAGAATAGTATCTATACCTATTTAGAATTGTGTAAATATTATTAATCGATGTGATTTTGCTATTTTTTAATATGCATGTTTTATTGTATTTAATGAAATTGTGAATATTTCGTGTGTAAGGTTATTGAAGTTCAAATCAAATAATATACCCAAAGTTGTAATACATTGACTGTGAAGTGAGTGAGTTTATAGTTTGTAAGTTACTTCATCAGGTTGTATATATGATCGATGTTAAAATAAAAAATACTTTTAATTTCTATCTGTAAAACAAGACTGATCGAAATCTCTACCGCAAGTTAACCATGACAGCTTCTATTTTAATTATCTTGGAAACTTTATATTTACTATATTATTTATATTAATATTATACAATGTGCCATATATTCACCAGTATTTTATCTGTTTTTATACAAAATGTTCATGTACAGATATGCCAGCAAAAACGTTAAATTATTGGAGTGAAACTTCTTTTTGTATGAATAGTTGATTAAATAAAGGTCAACAACACGATATTAACAGAGTGCCAGAGAAACAATAGGTCCTATGTGAGTCCTTTTCTCGCACGCAATAAATTGGTTTGTTTCTATTATGCATCATTTTGTTTGCCTTCGTTTAGTTAAGATTGTTAAGAGTGTGGTGAAACATGAAACGTATTTTAGCCATAGATGTTTGTAGAGCGCAAACACATGTATGGCTCTAAAATCAAGATTGCACTTGTGACGTCAATTTTGACACCTTTTCACAAAAGGGCTGTTTTTATTTGACGCCATTAGACAGGCTTTAATGTGCCATTTTCATTTACGTACAACACAAACACCTGTGTATGAAAAGGGAAAAGAAGTTTCACTCCTAAACATGTACACTTGTTTCTTAAGCGTGTTTTGCTTAACCTTTTGAAACGAACATCTACGATAGACGGCTGATGATAATGCGCTCACTACGCCAAGTTCAGTCTACCACAGATCCCTAAGCAAAACGAAATTGACGAGTTATCACTTGTTTCAATGTTTCCTATCGAAAAGAATAGCTTGAATGAGCCTTCAAGACCTGTCGGTTTCTTTTAAAGTGTGTGCAAAAGAATTTACAACGAAACCTAAATAAGAGCAACGTTTTCTTTTAATATTTGCATTATTGATAATGTATTATAAATTCATGTTGAAAATAAATCTAAGATTCGGAAGTTTGAAGATTAATGACAAAAAATTTGAAAAGAAAATCATAATGTATGTATTAGGGGTGGCAGTTAAAAGGGCAGCCATCTTAGGGAGCATTTTAGTATTACGTAACGCAATTTTTGAAGATCTTAGACCCACTTTGACATTGGGGCCTCCCCCAATGTCGTTACATTGTCGCACCATAACGGTTTTCTGTTGACCCCCCTCCCACTTTAGGTAACATTTAAGTGTCCATTAAAGTCGCAATTATGTCGAACCAAGTATAATACTTTTGCTATTGTATATATACGTAACGCGTTGTTTAAATACAACCCCTCCCGCCCTTGTAACATACCGTAACGTTTTACAAGA
Source organism: Lasiommata megera (assembly GCA_928268935.1). Classification (NCBI taxonomy): domain Eukaryota; kingdom Metazoa; phylum Arthropoda; class Insecta; order Lepidoptera; family Nymphalidae; genus Lasiommata; species Lasiommata megera. The sequence continues at coordinate 7,601,123 of OV743325.1, read as the reverse complement.
CTCCCCGCCTCCCAAATTGCGTTACGTAATACTTTAATGCTCCCTTATTTGAAATATTGAAATACCAACTAATGCTCGTAATGTGAACGCTTTTTTAGACTCGCATTTAAATCTAACGATAAGGATAAACGATGTATTGTTTCAACTGTACAAATTATGGTTGTGATATCTATTACCGTTCAGTTGTAAGGAGGCTATATTTTAGCAAATATTTTAATAATGCTAATAAGCCGTGTAAGTTTTGTATTCGTCCGATGAATAAAACAATTGTAACATTTTACTGCAGTGTACCTAAAACGTTATATTTAATTAAGAGCGATATTAATATTATATAAGTCTGTGCTAGCTTTAAATTTTTTTATGCAGTAGGTGCGTTTTTTACTGATAATAATTTTAATTTTCGTACAATAAAATATTTATAATACAAATTAGCTTTTCATTTTATTATAATTCAAACAAATAAAAGTGAGTTGAGTATATTCAATTCAAATAATCTTTATTCAAGTAATCATGCTGAGCTGATGAAGTGTTTGGAGTCTTCATGTTTTTGTCATATCAGTACTCAATAGGTTTACGTTAGCGCATTTTTGCGTATTTTCGGATTTGTTGGCGAAATTGTAAAAACAAGCACATTTCTGGTGGAAATGCTTACTAAGCTATGGTTGTGTTGAGCCCAAAAGGATCACTTGTATTTCATTCATAGCTTAGTTTGGTTTACCAACACCAGTCGGTAATAAGGGATGAAACCAAACTAAGTTACCAACACCTATTGGTAGAAAGGGACTAAAATAAGCTATTTTATTAGTCGTCTCAACCATACCCATTCTTTAGCAACGTACTACTGCTATGCTACTACTTTCACTTATTTTTTATTAAACTGCTGATTTTGGTACCTAGTTAAAGATGGTTGTCGTTATACTTGAACTCATTGAGGAATACTTATTCATTGCAATAGGTGTTGCAATTGCAAAAAATTGGAGAATCTAAATATTTAAGGGTATTTATTTTCTCCAGTAGAATATCATATGATAGAGCGTATTTTGCATCGTTCCTTCTGTTTATGGTCAAAGTTTGTAAAAGAAAAAATTTAAACGAAATAGAGGTTTATGGAAATATGACAGGTAAAATAAAACCATAAGCCTCGGCTTGGCTCTTGGATTCCGTTTTGTCCACCGCATATCCCTTAATGTTACTTATTATAAGCTGTGAATACATGCAAGCCCAAGGAAAGGAATTGAAAAAGAAAAAAAACATTTTCATTTCTTGTTTATTCAAAAACAAAAGACAGCCGTCTGTGAAAACTTCACAACGCAAGTAAATAACTACCTATACCACAATAATTACTTGTGATCGTATAGTATTCTTATATAATTTGCCGTTATTAGATGCATAATCACAATAACGGCTCACTAAACCTCAATAAAGGTAAATTATAGGCCCCATCTCGTCAATTTGACATGCTCAGAAAGTTTTAAGTAGAAACTACCGAATGTTGGGGGTAGTTTTAAATTCGCTCACTATGATCAACATTGTAACAGAGTTACGCGATGAGTTGCTTACGTTAACCGCTTCACTAATTAGTCATGCTAAACAACTACATAATCTTGTCATATTTTAAACTTACACCATATTTTACGTTAAACCTAAGAAATACATTTCTGTGAATTTCAAATTGAAAAGAGAACATGACAGCTAGGGAGGACTTTGGCAGACTTTTGATTATAAAGCTCGTATGAAGCTGGACAAAGTTAAGTTTTTATAATAAAAACCACTAAAGTCAACTTCTACAGTATCATTATCGCTAACAAAAAAGAAACTGTCTTCATTATATATACTGCATTTGTTCAATTAATTGGAAATCCTTTGCCGAATTGATTTTTGTCAGAAAAGTGATTAAGTACAAATTTTAATATTCCAAATTCCTAGACAAGTTTATTTTTGTCGCAATAATTAAGTGAAGGACATACATTTATTAAATTTATACATACTTAGTGAAACATTAGCGATAGGTACCAGACTCTTTCACCTTTCTTACACCTTAGCACGTATAATTTCAAACGATGAGCTTATTTATATTTAATACCGAGTTTGCCAAAATCTCCATAGCAAGTTTTATAAATGTTTAAAACGTTTAACAAACGATAATCAAATAAAGATAAAGCACGACATTATTATGCAATGATTACTTTAAAATAATTATTTTATAAAATACACTAATCACAGATGCAGCTTTCATAGAGGCAAGAAAACGTCGACAGAAAAGTTAAGACTAAAGGAACATATAATATAAATGTGAAACAATTTTATTGTAGCGCAAGGACGGTGCCGTTTCATTGTAAAACACTACGTGTATATTAAGATTTTCTTTGTAAAACCAATAAAATTAATCTACCAAATAATTTTGTGGTTTTTTCCACTAGTGCTACATTCGCAATGTTCGGCGTAGGACCATCATACCTCCTAGGAGAGTTTGAGTCTGCCAAACGATCCCCTAAAGAGGGTTGGTAGGCTTAGATAAGATGCCCATTTAGTTCAAGTAATGAATGCGACCGACATTTTTACGCTCTTCTCATCTAGTTCCCATTTGGTTTGTTACGTGACTTCACCGGAAAAAACGAGACATTTTTATTTTACTTCGTTATTTTAACCAATTTATAGTATAGTAACCAAGCAAATAATTGGAATTGAACAATTTAGAAATAAATTGAATTCCAGTTTGTACCATGATGTCTCTGCGATTGGAAAAAACTCCAATGAAATGCTGGTTTATTATTTGTTGGTTTTAAGCCAAATGGGAAATAACGGTAATATAAATTCTAACCTCAAAAGACGTTTCAACATTCATGCTCAGTTAGCGATGACCTTGGGTTAACATAGGCAAAAGCCTACACCAACCTAACTGGCGCTTACCAAATAAAAGTAGTATTTCTTACATGCGAAATAACGAAATTATAAAACGAAAACTTTAGGAACAACGAAAAGTAAAAAAAGAAATAAAATTTATGTAAAATTATAACACTTAAAATAGTTGTCAAATAGCGAACCACAACTTTATACTTAAATAATAATAATAAAAAAAAGTCAAAAATTGCACAATGAAAGAAGGAATGTTTTCTTTGGCGCTTAAAAACTAATAAAAAAAAATCACAAAATTTAGCGTCTATAAATAAATTCGTACAAATCATTTCATGGGATGATTAAATTAATCACGAAGATTAACCTAATAATTATATTATTATGCTATTACGTGTAAGTACGGTATTTATGTTATAGCAACACAAAATGCGTGCCCTATAATTTTCAATATTTATCTAGCTATCGGCCGAGCATGCAACATTCTAACTAACGTTATCTACCTATCACATATTAGCAGCAGTCTCTATGCAGTTCTTGCTTTGCGTATGTTTTTCTTTTCAGCGTCAGTGAAACCGAGAATATTTTCTATAGCGTTCAAATGCCCCTGATGGTTCTCCGGGTCGGTGAGAAAGTAATATATCGCCGATTTCAAAAACTGCAATGTCACTTCGGGGTCCACGTTGGTCTTGCTACCTTTCTGTGTCTCGACGATACGGCGGTACATTGCCTGTAACAGATACAGTATTTGTATGAAACGTCGCCTCTAAGGTTTTTTTTTATAAACTTGACATTGGCTAATCTGTGTAAAGCCATAAAACGAGAAAAAAAAGGTTTTTTTTTTTTCAATTAAATATACATACGTCTAGAAACATCTACGGTCCAATTAAAAAATACATTAAAATTTTAAAAAAAAAATTAAAATTAAAAAATAACACATTCATTAAATACGAATTAACAGCAAAAAGTAACGTCATGCGCAAATATCGAGCGAATTCTAAACAAAACTGATATAATATAAAGATTTGAGTGGTTTCTTTGTATATATACAGATAAATTTTCAAAACTTTTTCAAATCTTTGGTGAAAATAAACTTAACACAAATCTGTCGCATTTAACACTAAGTTTGGCTAAAGTATGCTCCATAGATAAGTCTACATAAAGTAATCTAAAATACATATATACACATGCGGTGATAGCCTAGTGGTTAGGGCGTCAGCCTCCTAATCAGAGGTCGACGGTTCGAATTCGGGCACGCACCTTTAACTTTTCGGAGTTATGTGCGTTTAAAAAAAAATTAATATCACTTGCTTCAACGGTGAAGGAAAACGTCGTGAGGAAACCTGCACGCTGAAGTGTTCTCCGTTATGTTCTCAAAGGCGTGTGGAGTCTGCCAATCCGCACATGGCCAGCATGGTGGATTATGACCGAACCCTTATCATATTGAGAGGAGACCCGTGCTCTGTAATGAGCCGGCAATGGGTTGTCCATGATGATGATGTGTGATATAATTTGCGTTATGTTTAATGAGCGCCTAATGTTTTTTACCCATATTGTATCATGTAGTTCTATTATATCAAATTGTATGTAGTTGCATTAATTGTATATTTCATGGGCCGTTCTACAGCGCTCGTTTTACGAGACCAAACAATACTGTATCGCATTAAAATACATTTTATTAAGACAAATTCATACATAACTTAAAATATACCTCGTTTATATTATTTTCCAAGTACTTCCACCAAAGAACCAAAAGAGGCTGTTTCAAACTATAGCATGCAAAGCTTAAACAAAGTTTTATAAAGCACAGGTTAAATTTGTTCACTAAATTGTAAAAATACTAGCCCTTACGGTAACACAATAAGGTAAGGAACAATATATATTTGATATGTTGCCCTTTCCAATAAAATAATGTCACAATTATACAAATGTTAATTGCGAAGGAGGTTCCATTTTAATTAATATATGTATTATTATAATTATATGTAGAATTAGATCCGGATTTTTAAATAAAGAAATTGTTAGCAAAATTAGTACATGAATATTTTAATATCGAATAAAAATCACTTGTTAGTACTCTTTTTACGGGACACCGATAATATTTAAAGCACTTGTGACATTATTGTTTTATGAGGGGAAGAATATTGTTTTATAACCAGAACCATCAAACTCTACAAGAAACTACTACCCATATTGAAACCATAGAAATTATTGGCAAAAATGCAGTACATTCCAAAATAGCTGTTTAATACCTATAAATTAGTAATATAATATTAAAATAAAATATTTACAACTTTAAGAAGACCTGTGCACTAAAGCATATAATATTGTGTTACAATAATAAAAAAAAAAAGATTAAATGCTGTCTGTTCTGCCTCCAACCTTGCGAGCTCCTAGGACCCATAAAGAAACAGCCTCCTTTGCACTAAGAAGTACTTGTGACTTTGCAGTTCGGTCCTCTGTGAATGCCGTGTCCTGTAATTCACTACATGTTAAAGCAGGTCCAGTTATTTGCCAGTACATGCTCATTCTATTCATCCTGTGTAAACTATGTTATCTATTAATTAATTATATATAAAAAAAAACAATTTGTAATTAATTATTATAGAACTAATAGAAAAAAAACACCATAATGAAAATGTTAGGTTATTTTATATAGATTTTGGAAGATCACACAAGTAATATATTCATGAGCATTGTTATAAGGATTCAATTTCAAGCTTCGAGGAATTTTGCGAATCCGGTTTTTTAAATAATGAAATTGTTAGCAAGAGCAACTACACAATAGTTAAAAAAAAAAGTCAAAAAGTGTTAACTCACTCGGACATTCTCGAGCTCAGTCTGCGTAATCTGAAGCTGCTCCAGTAACTCCTCCACTGAAACTCTGCTCAACTGGCTGGTGCTAGGCTCAGGCTCTCCATCCTAGAACAGAATAAAGTAGTTTATGTTTGTCTACTCCCAGTAGCCATACTGGCCTCCCCAAAAAACTGATTGTAAAATTCTTTATGATTCCATTTTGGCATTTGGAATTTGTATTGATTGATTCAGTGATGAAAACAAGGATCAACAGCTTATCTGAAGCATGCGGTGGAAAGAAAATCCACATACAAGATCATACAGATTTTTTTACCCAACAACCCAATTACCTGCCAATTATTAGATGATCTAGAAACATTAAACCTCATGAACTGAAGTTGACATGAAACATACTAAAGGTAGTTAATTAATTAATTAATTAATTAATTGTTTATTAGAATTAACCCAGCTGAAAGTGCAAGTCAACATGGTTAAGAATATATAAATGTATTATAATAATATAACATGTATGTTGTGTTTCAATAAAATTAAACTTATTCTTTTTATCATGACCATTCCAAATTGAAGCAAATTAGCATTAAAATGCTATAATAGTTAGTGAAATAAGAAGTTCAGCAGACAGTCACACTTGAAAGACTTATTTTTTTACCATTTTGGTACAAAACCTTGAAAATAAAAGCATTATCATCATCATCATAATCAACCCATTACCGGCTCACTATAGAGCACCAGTCTCCTCTCAATATGATTGGCTGACTTCACACACCCTTGAGAACATTATGGAGAACTCTCAGGCATGCACGTTGTTTCCCTTCACTGTTGAAGCAAGTGATATTTTGATTTTTAAAAAAAATATTATAATTTTTAAAATGTATTATAAACTTGGAAAATAGTAATAGTAATAAAAAAATTTTTTCTAATAGACATAAACTGAATATAACTGGTCACGAAATATTATAGAGAATAATAAAAAAAATTCACTTCATATTTATAATGAATTCAGCTTGAATGTTGGTGTTACAAAATGCTGTGATAAGATTACTTTTGGCACAATTGTTATGAAAGTTGGAACTTGTCTTTTAATACTGATATTATTTTAATAATGGTGTGGAAAAATGGTAATATACTTTTATATTGATTAAGCTTTGATGTAGTTTACAACATGCTATGATTTGATTGTTTTAGCACATTTTATGAAAGTTGTTATTTTTGTATTGAATATAAATGAAGATTTTTAGAAATCTATAAAATTTATTTTAAAAATACCTTATCCAGTTCATAACCGGCAGCTTCTTTTCCCTTATTATACATTTGTAGATACATGGAACGGTGTCTGCTATCTTCATCTTGCAACTGCTTACTAGCATCTTCCAACTGTTTTTCTAAGACATGTATTCTTTCTTTTGCTTGTTCATAATTTGGCAACAGTTCACAATAGCGTGTGTTCACATCAGCTAATTTTTGAAGTAATGCTTCCACCTTGTCATTGTGAGCTTTCTTTATTTCCTGGGTCTCTCCAACATGGGATCTCACAACATCTTCAATCTTCTTCTCATAATAAGCCATCAAGCTACGCCGTTCCTCGTCACTATCAGTTACCTCAGTCATACATGAGGCATCATGGGTCATCATGTGAACAGATTCCTTTGAGTGTAGAGAAGAATTTGTGAGATCATCAAAATGCCCAGAATCAGTAAAAGATCCTTGCATCTCATTGCGACATCTGGTAGGAGTCTGGTCTTTGAACATTGGACTGTCAGTGATATCATATGATCGGTGAACATCTTTACATTTGACACTGTCCTCCTCAACTGAAGCTTCCTCATTGTTTTCTCGTACTGTCACTACCTCGCTAGAGTTTGATTTTTCATCTGGAGAAAATATAGATGTCTTGTATAGGCGAAGCTCAACCACTTCCTTGGTAAGCTGGAATATTTCACTGTCTTTTTTTTCCAAGTCCTTTTTTGCTTGACTTAGGAGGTTTTTAAGTCGGCGTATTTGTTTCTGTGCGCGTTGGGTTGGCGTAAGATATTCCTCTCCCGCTAGGCCGGCATGTGAGGAACAATGCAACACATAGCGCATGGATCGCCCGCTGAAAGTGGTGCCGTTAAATGGAGCATAGCCCGCATCGATGGAAGCGGCGGTGGCTGCACTGCCGTAGCTGTGCAAGGACTCATCATCGGGCAAGTCTTCTGGAGATCCTGGTGGGGTGTGGGCAGAATCTGTCATACTGAAATTTCTATCCATACAAGGCTCTTGTGATTTCAAGCAGGATTTTCTTGGCTTGTTACCGTTTGCATTGAATGACTGAAATAAAAAAAAATACTTGATTAGATAATAAGTACTGGCATATGGTACCTACGTAAGTATTATTTTTGCTAATTTTAAAATACTCTTGTTTCTTTGTTTGCAGTACATTAACGCGCCTGGCTATTATTACATGAAGCCTTATGGAAAAGTGCGGTGTTTTACTGGCAAGTAGCCATGACAATAATGAATTAATAATAACCAGTGAATTGCAAATCCCGGTTAGCTACTTACTTGACTTCGTGGGCGATGGCTAGGCTCCGGAAGTCGGGAGCCATCGCTTCGTTGTTTCTGGTTGTTATTTTCCGTGATTATTGGGATATATTTCCGAGTTGATAAAGGCGACCGCTGCACCATTTTTTCACCGCGCAACCGCAGTGAACACGAGCGTCGGAAATTGCCGGTGACATTTCCTGCGCAGTAGTGTTCATCCTGAAACTCCGCTAATCTTCTTCCGCAATTTCTATTCATTTTATTTATTTAATTCACATTGACGAAGCGTTCTGTAAAAATAACCAGATGGTAAATGGTAATGTTAAAATGAAAACTCAAAGCAAACATTAATCAAAAGTCATAACAAACCACAGATTAATAATTATAAATCAAGAGAGAACCAAGTCATCACGGTGACATTTTATTTTTATTTTGTAGGTATTTTTTCATTGGATTAATCTCAAATTAATGTAATAATTATAATTCGTCATCGATTCATCGTGAACATCTAGTACAGAGTCTTTTGGTTACATCACTCGATTATCAAAACGGTTCCATTAAATTTTTACGACTATAATGCGGTAAAGGTACAGTATACCTACTATAATTTTTAAATATGATTAATATTAGGTTTTTTTCGGAATTATGTGCGTTATAAAAAAAAAAATTACTTGCTTCAACGGTGAAGGAAAACATCGTGAGGAAACCTGCACGCCTGAGAGTTCTCCATAATGTTCTCAAAGGCGTGTGAAGTCTGCCAATCCGCACATGGCCAGCGTGGTGGGCTATGGCCAAACCCTTCTCATATTGAGAGGAGACCCGTGCTCTGTAGTGAGCCGGTTATGGGTTGATCATGATGATGATGATGATGATGATGATTAGGTGATACAAAAATATCAATAGTATGACTAAACAATGGTAGAAACGGTTTAGTTGTAATGTAACCCTAGTAATCCTACTTTAAAAAGCTGTTTAGGTAAGGGGTTTATTAACATTCCAATACGCAGAGGATCCAATACATTCCATTATATCTATGAATAAATTATAAATTAATGTCGTATCCCGTGCGAGCATATTTCTTAATTTCTTGGACTACGAATCATGAGGTCTTGGGTTCGATTCCCGAGGATAAGAATTGTTAAATAATAATCCTCAGTTTGAAATTCTCAGTACCAGCCCGAGTTAGGAAATTGGCGATGTATACCTTCCAGTCTTGCCACGAGGAGCCCGTGAAACTATAAGGCTGTTGACAATGATTATGTAGATTAATTTGACCAATTTTAAAACATGCTAGCGAAAGTTATTACAATTTGTTTTGTCAGCATCTGCAGTACCTAAGTATATGATGTGTGAAACAATTATTGTTCACCGGGAAATTGTGTCAGTACACGCAACCTGACCATTTTGCAAGATCTACGATTGCACACGTCTGATAAATAATTAACAAAGTAAAAGCATTGTGAACACAGCAAATGGTCTGCCCTCGGAAAAGTAAACTGCATGGTAAACGTATATAAAAACTTTAAATGCATTTTATAATCTAGGTCTAACTCAATGTACCTACTAACAAACTACGTAATTTGTAAGTACCTACTGATTTTGATTTACATCATGAAATAATTTTATAACAAATAATCTATACCTATATGAGAGGGAATTGGGACGTAGCACGCTGCTCCAGAAGCTGACGTAGCATAGGCTTAGATTGGTGGGCTTTAACAATTATTACTAGATAGATAATATCACAACCAAAATCGACAGCTTGACGAGCACCAGACAACACTAATTTCCTAATCGGTAATCGGTTCTAACGATTTTTAAACATTCGAGGCTAGGCGAAGAAAAGAAGGGTGATAGCGTGGTTAAGAATTCATTCTGTTTTCCGAGACACAGTCTCAACTAGTTCGGAAAACAGGTGCATAATGCTAGTGTACAAATAGACAATTCTATTTTTACTACTTGTATTGTATAAATGTATGTGTTGCTGAAATAAAGTTTTTATTTATTTATTTACTATTATTATAGTTTTATAATATATTATTTAAAAACATCCTCCTTGTCTGGGTTACCGTATTCGATCCCTGGTAAACCTCGATGACCTCTGTGGCATAATAAACTTGTTAATTCAGGCTCGAGTCTAGGCTTTGGCCGAAGCTAGTTACAACTCTACTGGCAAAGATATACCGCGATATATAAGCGATCTAGTGTTCGGGCATGACGCCGAGCAGACGCGGATACGCGTGGGCTCTGCTATTTATTTAACATCAACTGACACATCTGCCCTCTTGCCCAAGATGTAAATATAAAACAAAAACCACACACACCTTTTCGGAGTATGTGCATTCTAGCAATTTTAAATGAAACATTAACTGTGATAGAAAACATTGCGGAGAACCTTCACGCCTGAGAGTTCTCCAAAATGTTTTGAATTAGTGTGAAGTTTACCGCACTTTGCCGGTGTGATGGACTACGGCCAAACCCTTAAGGGTAGGCAAATAACGAAATGTTTAAAGACCACAACGCACAACACAAGACGTGGGTGTGTTGAGATTGGTCGCATGAAGGATGCAACTTTTAACGCCGCTAATGACGCAGGTTGGCAGGACTCAAGTTTTAACTACGTTAAGTAAACATTTATGCTTTGTTATACTCAGTACCTACCATAACGATAATAATGACGTTATGACATACTGTTACCATCAGTCAGTTCTCATAGTAGTTTTTTTTTAAGTTAAAAGAACTTTGCGTAATAACGTTCTACACAGTACTTTGTCACTATGGAATGTTGTCGAATACCTCGTATTTCTAATAAAACTGAGTGCTCCATTTCTTTTGTACTTTGCTGCAAAAGAAGTTTCATAAAGGAAAGTATGCTCCGGAAAAAGTGAAAAACGCATTCTCGTTAACCACCAGCCTGAAAACAATAAGCTTATCATGCTGTGGTAACTGGTTGGTCTACCCAGATGTTTTTAATGCATTGCAGTGTAATATTTTATTATGTTTCAAGTAGGTATATCATCGTTTTTTGAATTTTTTTTTGAAATGAAACGATCTATCTATATGATAAGATAATGAGTTGTGAAGCTAAAGTGGTAGGCATCTAGTATGATCTTGAAGAATTGGTCAAAAAACAAAATCAATACGATTATTAATATATTGGAGCCTATTAATATCTGTAGGTTTGTCCATAAAGTCGGTAATTTGTTATCTATAGATATTCATAGATATATGCCAAAAATATGTATCTACCTAAATAGTTTTTTTAATTTCGCATGAATCGTTGAGAGAAAAGTACGTAAGTAAGCTTCGACAATTTTTTTCCATAAGCGGAAATATCATAAATAAACATCATTTTATCGGAACATAGCTTACGTTCAAATTAATTTGAACGCTAATTGGCCAACAATAACTCATTTATCATAAGAAACTAGCGAAAATAATAATTAGATTATTATTTTCGCTAGTTTCTATAGAGTTTCTATATAGTATTCTTCCCCATACTTTAAATCATCATTGCATAATTTTGCTGTATGAAAAGTAATCCGTTAAGGTATTCGATCTTACTTTAATATTACTTCTACTTAGGTCTGAATTACAAAACTTGGCGGAGTTGCAAAACTTACTGTGTAACAATTCTCAGCGTGTAACGCAAGAATACAATCGGCTTCACAATGCTTAGGTGTACCTACCTATCTACTTTTTTCAATACACCGAAAAAACTCAATAACTTAAATGTGATCTAGTTACAAATAGGCACTCGTGTATTTTTACTGTAATTGTACAGAGCTGAAGATATATAACTACAAAATCACTTTAATTCGCACTTATTTGAAACAATACATTTGAATAGCTCCTGTCTTCTAACCATATCCGATTTGAATTACTAACTAAATCAAAAACAAGTAGCTATACTGTAGCAATGAGATCTGATTGCTTAATAATATTCTTGTATTGCTGACATCGTAATGCTGACGCCGAGTATGCTTATGTATCAAAGCTGACAATTATGTTAGGATACCTATGTTTAATACATAGGTATCCTAACCTAATTGTCAGATGTCTGGTTAGCAGTGCACTTTATTTATTCACATGAGTTCAGTGGTTTCGAAAACCAATGATTCGGTTTATCGATATACCAAAATGAAATAATATTTTAGTGACTTTAATCATGTATTAAAGTCACTAAAATATTATTATATTATGACGACCTCCGTGGCGCAGTGCGTGCGCTGTCGCTTTATAAAGTTGGAGACCAGACTCGAGCCGGGAATTGAACCCAGGACGGGTTCAATTCCCGGCTCGAGTCTGGTCTGGTGGGAGGCTTCAGCTGTGGCTGGTTACCACCCTACCGACAAAGACGTATCGCAAAGCGATTTAGCGTTTCGGCACGATGTCGCGTAGAAATCAATTAGGAGTGTGGGTTTACTAACAGTTTAGCCCGCTACTATGCTACCAGGTGAGATAGCCGTCAAAAGCTAACGTGCAGAAAAGTATTTGAAGAAGATACCTTCAAATTACTTTTGGAACTTTAAATAGGTACTTATTTTGCAAAATAAGTATTTGAAGTTCAGATAGTAATTAAAAGGTACATAAAGAGCATGAAAATTGATTTATAAACTCATTACAAGCAAGCAGTAGTAGCTACCTATCCAATAATAATTGTTCTTAGACGCCCTTCACTAAAACTGCCGTACAATTAGGTCCGGCTTGGATTTATTACACCCGGGTAGTGGTGCATGAAGCGGCAAATTTAATTTTACGTAAGTAAATATTACACAGAAGAAATTTAAATAATTTCAACGATTCGTTAACAGTTTTGAAAAACTAACCATAGTCCACCGCTTTCTCACGTTAATTTTAAGATTTTCACCGTTTCATTGTTTCAATTTTAATCTAAATAGATTAACTATGATCACGATGGTGTCGAAGATCGTGTACAAAAGAATGTACCTACACAAATATCTATACGAAACCAAATGGAATGGTCTTATATGTATGAATTATGTAACTCTTTGAAATGGGAAACTATATTTTTGGTACCTACATCTCGTTTATTATAGTTTAGTTCGGAGATTTATGAACGTAGTTTGATTAGCACCTCTGGCGCCGATTCGTTTCTACACACTAAACTGAATTACGAGTAAATTTACAGGTCTACAAGTAATGCTTTCTCCTTTTGCCTGTGCCTCTTGAAAAAGAACAGCGCTATTTCTGCCCTTTTTGTGATTTGGTGATTGTTACAATTAACACGTAATGCCCAGAAGTTTGAGACCAAGGACCTTCATATGAAAATTAGATTTCTAACTCGCCAATTCAAGCCAAGGAATTGGGCAATAGACAATGCAGCTGGTACCACAGTTACAGAAATAAAGTTGATTGTGAAGGTATGGGAAGAATACTGTACATCGTTATTTTCAAGCGGAACTATAACTACTGATGTAGCTTCACCTCTCACAAATAACCACGATAGAGAACCTTCCATCCTAAAAGATGAGGTACGAGCCGCAGTTAAACATCTTAAATGCGGCAAAGCATTGGGTATAGATGAGATCCCCATTGAAATTATTAAAGAAATGGGTGAAGTTGGAGTGGATATATTACACGCTATATGCACCCGTATATGGGACTCTGGTGATTGGCCGAATGACTGGCTACAAACTGTTTTTATACCACTCCATAAGAAAGGGTCGACAAAAAAGTGTAACAACTACAGGCTAATCTCACTTATATCTCATGCAAGTAAAGTGCTTCTTCACATTTTGAATACCAGACTACAAGCATATTTGAATCGTGAAATTGCGCCGGAGCAGGCTGGATTTGTCAGGGGAAAAGGAACTCGGGAACAAATACTTGTGTTAAGACAAATTATTGAAAAAGCCAGGGAGTTTAATATACCGCTGTTTATCTGTTTCGTTGATTTCCGAAAAGCCTTTGACACAGTCAAGTGGTGCAAATTGTGGTCAATACTGCTTACAATGGGCGTTCCTAAACACCTCGTTTACCTTTTAAGGAGACTATATGAAGATGGAACGGCAGTAGTCCGGGTAGATGGGATGGATTCAGCATTCCTGAAAACGCAAGCTGGTGTTCGACAAGGATGTATTCTATCACCCCTACTTTTTAACATCTATACTGAATATATAATGCGAATTGTACTCGATGAGTGGACAAAAGGCGTTTCAATAGGAGGGCAAGTCATTACTAACCTACGGTATGCTGATGATACCACCCTTCTTGCATCATCTGAGAAGGATATAGGTGAATTTCTCAAACGCTTAGAGGATACTAGCATTGATTTTGGACTCGCAATCAACCGTGACAAAACCAAGTTTATGGTAATTGATAGGAAAGCTAATAACAGACCCGAGATAACTCATATCAATAACTGTGAGGTTGTCGCCAATTACATTTACCTTGGCTCCGCTATCAATAATAACGGGAGTTGCGAGAGCGAAATTAAAAGACGCTGTGCCGTGACCAGATCAGCCGTTGAGAAGCTATCGAAAATCTGGAAGGACAGAAGAATTACGAAAAACACAAAAGTTCGTCTAATGAAATGTCTGATCTTTCCGATCTTTCTATATGCGGCTGAAACATGGACCCTCAGACAAGTTGACCGAAGAAAAATAGACGCACTGGAAATGTGGTGCTGGAGACGTCTATTGCGAATAAGCTGGACAGCGCATCGAACAAACGCCTCCATACTCAAAGAGCTGAAAGTAAAACAAAGGCTTTCGTCGCTTGTACAACTACGAATCCTTAAGTTCTTTGGGCATATAACAAGGAAGACCGGTACCATCGAACATCTCGTGGTACAAGGTCGAGTCGAGGGCACACGTCCACGTGGTCGCTCCCCTACTAGGTGGACGGACTCAATCCGTTCAGCTACAGATTTATCGATCTCCGAGTGCTTCCGTGATGCTACAAACAGAAATCGCTGGAGGGAGATCGTAAGAGCTGCTGTGAAGGCCAAATCATAACCACGACCACTCTGCCAAGAGTGAACGAATAAGAAGAAGAACAATTAACAATCTACTCGACTGTAAATAATAAAAAATACTGTGATTCGTGAAAATGTATGTAAGTTTTTTCTTTCACCATAAGCTCTATATGCCGGAACAAGAAAACCTTATAGCAACCAGAGTAACAACTGTCTAATTTGTTGTGATATTCCAATATGGCAGCTTTATGACGCCATTTTCAAATGTTAAAACTCTTGATATGTTTTGGAGTTTATTATTTTTTTCTAAATACGTACCTACCTACTTGTTTGATTATAATACTCAGAAAGACCTTTTAAAGTTTGCCCTAAATGATAATGGCCGTGTTCTACCACGTTTTAATGAATCATATAACTAGTCTAATAAGTAAGTAGCTAGTTAACTTAGTAGGTACCTCTATTACTGTGTATTATATAAAATATTCTTGTAATTAGAAATTGTATTCGTCGACATTAGCATCAAAATAGCTTTTTATTTTATGCAAGTACCTTTATTAAGTATACCTATCTATGATAATTTTAATTAATTATTAAGCAACATAAAATATGTTGAAGTAACCTTGATGCTGCAGTAACTATACGCATGAGCATAAATTAAAAAATAATATTTTAACAAATGATTTTGCGTTTATAGTATAATAAGTACCTACCTAACTTATGAGTAAATGACTCAGTATCGTGAGCGAAATATAACACATGAACACGTTGTTCTAAGTACCTGATATATCAATCACAATCAATCACGATCAACCCATTACCGACTCACTACAGAGCACAGGTCTCCTCTCAATATGAGAAGGGTTCGGCCATAGTCCAGCACGCTGGCCATGTGCGGATTGCCAGTCTTTCACGCCTTTGAGAACATTATGGAGAACTCTCAGGCATGCAGGTTTTCTCACGATGTTTTCCTTCACCGTTGAAGCAATGATATATAATTTAATGTAAATAATTGACTATACGTACTAAGTCTATAGAACTTGAGTCAAATTGGGAAAATAATGTTCGATTGGGTTAACTAACAAAGCGCTGCCTTGTTAATATTATATCAATTAATTAGGTTTACATTTAAACCTAACTAGGTACCCATTAATATGAATTGAAATGTAAGTTTGTTTATTATGCTTTCATGCCAAAACTACTTGGCCGATCATCATGAAACTTTGTACACATATTCTTGAAGATATTAGAAGTAATACTAAGTAAAATTTTTTATTAAATAAAATATTGATTTTCTAATAAAGATAAAAAATATATACTTATAGTTTTCATGATTCGTTTCTATTGTAATGAACTCTGATACATATTTAAAGGCTTGAATGCGAGCGAAGCCGCGGGTAAAAGCTAGTAGGCTATATTTTATCCCCGTATTCTCACGGGAATGGGAACTATGCAGATGAAATCGCAGGGTGCAAGTTGTAACTTAGTGATATAGGTACAACTGTAATTGTATCGATGAGAAAACTAAACGCCGAAAAATTACATTTATTGCAGTGAAAAATACTTGAACGTTTAAGGGAAACTCGGTCAGGGTTAGAAGATTTGGAAAGTCTCTAGGTACTTACCTACCTACTTAGTTACGTGAGTAGTCGAAGATTTTCCTAATCTAAAAAGTACCGATATGTGTAGGCGTTTATTTGTTTAAACTTGTCAAATAAACACACGACCTTACAAGTTAGTCCTTGGCTGCAATCTCATCTGGTACAGTTTAAGACGACACAAGCTAGGCAGCTAGGGGTATTGCAGTTGTTCCCCTAGTCATGGCCTATAAGGTATCAAATTGGAATGGTAAATCGCTTGGCAGTTACAGCGCGGTTAGGTACGCTGTCGCAACCAATACAACAATAGCACAGCTAATAGTCAGTCCGAAAAAAAAAAAGCTTGGCAGTGTGGAAACCAGCCACGATCTTAAACGCTAGACCATACAGAAAATTTCCCAAAAGACCCTAGCCGGATATCGATCCCCAGAACTCAAGACCACACCGGTTAACTGCACCAGAGACTTATCCAACGAAAATATTAGGTCTGTTAAATACCTACACGAAATAATTAGGTCTGTTAAATAATATCTAACTGCCTACTTTGTTGTGTCATAACAAAAACGGCATTGCGATCCCTAACTATAACATAAATACGGCAGTATATATTCGCTTTGTCTTACTTTCACGCAGCAACGATACAATGGTTGCGTAAAGATAGAAGTTCGGAGGGTGCAATTGGCTTCTTTTACCAAAAAAAATGTTCCTATGGGATGGATTTGAAAAGCAATTCTATTGTTTACATGAATCTCAAATTTACACTTCTAAATTATCTACGAATGTTTTAAAGCTGAGATTTTGTTTCGAGAATTTGTTTTGTTTTTTTCACGCAGCAACACTAATGTTTATTACATAAGTATGGGAGTGAAGTCTATACTACCTATATAACCTACTCTATAGTAAGTACGTAGGTACAGCGAATAGGTTGTACCTCAAGGGCGCTGGGCAGCTACTAAGTACTTAAAAAATCCAATTACCACTATCAAAAGTTTCTAGAATGACTGACAGTTAATTAAGCAAGTGTTATTTAAATTGTTATTTTTATTTTACGATAATGTTTCCTGTTACTGTGCTAGAACGCACTTTCGATTAAGCCGTAACCATATTGCTTTTGTGAGCCAATTGTTCATTAAATAACATTTCCTAACAGGTCAGCTTAGATTCTTTATTCGTATAAATAATGTCTTGTTCTATTGTCTGTTTATCTAAAAAGGTCCAATAGGTACATATATGACAAGTTGAAATAGAACAACGATGTATAGTGTTTATATATTCATTTCATGTAGGTAGGTATATAATGGATTCTTATCAGAACATGAAAATAAAAAAGAAACGATAATGTGGAACATTCGATAACATTATTATGAAGAATGAAAATTGAAATTAAACGTAGCTACCATACGTAACTATGCAATAATGTACCTACCTTTTTCTTGTCGACTTCACATTCGAGTATAGCTAGACATTTATTTAAGATTGATTGATTTATGATTTTATAATAGAGCCTCTATAGAACCTTTCTCAGGAAATAAATAACATACAGCTACATAATGAGAACACGTACCTACATTTTTAAATTCGACGTGTTGTTTCAGAGATTAACATTCAAACATTGACTGACTGGTTTTATTAAAAAAAAAACACTTATAATATTTTGGGACAGAAAAATTTACCACAGCTGTTCTTGCAATCTATGAAAGTAGTACCGAATGATTTTATAGTTAAATAAAAACAGTAGAAGAAATACTCACTGCACATAATGTTTATAACTCGCGCATTAAATCCAAATCCATTCCTCACTTTTATGGAAACATTTGCAACACACATCACTACAA
Source organism: Lasiommata megera (assembly GCA_928268935.1). Classification (NCBI taxonomy): domain Eukaryota; kingdom Metazoa; phylum Arthropoda; class Insecta; order Lepidoptera; family Nymphalidae; genus Lasiommata; species Lasiommata megera. The sequence goes on along the minus strand of OV743325.1, from coordinate 7,582,563 downwards.
TAAGTGAAATCGTATTTCGTTACTCGTTCGCACTTTTATGTTCGATGGTGAGACGTAAAAATAGAAAAAAAAAATCGAATTTCCCGCAAAATTACATAGAGCAAACCATCCACGTTAACTTTTACGCTAGGAATGTTGCGGTAGGAGCGCGCTGCTTGGCCAATGCTTGTTCACGCTAGTTGGTGCCGTCGCAAACGCCCCTCTGTGACGACGACGGCGCAACTGCACGAGTAAGACGCTTCCAAAAAACTAAACTCCATCGCCAAGAATATCAATATCTGACCCCGTATCAGGTACTAAAATATCATATTACGGTTACATAACAGAACATTTGTTACCGCCAAATGTTACGTTAGCAAAACGAATCGGCACGAAAATGACTCCACCGGTCTATACTGCGGGCAAAGTGAACTGTGAGCGGCCGATAGTTGGCAAAGGTTACCGCCGCCATCTAGTGTCGGTGTTATACAGTTGTTCAGCAGTTTTTTGTGACCAAGAAAATATATTAACTCCATCATTCCACCAACAATACAACAATGAATTGCTGAGCGCACGGAGATCACTTTAGCTTCGCAATTTGGAAAGTATCGAAGTCACAGTAGGCTGTTATTGTTTTTCTAGGGTTCCGTTGCCAAACGGAAAAATAAAAAAAAAACTATCTCTACAATCGAGGTCATTGAATTTATGAGCTATTAAACGTAAAATAACGTGTAGTTTCTGTTACAATATCTATAGAAACAGATAATAAATCCTTTTGGTAGTATTTTTTTATTTAAAATTAATTTCACTGTTGGAAAAACGGCGGGAGATTTCGTATATGGCGGGCGCGGTTTTTTCACGCTTTTCTTGAATTCATGTATTGATTTGAGAAAGGTTTGAGGGAGCCGTGTCCGCAGAATGCGAAGTTTTCCGACATTTCTCCCAACTTCTACATTGCTATAAGCTTGACAATGGCTAATCTCTACAAAGGCATAAAAAGAAAGAACTAATAAAATAATAAACTTGACATTGGCTAATCTGTGTAAAGCCATAAAACGTAAAAAAAAAACGTAAAAAAAAAAAACAATTTCACTGTTTATAGCTACCTGTCAACCTGAGTTTTCTATTTTCATGACTAAAGAACCCACCTAGGCGTATGCTGACACGAACCTTACCAGCTACTTTTGGTTGAGGTGCCCATAGTAGAGTAGAGCATAGTGAATAGAACAAACTTAAGTGGCCGTATTGTTTGGTAAGAATTGACCAATAGGAATTGGCTTTTCGTTTGCAATGCGGATGGAAATGGCGGCAGCAGTTTTTTCCAACGTCTGTAATTATTACGACATAGTCTGATAACGATGGAAACATGTTTAACGAGCGTTCCAAGTGGGAACTATTAAATTTTCCAGTAATTTTTTGATAACTATCACAAAATTATGTGAATTATTGCTTGTTTGCTGGTATCTACTAAATCACTGTGGTCTTCCTAATATAAAGTAAAGCCATTATAAAATAATATAGTCTATAAGTATCTACTAAAGAGGAGTTCTTAGGAGTTTTACCTGTTATGTAATGGATTTCAAAACTGTAGTTAGGTATAAATAAGGTCGATTGTATAGAAGTTAAGAAAATGATCTCTTATTGGTACATATTGTATCAATTCTTTTTTCTCTTCTTGTATCAATTTCTCTAATCATGTCATTTGACGACCTCCGTGGCGCAGTGCGTGGGCTGTCGCATTATAAAGTTGGAGGTCCTGGGTTCGATTCCACGCTTGATCTGGTTTGGTGGGAGGCTTCGGGCTAGTTACCACCCTACCGACAAAGACGTGTCGCCAAGCGATTCAGCGTTCCGGCACGATATCGCGTAGAAACCAATTAGGAGTGTGGATTTACCATACACCTCATAGGTTAGTCCGCTACCATCCTGGACTGTATCATAACTTACCACCAGGTAAGATAGAAGTCAAGGGTTTACTTATAGTGTATAAAAAAAAATGTATTGTCCCAATAAACTACAACAAAAAGTGGGTAAGTACTACTGTTATTTTCTTTAAAAACATGGATAGAGTACTCCTTATTCAAAGTGTTGATATATTTAAGTATTTAACCTTTACTTTTATGAAGCAATTAAAATTCTTTGTATAAAGTATTGCTCAGTGAGTGAATCAAACACAATTACTATTACGTATGTATTTCAGTATCTAATTAACACACTTCCTGTGTAACCATTACGTGCCCGTGCAAATGTTTCATCCTTGTTGGATGTAAATAAATAAATAAATAAAAATCCTTTCCAAAATTAAATTAATAGGCAGAGGATGATACATATGTGGAGCATTTCCCACTGCTGGGCAAGTAGGTACCTCCTCTGTCGTAACGACGATAACAATACCTGCACTTCACAAGGTTAGAAAATTATATTATAGTAATGTCCGGCAAGCTGTGATAGCCTAGTGGTTCGGACGTCCGCCTCCTAATCAGAGGTCGGCGGTTCGAACCCGGGACGCACTTATACATTTTCGGAGTTATGTGCGTTTTTATGCAATTAAAATATCACTTGCTTCAACGGTGAAGGAAAACATCCTGAGCAAACCTGCACGCCCGAGAGTTCTCCATAATGTTAAAGGCGTATGAAATCTGCTAATCCGCACATGGCAGCGTTGTGGACTATGGCCAAACCCTTTTCATATTGAGAGGAGACCCGTGCTTTGTAGTGAGCCGAACATGGGTTGATCATGATGAATGTCTGGTTCTGCGATTTTTTTTATTTTTTTCCACTACAAGTTAGCCCTTGACGGAAATTTCACCTGATAGTGATGATGCAGTCTAAGATCGCAGCGGGCTAACTTGTTAAGATTATGGTAGACCCGTACTCTTAATTGGTTTCGACGCATCATCGTGCCGGAACGCTAAATCGCTTGGCGACACGTCTTTGTCGGTAGGATGGTAACTAGCCACGGCTGATGCCTCCCACCAGACCAAATTTAATTCGGATTACCTTTTCACGTTGTTATAATTGAACCAGCCTTGCTTTTGCCCTATATGAGAAAGCTTAGTACACAGCTTAGCAAAATTTTAAGCCACAAAGTATTTGGGTGTTTAATAATAAACCGTTCTCATACCTAACATAAGTAAACGTAAATGTCATTCACAAACCTTAATTTACATACAACATGTACAAGAGATAATTTACAGGTAATTTACTTTAATATTTGTATGCAGTCGATGATGCAAGAGATAATTTACAAGTAATTTGTGTTATTGATTTCTTAACATCTTATTCGATCCGTGATAAATGATAATCATGGACAATCCATTGCCGAAAAACTACAGAGCACGGGTCTCTTCTCAATATGAGAAGGGTTTTGCCATAGTTCACCACGCTGGCCATGTGCGTTAATACGCACGTTTGCTAATGCAAACTTCACACGCCTTTGAGAACATTATGGAGAACTCCCAGCCATTCAAATTTCCTCCCGATATTTTCCTTCAAAAAGCTAGATGGAAATGATGGAAGCAAGTGATATTTTATTTGCATATAAAACGTACATAACTCTGAAAAGTTAGAGGTGTGTGCCCGGGTCGAACTCTCGATCTCTGATTAGGGGACGGATGTCCTAACCACTAGGCTATCACAGCTTGCCTCACAAAATATCATATGATAATATATATTTAGATTTCTTTGCTAACGTAGTTTTACAATTTGCTTATAGATTAAATCAGTCTCCTAAGAAATAAGTACAGTGCCTATTAAATTAAAGTGAATTATAAAAAAGCACATCTGTATTAATTTAAAAAATGTGGATAGCGTTTATCAAACCAGACTCAAAACCGGCTCGACAGCCTTCTGGACGTGAGCTCGCTTTTTGTGCTCTGATTTAAACGAACAATGTAGCTTATGCTAGTACCTACCCATCTAGTAGTTGCTGCTTGTTTTATTGCCCCTTTTATTGTAGAACTAAATAATACACTCACTTAATACTTACCAGCTTAAAAAGACTCTAACTGAGTGCTCATTAAAAACCTGTGAAGACACTGAGGCTTTACTCGAAGTAATGAAAACAACCGAAAAATGTACTCTTACAACAGAAACATAATTTGCACACCCAAAATCAGTCGTACGCAATACAAACACACCCTCACACACACACAAACACACACAAGGTTATTTAATTTTATATAAAATAAAAATAAAAATTTAAGCGGGCCCTGAAGATCCTGGCACAGGTAAAATATTTACTTAAAAGAATGTCCCAACAACGGATCATCATGATCAACCCATTACCGGCTCACTACAGAGCACGTATCACTTGCTTCAACGGTTAAGGAAAACATCGTGAGGAAACCTGCCTACCTGAAAGTTCTCCACAATGTTCTCAAAGGCGTGTGAAGTCTGCCAATCCGCACATGGCCAGCTTGGTGGACTATGGCCAAACCCTTCTCATACTGAGAGGAGATCCGTGCTCTGTAGTGATCCGGTAATAGGTTGATCGTGATGATGATGATGATGAAAAGTTTTATTATTTTTATGTGGTTATTAATTGTTTATCGACGCCGAGGTAACATAATACTTGGCTTTACGCGCTTCAATGCGCCCGCTCTCTCCAGATTTCTCGAGCGGCATATTTTATTTGCATGCAAGTGCATTAACCAATTATAATTAAGTACATCAGATAAGGTACATTATAACTTCGTACAGGCACCCAATGTGTTAGTAAATAGATCAAGTGGACTGAAAGCGTCGCTAGATGCTAGGGTTGTCAAAAGTACTCGCAGGAAATATTAACTTTCAAGTTTTATTTACTGAGGCAAACCTAAAGAAACAAAGAAATATACTATAAAACGAGTAGAACACCTAAATACCTGTCGTCATACCAAATGTTGTGTGCGTGATGCAAGTAGGGCTGACTATGCGGAACAGGTTTACTTCTGACCCACAACAAAGCATTTTAGTTATGATAAATTGTGACGTCATAAACTGTAAATCATTGCTTTATTTAATTGTTGCGTGTAGGTACTATTGGAAAGACTTGGTAACCTTCGAAGTTATAACTATACTTATTACTTCCCCAATAATATTTCCAATATTTTAAAAAATCTGGAGAATTACATGCTTGATTATATGATCATAACTCCTTCTTAGTGTCTCAATAACTTAAAGTAAGCCTGGTTTAATTGTAATATGTATAGCATACCTGAAAGTCATTCACGTACCTCCCTTATTATCAAATATAAAGACAGACGATGTCAAATTAAAAAAAATCATCATGATCAACCATCTGCCGGCTCACTATAGAGCACGGGTTTCTTCTCAATATGAGAAGGGTTTGGCCATATTCCACCACGCTGGCCATGTGCGAATTGACAGACTTCATACGCCTTTGAGAACATTGTGGAGAAGGAGGCATGCAGGTTTCCTCACGATCTTTTCCTTCACCGTTGAAGCAAGTGATATTTTAATTGCATAAAAAACACATAACTCCGAAATGCTACAGGTGGGTGCGGTGAGTGCCCCGAACCCCCGACGTCTTATTAGGAGGCGAAAGTCCTAACCACTTGCCTATCACAGCTTTATAATCCTTTTGACATCCCTGTAACTAAAAGCCTCTTGGCAGTTATGCTATACTTAAACGTATCTAGATCAGTGGCTATGCAAAACCAGTTTAAAATTACGTTAATTATCTGCAAAGGTGAGTAATGGATGACAGAGTGATTTCGAAATACCGGTTTTTGCTTTTGTTATGGCATTGTTGGACTAATCTACTTACTTAATTTTTTTGATATATTTAATTCAGTGTGATTGTGTCCATGTCGTCATCATCAGCATATGTTTGGAATTATTAAATTTTTGATCTTTTTCTGGACCGTTCAGGTAGGAAGCTTCCGCCATAACTAGTCTGACATTGCAAACACTACAATTGGACGAATTTACTTGCGAAGCGAAGACGCATCATGATCAACCCATTACTGGCTCACTACAGAGTTCGGGTCTCCTCTCAACATGAGAAGGGTTTGGCCATAGTCCACCACGCTGGCCCTGTGCGGATTGGCAGACTTCACACGCCTTTGAGAACATTATGGAGAACTCTCAGGCGTGCAGGTTTCCTCACGATGTTTTCCTTCACCGTTGAAGCGAGTGATATTTTAATCGTTTAAAAACGCACATAACTCCGAGAAGTTAGAGGTGCGTGCTCGGATTCGAACCGCCGACCTCTGATTAAGAGGCTGACGCCCTAACCACTAGACAGCTTCGAAGACGCATCATGAGGGTTAAATTCTTTCTATTACGAGGGCTATTGTCAATCCACGGCAATGTGGGTGGTTGAGGCTGAATGGCTTTTTACCATATAGTGTAAGGCTTGAAACTTTTAAATTGTAAGTATTCACTTTAGTTATCTTGAATTTATTTTCACTTATTAAAAGGAGAAGATAGAGTTACTCTTTCGGTGTAAACAGAGCGTCATGTTACCGTGTAACTTGCTTATTTACATAAGAATATGGTGAAATATATAGGACGGTACGTGAGTCAGACCCAGACCGCATCCGACACTGACCTTAATACTTATGTTTCGTTTTGTTATAACTGGATTTAAATTAATAAATATTATGTGAACCTCTGGTGTAGTTATGAGCTCCGCGTACATATAATTGCAAGGATTCGGTTTCAAAAAGCATTGGGAATTTAGATTTTTTTAATTTCTGATGTTTCTCTGGACCGGTCAGGGTCGAAGCTTCAGTCGTAACTTGTCTGACAAACAAACGAACCGACAGTGACGTCACCAAGCGATTTAGCGATCGCTAAGACTAAGTTATCGGTTTTTTTTATATTACATAAGCTCCGTGGCGCGTGCGCTGTCGCATTATAAAGTTGGAGGTCCTGCGTTCGATTCGTGGCTCGAGTCTGGTCTGGTGGGAGACAAAGACGTGTCGTCAAGCGATTTAGTAAGTAAATATTCTGGATATAGCATCTTAGTACTAATGTTCTAAAGTACTGGAAAAGCCGATGTACGTATCAAAAATGTTCTGAGCTACGAGATCCATCCCAAAGATTACACTTAAGTTGCGACTCAGTACTTAGTGCGAGATTTTCTACTTATTCGATAGCGTGAAAGTTAACTTCAATTGAAACGAAAGAGCGCCATCTGTTGCCCAATAGATAAAATACGTATTAAATTTAACTTTCACGCTATTAAATAAGTAGATAATCTTGCACTAGACACTCTTTTTCAACTTCGATTAAAGATTTGCAGAGATCACTGAGCGCAAGGCTATTGTGTAATACAATTTCTCTTTCGATTCTTTACAAATTGTAGTTAACTTTGACGACCTCCGTGGCGCAGTGCGTGCGCTGTCGCATTATAAAGTTGGAGGTCCTGCGATCGATTCCCAGCTCGAGTTTGGTCTGGTGGGAAGCTTCGGCCGTGACTAGTTACCACCCTACCGACAAAGACGTGCCGCCAAGCGATTTAGCGTTTCAGTACGATGTCGCGTAGAAACCAATTAGGAGTGTAGGCTTACCATACCCCTAACAGGTTGGCCCGCTACCATCTTAGACTGTACCATCACTTGCCACCAGGTGAGATACCCGTCAACGGCTAACTTGAAGTGTATAAAAACAAGTAGGTTGTTCCGGCACGATGTCGCGTAGAAACCAATTAGGACATTCACGCTATCGAATAAGTAGAATATCTCGCACTAGGCACTCTGTTCATCTTTAAGCTTTCATCTATAACTCTTACATTATGCAGTCCTATTGCTATAGGATTTGAAACTGTTAGATATTATCAAAACCGATTATTTACCTAACAGGTCAGCCCGCTATCATCCTAGACTGTATCATCACTTACCACCAGGTGAGATACCGGTCAAGGGCTAACTTGTAGTGTATAAAATAAAAAAAAAAACTTTAACGCTATCGAATAAGTAGAATATCTCGCATAGGCACTCTGTTCATCTTTAGGCGTTTATCTATAACTCTTACATTATCCAGATATACATTAACGATGCGAAGCTATTAGAGATTATAAAAACCGATTAACTTAGAATTACAACTAAATACATTTTGAATTTTTATACATATAAATATTAAAATAAAAATTCAATCGCATACTCAGATTCTTATTACCTTGAAAGGTTGAAAGTATAATTTGAATGTAATGAGCGAGCAATTTTGGTGAAGACCGGCCGAACGTGCAGGGTCGCAATCGTTGCGGTATTTTATGTTTACGCAAGCGGAGACTTAGCACGATTAGGATATTGAAAGGTTTCCATTGTCCATCGGTTCTCCGTGCTATATGCCTCGCCCATTGGCACTACAGCTTTGTAACTTGCTGAGCTATTTCGGTAACTCTGGTTCTTCTACGGATATCCTCATTTCTGATTTGATCATGTAGAGAAACTAGAAACACTCCTAGCACAGCTCTTGCCATCGCCCGCTGAGTGACTTTAGGATACATATTGTAAATTAATTAAGCCCTATATAAATATATTAAAGCAAAAATGAATAATTGCAAAGTTAAGTGACTGCAATTTCTAGTCTTCAACATCTCCTGAGGTTGCTCCAGTTCTCTGGGGGATTAGTGGGCCTTTAGTTTGCTGGATGCGGACGAGTGTGTGAGCGTTCCCGTGACACAGCAATCAAGCGACGCGGAGGACCGCTGGGTTTTATTGGGTATTCTGGTCGTTATTCGGGTCGCTTGCATGTCCCACTGTATACCCCGCTGGAAGCGGCCCTGCTCTTCCAGAGAGAATAAAGAGATAAATAAAAATAGGTTTTAAAATTATGCTTATGCTTGGTTTATTAATTGTATATTCTGTAAAGTTACGTTTGCTTCTACACTTAATACTGAAAAACCTCTCATAGATTTTTACTATTGATATAGCAAGTAAGATAAACACATGAATGACAGAAAAAAAACTTAGAATAAGATGAACCTAAAACTAAACCTAACTACCTTAAAATATGTAATGGTACCATAATTAAAATATATTATTAAAAGGAGTCCTTTTAGACAAGGTTCCGAAGATACTGGCAGCGGCTATCCCACTTTAAATAGCAAGACTAATTCGTTGTCCGAGGTGGCTGGCAGCTCTTCTGTCTCCTGTGATGTCGACTAACCTTTTTGCTGTATTGTAAATGAAGTGCGTATACCGAAGTGTCAACTGTTCGAGTTAAAAAATATATTGTATGCGGGCGGAACTGCGGGTGACGCTCGGTTTGTTAGGATGCGAGTTCCACACCTTGAGCAGCTGACCGGCCAAGTGCGAGGGCGTACGGCCAGGTGCGCAACACGCGACCAATCAGATCTGTCAACGGCTTACCTACCTACTAGCTTGTTACCTACCTACTTCTGTCGGTTTCATATCCGAATGTAAATTGCTTTTAAAACACCCGATATTCATGTGATTTTATTCAAATTAATCTTTACAGCTTTACTTTTCTTACCTTGCTAATTAATAATATGGACAATAGGTAATAATCTTTATTCGAAATAGTCCTATAAAAGGCACTTTTGATGCGTCAATAATTTACATAGCAGTGATTTGATGGTGATAACTACATTCGTAAACTTAAAACTAACGCTATGAGGGTTCCAAACCCGACCCACAACAAACTTAGCCAGGTGCATTGTCTTTTTGTTATCACCATCATACAGGCCACTTAAAAATATATTAAGAGCTATCTTATTAGAGTAATATTTCATACCCAAACTTGTTTATCATTTAAATAATCCTTTACACTATAGTAGGACTTTTCTACAGGCTAAATTTTAATTTTAAACATAGTAGTATTTACCTTTTGAAGGTGGTATTTTTGATCAGTTAATCCTCCATTTCTGCATAATAGTGATGGTGATAACTACATTTGTAAACTTCATTGAAGGAACCTACGACATCTTAACATGGTATTCTGTGTGACTAATGAGTAATAGTCAAATGTTTAGTTTCGAAACATGCAAGGTGAGACGGTCCTGCGATCTTCTCGAAGAAATCTAGATTCAGAGTTGGTGGAGTCCCTACAAAACTGGGGAACTATATAAGTTGAAGGGCCGATAGCTAAAAATTTTGCAAATTCTGTCTTCTGTTACGGCTTCACATGATTCATTTTAGTAGTTAGGACACAATCGACATTGCGATAACATATCGAGGTTTATCTATGGAGATCGATTACCAATCAGCATAGTTCGAGTTACGCGTTTCTGTTTAGGTATTTATCAGGCTTGCATTGTATTTTGATGTTTTCGCTGACCAGCGCTATTGTGATAAAATTGTAGTTAATAAAATAATGTCACTGTAACTTTATTGCAGCAAAGGTACAAAACAATGGTTTGAAATATAAGACGTTAGATCGCTAACAGGCTATGCAGGTAAGTCAAATAAATAGTGATATTTATGTAGTGCAATTTTGCATTATTAAGCTATTAAATTAAATTAATTAAATTAGCGTTTATTTCCAATTTAAAATTATAATGTGTCAAATAGTGTAAAAGTTAAAAAAAAGTCAAAATTTATTTTTTAAATATGCTGTCTAAAATATTTAGTCTTTTTTAATATTTATTCGTATTCTTTCAATATTTAGTTTTCATTGGTATGCCCTAATGCCGAATAGCAGGCCTATTAAGCAATAGTGCAATTGAATTATTTGCGTGATCGCAGGTTAAAAAATTAGAGTCACATTTTTATATTACTCATCATCATCATCAGGATCCTCTACGTGCGCGTATAAGAGACCCTTTTCATGGTGAGAAGTTTTCTAGCCGTAGTCTACCACGTTGTCAAGTGCGGTTAGACTTCACACGCTTTCAAAACTTTATGGAGATCTCGCTGCCATGCAGAATTCCTCACAGTGATCTGTAAAAGCAAGTAGTACTGAATTTAAAATTGCTTTAAAATGTCTTTAGAAAAGCGTTTAGAAAATGTTAGGAAAACGTTGGTCCTGATATAATCTTGGCGCACATATGTTTATCGGTTAGAACTATCAATAGTTGAAGTTGGAAAATTATTGCAATAACATCCGAACTGGGAAAGTGCTATCAAAGAACATTAATGTTGGCCATCTAACAGATGATTCGACGAACTTTTCACGTCAATTTCACAGTCGTGCTATCTAACTGATTTCGTTTATTATGTCTCTTAAATAGGAACAACTCTTGGAAACACAATTTAGTTGGAAAGCTGTTGATAATCACTTTGAAATTAACTTCACATCGTTTAAAGTTAAAAAAAATTTAATGTTGTTCTACAAAAAACATTGGAAGGTCTCTGCTAACAATCTAAGCATGAGGTACATGTCAAAGCATCAATTTATCAGCTTTTTGTCGAGTCTATTCGAGAACGGGTACACTGATTCATATCGCCATTTGTGTGCTTGAAGCTTACATACTTAGGGCCATAGCACACATTATACTTTCATTTAGTGCAAAATTCAAATTCAAACTCAAATAATCTTTATTCAAATAGTCCTTTAAAAGGCAATTTTGGTGCGTCAATAATTTACATAGTAGTGATTTGATGGTGATAACTACATTCGTAAACATTAAACTAAAGCTATGAGGGTTCCAAACGCTACAAACAGACGTTATAGTAGACGGTAGTCCACGCATCAACCAGAATAGGCTCCCAACTCTTTTAAAACGTAAAGGTAGATGAATTCCGCTAGTTAGTAATTGCATTTTCGTAAGGCTTGTGTGCTATTTTTATACTGTTAACTTAATTACCGAATAATGTAATTTGTAAGCCTACTTGTACGAGTATGTTCCTATGAAAAATAAACAATTGTTAAAATTAATAATTATTAAATAGTGCTGTCTGTAAAGAAGTATTAGGAATCTAATATGTAATATGGCATCTATTAAATATATCATACAGATAGGTCTGGCTGTCATATTATAGCAAAATAAGCTTGATATTCCATAGATACAATAATATCGTCATAATAGATATAGTATGAATGCAGAATATTTGACGACCTCCGTGGCGCAGTGCGTGTGCTGTCGCATTATAAAGTTGGAGGTCCTGAGTTCGATTCCCGGCTCGAGTCTTGTCTAGTTACCACCCTTCCGACAAAGACGTCTCGCCAAGCGATTTAGTGTTCCGCCACGATGTCGCGTAGAAACCAATTAGGAGTGTGGGTTAACATACCACTAACAGTTTAGCCCGCTACCATCCTAGACTGTATCATCACTTACCACAAGGTGAGATAACCGTCAACGGCTAACTTGAAGTGTATAAAAAAAACTTTCACGCTATCGAATAAGTAGAATATCTCGCATTAGGCACTCTGTTCATCTTTAGGCCTTCATTTATAACTCTTACATTATCCAGTCCTATTGCTATAGGATTTGATGCGAAGCTGTTAGATATTATCAAAACCGATTATTTACCTAACAGGTTACCCCGCTACCATCCTAGACTGCATCATCACCACCAGGTAAGATAGCCGTCAAGGGCTAACTTGTAGATTAAAAAAAAGAATGAAATGAACTGAACCCTGATCGCTGATTCTAAAAGTGTAGTATGTGCAAAGGCCTGTTTCATGCAGGGAGACACACCGCATCTCGTGCCTCGGAGTGAATCTATTTTTACTTCGGACTTCGAGCCTAGTCACTGCAGGGCAACGACCAGCGATGCAACGCCACGGTTAATTTTTTAAGAGTCATTGCCCTAGTAAATGTACATCAAGCGAGACCGAACAGACATTTACGAGCAGTTAATGTGATGGTAATGATCAAATTGTGAGCAGTCTATGATGGTATAGCGGTTAAAGTAATATGTGGGTGATTGGACACTATTGAATCACAATGTAACTGCTTCGCTGGTCTTAGTTATAGTTAGCTATGTATATATAGTTAGCTGGGGTGTGGACCTGCTCAATTCCTGGCCTATAATAATGAGGCATATTAAATATTTAAAAAAATTCAGATTCAAACAGTCTTTATTCAAATAGTCCTTTAAAAGGCACTTTTGACGCGTCAATAATTGACATAGTAGGGATTTAATGGTGATAACTACATTCGTAAACTTAAAACTAAAGCTATGAGGGTTCCAAACGCGCCCTGGTCTAAGAAGCCTACAACAAATTTAGCCGGGTTAACCTTGTTTCATATCTCGTGGAAATATCAATAATCTAGCCTTTTTATTCCTAACAACTAATTGTCTAATTAATCATGAAATATAAATATTTTTTTTCATTTCTACATATATAAAGTGCAAACTTTAGGTAAGTTCTAAAGATCGTTAGTCACTTAATCACTGCTGACAACATAGGCCATAAGTAGTTATATGTACTACTCGTACTACTCGTAGGAGTAGTTGATATTTAGTAAAGCTATTAATATCAATATAGAGCGTTCACACTGATCTCAGTAACTTTTGTCGAATTAGAAAATAAAAAAAATCGATATCCCAGTCTGTGGTCATGCAGCAACGAATCATTTTAACAGCGGATTCCTTCGATTAGTTTTAAGATGATAAAAGTTTTAATTGTTTTAATGTTTTTAATTATCTATAGAGCTTGTTAAAATTGAGCTTTATTGTGTATTATTGTAAGATTAAATTAATGTAATTGTTTATTTTAATTGTTTTAAATTAGGTTTATTTTAATTGTTTTAATTAGAAGGACTTAGTATTGGTTTAGTACTGAAAGTTCTGTAATTTGTATAAGTTACATGTATTGACTGATGAACAATAAAGCACACCAAGGTCTCTTTTTATTGAAAGAGGGCACCCTGTATAAAAAAAAATTGCGTATATTACGTGACGCATAACTTGTTAATAGTCGATCAATCAATCAGTCAATATATCAAAAACTTTATGAGCATTATATTCCTTTAAAAGTCACTTTAGATGCGTCAATGACTTACGTTGTAGTGATAACTACATTCGTAAACTTAGCTAGGTTCTAAAGATCGGAACGATCGTTAGTCACTGAGTAGTCGGTCAGGATTTTACTTTTTATACAAGTGTTTACATATATACTCGTAGTTGTGTAGATCATTACATTATTATCTTCGGAACCTAGCCTAAAGGGATTTCTTTTAATAATATATATTAGTTATGATATTAATATTTTAAGGTTTTTAGTTTTAGGTTAATCTAAGGTTTATTTTAAGTTATATGTATTCTTGAAATTAATTTTTATTACATTAATATTTGTTTTGCAAATCTCTCAAAATTTTAATTGTTAATTTCTCGGCTAATTTTACTAATTTTACAATTCTACTCGTAGACAATTTCTAGAATACACTATTTCTGTATTTGTTCATATTATATCTTTGCCTTTCCTTTCTTTGTAATGTTAATTCGACCCGGAAACTTCCACATCCTATTGGCGTGTCTAATCCAAATATGAAAAGACCTGCCTACTTACTCCACAAAGAGAAAGTGAACCCAGAGGAATAGATGTACTAGGTAGGTATTCATTTATGATTAGGGCTGTCAAATGTTCATTATTTATAACACAGTATAAGATTAACAGCTAGGATAGCCTAGTGGTTAGGACGTCCGTCGCCTAGTCAGAGGTTAGGGGTTCGATCCTTTGCACCTCTAATTTTTCGGTTCGTCTTTAAGCTATTAAAATAATACTTGCTTCAATGATGAAGAAAAACGCCTGAGAGTTTTCCATAATGTTCTCAAAGGCGTGTGGAGTCTGCCAATCCGCACATGGTGGAATACGGTCAAACCCTTTTCCTATTGAGAGGAGACCCGTGCTCTGTAGAGAGCCGGTAATGGGTTGATCGTGATGATGATGACAAGTTTAAAATGTATAAAAAACAATAAATTTATGTTTCATCTGTGTTTAACTTACACACCCCGTCGACCAAAGATGCAAAATGTGTGTAAAAATTTGTATCGCAGCAGGTTATTATTTATTTATATTAATTAAAACAAAGCTGACAAAACAAAAAATAGAAAAAAAATGGGATTTGAACTCACGCACCCCCGTTGATGTCTAACATATGGGATGTGACCACGGAGCGGATAATTAACCCCCGTCTCGAAAGAGGGGTTTTATAACTATAGCAAGATTTTTTATTAATCGTACTGCTAAATTGGCTATACTGATTTAAGTCTTTTATTGGAAAGAGGTTCACGATGTACATTACATACAGGTATATTTTATTATCCGATTAATCATTATTATCCCTTTATCTCAACTAGTGTGGGTATTACAGTATAAATATATCAACTAATCTACGGATTTCTAAACCGAATTAAAATTGGATACATATTGTAATCAAAAATCAAAGTGAAATCAAAAATAGCTTAATTCATGCACACCTTTTACAGGCAACTATGAATCGTTGATCATTTTCCATTATTTTTATTCATGAAGATCTCACTACGCTCGGCACGATGTCGCGTAGAAAACAATTAGGAGTATAGATTTACCATTCGCATGTCCGCTACAATCCTAGGCTGCATCATCACTTACCAGTAGTTGAGTTTGCCGTCAAGGGCTAGCTTGTAGTGTATGAAAAAAAGAAACCCTGCCTTATGCGAGAGAAGGAAGACGCTTCATCATGATCAACCCATTGCCGGCTCACTACAGAGCACGGGTCTCCTCTCAATATCAGAAGGGTTTGGCCATAGTCCACCATGCTGGCCATGTGCGGATTGGCAGACTTCACACGCCTTTGACAACATTATGGAGAACTCTCAGGCGTGCAGGTTTCCTCACGATGTTTTCCTTCACCGTTGAAGCAAGTGATATTTTAGTTTTTTAAAAACGCACATAACTCTGAAAAGTTAGAGATGCATGCCCGGATTCGAACCGCCGACCTCTGATTATGAGGCTGACGCCCTAACCACTAGGTTATCACAGCTCCACTAGGCTATCACAGCTTCATGAAATTTGTTTAATAATGTTAATTAATAACCACCACATAATTCTATGTAGGCAGTCATTTGTCTATCGGTGTATATAAATGGAGTGGCTGGTATAAATGTAGAATGAGTAATGAGTGACCGGTTACGGTAACGAAGTGTACGATAAAGTGAACAAAGCGCGGACGTTATACGATTTTCGGCCATCCGTTTATACATTGGAACCGAGAGACAGCTGTGATATTGCGTTACAAGCTAATACATAAAAATAATGATGAAGCTGTCCGCCTCCCAATCAGAGATCGGGGGTTCGATCGCACTTCTAATTTATCGGAGTTATGTGCGTTTTCAAGCAATTATAATATCAATTGCTTCAACGGTGAAGATATACATCGTGCGGAAACCTGCACGCCTGAGAGTTCTCTATAATGTTCTCAAAGGCGTGTGAAGTCTGCCAATCCACAAATGGTCAGCGTGATGGATTATGGTCAAGTCTTTCTCATATTGAGCTTGCCGGCTCACTACTGAGGACGGGTCTCCTACCCGTCCTCTGTAGTGAGCCGGCAATGGATTAATCATGAAGAATGGTAAAACTAAATATAAAATTTTATTATACGTGTGTATGTCCTAAACAGCGGATAAATTAGTGGTTTAGAATCGTTCGACGTAATTATAAATCCTAGAAGCCAAAAAAAGCGAATAACGTAACTCAAGGTAGCTTACGTCAGGCCCTTCAAGTGTCAGTTTATAGAATGCTTTTAAATTGGACGTTATCGAATGGTCGATGAGATTTTAAAGTACTGTTGAAATTACGATAAAACTATAGCTACTCATAGTATAATTGTTTATTTTTTTTACGAGAGAAAACAATAGTGTAAAACTATAATTCAGTTAAAGTAATGGATAATCGCCTATCGGTAACGTGTTGGTACGGTACGGATTCGCAAAAAACATGACTGACTGACTCACTAACGGAATTCATTGAGTTGAGATGTTGTGTGTCTATGTGAATCTTGAACGTTACTGATGAATAGGTATTCCGGAAAGCAGGTTAAGCCGGTCGAATAACTCGCTTCTCAATAATTTGTACTTTATATATTTTTTACGTACCCACTAGAAAATAGACTAAATTCAATTTCATCAATAGAAGTACATAAAATAGCACAAAATATTTTAAATGTTGCTCGGGGTGATAAGTAAGTTTTCGTAAGAAAACATAGTTTTAGATACATTTTCTGTACAAATAAACGAAATTCAGAAATCTGGTTATCTCAAAAGGTTTTTATAGCTAGAAAACTTCTGGTTTACCTATATGACAGTGATAACATATTATGACAGAGTGACAGCATTTGTGTAGCTTTGAAGGTGAAAGTCTTCCTTTCATATGAGAAAAGAGTCTTAGAACAGAAGTGGGATACTCATAGGTTTAAAATGCTATTTATTATCCTTTCATAAAAATATACAATAATTTGTACAGCCTCTATAATAATCGCGTCCTAAAAAGAGATTATTGGAGATAGTTTTTCATTCACATATAGGTGCATATATGTACAGGGTTATTTGCCCTTACCGCATTAAATGAGACAATCTGTGTGATAAGGTTTCATCTCATCTTCTGCTAAGGTAAACGACCGCACCTTGACTACCGGGTCAGATGAAACATTTTTCCCCATGTACCCCAGGACCGGGGCCGTTACATCAGGGCAGCTGTTATCGAGTCATGATGACAATGTAAAAAATTATCATCAGTATCATAGTAGAAAGATAGGTATATTCAAAAATGTTTTTTTTTTTTTAATTTTTATTTAATAATCAATAGCTGTTAATACAAAACAGTTATAAAATAATATAAATTTTATTTCACGTTTTCGCAGCATTCAAAATTTAATAGACTAATATGAGGTACATTGCTAATACAAATCCATAGTTGCTTCTTTTTTTTTGGTTTTTTACATTCGATATTTTGCAACGGTCTCTCGATATATTATACTTAAAAGGCTTCGTCGAATAATGGTTCAATATATAGCGCCATCTCTTTCACGCATGTTTTTCATCCTTTACGCACGCGCAGCCGACGTCATCGCAGAAACCAGCCAGCCAATTGACCGGTATACAGTCAACCTTCAGTTTTTCTTTTATTTATAACTCGCTCTGCCTGGGTAAGTTATGCCTCATTTGAACGGTCTACACTACTTGTTTACTTATAGCCCACATCAATCAGATTTAGGTTATTTAAATTGTAGTGCAAAATAGTAACTGATAGTTAAGATAATAACGAAACATTCAAACAATTTATTAAAGTACTACGACGTACGGAACAAAAACCTATATAATTCTATTGGTATTATGTTTATTCAATTTTCTTATTTGTCTTATATAATCTATTCATTTCTATTGCTGTAGAGTTTGATTTAAAAATATACAAGAAACAAATGTTTTTATATTATAACAAAGATTTTCTTTACGGTATGTTTGTTTTTATTATTTTTTTAGGTTTTAATACATAGATAAGTTACAAAAAAAATAACGAAAAAATTGTTTAAATTAAAGGCAACAAAATGTCGTATATGTAATAATGGTTAGCAATTAACTGAGATATGCGTACTTTAAGTACTAAATAGGTAAAATGTAAAATACGAAACAATATAGTGGTACTCCTGCTTTTAAATTACATAAATTATTGTCATTCATTTTACTTACTTCCTATTTATCTGTACTGTTCCCACTTTTTTTTAATTATGACAATTACTACGTATTACTCACTTATATATTATCTTCATGAAATAACCGATAGGAATACGTTGCTGCTGTGCGGAAAAGACACAGACTATACTACTAGAAAATCCTTTTACACTAAAGGGTACACTGTATACTATAGGCGGATGCGGGTAATTATTTATATATACATATATATAAATATATAATACTATATATAATATAACTGACTTACAACAGCTGTTGCCTGCGCCTTTGTTTGTCTGGAAATTGATATGTGTGAGAACTGACGGCCAAGAACAAAAATCAAAATCCCAATCCCACGGGAACCGTAAATTTTGTGCTCCTTTTTATTTTAAGAATATCATCCACTTGTGGAAAGTTTAATTTAGATACGTTGGTCTGGCGTGATTGAGCAACAAACGTCCTCTCTACCACAACATTGACACAAAATTTTAATGCGAAAGATTTTGGTTAATTGCATTACAACACATCTCAAATAAAGCATTTAAGCAAACCAAAACATGTATGATTACAGGAATCCAGTGGTATAGTTACTCGCCCAGGCCAGTAACTAAACTTTCGAGTGGACGTAAACGCAGCATTATGCGGTTTAATGAACGGATAGCGATGGCGGCGGCGCGCGGAGCGAGCACACTGCGCAGTCGGCCTCGAGCTCCAGGCGGCGCGCGCGCAGCCAGACACGCCGGTGAAAGGACGCATGACTCACACACACACTAGACATGAACGAGTACGCCGAGTACGACTGGAGGCTGCACCAGATGCAGAACGAGCGCCTTTGTGACGTGTCCAGGAAGAGACTCACGGACGGCGACCGACAGCGAGCTCTCGATGGCCTCAAAGAAGCCGTCGATTCGAGCCTCAACTTAGCCCTGCGCGACAAAAGCCGGTGTCAGGACGACAGCTTCTTGCGGAGGTTTTTGTACGCGCGCAAACACGACGTGCAGCAAAGTTTTGAGTTGTTAGTGCGGTATCACCAGCATCGCCGAGAGCATCCCGAGCTGTGGGCCACTGCGGACGGTGGAGTGCTTCGCGCGCTGGCCGATGGGCTGCCCGGCGTGCTGGCACAACGTGACCGACGCGGCCGTTGCGTGCTCCTCATGTTTGCCTCCAACTGGACGCCACACGCGTGCCCCCTACTCTCCGTGTTCAGAGCTTTACTCCTCACGCTGGAACGCACTCTCGCCGAAGTGCAAAACCAAGCGAACGGATACGTTATCATTGTGGACTGGACTGAATTTACGTTTAAACAATCGTGCAGTTTACAAGCGAAAATATTAAAAATGATGATTGACTGCCTTCAGGATTGTATGCCGGTGCGATTTAAAAGCATACATTTTATTGGCCAGCCGTGGTACGTGGAAACGGCTCTTGCCGTTATCAAACCGTATCTGAAAGCCAAAACGCGGGAAAGGATAGTGCTCCACGGAAACAATTTGTCCACGTTACACGATGCTTTGCCTCTCGACATATTACCCGCGGAATTAGGCGGCGAAGGGCCATCATACAATTCGGAACGCTGGCTGCAAGAGTTCGGTCGTTGTGAAAATATAGATTCAAAACCTGTACCAGTAGGCGTAGTAACAGCCGCGCCGGTCGAGAACGACCTCCCCACGGCGAAACTTGATAAAGCGTATAAACATAAAGATAGTCCGAACTTTTCATTTCACGGTAACGAAAAAAGTGCAAAGTCAGAATTACTTCGGGATAAAGATTGACTGGATTGTGTTGTGTAGATAAACCAGCGTGATTGCAGTAGACAGTTGTGTCTGGGCGCCATCGGGGCGTGTCCTTTTGTGTACTTATATGACTACGAGGACGTGCATGCGTTTTGTGATATCAAGTGTACTAGTAATTTATTTTTAGAATGCAATTGTAAAGGTAAAACGAAACACGGAAAATGTTAACGACCAAGTGTAACACTATGGCGTAATGTTTGAGTGACAAGTTTATATTTATATCATCCATATGGAGCTTTAAATTCAGTATCGGCTGTCGGCCTCGCATAATGGCTTTTTAACAATGAGTCAGGCAGGTACTGAACCGGTGGGAGACGCCCGGCTCATCCCCTGCACTCGAGGCAAATAGTAACGGTTTTTCGCTTTCCGTACAGAATAAATAAACCTAAACAGACAGAAGTGAATATTAGATAGATGAATACGCTTTTTATATATTCGCGAGGCTTGATGCGCATTTATTATTGTTTAAGTTGTTAAGAGTTTTTTGTGCGTTAGCTAGATAGGTACTTACTGAAAGATCGTGTCTGGAACGAATCCATCATCTAACTTAAGTTGAACGACCGAATGCTGCGGGCATTAGAACTATTCCATTTTTTATGCCTCTTTTATCTCAAGCGTTCAGTTAAATTGTCATAATTCATATGAATCATATATCAAAATATTAAAATGTTTTATATTTTACAACTTCGAATTCACGAGCATGGGGATAGAATAATATCTCCTATATGTATTCTCTTTCATTAACTGATTAACCGAATCAGTTTTACGCATACAAAACTAAACTGATCTCAAATTTGTTTCATCATCCAGCCCCTGTGTTTTGTAACATACGAATTATTTTGTTAATTTACTACCTAGGGCAGGTAAATCGCAGAAAGATAGCTGACAACCTGTCAGCAATTTACAGAATACTTCAGCTGTTTAGCGTTGTTTCACTGCACATGTCATGATGTAAGTTTATATTATTATTTATTTGGAACTGAATCCGCATCAAGACTCTAAAAGTAAACTCATCCTTTTCTAAATGTAGCAGTGGGAAAAGGACGGCACACATTGTGTACGTTTAACTAAATTGATCCCTAAATCGTAAGATATTGTTAAGAGTCGCTGATTACTTTGGTCAGTATGCTTCGGTGAATATTTTCTAAAGACTATAAAACAGTATTATATCAATAATAATAATCATACTAGGCATATATTAATAAATATCTCAGCTCTCACTTCGTATACGAATGCTCTCTTGGAATGAACTTATTTAATTATAATATGTAGGTATGTGTATAATATTTTTGTACTTGAACCGTCCATAAATGAAATGAATTTAGGTGAGCAGGTTCCGACTGTGACATTGGACTTTGTAACTTAATGCGGTTACATTGTTAACTTTTTAAAACCTAATATGGTAGAGACGCAAGTGATTCATAGCTTTGTTAAAAATTGAATTTTGATATAAAAAAAGAAATATTTGTGAATTGCTGCGTTTAACGAAACGGTGCAGGAACGAGTGTATTGCACACGATTTTATATTAATTATTAAGTGCCAAAGTCGACTAAATTTGGATTTGTGACAGGTGTTTTTTTTTTGTTTACAATGTGTCAAGGTGCTTATGAATATGTGGCAGGTATGGTGGAAAACGTATTATGAGCGGAGTTGTTAAGACATTTATTAAATTACCAACTTTAGTCCAGCACTGTAAAAAAAATGTAAGACATAAATATTAAGAAAAAAAGTGAACAATGGTTCAATTTTCAATACAAATCCGTATACAACAATGTAAATTTTCAATGTCGAATGACAAAGGACCTAAACGGATGTTAATTGTTTTTACCTGCCAGTACCTACTACAGAAAGGTACTTTTAAATATTATTGATATAAAAAACGTGCTACTCTTCCAAATCTGATATTATGGATTTCAATAAATGTAAGAGACAAACTAGAAACGTGGTTTTATTGAATAGACTTTTGTATTCATCGTGAAGGACATTTTTAGATTAATTTTATTTTCCTTTTTATTGTTACCTAAACTGACCTTATGATATAAATGCAGGGAAGCTGCGTTTATATAATAAGGAAATTATATGAGTTTGAAACGCTTCTGCCAATAGCTTTGATCTAGTATCTAGGTACGAAGATTAAAGCATGTATTAATAAACCAATATTGAGCGTAACCTTTAAAATCCTTAAGACCGAAATTTAGAACTATTTTTTTAAAATTTATATTGCAGGCAAACCTGATGTTAAGTGATTACTGTCGACGACGAACATCTGCAGCATCAGAGAAACCACAGTTGCGATTCCGTTTTAACCCATCCTCCTAATCTGTTCCCACTCGGCATCATACAAGAACACTAAATTGTACACCAACATTATATTTCGGTTTGCTAATACGTGTGTCGATCGACGCATTATACGTGATAACCCTATAATAATTCAGGATTACTGTAATACAGTATCATAGTAATAGAAATGAATGAATAAAAGGCAGAGACTCCCGCCTTCCTTGAGAGGTGACCGAGTCGGAAACTCAGAACACACCCCTAACTTTTCTGCGTTATGAACGTTTTTCATTTTATTTCAGCAATTTTTATATCTTTTTATTTAAATCACCTGTTTTTAATTACATGTAAGGAGTTTCTGAATGCCTGAGTATTCAATAACGTATTCTTGGACGTGTGAAGTCTACCAATCCACATTTTCTACAACTCTCTCCCTCCCTTTAGTGGAGCGGTAATGGTTTGATAAATAAAAACCATGCAAACCGTTATTTTAAATTAATACTACATTAATATCTTTTATTTATTTCAAGTGACTGCATAAAAATTATTATTGTTTAATTTTGATAGTGGACCATCGAACTATAATTTTGTTTTTCACTGTAGTTATGATCTACTACCCCGTACCTACAGTTACTTCACCAAACGTCGTTTAGTATTAACTATGTAAATCATATGTAAATAATTAACCAAGTTGGTAGAAATTAAGCTAAGTTTAATGTAAATGGTAACTGCAAAATTTTAATAAGTATGCCGGATATACGCCACGTGCATAACTGTAACTTATCAAGGCAATCTTTTATTACATAAAAAGTGACTACAGTTTTATTACTTCGTTCAAAAACAATATATGTACTTGGTAAGTACTGTACTGTACTACTCTTACAGTAAACCCCACCTCCATAAAACGTAAATAAGTATAACAATAAATATTGAAGGAAAAAAAACGTTCACAGAAGAAATAGCCATCTAGTATAATCTTAAAGCATAAGGTTCAATATAACTGGTTGACAGAATAAAAATCTTCAATTCATCTCTAGCCCTCTAGAGAAATAGGAGTTTGAAATTTTTATGATATTCTGTCAGTATTGAAAATATAAAGACGAGAACGATTACTCAATAGATAGCGAAGCCGGGGGCAATATGTAGTACATAGTAAGGTTTAAAAATGTAAGCTGGTAAACCTCTTGTACGAAAAACAAAAATTCCATTGCATTCATTTTAAAAGTGTTAACAAATTGTACTCGTAAGACCGTGTGATGTTTGAACAAAGAAGTAAATTGGGACAACCGACGTAACACCTCCAAATACGTTAATCATATTAGATCCGAGTTTTGTAGGTCAATAAAATTCTTGCTCACTTACGTATCTGATATGGTTGGTTTTCCTCTTTCAGTTTTTATTGGTTGTTTTCCTTTTTTTATCATTGACCTGATGATAATTGCATTTGCATTTAATGCAAATTAAAGTTTTCTTAATAATTAAACTATTACTATACACAGTAACTGTAAACCTAGGACTTTTTTTTCGGACTGCCTATTAGCTGTGCTAACCTTAGCTAAGAAAGAATCTCTGCCAGAAGAAATTTTGAGCCCTAGGGCTCGAAGAAACTAAGGGAACGTCTGCCTAAAGGCGCCTCCTTTGAGGCCGAACCTCGGCTTAGGGACGTTTAGGACGTTTCGGACGGTATCCTAGGACTTTCTTACAATGTTACCATATGCAGACTGCTTTTCAACACTCTCCGTAATGATTAGTTAATCTTTGAACGAACTTCTACCAGTCCGTTTTTATTTATCTACTTTGTGCACACTCGTTTTTTTTTCTTCAAAACATAGGCTAAGATTGTATTCACTTGTAGTCATTTATAAAAAATATAGGAAAAATTAAGCAGGTATGAATTAGGTAATGTTGTAATATGAAAATTATGATCAAATGGTAAAATCTCGACAGTTTTCTATTGTGCTACTACCGAGTACTGAGTGACATGTTTATTATGATCACATAAATGGCTGGCCACGGTTTATGATGCGCGGTAGACAATGGGCAATGACTGTAGCGCAACGCAGGGTGACAACGCAAGCGGAACGTGAAGGATCATTATAATAATAATTTATCACAGGAACCACGCGACGATCTGGATTGGTTGATACCGGAGCTCCTAGATTATTCTAGACCGAGCAGATCTAGAATAGTCTTTTTCAAAGCAATACTTGTCAGACCCCGTCACAAGTAGCCTTTCTCAAGGACACGCCATTTACGTTTCTTCGAGGCTAGGTATACATTGTTATATACTCGTAAGCTCTTGTTGTCAAGTCACGTCTGTCTTGAGCTCGCGTCGTGAGTTATAAAATGAGATTTGGAAATTAGTGTTGAGATCCATGAAAGAACTAAGGTTACTGGCCGCCGAACGAGTTTCGGAACTAAAGTAAATGAACTAACGTATCGATAATTATTTACCCTTCAACCTACTATTGTCCCAGATAGGTACTGGCCCCCTTTTTTCCTTTTTTTATGGTGTTCAGATCAGAAAGACGACCTCCGAGGCGCAGTGCGTGCGCTGTCGCATTATAAATTTGTAGACCTTGGGTTCGATTCCCGGATCGAGTCTGGTCTGGTGGGAGCATCAGCCGTGGCTAGTTACCACCCTACCGACCAAGATTTAGGAGTTTGGGTTTACCATAAAACAGTTAACAGTGCGTGTTGCCAGTGATGACTTACGGCTCTGAAACGTGGTCGCTCACTATGGGCCTCATAAGAAGGCACTGAGTCACTCAGCGGGCAATGGAGAGAGCTATGCTAGGAGTATCTCTGCGTGATCAAATGAGGAGATCCGTAGAAGACACAGAGTTACCAATACAGCTCAGCGAGTTGCCAAGTTGAAGTGGCAATGGGCGGGGCACATAGCTCGGAGAACCGATGGACGTTGGGGTCCCAAGGCGCTGGAATGGTGACCCCGCACCTGTAAACGTAGCGTTGGTCGACCCCCAACTAGGTGGACAGACGACATCAGACAAGTCGCAGGAAGCCGCTGGAAGCAAGCTGCCCAAGACCGTGGGCATTGGAACTCCCCACAAAAGACCTATGTCCAGCAGTGGACGTCAATCGGTTGTTAATGATGATGATGATGCTAAAACAGTTTAGTTTGCCCCTAACAGTTTAACCCCCTACCATCTTAGACTGCATCATCACCAGTTGAGTTTGCTGTCAAGGGCTTACTTTTAGTGTTTAAAAAAAGTCTTTCCCCATAAAATAATAGCAGCACAATGGTCAATATACACCGCGCTCATGTGAGTCACGAGCCACGTTTCCGTTGCGCGCCCCAGCGGAAGGTACGTCTAACGTACGTACCATCGACACTTAATATTTTAATCCACTGCAAAGCCTTGTAATAGCTTGCTAATGTCATTCGATACCGTGGCATATTGATTTAACTTCGTCACCTTCATCAAGGCTAACCTAAAACCATTCGTTGATTGTAAGAGTCCGTATCCAAAGGGTGGCAGGTTTACTCTGATAGTAGTTAGTACAGCTCTGATGTCCCTTTATTACTCAGAAACCTCAATAGGTAGACACTTGAAATTTACTTTAGAATTACTATCGCCACTGTGAAAATATAATAAAGTTGAAAATTAAGGAGACTGAAACCAGAAACTTTATTTTTTTTTAAATATTTTTTGCTCATTCTCAATGCCAATAATATGTAGTTTCATATTGCAGCGGTATACGGAAGTCTCTGTGTACGAGCCGAATTCACATTTTGCCGTTTTTTTTACCTTATACACTTTGATTTTAAAATCTATATGTACATATAGATTACGTATACATATATGATGAACTAGGTGCAAACATCCTCATCCTAGATCCGTATTACATCCTCCCGTGTATGTGGGACTCCCCGGCGGCCAGGCTGGCGACCAGAATACCCACTAAAACCCAGCGATGCTCTTTCGCGTCGCCTGGTGGCTGGGTCACAGGAACACTTGTGCACTCGACCAAACGCAACCCAGCATATATTTTTCTTTTCATATTTTCCTTTTTGACAGTAAGGGGTTACTAATAATGGCACATACCTACATATATATATATATATATATATATATATATATATATATATATATATATATATGTAGGTATATGCGTCCTACAATCCTAGGATTGTAGGACGCATACCTATTTCAATTTGCAGTTAGCATAGAACTCTCTTTGTGTTTCACTGCAGACAAAGATGAGCCTATGCAGCGGTGAATAATCCTCACATCAAGCAACTAAATGACCGAGTTTTGTTGCAATATGCTAAGCGTATGCAAATTTTTTGAAAGCGGCTACCTATCGATTATACTGCAATGGTAACTGTATGCAGATAGGAGCCAGTTTTTTTCATATTTTAGCCGCAAACGAGCTATTATATCACAGTTGACGGAGAAAAACTTGCCCTCACATTTTAGATCGTACAAAATAGAATTGATTCATTTCTAGACATTAGATATCAACGTATTGTATAAGTGACTGTAAAATACTTTACTTATTATTGCTCCTGAAATTCATACTAACAAATTGTCCACCTTCATGTTATTATCATAAATTAATGAGGACCGCTGTCGCATTAAAAAGTTGGGAGGTCCTGGGTTCGATTCCCGGCTTGAGTCTGGTCTTGTGGGCGACTTGGGCCGTGGCAAGTTACCCGGATACCCAACCGAAAAACACGTCTCTCCAAGCGATTTAGCGTTCCGGCACGATGTCACGTAGAAACCAATTAGGTGTGTGGGTTTACCACACCCTAGAAGGTGAGACCGCTAGCATCCTAGACAGCATCATCACTTACCACCAGGTGAGATTGCCGTCTAGGGCTAACTTACAGTGTATAAAAAAATCTTTAATAAAGTTCCTAAATGATTACTTGTGATAATTTAACAACCCACTTGCATCTGTATCTCGCTGAGTAGGTACCTTTTTTTTTGTCGTGGTGGAAAAAGCAGTCGAAGAACTGTATAAAGAGCAGCTGATATACCAGATGATATGTATTAACAAACAGATGTTCCTAAATGAGTATGTAAATTAAGATAAAACTCGTTTTATTTATCATATCTTAAAAAGTAAAGATTTACTTACCTAATGTATACGAAAGTTATAGGTGCGAAACCCCGACCTCTGATTAGGAGGCTGACGTCCTAACCACTACGCTATCACAGTTTAAAGGATATGCGACGGTTAATATCTTAGTACACAAATCGTCCCAGCGTTTCTTGAGAGAAGTGCACTCACAGAAGAGTGTAGAAGAAATACAAACATTGTTTTAACTAAGCATACTTACATTTATGTTTTGAAGATAGGTTCTCTTAAGTACACCTATACGCATTGTACCGGTGGGAATTTAAAACAAACTTAAGTAATACTTCAGTAATCCTTGCATACTGCGGCTTGTGGTCTCAACTTGAGACTGGAAGGTATTGATTTAAATGATACCGCAAACCGATCATGTTGTCTAACTGTTGCCTGTACATGCATTCTAACCTCAGACGTTTTTAAAATACTAAGACTAACTAATATTGATAATATTGTGTCATGATTTCCAAATGTTTTAGATTTTAGTGTCATTTTAGTGTCTTTACATACATATAATATCTTAATCATTAAATGAGAAAATATGTAATTGATGTATGTGATTTGATTTAAATGATTTAGGTTTACTTTTGACTATTTTAATGAAAAGTATCTCAATTGTCTGTTTTCTTAATATACCGGATTTGAAAAAGGCAAAACGGAAAACATGACGTTCGAATCGGCCCTTTATAAGTCAGTTAGTCGTTGGTCATGGTTGGTTAGTTATTGTTTAGTGTTGGTACCGAAAGTGGTCTCCAAGGTCGTGGTTGTACAAAGGTGTGTACCATCCTGTAAATAAATAAGAATAGATACCGAAGAAGTGTGTTTTTTAACAATTGGTGCGACCATTTTCAAAAAAGGCTTTTTTTATATATACTACAAGTTAGCCCTTGACTTGGCTATCTCACCTGGTGGTAAGTGGTGATGCAGTCTAGAATGGTAGCGGGCTAACCTGTTAGGGGTATGGTAAACACACTCCTAATTAGTTTCTACGCGACATCGTGCCGGAACGTTAAATCGCTTGGCGACACGTCTTTGTCGGTAGGGTGGTAACTAGCCGCGGCCGAAGCCTCCCAGACCTGACCAAGCCGAGAATCGAACCCAGGACCTCCAACATTATAGTGCGACAGCGCACGCACTGCGCCACGGTGGTCGTCAAAAGCTTCGTTGAAATGTTTTGGAATGGGCAGCTTTCCACAAGCTCCATAAAAACCTCCACATGATCTTTTGGCTGCATGTGTCTATTCAGTAAAAAAATAACTTACTCATATAAACATCACACCTATATAACATATTAAACACAACATTATCAGATAACTGTAGCAAATTTTTTAAATCATGTTATAAAACATAATTCCTTAGTACACAGATTCAGTAATGACAAATGGCACACGCTACAGTTTAAATTCTAGGTTGTCTCTAGTGTGACCAAAAGTTAATCATAAATACTATTTCAAGGCCGATCGATATCTCAGAGTTACAGGACGAAGACAAAAGCAACAAATCTTAGTGAATTACCACTATAAACGAAAACGAAATTTGTATGTATTATAGCTATTTAAGTGCTGTTAGAAGCGGTGATAGCCTAGTGGTTAGTGGGCGTCAGCCTCCTTATCAGAGGTTGGCGATTCAAATCCGGGCACCTCTAACATGTCATTTGCTTCAACGGTGAAGGAAAACATCGTGAGGAAACTTGCACGCCTGAGAGTTCTCCATAAAGTTCTCAAAGGCGTATGAAGTCTGCCAATCCGCACATGGCCAGCGTGGTGGACTATGGCCAAACCCTTCTCATATTGAAAGGAGACGCGTGCTCTGTAATGAGCCGGTAATGGGTTGATCATGATGACACAGATTTAGCAATGACAAGTGGCACACACCATTGTTTAATTTCTAGGTTGTCTCTAGTGTGACCAAAACTTAATCATAAATACTATTTAGCCGATATCTCAGAGTTACAGAAAACGAAGACAAAAGCAACAAATCTTAGTGAATTACCACTATAAACGAAAACGATATTTGTATGTATTATAGCTATTTAAGTGCTGTTATGTTTGCTTATGCATTGCGCAATCGAGCAAAAACAAAACATGACTTATCTTTATCTAACAGTGATCGATAGGGTGTACTCGTACGTAAATTAGATAAGTGGGTAAGTAAGCAGGTACCTACTGATGGAATAATAATTGTCATGAAAAAAAGTATGGTGTATGAATTGATTTTTTGTCATGGTGAATTGCAAATTGATTTTAAGTTATAAATTGTTTCCGTTGCGAAGCTAAAATGGCAATGGGCGGAGCATTTTGCACGAAGACGGAAGGACGTTAAGGTCGCAAGGTGCTGAAGTAGAAATCAGAAATAGTAAAGCCAAGTATTGGTAGACCCCCAGGAATTCACTGAACACAAGCGGAACTAAAAATCTGAGATCATTCAAAGAGTGTATGTCCATAAATGTACCTACTTATTTGTTTCTACGTCTACGTCGTTCTTCGTGCTCCTTTTGTCTGTATAGAATTTGTGATGTAACATAACATAATTTAAAATCGAAGATATTATTCGATCTGTCTATGGGTTTGGTTATACAAAATAGAATCTCCAACATAAACTTGCGCTATCAGGTGCATCATCCGACTGATACTTGCTGAGATAAGCTCGGTTAAACATACGAACAAAAACCTACTTAAGCTTTATAATCCATCCTTACTACGGGTATTATAATAGTAACTCAGATTGTCTATTACTTTTTCGCGTTTAAAACACAAAAAAGATTGTAATAAAATTCGGCTCGGGGATAATTTTGTTTTATCCTGAAGAAGGAATTACTCTTCAAAAATAGCAAAACAGCAGTTCAAGGATTTTTAATAGAACAAATCGTACGCTATCGAAGTCACACGAACCAACTTTTAATAATAAAAACAAACGTTCAATATTTTTCTGCAGGAAAAACAATTGAATGGGTTCCTTGAAGCATTGATATGACATTGGTTTGCGGGCATGAATTGAAGTAGGTGTAGGTAGCAATATTATCACGTAGATAATGTACTCCAATGAACAATCAAATCATTAACATTAACTATCGCCCATTCAAATGGCCTTAGATGAAATTAACATATGAATTCGACCATTGAACTGTGTAGGTAATGTGACACGTTCAGGTTCAAGGTTACCTACGTGACAACAATGTTAGTTGGTCTTCGAACACTTCCACCATTGAATTCAACCAATGAACTATGTTGGTATATATATATATATATATCTCTGTGTATTGTGATACTGTCGGGTTTAAGCAGGTTACGTGACTGCAATGTAAGTGGGTTATGTGATTGCTTTGGTTGGGATTTCGAATCATATTCACTGTTATGTCACGTAGTCACAAGTTAATCTTGATTTAAAACGTTGCAGTGCTCCGATATTCATTTTGTCCTGCGATATCGCGTAAGCTAAGTACTGTACCGTTAGTATACGATTTAGTATGCTCACAAACAGAGAGTAGTTTTCGAGTATCGAAACTGGCTTACGACATAGCAAATTGAAACATATCTACTTAGTTTTAAAACTTAAATTAGTCCTCACTTCCGCATCCAGCACAAGATTATAAAATAGAAGTAAGTAGTACGGAAATTGCGACTCCATTCCGAAAACATAAGGTTGATTTTTCTTTCTTTACTAGTGTTTCGATACTCGAAAGCGATTCTACGATTGCAAATCTTATACTAAGGCTACTGAGATAATAGCGTGCTAGGCTGACCTTCCACTATTGAATTCAACCAATGAATTGTGTAGTTATTGTGACACTGTCAGGTTCAAGGTGGTTACATGACAGCAATGATTGAATACTTGCTTTACATTGAGAGGGGTCTTCGAATCATAATCACGGAATCATCACGTAGGTTTCCGAGAATTTAATCGTGGTTTAAGACGAGGGCTGGACCGATATTCGATTGATAAAACCATGTAAGCTATATGTATTCATGTATTTAGGCGGAAGCGTGCTACGCTGGTCTATGGAGCCTGTTCTATGTTGGTTAGGCTGGCGTATCACTGATGAAAAAAGAAGAAACACTAGCTAAGTACGAATTGGCACCTATGTACCCATAGTATTGAAATGATTGAGATCGAGCGAAAAATACCAAATAGCACGTTTCTTGTATGTGAACCCCAATGTCAAATGTCAACTTTGATAATTTTTTAATATATGTTGGTACGCTACATGACATTTACGCTATAGCTAAATATTTTTATTACGTTACAGAGCGCTAGCGGACATACGGACGGACAGGGATCTTAGAAATAGGGTTTTGTTGGCACTATTAGGTTAAAACACCCAAAAAAGGAATGCCGACTTCCCAGAACAGGGCGACTTCCTGATCTGGAAGCCCACAATGGTAAACTACCATCTCGTATTGGCACATAAAGTTAAATAACTAGCCATGTTCACCTTACAAATAAACCTAATATCTACGACATATGAATATTTGACATGTTTTAGAAAAACAAAAATAGTAGGCGTATAGCCTACTATTTTTGTATTTAGGTAAGACGCTTAACCCAGAATCTTTATCGAAACATTAGTTTCTCTTTAACAATATTTTAGTCGCTTACAATACTAGGAAAATAATGACTAAGTGGACTTTAGAGAAAGTTAGGTACGCACGGAAAAGAAGATAAAAATAATCTATTTAATTGGTGAACAGCCAGACCTGTTACAACTTTATTTATTCAGTCTATTAAGCCACCAATGCGGTTAGAATAAGAGATATTTAAATTTTCAAATACCCAATAGGATATGGGTATTCAAGTATATCAATTAGTTAGTATATTATAAGTTATTCTTCCGGTTAAGCTTCTTTTATCACTCGCCGAAAGAGTTAAACCCAATTTTTCCATCGCAGCGCCATAACAGATAAGTGGGCATTGCAGGGAACGGTTCGGTAGCATATTTTGTCATTGGGGCTTTGTTTTTGTTACCCTTTAAAAATCATCTAGCCCTCACTTTAGCTTTTAGAGTTATTCCCTCTGTGTATAATATACATAAAACAAATGTCAACTCCACGCACATTTTAGACTTTTCTGCAGAATAAGAAAATTCAATCAAAATATGTGTAAATAGAATGATATCAAACAATTTTTTGAATTGCGCAAGCTACATTGTACTATAGTATGCACTTCATAATAAGTTCAAATGTGTAAGTACAATAGAAACATGATCTTCATCATTACCACCACATTTAGCAATATTTTGTAGGGATACCCAAATCAGCATTCTATCCAGCGATCTATTTATTGTAGGTCTGCGAAATGTCTTGTTTACCGTTCCACTTCAAACTGTGAAATACCAATATCCATCGAACCTCCGAGCTTAGTGGCCCTTTGTCTCTTAACCTTTTTTGTAATCTATCTTTATAACTCTAGTTGCTGGCTTCCTTTTATTTCATATACCAGGATTGTCACCACCAGCTGAGTTGTCTCTTAAATTATCATTAATAATAATACACACTGAGGGTTTTAGGTCTTAGTTGTTAAAAACGTTCGAAATGCTTGACCAATCCCTTCCGTGTTTCAAAGAATAAATAACAAAGACACGTTCTTGGACGTTCAGCTTTACGAAGATAAGATAAACACCTACTTCGAAGACATGAGTCATCTGTTCAGTTCACTTTCAAAACATACGTTGAACAACTCCCACGTGCTCCAATGCGGAAAGAATCAATTGTCATTGTTCCGTCTTATGCGCCGAGATCGAATTGATCGGGCTATAAAAAATCTACGACACATTAATGTGGGTGTTGTCAGTAAATCTAGTTTCAACTTTGATGTACTGTTAGTCATTAAGATACGCAGAAGATCTCGTTTTCATCTGCTAATGTTTATAAAAAATTTAAGAAAGTAGATTCGTAATCCACTTTGTCGTTAAAATATTCACTTTCAAGATTGCATTAACATCATATTCTTATAGTTGTGTTTGTCATTGACTCTGTAAATCTAGGTTATCAACAAGACAGTATCTTTTTGGTTCTTTGTAGTATCTTGTATTGCTAACAGATCCTTGATTTTAAAAACATCGCCTTCATTACTGAATGTTTTAAAGTCACCTGTGAACATACTCGTCAAAATTAACTTATGATGTCAGAGAAAATATATTATACCATTTTTGTTTCCACGCAGACGTAATATCCAATTTAAAGTTTATTTGTCAATTTAGTGTGCAGATGTCCGATCGCATATCGCCTAGGAGAGAGGTACTCGGCCTACATCCTTATTTATTGCAAGTCATAATTTCAACTAACGCCACTATCACGTAAGCGTTAATCTATTATTTTTATATCGAAAGATAAACGTTAAAAATTGTAATGTCACAAAGGGCGCAGTGCTTAGACGCACACACCGGCGTGATCATAAATTAATAGGGGTAATAGGGGTATGACGATAAAGATTTTTATTTCAAAATGAAATAAAGCTAATATTATTATAGGACGTTCTACGAGAAATTTGAGAGTTCGGCGAACCAGTGAAGTTATACAGAATACAGTTCGAATTGTAAACATATTGTTCTCGTGGTACAACTGTTACTAGCGTTAATTTTTCTTAAAATGTGTGTTGTAACTGATATTCGGTGACCCACTGAGTAAAAATGTTTTCCTCCATAAGCCGTAGGCATACAATATATGAGTATATCTATAGTAAAAATATGATAAGAGAGCTCTTTATCAGCGTTTTGGACACATCGCGGCCCGTAGGCGACGGTATGGCTCGTGATCTGAGAATAGAGATAATCGCGTTTACATAAGCATTTAAACTACACTATATATTATCGTTATTCATATAGGGCGAAGTATTATAAACTTTGTATCATTAGTAGGATAATATTTAGACATAATTGGACCTTGGATACGTAGATAAGGTTTCTTATCTCCGTTTAAGTTTCTTTCTTTTATAGATTTTGGTACTTTGAAGTCAACTTTATTTACTAAGAATACCTACAGGTTATACAAGTTGTACAATCAACGTTGAACGGAAAAGGATTTTTCCACCAATTTCCATCATTATCACTATCAACCTCTTACCAGCCTACCTCTTGAGACCTGTCTCTTCTCAAAATGCAAACAGTTTAGATCATAATCCAGCACGCAGACAAAGTGCAAATTGGAAGACTTCACGCACCTGTGAGAATATTATGGAGAAATTTCAGGCTGCACGCGTTTTTTTCACAATCTTTTTCTTCACGGTTAAATCAAGTATGAAAATAATTAATTGCTTATAGATTATAACGCACGTTATTACGAAACGTTGCGAGTGGCATTCCGGCGATTGAAACCTCGATATCGCGATCTTTTAAAATGGTTTTTAAATTATATATTAATATATATTTTTAAAAATATTAACTTAAAAGCTAAAATATGCAACTATCTAATAATTTAAGTTAACTACTAGTTTAATTGATTTAAAATATAAGACTTAAAAAAATTTACTGTGTGCACTTATTTATAGTTTTGTTTTATTTCTTAATTCGATTGATTTCATGATAATATATATCGAAATTTATATAATAATTAAGAATGTGGTAATGTGTGGAAATAATAATTATATTGTTGTACTCCAGAAATGGCTGAGTGCTCCATGCACTCAGCCATTTCTGGATATATAATTTATATATATTATATATTATATATTATATATAATTGACAGCAAATAAATTAAGACTAGCGCTTGTCCATTGGGAAGTTAGTTGGCAGCTTTGACCTCGTGTCTAATCAATCTTGATTTCAAAGAAACAACACTATTAACCTCATGGTACGTAACATTATATGAGATCTTAATGATGCCTCACAATTTTATTGAGACAAGTCACCTAAAGATTAAAGTAAGTTAAAGAAATTTTAAGTCCCTACCTACCTAGGTAGGCTCTTCGGTATCGTCAACTTTGTTCCAACAATTGTAGGAAACCAATTCAGTACAAAAACAAAGAAAAATTACCTGGAACTATAAGTAACTAGGTAACTATACCTAGTACTTTTGTTAAAATATATTTTGTATTAAATTTCCTTAATTTCTCCTTTTTTTAGTTTATCGTTTGCAGGTTTCAATTCGGCTAAGTCCGTTCTAACACAGGAGAAACAAGAAGACTTAAACAAAGAAAGGTTTAGGGTTTAGAGTTTTCTATGATTTCTTGTTACATCATAAAGGTAAATTACCTTGACAGTTTGATCGAAAAAACCTAAGCAAAACTAAAGAACGGAAGCTATATAAGGAAAAAAGGAATTATTAAGTTGGTTCTTACTAAAACATATGTACTGTGTACACCACCTACAAACAGACCGATCTCCTGATGTTAAGAGATGAAATCCTCACCCATGAAAAGCAGAGGAGCAACCGATATTTCGCCGGCTTAACCCAGCCCCCATCGACGCAACATTATACTGGAACACTAAACTGCTAATCGCTTGACATTATGTCCTATCCAGTTGGGTGGTAGATAGCCGCGACCGAGAACTCCCACCAGATAAGACGCGAGCCCGGAATGGAACTCAGAACCTCTCATTTCATAGTAGGACAGCGCACGCGCTGCGCCAAGGAGGTCGTCAGAACTCACCTACCATAATTTAAGACATAAAATCATTGATTAAACGGGACAGAATCTTGTTCGGCCTTAAATGGTCATACCAGTTATCTGTTTCAGAGTTTTGCTGCGCAAAATGACAAAGAAACTAATTAGCCACCTCGCGCAGGTCTGGATTTTTGAACCAGTCGTTTTATTATTTCTTTTGATTGAATCAGTTACTTTTTGCGTTACCGGCTAACTTTTAGTTAAGAATGTACTTAGTACATTTTTAGAATTGCATCGAATGCAATTGTAAGACAAGTGAATTGAACTATGATCTACACAATTCTACGCTCAATTTGATCTCGATCGAATTCATCATCTTCTGATGATGCTGCTATATCAAAACGTATATGTGTGGTTTCCACTAGTTAGACGATGGGATTTAAAGTAAAAAAATCGAACAATCTGTAAAAAGAAACAAACATCTGTCGAATAAAATATTTTTATTCAGTAGATACCTAAGATTATTATGCTACCTATTTTAATTACAAACCTGAAATCAGAGGCAAATCAAACGAAGGCAAGCAAACAATGTGGAAGCGGTCTCTTGAGGCGGAAATTAAGGCATCAGATCTATTCTGGATAGCGCTTTAACTATACAACTTGAGATGGATTAGTTGGAAAGTCTTATCCACGGCCCTTTTAACCACCAGTATTAAGACGTTAAAAAAAGGCGAAGGGTTTTCCATTCTGTAGCCCTTGACTGTCATCTCCTCTAGTGTTAGAAGATGATGAACCAGCTAAGGGTGTGGCAGTTATATTAAAGTGATACTCCAAATCGGTTTCTAAATTCTACGACACCTCGTACCGAAAATCTTAATCGCTTGGCGGCATGTCTTTGTCGGTAACTAGCAACGGTTATGATGGGGATCATACCAGACGAGACCAAATTCAGATTTTACATTAACGTTCGGAGATCGAACACGGGATATCTTAATTATAGGACCACATAGCTCAACACTGCGCCAAGGAGGTCACCTGAGCTAATAGCGCGTGCTTACTATAAATTCATATAAATTAACTGGTAAATTAACATATTAATCAGTTTCCTATAGTATGCAAGACAATTTGACGTGCTTAAAGTAATAAGTCTTAAGCTCCTGTAATTAACTAACGGTGCATACTAGATTGTACCGTTTGCTACAAAATGCGCATCGGTCTGCTTCACGTAGCGTTTACTCTCGATCGTTTAATGTTTAACTATAATATGTAGTTTTAAATAGCACGAGTTATGTACGTTAAACATACTTATTTTTTAACAGCACTAAGGTACCAAATTCAAATTATCTTTAATTAAATAGTCTTTTAATGCACTTTTGACGCGTCAATAATTTACATAGTAGTGATTTACATAGTAGTGAAGTGTCTACCCCAACGGCCGTCCTAAGTAGCTCCTTATTAAGTTCTTCTTATAAAATTGGAGAACTGTAATAAGCACAAGATATCACAGAGCTTCAAGAGTATTAGAAAAGCAAGAAAAAAACTAGCCAGGTTTAGCTACTACTGCGTACCTACTACTTTATGTAATAAGGACAACATTGAGTATTCACTATACCTTGCAATTATTTGTGAGTGGTATTGTTTTAACAAGTCCCTAGTGCTAATAATAGTGTTTAAAATTCATAACTAAGAGAACTAACTTATCTTAAAAAAAACTTGTGCTTACAATTGAATCTACAGTTATTATAATTCTATCAAGAGTATATTTATTAAAATGTATTATTTAGTTATCTACCAGTAATTAT
This sequence comes from Lasiommata megera, assembly GCA_928268935.1. Classification (NCBI taxonomy): domain Eukaryota; kingdom Metazoa; phylum Arthropoda; class Insecta; order Lepidoptera; family Nymphalidae; genus Lasiommata; species Lasiommata megera. The sequence continues at coordinate 7,544,563 of OV743325.1, read as the reverse complement.
GGTTGTGTGAGTATAAATAGGTAAAGTGCGGTCAAGACTAGTTTCCTAAAAGGGTTCCGTAGTGTAACGTGTTTCACCAGGCTCTCTACGCACACGGAACAATACAGAATACAGAAACCTAACACGTATTACTGCTAAGTTGTGACTATGCCTATATTGTGAAGTCTATGTCTGCTGAGAAATTCACGGTGTCTGAGCGAAGAGAATTGAAAGATCGGTCGGGGTGATAAGTAAGGTGTGGTGTCTGATTGTTTAGACACCATAATAAGAAAGATAGAAATAATAATTAAACCATACAGATTGGTAAAGTTTGTGCCAAGTACAGAACCATACCCATTCTGCCGATTCTGATGTACAAAAATTGGACAGTATGATTTAAATATATTTGGAATAAAATTTTTGCTTTTTCATTAGCCAGGACTGAGTGATTATAAGTTTTGTAAAGCCTGTAGCATCATCATGATCAACCCATTACTGGCTCACTACAGAGCACAGGTCAACTCTCAATGTGAGGGTTAGGCCCTAGCTCACCACGCTGGCAATGTGCGGATTGGCAGACTTCACACGCCTTTGAGAACATTATGGAGAACTCGAAGGCGTGCAGGTTTCCTCACGATGTTTTCCTTCACCGTTGAACCAAGTGATATTTTAATTTTTTTTAAACGCATATAACTCCGAAAAGTTAGAGGACCCGGAAAGTTAGAGGAGGAGGTTAGCGTACCCGGATTCGAACCGCCGACCTCTGATTAGGAGGCTGATGCCCTAACCGGCTATTACCGCTTCCTGGTAGCATAACGATCTTTGAATTACTGCGTTAAACTAAAATCTTTTTAAAACTGTGTAAGCCAATATTCAATATCACATTCAAACTAAAAGTAATAATACAGCATGGCAGTTTCTTTTTAAAAAAAAAAACAAAACCATTTTTAGCAAACAGACATACGTATACCTAGAACGGAATCCTGAAAACAAATTAAGTACCTACAATAAAGTAGGTATTCTTTACTCAATTGTTAGTCTATGGCCCATTATGCCCTAATCAATAGAGCGTGACTCGCAATATACATTTGGTGATCGATTGTAAGACTAGGTAGTTCCGACTAAAATGTAGAAACTGCGCAGTAAGTAGGTATCATCCGAGACGGAGAGCTAAATAGTAGGTACGTGAAACACTCTTTCACATAGTCCTGCATTCCCATCACCATTAAGATGCGTTATAGTTAAAATATCTAAGAAAATATCTCGTGTCGCAATGAAAAAAAGAGAAAGAAATGTAATATAGTCGAAACAACCATTTTTAACATTGGTCACAGATTATTAATACATTAGATTAGGTACTTTGGTGACGCACGTAACCTTCCCAGCTGCCAAGGCAGATTTAAACACTTCAACTTTGAACAGAATCGGCCCAATGAAACCTTAGATGTATTGTTGACTCGAATTACATGCGGGAAAAACTAAGCGCAAGAAGTTTATTCGTGAACGTTATTTAAGGCAAAATAAAAAATTATTAAAACCGGTTAATAGTTTATGCAAAGAATCACGTCTGAAATTATTTGTCATTTTTACCCATACTTCCGATGGACTTGGTGGAGTTTTCTAGATAAAAACCACACAACAGTCTGGTGTCACTAGCAGCTCCATTGATAGACATGATTTCGTCTGTCCAATTTGTAAGGGTAGGTAGGTAGTAGCGTCGTAAGAGGTTTATCATAGTCCTAATGGCTGAAAGGACCCTCAGCGTGGAGTGCTCAGATACATTTTAACAGCATTGAGTTAGCTCAAATAAAATAAACTTAAAGTTATAACTAAGGAAAAGGCGCTTACGCAGATTACAGACAGCGCCTCTAAAGTCTAAACACACATATATATGTGTAAGAACTATAGGCCACCTGCAAAAACGTAGTTTTAGCAGTTTTTATGGCCTAACTGGCATGAATAGCATGGCGGATTTAAATGACTATTTTCATAGGTTAATCTGCAAATAAATTAATCCGAACCGATGGCTAAACACACAGACTATTTCTTTTTCTCGTTTTATGGCTTTCACATATTTGCCAATGTCAAGTTTATAAAAAATATTATGGAAATCTACTAGGATCAGAATCCACTCCTAACATCTAGATTGCCCTTGTATTATAACCTAGCCAAAGTTCTTCAGTCAATTTTGAAACTCCTGGCTAAACAATTTAATAAGTAGGTACAGATACCTATATAGATAACATTAAATGACACTAGTGTCTAGTTGTGTCTGAGAAGTAAGTCTTCACGCATCAACTGTCAAGGAAGATAAGAATTTTTATGCTTAATTGCTCGTAACATACATAAGATCTCGTGTAGTGTTTTATGCAAGACGGATGAACTCGAAGTAACGCAAAAGTAATGTTGTCGTTAGATATTATTTGGTTGGTTTAGAATAAACTGGGCTGCCGTTCCCCCAATGAACTAAGTAAAATTTCGATGGTTTCATTGCTATCGATTCAATAAAATTAAGCTACTATACAATTTACGAAAAGTAGGGTATACTTACATCAATTGGTATGAAAATGTGTCATTTTAGACAGGCTGCTTCTTTTAACAGTATTCCTAACAACAAGGTTATTCATCCTATGTGTATTTTAATATTTTATTAGGTATAGGTAACATTTTTATGTTTTTTACATTATGGGCAAACGAGCAGACGGAGTACGAGGTCATCAGTCAAGATCTCTCAGTTTGTAAAACGACAGATTACGCGTTGCATCACTGTTTTGTTTTTGCGATTGCTATGGCATCATTCACTTATCACATAAAAATATCACGTTAACTTAATCCACAAACATCTAACTCAGTGTTAAGCTGTGAAAAAATGTAAGTAACCTTTTCCTTCATGGTGTTTAGTATAGTCAATAAATAGCATCTCTAGAGCTCACAACACTACATTTTTAAAAACAAAAAATAACAAATATTCCCGCGCTCAGATTTCTAATGGTCTGTTCGATACAAAGACAACTCCTTATCTTTTTTGTACTGGCTTTGCAGCTCTGACGTCTAACTTTTTTGGTATGCTTAGATGGCCTGTAAGAAACTCAGCTTGTTTTAGTTTTCTTCAGAACGACTTCAGCTAAGTTAAAATGGAGTTAGATATAAAAGATACTATAGACATACAATATATAGATGAAAAAATTGCATTATAGAAATATATCTATAAACTAACGTTCTTAGGCAAAATAAAGTATACCAAATTACCTACCTATATCAATATTGTAGTTAAACTATGGTTTTTGTTATCTGCGTTCTTGTCGACGGATGGTGTCAGTGTCATCGGCTAAAATTGTCATATTATATGTCAAAATTTTAATGGGATCGTTCGGCAGTAAAATTTCACGTTCATCGAAAATGGCTAACTCTGCAGAGATTCAACAATTCATAAAAGATGCTATTTCGCAAGAAAAAGTGGTTGTGTTTTCAAAATCATACTGCCCTTATTGTACACTAGCTAAGGAAGTAAGTATATTAGGTTATAACTACGTACTAGTGTTGACTACTTTATTTATTGATAAGTTAGGTATGTCTAGTTATTATTCTTCATTTTTACTTAATATTTTCAGGTTTTTGCAAAAGTTAAACAACCGATTAAAGTATACGAATTAGACGAACGTAACGATGGCCAAGACATTCAAGAAAATCTAGCAAAAATCTCAGGATTCAGGACTGTAAGTAATTTAACAAGTAATCTGTAAAGCCTAAACTAAGTTATGAGTCACTATATCATATTTGTATAAGAGGTCATTAATGTCATGACATCTAATAAACACACTAAATTGTGGTGCAATAGTTCAACAATTTGCTTCATTGCTTACAATTTTCTACTAAAGTTTATGCACCCAAGTGTGCTCTTTATAATAGGGCTATCTGAACAGTTATAACTTTGTGTGTTTGCAATGTGTTTGTAATTTCACACGTTCAAAGTAATTGAGATCTAATAGAAATGAATTGACTGATATAAATGCTATCATTATTTAGATGATAATTCATCAATCATATTGATTGGTCATTATCATAGTAAAACACACAAACACTATTTTACAAGAGTATGCCAACACACTCAGTCCTGTCTTTCTCATCCAACCACTTCCTTACTTTAAACCTGTATTGTGCTTAAGATTACGCTTAAGACCAGACCTTTGCTTACCAGTGGGAGATTCTAGGGTAATTTTATTTAACTTTTATTCCACTACAAGTGAGTCTTTGAACGTAATCTAACCAACAAATGTAAAGTGAAGATGCAGTCTAAGATGGTAGCAGGCTAACCTATTGGAGTATACCACTTTTGTATCCTAATTTTTTTTTAATTTTAAAGAAATTAATTAGACTGAGTTTAAACTTGAGAAACTGTTCTGGCAAAATGAAATTTAGCACCATCTAGAAATATTTTTCTGCAACATAATGTGACTAGTAACGCCATCTACACTAATTTTGTAGAATTAGCTTAAGATCTTTAACAAATATATGTTTCTCATACAGATAGATACCTTTTTAACTAAGTTTCTAATCTATAAATGTAAAAATGTACTAATAATCGTAAAATTTTCAATTGATATTCTATGAGTAAATTTAATTTCCTTGTGTTAAATTTATTCCTTAAGAGATTATTTAAAGTTTGAATAATTAGCCCCAATTCTTATAAATTTCTAAGGGTTTGTGGTTTGGTTATGTGGTTTATTGATATTTTGACCTAGTTACTTTTATAGTGGTTATGATGAGCCAAGCCAATTAAATTATCAGTTACATATTATCTTTAAACCACAATAATGTCCTGAATTTGGTTTGATTATATGTTTTAATTAATTTCACTTTGTTACTAATTTGTTTCAGGTCCCACAAGTATTTATCAATGGTAACTGTGTGGGAGGTGGATCAGATGTCAAGCAACTGTATGATTCTGGAAAATTACAGCCCATGCTTATTGGATAAATTTAAATAATATTCTATCAATAAGATTGCAAAATTATAGTACAGTAAAGTCACAATAAACAAACAATTTATTTATTATGTTTTTGTAAAATATTAAAATATACAAAGTTTACTCACATTCTATAAGCGGGAGTATTATAGAGAACTATCTGTGTTACTTAAATTGTTTTTAAATGTATAAAATTTTAGTTTTCATTAGTGTTATTATTGTAAAATAAAATTTATATATTTTATTGTATGTGTACATTTTTACTTTGCAACTTTTTGTAATAAAGCCTTAAAAGATTTTTTTTTTAACTTCTTCCAAGTGGCATTAAAATTAACCCCCAATTACAACATTACTACAAACACCAGCACTATTAGCGGAATATTAGTAGTAGTAATTTCTTACCAGAATAATTGTTACTTTAGGAACTAAAAGTTAAAAAAGTCATAATTACTAATGATAAATAAATCTATTCTTGTCCAGCTCAATCTCAAGCCTTGCCTGAAATCACCCAAAAATGTCTGATTGGACATAAAAGATAATAAGGGCAGATTAAAAGCATAGTAGTGGTTAAAGCTTTAGATTGCAGTATCCAATGCTTAAAGATGACTGTAATCTGTTTTGAGGAGGTGCCAAGCCCTTTACCGTGACTGTTTTTATTCAATTTCAAATTCGTTGGAACATGGGTGAATACTGTGTAAGCCCAAAATGAACTGAAGTCAATCAAGGAGTACGAGTGTGCAAAACTGCATTTCGCCGATCTGATGAATTGGGCATAGATACGTATGCACTACCAAATTTCAAAACATAAATCATCCTAACCAAAACCATGGTGTATCGTGTTATCGTAGCGATTTAACTTTGCACGTGAACATCGACTTTTGGGATAGGTACAGGGGGGTTCTCTTTTGGAGTGGGGATGGATTGTTTTAGAAATTCGTACGGTTTTTTATGTTGTCGATTGTATGAATATGACTACTGATCGGCATTTCTTAGAATGTGTTCATTGCAAATTACCCATTTGTCTCTTATAATAATGACGGCTTTATTCTGATGTAGAATAATGCTCGGCGCCATAATGTCTTTTCCTAGCAATGGCTCATAAATTACGTTCAAGACCTGAAGAAATGGTAACACCTTTGATCACATAGCAACAGAGCACCGGTTGCTGTGTGATCAAAGGATAAAGCAGCCATTCAAATATCAAATGATACGTGAAGGTAAATTTATGTAAATTTCTTGGTGTCCTACATAGACGAAGCAGTCAGTGGGTTATGCTCATTGATTTGGTAATCTTAATTTAATAAATATTTTTTCTACCTATACCTACTATTTTTAATAAGACGAACTAGACGATTTCCGTGGATTAATATTTGATAATTTTGGTTGAGGGCTATGGTATCGGTATAGAATTCAAACAGATTTTTAATGATTTTGTGTCTATCTGGCAGTTCAGACAAAAATATCGAATCGATTTAAATGCAATTTAGTACACTGTAGCTGATGAGCTCTAGCTCTATGCTATTTTTTTAAATCCCAAATCATAATCGGGTTTCTTCAGAATAGGAGATAAAAACCTTTTTGTCGATTTACTCCATAGTTTCATTAAATCTTAACCTCTATCGGAAACTGTTTTCTGTTCTGTTAATTTTGGGGGTGTGTATGTATTTTTAAGAGGTATCCTTATTGTCTTTGTACCGTGAAATCAACGTGAAAGATGACATGGTGATCTGATCGATGGCACCTACGAGACATGATGACCGGGTGAAGCTTCATAATAATGTCTAATAATGGGTACAATTTTGTTTATGGAATTTTCAAGTTTTGTAATTTATACAAAAGACAAGCTACAGATTCAAATAGCTTTAACATGTTCGCCATAATTATTATGTAAATAATGCAAAGCTGCAAACATCTTCCCTTGATGGCCGTGAGTGCTACAATCGGCCCGAATTAATTCTAGAGATTCCTCCATAAATCCTTCAGAGGAAAGTCACTCGTCCCCCTCCCTAAACGCTTTATTACGCACACGGGATGAAAACATAAGGCTCACTCAAGGCTACTACGCGCAGCCCGCTCGGGGGGCCGGCGGTACACCGGAGTACGCAGCAGTTATATATCCTATGTCATTGATAAAAGCATCCTTTTTGCGTAACTCAATAGGCAGCCCTTATTGAGGAACTACGCGTGCGAACGAGAAAGATAGCTACAGTTGCTACGCCGGCCCTAGACGCCCTTGCAGATTCCTGCGCCCGCCGCTAGTAGGCGCTCGAGCCCGCCCTAACACAACACGCTTTAATATCTTATTTTGTATCAGGCTTGTGTAAACAAACTCGTTTGTGTATTAAATTTTACAAATGTGCCTGTACAGATCCGGTCAGTGCTTTTTGCGCTTGTTTTTTACAAGCTCGCCAAATCAACATGTGTTGTGCTTTGAAAAACGAATGAAAGGCCAGAGCTTAAGGTGAGTACAATAGTACAAAACGCTCTCGTACTTAACGTACTTGTCTATATAATGATTTGTCTGCGCTTTTAAAGTATCTGGAGCCTAAGTACTTTTTCTGGCCTTTTGTTTTTAAATGAGAACAACGTGACAATTGTATTGTTGGAGAGAATGTTTTTTATGCTGTTTATTATACTTTCGTGGAGTTTTTGTGTTTCGTAAATTATGTATATATGTATTTGCAATACCATTTTCTTGATTACTGCCATTGAGGCGATTTAGCAGGGGAAATATTTAATCACCACGTGTACTTTATTAAATACGTGTATTATAATGAATCGGATCACTCGAAAAAGGCAAAAAGCAATTTTAGGAACAGTAGTTCAAAACATTTTTAAAGAATTTAATGAACGTAAATCTGATTGGCTTATATAAAACAAGAATTATAGGTATGTGTTATTAAAATCAGTTTTGTGAAACAAGTGTTACGCGAAACATGTCCTTTAATTATTATTAGTTCAATTTAGGATTAAAGGGGAATATAGATCTAGGCTAATTTAATAAAAAAACAATGTATTCGTATAAGAGTTATTCAACTATTTACGAATCACGATAAAGAGCCGTCAGTGGAAATACTGAAAACAAAAAATTCAACGCCATGAAATTATGTTTTCTTCTTTTGCTTCCGTAGTCAAAAGACTTTGATTTCCGCACTGAAAAAGCCACAAAGTAAGCTGAAATCAAATTTATGCGTCACGTACTGACTTGATGTCTAATTTGTGTTACAAAGTAAGCATTTGAAACGAACGACTCGCCTGTTTACGAAAAGCTCGCATCGTAAACGATACCGGCGGAATGTCACAAGCGCGGGAGCTTATGCCTCGTTTGGCGGGAAAAGTACGATCAGGGGTTGCCGCGTATATAAGGCGGGCGAAGTGCCGACGTCAGTCAGAGCAGCTACGGCTCCCAGGGCGGCGGCGTAGCGCCCAACCACCGCGTGTTGCTACGAAAAAGTTTTCACTCACCGATGCCGTAGTGAAGTAGTTGTTTAGTGATATAAAGATAGCCGGGGCGATTTATTCCTTTGCTTGTTGTTCCTTGGTAAGAATAGATTGATTAGAAAACTTTGTTTTGTTTATCTTCATTTTCTTTTACTTTAGTATATTTGATATTGTAGATTAGTAAATCTATTTTCTGGTAGCAACATTTATAAAAGTCGGTTGCCTTATAGAGTCGTAGATTGTATATCTAGTTATGAACGGTTCGTCAGTTTGTTTTAGTTATTGTGAGATCAGTTTTGTTATTCTTTTTATTAAAGAATTTGGCTGTCCCATTATACAAAAAGAACATAGTTAATTTTGTATACACTACAAGTTATCTCTTGACGGCAATCTCACCTGATGGTAAGGGATGATGCAGTCTAAGATGGCAGCGGGCTAACCCTATAGGGATATGGTAAACCCATAGCTCTGATTGGTTTCTACGCGTGCTGGAACGCTTAATCGCTTGACGACACATCTTTATCGGTAAGGGGGTAACTTATCACGGCAGAAGCCTCCCACCCGATCAGACTCGAGTCGGCAATAGAACCCAGGACATTTTTTTTTTTCGAAAATTTTCATTAATAGGTATAATAAATATAATAGGTAATACTAACATTTTAAAAAATAGTTTCCTAATTAATATGTTCATATATTAAATGTTGTTATTAGACGTTCATTTTTATTTTTTAGACATAATTAAGTACTTAGTAATACAAGCGAGTATTTAATATTATAATTACTAAAACTTTTATATCTCAGGAATTATATACCTCGCATTTATAATAAAGATGTCTATATATGAATTAATTTATGTTTTTGACATGTTTTATTTTGAACAAGTTACCACACCTTACTAAAGAAACGCTTAAGATCATAAAATCCCTCATTGCTCTTCTGCGGATAAAATACGCAAATAAGATCTTGGCTGCAAGTTATTAAAATATCTATAATATAACTATAAACCTAACTTAATTTTACCAAAACTATAGTTATATTTAGAAAAAGTTTTTGTTTTATTTCTATTTTATTTTTATTTCTATTCTGTTGTTTACAAATTTTTCTTGTTTCTGCTCAGTGCATAATTTTTTTTAATTATGTATTTTTTTTCGTCAATGTTTTGTCTATTCTTGAGTTTCTTTTTTGTATCCATATGTAAATTAGTTTTTAAGCAATGACTGTTTTTGCCAAAAAAAAAAAGAAAAAAAAAATAGGTCCTACAATGTTTGATACCATACTGCACGTTTAATTTGGGACACGCCTTTTCACCTTTAATACCTACTCAAATAAATTCAATAAGCAATTGTTTTGTACAAAATATTCACTGTTTAAAACCCAACTAATTAAAGTATGCGTTCGGACCAGTGCTTCAGTGTTAAAGGTTTTAATCAAAGATTAATACTTCCAAGTTAATGGACCAATTGTTTATGCCAATTTTGCTTGGCTCGAAAAACACGTTAATTTGCTAGTACCGGTTAGTTCCAACATATCAAAACGATTCTAAAGTTCTCAGTAAAAGAGGTTCTCAGTTCTGAATCCCTCTCTTCTATGAGGGTGGAAGGCCCTCATCAGTGGAGCATTAATAAATTTAGGATGTTTATGATGATCCAAAAATTTATATAAACGCACACACTGTCATGTTTACATTCAATCCAAACACTTAACTGAACATGGCATGTTAATTTGATACTCTTGTTCTCAATGTTAGAATAGATGCTAGCAGCCCTACAGCCCTAAAAATAAAAAAGCGACCCGCTGGGTGAAAGCGACACGAACATATCTCGCAACAGGCGTAAATCTCGTGATCGTTGCTTACAAACTTCACTTTAAACGTCCTAATAATTAATACATAAGTATTAAGTAACATTTTCATATCTTTACATATTTCTTGTGCGCGTGTTTGTCACGGAACTCCTCCTAAATGGTTCGATCGATTTTGATGATTTTTTTGTGTCTTCAGGTCGATTCGGGAATTGTTTCGATTCACTATTCGGTCCAATTCGAGAATTGTTTCTATTCACAATTCGGTCAAATTTCAATTGTTTTTTTGAACTCATTTTTTATTTATAATTTGTTGTTGATCTTGGAGTGTTTTAAATCTGGTACACTGCGCTACGATGGCAATATTAAAAAAAAAAAAAATGTACTGGACAACGTCTGTCGGGTAGCTAGTATACCTATATTTTGCGACCAATCGCTTTGTTTCTACTGTCACTTTGCTGTTGCTGTCCAAAATGCAAAGTACGTTACGTAATCAACTAGGCGAATGCAGTGCCGTTGTTTATTTAAACTCACTGGGACCCCTCTCAAATAAATCGAACCAATTTTCTCAAAAACGGTCGTGTCGCTTCAGTTAACCGCAAGCCCTTACGAATATAATATAGAAATTATGGATTTTTACAGCAATTTACACCCTAGGGTTTAAGTTACAATAAATGAATAAATGATTTGATTTGATTTACATTACCTCTTAGGTTGAAAAGAAATCGACTAACTAAACAATATTATTGTAAAATGATGCATATTGTAATAAAATTTAACCTCAGTTTAATTAATAAAAATGGGATGCGCTGGGATTTGTGCTTTATTAATGTGATGTCCCGGGTTCGATTTTAGGCTGGGAAAATTTAGGAAATTTTTATTTGGGCAAATTACCGAAAAATCATTACCGTCATTTGATTTATGTGATTTTTGGTTTTTATTAACGTGGGAAATGCTTTTAAACATCCTCTCCGGAATCGTCTGCATCCCAGCCAGTGATATATATGATACTGGGTATATGAAAGATAAGAGGTTAGGCTGCTTCATTCTTTAGATGCATTATCCAGTTATAATTATTTAAGGTCATAAATATTAAGTGCTAACTAGCGTCTTTTAATTAAATACATAGAAAAGTAGAATCGATGCACTCTATGATTTTTATGTAAACAGGCCATTTCGAAGCTCGACTTTGGATTAAAAGACTATAGATTATAGACGCAAAAAAATAAAATTATGGTTTACATGAATAAAGGTCTACATTTATTTACAAACTTCTTTGATGCTTACGCCAGTTTTATTTCTCCTTATTTGACGCCGGTTCGTGGTATTTTCATTAACAATGACAGCTAATTTTCCCCCAGCTTCATTTCCATAACGTACACGCTACGGCATGTCGTTTTAGTTTGAAATACACTTGATTTTTTTTATAACATAAAGCGGTTTATACGTCGACGCTAGACTCGGGCCGGTTTGAAAAAAAAAAGGAAAATTCTCTCATGTCAACAAACTTCGGGCTCCGGCAGACGGGAATGTTCTCGAGTGCCTATTTGTGTTCATTAATGAGGGTGGATTATTAAAGTTATTTTATCTCTGCTCTGTTTGTTCACTCGGTTAAGATAAGTGAGGATAGAAGTGTTCTACGCGATTATACAATATACGTGTCAGTGAGCCTTGAAGGCATGCTGAAGCGAGTAGACATCTTTTTTTAACCCATTAATAAAAACATTGAATATTGATGTTATCACCGCGATTCTAAGAAGCTATATTTATACATTATGATGTATTTATTAATTCAGACATATATTTTACAAGTTTTTTTTTTCCACTACAAGTTAACCCTTGACGGCAGTTTAAGATGGTAGCGGGCTAACCTGTTAGAGGTATGGTAAGCCCATACTAAACCTAATTGGTTTCTACACAACATCGTGCCGGAACGTTAAATCGCTTGGCGACACGTCTTTGTCGGTAGGGTAGCCACGTATCTAACCACGGCGGAATCCTCGCAGCAAACCAGACTCGAGCCGGGAATCGAACCCAGGACCTCCAACTTTATAATGTGTGTGTGCATGTGTGTATATATGTGTGTGTGTGTGTGTGTGTGTGTGTGTGTGTGTGTGTGTGTGTGTGTGTGTGTGTGTGTATGTGTGTTTGTGTGTGTGTGTTTGTGTCTGTGTGCATCAGCGTGTGTGTGTGTGCGTGTTTTGATTTTTAGTACTTGTTTTAAGCTTAATGACTTATATTATAATTGTAATTAAGCTACAAGTTTAGTGATATTTTTGGAAGAAAGGTTTCAATTTAACTAGCGTATATATAATTTTTCACATTTTTGCTTTATATATATTTTAATTAATTAGGTTTTATACAGTACAACACTTCAAAACAACGCTAAGAAACGATGTTACGAAGTGGTCGCTATATATCGATAGGACCATCATTTTGAACCTAAGCTACATATTTATTTTTATGTGGTGTACGTATAAGAGTATATTTTTACCATCTTTTGTCTAAACGCTTTACACGAATCTACTATGTGAATCGGCGCGGGTAAAACTGCGGGGCATAGCGACTAGCCTCATATACGGTAGCGGTCTATTGAACTGTAAATAAACGTTTGCTTTAGATATGGATATTGGCAATTGAAAAGCCGGAAAACCAGCGGACCATAAAATATTAGTAACGTATGAAAGGTCAGTCAATGGAGCAATATATAAATTCTATGAGAGGACACGGCAAAATACAATATTTAAAATTCATTATTTTTATGCTCACTATAACTTATGAGGCTCTTTTGTAGTGATTTATAAGGCAGAGATTACTTAGAACTGTCATCATCTTTGTACCTTGTGTGTAGATGAAAGCTTTCATGCATGACTTTTGTGATGATGAATAAAAATTATCCTAGTCAATTTTTCATAGGTTGACTAAGACACAAACAAAACAAGAACAAGTTGACAACACTAAGAAACCTAAGTGCTTAAGACGAAAATTTTCATGTAAAAATTTCATTTTTCGTAGTTCCTTATCGTTTTGTTATGTTCTTCTGTCTGTCACCTAAGTAGTAGAAAGTTGTAATTTGGCGTTGATAAACATATTAGTAACGCCGACAATGTGGTACAGTAAAATCTTGATATTTCTTTAAAGTGGGAACGAATTTGTTTTGTCTTTCTCATTTATTTTCGAGTTTAGTTTGCGAAATATTGAGTGAATTTTAGTAAAAGTCCCCTACCAGCCATCTCTTCTTTTTTTTTAGTAAATGTAACTAAGTTAAAAGAAAAACTGCGTTTAATCATTAAATGGGATTTAAAAGTTAACGAGTAAAAGTCGCCCATCAAAATGTACGACCGATAAATTGGATTGAAAATTACGTATATAAAATGTTAGTGTTGTGACATACTTAGTACCTAAATATAAATTTATGAACTCATCAACTTCAACCTTTCTCTAAATTTTTAACTCATTCACGCCCAGATTCACCGCCTCTTTGGCACAGAGGTTATTTTTCTGACGTAGACAAGTGAAAAGGCAAGATTTTTAGTAATTGAAAGGAGAAAGGAGACGAAAGCATCAGAAATTTTTAAAAATTCTTAATTTTTAAAGTAAAATCTATAAAGATTCTTGGCCTTTCGGTTTTTGGCTGACGTCAATTTCGCTCTTTTCGTTTTTTAAGAAAAAGCAAACTAAAAATACATGTACGTAAAATGTGAAATGTCTTTGAATTTATGTATTAAAAACCAAAAAATAATTTGATTTCTACTCAAAAAACTTGCTCAGTTCTTATATAATCTTAAACAAGAAATATCGATAAAGGAATTGTAATTGCTCTGACGTCTCTTGTTAATTTAAAAGTTAAAGTCAATCTAAAGCACTCCAACAAACCTTTGCGAAACGCGATGTATTTCAGAATTACAAAGTTTTGATGGAAAAATGTATTAATTAAACGCTGCGAATGTGTCTGAGAGCTCATCAAAAATGTATAGAATTCGTATGATTTGCATAAAAGTCATTTTATTGGCCCGCAAGACAAACAGAATGGGATATTAGCCGCTGGAACGCGTCCAACGGTGCGGTGGGGTACCTGCGCTCGCGGTCGCGACGTCGCGTTGCTTGTTCTTGGCAAACTTGACAGTTGATTAATTCCTGAACGTGGGTATTGTCTCATCCAAGATATTTAATTGTCTTCAGCCTGTTTTGTACGCAATGCAAAACATACCTCGTTCATCGAATCTCATAGGATATAGGGTTTTAGAGTATACATCTTTTTTTTTCGGACTGTCTATTAGCTGTGCTAACCGGGCTGTTTGGCGAGCTTCAGAAAGAAGCTCTGCCAGAAGAAATTTTGAGCCCTAGGGCCCGAAGAAACTGAGGGAACGTCTACCTAAGGGCGCCTCCTTTGAGGCCGAATCTCGGCTTAGGCTACGTTTGGGATAACGGGGGGGGTCGGACGGTGAATGGTCCGTACGTCTCCGAGGTCGTGGATAGAGCCCACGTCCGTATGACCTACGTAGCGGGGATCTCGTCTTCGCCGACGAAGAGGGTGTGTAGAGTATGCGTGTGTTGTAGGAGGTACGCGTATGTTGTCAGTAGTCATCTGATCGTCAGGGTCATGAAGGATATGTTTAGATCTCCTCTTTCGGAGAGGCGCGCTTAAGTCGCTATGATATTGCTCCAATCTGGATATATTTACAGGACTCGAAACCGGCTAATTTTAACTGTAAAACTTTTATTTGTTAAACTGTAAAATTTTGGGGAGTAGCCGGTAGTACCTTAATATCCTTTTGGGTCATAAGTTTAAGTGATAACTGGAAACAATCAGAACGTTTCGCTGCTTCTAACAATTGTTTGTTAATTGGAGATCATTTTAGTTTTTTCCGAATTCGCAGTGGGCCGCGGATAATTGCAAAAACAGCTGAAGTAGATGAGATAGTTAGTTTTTT
The DNA here is from genome assembly GCA_928268935.1 of Lasiommata megera. Taxonomy (NCBI): domain Eukaryota; kingdom Metazoa; phylum Arthropoda; class Insecta; order Lepidoptera; family Nymphalidae; genus Lasiommata; species Lasiommata megera. The sequence goes on along the minus strand of OV743325.1, from coordinate 7,529,443 downwards.
GTTAATTAAACGTAAACGAACTAGAAACGGTTTCCCAATTTGACCGGTTCTAACAGTTTAAATTAAGAGACCGTGAACGAACCGATATTAGGTTAGTCACTAAAATTTTCGGTTTCTAAGCCTTGATGATTTTAGAGATTTAACGATCACCTGGTGATAATAACCGGGAACACGATTTTAAAGTGCTCTTCTTAGGCTGCTACTTAGGTACCTATTTGATACTAAGTTAACTAATACTACTACGATACGTAAGCTCGTACACCCGTAAAGAAGAGTGAAATGAGTCTACTATAATAATACATTATATTTAAATATCATGATCAACTCATTGCCGGCTCACTACATAGAACGGTGCTCCTTTCAATATGAGAAGGGTCTGGCGATAGTCAACCACGCTGGCCATGTGGGGATTGACAGACTTCAGACACCTTTGAGAACATTATGCAGAACTCTCAGGCGTGCAGGTTTCCTCACGATGTTTTCCTTCACCGTTTGAGCAAGTGATATTTTAATTGCTTAAAAACGCACATAGATGCGTGCCCGGATTCGAGCACCCGACCTCTGATTAGTAGACGGACATCCTAACCACTAGTCTATAAATAATATACTATAAATAAATTGTACTATAAAGGGTAATAAATTTAATAACACTTGCTGTTAGTAGTAAGTATGAACGTCCATTACCAGTACAATAATGAACAATTTTATCGATCAAAGCGATTTTTTCTTTGATTTCTAGGGTTTAAATTTTTTATTAAAAAAACCTTCGTGGTGCAGTGCGTGTTCCCTACCATCCTACTGGTAAAGACATACCCCCAAGTGTTTTAGCACTTCGGTGTGATGCCACTTAGAAACCGACTACGAGGATAGGTAAACAAATAAATATATATTCAAATTACTCTTCGCATCGCCACCATTATGTTTGTCATCCATCTAATGAATATTGCCAAGATGGATCGAAAAGTTGCAAAGAATTCGATGAGGCTGCGATAATTATGTCAAGCGAGCTCCCGTCACGGCGGACACCCCCCAGTCGCCATTAAATATTCATTAGACGTCAATAAAATCAGCTTTTCATTAACTACACCGTTAAATATTTCTCTATAGAGTGTTTTGTACCGCGGCTTATAAATCAAGTTATTGTATTACGAGCATTTCTCAGAGACTTGTTAGACACAGGCGGCGACTGACAGGAGTGAAACTGTGAACAGGTCCAGCAGTGGACGTCAATTGATGGTATGAGATAATAATAGGAATGCCGTGTCATTGTGCTGCGGGTGACTTGCTGAAATGACAATATAAATAAAGAAACGAATATTATCTATTCCTAGCGGCCCGCTTCGGCTTCGCACGGCTATAAAATATATAGCCTATGTCATTCACTGAAAAAATGATTAAAATCGATCCAGTAGTTTTGCTGTGTTGTTTAAAATCGCATCGAAAATTAACCATTATTTGTCGTAAAAAGTAAATGACGAAAAAATATTATTTTGGGATATCCATAAGAGATAGACATGTCTATATGGTATGGTAGGTCTATATGGTATATACCATAGCGGAGTTTTCTGTAGACCTTTTCAATGTGTACTATACTTAGTATATAATTTTGATAAATCTCGTAGGGTTCAGCCTGCGTTTGCAATGTAAGCGGAAAAAATTTAATTATTTACGACATCACATTAGAAACCTCAAAAATAACAGTATTTCTCCTCAATGTAATGGATGTTATTAAATATATTACACATATAAGACTTCCTCTTCAAACACTCTATCTATTTAAAAAAAAAACCGCATTAAAATCCGTTGCGTAGTTGCGTAAGCATACATAGGCATATAGGGACAGAGAAAGCGACTTTCTTTTATACTATGCCTATTAAATATATATATATATTTTGTTAAACTGTGATAGCCTAGTGGTTAGAACGTCCGCCTCCTAATAAGAGGTCGGGAGTTCGATTCCGAGTTCACCTCTAACTTTTAGGAGTTATATGCGTTTTAAAGCAATAAAAAAATCACTTGCTTCAGCGGTGACGGAAACTTCGTGAGGAAACCTGCACGCCTGAGAGTTCTCCATAATGTTCTCGAAGGCGTGTGAATTCTGCCAATCCGCTCATAGCCAACGTGGTGGACTATGGCCAAACCCTTCTAATTTGTGAGGAGACCCGTGCTCTGTAGAGAGCCGGCAAATGGGTTGATCATGATGATGATGAATATATTGTTTCTATTTTTACGTGTGATAAAATAACAATAATTATGAATCAATAAAGATTGAATTATGTATGTAATAAATTTCATTTAAGTTACAATAATTGTTTTTATTTTAATTCTCTATTATATTAATTTTAATTACCATTGTTTTATATTGTATTGTTATTATTTTGCCTATAATAATAATTATTTTTTGCGTGTAGCCTTTGTTGTTTAACGAGTTACCTTTCGACTGCAAATTGCTTTGTTAAGTAATGATGCAGTTAAAGATGAAATCGCACTACGATGAAAGAAGTTCTGAGTTAAACCATACCCCTTGGTTTCTGCATCGTACAAAAGAGAGATTATAGGTATCTATACGACGACTTGACGACCTCCGTGGCGCAGCGCGCGCGCTCTTTCATTATAAAGTTGGAGGTCCTGGGTTCGATTCCCGGCTCGAGTCTGGTCTGGTGGGAGGCTGCGGCCGGGGCTAGTTACCACCCTACCGACAAAGGCGTGTCGCCAAGCGATTTAGCGTTCCGGCACGATGTCGTGTAGAAACCAATTAGGAGTATTGGTATACCATACCCCTAACAGGTTAGCCCGCTACCATCTTAGACTGCATCATCACTTACCATCAGGTGAGATTGTAGTCAATGGCTAACTTGTAGTGGATAAAAAAAAACACTTCGTCATAAGCATGGGAGGTATTATAAACACAATAGCCGAATACTTTGAGGATAGATAAATTATGTGTACCTATTTTTCTTAATTTTTAGTTTAATGAGTTTTTTTTTGAAGTATTGCTGATGTTAAAGTTTATATTAAGCACCTAATTTTGCACGTATGTAAAGGCAAAACATATTTGGTTTCATGTCTTACAACTACATCTGTTACCCTGTACCCCATGTATTAAGCAAATAAATGAATTTATTATTTATTTATTATTACATTTTGTTTGTTTCAGATGTTAAATCGGACGTTACAACAGCGTGCATTAGTGATTAGATAGTCGGCACTTCAGCTTTTCTAAATATTAGTAAACAGAGATCGAACTTATCTTATAACTTTAGGGAAACCACTTCGTAGATATCTGCTAGACGTAGAGGGGTAGCGGACATAAAGTATAGGAGATTTTTGCAAAACGGCTATTCACCGCGATAAATTAGAGTGAGATAAGGGTTATCATGTAGTTTTATAGGAGAAAACAATGCCAGAGGTTCTCATAAAGCATCGATATCTCGGTTGTGAGTGTTGGGTAGAATAGGGGGTAGCATGTGTGAAGATAAGGAGGAGGTTCGGAGTGAGGCGGTGGAGACTCCGAAGCGTCTTTGCTGGCCGCGGAGGCCGCCCGCCCCCCTGCCGGACACCAGAGGGCTTTGTTGTGCCAAACTTCTCAGGAAAAATGGAAAGTCGAAAAAGGTAAGCGATACTCCAAAATATACCCACGGGGTTTGCTAAAGTAAATATCAAACTGTGCCTAAAACGACTTGTTTACTACATGAATCTATTTGTTTGTTTTGTTTTCTCTTACCTTCTTACCAATTTCGCTGTACCTTCATTTTTATTATGTTTTGTCATGATCACGCTAGACTGAAAGAAAATGAAATGAAATGAAAATATACTATATTACACACCATACAAAAGAAAAACACACAATTGACGTCACCAACCAGTCGACCAATCAGTTAATCAACCTATCACTCACTCACTCTCTCAATCAATCAATCAATCAACCAACCAGTCGACCAACCAGTCGACCAGCCAGTCAACCAGCCAGTCGACCTATCAGTCAATCACAATTAAACAATCAATCATAAACTTTATTCAAATAGGCCTTTAAAAGGCACTTTAGAAGTTTTGACTCGTCGTACCATGAAGTCTTCTAAAACATATCTCTCATTTGAATCGTGTATGATGAATGAATGACCGAGAATTGTCTCTGATCTACTACGCTCGACTAGACAACAGACAGCTCTATGTAAAACTCGAATAAGTTTGTCTCTTTCTTACAATAACTATACGCTGCGTTCTTGGACGTGGTAAACTTTTCTTTCTTTCTTTCTTTCTTTATACAATGAATAGTAATCAGTTCTAATAAAATTCATTTATTGGAGCTTTTGTGTTCAATAAAATAATATGATAATGCGGTAAGTGATGATGCGGTCTAAGATGGTAGCGGGCTAACCTGTTATTGGTATGGTACATACTCCTAATTGGTTTCTACACGGCATTGTGCCGGAACGCTAAATCGCTCGGCGACACGTCTTTGTCGGTAGGGTGGTAACTAGCCACGGAAGCCTCCCACCAGACCAGACTCGAGTCGAGAATCGTACCCAGGACGTTCGTCGATAGCAAGTTTTCCTTCAGCAGCGTAGCGCCAATATTACGCTATGGTAATTCATGTCGTAATAAATTAATAATTATATTAAACGTAGCAAGCATTACGTATAAGGTAATTTATAACAGCCTTAAATTAACGACTGAGCTGCGCCTATCAGCCTAAGATCCTCCATATTTCAAGGTAGAGCGCATTTAAGCCTTATAATCAAAGTTTCTACTGAAATTCGGTCACGGCGGTTAACTAACCGTACTCACGGAATTGACTCTACTCAATCCATAGCGGATGTATAAAGCTTGGGTTGCGTGTAAAGGTATTTAAATATATATGTTATAGTATTACATTTTACGATAACGTAATAAACTGAGTGATTTGAAATTCTAAAGTGCGTGTCTAGAGAAATTCCACCACTACAAGTTAGCCCTTGGCGACAGTCTCATCTGGTGTAAGTGATGATGCAGTCTAAGATGGTAGCGGGCCAACTTGTTAAGGGTATGGTGGACTTATACTTCTAGTTGTTATTACGAAACCAATTAGGAGTGTGGATTTATCATACCCCTAACAGGTTAGCCCGCTACCATCCTAGACACCCTAGGCATCCTAGACTGTATCCTCACTTACCACCAGGTGAAATAGCCGTCAAGGGCTAACTTGTAGTGTATAAAAAAAACGCGACATCGTGCCGGAACGCCAAATCGCTCAGCGATACGTCTTTGTCGGTAGGGTGGTAACTAGCCACGGCCGAAGCCTCCTACCAAACTCAGCCGGGAATCGAATCCAGGACCTCCAACTTTATAATGCTACGGCGCGCACGCTGCGCCACGGAGGTCGTCAACTATTAACGAGCTCAACTCAATATGAACCAGGTACACGATTTACCTGCGTGTGTGTGTTACACACTCTTGCACTCATATAATAATAAGAAACTTATTTCGTGGCAGCGAATTTGCGGGTTCTGCTAGTTAAGAACTTGGTGTATTTCAAAGTATGCAAAGCGAGTTAATAAGCTAAAGTTCTACGTGCGTGCTACGCAAACATTTTCTAGCTTGTTAATAAGTTGAGCTGTTAAATTGGAATGATAATGCAATGTACATTGCATCGAAGATCATAAACCAGGCGGGGAAAATTAGACGCCTTGGAACCGCGAACTTTAGATCAAATTAGTTCGCGCTGACATCGCGTGTTCCTTCGGGTTTGATTAACCGCTTCGAGGGAAACAAATGAACGAACAGCTAAGACTAGTATGTATTACAGACATATACTTTCATTAATAAGTTCTTGCTAATATGCTTCGTTGTCCAGTACAATTAACTTCATGTTAGGTAAGTAATTCAAATGTATTTTTTCTTACTTTTCTTAAAATGTAAACAATTGTACTAGATACAAAAATGAAAAGACAAAAATGTACACAGAATATTTTATTGTTTTCATAAAATTGGCGCACTTTGGCTAGCTTGACATACCAAACCATAATGGCGGCATTTTTAGTCATGGCGGTAGGGTACGACAAAATGGCGCCTAGGCATAGACAAGCTGCATCACTCTTTACACAATACTTTCATCGCTTTTGATGTGGAGTTTATTTAAAATATATAAAGAATAATAAATGTTAGATATAAAATTAACAAAAGGAAGTAAATTAAAAAGATATTTGCTTTATTTTTGATAACGGGCAAATTAGCAGAAGGGTCATCTAATTTTGAGTGATTAACATCTGCAGCATCAGAGGGGCCACCACTGCGTTGTCTGTTGAACCCATCCCCCTTGTCGGTTTCCTCTCGGCATCATACCGGAACGCTAAATCGCTTGGCGGTATGTCTTTGTGAGCAAGGTAACTAGACGCAGTCGATGCTTCTGAGCAGACCAGACTCCAGCCGGCAATGGAATCCAATGGCCAAACCCTTCTCATATTGAGAGGAGACCCGTGCTTTGTAGTGAGCCGGTAATGGGTTGATCATGATAATGATGATGATGCTATAATACTAACTAAAGTATTGTTTACAAAACAAAGTAGACAAGTTAAATAAGCTCAGTACCTCTTTAGACAAAACTTTGACGTTAGTTATTGAAAAATAGAAACCGTTTGTGTAAAGTATGTCCTGATTTAACTGCCAATAAACCGAGGCTAATAAATAAAGAAATACTAATCAAAAGACGCTCGGCCGAGCCCCCATGATATTTCGCATACTTACTTTTGATATATAAAATATAATAAACCTATTACAGGCATTTATGAATCGTTCATATATACTACATTTCGTGATATGAAAAAAGCTGCTAGGGTATAGCAGCTCTGTATAAAAACTATATCATCACGAGCCCAGAATTACAAGAGTTTAATTCCAAAAAGGAATCCGTTTTATTCGACAAAAATAATATATGTCCTAGCGTGGATGTTAAAGTGGTGAAAGTCTGGGTATGAATTGAATTTGCAGACGAATCGAAAAAAAATCGGCTTTGAATCAAACAGCAACCGAGTGGTTGCACTGTTTTGCAATTCTAAGTCCACCAAAGAGATTTCAATCTTACTAATGTGTCTGAGATATATAGCTTCTCCGCCTAAGCTCTGTAGGTGGGAAATTCGAAATGCATTAGGTTGTCTGTCGATAGATATTTATCTTCCGGAATATATCAGCTTCACGCTTTACGTAATCTATACCTGCGATCTATCATAGATTCTTTCCCATAAGAGTAGGTAATCGTGATTGAATAGCTGTGTGACTCTTAATACTGGTTTGCCAGTAGCTTATGCCCGTGTCGAATAAGTAGGTAAGGCAAAAGTCAAATGTTCTTTTTAGAGGACACAAACAAACAGACAGACTTTTCATGTCTCACATTAATGTAAATAATACACGGACATGTAATGCATAGACCTGAAGATTAAATAGTGAAAAAGTGCCTTTCCATGGCTGCAGGGAAAAGGGGAAGGGGAAGACCCCCAACTACATGGTTGACGAATGTCCAAAAGGACATAAAATGCCTCGGCCTCAGTGATGAGGATACTATGATGAGTAAGATCGACGTGGCGCCGAATGATAAAAAAAGCCGAACCCGCGTAACGGGATAAGGCGAGGCCAAAAAAAAAGAGGACATTAATGTAGATAGTAAAAATAATTACGTAAATGAAGTTTCAAAGAATCTCATTAAAGTCAATCTTCAAAATGCCTTCGCTTTCTGAGTTATTTAATAGGAGATCATGATACTAGCGTAGGTGTGATAACAGATAAGAGAGTGCAATGAATATTTCATATGATGTTTTTCTTGTCGTATCTCACTCTAATTTAACTTGACACGACTTAAATTTACAAATCGCTAGGTATTTTTATTATTCCACCGGGTGAAAGCTTGTATCTTTTGGCTGCAAGCATTTCTGTCCACATTTTGGTTATTCGTTTCAAGCCTTATTTAGTATTTCCGGGGGACAGATTGCTGTTATAACATAGCATAAAAGTGGTAAATAATAAGAACTAAGTCACGAAAAAAAATTAGAACACAGTATAATTTTCTCATACATACATTCATTGCTTATTTTACCTTTGTGACTACCAAACAAGCTTTGGTATACAGTGTTCCGCTGTTCTTATTTAAAACTATTAATCTAAATGCTGATTTTCTAGTCTCTTTAGAACATAAGACTTTCATAAACTTCCAATCTCCATACCACCCCGTTAGGGGACGATATCCCTGAATTTTGAATCTGCTTATTCGGAAAAGCTGATTCTTTCGTAGACGGAACCAAATTTTAAATTTTTTGCGAACTAGATTTGGTGATAAATAATTCAATTTTTTTTTTAATTCTCTTCATTAATTAACTGTAAGAGGCAGGTAGGTAAGTTTTACACTATTTATATTATGTTTTTTATTATAACAAATATTTAGCCTCTCCCTTTTACAAATACAAAAACAGTAGTGTTACATAGATTTAACTTTTGTTAGCTAAAATTAATCCCCACGTACAAACGTACACGTATTTACCAGTAGTATCCGTGAAAAATAAATTTTGTTATATTTCCGCATGTGGTTTATATATTATATATATGTATATGTAAGGAGTTATTAACTTCATTCAGCGGCGCCAAGAACTTCAAGAATTCAATAATTACCCATATTTGAACTCTTTAAATCACTAGTAACATAATTTTGACGGTAGCAATCAATTTTGTACAAACATACTTTGCTATCAATACCGGCGGTCGATGCCTCTCGTGGCATTCTCGCTCGAGACGCCGGACCGTACGGACCTCTTAGTTAATGTTGCAATAAAAGTGTATTCCCGCAAGTTGTGGTTTTAACTATGAGCGAAAGTAAACAAAATCGTGACGTCAGCAATGCTGACGTCACTCTTACTAAAAACAACTCGAACGGCCTTAACTCGTCCTATATATATTTCTTTTATTTTTACTAATATAAAAAAATACATTTCTTCCTACCTTATAATCAATATTTGAAAAAAAACTGCATACAATAAGTCTCTTAAAATCGATTAACGTCTTCATTACGAATCTTTTAGTATAAAGTATTTAAATTATACTTCGGTCAATAATAAAAGCCGACAGACGAATTTTCCTCATTTTATTGTGCTCCAAAGAAAATATATTAACATTAATGTCACCCCCAATTTCCTTTTCGAGAGCCGAAACCGTTTGAAGGCTTTTTCGGCTTGACTTGTGATTGAAGAAAGTCAACTTTCAATTATATTTTAGGAGGAAAAAGATCCCGTCGGAAATAATTTTAGTCATTAATAATGTGATACAGTTAGACTTTTGTATTACAAAAATTGTATATAAAGAAGACCTTCACTTTACAGGTTATAAAGCATATAAGTCATCATCATCATGATCAACCCATTACCGGCTCACTACAGAGCACGGGTCTCCTCTCAATATGAGAAGGGTTTGGCCATAGTCCACCATGCTGGCCACGTGCGGATTCTCAGACTTCACACGCCTTTGAGAACATTATGGAAAACTCTCATGCATGCAGGTTTCCTCACGAGGTTTTCCTTAACTGTTGGAGCAAGTGATATTTTTTTTTTTTTGAAACGCACATAATTCCGAAAAGTTAGAGGTGCGTGCCGGGATTCGAACCGCCGACCTCTGATTAGGAGGCTGACGCCCTAACTACTAGGCTATCACCGCTCGATATTTCTGTAAGCATATAAGTATGATCTGAAAAGGAATCGCCGGGGACACACAACACACAAACATAATCATAGATAAGCATTAATATTCTAACGCACATACCGATACATTCATTAGCTAGGTAAATATGCGACACATTTTAAAACCTGATCAATATGTACTATACTGATGATTGATACTCCTAAAACATATATTAACAGTAATGTTCATTCACGTTCAAAAATCCAAGCTACATTGAGACAAATAAAACGTTCGGTGATACCCGCGACTACGTCTGCGTTGAGTTAGTGTGTGTGAAAGTGTGTTTGTTTGTCTTCCAATCATGAAGCAATGGATTACTAAACCGACGAACTAGAAATAATTGCAGGATAATCTGTAAAGTAACTTTCTAACAAAAAAGAATGAATGAAATCAGAGTACGCGTTGATGAACTAAATACACATTTTGACTTTCATCCCCTCTCCCAAGGGAACCGTGCTGAATTCCGGTATAAAAACTATCCTATATGGGTCAACAACCCAGAGTATCAGCTACTATACCAAATTACATTCAAATCCATCCAGTAGTTTCGGCGTGATGCGCGGCCAAGATACAGACAGACAGACAGACAAAATAATAAATAAAAATTGTTTTGGGCTCAGAATCGATAGTAAAGCATCCACCAATTAAAATTTTCAAAATATTTTCATATACAGAATTCGTCCTGTTACAGTTTCATTATATTTTAGATACAGAAGTAATATAAATAATCTTTTTTGGTCTTAGGTACAATTAGAACCAGCAGTAGAGAGAATGTATAATTAAAATAAGTCTAAATTAAAATCACAGCGCTTCAGTAGGCTCTTAAGAGCCGTCGGTTGTTAACGAAGATTTGCATATCTAATAATGGATACTAGAAATTTGATTACCTGACTAAAAAGTGCTTTTTATCTGTAATTAAAAGTATTCGAAATCCTTTGTTAGGACCGAGTGCTTCTTTCATTCGTATTTTGCTGCAATTTTCTCGTTTCGCGTGTTACGAATTCTTTATGTTTCAGTATTTTAGTTATTTTGTTGTAGCTGTATTATTATAACTCAACCGTTATAGCCCGAAAGAAGCATTATGGGAGTGTAGTGGTAATTTTGGCTTAAGTTCTAATTTCCTCTTTCATACAGAAGTGGAGGCCTTTGCCCAGTTGTAGTGAAATGAATAGGCTAAGGATATTGATGATGAGTTTAATATAAGTGGTACACACCCTTTGGTTGATTTCACGAGGGTTGGATTCAATTCAAGCCGAGGATAAATTAAGTCCTTTCAAATTGACTTTGGGCGTTTCGTTGAAAGACACCTTAATCGGCTAATTACAAAATTCAAGAGAAATGCGTTCATTATTCATTCATTTGTCCTCAGCATTCGAAATCCCTTTGCTTGATCGAATGCCATCCTTCGTAGTAGCGATCATAGACCCACCCAGTTGCACCAATGTGGCTTGGCGGACTTTAAAACATGTGTGATATGAGTTCATATATCTGTCGACGACACACGCTCAATGTACTATCAGAAGCACAGGGATGGAAGCCATTTGTGTTCTGGCTCTGAGAAACCCTTATTAACTAACATCGACTTTAGGTTCGATCCGGGAATGGAACCAAAGACCTTGCTAGTATCACTTGCAAACTACTAAGCAAACGGGCCGTTTAATACAGAAAAGTAAATACGTACCGCGACGTAATGTTGCACAAACATAACCAGATATTAAACTCATAAAAGAAAATACTATGAAACTAGGACACCGTAGAAAAGCACTCCTCTCATTTTCTTATTTCTCTATTTCACACCTTTTTCGTGCGAGTTCTAGCTAAGTAATATTATAATGTAGTTGAGCACTGTAGAAGCAACACTTTGAGCATTAGCATACTTTTCGTGTTGAATTATAAAAAGTTTTTAGTGCGTATTCACGGTAACGGTATTACTATCCTTACTATACTATACTATCCTAAACTATAAATACTAATTATATACTATACTATAAATATTATAAATGTGAATATAGGGATGTTTGTTACGCGAAAACTATTTAATGTGTATTAATTAATAATATTCTCGTCCTTTTATCTAATTAGTTTCTGCTTTCTAGTCTTCTGATCGTTAATGAAGGAACGTTTATAGGAAGTAATAAATTTCTACGTTGATATTTTTTATTGTTCCTTTTTATTATAAGCTTCATGTTTATTTTTCTATCTAACTGTCATACAACTAGTAACCCCAGTGTAAATAATGCTTTTTATAAT